>CM076267.1:37639570-39130240 GCA_038380795.1 Pyrocephalus nanus
GTCCGAGCTATAGTCTAGATCGCTGTCCATGGAGAAACTTTCCTCCTTGCCTTTCGCGTCCTCTTCTGCTTTGGGGTCCTCCTTGCCCTGGCCCCGGAGAGCCCCGGCTGGAAGCGAAGCAGAGGCCTTTCGTTAGCACGGGGTAGCCTCCGTGCCGCGGCCACCGCGCCCCCCCCTCCCCGCCCTGCAGCTCCATCCCCCGAAAACTGATGGCTTTGGGAATTTCCCCCCCCCTCCCCCCCGCGATTCTTTCGGTCGGATTTATTCTATTGATAGTTTTTCGAGCGGCGGGAGCTCGAACCTCCCTTCTCCTCCTCCCTTCTCCTCGGCCCAGCGGTCCCGCCGGGGACAGCCCTGTCTCCTCCCGGGGGTCCCTCCTGTCCCCCAGCCCCCCCAGCCCGCCCCGCCGGGGCGATGCGCGGAGCGGGCAGCGGGTCCCCCGATTCCCCCTGGCCGGCACCGGCGCTCACTCACCGAGAGAAGCCTGGACGGCGTCGGCGGCGGGGAAGGGCAGGAGGGCTCCGTCCTTCCCCAGGAAGGCTTTGCCATCGTCGCCGCCGCCGTCCGGGGGTATCCCCTCGGCTTTCTCGAAGTTCCCCGGGGGCGCGAACTTCCTGGCGGCCTCCTGGTGCTGCGGGGAGGCGGGGAAGGTGCCGGGCAGCGTGGCCATGAGGGTGGAGGTGAGGGCCATGCCCTGGGCCAGGCTGGAGCAGAAGCCGGTGGGCAGGCTGGGCAGCTGGTGGTGGTGGGGGTGCGCGGGGGGCAGCGCGGGCTGCAGGGCGCCCTGCGGCAGAGCCGGCGGCGGCGGCGGCGGGGGCGGCAGCACCACGGGCCGGTAGGGCATGAACATGGGGTAGCCGGTGTAGACGAAGTGGCCGGGGGCGGGCGGCGGGGGGCTGCCGATGAGCGAGTCGATGCTGAAGGCCGTGCTGCTTCCCAGCGGGCGCTGCATCATCATCAGCGAGGGCTGGAAAGCCGCGCTCATGCCGGAGCGGCGGCGGGAGCGAGCGGGCGAGCGATCACCTTCCTCCTCCTCCTCCTCCTCCTCCTCCTCCTCGTCCTCGGCGTGCGGGGCCGAGCCGGGGCGGAGCGGGGCCGCGGCCCGACAGCCGGGGCCGCCCGCGCTCCGGGGCCGCCCCGCCCGCAGCGCCCGCAGCGCCCGCGCCCCGCGGATCCCCGCGCTCTGCCCGCCCGCGCCCAGCGGCCCATTCACATTTTGGCCGCCTGGGAACCCGGCCCGCCCCACGTGGCCGCCGCCGCCGCTCGCCATTGGCGGAGAGGGGAGGGAGGGCGGGGCCGGGAGGGGAGGCCACGCCCCTAACCACGCCCCGTGCACACCCCCCCGGCCCATTCCGCGCGTCCCGGACGGGGCGGCCCAGGCGGGACCTGCGCGGGTCCCCCGGGCCGTGGGACATTCATTCCCCCTCTCACGCACCAGTTTGGTGCCTCCAGAGCATTAACCCCTCACTTTTTAATTTTTTTTTTAAAACCTCCTTTTTTAAATTTTTTTTTTAATTTTTTTTTTTTTTTAATTCACTCTGCCCTACTCCTTCCCCCCCACACTCCCTTTTTCTTTTTTTTTTTTTTTTTTTTTTTTTTTTTTTTTTTTTTTCCTGAAAAGCCCCCAAATAGGCTCCATGTGGTTCTGGGTAAAGTCAGCCCCTGGCTTGGCTTTGAAATTGCTTCTGCAATTATGTAAAAGAGCCATTCAGCAACACGGCAGAATTAAAAGCGATGGAGGGCTGCTCCCTTTTTCTCCGGCGAGCTTCTCATGTTGGCCGGCTCAAAGCCTTTTCCAACACGACGTCTTTGGCGAGGACAAAAGCTGGGACAAAAAAAAAAAAAAAAAGGAGGGGAAAAAGAAAAAAAAAAAAAGCCCCCAAACTTGTAAATTGAACGTCAAGGGAACTTTACACAATTTCAAAGGCCATAAATAATGATAAAGGGACCAGGCGAAGAGGCAAACCCAGGCAATTAATGGAGGTTACCAAGCAAAGATCAAGTGGTTTGGAAAATAAAATTAAATGAAAAAAAAAAAAAAGGGAGGGGGAGGAAAAAAAAAGAGAAAGGAGGGGAGTTGACTGGGGGTGGGATCCCTCCTGCCTTTGGGAAGTTGAAGTCTTCCTGGGACAATGGTGCTGGCTGTGCCTCTGGGCTTGGCTTTGGGGAGGGGTTCTGCAGACAAGCCCTGACTTAAAGTGGCTTGAGGTGGGGGGGTGGGTCCCCCAAAACCAAGGGTCAGCAGGTGATCCCTGGCCTGTCTGGCCTGCCTGCTTGGGAAGCTCCAACTGATCCACAGCTCCCTTCTAGCTAATGGATGCTCACGTTTTCCAGGGGAGGATGGAAGATGTGAGGCTGGGCACTGCACATCGAGGGAGGAAGGTGATCTGCCCATGGCAGTGGCTGGTGGGTGCCAAGGATTGGGACAACCATGCTCTGTCCCCTAAATCCTACCCTTCTGGGCCCCCAAAAACTCAGAGGCACGTGGGGTGAGGGTGACCCCTCCAGCACTGGCACATCTGTGCATCCCAAAGGACACCACCCTCGGAGCTTTTACCCCCCAAAACAGTTCCCTCTGGGGTTTGTCCTCTGGGAAGGGGTATCACAACCTCCCTGCCAGCCCTCAGCAAGTGGCGTTTGCAGCCCTCCCAAAAACCCCTTTTCCCTGCTGGTTCCCGCCACTGAATCTTGCTGGCTTCCTGAAATGGGGGGGCTGGGGCTGCCCCCCGACCCATGCCCGGATATCTGGGTCAGTTTATCCCTCCACATTTCCAGCCAACATCTGAAAGCGTTCTTTTCTTGGCAGAAGCGATTAGAGGGGGGTTTTTGCTTTTAGGGCCTCGGCGCAGTTGTGCCAGCCCATCCTGCCTTTGGCTCCCCTTCCCTGTCTTTTGGGATGCCGAGCCCTGTTGGTCTCCCCTTGGCATGAATTCTGGGGTTCCCCCTTCCCCAGCGCTGCCCTTCTGCAGGATAAACCAGTTTTCCCCGAGGTGTGGCACTTGGGACAGGGTGGATGGCCATGGGAGCAGCTGCTGCCCGGGATGGGGGGGGTTGTGTGGGGTGTGCACGCAAACACTTTTGGGGCCCATCTCTGACTTCAGGGGACTGGGAGAAGTTTACTTATCCAGCTCATTTCCATATGTCCCGGCTCCCCTCTCAGAGGCCACCATATGTGCAGCAGTGCAGGGCAGCGCTCGGGGTTTTTCCCAGCGTGGCCGGATCTCCCCCGTGGATGCCTGGGAGCGGCGCTCACGTTTGTTTCTCTCCCCTGTTTTTTTTTCCCCTTGTCTTCCTCCTCGTGGTCCATCAGGCATCACCCAATCGCAGCCCTCTCCTGCCTCTCTCTCCTTCCGTCCGCCACGGATGGAACTAAACTCTCCAGCCTCCCCAAACCAGCAGCATCCCTGCTCATTCCCAAACCAACCTGAGTGGGCTGGAAAGCAAAGCTGGCGTTCAAATAGAAAAGCGAGTGCGAGAGCAGGAGGAAAAAAAAATCATCTCTTTTCAGGAACCCACGTTAGATTGCGGAAAGGGGGAGAGATAATTAGGCACAGTAATCCGGCAGGGCATGGAAATGTGTACCAACACCCAGCTCCTGCAGCTGTTTGTATTGTCAGCCCTCTTCAAAATTTGCCCACAAACAAGTGCCTTTGCAAGACGGGAGCATTATTTCGGGCAAGAATGGGCTTTTTGTTCGGCACATAATTAGCTGATTTTTTCCTCCCGGAGAAAAAAAACGTCGGCGATCTCTGATTGTCGGGGGGAGCAACCGGAGCGTGATTGTGCCTGGGAAGTGTAACAGGCGTGAGGGAGGCGAAGGACAAGGCAGGGCAGGCAGGGGAGCCCCCCGAGGGACCCCCGCTGCCACGGGGACACGCCAGGAGCCTTTCCCAAGGGGTCTAAACCTAAATGTATCGTGGAAAATCAATAATTCGGAAGGTCGTGCTCTGCGGGGGAGGAGCCCCTTTTTTTCCCCCCCTGGGCAGCCTGGCTGGGCCGTGGGGGGGGGGGGGGGGGTGGTGCAGAGCAGGTCCCCACACGGACCCAGCTCGAAATGTGGCACCAAAATGCTGCTGCAGGAGGCTCCCGAGCCACCTGAACTAGGGAATGCTGAAGAGCAGGCGGCTCCCGGCAGGTTTTGTCCCAGAAAGCCTTCTCAGTAGAGGAGCAGCAGATATGTGGAGGCATCTTTGAACTGGAGTAGATTTTTTGGGGGGGGGGGTGGGTGTATCTGTGACTCTGGTGGTCTCGTGGCTGGGGGGAGAGAGTGTGGGTTAAATAAACCCCCAGAACCGGGGTGGGGAGGGAAGTGGAGAAGTGAAAGAAATGAGCCATGAAGGAAGAGGAGGAGTGGGATGTGCTTGAGCCCTTC
Source organism: Pyrocephalus nanus (assembly GCA_038380795.1). NCBI lineage: Eukaryota > Metazoa > Chordata > Aves > Passeriformes > Tyrannidae > Pyrocephalus > Pyrocephalus nanus. The sequence goes on from CM076267.1 coordinate 37,643,943, forward strand.
CATGTGGGAATCCATAGGGTGCCAGAGGTCAGAGCATCTCTCCACCTGGGCCGGGGAGCCCGTGGCTGCTCCCAGCCCTTTGGGCACCCCCAGGCTGTTTGCAGGGAGCTGTGCTGGGGCTTTCATGGACCACATGGAGTGGTGTCTGTCCTCCCACCGGGCTTCGGGGTGCTGTGCTGTGAAAGGGACATTATTTGGAGGAGGGTTTGTGCTACTGCTGGTCCCCGAGGTCAGTGAGGATGGAGGATGGGGGGGCAGCTCTGTTTTCCAGCAGATCCTGGTAGCAGTGACTTTATCTAAGCCAAAACTCAGGCTTGCAAAGGCTCTGCCGAGCTAATTCTTGCATCCGCTGGGGAAATTTTAATTGCGTGGGAAACGTCACCAAAATCATCTCACCCCCTGAGCTTTTCAAGTCATTTTTTTTTTTCCCTGGGAAAGGGGGGTGAGCAAGAGGGGAGACCGTGAGCAGAACTGCCCCCCAAAAATCCGTGTGTATTTAAGGATGTAGGGATTTAGGTGTGAGCACTCAATTAGGGATCTCCATCCTACCCCGCATCACCCCTGCGGGGAAAGGGGACACGGGTTTGTGCCTGGCTGAGGGTTCATTTCAGCGGTTTGGGGCTGCGGGAACTGGGAGTAAGAGGGATGGGGACGTGGGAGGGCAAGGATTTTCCCGGGAATAGGGATGCACATGGAAGCGCGCCCGCCGCGGGATGCGACCCCCGCCCCACTCGTGCCCGCCGGGAACCCCCTCCCGCCTCCCCTTCCCTTCCCAAGCGGGGTAAAAAAAAAAAAGGCAAACCAAAACAAAAAACAATCCCCAAACCACTTATTCGTCGCTTAATCCCATTAACTCCTTCGCGTGCTCCCATTTGAACTCTTTCCAGCCCCCCACCCCCTTTCCCCCTTTCTTCCTTTTTTTTTTTTTTTTTTTTCTTTTTTTTTCAACAAACTCGGAGGCGCTCGGGATTTTCGAGTAAAAAAAGAGGGTGAAAATAACACCGTGCAGGTAAAAAGAAAAAAAAAAAAAAAGGAAGGGGAAAAAAAAAAAGAAAAGAGAAAAAAATCTGACTTCTATAATCCCGGCTCATATCCCCAAATTCGTTCCCAATAAGGGGAAATAGGCTATTTAAAAAAATATTTTAAATGGATACATATTTAAATAACCGGAGTCCAAATGTTTTTAAGAGCCTTGAAGGAGACCTTAATCAAATGCATCGCTACGGAGAGATTAGTGGTGGCAAACCCCACGCACTCTCATTCCCGGCTTTTCGTGGAATCGAGTTGAGAAATCCGCCAGTTTAAAAAAAAAAAAAAATCCCGAATAAAAATCTAAAATATTCCCAGGTCAGAGGGGCACCGTCTCATTAAAACCAGCGCGGTCCTGAAACTGCACTGCAGACATTAAAGTGCAGTATTTTTCAATTAGAGCTGACGAATTCAATCAAAATTCCATAGATTAGGATGAAATGAGGCATGGGTCATTTACAGGGGAATTTAATTGCAGAGCCATTAGACAAATAGTATATTTGCCATTCTCACATTATCCATCATTTTAGACATCAATAGAAGGAACAGCATCTTTACTAATACAGCAGCACTTCCCAATCTCTGCCTGTAAACACTCCCTTTCCCCATAGCTCCTGATTATATCTGATTTCATTTAAAGCCATGGGGGATTATAAATGTTCCTGCAATCAGGTTCATTAGGACTTCAAAAATCTCATTTCTGATTTGTATTGCTTTGCGGATCACCCAGTGCAGCCTGCTTTAAAAAAAAAAAAATAAAAAAAAAAATAATAAAAAAAAAAAAAAATCAAACGCTGTTTCATTACCGGGGCCACTTCGGCGTTTGATTATCACCCTGAGGAGCCCCTTTTCAGATCGTGGGAGGCAAACCCGGCTTCCCACTGGGTTCACCCACCCCCCTCCATACCCGCAGCATCCCCGGGGGGGTCGATCCTGCTCCAGAGGGTCCGGAGTGAGGGGAGGAACACCCGACGGGACGGCAAAGACTTTTTTTTTTTTTGGGGGGGGGTGGAAGGATGTGCATCACTCCTCAATTCTCCCCAGCTCCTTGCAAACAGAGAGGTGTGTGCATCAGGGCGGGGAATTCCCATTATTTGGAAATCATTTTGCAGCTGGACCATCGGTGGTTTAATGCTGCAGGGTGGGAAAACGAGCAGGAGCAGCCCCACCACACACACACACACACACACACACACACACACAACCCTCGAGGAGAGAAGGTCTCTGACATTTTTTTCCTTAATAGCTGCTTAATATCAAACGTCTTTCATAAAACACGCACATCCAGATAGACTTAAAAAAAAAAAAAAAAAAGACAAATAAAGAAAAAAAAAACAGAAAAGCCTTCATTTGCCCCAAATGTATGGCGTGCACAGCGCTGTGTTAGCTGCCTCAGTAATTTAATTGGAATGAAACGTGAAAAATGTGTCATTTTTTGAAGAATTTATGCATCGCTTCCTGGAAATCTCATTGTCTTAACTAGCAGCCTACTGTGTTCTGTTTAGCAGGCATAATCGCATTTTTATGTGTCTCCGTATTAGAAGTTAATGTGACCTCCCGTCTTTAGCTGCTGGAAAATAATAATAATAAAAAAAATAATAAAAATGATCCTTTCCCCATAACATCTGCATCAAAACAAGGCGCCGGCAGGAGGGGGGGAAATAAAAATAAAAATATATATATATTTGGGGTATGTGTGTATACATTTAAATATATATAGCCAAACGCTTCTTTACCAGCCCGCCAAACTTATCAACCCAAGCCTGGGGTATCATCCCACCCGGAGCATCATCATCATCATCATCATCATCATCATCATCCCACCCGGAGCATCATCACCATCACCATCACCATCACCCCGCCCGGAGCATCCCCCGCCTCCACGCTCCCTGCGCCGCCGGCAGAACAAAACCGAGGAGGGGGAAAAAACCAACCCCCTAAAGCCCCTGGAAGTCTTTTTTTAAAGATTTCCCCCCCTGTTCGTCTCCTCTTCGAGGTGTGGGGTTTTTTTGGGGGGTTGGGGGGGGGTCCCGCCCGCGGTCCCCCTGCCGGCCGTGCCCAGCGCGCCCCCTGCTGGCCGCGGGGAGCCGCGCACCGGCCCACGCGTGTCCCCCCTCCCCAAAATCCGCCTCGTTTTCTCCCTCGGATTTGCATGCCCCCTCCCCCCCACCCCCTGCGGGGCGAGGCCGTGGGTGTGGGATTTGGGATTCTGGGTGGGGAAGGATGTGGTCGCCTGGTGGGACCCTGGTCTCCATGCAAACGTGCCCGATACGGATGTAAAACGTGTCATTCTTCACACAAAAGATGAAAGAGGCACCAAAATTTCGATTGGGTTGGGTTCGAGCTCCATCGGGACGTTATTTTTTTTTTTTTTCCCTAAATCCCCTTCAATTCCCACCCCATGCTCCAGCCACCAAAACAAACCAACGAAGTCAAAGAGCCACTAAAGCCACGAGGTGCCAGGTCTCAAGGGGTCACGGAGATTTGCCGTGGGGCATTCCCACGGCAGGGCACCAAAGACTGGGAACACGGGGTGGGCTTGGCAGTGCAGTTGCCCGTCCATATACAAGTTAAATGGTGAGGGATGCTGTGGAAGCAGCAGGTGGAAGCTGGGAGAAGGAGGAGCTTCTTTTTCCTCCCCATTTCCGCACTCCACAGGCAGCAGCTCTGGGAGCCAGGGATGCTCCTGCATCCCTTACACAACCCACGGGGGCAAAGTCCAGCCAAACATGCAAAATGAGGTATTTAAATATATTTAAAAAACCCCAACGAGTGTAAATAAGCAGTGGAAGGATTTGGTGAGTGCTGTGGCAGAGCTGCAGGCATGAGCACAGCTGTTCATATGGGAAGCCAGGAGACACAGGGAACTGTGTCATCCCTTCCAGTCTGGAAGAACCAGCACTTTCTTGGTGTCCCCTACATAAAAAATTAGATTTTTTTTTGTCTATTTTACGGTCTATATTAATGCCCCTAGATATTGCATCCAGCTGAGGGCTTCCACGCTGCACCTCTGGTGCCAGTGCTGTGTGAGGTTTATCCGAGGGGATTTGATGCCCACGTGGGCTGATGGGAGTGACCTGCTTGCCTCTGCACACACCTGAGCAGCCCCCTGATTCACAGGGATCCTCTATAACGAGCATTATTCATACCTGCAGCTGGCTCCCAGCAGCTACTAATCATTTTATTACTCTTTATAATCTATTTAAAGCGCAATTAGAGGAAAAAAAATAAATCTATGCAAAGTTACAGGCGAAAACACGTTTTAGTTACGTTATAAATCCCTGGAAAACAGTCATCCATCACGAGAAGCGGTGCTCCCCAGCTCGGCTGACAGAAATGGATGCTGCCCTTGACACATGAAGTCCACAGGTGAGGAATTCCCCTGTGGAAGCACGTGGAGAAAGCTGGCCTGGTGGGGAGGGTGCTCTCAGGGCCACTGGAAGCACCATCATCACTGCAGGGAGCTCTTGGAGAAGAGATCCTGTCTCTGAGACAGAGAAGTGGAACACGACTGGGCTGTGCAGCCCCAGCCTTTCCTTAGCATGGAGTAAAAATCTTTTCTCCTGCTCTGTGAAATGGCTGAAGGGCTCTAATTGCATTCCAGCAGCCATCCCTTCACGGCCTGTAGGGGCCAGGAGCCATCCCAGACCGCGCCAGAGTGGGCTGGCCAGACCTGTTGCATGTCCAGGAATGAGCTTTCTCAAAGCAAAATGAGTCTCGTGGGCTCCTGCTGGGCAGTGCTCTGGCTCCAGGGTCACTCCCAGATGCTGGGAGTGGATTTTATTGCGGGCTGGGCAGGGATATGGGGTTTGGTGTCGATGGAACTAAAGAGATGCGAAGCTGGATGAATCAGGTGTGCCATGGTGCTCTGGGCATTATTCCAGGTTTTTTTTTCCCCACCCAAGTGAAGTCTGGATGGGGAAAAAACCCTCTCTCTGTGGGTAAACCCCCTCCTTGGGCCTCAGCCATCCTGGCAGATGGGGATTTGTGAGTAGGAATTGAAGAGGACTTCAGTGACCTGTGGCACAGACACACAGAACCTCAGCACCTACCAAAGGGCAAAGGGAGCATCACACAGAGAGGTGTGTCCCAGAGGGGAGGACATCCACCACGTCAGGATGAGGAGGGGTTAAGGTTTCTCCTGGCATGTTTTGGAGATCTTTCCCCATTTGTGAAGTGGTGGGAAGACCACCTTGATGAGGCACCTGCTCCTCTGGATGCAGCCCTTGCTTCTTGTTTATATTTTTGGCTGGTGCCTGACAAGCCAGGACAGTATTTTCTTTATTGCTTGATGTAAAATCAATGGAATGCAGAGTCACGAGTGGCAGAAGCTGGGGAGGCAGTGGGGGCAAAAGTGGTTTGGGCAATGTGTCCCTCTTGCCCTTGACCAGCATCATTTGGGAATGGTCATCCTTGACCACCTTGACCACCCCTGGCCCAGCAGGGTCCCACCCTCCTAGGCCTACTTGCTTGGGTATAAAAATGGATTCTCCTTGTCCCACCTGTGTTGAGGACTGGAGGGTTGTGTTTCACAGAATCACGGAACATCCTGATTTATAAGGATCACAAGTCAGAGTCCTGGTCCTGGTTTTCTGCCTACCCTGAAAACAAACACCTTTACACGTAGTTTAACTCTGCAGAAATGAGTTTTTGCTGGCTTGTTTGGCACCCGCTGATGAGGGAGCAGCAGCACCTGCGGTTCCCAGGAGGAACCAAATCAAGGCAAGCAAACCCCTCTCCAACATCACCGTGTCCGGGTGCAAAGAGGGGTGGCGGCTGTTGCAGAGTGGGAACAGCACCAGAGTTCCCATCAAAGCCTTCTGCCTGCATCCTCCTGCCAGTGGACGGGGGGTTATTTTATTTATTTATTTATTTATTTTCGGTGTGTGTGTGTGAGTAAACGGTTGTGATCGGGCAGTCTGAATGAATCAAAGTGACTGCTCCCTCTCCCGCCGGGAGCCGCCGGGGCCGGCGCGGCTCGGTGTCACCGCCGGGGCAGGGCTGTCGGCAGGCAGCTTCAACTCGGCTCGTTGATGGGGCACGGAGGGGGTGGTTTTTGGAAGGGGCAGACCCACCGTGCCGGCCAAGTTGGACCCTGAATACGTGCGAGCTCGTGTTTCCCAAGGGATGCTGCCAGGGAGGTGGGAAGCCTCGGCAGTGGCCGGCTGGAGTCTAGGGAGGAGCATAAGCCTCTAAACCCTCCCCGTCTCTTTGATTTTCCTCTAATTAAGCTTTTCTTTTAGCCCAGGTGTCACCAGAGCCCTGAGTGAAGTTCTGGGCTGACAAAGAAGCAAAAGGACGGGGAGCTGAGGGGGCGGGGGGGGGGGGGAAGTCCCAGCCTGATACTTCCAGCAGCAGGAAGGAAGGACAGTGACAGGATATTGTTTGTTTTTCCTGGCACAGATGAATGCTACAATGTGTGAGGACAATGGCAATAATAAAACAATGATATAATAATAAGAATAGTAATAATAACAATAATAATAATAATACACTTGACTCTTTCTGGACCTGCAGCATCACCTCCCCCATGATTTGATGGGAGCTGGTGAGACATCCACTGTCCTTGTCAGTGCGGGGTCTACAAACACCTCCTTGGGCTGCTTTTCTCATGCTTATCGAGCCTGAGCTTGCCAGGAAAATAATTCTGCAGGACCTGTGGGGCCAGGTTGCTCCTGCAGCCTGGGCAGGTGTGGTGCTCCCAGATGTGCCAGCCCTCGCTGGTCCTCACCGGAGGCATCTGCTGGGGATGTGGCCATGGGTGAGCTGATCAAGGTGGGGTTGTGTCAGCCCCCAGATTGCCAGATCCTTACTTTACAATTCCCTTTTTACTCTATGACAGGCTGAATCCCTTTCCCAAGCAAAGGCTTGTCTCACTGAGGGTGTTTTTTGAAGGCTTGCTGTCTGCTGCTGGTGGGTACAACTTTGTCAGAGGGGATCTGTTGTTACAGCAAATCACCCAGTCACTCCACCACATTTACTGGTCTTGTCCATCCTTGTCAGCAGGGAATTTGCAGCCCTAATTATAATGATTCTCTCGGGACCTCTCTGGATTAGCTTAATCCTAATGTCACAGGTAGCTCTGGCACCCTAATAATGGCTCCCAGTAAAAATAATGTATTCGAGGGAAAAACAAGGAATGGTTCTGCAGGAAAAAAAATGGAAAAAAATACATTTCTGACTTGGCTGCAAAAATGCAGCAGCCAGGTCCATGAGAAAAATCCCCTTTTGTTCTATGTTTTTTTTTAATAGATCACACTTAAAGCACCCCTGCTCCATCCCAGACAAGTGCACAGAGCACAAGCATCACCCTGGATTTGGAGAGTGCCCAGGCTGAAGATTTCCACCTGCAAAGGTAAGACAGCAGAATATTCTTCTGCCCCTCATTTCCCAGGTGAAGGGTGGTACAACGTGGATTGGCAAAGCCAGGAGCTGCATCCAGCCCAGCATCCTCCCTGTGCCACGGGGTTTTCCCTTACAGGGAATTCAATATGGGGAGATCGATTCCTCTCGACCTCCTGCTCAGACATCCCAAATATTCTTCTGTGGAAATGCCATCCTTTCCAGGTGCTGCTTAACTGAGGGGTTATTCTTTTTTTGGTTATCAAGTTCAAAGTCCAGCTTGTTGGAAGAAATCCAAGTCAGTTTAAATTGAATTTTCCCCCTGGGTGCTCCTCCCTCGGCAAAGAGGGAATGTTAGTGAGGAACTATAAATAGGAGGTGATCTCTTCTGGTGGATGGAAAGGGTGCCTCCTGTTTGGATGTCTGGGCATCAGCAGGTTCTGAGTAGATGCTCTTTTTAACCTTTAAAATCTCTCTGCGTGAATTCCTATGCTCTAACACTTCACCAGCATTTCTGACTTCTTTGTGTCTGTTTGCTGGGTTTTTTTTTTGCCAGCAGATTAGACTAAAATCCCATTAAAAAAAGCCTAGTGGTGGATTGATGCTTTTTTAAGGGCTCCTCTCCAATTTTCTGGGGATATTGAAAGAATACACTTAGTTTGGGTTTAGGTTTAGCTCAGCAGAAACTCAGAGGCACAGTGGCGAAGCAAGCGAGCTCGTTTTCCATCCAGCCCAGTACCTAATTCTGACTAACCCAAACTCACTTCCAGACCCTTCCCAACTCATTTCCAGGTGATGGGTAACACATCTGAATGTGTCCTTGCTTGGGCAAGTCACTTGTCGGGTTAAAGTAAATTTGTGGTGACTGGCATTGGTGCTGCAGGTTTGCCTTGTGCTGGGCTCAGATAAAAGGGGAGAAAATTATTCACCCACCCATAGAGCCAGGGCAGGATGTGCCCGTTGCCATCCCACTGCCAGGATGGGATGCTGCCTGCCTGTAGCTCAGGTGGAGATGAAAAATGCCCAGTCTGGGAAAAAGTGGGATTTAGCTTTAAAAGGGATGCTGTGAATAACCAGCAGGAGGAGCAGGAGGTTGGGGCAGTGGAGCCTGAAGGAAATAAGGGCAGACTCCTTTAATTCCTGTCCCAAAAAAAACCACTCAGATGCCCAGTTTTCTTAAGGAAAAGCCTCCAGTTTGTTTTTCCCCCCCTCCCTGGGGTCCAGGAAAGGTTCGTCTGCAGAAGCCCTCGTGTTGTCACACCTGCAGGGTCAGCCCTGCCCCTGATTTTGGGCTCTTTATTTCTTGCTCAGGACCCAGGAAGGAGCTGGTTTTTCCCAGTAGGAGGATGACTTTCCAAAATAATGGTTCCAAACGCTCCAAATTTTGTCTGTAACAAGGCTAAACAGAGCAGAGGATGAGGTTTTGCCCTAGATGATGCTAAATGCTGATTTTTCAGATTTCTGATTTTTTTTTTATTTATTTGTAGTAATGCTTATTTCCCATAGCCAGAAGGAACAATGGGTCTAGGATGGTGCTGGAATAGCTGGAGAGTGCCAAGGAGCTGATCCAGCAGTTCTGTACCCATCTCCCTGGTGTCTGGGAGCCTTATCTTGACCGTGTTGCCTTTTTATGTACCTGCTTTCCTGCTTGGCTCCTGTTTGCTGCCAGTTCCTCCCACTGGTGAGCTTCCCTCATCCAACACTGCCCCTAAGCAAAACCCATCCTATCCCTGGCAGCTCTTGTGCTCGCTCCCTACCCCATCAATCCTTGGACTGGCCTCCTGCCTGGCCTCATCCCAACATTTCTGCCCCATCCCTCAGTGCTGGAGGCTCAGAGCAGGGAGATCACTCTGGTTTCAGCTCCCAGGGTGGAGTGAAAGTTTGAAGGAGTGAACCCTCAGCCCGAGCCTCCTGGAGGAAGGGGTGGTGTCTTTTCTCACCCCTTGGCTTGACTGAGCCCCGATCCCTCTGTGGGAAGCCCGATTTCTCTCCAGGTAGGCTCTCCCTGGGAAACCTGGGGTGTTCAGAGAGGCTCCCAGGTCCGAAAGAGGACTCCACGGAGGTGCTGGTGTCCGGCATCCCTTCCCCAGTGGGCACCGTGCCGGGAGGTGGGAGCCACATCCTGCATCCCTGCCATGTGCCTTCCCACCGCCCCACGCCTGCTCTTCTTCCCTCCCCGCCACCGCCGAGTCTCTTCCTCTCCCCCTCAATTATTTTTATTTTATTTTATTTTTTTTTCGGGGTGCCAATAAAGGCAGGCTCCTTTAATCATCCCAGCTTTAAGAGGGAAAAGGGAGAGCGCCGGGGAGAGAGTGCAGTGAATTTAGAGACTCATCTTACCCCACCATGTTAATTATCTCGGCTGTAAAAAAGAGGTCAAGGAGAGGAACTCTACTAAATAGGCCGACGTTGGCATGAACAGCTCCTAAAGTGAAGAAGGTAAGACTGAACTTTACTGGAACTTTTTTTTCCATCTCTTCAAAAAGCTCCTAGATTAAAGCTCTGATATCCTTTTTGTTGAAATCTCATGGATTCTGAAGCTCAAATGGCTGGAAGGAAGCCCAGATAATTTTTTTTTATCCCAGTCACTGAGAGGCTCAAAGGTTTTAAGTCCTGCCCCCATGGTGAATTGCCGAGTATATGGGAATACAGAAGAACCTGGCACATAGGTGTTCTGGCCATTGTTATCGAGAGGGAGAAAAATAAAATAGCTCTCTATGTAGGTCAATGACCTGCTCTTTATTGTCAGTAAAAAATTAAGGATGACCTAAAATCTACTACTCAACGGAAAAAAAATAATAAAATAAAATAAAATAAAAAATAAAAAAAAAAAAAAAAAGGAGGCGAGGTAAAGTAGTCTCCCCCTAATCAAAGAGGAAATGTTTGTGTTACCCAAAGCTTGACCTCCTCAGTCTCCAACTTTAGCAAAGTCTTTGCGACTGAAAAGCAGTGGTCGAAAACCTCAAAACCTGTCTGAAATGTCTATTAATTTTTGATCTTCCGAGGGAGTTGGCTCAGTTATTGCAGCAGCCCCCGTCGCGCCGGGCGTAGTTAAGGGTCTCTCAGCATTTCCATTATAAAGCCCCCAATATTCAAGGGCTTTATCTCTCAGCTGTTCCCACGGTGGCTCTGTCTGATCACCTGCCATTCCCCCTCCAGCTTCCAGGGGAACAGAACATGCAAATCGGTGGAAACGGCTCATTTTTTTTATAGAGATGCGGATTTTTTTTTCTTTTTTCTTTTTTTTCTTTTTTTTCTCAAGCTTGGAACCAGCTGGCCGAACCCAGGACACCTGGACCTCGGGGGGACTGTGGAGTCCTCTCCACACGCCGGTTGGTTTGGTTGTCCCGTCCTTTCCGGTGGGGAGAGCGGAATGGTGAAGCCTAAAATCATGGAATCACAGGGAGTTTGCGATGGCTCTGAGGCTGGAGACTGAAACTTTAAGGTCCAAAGGGAGCTCAGGTGAAGGAATTGAAGCCAGCTCCTTATTAACAATGAGGGCTGCTTGTAGCATCCTCCCTTATCTATCCTGCTCCTTCCAACCCACCAAGGATATGTTTGATTCGTCCCTAGATTTTTGGCTGAATCAAAACCCGATCACCATTTGATCTCTGCAAAATCTTGCAGAGACTGTTACTTACAAGCTGGGATCAAGATATTCTGCAAATCTGCAGATCTTGTCCTCCTTGGCTGCTCTCCTTCTTCAGAACACTTTCCTTGTGACCTGGTCCATGATGTAGTGGATCTGCAGTGGGAACTTTGCTTTCACCACCTGTTGCCTGAAGGGGAAGAGGACTGAAGCCAGGGTGGCTTTCTGTGGAAGCTGGCAGGGGATGGAATTCACCATGGCCCTAAGCAGTTTCATCAGGATGTCAAGTGACTGAGCTCTTTATAAAAAACCCCAAACAAACAAACAAACAAAAACCCAAAACTCATCCTGAGCATCTCCTGAGGAGAGTGTGCTGGACCTGGGATGTGGAACACACTGATTGCAGGATAAATAGGAAGGAGGAGGGAGGAAAGGCGTGTGAGGCTGGGTTGCTCCTGTCCGTGGGAAGGAGACTTGGGCTGTGCAACAAGCCTGGAACTAAAATGTCCTTTTGTTTTTTTTTTTTTTTTTTTTTTTGTCTCTGCTGATGCAGCTGGGATGTGTTGGGGAGCCTTGCCATGGATCATGGCATCTTTTTTTCACCCCGTGGGCAACACCACTGGGGTGTGTGAAGGGAGTCACAGGATGGTTTTGGGTTGGAAGGGACCTTAAAGCTCATCCAGCTCATTGCACTCAGGGGGTTGCTCGGACCAAGACTGGCAAGAGGGGAAGCAAAATTCCCGAGGTGTGTGCATGTCCAGGAGCAGGTAAGCCAACACCCTGACCACAGCCAGCTGCCTGGGGCACTCTGTGTGCCTAAAAGGCAGCTCACCAGTTTCCCAGGGAGGGAAAAGCTGTCTTTGCTGGGAATGAAGGCACCCAAGCCAGGTGGGAGCGTGTTGGGAGGGCGATGCGGGGCTGGGCATGGGGTGTGCAGGGCTTGGGCACAGCCAGAGCGAGGCATTGCACTGCCCAGCAGCTCCAGGACCCCTGGGACCATCAGTAATCTGCTGAGCACGGTGCTCTGGGAGCACCTGGGACTTGGAGCAGCATCTCAGGGAGGAAGGTGCCAGGTACCCTGGGAACATCTTACTCCTACCACATAGGGCCAGGCTGCTCTTCCTGAGCCCCTGCAGGAGGAATTTGGGCTGTGACCCCCTCCTGCAAACGTTCCCAAGCCACAGGAGTGCCTAATCCCAACCTGAAAAAAATCATGTGGGTGCACAGATTTTACACTTTCCTGCCCCTCTGGTGGGTTGGTATGTGCAGAAGAGAAGGAAATATTAGAAGTGATGAATATTTGTGGTTAAAATTGTAGCTAACCAGACACCAGCCACCTCAGGAACACTCAAGGCACTTAAATGTGCCGCAGCTCTTCTATTTAGGGTTAGTAAATACCCATTTTAAAGCTTTTTCTGGCCTGGCCTTTAAAGGTGAAAATTACCTGAGAGTCCATAAGACCTTTGGCTTTTCACCTGCCACTCCAGCTCATTTTTACTGCTCTCAAAAAAACAGGTTTACAACTTGATGGTATCGGTCAGTCAGGACCTCGAGGCTCCTCAGGTCTGCCGTGACCAGGGCTGTGTGAAACCTGGTGACAGGAGCATGAGCTGTTAAAGGATGCTCCAAATCCAGCTGGGAGGAAATCCACAGCTTTCCTGTTGCAGGTCCTGGTAAGTCACCCATTCCAGTGCTTCCTGTGTGTGCAGGTCCTGGCTGGGGGGACAGACAGGCTTATATAGTTCATTGTTTCCATCCTCCCGGGCTCATTGTCTGATTATAATCCAGTTAAGGCTCTATTGTGTCGTATTTATGACTGCAGCAGGGTGGGATGCCGATGGGCACGTGGTACAAGGAGGGTCAGGCGGTCACCAGGCCCTGCTGCAGCAGCACCTCTTGGATTAAACTGCTGGTTTATTTGCAGGTAGTGGGGAAAACGGTGCCTGGTGTTTAGGGAAGCAAAAAAAAAAAAAAAAAAAAAAAAAAAAAAAAAAAAAAAAAAGAAATGGGAAATGGAGTTGACTGTCCCTCCCCATATCCCTTACTTGTGCACAGGCAGCTGTGATTTACTGCAGACAGGAGATGGCACCCAGGAGTTGGGGGAGAAGGACCCTGGCGGGGTTTAGAAGAAAAAATGGGAGGGTTTCAACTGCTTGTAAACTACTTGTTGCCTTTAGGCAGCGATTTTGGGTGGTGGAGGAAGGCTGGAAGCCCTCAAGCCTTTCCCCTGCCACTGGTGTGCTGCACAACCTTGGGCACATCACCTGTGATCATGGCATTCCCCAGGATCCAAGGAAATCAGATGTTTAATATTTAAACGTTGCCCTGCAACAAATTTAAGTCTGGGATCATCCTGCTGTGTCCTTCCTTCAGCAGGGATGCTCCTGCACAGCCCAGAGCCCCGGATATGGGTGAGGATGAGCATTTTGCTGGTGGTGGCCTTGCACTCATTAATCTCTCTAATGCGGGGGGAGCATCTGAATCTTCTCCCCGCATTCCACTGTTTGCAGAGCACACCTCATTTAACAAAACATTAGGCATTTTCCTTCCTCGGATCAAGTGTATCTATTAATAATGACTTAAATTGTCTGCTCTGGCTTCACGTTGCAAGGAATGCTCATTCCTGGCACAGGCAAGAGCACGACACACACAGCACCAAAACTGCTTCAACACCAGTTTGTTCCCCAAGCTCAGCTGCCCCTGAACTTAGTCCTTGCTCCAGGAAGAGCAAGGGTAAAGGACTGCCAGGACACACATCCCTGGGGAGGGGAGGGTGTCACACTTTGTACCTCCCCTAAAAATACTTCTGCAGATGCAATGGCACGAGTGGAGATGTCTGGGTTGCTGCTGCTCAGCTCTTCTTTGAAAACTGCTGCCCAGTGAAATATAAACTTGTCCCGAGGCTGCATTGATTTTGTCCAGTTTTTATTGGAAATTAGATAATATTTAAGCATTTCCCTTTAACAGCTCTATATAATATGGAAAGGTTCCATGCTACGCTAGTTTGTGGTGGCCCTTCTTTGTCAGATGTAAATAATTCAATGAAAAAAGCCCCAAAACTCTTTCCTGGAATGGTGTGGGTTGGAAACCCATCCAGTCCCACCCCCTGCCATGGGCAGGGACACTTTACACTATCCCAGGTTGCTCCAAGCCCTGTCCAACCTGGCCTTGGACACTTCGAGGGATGGGGCAGCCACAGCTTCTGCAGGATGAGGAGACAGCGCTGGGCACCTCAGGACTCAGAGCCCAGCCCTTTTCCCCATACTGATGGAAACTGAAGCAGATTCACCCCATTCCCTGGCTGGAATTCCACGAGGACCAGCACGGCCAGCGCCATGGGAGGTAGAAGCAGAGGAACTGGGTGGCACCACAAGCTTCAACAAGCCCTTCACTCGGTTTCTTGACGTCCCCCGTGCTGTTTTGCTCCTGAGCATAATTAGTTTTTGACACCCAAAAGTTTGACGTAGCTGTGGAAGTTATTTATGGAAAGTTGTGGAGATAATTGCTTGCCCCCTGGAATGCAGGAGAACAAACTCAACTAGCCCTTTTTGCCCGTATCCATTTCTGGGGGGATTGATTTATTCCTCACCAGTGGACAGACCTGAACTTTGCGTGTCAGCGTTAATTAGTGGGGACTCTGCCCGATCCATCAGGCCCCGACCTCTCCTGGTGCAGCTGCACTTAACGACAGAGCCATCTGGTTTGCTCGGCTCTGCCCCCCTTCTCATCGCTCGTGGGGCGCGGGGCTGGAAACGCCGCCTTGGAAATTACAGGTTGGGAATGAGGCAGCCGGCTCTGGGGGCCCGGCTGCGGCACCTGGGCCATCCATCACCCAGCCGAGATGTCAGCACATCACCCGCTGCCAGCCCTGCCCTCCCTGAGCTCAACCCCACCCTGGCAGCCACAGAGGGGGGGCCGGGACCTTGGAATGTCCGCTATCCCTGTCAGCCGGCGGAGCTGCCCGCAGGGTGGTGGGAATGTCGTCAGCAGGGCAGGGACATCCCGGAATTGAGAGCTTTGTGGTGGTGACACAGCTGGGACGGCTTTGCAAGTCTAAAATGAAATGGGGGCTCAGGGCAGGACCCTGGCTCCGGGTGGGCCAGAAAAGACACTCCAAGGACTGGGGAGTTTTGGGGGCCATTAGTTAGGACTGCTATGGGTGTAACTTCCCAAACTTTGTGCCCAGTGGGGATAATGGCTTTGCTGGCCGATGATTCCCATCTCCTCCTGCTCATCTCCCGGCCTGTTCACTGCTCCAATCACTCCGAAGGAGAGGACAGGATTGCCCTTAACCTCTCCTCAGGCTTTCACCCAGGCTGGCCCATCATGGCTGATGCCTAGATTATCATTGTTCTCCAAATCGCTTCCCTTCTATCTTTTTCTTTGTTTGTGTGTGTGTGTGTGTTTGGTGGTTGTTGTTGTTTTTTTGGTTTTTGTTGTTGTTGTTGCTTTTTCTTCCCGGACTTTGATCTCGAGGTATTTTTACTTAGAAAGCCGAAGTCCCACTCCATTAAGGAGCCCTTGGGTGGGCAGATGTGGTGACTTTCTCCTTGTACGATTCAGAAAACCAGGAGCTGTGACAAAAAAAAAAAAAAAAAAAGAAAAAAAAAGAAAAAAAAAAAGAAAAATGATGTGCCTGGGATGGAAATGTTCCATCCTTACCCCGTGTGGCTGCTCCACTCATGGCTGTTCATCACGAGGCCTTTCCTTCTTTCCATGAGCAGGTCAGTGGGGCAGCAGGGACCTTGCAGAAGATCCCCGCGATTTTTCCTCTCAGAAGCGCACATTTGGAAGGAAACCTCTAGAACAGGCTTTGCCCAGCGCTAGACCCGGCTGAGACTCTGTGACAGCCTGATGTGGGCCCTGGGACCTCGCCCAAAGACACCTGTGAGAGGAAACCCTGGATGAGCAACCCCTGAGCCCCCCATGCCCCGCCCGCCCCCGGCTTTGCCCGAGGGGTCTGTCCTGCTAAAGGGGCACCAGGTGATCCGAGTTTACCATCTCTGCGGGTGCTTCCCCCGCAGTTTTGGGTGATAAAAGGCGAAGCAGGCTCCAGCTCTCTTTTCCTCCTGGTGACCGCGTGTGGACATCTCCCTGCAGAGGCCGTGACAGTTCGAGGATAAGAAGGTGCGTTCCTTGCGGGTGTTTTTTTTCTCGTCGCTGGTACGCGGTTCCTCGCTTCCCGTTGCTTGTTTAGGTGCTGCAGTTGTCTGTGCCTTGAGCCCCTTCCCGAGCTTCCATTAAATCCCTGCCCTGCCCCTGGTTCTCTTTTCCCGGCTGATGAAGTGCGGCGGGGGAAGAGCCTAAAGCAAGGGAGTGGGAAGAAGAGGGGGTCAGGAAATGCCCTTTGCCTTGCTGCTGGCCTGGAGATGCCCTCCTGGCAAGGGAACAGCCCTAGTTTGGGATTCTCTTCCCCTTTGCTTCAGGCTGCCTTTAGTTGTCTCATTAATGATGATTTTTTTTTTTTTTTTTTTGCCAGTTTGAGCAACTTAAAATAAAAAAACGTTTTTAAGGAGAGTCAGAGCTGTAGGAAACTGGGTGGTCTTGGTTTTGCTTGAAGAGGTGCAGAAGAGATTAGGGATAGGACAAGTCACTTTTCAGAGGACTAGGAAAGGTGTGGAGTTTTTGTTTCCCACGCTTTGGCTTTGAGGCTGCTGGGCAGGTGGGAGCAGAGCCTGGCACTGCCCTGCCCTGCCCTGCGATTCCACCTGGTTTGGGGGCTCTGGGATCGGAGTGGAAGCCGTTCCCTGCTCCTGTGCTGCCACATGCTCTCTTATTTTCCCTGTGTGCCGAGAAATGGGACTCTAGCTGAGGGCTGTAACAACAGCACCTGCATTTGGTGCTTTTGCAGGAGGCGGTGGCAGCCGAAAAGGGGCTGGTGCTGGTTTTGCTCTGCGAGAGAACCCCTTTTCCAAAGTGCCCTCCCAGGGTGGCATCCCCTCGTCATGGAGCTTTTGGGAGTCAGCCAGAGGCGTGTGGGCACCGTGCAGGGTGTACCAAGTGTCAGTGATGGTCCCTGAAAAGCATCATTGGCTGGAGAAACCCCCTCTCCTTGTGGAGAGCAGCCCCAAGGACAGTATGAACAGGAGCCCGAAATGATTTGGGGATTTTGTGCAGCTTGTTACCTTAGGTGTAGGGTATGGTTTTTTTTTTTTTTTTTTTTTTTTTTTTTTTTTTTTTTTTTTAAATCCCAGCAAGAAATAATCCTCTTTTTTTTCTGGTCGGAATAGAAATGGCTTGATGCCACGAGGCAAAAAATAAAAGGGAGCTCTACCCGGTGCTGCGATGATTTGCAAGGCTAGTGAGAAAGTACAGAAGGCGTTTTCAAATAGACTCCAATATTTTCAGTGCTTGAAGAGGGCCTTACTACATGACACCTTTTTTGAAGCCCTGATTTACAATGGACCCAGGCTGAGTGCATTATAATTTGCTGCGCGAAGTTCCAAAGTCGCAGTACTTTCAATAATGAGGAGAGAAACCCTAATACGATGAGACTTTTCTCTTTTTTTGGGGGGTATTGTGTTTAATGAAAAGCTAAAAATGTGCTAATTTGTAAGTCCTGTTGTGGTAGTGGCGTCGGAGGCTTTTGAAATGCGTTACTGACTTGGGGAGTATTAAGGAAAAATGACATTTTGCTACTAGCAGAAAAGTCAATTATAATGTTTCCACACTTTAGAAAATTGCTGATGCAGGATGGGAGTTAATAGAACAGTCAGCTTCACTTTGTGTTACCGGATTTGGGGGGTTTTGCTGAGAAATGTCGGCTTGTGGTTTTTTTTTTTTTTTTTTAATTCTGATGGCAACTTAAATAAAAAAGCTCCCACAGGTGCTGGGCGGTTGGGACTCGTCTCACTGAGGGCGTGCTGGAAGGAGATGTATTCCCTTGGGTTGTTCCCACCTGGGGCTGGTCTGTTTGCCAGCCTGGCGTGGTGCAGACTGTCCAGAAGCGGGGAAAGTCAGCAAAAAATAAAGATTTAGGGGGCATTTTGCGGTCAGGCTGATCCTCTCCCTGGTGATGGAGGGGCACGCTGAGCGCCGTGCGATCTGTTCCCAGCACCTCGCCAAAGGCTCTTTAACTCATTAAAAACCATTTAAAGCGAGAGACAGGAGGAAATAGCTGTCCTTGCCCACTGCGCTCTCGGTGGAGCTTTTCCACCGAGTCTCCTGGAGAAGAAAAGAGCAATAAACTTTTCCAGAGCTCCTGGGCAAAGGAGGGTGCGAGCTCTGCGAGATCCAGTGTTGTTGCCAGAGGGTTTTATTGCCGGAGGAGTCGGCACTCCCAGTGTCTGAATTGGTCCAGGCGAGGAGGCAGAATAGCTCCTGAGGAGCTGGCAGGGATCAGAGCCACGGGCTGGCACTGCTGCTCACGGGAGCAGATTAAAGGGCTTTGGCATGAGCCAAAGGGGCCTGATAATACCCAAGGCACGTCGTGGCAGCACTGACTGCATCCCTGGGAGCTCACTGCCAGGAGGGGGACGTGTCGTGGGTGGCTGGTGGGATAGCCTGAAGGTGATGCCTCCCTCCTCCAGGTGCTTCCAAGGGGGTTCCTGCTTGGTGTGGTTAAAGCAGAAAGACTTTTAAGAAAAAGTCGTGTCATATGTAGTTCTCCCGGGTTTTGGAGGAAGCAATTAAGCCAATTAATTTATTGGTAAATTATCTTATGATGAAGTACAAAATAACTGCAATGAAATGCTGACATTCACATTAATACCAAATTAGTTACTGTATTATGACTGTTCTTACAATGAATGCCCAGTAATTTAATAGTAATGGGACATTTCAATAATTTAGCTGATAATTCTCTAGATCACTTACATATATAAATGAGCATGACAGCTTCTCCTCTCAACTTTGCTGGTGCTGCTGGATTACCTCCCACCAGGAGGCAAAGCAGCCTCTCCTCCCTTTCTCCTGTCCCTCAAAACTCACCTCTTGCTGGAAACTTAGTAGGGATCAGGGTGTAGCCAAGGGGATTTTCCTCTTCCATCAGGCTTACTGTGGCTGGAGAGCAGAGTGCAATTGCCCTGTGCAGGGCTTAGCAAAGCCACAACCTTCTTTTCTCTTTTTTTTCCACGGTGAAAGAGCTCTGTGTTAAGCTAGAGGAGCATCTCTAGAGGGGTTCCTGTGAGAGCACTGCTCAGCGGATGGGTGTTGGAGATCCACCCAGGGCCACTTAATGGAGCAATTCAGCCTCTGGCACTGAAATTACTGGGTGTTGGCTCTGTTTGATGCAGCTGCCTCGTTTTTCAAGGAGCTGCACTTTCTGTAATAATAATTATAAATAGCATTAAAATTGCTCCTCATTCTTCCCTCCTACATCCCTGTGAGAGGACTCTCCCAAGGAGATCGAGGGCTTGGCAACTGCAGAGGGCAGAGGTTTTCTTCTTTACAGAATGCTGGAATGGGACTGGGATTTGGGTTGGAAAGGACCTTAAAGATCACATCATTCCAACCCCCTGCCATGGGCAGCGACACCTTCCACTATCCCAGCCTGCCTCACCAACCTTTATTGACCACTTTGTCACCTCTTGCACCCACAGAGCTTTTTGTAGATCTCCCCAAACTGTGGCTTCCAGATCCCCACAGGAAAAAAAAAAAAAGTAATTTACACTGCAAGCACCAACCATGGGGAGCTACACCCACAGGATAAAGTGCCTGGTGTTTTTTCCCCATACACTGGTGATCAGGGGAGGAAAGCTGCAGGTTCTGTGCCCTGGGAGCATGCCTGGGGTGGCAGGAGGTTCAGTATCCCTCCTGCGGGCTGGAGTCGTGCCCTGGAGATGGATGGTGCCAGTCAGTGCATTCCTTTGCTACTGAGATTGCCCCTGAACCTGCTGAAATATGAATTAATGGGCTTGCTTACGTCCCACCTAAATGTGACCCTTTCATCACATCACGTTGTGCTGTCAGGGCTGTTGTGCAGAGGAGTGTTCCGCTGTCGGCAAGATTGAGGACAGAATTATCCAAATTAGTTTCCTGGCGGGTGAGAGCGGAGATGAGGCTCTGCAACACAAACCCTTGCCTCCTCTGGGGTGGAGAGCCTGGCTTTTCTCCTCAGGGATGAAGCTGAAAGCACCTTGTTTTATAAAATCGGGTTGTGCTGCCAAATCTGGGGAGCATAGAGCTTGTCTGCCCCAAGCAACAAGTGTCTGATAGGAAAGGAGAAGGGAAAGAAAGCCTAAGTTTGTGGCTACTCTGTGGCAAGTGATTAAATCCAGGGGCTGGCAGCTCGTGGGGTCCCTTCTGGGGGTTGTATGGGGACTCCAGCAGCTGGATGGCTGCAGAAGGACTTGTGTGCACCAAAAATGCCCTGAGGAGTTGCACAGAGGGGATGGTGACAAGCGTTTCCTCTCTTATTGCTTGGGTCTCCTTGGCAGGGCTTGGAGAGGCAGCCTCGAGGTTGGAAGGGTGAAATCGTGGGGAGCCCTGTACTAGAAAGCAAACTTCAGCCAGAGGACCACAGAAAACCCAGCCTGGGGTGGCTCTGTCCCACGTGCTGTGGTTGCATGGCAGCCCATTCTTCCCACAGGGAGAAAATTCCCTTTATTAAGCAGGCCCATCCAGTTCCCTCCACTGTGTGCAATGACACGAGTGCTTGGATTGTTTTCTGTGCAGTTAGTTACTTCTAGGAATCCCCCCAGGCCTCTTTTTCTCCGACATTTCTGTATCCAGGAGCATCTTTTTCCATTGGATTTCCTCTTAGGAGTAGGAGAGAGTCAATGCCATCCCCTTCCCAGCAGCTTCCTAAAGTGGTGCTGCCCATCTTGTACCTCCCAGCCTGTCCTAGGGCACAGAGAGGTCCTTGGACTCCCTGGGGATGGTGGGTTTTGTGTTTCCAGGTATTGCCAGGTATTATCTGTTGTCAGCTCCACACAGGAATGCCGTGATCGGGGTGAAAACAGGGATTTGTGGCTCTTATTTATAAAATATATGCTGGTGCACGTGACCCTGTGCTTGGCATAAAGGTGGTGCTGTCTCCATCAGTGTCCTGTAGGATTTCCCAAAGCTTTAGGGTGTCCTGAGCACTTTTTTATAAACAGTTTGCTTCCCAAATCGCTGATTTATGAGCAAACAAGGTACACCAAGCAACAAATACATGGCAAACAAGATAATTAGGCATCGCCTTCCATAGCAAAATAGATTATCAGGACATCCACCCAAATAAACCTTTTGTTCTGCTTATTCATGTTCTCTGGTAATGCCCACAAATACGAATTTGTCCATGCTAAGGCATCAAAAGGTGATGGTCCTCATGCAGTTGTGTAAATATCCAGCTTGTGGTAGACTGATTAAAGTGTCTCCTAAGCCATCCCAATTAAAAAGCAGTCTTTATAGCTGTAATAGTTTTATTGGGAACTGTAATGTGTTAGACCTACAGATACAGAAAGCAGTTAGTTTTATAAAGCATATAGGATATTAAAGTAATGAAAGACATTAATGTGACATCAATTTTTAAGGAGAGTTACTTGCTGAAATAAATGAGTGTAGCCTAAAAGTTGATAGCATGTTACAGTCCTGAGTAATGAGCCCTCCTGCCCCCTAAAATCTCTTAGAATAAATAATGCTTGAGAAGTCAGTGGTCATTAACTCTTTGTTCTCTGAGAGCTACATGTCACACTGATGTCTCTCTGGATTTTTTTTTTTTTTTAGACATTTTATAATTCATTCAGAAAGGAATTTTCTTTCCTGGAACACCTATAACTTGAGGTGCATTATTCTTCCATATCTGCTTTCCTGATGTCTTCCCCTTCCCAGTGAGGTAGAGCTGTGACTAGTGTTGCCAGTGTTGCAAAAATCTTGAAGTTACTTTTTCCCTTTCTTTGCTTTTCCATCTTCAGCTTCCCTCTCTGCCAGTGCTGTGCTCCAGGCTCTCCCCAGCGGTGTCTTGGCATACCAAGCCTGGAAAATCAAGCAAGCCATGTGAGTGTTTTAATAAAATTAAAAAAAAAAATAAAAAAAGAAAGACCAGTTAAATGTTTTACTGATATAATGGAGCATTCCTTAAAAAAATCCAAATCCCCTAAAATCCAAGCTGGCTTTTGGAGAAGCTGAAATCAAACCCTCAGGTCTCCTGAGAATATTCCTGTTCCAAGAAGTTCAGCAGTTGATGGAACCTGAGTCTCATTAGCAGCAATGCTTAGCTGGGCCATTTGTGTTGCTGTGGTCATGGAAATGTCACAACTTCCACGATCAACCCCATTTCCAGGGAATGCAGCTCTTGTCAAAACCCCCTCTGCTCCGAACTTGGCAACAGCCAGATCACAAACTTCTCGTGGCTCTGCAGATCGACCCAGACAGTCGTGATTTCAGTGAGGGATCTTAAGAAGCAAAACAAACCCCCGAACATTAAAAACCTGTTTATTGCTTTCAGATGCCTGTTCACAGGCCTGTGACTTGTAAATGGCTTTGGTAGAGCTGCTCTGCAAACTTGGCAAGCTCCTGGACTGTAAGGTCAGTGAGGCAGCCCTAGGCCATGTGAAAATTATGTGAAGCGAAGGAGAAGGTGATGCTTTAAAGTTAGCAGCAGGTAGGAATTACTCTCAGGGCAGTGGTCTGGGACAATTAAATGTTGCTGTCTTAAAGATGGGCTTGGGCCAAGCTACTCCTGTGCCAGGAGAACACACAGGGCTGGGATGGAGTGGGGGACTTTGGAGGAGGCTGCTTCTGGTCCTTCCCACGAGCAGGATAAGAAGGACAGGGTGGTGACTGTGACTTTTGGGATGAATCAACTTCCCCAGCAGTAGCTGGGGGAAGGAATCAGAACCCAGTGGTGTCTCTGGCCTCCTGTGTGACAGACCATGAGGCCACACAAATTGTATTTTCCCTCCCGTTCTGTTGTCCTGGGTACAACATTCTCCAGACTTTGAGTGGAAAATGGAGAGAGTAAGAGAGTAGGAAAACCTGGCCAACAGCTTTCTGGGAGATTGGTGGGGTGGAAAGTGCTGTTTGGTGGGTGCATCTTGCTGCCAGCTCCGGGTCACTGTGGGTGAGTGATCAGAGTTAAAATGTTTGCTTGTTTGAGGGATGATGTCAACAGTCTCTGGAATGGTTTTTCTTCTGTATTTTAAGTAATATTAGCATTGCACAGAGAAGTTGTGGACACCACATCCCTGGAAGTGTCCAAGGCCGGGTTGGACTGGGCTTGGAGCAACCTGGGCTAGTGGAAGGTGTCCCTGCCCATGGCAGGGGGTGGGACTGGATGAGCTTTCAGGTCCCTTCCAGGCCAAATCATTCTGTGATTTTATTCCAGCCACTGCCAGGCAGAACTAGTGTGGTAGATGGCTCTGCCTCTCCAGGACTACAATTATTTCTGCCTAAAGATTTGTATCAACCACCCTGGTGCACTAATTTATAATTTCAAAAAAAAATGGGGATGTATAATTGGGCCAGAAATTTGAGTAAATGGAATGAAGAAATCACATTAACACAAATTTTGCATTATTTATATTCATTTTGGAACACTGGCAGAATATAAATGTCAAATAGGGAGATTCATGCTTCCAGGGAAAAGGAATCAAAGATTCATCACGGGGCTAATCTTCACTTTGAATACAGTGTTTTAGCTGCCCCACTTCATTCAATAAGGGACAAAGCAAAGCAAAGGGAAAAGGTCCAGAAATGGCAGTGATTAGAAGGTTGGAAAGAAGGGCTTCTGTGTGAGGAGAGATGGAAATATTGGACTTTTGACAACCCTCTTGCCCTGTGCCATCATACAGGTGCTGGGGCAAGGTTCCATGACGTTTAAGGGGGGAAATAAAATTCCAACAGATAGAAGGAAATACTTTCTGAAGGGCTGTAATTAATGCAAGGAGAGGATTGCCCTGGGACTCTGAGGACAGTATCACTTTAGCCCTGTTCAGAATGAAGTGCTGCCCATACACTTCGTGCTATCCAAAACAGGCACATTTATAGGAAGTGGGATAATATTTTCAGATTAAACTCACACTAAAAAATACCTGCTCTTGTGTTCCAGGGTACAAATGGATTACTACTTGGAGCTGGGAATGATAGTGATTTTTTTTTTTTTTTCCTTTCCTGCAACACTGAACCATCAGCTTTTCCCTGAGGAAGGATACTGGTTTAGATGGGAAGCATCAGGGGGTGGGGCGGGAAGAGCAGTTTGCCAAATATCACAAAGGCTGCCTGTGCTGAGTGAGCTAAATGGAAATGGGAAAGTATTCAGCAGGGCTGGGAGAAATATGCACTGTCACTAGGCCAGCAGTGGAAGAAGCCTGGGACGAAGATTTTAGGAAATGCATCTTGTTTGCTGTGTGATGTGCTGTGGGGATTCCAGCCCAGAGGGGATTCAGGGAGTAACAGGACAAGGAAACCTTTCAGCCAGGAAAAATGGAGGGTTTTTAAGTGGGTTTATAAGAGTTTATAAGAACTTATCGATGATATGGGACTGGGGAAGCTCTTTTGGGGTCTCCTGACTGCAGTGTGGGTCCCATCCCGTTTAAAGCCCCTGGTGTGGGCTGCCTGCAGTTCCCTGGCGCACAGCAGGGTTTTCTGTTCAGGGGTCAAAGCTTTTACTGGTGTTTAGGAGGCTTGAAGGGCCTCAGTCAAGCATTGTGCCAGTTTTCTGGGGAAACAGTGCTGCAGGTGTTGCACACCACCAGCTTGTTCAAGTCCAGCTCAGCTGCCCCTAAGCTACACTGAAGTGACTGTTGTAAATGTATTACAGACCTGTACTTAAGCCTGATAAACTGTTCCCATCCATGGGAAAACCGAAAGCAACACAGTGAAAGCAGAGCTCACCACTCCATAAAGATAATCCCAGTCTGGGGAAAATAAGAGAAGTCGTTGCTGCTCCCTGTGGAAAAAGGATCTGCTTGCAGGGTGATCCTTTTATATTTGAGGTATGTGTAGAATCACAGAACCAAACAATGGTTTGGGTTGGAAGGGACTTGAAAGATCATTTGTTTCCAAACCCCTTCCATGGGCAGGGACACCTTCCACTGGCCCAGGTTGCTCCAAGCCCCGTCCAACCTGGCCTTGGACACTTCCAGGGATGGGGCAGCCACAGCTTCTCTGGGCACCCCGTGCCAGTGAATATAACACACCTCAAATGCACTAGGCTTTGTCTTCGGGGTTTTATAACTCTGAGGGCAGAAAGTAATTCTTTTAAAGCCTGAAATGAAAACTCAAACATCCCAAACTGGGGGAATTGAATGTTTGTTGCCCTGGAGCCATCCATCCTCGTTCAAATAGCCATGTGCAGAATGACCGGGTCTCCTCATCAGGTGTGGCTGGATAAGGACATGGCAAGGGATGATAAAGGACAATTAACAGAGCTCTGGAAGTCACCTCAAACGTTTCCTGCTCCTCTTTGTACACTGGGATGTGTCTGGCCAGAGAAGTTGCAAACTCCACAGTCTTCAGCGGCTTCCTGGGCATCTGCAGGAGCCTCAGCTCGCTCAGGACTGTCTGTACCACGTCCAGGATGTGTCCCTGGGTGAAGCCATCAGACAGCTGTGCCAGGCAGCTCAGGTTCTCCAGGCTGGAGAAGGCTCCACCGTTCTGCAGGATGAAGTGCTTCCATAAAGCTGCTCAAATAGAGAATGTCAAAGACACAAAGTTAAGGAGAGCAGGAGTAATACATTTTGGAAACTGGAAGAGGAAAACAAGGGCCATCAATCAGGAAAGCTAAGATTCAGATTTTTCTTGTTAGCTGTTTATTCCATCTCTGTTTTGTAGCACAGAGGCTTTTAGGCACATGTGCTCTTAAACCACTACTGATCGTTTTTTGGCTACCAGTCAGTAGTTTTCAGAAAGTCATTAAAGGTACATCAAGTGAGGTGGGTAGAACTACTTACAGGTGCCTGTGTGTGCACACAGAACTCGATCAGTGTTCCAATTCGGATGTGCAGAATTAATTACTTTTATTAACAGCCTGATTTTTGTTTCCCTGACCCTCGTCACAGGTTGCTCCTGCTGGACTAAAGGATGCTGTGGGGACTCCATGTGTCCTTTGGAAGCCAAAGGCTCCCAGTTCTGCAGGCTCCTGTTGCAAGGGCCAGGTGTAAATTTCTGTGGTTGGCATTTTGCTTGTTACTTAAAAGGTGAACCTTTGAAGCGTCTTTTAGCTGTGGACCTCTGTGACATGAAGATTTCCTCAATGGTTGTGAAGTGGCTTGAGATTTTGCTTCCAGAAAAATAGGAATTACCACCATCTTTTGGTTTATTTTATGCAAAGGAAGGGGCTGTTTCAGAGAAACTCAGTGAAACTCTGATGCCCCAGGCTTTAGTTTAAAGCGTTACATGAGAACATTTGGAAAAAAAACCAAAAAGGAATTATTAGGAATTTCAAGAGTTATTAATAATTAGGAATGTCGAGTGCTTGAATACTCCTGTGTAGTATGAAAATGCTGGGTGGGAGGTTAATGGTGCTGGAGCAAACCTGCTTTATCCCCCCCTTCGACTGCGACGTCGATACCACGGGCTCGTGCCCATAACTATCGACAGCTCTGCACTGCATTTTTCACTCAGGCAAATTGTGGTTCTTCCACTTGAATTACACCCGTGCTCAATAAATATTGGCTGGATCAGTAATTCATAAAAGAGGAATTGATGCACACAACACCAAGCACTACTGGTGTGCAGCCATGTATTGTGTGTGCCGCAGCACCCGGTGCAGGTGGGACCCCCTGTAGGACAAGGCACTGACTCGCTGGGTGATTAACAGCAAGAAATCAGCATAGGATAGTGAATCTTCCAGTTTAATGATTTTCATTATATGTTTACTGTTTCCACTGAGCCTAGATTGGAGTATTGTGGCTGTAACAAAAGGGAGGGTTGTAGCAGACAGGTAGCTGTGTGCTGCGGCTATGAGTATTTATGTCATTATTTTTCTGTCAAAACAAGTTTCTTCTCAAATTGGGCATCAGGCACTGAAAATTGACAGGATTGTCAGGTGAGGATCATGTTTCCATTGAACTTCAGGGAAGGCTGGAGCTAAAGAGCAAGGCAGGCACCGTCTTAAATGGGGCAATGTCACAATTAAAGCTACAAGTTTAATCTGCTTTAAAATGCCACAAGTTAAGTTTTTGGGACATTCTTAGGTGTGCAGTTCAAATCCCTTTAGCTGGCTCTTCTTTTGACTCCAAATCAGTGGTGAGACTCCCAGACTGTGCCAGCTCAGTGCCCAGAAGTGAACACAGCTAAATTCAGCTGCTGTCACCTCCCTCTCTAGGTTTTATTCATGTCCCTTATCTGTCAGCAATTTATCAGAGCCATAACCCAACGTGAAACACAGGTTCTCTTGCTTTAGAGAGCGTTTCCCATCCACACTGGGAAAATGAGTGGGCTGGGGAGAGATCTACAGTGTGCTGGGCAGCCAAACCCTGTCTTGAGCTTGCCCAAATGTGTGCACCACCTTGGCTGCCCCTGTGAAATACGGGAT
This sequence comes from Pyrocephalus nanus, assembly GCA_038380795.1. Classification (NCBI taxonomy): domain Eukaryota; kingdom Metazoa; phylum Chordata; class Aves; order Passeriformes; family Tyrannidae; genus Pyrocephalus; species Pyrocephalus nanus. Next base: position 37,671,305 of record CM076267.1, read on the forward strand.
GGAACTGGACTGCACGAGGTGTTTGTAGGATTTTTGCAACAAGGTGACTGTCCCTGAATCAAATGTGTTTTCATTTACTCTGTTTTTCTGCTGGGACAGGATCTGTCAGGGCAGTGGCATGAAGGGAGTGTGGTGTGTGTTCCTAGATGTGGGAATACTAGAAGTGCATCACTGAGAGTCCTAACTTGAAGTTTAGTCATCATTCTGAATAGCCCAAAAGCTTTCATCCCTATTATCTTTAGACTAAGCTCAAACAGCCCTTCTGCTCATAAGTTACCTCATTCAGGCTCCTCATTATGCAGAAAAGTTTATTAAACCACATGATATCAGTGATTAAACCACAGGAAAAAAACCCTCTGTATTTCTGTGAACAAAAACCCTTCCACCAGTCACTTGTGAAGGATGTGGACAAACTACCATTTTTCAAGTAGCAATTGATTCACATTATTAAGTTTAATTTGGAGCATTTCTTCCTAGTCAATACTGAGCTACTGCAGACTTGAAGGTGATTAACATCTGAAAACCAATTTGCATTTCCAGAAGTTCTTCTTTTTCTTGCTCTGTAAATTGGTCTAATAAAAGTCACTGTTTTTCCTACAAGCTTTGAGTCTCAGTAGATGGGGCACTTAGTAAATTTGCCAGAATTTGGGAGGGCCTGTCTGTCACTAAACATTTGGTAGATCAGACATGCAAAATCTTGGGTGTCTCTACAAATTCTTGTGATCTGTAAGCACAAAAAAAAAAAAAGTGGAATTTGATAGTGACAAAATTTAGTCTTCCAGACGTGGGTCTGTTTTGGAGAGGCCCAGAAGTCTGTTATTTTGAGTATGGAAACAGAAATTCAGAACAGAAATTTTTGTGTGGAGAAAAAAAAAAAGGCTTAAATAGGATTTTCTCCTTCATACAGAGGAAAAACAGCTCAGGTTGAACTTGGTGCACTCTAAACTCATGGAAAAATGTTAATCACTGCTGAACCGTGTTTTAAACTCTTCTCCCAGATTTCACTTTTATTATTTCCTCTTTGGGGTAGCTTGTATTGACTTAAACCTACATTTTTGGGAATTGAGATGCACCCAGGGGCATGACTTGAGTTTAAGGTCAGTTCTGAGCATAACCAGACAAAATAAGCATGGATTTTAAACAGCAGCAGTAACCACCAGGATGACTGGAAATACTTGCCGAATCTTGACGTGTAGTCAGGTCTGGAAATCAGGATGATTTTTTGGTAAACCTTGCAGAAAGGTCCCATATTGGCCTCGAAGGGCCGGGCGGTGGTTCCCACCAGCAGCACTCTGTCCTTTGGTTTCAGAGCCTTCAGGAACTGGGGCAGCATCTTCCCCAGCCTCTTGGAATTCATCTTCAGTTCGTGCATGTGAACACAAAAGGAAAGAGGTGTCACTGACTGTGACAGCTCTGAGTCAGAGGTGAAGTTGCTCATGCTGCCCACTAACAGGATTTGGGGTTTCTTTGGCAGTCTGGTCGCATTTGGTAATAAGCAGAGCAGATATCAACACAAAATAGGAATGTACTGCCTTTTCCAAGTCAGGTGAGCCCTTGATTTCGGATGCACTTGTGGGTGGTGTCGTGTAATTGAAAGGCGGGAAGGAAACAACTCGTTTTAAAGAAGGAAATCCTCAATTTGCAGTTCAAGGAGAAATGTTGCAGGGACCTGCACACCTGATGAATCTCAACGGGTAGAAAAATTGTGACTTAGTCTGTAATCCTCCCACCTCCTGGAGGTTGTGGTTTCCTGACTTCTACCTGTGGTTTAAATGCAGAAAATAAACTCCCATTTTTGCAGTATTTTCTAACTTGCTGGGGCTCTGAGAACACAAATTCTTTTCAATAAATTGCTACCTGACTTTATAACATGTATTTAATTACTGCTTACAGAACAGTGGAGTATTGAGCAAAACTTGTTATTGGATAGTTCTATTTGATAATGTTCAAGTGAATATTTGTTGGAAAAGCCTCATCAAAGAAAGCTGTAAGTGAAAAACTGGGTGAGGATTGTGCAGCTGAGAAGGACTTGGAAGCCTCTTTTCAAAAATGAGGCTTAACATCCAAGTCACCAGCACTCACTTAAGAACTTTACTCTCTAGATCACCTTATGATTTATTTATTTTTAAATATATTTGCCAGCATAGGAGGCAGCTCCCTGAGAAATTAGAACTTCCATATCAGATCAGTCTTCCTTATCATTAATAGAGGAACCATTGTGTCCTGCAAATCCTCTCAGATGAAAGGCAATAATTTACATTGTAAGCACAATTTTTCTTTGCAATTTTTCTGTTGTCTGCACTGGCAGACAGCAGCAAAAAGGAGAAAAAGCTCTGCTCTTTGGAGGGAAAGCTACAGAGGGTTGGAAAATAGGGACATCAACAAGAAATCCCACAAGTTCTTGGGTAGAGCTGCTGCCACATACCTACCTTTAGAAGTTTTAGCCAACATTGCCACCTTTGCTCTGTCAGAGAGATCTGGTCACAGCAATGACTGAAATGTGGATTTACTTTGGTTTTAACACTTTTTATTACTGGTCAAATTACTCTCTGTTGTTTATATACCTGTTGCTACTTATAGGTTCAAGCTTTCCTTGTGTTCCTGTGTATTGGAAGGAAGTACAAAGGTTCTCCAAGGCATCAGTATGGATAGAAAAGTTAGAATCATGAAATTATTTTAGGTTTGGGAGCAGGGGGTGTAGAGGAATCCCATCTCACTGCAATGGCTGATGGAAGATAATAGTTGCTTCAAGTGGGACCTGGTGTTTTCTGGGCTTGCAGTATGTTTTCTTCTGGAATAAATCCTGACCCTAGTGGGAGATGCAGAGAACTTTTAAAACTCTTGTCTGACTCCTATTTCACTCTTAGGTGTGAAAATGAGTCCTAATTTATCCTCAGCAATTATAACTTTTCTGGGTGACGTATTTATGGATTCCCTCTGATCTGGAGTTGGTTGCAACAAGTGCATAGGAATCCTAAAAAGTTTTACATGGAGGAAAGTGGGGGTGAATTTGAATTTTGCCTGTTCCTCCAGTTTCATGCTCTCTCCAAATACTGGTTATGCTGTAGATGTCTGGATATGAGTGATCCACTCCCACCAAGGCAAGAGACCTTTTGTTCAACACCTGCAGGTCTTGGGATGTGATAGCAGGGCTGGAGGTGACACCCTGGACTCCGAGGTGGGCAGGATGAGAAGTTTTTTTTCCACGCTCATGAAAAGGATCATGAGTACCCCAGGCCATCTTTGGCCCCTAATCTTAAATCTAATCCCCACCTGCACTTGGTGTCAAGGTTTGAGCCCAAGAGAAAGGCTCGTTCTGGTTGTGGGGACCACCAAGGGCATCAGTCCCTGCTCACCCATCCCCTCATACAGCCCTTGCAGGAGGAACAGCCTCATCCAAGGTGACACTCTTGTTTCCTTCCAAAACACAGGCTTGCGACCACCCCACAATCTAAGTGTACAGGACTCACCCTCAGAAAAAAAGGTTCATTTTTTTCATAGAGCTCTAAAAGCAAAATGTTTTGCAGGCAACGGGAATCCAATCAGGATTTTGGGTGAATCACTCCCTGCTGTGGTGGGTTTGTTGCTGTGACTATTGGGCAGTGGTTTAATTTTCTTTCTAGGGGGGAAAAGCTGCACAAGAGAGGCAGGAATGGAGGCAGTGGCATTAGGACTCCAGGGAGCCCAAAGGAAATAATCTGTAAATGTAACTATTTAATATAGGTTCTTTGTTTTTGCAGTGGAAATTTATCCTTGTTACTTTATTGTTCACTTTAGCTCCATCCAATTTCTCAAATTAATAGAGCTGAACAATTTAAGCTCATCTTAACTTTTAGCTTCTTGCCTCATATTTTGAAATTCTCCATTATTCTCTTTTACTTTTCAGTTCACTGATGAGCAGTAACTGCACTATTTTTAAATAAAGCAAGGATAGGTGGAGGAGAGAAATGTGACCTCTTGGGGGTTCTTAAGAAGTCACAAGACTTTCTAAAAAGAGGAAAAAAAAAAAGAGTGTTAGTGAGACAAGGTATTATCAAGCAAGCTTTGGCAGGTCTGGCCATAGTGGTGTGTGCTAAGCTAAGAAATTCACTTGTCCCTTTGTGTGGGATGCAATGCAACAGGAGAAATTATCTGCACGGAAATAAAGGAGCCACTCACCTCTTCCTCTCCCTTTGGTGCCGCTTTAGAAAACATTTTCTCTGTGTCTCCAATCCACACGACTGAGGGCTGCAGCTCCTTTCCCACCTGAGAGAAAATGGGGAAGAGAAGGCAGGAAGTCGATTAAAATGGCTACAATTTCATATACCTGGGAGCCCATAGTGATGCTTTTGAATCCATATTTCAGCTGTTCAATTAGCCTGGTTTATTTTTGTTTTTTTTCCCCAGGAGTGTTCAGCACTTAGGGATAGCACTGGCTCTGCTCAGCAGCCTTGGCAAACCAAACCCTTTCTAGCTGGGAATTAACATCAAGAACCCACCCAAAAATGGATCATTTTTTTCCTGCCATGCTTATCTTTCATTTCTCATCCCCAGTTCAGTTGCAGGGGAAGGGAAGGGAAGCCTGGATTTGGATGGCAAATGATGGTCCACCAGCAGCTTTAGGCTGACTGTGGGATCCCACCCTGGTTTTCCAAGGGGGATAAGGATGGAGAGCCAGGCAAGACATCGCTGCAGCATGAGAGGTGAGGGTACTAACCTTCAGGCAGAGTGGCATGCAATGGTCTGGTTTTAAAACCTGATATTTCAATCACACTTAGCTCAGGAATTAACACAGGAGCTGTCACATTTGGAGAGGGGTGTCTGCTGGCTCCAGAGTTGGAGGCACCATACCCCTGGTTCACAGCAGGATGGCAGCAACGCTACAGGCTTTCCCACATCCTGCACTCCTCCCCATTGCTATAGAAACGCCCGTGCTTCAGACATTCTGCTGCCGAACCCCAATCGCTTCCCAGTGGCTCCCGGAGCCGCGTTAGTTTGCTCAGCAACAAAAAAAGTGACGGCTCGAGGAGTCAACGGGTAACGAGAGAGAGAGAGAGCAAGAGCATTCTTCTATCCTGGCTTTTTTTTTTTTTTTTTTTTTTCCTTCGAGTTGAAGCTGCTGCTTTTTCCAGGAAGGAAGGAAGCTGCTGACAAAATCGATAGGCTGTGTGTACATCAGAGCTCCCGCCTGATGGACGGCACAGGAGGGGTTTGGGTTGTGGACGTCGTTTCTCTTAGCACTGCGGTTCGTTTTTTAAGGGCACCTTTCAAAAGCACCAAGTGTGTGTGTGTGTGTGTCTGCACGGTAAAAATGGGTTTGAAGCAGGGGGAAAAGAACAGCAGACAAGGCTGTTAAATTTGTTTGCTGTGCTGGTGATGGGGGGCAGTGGAAACAATGCCATCTTCAGCACGTGACGCTTTATTTATGGTAACTCGTCAGTCCCAGCATATGTCAAGTGATACCTCCAAGTTCACAACTGTTGAATTACAGAATCAGAGAACAGTTTGGGTTGGGAGGGACCTTAAAGCTCATCCCACCCCCTGCCATAGGCAGGGGCACCTTCCACTAGCCCAGGTTGCTCCAACCTGGCCTTGGACACTTCCAGGGATGGGGCGGCCACAGCTTCTTTGGGCAACCTGTGCCAGGGCCTCCCCACCCTCCCAGGGAAGAATTCCTTCCCAAAATCCCATCTAACCCTGCCCTCTGGCAGTGGGAAGCCATCCCCTGTGTCCTGTCACTTCAGGCCCTTGGAAATAGTCCCTCTCCATCTTTCTTGTAGCTCCTGCAGGTCCTGGAAGGCCACAATTAGGTGACCCCGGAGCCTTCTCTTCTCCAAGCTGAACAGTCCCAATTCTTCCAGCCTTTCCTCATAGCAGAGGTGCTCCACCCCTCTGATCAACTTTGTGGCCTCCTCTGGACTCTCTCCAACCAGTCTCTGTCTTTCCTGTGTGTTGAGAAAACCTGAGCTCTTTCCGATGTTGGAAGGCAGGAATGCAAATATTTACTGTTAGTAATGAGCACTTAAAAAATAAAACCAAGGTATCATAAACGATGATACGAAAATGCTGCAGAAACTGGTGTGTGTGTGGACTAGCCAATTCTGGGAATGTTTTCCTGCATGTACAGCTTGAAGGGTAACTTCTTCTGGGAGCGCACTGAGCACACAAAATGGAAATAAATGACAGATTAAAATCGTACAGCAGTAATACCTGCCATTTCAAGGCCAGGTGCTGTTCCACCTATCTCCCATTTAGCTCTTTCCAGGGGTATGTCTGGCACATTCCCAAGTCTCCATGCATTCCTCTATACCTGCAGAGTTTGAGAGGGTGAACTGTGCAGCAGCTTTGGACTTTGGGATTTTCTGGCTGGGACACCTGTGGAAAGTTGTGAGCCAGTCCTAGTGACCTGCTCTTGCAGGTGAATCCTGTTTGCTCTGGATGTCTGGGAACAGGCTTGGAGATAGGTGAGGAAAGAGGTGTAATGTGGTGGTGGATCATACGGCAGAGATGGGATAAGTGATATTTTTGGTGGGATTAAGACTCAGAAAGAAACATTCAGGTGTGGTTTAAGTTGTGGAAAGAAACCCACAGCTTCTTAAAGAGCTGCATTTGCATTTTGTGCACAGACTGTGATGCGTGGGAGCTCTGACACAGAGCCCTGCACTGAACCTGGCACTGCTAAAGAATGGATTATCAGCTGGGGCTTTCTGATGTTCCTGATGGTGACTTTTACCTCCTAAACCATGAGATAACAACCATTTTTCACTCTTGCTCTGTGCGTGCTTGGAGAGGATGACAGGAGGGAGATGAGGCAGTGGGAGACTGTTCTCCTTGAATCCTTCCTTTTTCCAGGGTGAGGTTTGAGCTGGGTTTTTGCTGCCTGCTCAAGATGCACTCACAGCTCTGGCAGCCTTGGGGCTGTGCCCACTGCCCTGGGGAGCCTGTTCAGTGCCTGTGTGTCTGATGCTGCAGTGGGAACTGATGGGCTAGAAGGTTTTAAGGTCTATGAAAGCTGTTGGCAGAGGTTGAACTCTGCCTGTGCACTTCCAAGGGAATCATGTCCTTTTGGTGGGGCTGCTGCAGGCAGGGGAGTGCAGATATTCCTTGTTTGGCTCTGAGATGGTTTCTGTGGTCAGCAGCCCTCTCAAATGCAGTCTGGAGTTTTGCATCAGACTAGACTTTCATTTTAACTTTTAAAGAAGAATACTTGCTATTGTCATGCCTGTCATCTTTTTTGTCCCCTTTTTTTTTTATATATCCACTAAGTGGATATATAATGAATATCCTCAATGTCAGCTCTTAGAGAATTTCCTGTGGTTTTCTGTTTTCAGGCAAAGATCTAAATATATATATTTGTTGCCCAGAGAAGCTGTGGCTGCCCTTGGATCCCTGGAAGTGTCCAAGGCCAGGTTGGACAAGGCTTTGAGCAACCTGGGCTAGTGGAAGGTGTCCCTGCCCGTGGCAGAGGGTGGGATGAGATGAACTTCTAAGCCCCCTCCCAACCTAAAGCAGTCTGTGATTCTATGATTTTTCTGGGTTGATAGACATTAATATGACCAAATTTAACACGTTGTGTTTGGGCCTGGCTGTTTCCTGTTTTAAAGACAGATCAGACACCCAGAATCCACTGGCACCTCATTTAAATTGTTGGCAGATACATAGCAGGCTGTGTATCCCCTGTGAAAGTGCTTCATTTGAATTATCCATGGACAGTTTGAATCCATGGATAATTAAATGCACTGTACATAATTAATTTGTAATTGAAATTTTATTGACTTTGCTGCAATTCCACAATTTGTTGGAGCTGCCAGCAGATGGCTCCTTAACCCTTCTAATACCACGCTGAGATTTGCTCTTCAGGAAAATCATTAGGGATAAAAAAAGCCCCACCCTCCCGTCCCGCTTGCCTGTCAACAGTCATCAAAGATCAAACAGCACTTTTGAAGGCCGTGGGTTAAACTTTTCAAACTCCAGAGCCAGAGTTTAACAGTCAAATCGTTACACTTGAAAATGCAGAAATCTGATTCTTGCCCAGCACATGTGCACAGACTTGAAGGATTTGATGGGATTTAAAAAAAAAAAAAAAAAAAAAGCCCAAGACTTTCTGGAAGCTCAAGTTACAGCTGAAAACTGCTCAGTACCCTGGAGCTTACACACCCAAAAGTGCTTCTGAGCAGCAAAGTGCTGAAACCTGTGATTAGACCTTATTAGTGACAGCCTCACCAGGTAAATATTCCAGTGCTGCAGTGATGATGCCACTGTATTCTGGTTTGTTAGGCAGATAATGACTATGGATACTGTCTCCCAACAGGATGACTTTAATTTTTAACAGTGTGAAGCTGCTTTCTCTCAGAGATAACACTAGAAGTTTGAGCACTGCTCATATTTTAACACTTCAGGGGTCTAAGGATTCCAGCAGGCTGAGCCTGCACCAAGAGAAAAGAATTGTTCTGGGTGCCTGGAAAGAAAGACTGATTGTGCACTGTTCCCAAATTTCAACTGTGATGGAAGTCCTGTGTGGCATGGGAATGCTAAACACACATACTTGTGACACTCTACCTAGGTTAAGCTGTGCCTGGTTCTTCAGACTGCCAAAAAAATGACCTGTCTGAAGGGACAACACGGCTGTGGTTGTGAACAAATGAACTTGATGCAGTGGAGAAAAAAAAAAAAATAATGGCACACTTAAATTACGTTGCTTCTAAACACTGGGATTGTATCATTTAATCTTAAATAAATTCTCTCATGTTCCTTTTTTTGGTATAACACTCGAATAGTCACCTCTGACTCGCTAAACAGCATACCCAAACAGACTGATAAGAGCCCTCAACACTGATGGTGTTGGATATTTGTGCAGTTGGCTGCTCTGTAAAAGCCTTGGCTCCTCAGGGCAGCTGCACAGCACACCCTGAGCTGCTGAAACACATCCGTGGCTGCCCTGCTGGTATTTCCTCCTGGCCACCCCTTCCCCAACCTTTTAGCCTGGTCAGTGTTGCACTAATAACACTTTCCCATGTGTGCTTTGGGTACAATGTGCTCTGTGTGCTGCTGTGGCCCTGGTGGAGGGGGATGAAGCCCCTCAGAGGGTTTTTTTTTCCTCCCTCTGTTAGTGATTAACCCCACGGCTGCCTTATTGCAGTGCTTGTCATTTTTATTGCCTTGCAGTTAAGGCTCATGAACTACCTGCATTTTTACACTTTTATGTCATGGAGTCATGCATTCTACCCACTCTCCTTGATCTGTTCTGCGTTTGTTTTTGTTCCCATGCATCCTTCACTACACTTCTGTGCATCTTTTATACGAACCATTGCACCTCAGTGGTGTTTTGTGGTGAGCCATTGCTGGGTACAAGCTGGCAGAGAGAGCTCTGCTGAGTACAGGCCGGGAAATGGGAGCTTAATTGAAATATTCCAGCGTGTTTGGTTCACGCTTGAAGGATGAGTTTTGTGTTGGGGAAGCCCTTCTGTGTTAGAGACAGATCCTCTCCTTTCACTCCAGAGCAGAGTCGACCTGGCAGGCGTTGCCGTGTCTTTTATGGAGAACACAAGTGCTCAGGCTTGGTGTTTGCAGCTTCTTTCAGTGGTTTTCCTATTCAATATCAATCTCCCTTGTGTTTCCTTTGAATAGGCAGATTGAAATGTTGGTGTTTCCCTGGTCTGGTATGAGAAGTCATTTCCTCCGTGCCACTATGAAATGCCTGCCTTGAGGAGCTCACACACTTCCCCTGGATATGGGCTGGTGTCTCTTTCTAGTCTCCTCCCTGAAATAAGGGAGGGGGGGACAAAAAGAATTTGGCTCCTGCATCTGAAACAAATTAAAGTTTCATTTTTTTTCCCCCCAGTGCTATTGGTTTGCTAACTGTTTTGTATTGGTTGTCTCGCACGAAACAACAGCCAGTATGGCAGGGAAATCTCCTAATGGTCATTTCATGCTCTCCAGAGTTTCCTTTGAGTACAGAAACTCTGTTGTTTGCAGATGTGACAGGTAAGCAAAAATGCAAGGTGACCTCACCTTTAGCACAGAGCACCATTAATCCTTATTTACTAAATCCTGGTGTTTAACGGTGGTTACATGGATTGGAAGATAACAGGGAAAGAACTGTCATGTTTCCTGTCATTCGCTTCCAGTGGAAGGGCTGTGTTCTGCTTGGCTAACTCTCTATGAAGGCAGTTCTGGGAAGCTGGAGTAGAAAGTTGCTGTTCAGTTCCCCCCCAAAGGAGTTTGTTTTCAATTTGTGTTGCCCTTGTGTTTGTAAATTCCTGTAAATCGGGGATGTATTCTTCCTAAACCTTTTTCCTCAATATATCAACAACTAGTCTGTTGCCTCTTGCCCTATCGTTGTGCACCTCTGGGAGAAGTCTGGCTCTGTTCTCTGTGTTATCCCATGAGGCCCCTGTAAACAGCAGTTAGACTGCTTCTCACTCCAGCCTTCCTTTAGGCCTGGAACAACTGGATTTGTTCAGCTTGTCCCATGTGTTCAGCCCCCTTACCTCCCTGGACCTCCTTGTCAGTGCCTATCTTGTAACAGGGTAGCCCAGTATTGAACATGGTGTCAGTTGTGGTCTCGTAACTACCCAATAACAGGAAATAATTAATTACTTTGAGGTTGGCTGTCCTCTTGCTGATACAGGCCAGTATTTGGATGAGTTACTGCTGCATGGACACAATGCTGACTCATGCTCAACTTGCTGTCCTGAATATCCCTCCCATCTTTCCTGCAAAGCTGATGTCTGGTTGGTGGGTTCAGCCTGGTCCTCTTTGCTGTGGCATGGAATTACTCCATCCCAGCTGCAGGAATATCATACTGGGTGGGAGCACTGGATGTTGCAATAATGCCAGAACAAATGGAGGGGATGGTTGTGGCAGGGACTTGAGGATCAAAGACAGGGAAATGAGGCACATTTGGTATTGTCAAGAATATAAAGAAAGGTGGATTGTAACTGCAGAGAGTCTGTGGATGGAGAATTGTTTCCAGCCTGGCTCTGGGAACCTACAGAATCTGAGCTGAAATCAGCAGCAGATTGGACATCTTGGTGACTCAGCCATGGGGACAGAAGGTGGTAGGGAGAGGGGAAACAACCAAAGGGACTGGAAATGGAACACAGTTGCTTTCAATGGTGCTAAGACAGGCCACAGAAATATAGACTGGCTTGGGTGGGAAGGGACCTTATAGACCATCCAGTTCCACCTCCAACTAGCCCAGGTTGCTCCAAGCCCTGTCCAACCTGGCCTTGGACACTTCCAGGGATCCAGGGGCAGCCACAGCTCCTCTGGATAACCCGTGCCAGGGCCTGCCCACCCTCTCAGGGAGGAATTGAGCCTGCTGAGGATGTATCCCTTGGAAAGGGAGACTGTGCTCTGCTGTTAAAGGAGCAGGGTTTGAAGTTGTGCTGTGCTGCTCTTACAGCTGGAACAAGTCACCTTTTGATAAGCAAGTGCCTGGACAGCCCTTATTCCACATGATTGACTGTGAGCAACTTCCATCCCAGTGACTCACAGAGGTTCACCCAAGTGTCATCGCTTCTTTTGTCAGAGGGAAAGGGGAGAAGTCAGCTTGGACTGCTCCCTGTGATTTTTGGGGAGAGGTTGGATAAGGTTGCCATTTCTTTTTAAGTAATGTGCAAAAATGTAAGGCTTTAGATCTGCATAGATACATGATGTGTGTGTGTGTATACTTATCTATCAATATGTATCATTCTGACATGGACCTTGGGGATTGCTTTGCTTTTAGCTGTGAAACATGTCCTTCCTGGGGATGGAGGCACCTGTCACAAAATCTGCTGTAACACTGGGTTTAATAGAATACATCTGAGAAATCCCAGGCAAAGACAATTTTAGTGGGCCTCTGGCACTGGAAAATTATTGCATTTGGCTTTTTCCTAGTGTATGTGCTGTTGTTTTTTTTTTTTTTTTTTTTTTTTTTTTTTTTTTTTTTTTTTGTTTTTTTTTTTTTTGTCTGGAAGTATTTACCAGCTTCCTTCTGTAGCAGAAACGCTGAGGACTTAAAATGTGGAAGAACTCCTGCCAGGATAGTGTCTTTTCTTTTTTTCTTTTTCCCTTTTTCTTTTTTTTTTTTTTTTTTTCCTTCTCCTGAAGAGAGTTTGGGATATGTCCTTAGCAGTTCATACACCTTCTTTCATTTCCAGATTTCTCATACATTGCTGTTCCTGTAATCCTCAACTAGGATTCCTTTCTCTGAAAAGCTTGCTGATAGGTAAACAGAGAGCAGTACAGGGGAGAGAGAGCTCTTGTGCAGCAACAGTCCCAGAGAGGAAATTTCTGACCACCCCCAGCCCAGCATTTGATTAAATGCTGCATGACAAGCATTCCTGGCTGATGTGCATATAAACAGAGAGCAGAATTTTCTTTATCTGCGATGCTTTTCATATTCAAGGTAACACAAAGCTCACAAAAATGTTAATGTGAAAAATATGGCTGCTCCGGGTGATTTCCCCAGGGGCAGTAAATCCTCTGCAGAGGTTCACACACTGTCTGTCAACAAGTGGTTTTACAGAATCATTTAGGTTGGACAAGACCTCTAAGACTGAGGTGCCACCTCCTCAGCCTGTGCCTGATCCCCAGCCCAGAGCACTGAGTGCCACCTCCAGTCCTTCCCAGGGCACCTCCAGGGATGGGGGCTCCACCACCCCCCTGGGTAGTTCATTCCAGTGTTCAACAGCCCTTTCCGTGAAGAAATTCCTGCTGATGTTTTGAACACTTTGAAGGCAGGGAGGGAATTCCAAAGTGGTTTGACAGCCCTTTGGACCTTGAGCAGCTTTGCCCAAGGTATGCACGTTCCTCAGTACGGAGAAACTGCAATTTAATTCCCTGTTTGTCCCACGGAAGGTGTGATGAACTGAACCAACTTTGTGGAGAACCCCCCCAAGACACAGTACCTTGAGAACCATGTGAAGCATCATCAGCAGGCCCTCCTTGCCTGGGTATTTCCCAGCAATGTTGGAAGGAGTTAAGTTGAAGAGGTTGGCCCCCGTTTCTGTGCAGATGGCATGGACCAACATTTTCTTTCCAACACCAGTGGGTCCAGCCAGTAACAAGGATTTCACCAAGGGAGCATTCTCGTGGACCATTTGGGAACCTGTAAAAAGTCATAAGGCACTGTAATTGCTTTCATTTGAGTCTTCTATAAAGGCAAAGGAATGATTCTTCCTTTTTTATTCACCGTAAATAATTTATAAAGTGAATTAATCGTTTCCTCACTGTGCCACGTGTGCTCTTGAGTTCAGTTCTGTACAACCAGAGCTGTGTCCCCAGTGGATTTAACGTCCCTTATTTGTACCTTCTGATGGGCAAAATTCAGCTCTAAATCAATGTGAGCTAAAAGAAAGATTTTGAGACCAGTTTGTTACCATGTGTTTTGCTTTTTTTTTCTTTTGACTTCTGCCTTCACCTCCCTTTTTAGGGGTAATTTTTCCTCTTACTCGTTATTGCTGTTCAGTGAGCGCTGGAGACTTTGTCACTTAGGCTGGGTGTGCTGTGAAATCCTTCACTTCTGAGCACACCCAGGCTCACCTGCAGAGGAGCCAGTGTTATTCCCTCCTCTGGAACGTGGCAGGGGGATGTTGTAGTGCGGGGATGATGTATCTGCTCACAGGAGGAGGATCATTCTCTCCACTTTATTCAGAGAGTGTCAGGGTTACTGTGCTTCCCTTGCTGTGCCTGCTCGGCTTTTCTAAATCTGTCTCTATGGCTGCTCCAGGTAAATTCATCCAGGGCTGTGGGGAACGTGATCCATCACCTGGGAAGGCCCAGTGTTGGGAAAACACAACCACAGACAGATTTAGGAAGTCGATGGTGACGGAACTTGTCTCTCCTGCAGCTGTCACTGTATGAATTAGGGACAGGTGAACCTCCAGAGGGGGAAGAAGCAGGGAATGTTAAATGCTCATCCATGCCCACTGGTAGTTCAGTAGCATCACTGCCTCTGCCTGGAAATGTCCTGTGCCAGCAGTGCTGGTGGTTGCAATGGTGAAAAATCTGCCTGAGCACCCCCTGCTTCTGGAAGCCTCTGAGACTGGGGGGAAATTGGCCCCAAAGGGGATGGGCTGCAGAGGGGGAGCCCATGGCTCAGTCTGGGTTCAGGGGGACAGCTGGGTAAGGATGGTGCTTAAAACAAATCCAATCAGGCTGCCTCTCTGTGTGCTAATGCTTTAACATCCCAAATAAATGACAATGGGAGTGCAGAGATGGATGCCATTATTGCAGCACGGTGCAGGATGTAGTGAAGTTGTCAGCCACCCAGGCTTTATTAATATTTGGTCATTCCATACCAATCTATTACTATTACAAAGAGATTTATTACGAGGGGAGCAGCAGACTCCTCTGTGGTTAAAGATGATGTATATCTCCTACTATTATTTCTCTTTTCAGCTGCTTATAATTTTCCTAATGCCATTTAAGCTGGGGCTTTCCTTGCCAGCAGGTGACTATTTTGAGAGGAACTTTCACTTCTACAACACACAATTATATAATGATGAACTGATTTAGAGACCAATTAAGTAAAATGTCATCTCTAACATAGCATCCCAAAGGTGAAGCCATTCCTGTGCCCTTTTTTGGCTCTTGTAATACCTTTTTTCCACTCAAAGGCATTTTCCAAACCGCTGTTGCCATATCTTTTGTTTGTTTAACCAGTCCAGGGTCTCCTCTCCCTAGAATTTTTACCAATTGTATAAATGGCAGAAAATCCATGGGTTCTCTTAGCTCCTGCCTCGGGGGATGTCTTGGGACTCAATTTTTCCTAGATTAGATGATGCTAAAGCATAACCCTGGAGGAGTTATGGACCATGTGAGACACCACATTGCCTTGAGCAGGCAGGGAGAACTGCTGAGCTCCCTCAGCTGGCTGTGGTCACCTGAAATGAATGAACCAGAGCTATTGCTTCAAGTTTTCCACTCAATATGGAGCTGCTCTGGGGATGTGGAGCCAGGGGAATGCCCGAGGAGAGCCTCAGAACACACAGGTACAGAACAGCCTGAGCTCTGGGTGTTGGAAGTTGTGCAGAGGGGAGGGAAGAAGCAGAAGCTGTGTTTGTCAGGATGGGAGGCAGGGGGATATTGGCTATTTTGCCCTCCGAAGGGGATGAGCAATGACAACCTCAGGGAGCTCTTGCCTAGTTAAAATCTCCCTGAAATCCCAACAGGAACGGAAAAAGGTGCAAGTGAAGTATTTGAGTAGAGGTTGAAAAATCCAGTCAGGAATGGAAAAGGATGCAAGCAAAATATTGTATAAAGGACCTTGAGGCAGGCACTCATTGCAATCACCAGAGTTTAGCTTAATGCCGTTCCCAAGTAAAATACGGGATAGGTTTTGCATTAAAAGCAAACAACCCGACCCAGCAAAGCCTTGTTAGATGTTAGGTAAGTCTGGCACTAAAACTGCAAGGGCATTTACAAGTGTACTCTGCGAGGTACAGAATGTATTCAGACTAATTCCTTCAATGATTGCATTGTGCAGCACCGAGTAACGTGAGCCAGCTTGTAAAAGGTAAATTGCAACCTTAGCCCTTCCCTTAACTTGATTAATTTTGATCACTGGAGCTTGTTTTAGCTATTATCTTCCCCAAGTGATTTCCTTTTATGTGCTGCCATTCACAAACTGTTGCCATGCAGACAGGGATGGGATGGAGAGGCAATACCTGACTGTGCACACGATCCTTTACAGGCTATTAAAATGACAAGGCCTTCACTCAGAAGGCTTAATTGAAAAACAATTAGAGTGCAAAATGCTTCAGATGGCGACTAATCAAGCCCTGTCAAAAGCCAGCAAAGACCCCCTGTTTCTGCCAGTGGTGTTTTTCCCTCCCTGCAGGAATTGCTGGGCTCTTACCTAAGGGCAATATTCCGTACAGGGCCACGAGCTGCCTGACATCGGGGGCCGAGGGCAAGGGCTGTGCCCCTGTCCCACGGAGGCTGCTCCTCAGACAGTCGTAGTTGCCTGCAGGGGGGAAGCAGAGGATTAATATAAGTGACACTGAGTCGGTATAAAGCGCATTTTTTCAAGGAATGAAGAACTGCTGTGGAACACGGACATAACGTGCTCCCAGCAAAGCCGGGAATGTCCAGGGACAGGGACTCAAACGGGGCAATAGTGCTGTGGAACGTGGCCCTGAAAAAGGTGAACTGCAAAGGAAAGCTTAAATTAAACAGGCTGTGGGCTTTCCCTTCCAAGCCTGAGGAAGGCATTCAGCAGAGTTGCTCTGTCTTGGGTAACCTTTCGGAGAAACTTTGTGGAAAGGAATCATCAGTGGCGCTGTAAATCACGGTGCTGGCAAAGGATTTCTGGATTTGGGGTTTTGCGGGGCTGGAATCCTAGCGAAGCACAAACGCTCTCAAAAGGATTTCAGAAAGGGGGAGAAGCTGTTTTAACAAGCTTTTCCCCTGGCTGTGTCCCAGCTCAGCTCCTCGCTGTGTTAGACGTCCGAACGTGTCACCTAATTTGGTGGGGCTCTTTGCTTTGCAGTACACCTTTTTTTTTTTTTTTGGTAAAAAAACCTACAAGTCCCTGATGTGAACTGAAAGGATTTAATCTTGCCTTGGCTCTTGTTACAGAGCTATAATCACATTGCTTGCCCTGTCAAAGCCCATATACAAGACACGTTAGAGAACAAAGATCTCCAGGAGGATGGGCCACAAGCAGGAAAACTAGTTGTGATGTAGTCAAGGATTACTTTTAGCGTAAATTACATGTTGTTATGGTGAATATTATTGAAAAAATAATAGCATATTATGTTTTATTGGGGATAAAAAGGGAACTCTCTGCAGCAGAGGTAAATTAGCAGTGGGTGAGAGAGAAAGTGGAGGTGTAATTTGGGGGCAAAAAGGCAGACAAGGCCTGGTGCAACTGCCCCCTCCCCTCTGAAGAATAAAATTCATTTCAGGTTTTATCTTTTATTTAAGGAGAAATCAAAAGAACTGGATAGGAATTAATCTTCACAGATTTAATTAGAAGGCATCAAAGGGTTTAATTGCAACTGAACATAAATCACAGTGGATATTCTCTGACTAATTTAGATAAGGTCACCAAGAAAATTAGTTCAGTGATGTCAGTTTGTCATAGAGGGGGGACATTTCAGTGCCTTTACTGGCTGTGTAGCACAATTCCACTCTTTGTCCTTTCCCTGGGAAGTGGAAGTGACCTTCCTCAGGCTTCAGCCCTGGAAGGCTGAGCAGATGACGAGTTACTTCTCTGCAGGCTTTGACTGTGTCCTGGGACTCTTAAAGGGAGGGGTTTTTTTTTGATTTATAAAAAAAAAATAAAAAAGGTAGTTCCAGCTTTAGATTCCTTCTGTGTGGTGTTGTGGCTGCTCGAGAAGCACGAGTGAGTTTTGAGTTGGGAAGAGCTGGTTCTGGCAGTGTGGGGCCTTCACCTGTGCAGGTGTAGGCAGCCAGGTGACTTCAGGCTCTGCACTTCTGTGCCCAGAATCTTCTGCTGGAAAGGGAATATTGCCAGGATAACTCGGAGCAGCCCTTGTGTTTACCTCTGTGCTGCAAAGAAGCCAAAGCTTCAAAGCTCAGGGTCAAGGGAAAATGGCCCAGAGCCATCTCTTCCCAAGTTGGATGTGTTACCAGCTGTTAATTGTTATCTGCTGGTGAAAATGTGCTCCCTTAAAAACAGCTGTGGTGGGGAAAGTTTGTTGGACAGAAGTGACTCGATGGGTTGGGTGAACAAAGGAATAATGAAAATCTTCCTTTGCTTTGCTTTCAGGATTTTAATGAGCATGAAATGGATGGGACACTTGTTAACTCAGCCTTCAACAGAACGAGCAAAGGCTCTGAAGGCTGAACTGGTGCTTCTAAAAGTTTATATACACATAGCATTTTAGAGGGAACACAAGAGAATCTGACTTTTCTGGCTGGGGATGCATGTTGTACTAACAGCCAAGGGCATTGTTGCTTCTGGATGATTTCAAATTCAAATTAGGGCCTTTAAAACAATTAAATCTTTAGGATCGATGTGGTTTTATTGAAAGTCATTTTGGAAATGGTGTCAGACCCCTCTTCAGTCTGAAAATGCAGTTTGGGAGGTTTTTTAGCCCTTTTTTTCTGTGTAGAGCATAGAGAAGCACGTCTGATTGCAGCTGCAGGTAACAAAAACCAGGCAGAAGGACTGTGAAAAGCAGAACCAGACAGAGACACATCTTACTCAAATCAGGGGCCAGAGATGCCTCAAAGCACTACTCAGAGTTCATGGACAGTCAGAGAGGGGGAGGGAAGTGGGGGGGTGAGCATTCTGTGCTGAATGAACAAAAGCTGGAGGGATGATTATTCTGGGATTTCCCTGTTCTCTGGGAAATATTCTGGATGGATTACGACCCCTGGTCTGTCAGACTTGCATTGTCTTTCTAATTCCTACCCAGGGCTCCTTAAAGGATGTTGTGGTTCTACCTGACAGTGGCTTGCAGGTGTCAATGCCTGGAGAGAAGCCCCAGCTTTCACAAACAGCTCCTGGTTTTGGTAGCAGAAGTGAAAGGCACTGAGCACTCTGCAGAAAGACTTGATTTGCCTACGTGGCTTTAGACATTGGAGTGTGAAAGTCCTGAAAATGCAACGACTCTCTTGACTGGAAATGGGGGTCAGAGCCCATGGCAAGGCTGGAGGTTTGGTCAGACCAAACACCATGGTAGCTGTAAAGGGGATACTTGACCAATGTAATCGGAGAGATTCACGGCCTGGGCTTTGATCAGCAATCCTCCTTCTGCAAGTTCCTGGTACAGGGAATCGATGGTCCTGCAGGCAAGAGACATCACTCAGAAATTGTAGGCCACTGGAAGTAAAAGCTCAGTCTTCCCACAGCCGAACCAGCTTGAGAGTTATTTCTGCTTCCTCGGCTTTATAAATGTACTTTGTAGCTCAGAGGTAAAGGTGATTAGTGCCATCAATGTGAAATCAATAAATACCATTTTCTGTGTTATGGCAGGAATCTCTTTTATAACCTCACACACAGCATCTCTCCCTCTCCTGCTGACTCCATTTACCCATTTCCAGGTGATACAAGATCAGTTATGACTTGTGTAATAGACTCATTCATTAATATCAATTACCGGGAAATTATTTTTAAATTATACAATAATAGCAATCCTAACACTACTATACCTATTCACTTAGCTCTCCAATTAGTAGTAATTCGTTAATTCTTCTTGGAATTTATTGTGTTTGCAATAGACAGCCTCATCTCCCCAGGAGCACACCGGGAATGACTCGATCAGAGCAACCAGTGATCCACCAACTGCAGTGTCGGGGTCGTGATGGCCAAAGGGAGGACTGGGGGGGGAAAAACATGCAGTGGAAGTGTTGCCCCATCCCTGGAAGTGTCCAAGGCCAGGTTGGACGGGGCTTGGAGCAACCTGGGCTAGTGGAAGGTGTCCCTGCCCATGGCAGGGGGCTGGAACGAGATGAGCTTTAAGGTCCCTTCCACCCCAAACTGGTCTGTGATTCCATGGAATGGGTAAAGCTCTCCAGTGGAACAGTTTCTTCCTGTCTCCATCAGTGTTGGGAAATAGGTCCCAGTAACTGAGGATTTAATACTCTTACATTTGTGTGTGGTTTTCTATTGGTGTGGATGTTCTTTTGGAGTCCGAAGCATTAATTTCAATGGGTTTGGCACTAGCTTCTGCAGATGGACATTGCTTCAAGGGCTGGATAAAATGAATGAGCCTGCTGGAAATTCTCAGTGTGTTGTTAGTATAAAAAATACTGATTTCTATCTTTCTAGGTCTTTCACTGGTTCTGTACACTTTTCACATTCTTTTCCCTTAATATCTGGTTTTTTTTTTTTTTTTTTTTTTTTTTTTTTTTTTTTCTCTGATCTTATTTGGGGCATCCCAACTATTGTATGGCCATAACAAAAATATTTAATAGTGCCTCTCAGCTGGCTAATAAAACTACAGGTATAATCTGAGGTCTGCAGCCTTTTTTCCATTTCAGCTGAGAAGTTTTTTATGTTCATGCAGTGCTAGTGGCAGAATTAACAAAGGAGTAGTAATAAGGAAATCCAGAATTTAATGCACCTTCAACAGCGTTGATTTTGCCACTCTTAATCTTGCTTTCATTCTCAGTGGTTTTATGTTGGGAATGCACCATAAAACAGGCAGAAGGTGGAATGGCACTAAGCTGGCAGTTCTGTTGGGAGCAGGGCTTCCACTTTTCTTGTTTTGTAATTTTTACTGTGCAAGTTTAATGGTGCATGTCCTGAACTTCCCCCAAAAAAGTGTGATGTGACCAGCCTTTGACTAAAGCCCCCTGTGCCAAAATGCCAGATAAACTCTGATTGAAAGTCAGCTACTAAAAAGCTCGTGTTTTTAACTGGCTGCATGGTAAGTTTACATACAAAGAAACAGCTGTGTGCAAAAGTAACTTTAAAAGCATGGACTGTGTGCATCCTTGCTGGACTTTGGCACTGCTCTTTGAGAGGTCTGTCATAATCTGAGACATTTGTTTTAAATATTTGCCTGGAGAGTTTTTTATTAGAGATCGTTGACTGGGTGTGTGGTGCCAGCACCCAACTGATCCAGTGAAGGGCTCTCTGCACATGTCTGTGCAGATGGCTGAATTATCAGTGAACACATCACAGACTCGTTGAAAATGCTGTGTAAGAAGCAGAAATCCTCCCAAAGCCTCCAAATAAAATAAGGGTGCTTAAAAGAGCAAGGGTACACAAGGAGTGGCTGGGTGTGCCAAAGCTCTCGTTGCTAAATCAGACTGATTTATGGTATGTAGGCTCTCCCCTCAGCCATGAGGGGTGATTTATAGAGTACAGGGGCCTGTCTGCAGCTGGGATGGAAAAATCTGACAGTCAACAAACCTGCCAGGTGCTCCTGCACCTGCAGAGAGGATGGGGAAGAGGCACACAGGGCCAATATCCTGCCTAAATATTACACGTGCTTAGCTCTGCCAGCTGGGATTAACCTGCCTGGAGCTGATGGACACTGGTCCTGGTGGGGTGTCACTGCAGGATGGGGATTTTAATTTGTTTGTGTTGCTGCAGGTGAGGAAAAGCAAGGTTGATAGCAAGCCTGCTGCAAACAGGTTGTCTCTTTACCTGTCAGGAGTTAGATCTCTTTCCATCTCAGGGATCTTCTTCTTTGCTGATGCCTTACCTGCCTGAGGACCACAAAACCAGGCAGGAATTAGTGATTATTAGCACTGACAGACATATTGGAATGTACTGGAGCAAAAAGAGGGCCAGAACAGCCCATGTGGCCCTTGTTACTGAGGGAACCCAAAGGGAAAAATCATATCCTTAAACAGCATTCCCTCTCCTTCCAGTGGAGGCAACAGAGGGAAGGATCCCAAGGGCCAAAAAATAAATCTTCTCTCCTTCCTTTCCATTGGATATTAGACAAGTTTTCTTTTACTGGCACAGGTTGCTCAGGGCAGGGGTGGGGTCCCCATCCCTGGAGGGATTTAATAAGCCACGTGGATGTGGCACTTGGGGACGTGGGTTAATGGTGGCCTTGGCAGTGCTCGGTTAAGGGTTGGACTCCATGAGCTTGGAGGGCTTTTCCAACCATAATGATCCTGTGGTTCTTATTCTGTGATTCTTGGAGGAGCACAGCTCTGTGGGTGAGGGGGTATGGCCCTTACCCAAGAAGGAAGCAGGAAGGAACAGGGTGTGGGGTCCAAGTGGCTGCTCCAGAGACTGTTTATGTCTCTTTTTATATTGAAGTGAAATATATAAGCAGCTCCCCTAAGGGGAAAACCTCCTGAGACTCTGGCTCCCCTCCCAACCATTAGACATCCTCCTGCCTTCTCTTTCCCAATGCCTCAGGGAAGAAGCTTGAAGAGGTCAGAAAAAACCCCACAACCTGCTCTTTTCATGTTTTCACCACCCTTTAACTATGGAAGGTTTTTTTGACTTGTGTGACTGGTTTCTTTACACATTGCAAAAAAAAAACAAAACCTCATGGAAAGCATAAATAAGAGAGATGTGACTCGAGACTGTCAAGCCCCCCCATTAATTTCAGCTCACAAGCCATAAATATGGTTAGGGATAATTAGTAGTGGAGAGGGCATCATTAATCCACGTTAGTGCCCACCAGCACTGTCTGGGCTTCGGTTCTGTGCAGCACTTCAGAACTGGTTTCAGTGGAACTACTTACACAGCACCATTTGTGCAGCAGGGGATTTCTTCAACAGCTTAAATTTAAGCACATGCTTAAATGCTTAGTTGAACAAGACAGCTTATTCTTTCCAAAAGTTTATCTTCTCTTTCCTGGGAATACATTCGTTTACTTTATTTTTTTTTTTTTTTTTATGATAGTGAGTATTTCTGCAGAGCCCTAGAGGCTGCCTTGTTGAGTTAAAAAATCCTACCCAATTATCTGGAAAATGCTGAGGTTTTTTTTTACAGAACGGATCAGCAGTCTTCAGAAATAGATCAATTTTAAGTTTTCAAGGATAGACACAGTGTAAATAACCTGTGGTTCAATCACTTGTTACTGTTTACGATGCCACAAAGATATTCCAGATGTAAATGTAACCTACGCCCAGCTCTGTATGGGTCAATTATTTGGGAAAAGGGGGTGTTTTCAAGTTTTAGGTTAGAATAATGCAAACAACTCTGCATTTGCAGAGTTATACCGTGGGGTTTTTTTACATAAATGAGTTTGGCAGCAAATTCTTGTCAGAATGTACCAGTGAGATTTTGGTTTTAAGGAAAAGGAATGGGAAGAAGAGAATGCACGTGCCAGCTGTTTTGACAACTGAGGAGATACTGAGAACTCACTGGTTTATTTTTGCTGTTCCTCCAGTTTTGTCTCTCGAACCTTTCTTTCAACAAGCCAGGAATTACATATCCTGGGGTCTGACTGAGAAGAAAAGCTTGTTTCTACTTACATTAAGACACTAAGCATATGTTGAATTTATTGGCCAACTGGTATTGTCCTCAAGGCAGCTTCACCAGTGAAGTAACTCAAGAGCAAAACAGAAATGAACTGTGCAGGGGGAAAAAAAATGTGTTTTCCTAATTAACATCAGCATTTGTGGGAAATTTGGCAAAGGCTGAGATGCGATAAGGGGAGATATGAATTGTAGACAATGGCTTGGCTCCAAAATGTCTTATTGGGAACAGCTTTTATTTAGGAAATGATAATGTTTAATGAATGTGAACATGCTCGCCCTTTCCAATGGAAATCTTGCTTCTCTGCCTGAAATGCCAGTCCAGCTCCTGTGTAGCCATCCTTTGACTCTTTATTTTCTGCTTGGAAAACCTGTTTCCAACCTGGCCTTGGACACTTCCAGGGATGGGGCAGCCACAGATTCCCTGGGCAACCTGTGCCAGGGATTTCCCACCCTCACAGGGAAGGATTTATTTACTAATACCTCATCTAACCCTCCTCTCAGTTTGAAGCCATTTCTCCCTTGTCCCTACATGCTCTTGTGAGAAGTCCCTGTCTGTGTTTCTTGTAGGCTCCCTCTTGGAAAAGCAGCAAAAAAAAGTGGCCCTGTGATTTAAGGGGAATAAGCAGCAGTTTGTGCAGTTTTTAGTGGATTCCTTGGATCTTGTGTGATGTTTAGATGAGAGATGGTGAGCAAGTGCAGATTTTCACTGTGCATGGGTTGAAAAGTCTTTTCTGGCAGTGCTGAGATAAAACAAGCAGCTTTGGACACTTGTGCTGAAAAAGTCCTTAGACAAAGCTGTTCCCACTGATTAATAAGCTCTTGCTAAGTGAGGGGCTCTGATGTGAAATCCCTGTTGGATTTAGGCACAGCATCCAAAGAGGTTACAGCCCTCACAGCTGGCTGAGAACTCTGAGTGCTAATCTGAACCAGCTACAGAAAATCCAGCAGGGTTTGGGAATCACAGCCCTCAAACCCCGCCTTTCCTCAGGTCTGACCAGCCTCATTCTCCATGGCTTTGCTCTTATCAAGTCTTCAGATTGATAGCAATATTTTTGTCATAGCCATTTGCGGTTTCCTTTGCTCCTGCCTACGTTCATCACAGAGGCATCTCCACAGAGTTGTGTTGAGAGACCAGCAAGGCTGGTGTTTTTTTTTTTTTTTTTTTTTTTTTGTTGTTGTTTTTTTTTTTTTTTGGTTTTTGTTTTTTTCTCTGAATTCTGGCCTTTGTGTATGTGTGGGTGTGCTCATTTCCAACACATTGCTTTACCTGCAGTTGGATTGGCAACAAATCCTTGGCAGGGGGGTGAGGGGGAGCAAAGCAGGAAAAGCAGCACAATGGACTTGATAAAAAAGCATTTTGATAAGTTCTTAAATGTAACTTCCAGGTCAGCAAGTGCCATATTCCTCACCAGGAGGCAATCTCCCTTCAGACTTTCCTCAGCACCTTTACACAGGTGCTTACAGTCCCAGTTTGGTGATCTGTGGCTGGGCAAGGGAAAAAGCTGCCACTGGGCACAGGGTGAAAATAAGTGTAATTTGCAGGGGAGCTGAACCACATTTCTTTGTTTGTGTTGTATCCTCATCCCCTCTCCCGTGACAGTCATTGGATCAGGAGCTACCTGGAAGAATCAGAGTCCAGCACAATGTGTCTCTCAATGAGAAATATATATATATATCTATCTATATATATATAATATACCCTGTATGGGATATGCCCTATCAGTGCTGGGCTGTAAGGGTGGGAGCGTCTGTGGGGTGGGATGCTTCCAGCATGGAAAGAGGCACAGGATCTGTGCCTGAAATGACAGAAGTCATGTGCTGGTTGCATTTTAGGTGCAATCGAATTACTTTTGGTACTTCCAGACCAGCCTGTGGGTCTGGAGACCCACTTGCCATGAGAGGAGCAATTTGCCTTTTCACCCAGGTTGACTCTTCCACAGAGGTGGCAAATGGGATTCTTATCTTCAGAAGCAATAAGAGCAGCTCCTGGTGTAAGGGTTAAGTGTCAGCTTTTAGCAGTAAGTGGTATTTGAAGGTTTGGGAGTCAGTGATAAAGTTCAGCCTGGAAATAAAGGAGTGGCTGTGGGTATGCCTGGAGCTGGCAAATTTTGTTTATCTAAGAGCTGAGATGTCTGAAACGCTGACTGGAAGGGAGAAATTACCTTCCTTGTGCTTTCCCAATTCCACAGTGCCCTTGCTGAATTCCCACAAAAGGGACTCTCAAACAGGATTTCAAACCCAAATTATTTCCTGAGGGTCAGGCAGATTATTTGTTAATATGGACTTGACAGAAATTTTCAGAGTGTAAGCTACTTATCCTAAGATGTGCTTGAAAAGGCAGAGGACATTTACCCTCATTCCCTGGCAAAAAAAAAAGCCTTGGTTCTACTGTGGTGTCTCCCTGCAAGGAAAGTAGAAGAAATCCCTCCTTAAAACAGAGGGGATGGCCAAATGTGGCACCAGGAATATGGAATGACTGTCCTTAGACACAAATTTCCCCTTCTAAGAGTTCTCTTAAAGAAATTACCCTTTCAGTGCCCATTCCCCACTGACAGAGTGCAGAAGAAGGTCTGATTTCTCTAAAGAATGCTGAATCCTCCTGAGAATGTTTTCTATGCAGAATATCCCTCTTTGGGGGGGTGGGGTGAGGAAGAGGGATATGTTCTACATCATAGTCCAGGCATGCTCATGGCTACAAGAAAAATCCCCTGTTATTTCATTTCACGCTGTGCTGGGGGGGGAGACATGTGAGACCTAAGATGTGCTGGCACGTGCCTTGAAAAACTGGAGATTTTTTTTTTTTTGCTGAATAATAAATTAATAAACTGCTTCTAAAACTTTCCAGCTCATTCTGCCCTTATTAGTCAGACAGGGTTTTCCTAAAGCAAGTCTGAGGTCTGTGTGCACAGGTTGATTGTGCAGTGGGTTGGTTTTATGTCTGAGATATTCGTGCAAATATAACTGGGAAAAGCCTTTGCCAGTGCTGATTGCACATTTCAAATAGCTCTGCACAGGGAAGGGGTGTTTTGACTAACACTGGATCCTTCCTTCCGTTCCCCACCCCTCAAATAGGACTGTTTTGGTTTGGGTGGGGTTTTTTTAGATAAAATCTTGAAGGAATTTGTATTGTCTGATTAGTACTTCTTCCTCCTCTTCTCCCCCCACTTCATTCTCTCAGGTTGCTGGCACAACTTGGGAAAACAAAAGTTAAATAATCTCCTTCCACTCTAATCTATTCCAACACTATATTGAAGGAAAAAAAAGTCCATCCCAACCCCTAATATTAAGCTCTAAAATGGAAGTGTGATGTTTTGAAGGAGGGCACTGACACATCTAAATGTATCTGCCCAGGTCAACTTTGGGAACAGAGTGTTGCAATATTTTGTCTGTATATTTTAAGCCTCCCTATTTTTGAAACAGGTTTAGGAATCCAGTTGGGATTGGTTTTCAGAGTTGCTTGAGTTTCTTTTGGTTTTGCATTGTCCTTGCACAATGTTTGTCAGGTGAAAGAGTATTTTTAAAGATAATTTGAGTTGAAGTAGAGCACCAGCAAGTATTTTCATGCTAAAAGGATTATAGAAATGAAATACAACAGGAGATTAGGGTTGGCTGTTTGCCCTGAGGATTTGAAGTGGATCTGCTGATTGAACGTGGGGTCTGAATAAGCTTTGAGTTATTTTGCACTGACAGGACCTGTAGTTGAAAAGCTTGGGTAAGGAATTCAGGGAACCACAAGCTGTGGAATTCTTCATGTGGTAATGTTGTGGAACTAGAGGTGAATGTGACATGTGCTGTGTTTCGGTGGGTTTAACCTATTTATATACCTAAATAAACTTGGCTTTGATTGTAAATTCCAAACCCTTCAATTGTTAAGTAGCAACATAATGCATACCTGTGATCTATGTGGTGTGAGAGAGAAATGAAAGGTTACATTAGAACATTTAAAGGGATTTTTTTTTTTTTTGATGTACAGTTTTGAGACATGTTAACCAGTCCTTATTTAGGAGGAAAACAGTCTGCAGCCAGAAAAGTTACTGGCCTCCAGATCCATGTCTTCCTTGGAAAACTGCATTAATCTAAACAGGTCACCCTAAAGAGAGGGATTGCTTAGATTTTCCTGTTTGACTGTATCAGGGGATTTCAAGAGGGTGAAAATCTGATCTATCTTGTAGTGATTTATCTCTGGAACATTTCAACTTGACCTAAGCAATATTTACAAAATTTAAAGACTAAGAGCTAAAGGAGAAGGCCTTGAAAATACCCAGAGGTGAATAGATTTTTAAATGTTTCTGACTTGAGATTCACTAAATGTTTAGGGTGAATAGATTTTTAAATGTTTCTGACTTGAGATTCCCTAAATATTTAGGGTGGAGAGTTTGATGTTGATATCTGAGGGGTTTGCATTGGACACCGCTGTTCCTGGGCAGAGAACTGAGACTGACCCTAAATTCTCCTGACTCGCTGCTCTTACCTTTTCAGCCTTTCCACCTTTTTTCTGAGTGCCAGGCTTCTCCCCATCCACGTGCAGTTTGAGATTCCTCAGTTTCTCTTCCATCAGTTCACAAACCTGTCCAGACAAGCACAGTTGAACCTTCCTCAGTTCTCTGTTCTGCCATCTCACCTCAGACAAATGTTCAGCTGAACGAGTGTTAAAGCAAAGAACAGGTAGAAGAGGCTATGGAAGGAGGGAGGGTCAGTTCTTACAGCTGCAGAGAAATATGCCCAGGTAATGCACATGATTAGTGTCCTCTCCCCATTGTAAGCACACCTGCACTCTGATCTCTTCCTCCACTTCTTCTCGCTCCCCTTCTTTGATCAGCTCTGGGTCGTGATCCTGGAGAAAATCCGATTCGTTGTCTCTGTTCTGCCAAAAGACTGTTATCCAAAGGAAAGAGAAAAAGGGGGAAAAAGTTACGGAAGCCACTGGTTTTTCCAACTGCTGCTGGAGGCAAAACAAATGGGTAGTTGCAGGCGGCTTTTATGAAATTATTAGCGGTGTGAAAGTGGCTGGCTCAAGGGACCGATACCAAGTTCACAGCCCTGTTGTGTGTGTTAGGATCTGTAAATCTTGAGGTTAAGGTTTTGTTGGTGTTTTTTTTTTTTTTTCTTTGCTTTTAGCTGCAAACTGGTATCAGATTTTAGGAGGATAATGGGATCCTGAGGTTGTGAAGCTGAATACCCAGAGTGTTGTTGATCTTCAAGCACAGCCCCAGCCAAACCATGCCATGCCCGAGGTTGGCATTGCTTTCCTCTGTTTAACAGCACAGTATTTAAATCTTTGCCATGAAGGAGGCACAAAGGGGACTCCTACCCTGAGGGAAGTGCTCTCCACAAGTATCTCTTGGCTGGCATGATGGGGAACTTCCCTGGGGACCAGAGGAAGGGGTTCAATTTAAACCAGCAAGTTCCCCTGATCTCCCCCCTGCTCAGTTAAAGCTGCTGCAAACTGTGTGAGCTGGTCTTTTGTAGCAATCCACAGGAGGCTGAAATGTGGGCCAGGGGCACTAGAATAGGTATCAAAACCTGCACCAAACTCATGGAAATGGGGGAGAGGGAGGGAGGGGACAGTGAGTGTGACAGAGCAGTAACCTGGAGCTGACCCACGAGTGTCACACAGAGGTTTCACTTTGGGGAATTTTAAACTTGAAGCACTAATTGAGAGGCAGACAAAGTGCCTTCCAGAAGGAGACAAGACCCACCCTGTGCAGCACCTTTATTCTGAAGTGTTGTGCAAAGGATAAGCAATAAGGATATTCAATACACAGTCAAAGCAAGCCTGTGCAAACTGGTAATCCAAAAACCTATTTATGATAAAGTGTCTAATGATCCTAAGGTGCAGCTCTTTTTAGTTTTGTTGAGGCAAACTGCAGTCTGCTCTTTAGAAAGAAAACCCAATGAGCTCAGTGCCTATCTGAGTTCATATTAGCAAAGTACCTTTTTGAATGGAAACATCTTTTTTTTCCTTTCACTTCTTGTGCTAATTTGAAGGAAGACAATTCCTATCTGGCTTTTCAAGCCCTGATAGTATCTTCCTGAATGACAGCTCTTCTCTAGCAGTTATGTGCTAATTCAGTTTCCAGATGATTTAAAGTGACAGCTTTCCTCTCTTAAGACATGGGCTTCTCTACAAATTTGTTTTGTACAAAATACTCTTCCCTGTACCCACTGCCGTGCCCAAGGCACTATAAATTCAGGAAGGCTTCACAGTACCCACATCCAAGTTTTTTAGCCCAGTTAATACAAGACTGGCTGCTGTTCCCATCCCCTACAAATTTTCAGAGCCCAATTACGTGCAGAGTATTTGTAGTTTTACGCCTAGGGAAAAGGATTTTGCAGGTGAGTGGTGGTAATTTCACAACTGAGAATGGTGGAGGTGGAGAAGGACAGTGGATATTTGGGTAATGAAAGAAACTCAGAAATATATAGACATTAATTTCTTTAAGTTATTTGGGGGTCATCAGGTGGCATGACAGATGTCCTGTAATATTTCAAGGAGGAAAAGCTGGTTTGCCTTAGTTAAAAGGTACCTCCTCCAGCCTGGAATTCTAGCCCTGGGGAAAGGGGATGCTGCATAAGGAGTTATGTGAATTTTTAAACACTTTCTTGACTGGGTCAACAGGTTGCAAGTGCTATGTTTTCACAGGACTAGTAGGATTTAGGTATTTATTTTTCATAGAGGGATCCACAGATTTTTATTCTATTTTTTCATAATTGTTTGTTGTCATTTTGTAAATTGATTAGTGGTTAATACCCACTTCAGGCAAGCCAGTGGCAGTCCCCACAGACCTTACCTGGCAATACCAAGTGTTATATCAGCCACTAGGTTAGAGGTGCCTAATTTTAGCAAAGAGATCAGTAACTCAAAGGTGTTACATGCTCTGTTATTCTTTTATAGATCAACAGAATGATTCAAAGTTAATTTTAAAGGGAGGTCAGGAGGCTAAAGATGTTCTGTTTTCACTGGCTGGTGTTTTGTTACAGGCAGGGTCATCCAGCTCCAGGAGCTATTTCTGTGTGTGTGTATGCAGTGCAATTTATGGCACCTTTTCTAAAATAGTGGATGCTTATTTTGGGATTTAGATGCATAACTAGCTGAGGGCTCAAAAGGAACACCAGCCCACTGACATGACTCCCAGCATCAGCATCTCAGCTCTGCAGAGTAGTAGATAATTCCAGTGCCTCTGAATTTCAGAGGCCACCCTGTGAATAAAAATTGCAATATATTTATTTAAAGCATGAAGCTTTTCTTAAAAGGGCTCATTTCAACCTCCTGGCAGAAGGGTTTGAAATTCTGGTGCCTGGCTAAAAATGCACAATACTGCCACACCTTAAAGGTTGGGCCGTGGAGCGTTTGGGTAGAACTCAGATATTCTCTGCCACACTGAACAAGTTATAAATATCCACTGGGCATCTGTAAAATGGGGAAAAATAGCACATTGCTGCCTCACAGGGCACTGCAAAAATAACCCCCAGCAGAGGAGGGTGATGGTTCAGACTGCTCATGTTTTCTCCACATAAACTCTTGCTTAGTCCAGAGTGAAAGAAGTCACACAAAGGGGCTGTTTCCAACAACGTTATGTAAAATAAGTGTTTTAGAGCTTGGCAAATGTAGTTTAGCAACTAGAAAAACTGTCAAATACCGTTCCAGAAGAATTCATGAATTCCAGGGAGGTTTAGGCAGCAGTTCTGGCTTGGCAGAGGAGGAAAAACTATGGAGCGAAATTTTTTGTAACAGAAATGATTACATTTTTGTGAAAACTGAACTATATATATAAATATTTAAGTAACCTAAGCATAAAATATCAGTTTCAGGGGATGGGAAGACTTTCTTAATTGTAAATGTTGTGTGTTGTGTGTGAGGAAACAAAGATGTTTGTTGTTTGGTCAGCTATTGTTTAGTAAACTTTGGACACCCTTAGGAGGGACTTCGGTGACTCCATTGTAGGCATCTGATACAAACCTTTCTTAAGCAAGCTCCCTTTAATTATGTTTTCAAGGCCTGTGCACTAATAATTCTGAACTTCTGTGCAAATGCTGATAGTGACTTACTTCCACATAGGAACAGAGAAAGTTCTCAGTGTAGAAAGACCAAGCTTAAACTTATTTTTTTCTGCATAATCCTGCTGCAGAAATGAAAGCAAGCTAAAATTAGAAATACAAGAAATTACATTGTTTTGGCTGGATGCTGTTGTAGATTTGACTCTGGAGGCTGTGACCAAAGAATTTTATCCAGGGGTAGATTAAAAGTAAGATATTTTTGAACACCCCAGGTAGTGTTGTGTTTGTGTCCTGCAATAAACAGCACTGAGTTCTTGTAAATGAGGCAGGGGATTGTGCTGCAAGAAGGAATAAACAGCTGTTTACTAAAAATAAGTGTGGTTTCAGGTAGACTTGGTTCACTAGGAAGAAAGGGAGGGGAGAAAAAACCCACCTGAAGTTTGACTGCACAGCTCCAGACTCTCACTGTGCCCAAGGCAGAACTGCAGGTATTCTTTGAAGCCTGCAAAGAGTTCTTTCCACTCTGAGGGTTTCTGGTTGTGCTCTGTGCAGAAAATGGTTCCTTCTTATGTGCCTTTAGAGCTGGAGGAGTAGCTGTGAGCTCTGGCAGGATGAGCTGGAGATGAGCGTGGGTGTTAAACTCGGAATGCCAGCCAGGCTCAGTCTGGAACCACCACAGTTTGGAGCTCCCCTTCATGTAAAAAGCCAGCACAGATAACCCCTGAGGTTATACATTTGCAGGTCCCTTGTTGGGAATGGCATCACTGGAGTTCAGATGGGGCTTGGGTGACAAATGTGTCCCACAGCCCCCCATAAACCCCCTGAGTTGTTACTGCTTGGGATAGTTGTGAAATTTGGGACTCTGTTACTATTCAAGTAACCTGTTGATCTCTGTGGCATCTTTGTTCCTCACTGCTGTGTTGGGAAGCACTGTTTAAATTCCCTGTGTTGAGTGAGGTTACAGCCAAACATGTTTCGTGCAATACAAACCCCTCCTGCCTTCCTTTTGCTTCAGCCCAACATGCAGGGCCTTCTTTGCTCCTTTGCTGCCCTGGGGACTTGCTGGGTGGGACCCCCAGCCCTGCTATGGCTGGTTTTGGGTTCAGGTGCCATTTCATCCTGAGTGCATAGAAAAGCACAACTGATGCTCCTGGGGCAGCCAGGGAAGGAAGTGTAGATGAACTCGATCCTTATCTCAAACTCCTGCTGACTTCAGTGGGGTTCTGCATTAGAGGGCAGAGCCTGGGATGAAAAGCTCCCTTTTTAGCCACATGGCTGCTTTCTGATTTATAACATGCAAGAAAACCCTAATTGCTTCAAGTCAGAGGTCAGGCAAAGCTACTGGTGCATGTTTAGCACAAGCTGTACACTTGTGCCTCCCCAGCCAGCACAAACCAGGCACAAAACTTGATGCCAGGTAATTTGTCAGCAGGGAGGAATAACGTGGACCTGTCACGTGAGGAATTTTAGCCAGGCACTAACTCTGCAGAGGGGAGAGCTGAAAAGAGGCTTTTGCCAAATTATGGTAGAACAGAATCTCCGTGAAATCCAGCAAAGATAAGCCCATTTCCAATTCAGGCAAGTACATGACTTCCATGCTGGTTCCAGGCTTGGCACAAGTGATTGTTGACTCACTTGTGGTGCACACTGAAGACAAGTGTTTAGGAGATAAACAGTTATCAAGTGGAGAGGAAAGGATAGAAGAGATCTGGAAAAGAACATGTTTGGTTTTTTTTTTAATTTTTATTGAGAAATCCCTACTTTTGGGTTCTTTCTCAGTGTGAAAACCCAGCAAGGGTTCACAAACCAAGGCTGTGAGTCTGGGTTATATTTAAGTTTCACACAATTTGCATAAAGCAGGTATATTGCTAGTTCTGCAGCACTTTTCATGCCTCTGCTTGAAAAGATCCTCCTATTAAAACATATAATCCAAATCAATTTTACTGGCTGGTGTAGATGAAGGAATCCATGGACAGATAAAGTTACAGGAGTATGATAACGATGCTGAAGCTTGATCTACAGTATTATGCTTTTGAATCGTTATTCAGACATCATTTTTGTTGCCCTCAGAAAACCAAAAAACGCCTTCACATATGCATTGAAGCACTTTGCTTCCAGTTTGTTCACTTTCACCTACAGAAACATACCTTCCTGTACAATTAGCTCAATGATTTTGACAGGTTCCCAAGAATTTTCTGGAAGACTCTCTTCCTAAGCTCCATTTTTTAATGAAATGTCCTCATTTCTATAATGTTCTTAGTTTGGGCAGCTGCCCACTTGACCTTATATGAATGACATTCAGATGAAGTTGAACATTCCAGCTGTAATTGTTATCTTTTTCTACTGACCTTTGAATTGACTGCTTCCTTCCTCCAGTATTGAAAGGAAATTACTGGGACCCATTTTCCAGCCTTCATCCTCTTCCTAGATTGGGGGGAAGGTGATAAGAAAAACTGTTGACAGCATTGTTCCATAGAATTATAAAATGGATTGGAAGGGACCTGAAAGGTCCTTTATCCACCCCCAGCCATGGGCAGGGACACCTTCCACCAGCCCAGGCTGCTCCAAGCCCCATCCAACCTGGCCTTGGACACTTCCAGGGATCCAGGGGCAGCCACAGCTTCTCTGGGCAACCTGTGCCAGGGCCTGCCCACCCTCACAAGGGAGAATTTCTTCCCAATATCCCATCTCTCCCTGCCCTCTGGCAGTGGGAAGCCATTCCCTCTTGTCCTGTCACTCCATCTCTTGTTCCCAGTCCCTCTCCAGCTCTCCTGGAGTCTTTTTAGGCACTGGAAGGGGCTTTCAGGTCTCCCTGGAGATTTCTCTTCTCCAGGGGAGCCCCCCCCCAGCTCTCCCAGCCTATTTCCAGAGCAGTGAGGGGCTCCAGCCCTTGGCCATGGGCAAAGAACAGGGGGTGTAATTTTATCAACTGACCCACTGAAGTCACAAGAATTCAACTTTGGCTTGTTTGAAGATGTAATGTAGGTAGGAGATCAGCAATATTTAAATGAAATTACTATTTTTTTTTCAGTTACTCTGCCACTGTCATGTTCCTGAACCGGTTTCATTCCACTGAACCAGTATTTCCGATGGAAAAAGTTGCCAGAAAATTATCCAAGTTTTTTATACTGTATCAGACATAAATCTCAAAATGTCAGTGAGGTAATAGCCGATAATGGGAAATTAGATCACTGTTTGGGGATGAGGTGAATGTGGATTTATGCAAGACAGCACGGGGTGGATCAGGCTTC
Source organism: Pyrocephalus nanus (assembly GCA_038380795.1). Taxonomy (NCBI): domain Eukaryota; kingdom Metazoa; phylum Chordata; class Aves; order Passeriformes; family Tyrannidae; genus Pyrocephalus; species Pyrocephalus nanus. Next base: position 37,705,393 of record CM076267.1, read on the forward strand.
TGCTAAGTAGTCTGCAAACTGCTTGTTATCAGCAAGACATAAAATGCCAGCTCCTGGGATAACTAAATCTAAATAACCCCCCCCAAATATGCACTGTAATTAGGTGCATATCTGCTACCTGCAGATACAGTTGCAGCCCCATCATGTGAGTTATTAAATACCTGTTTTTCATTGAAGTAATTTTGCAGTAATTACAGTCTGGGCCCGGAAGGACATGCAAAATCTAAATGTGTTTTTCACTTCCACCCTAAGCTCTACAGATAGATTTGAAAGAGGCTCAGGAGTTTCCTGACTGAACACCGAGAACTCTTCGGGTAAAGTACAAGCAAGAGTTTGAGGATTTGAGCTCAAATTCCCAGTGACTTCCATGTATTCCCAGCCTTACTGGGTGCAGCATTTTGAGATTCATCCTTGGATCTTTTGCAGTAGGCAGAATCAGTTCTTTTGCCAATTTTCCATGGCAATTTACAGGAAATGATTAAACCATAATATTCTGAGAGGAAATACTGAGAAATGCTAATTATTAAAAAGCAAACCCAAACCAGCCTAAAATTCATGGTTAGCAGGATGCTCTTCTCCCTCTTGCCTCAGTTTATGGCCTAAGAGTCAATATAACAACAAGAACTTTTCCTCTGGAGCCAGTTCACGTAGTTTTCAATGTTCAGTGGATTGATTCCTTACTTGCTCTGTGTTTAAATGTGTTAAAAGCATTTTGAACCAACAGTGTATCTTTGAATCTAAGCAGAAACGTGGAAATACGAGTCTGAATCTATTTTTGAGGCTTTCCAAAGCCTGGTCTTTGGATGAAATGTAGGGATGTACAGCCTTGCTCGTGTTTTCAGTGAGACAAGCTGCAGCAGGTTCCTGGGTGAAGCAGTCCACACTGGTTCTGCTGCTGAAAAGAGGGATTATGTGGGGATGAAGCTGTGGGTTTTGTTTTCCTTAAGTGCCTGATGGGAAATCAAATCAGCACCTTGCAGAGAAAAAGAAAGTGAAGCTGCTTTGATACCAAATACTCTTTGTAAAGATTGCTATCAGGCTTTTCAGAAATACTTAAATTTCCTTCTGGGATCAAACTTTTGTTTTCTTTAAGAACCGAAGTTGGGAGCAGAGCTTTTTTTTCCTGCCTGCATCCCTATGACTTACAGCCTATACTTATTTTAATAAGAGTCCTGCTGTTAGAACTTTTCCAAATACTTCTCAACCGGTCTAAGATGCTATTTTTTTTCCCCCTGTCAGTGCTATAACCTTGGAGAGAATGTTCCCTTTGTTCTTTCTCAATGAACCATAGAGAACCTCATATAATGGCTCAGAATTTTACTTGACAGGACTTGTGATGGGTGAAGAGATGAGAATGACATGAAGTTATAAAACCCCAGAGCTCTGTGCTGCTATTTCACCCCCATTTCAAAACAACCTTGCAGAGCCTGTGAGGGGACTGAGATACATTTTTTTGTGGTGTTGGTTTGCAGAGGAGCAGCCACTACCCCTCCTCATCAGCACTGAAAGATCAGGCTTAAAGTGTGTGGAGATCGTATTTATGTAAGTGCTCCTTCAACCTGCTGTGTATTTTCATTGACAAAGGGGAAGAACTCCCCACCCCAAAACCCCCAAATACCATTTTATGTGACCCAAATAGCGTTTTCAACCCTCAAAGATGCTAAGTTACAAGTTCACAGTTAGGTATCTGCCTCCCAATTAAATGGACTGTTTCCTCAGTGCATGTGATTTAGGTTGCTGGCTGGATGTTATGAGAGCTTTCGGCCAGATTAATGGATATTGTCCAAGAAAAGCATCTCTTTTTTTGATATGTGTTTGTTCTAGGGTTAGGCCTTAAAACTAATTTGTGCAAAACTTGAAGCAAAGCTTTGCCCTAGAAAACTCACCCTTCTCCTCCACACTTTCAGTGAGAGATTAATGACCCTTATTAAAAATACATATATTGTTTCAACTTTTGTTTATGCTATGAAGTAAATGAGAAAAAGAAAATCTGCTGCTTCAGCAAAAAAGCCTGCAATTTTTGTTGCATAGCTTTCCTTTGAAGATGCCCTGTGGTCACTTCTTCACTGCTTCACAGGTGCTTTTCTCTGTGAAGCTGCCCCTGAAATAATTTGGTGGTGTGTCTTTGGTGAAACCAGCCCTTTATATCAAAGATTTCAGGGAGGGTATTGTACATTAAGTGGTGTCCACTGTGATTTGAAGCAAAAGTAGCAGAGAATGTGGACTGAAAATGCATGACTTATTTACAGGCTTGTAAAATATTGGCTGCAGTAAAAAAAAAAAAAAAAAAAAAGAGATGCTGCTGGTTAACACGGTTTAAAAATTAGTCTGAAATCCACACAAGCTCTGAGGTGGGTTTCTGAGTGAGATTAAGGCTCTCATTTCCTAATTCTGCAAGTGGGTGGCACAGCTAACTTCTCTGTACACACACTTAAAGTGGAAATGCCTGGTGAGATGGCTGGGCACTACTTTGTTACCTGTCAAAGCCCTAACATGTACTTTTATTCCCCCTAATCTGTGTCTCTGCATCAACATCAGCCCTTCCCACTGAGCTGAGCAATGGCCATTCCTAAAATACGAGAGGTAAAATTCAGTCCCCCCCAACCATCAAAGGCTGAGAGGGGCTGGCCCCAGCCAATTTTTGTCCAGTGAAATGCCATTTACCAGCTCTGCCCACCCCAGGCTGAACAGGCTGCGCTTTGTCTCTCTCTCCATCACCTGCCAGTACTGCAGGAAGCCTTACTTTCTTTCCAGCTTTCTGTGGCTTTTTTTCTTTTGACTTCTCCTTCTCTTCTTTTTCATTTTTCCCCTTCTGGTCTTCTTTTTCCGCCTCCTGTTTGGCAATCAGTTCTTCAATGACCTGGAGGAGACACACAGGGCTGTGAATTGCTGGCTGAGTGTTTTCCTGTGCCAGGTGTGTCAGACACGCTTGTAGGATCCTGAACCCTCCACACCTTCAGCTTTCCAGTGGTGGGGAAACACCACATCCAACAGATTGCCCTCTGAAATCCAGAGTGGCTGACCATTCCAGAGAAGCCCTGAGGGCAGTCTCCCACCTGCAAACTCTACTCTCCCTTTCCTTTTATCATTAGGAAAGAAGAGATTTCTGTATCCCAAACCATGAGGGCTTTCATGGAGTAAGACCAGTTGCTTGAAACCACCCTCAATATTCTGATTTAACAACTTAGGGTTCCCTCTGGACTCAGACTCAGCTTATGAATTTGTCCTGGTGTTCCTAAGGCAGATTGATTTTTACAGGGATGGATTTTGAGAGGTTGCCCTGAGGTGTGTCTGATTTCAATATGTGGCTGAAGACCGAGGTTGTTCTAGTGAGTGAGACAGATTGGATAGAGATATTGTGACAAACTCTGACAGATACACATGGATAGCTCAGTGTCCTTATCCCAGGTACCTGGGGACAGCTCCATCAATTTCCATAACCTGACTTCCTGGCCACTTATACTTTATTGCCTGATAAAAGGCAGAGGGTGGAGTTTGCTGTTTCTACCATTATCTTGTTTCCAGGCACTTTTCATTGTGTTCTCCTGTCCCTGAGAGGAATTCTCGGACCGTTTACTGATGAGTGTAAATCAGAATATCTCTGGCCGTTGAAGTTTATTGATGGATCATTAATACTGGCAGTACCACGAGGGAGTAGAAAATAAAACCTTTCCAGTTGTAAAATGTGTTTCCTGTAACAGCAAAAATATTTGTTTTCTGGAGGATGCCTTTCAGTGTACAGAAGGCTGGACACTGGAAGGGGACAATGACAATGGTTATGCTTTGCAGCCAGTGCAATTTCATCAGTGGATCTCCCCAAGCATTTCAGTGTCTTACATTTAATTAAATATGGTAATTTAAACCCCAAGCACTGTTCAGTCATATCTGGAGGTGATAAGCAGCGAAGCATTTCATTCCCTGGGAGAGATTAACAGATTGACTGGAGTTCAAAATAGGTTTTTGGTGTCCCAGCAGGCCTGTGGTATCCAAAACCAACAGAGCTACTCTGAGTGTATCCTTTCCTCAGTGCTAATACCCAGCCAGAAATCCAACCTTGTCACCTCCACCCCTGCCCTGCCTACAAAGGGTAACCATAACCATTCCCAGCACCTCGGTGGGTTTATCCAGAAGGATACCTGTAAACACACAGCACTCACAAAAGGTTTTCATTTTCAGCAGTGTTTTGGCATTCTAGGGGTGATATTTTAAGTGCATCCAGACTCCAACTGGAATGGTTTTGCTCTCATGTTTTTATACAGATGGATGATGCTGGAAGGGGTTATGTGGAGTTTCTGTTCTCATGAACCTGCTATGATGGGGCTGAAGAGCTGAACTGTCCTTTTCCTTCTGTCCTGCCTTCCTCAGTTTTGTTCTCCTTTGGTGCAGCTTCCCCACCTCTGCTCTTAGCAGCTCTGTGATTCCAGAGGACTGGGAGCTGGGGGAAAGCTGGCTGTGCATCTCACCTCTGAAGGCTCCTACTCTTTTCTACAAAACCATTTCCCCTCCACCCACAAGGAGATGCCTGAAGAATGTGACAAAAGAGGGGAAGAGAAAGGGAAGGGCAAGCAAAAGTTCTTTTGAGATACTAAGGAATTCACCCCCGTGATGATACAGTTGGGTTTTTTCCCCTTAAAGGAAGGAAAAATAGGGAGCAGATGTCTTCCTAAATTGTTTTAGACTGCCCTTTTCTTGGCTAGGTTGCCTCTTTTTGATATGATACTGAAAGCAGTCAGCAACTCTTAATATCAAGGAAGAGAACATATTTCAGTAGGAGCAGATGAATTTTAGCCTCTGTATTTTTCCTGGTCTTTCCTAGGAGTCTTTCTGTGCTAATGACTCTTTTCCAGCAACATTTTCTTCCAAGGCTGAAAAGACGTTTCCCTTTAAATCCCACCGAAGTTGAATTGACTTCTCTATTCAGACATCATTTTAAGTGTGTTTCCAAACTCCTGAAGTGCGAATCCCCTTTTTTGGGAAAGAGATGGGACACTAAAACCAGAGTGCAGCCTATGAATGGAGCTGTCTGATGCTGGTTTATGTGAGCCAAAGACAAGAAAACCTCCAGCTGCCAGCAGGACTCACTTATGTTCTTCTCTCCTCAGCCATAGGGAGCTTGGTGTTGGCTCAGGTGAACTGATACTCGAGGCAGATGTTCTTCAAGAATAAGCCTCATTCCTTGAAAGAAGACCTTACTTGACCTTCTTCCCTTTTAGTGTTGTGGGCATAAAGGAAAAGCAAGGTATAGAGTGAGTTTGGGAATGCTGGCTCTCCAGCTGTGACAGGTGAGAGCCAACCTCAGAGCTGGGCTCTAAAACCGGTTTAAACAGAAGTGCTTTATAGGCATAAAGCCTGATGATGTTCCTGCAGAGAAAAAGCTGCTCTCTTGGAGTGTTAACTCTACAGAAAGGTGTTTTGGAATCCAAGAAATGCTGCTGCTTTTAGAAATCAGGAGCAGGTTTTGTTTTCGTCGTGGTAGGCCTGGGGACTCTGTCCCACCTAAGCCAGCTGAGGACCAGTGGTCTGGACTTGTTCCCTCTCACAGGTAAATCCACTTGAATAGCTCTTCACAGAATCTTCCCTGTGGTTGGGAAAAAACTCCTTCAAGATGATAGAGTCAAGCATTTCTGAGCATTGTTTACTTTCGAGTGTGCACCTGCAAGCAAAGCTTAAGCTGCAGAAGCGACCCAAGTGATTTGTTTGTTTGCAGGAAAGAATTCAAGATGGGGGGGATTTCAGAGCCCTGTAGGATCTTGCAAAACCTTGCAGTTGGCTTTAACCCATCCACTGCAGTCCATGATTAAAGCAGGCTCTGGGGTTTATTCCACCTGGCAGATGTTGCCCTAATGCACTTTAACTCCCTAGTTGAACTCCCTCACTCTCCTGCTCATTTTCTGGCACCTCAAAACATTGGTCTCCATCGAAGGTGTTTATGAAAATTCCAGTTCTTTTGCTTGGTGTGGTGGTGGTTTTTTAGGGAAGGTAGATTGCTGTCTGGAGCTGGAATATATATCCACCTGTTGTGTAGCTGAACAGAGGCTGAGTACAGTCTCTCTCCCCCTCCAGGGTTAACTGGAAATAATCAAAATATTTGCAAAATGCTGGATACAAAAAGTACAGTTCCAGAGATTTGAGTCCTTCTCTGATACTTTTATTTTTTTTTCCTCTGGTAGGTTATTTATTATTGGAAATGAGAGGGAGTCGGGAGAGGGGGAAATACCTGCTAAATGGCAACTCTCTCAGCTTCTTTTCATGGTGATGAGACTTAATGAACTACAGGAAAAGATCGAAATTTTGTTGGCAGCAGGATAAGGGCAAAGCTAAAAATTGTCACATCTGATGATTATCTCTAGAGCAAAACATAAAAAACCATTAGGGGTAGAAATCTGGAACAGATGCAGGGAGATTACACTGATGTCCTGGAATCTTAAATACTCTTGAAGAGTAAGTAAAGCAGAGAAAAGCTTCTTTCCCAGTTAAAGGACAGCACTTATTTTTCTGACTACAGCACCAAGTACTTCGCACTGGGATCTCTCTGGCACATCTTTTGACCAGCTATTTGTGAAGTGTCAGGGAAGCAGTTTGTGCAGAAGGCCAGCTGTGTTACAAAGTCAGCTAAGGTCAGAGCTGTCAAAGGATCAAGAAATACAGCATGTATAATAATGCAGCAATGGTTCGTGAAGTGATTAATTTGTATTTTATTTTCCCCAAAGTGTCTTTACCCGAGTCTTATAAAATGCTCGCTTTTTACACACACAGTTCAGTCTTGATTTTTTCATGGGGTTTAACTCAGGAGTAACCAACCCCTTCACGGAAGCTCATCTGTACCAGAGGTGAACTCCAGCCTGCCCTGGAGTCAAGGACAAAACTCCCTTTAGCTTCAATGGGGCCAGGATTTCCTTCACTATGTTGCCAAATAGACCAGTGAGGAGCAAACCCAGTGGCTCCAGGGATTTTTAATATGCAGCTGATTTAGCTGAACAAAAAATGTCTTACTTGTCTGACATTCAGGTAAAACCACGATTGTGCCGAACTTTCTTTTGCCAACTTCGATGTGCAGATCTGCCAAGGCTGTGACACACATTTCTGTGAGAGAAAACAGGCCCCCCAAAATCGTTGCAAATCAGATAATTGCTGGTGAAAATTTGTTTGGAAAACAGGCTCACTGTTCTCCCAGGATGCAGGGAAAACAGGCAGCAAAACAATCTCTTCAGACCTGTGGCTTCTGTTTCTTTATGCAAAGAAAAATGTTCAGGAAGGACAGCAGAACAGCTGAAGGTGGGAATTCAAAGCTGGGAGGAGGAGTAAATCTTTCTCCACAACCTGCCTCCGCACCCAGAGTTGCTCGGTGTCATTTCTTGTAAGGTTTTCCGTCGGAGCTGTGTTTATCCTCGTTGATAGCAGGGCTAATTAGCATCACGTTCCTTAAGCCTCCTCCAGGAATAAGCCATGCTTGCTGGGTGGCTCCTGGAGCAGCCCAACAAAGCCTTCCTGACTCCCACATGTGTTTCTGCTTTAGGAGCTGAAAATTAACTGAGGGGTCTCCTCCACTCTGAACAACACAGTGACTTAATGCTGAAGCCAGCAGGGCTGAGCTGAGCAAGCTCTGAGCTTGGCTAAAACCAGGAGCATGCCCTGAGCTCAGTTTTAGGTGGACACACCTGTTTGGAGCAGTTTTCTTGCATTTTGTTGTGAGCAAAGTAGCTGATGGTTAGTGCAGTGCTGTGTGCTGGGCCAGCCTGTATTGACACCTCCCAAACCACACTCAGACTGATGGCTCCAGGCTGTGATTCCAGGGAGGACTGAATCCAAAATTCCCCATCCCTGCAAGTGTGGACACGAACCTGGTCCAGTGGAAGGTGTCCCTGCCCATGGCAGGGAGTGGAATGAGATGATCTTTAGGTTCCTTCCAACCCAAACCATTCTGGGATTCTGTGACAATCCTGTTGTACCGTTCCTGTGTTAGACCCCCCGCTGCAGGCAGATCAGGTACCAGCCTCTCTCAGTAATGGAGCTTTAAGGACCACAGAATCCTGACTGTTTCATTTTCCTAGCCCACCAGAAGCCCCCACACCTGGTTCACTCGGTGGCCAAACCCTGCTCCCCTGTGCAGGAATTCTCCTCCCTCCTGTTCATAACTGCCCTCCCCAGACTCAACATCCTGCTTGGATCCTTGGGGTGGGCTCTGAGTGCCAACCACTGCCTCCAGCTGGGTTTAAGCACTTCCCCTGTGTGACATCAGGATGATCAGAGGAAGAGATTATCAGCCACCCCTATTAGCCAGAGAAACCAGGAGAGGGATTTAGCAGGAAAAACTGAGTTCGCTACGAGAACACAGAAGATAAACTGAGATACTTCCTCCACTTGGATGTTAAACTTGCTTAATGAGTCTTGGCAGTAAATCAAGGCTTAGGCCTGCCTGCACAAGAAACTCTTCTCTGCTTAAAACTAAACTAATTATTGCAGGGCTGTTCTGACACTGAATGCAAACCCAGTGGAACCAATTTCAGCCTCTGGGGCAGCTTTGCTGACCTATTTTAAACCAAGGTTTTTTAACATATGCTTATACTCGTAGCCAGGACCAGTTTAACCATGTGGATTTTGCAACAGGAGAGTAAGTCTTGGTGGCTGGGCCCTTTTCTGCACCTTCTGCCATCTTGTCCATCACCTGAGCACCTTCAGTCGTGACTAAGTGGCTGCACGTCCTGAAATGGAACAGATTTTGGTACCTGACTTCTGTGGTTTACCCTGGAAAAAACATCATCCATTCTCTTGCAGCAAAAAGCTTTTTAACCATAAGGTTCCTGGAGCACTAGAGACAGTGTTACGAAAATTTGCTACTTAAGTAAACATTTTTTTTGTCAGGTCCTTCCCCAGTTTTATTAATTTTTTTTTAGTAAAGTAGGAACAGTACCTGCTCTGGAGTTTTTTCAGAAAAAATAGCTTTTGAACCTCCTGCCTTCTCAGGGGGATAATCAGGAAATCTGCCTGTGATATGCCTGTGTGAGAAACAAAAGTGGAAAAGAAATTAAAATTCATAATCTTTCACGTGGCTGACAAAAATGTTAGATAGTGGGGGAAGCTTCTTATGGCAGTGCCTTTTTGTTCAGTAAATTCATTAAACCCGGTACCAAGCCGTGTCTTTTATCCCATGGTCCATCAAAAACTGGAAGTTTCTTTTGGGGTTTCTTAGAACTGAACATCACTTCATAGCTGAGAGATGGAGCTTGGAGTTTTTATCCCTGGAAGTGCCCAAGGCCAGGCTGGAAGAGGCTTGGAGCAACCTGGGCTAGTGGAAGGTGTCCCTGCTGTTGTCACAGGGATGAGCTTTGAGGTCCCTTCCAACCCAAGCCATTCTGGAATTCCGTGATTTCATGTTTATAGCTCCACTCTCTGCTTTCAACATCCAACTTTTCAAAGAAAAGGGACCTTACTTAAATCAGGTTTTAATCTACAAGCTCCAGGTTCTATTTCCACGTGAAGGATTTCCACCCTCAAAAATTTCCAGTGCACTTGTATAAATAATTGGTGAAGGGAGGTGGTGAGGGGGCAATAAGTGACTTTTTGTGGTAAGTTTTCCTGGATGGCACAGATGTAACACAGGGAGCTTCCAGAGCTTTCAGAAAGAGATTAAGAAATAGAGATAATAACTGAACTCCAAAGGCCATTTATACTGATAAGACCCTCTAACTTCTTTCGCTTTTATCGCTCTTTGGAATCTATCAGTGAGATTTTCTGTTTGTTTGGTAATATCAGGAAGGTTTTCCCATTCCAAAGAAAATTCTGACACGGCAGAAAAACCCCGGTACTGCTTTCAAACAGCGTGGTAATGTTTCCTCTAAGTGAAATTAAATTTCCCTCGAGAAGAAAAGAGCTCAGAAAGGTCAATGTGATTCTTAACAATTGCCTTCATTTTTTTAAAAACAACTGGTATCTTAAGGGATTTTCTTAGTCTACTGTTAAGCAGCAGGCTCAGTTTTAAGCTGAGATCCTTGGAACAGAGCATCTGTTGTGTTTCTGTAGGACCACATGTGGGTTTTGGATCTCTCATTTGGTATTAAAGTGACAATAATTACAAAGAATCAATAAACGTTTGTTTGTTTGTAAGCTCTGACTTGCACATTCAACAATTGCTAGTTCTGTAGGTAAACAGATGCAAATCTTTGGTCACTGCATCCCAAGAAACCAGCCTGCATCAGCAAAAATTATTAGTGTGGGGTTCTAAGTCTAGTAAAAATGGGATTTGGGCCTCAAAAACCTGCATCATCTAGTTTATTTAATCTTAGCTCATGTTTCATTTTGTACAAACAGCCAGAAAATAGCTCAGTTTTATGTTAAATGCTGCTGCAAGTCTGGTTTACAGTAACAAATTTCTCAAAACCTGATATTAAAGCTGTTGCTGCTTTAATGCCAGCTGTGAAAAAGGAAAGGCAATATCCACTGTGGGTGAGGAATCAATCTGGAGTCTGCTGTCCACTGAACGTGGTATCAGGGCCAGCTTTCAATATTTATTAGTGTTACATTTGCTATTTGTACTTGTTTTTTTTTTTGCTTTTAAATCACTTACAGCTCCTGGAGATGGAGGGGGTTGGAATTAGATGATCTTTAAGGTCCCTCCCAAGCCAACCACTCTGTGATTGTGTGATATTTACCCTTTGGGTATGAGGACTGTGTATCTGGGTGCTATAGAAATTGTAGCATATTCTGAACTTTGGAGGTGGGTCTTAGTTTATAACCTGTATTTTCTGTGTGATTCTTCTTCTCCCAGCTGGTTTTGGGGTGATGTGGTTGATCTCACCCCTTTTGCAGCAGCTGCAGCAGGTGTTTATGCTGCTGATAAAGAACTTGGGGTGAAGAGAAGACAACGCCCATCTTTTCATACCAGTGGTAGTAGAGTGTCAGGTGTTTACTGACCAGTCAGGGATAGCTGTTTTTTGTTGAGGGCAATGCAAGGTGCCATTTCCCTTGGCCACCAGTGCCCCTGAGAGCACGCAGTTCCCACATATTTTGACTGTGTTCATTTTTCACTGGCATCTCCCTTTTTTTCTTGCAGGACTTCACCCTGTTCTGTGTACTGTTGTTTAGCATATTAATCATTGTCTGATGGTCTGGGAGTGTGCTCAAATCTCATTTCCCTGTCCAGCCTCTTGTGGGTTTTTCTTTCTGTCTTGGAGGTTGAAATGGCTACAACTTCAATCTTGTGATGCCTGGGAACCACGCGCATGCCTGACCCTGACAGGCAAATCCCTCCCTTTGCAAAACCTTCAGAGTTAAGAGGTTAAACCAGGGATTCATTTGGCCTGTAAATCTGCCCACAAAAATGCAGTCATTGATCTTGCTGGTGGAAAGTCCACTTTAAACCAAATGAATCTCAATTTCCATTCTCCCTTCACTTTTTGGGCAGCATCCTATCACAATGGCCTGTTTCATGCATTTGTCATAAGATACCAATTTGGATTCAAGTGGACCTCAACTCTTTGTGTGAGCTTGTTTTAGAGTTGTAAACACCAGGATAAAAGGAGCAGCCAGTGCACACTCCATGAAAAACCAGAGAAGCTGTGGCTGCCCCTGGATCCCTGGAAGTGTCCCAGGCCAGGTTGGATGGGGCTTGGAGCACCCTGGGCTGGTGGAAGGTGGCCCTGCCCATGGCAGGGGGTGGCACTGGATGAGCTTTAAGGTCCCTTCCAACCCAAACCATCCTGGGATTTTATACTCCTGTATCTTTGTCTTGTCAGATAAACTACACATCATCCATGGCTCCAGAGGGCCCCACCAGAGATGCTGGGACATTGGAGAACGATTTTGAGCTTGCTTTACAATAATAGTTGTTCAAATAATTTTAAACTGCTCTCCCCTTTTGAAACTTCCTACAAACAATCGAGTAGTCAAGATTGGAGGCAGCAGTAGTGTAAGCAAATTAATCCAGATGGTGTAAGAACTTGCTCCAAACTGGAGCCCCAGCAGGCTGCTTTGTTTTGCTGGAAGTGTGGAGGAGATATTCTGGTAGAAATCCTCCTTGGCCCCACCAACGTGGGACCAAGACTTTAGGGAAGGTGGAGCTGCAGAGGTTCCCATAGTCATCAAATAGCCTGAAAATGGAACTGGGGGTAGAAGAGCATTATGCCAGCACCTGCATTGCTTGTTGAATTGCAACTCCAGTCCCTGTAAGGCTTTAGTGTGAATATCAAGACTGGCTACATTGCTCTCTTGGTTGAATGAAAAAACCCCAAACTACTTGGTCTGTATTTATTTTCAATGTTCATAGTGCCTTGGCCCTTTCTTTGCACAGCAGCCACTGTTGCTCTGTCCAGCTCACAGATTGCCCACAAAGCTCTCCCACTCTGCTGCTTTCTCTGATGAAGGAGCACTGTGCAGAAACTGCTGGTCAGGAAAGCCTGGAAGTCTTGTTGATGGGGAGAGGAGAATGTGAAAGGCTTAAGCTCTCGATAACAGGAGTATTGGAGTGTGTAATATATTGGAGAGACATGGTACATGTCAGGAACACCTAGATCCCAGGCCAGCCAGAACTCTGTGAATCTGGTACTTATTACTGTCTCAACATTTGCAGGGGGAAAAAAAAAATAAAATATCCAGTTGTACTTTTCCAGCATCTCATAAAAATGTGTAAATGCCAGAACTGGAAGAAGCAATTCTTATTTTCAACGTGATTGCTTCAGTGGGAGCCCTGACAACGTGTTAAGGACTGCAAGCAAAAGCAGAAGCAAATTGTCTTGGATTTCATATGGAGGATGCAGGTCCAGTAAAACTCATTGCCAAAGGAACAAATGAGATTTGTAAAAACTATGGCTGCTTGGTAGGACTGGACTTGGGGGCAAGCCCTTACAGACTCAGGACCCCAAAAGCTGCAGGGGAGCTGGAGATGGTTCCTGTGGGTGACCTGCTCCCAAATCAAACTGAGGAGGGTTGGAGTTCACAGCAGGCAAAGTATCTTCCTTTAGGTCAGAGCCACTGCTTTAACAGAGCTACTAAAGTTTTCTTGGGCTGTGTTGAGGACATTGTTGAGGAAGGGACCTTTAGAAACTGTAGTATGTGAGAAATCCATTACTTTTCTGGAAAGCCAGTGAAATCCTGTCAACAGAAACAGAGCATGGGGTTGGAAAAGAGCTTTACAGAAAAGCTGTGTGACTGGGATGAATGGGGGCCCTAAATCTGAATCAAACCAGCTCAACCAGAAGAGTAAGAGGATGAACAAGGATGGAGGGGTGAAAAGAGATTATCTTCCACTCCAGCTGAAAAGAAAAATGTGTGATGAGGCTTTTGCACTGTTTCTTGAATTACATTGTGTTCTCTGGTTCACTCTTACTGCTCCAAACCTATTCCTCTTATAAGAACTCAGATCTGTCAAGTGTAATTGAAAAGGAATGATCTTTTATGGTCTGTAGTGGAAACCCTTTTGTCTCTGATCATGTAGCAAAGAGTTCTGGCCCTTCTGGGCTCAATTTTTGTTATAGCACACAGCTTGCATAAGTGTCCAAGTTTTAACCAGGTTCAAAGGGCTCTTTAATGTCTCCAAATCCCCACCAGACTGGTATGAACTGGTGTGATTGGCAGTCTCTGCTCAGCCCTGAAAACTGTGGTACCTCCATTCTGACCTATAAAATAAATTCCTTGTCTGGGAGATGACCCTACATTGCACTTGTCTCATCTGCTACTCCCCCCCCCCCCCCGCCTTCTTTCAGGAGCTTCATAATTTTTTTTAAAGTGTTTTCTCTCTATTGCTCAGGGATGCTTACAGTTAAGGCCAAATATGGCTTTTGATTTATGAGAACACACCATTGATTTAAACATTTTGTCTGGTAATAGACTCAACAAGTTCCTACCTACTCTGTTCTCTGGCGTGGTTTTACATGTGTTATTCTTTCTTTTTGGCCATGGCTTCTCCTGCTAATTGCATAAAAGGCCTTGTCAGGAAAAATAAATTGCTCTTTGGAGGAACAAGAGTGTTTAACTCTTCTCAGGGTAAGAAAGGATGAGGGCTGTGTGCAGAAGAGAAAGCATCAGTGATAGTGTGTGCTCCAAGTGGAGGGACAGAGGAGTGTCCTGTGCAGAAAAGGGACGAAAAGAGGGGGGGAAACTCTTTAAAGAAATAAACCCCTTGTTGTTTTGTAGTTCTTGCCTGTTTCTGTAATCCCACCTGACATGGGTTCTCTCAGACTACTCCAATAGCAGTGCTGGTTTATTTTAGGTGTCTTTGCTGCTGTATTTTTTTTTTTTTTTATCCCTTTGTGTATGTGCTTTCTTTGGCTCTTTGAAACATCACTTCCAGAAAAAAATAACCTAAGCAAATACAGAATTGATTGTAAAGCAGGATTAATGCCCACAGCATTCTTATCATCTTTAATGAGGTTGGACACAGACATGTTATTACCACTGGTGTTTTATCTGAGGTCCTGATCCTCCCAGTGTTTGCCTGTACGTGTGATTGTTATGCATGGAAGTGTTTCAGTGGGGTGACTTGCAGGGAGACGTGGTTGGATCAGAAACTTTATTGTTCTGGATGAATATTCAGCTTTAAAAATTTAAGTGAGGCCAACAGTGTGCAAGGAGAAACATTCCCACGGAGGAATGAGAGTGCAAGGTTTGTGGGGAAAGGTGATATCCTTTATTATAGCAACTATCATAATTAGAATGGTCTTTTGGGTTCCCAGTGCCTGCCTTAGATCTGAAATGGGAGAAGTGAACTTCAAAGCCAAGTAATAGTTGGGAACAGTTGTTGGAGGGGACAGACCTAAATGTGGAATGTGGATAATTCTCTCTGATAGTTTTATTACATGTAGTATTACTGGCCAGGAAAGGTAGACCTTTGGCTGACCCAGTGCATTGGTTCTTTAGGCTTCTTGAGTTCTTACAGTGAAATAGTCTGTTCTGCTTTGTCATAAAGTTATTGCCTTTTCAAGGATCCTTCTGGTCTTTTAGAGATAGCAATAGGTAATTAGTGTACTGGAAAAATGGGAATCTCTGTTCTCCTTCACAGACACTCAGGCATAAGCTTTTTGTGCCAGGACTCCTGGTTATTCTGATTCCTGCTACAAAAAAGGATAAAAGATGGTTGGTTTGTGTTTGGTGTGTTTGTTTGTTTTGGTTGTTTTTTGGTTATTTGTTTGTTTGGTTTTTTTTACCTATTCGTACCTTCAAAATTCTGACAAATCATTCCTGGTTAAAAATGGCAACAAGTTTTTTTTTTTTTTTCCTCCTTGGAATAATTAGAGACATGGATGGTAGCACTTCCAAACTACTCCTGAGTTTTTGAATGAAAATAAAAGACAATATAGACACAAGTAATGACAAGGAGAAACAAAAGGATTGGTTGTTCCAATATTAGCTTAAATTAAAAGAAGCCCTGCAAAAATCAGAAGAAAAACGTGGCAATATCAAACGCTCACAAAATGTCCCGGTGCTCTGATTTTTGTCTCTTCACACACTCAAAAAATATTGTCCAAAGTTCTCTTACAGCCCAAATCTGAATTAACTGAGGACTGGGAGAAATCACCTCCTGACTGATCTAACTGAACCACTTTGCAAGAGCTCATAACAACCTGTACTGAAAGCTTGGACAAAGCCAGAGGGCTGTTAAATGTACCCAGCATGGCAGGGAAGTGGAAAGGAGATTAAAGGGACTGGAAAGCAGATCCCTGAAAGGTTATTTAGAGTTATTTTGCTTAACTCTTCCAATGCAGAACAGCCTCGGGCAGCACTGCAGGTAAATGAGGTCTGAGGCCCTGCAGTAACACCGACAGCATCTCCTGATGGAACCAAGGACAAAGGGTGTTCCATCCTTGCCCTTGGGGGGAAAACAGACATCTAACACTGCACCCATGCTTTGTTCTCCAGGGTTCTTTGAGTGTGTTCCCTTCTCTTTTGGCCTTGCTCATCCTCCCATATTTCTGGGAGCTGGGAGCCAGGCTGTGCTCCTCGAGGGGCTGTGTCGAAAGATGAAGGGCTGCTCCCCCTTGCCCACAGTCAGACTATCCCCAGGCTGATTTCCAGTGGTCAGCTTCCTGTTGACTGTCTCCAGCCTCTTGAGGAATGCGATCCTGTCAAGCCGGTGGTGGGGAGTGTGTTGAGCAGCCCTTCCTGCCCTCAGGGACTGCACTGGGGCTGGGGGACTTGGCTGATGGAATAATGAGCCCTCTGGAGCGCACAACTCCCATTAAACTCTCATCTGTTTTGGTTTTCTTGTATCTTTCCATCCTCTTCAGAGCGAGGTCAAAAATACAGAAGCCGGCTCAGAGAAATGCCAGGTCAAATTCCCCCAGCATTTACTGAATTCCTTACCTTTGGTCAGCTTATCCTGCCTTCAGAGAACACCCAATCCTGACTCAAATTTGGCAATATTTCCAGTGCTTAGCATTAAACTTAAGAGACTGAAACCATTATGGGCAGTTTTAAGCAAGATTACTTTAACTCAGACTGGAAGCTTTGCGAGAATAGTTTTCCTGCAGAGTCAGCCAGAGGGAATCAACAGAACTTTTATTAACACAATATGAATCCTGTAAAGAGGAAAATAAAGCATGCCATTTTTTTTTTTTTTTTTGTAGCAAGGCCAGCCAAAAGAAATAACTTGCCCTTCAACATCACAAGTTTCCTTGGGATTTGGAATGAAATGGAGTATAGGGGAGAGCATTTTGTCTGATGGGATTTGTTTATGAGAAATCTGAGAGGTTGTTTTTGCTTCGTAGAAGTCAAGGTGTTAGTGGAACAAAATGCATCTCTGGAAGGGAGAACAAGGCTGTACCCTGGGCATGGCTGCTTTAAACTGCTTTGCCACAGCCCATCACTTTGGCCTGAAGAGAATACTTTGGAGAGGGTTCAGAAATGGTGCCCTGGACAGGTTGCCCACCTGGAAAAGTGCCCCTTTTGCCCCAGTTCTGTGCTGCCTCTCCCAGGATTTTGGCCTCCTCCTTGTGCTGAAATGGTTTTGCATATGCTGCATTTCTTCTGCCACCACCTGACTGTGAAAGGGAGTTGAAGAATTTCAAGAGTATTGGCTGATTAAAAGCTCCCTGAAAGGACTGTGCTCTCCCTAACCCATTACTTATGTGCTGGATGGAGAGTTCTGTGCATGCATAATAAATAAATCAGCACACTTGGGGCATGGCAAGCTCCCTGTGTGTGCTGTGCAGCACATCCACCTTTTCTATCTGTCTGGAAAATGGGGGAATAGGAGCCTGAAATGAACAGAGAAGCTCTGCTTTGGTCTACCCTAAATACCTTAGTCTACCTTAAATACTGGGATGAAGACAGTACAGCATGGAGGAGGAAAATATGGTGATTAGAACAACCCTGATGGGAGTGGGGGTAAAGGATGTGATTTTCATTGGGTTTGTAAATGATTTCATCGTTTTCAGTGTGATGAAGATGGGTAGATCTGAGGTGGCATTAAATAAAGGTGGCATCACACACCTTATGTCTGTGGCATCAATGCAGAGATACAGTCCAGTCTGGCGTAATTTGTCTTGCGCTGGGGATGCAGAAGGAATAATTCAGTGGAGAAGGAGAAGCTGAAAATGGCATGGAGGATGTTCCTAAATTTTTAAGGATGTAACCAAACTCTGCTTTCTCTTTCACTGCTCAGAATCCCAGAATGGGTCAGGCTGAAAGGGACTACAGTGAGTGCCACCTGGTCCCACCTCCCCGCCCAAGCAGGGTCATCCCAGAGCACATGGCACAGGATTGTGTCCACGTCATTCTGGAATATTTCCAGTGGTCATGGACAGGCTTGTCTACCAGGACCCCCCAAGGACCTTGTCCACTTCGAGAGATCTGGGTCTCTGTGGTTTGCATGACTGGCTAAATGAACTATTTAATGACAAATCTGAGGCAATTTCATGCATATGAAAGCAGTCACAGTGCTTGACTTTTCTGTGTTTATCCCAGTTGGCTCCTGCAGCCGTATTTCAATAAATCACCACCAGGTGTACACAGTGTAAAAGCAGGAAAAAAACCCGAGTGTTGCAGAATCCACGTATAAAATTAGAGATGTTCAGACTCCTGGTCAGTGCTAACAACCAAAGAGCTCACAAGCAAGAAAAATAATTTAGAATCTCCGCTTTGGCAATTAGAAAGTGTGAGAAAAGAGAATGAGAAACATTCCAGATGAGCTCAGCTAAAAGCCAGGGATGGTATTAAGAGCAGCCATTTATCAACAGCATTAGCTCAAAAACCAGTCATCTCTGCAGTCCAAGAAACACACTGTAACGCCTCGAAATGCCAAGTTCCTTAACTCTCACCTTTTCAGTGTTGTGAAAGAAAAACTGGAGTGCTGTGTTCCTGTACCTGTTTGCTGTGTCTCTGCTATATGATCTGTAGCCCCCTGAAATGGGCTGAAAATGTGGGGATAAGATAAAGAACTGAATATCTTATGTAGGACTCTGGCACTGCCTCTCTAAATGCCTTAATTCTTCTGCATGTGTTACTGTGTGGGACACACTCAAATTTAACCAATGGTAAGCAAAAAATACAGCTTTTGTGTTATTGTTTATTTAAACGATGGATTAATAATGTGCTTTTTGATAATTTCTTTGGTAGGTGAAGCCAGTGCTGCAGAAGAGTTGCTGGCAACAGGGCCAAGAGGCTGGAGAACCAGGGATAGGAGATATTCTCTGGAACTTGGAAGAAGCAAAGATCCCAAAGAGAGGTAACTCCCCCAAAGTGGTGGGACAGGGAAGGCGCTGTGGGAAGTTGCAGTTTGGAGCCCGAGACCTGCAGGGCAGGCTTCCTCACCTGCATGATCTTAGGGCTTTTTTATATTGCTTTTCAGGACTGGAGCTGTAAATGCATTGCTTCACAGGGCTCTACAGAGCATCAGTTGTTTGGAATGGACTTACTATGGAACAGCAGAGCTCCCCCAGGCGAGTGGAGAGATTAGGTTTGGACAGGGAGGGAATACAGGCACATACCTGGGAGAAGCCACAATCTGCTGCTCCCACCTCCACTCTCGCTCCTTCCCAGGCCCCCCTGCAACTGCAAACCTTGCAGTACATAACAAATAAACCCGTGATTTCCCAGGAGGATGAAGGTGAAAGGATATTTTGGGCGTAGTGTTACCCCTCTGGAGCAGCTCGGAATGCTGAGCCGATGATGGGAAGCGTATGGTATGGAACAAGAAAGATGGCACAGTTCCGGCTCTGGAATGTGCCCCCTTGGAGCAATTGTACTTTGACTTGGAATATTTGGGAGGGCTCCTGCAGCTGCACAGACTGCAGCCCTTAACTTATAGCTGGGCTTTAAATCAGCAGCTTCAGAACTGGTTGCTGGATTAGATGCTTTCCAGAAAAGCCTGCAGGAAAGAGCCGCTCTCCCTGTGTGATGGAGAGCACAAAGTAAGAGAGTAAACCTGATTTCCAGCCCCTACAGGGTTACTGACTCAGGAAGGTGCTCTGAGAAGAGAGAGGGAACTATCTGAACAGATTTAAGGGTCTCGCAGTCTCCTGCTGTTACACTCATTGCTCGAGTCACAGAATCACAGAATTGAGTCGGAGGGGACATCAAAGTTCATCTTGTTCCATGCCATGGGCAGGGACACCTTCCACTAGAACAGGTTGCTCAGAACTCCACCCAGCCTGGCCTTGGACACTTCCAGCGATGGGGAAAGTCAAAGAATATTGCATCTGGTCCAAGATCTTACTGAGTTGGTACTATATTCATATAGTTCTTTTGTACAAGTAGAGCCTGAGAAGAACCAGTAAACTCCCTTATATGCTATTAAATGGCTTTTATTCAGCCTAGGATGGTCCTAAGTTTGTCTGATGCAGCACACAAACCATAACAGCTGGGCGTGTTTGAAGTAACTTACTATAAATAATTGGAATTTCTGTTGTCTCTGCACAGGACTGAAACGCAGCACGACTTGAAAGCCCTGGACTCTGACCTGGGTAATAAAAACAACCTGCTGGATGGAGTCTGACTAATCTCCCCTGCGCTGGCATTCCCAGTAAAACTGAAACACATTGGCTCTGGAAGGAATGGATGGGACTCAGGTTTCAGGCAAGTTCTTGCTCTGCCCACAGAAATATTGTCTTCAAACCTTTTCAGCCTTGAGTCAAGATTCAATCAGAGTGTAGGATTGGGACAGACCAACTTCAGTGTGAATTTTGCACTAGGAAGAGTGTTTACCTTGATGCTCACCTGAGGTTGATGGGATAACCTGTTTCTGTTACCTGTGTTCTCCTTCTCCCTCAATTCCTCATCATTTCTGCTCAACACACATTTTCAGTGTAAGCCTGGAATTTCTGTGGTAGAGGATGGAAGCCTCCTGGGTGAGGAATTAACTTGAAATTCAGCTCTTCAGTAACTTGCCAACAGTGTGCTAAATAATCCTCTTGGTACACTGAAGCCACAGGGCCCTGAATCAGCCTTATATTCCATCAGAGGTTCTGCTGCTGTGGTCACCAAAGTCAGAAAAACCCAGTGCCAGTGAAACTGTGTTTCAGAATTGAACATATTTTGTGAGAGAGAATAACAGGCTGTCATGCACAGCCACATTTCCAGCCATAACTTGCAAGCCTTCATGGCCACAGTCAAATCTGGCCCCTTGACAATAAAGCATTTTTTCTGTATCACCTGAGCTTGCTGGCATAGACTTTTAGGGACCTCTCTTTTGTCTTTGCCTCAAAAACACTTAATATTTTCTACCAGTCTTTGGTTCTAACTGTCCCTGTTTTTCAGTTGGTAACTCACAGGGTTTTTTTTTCCCCCCACTTACATGACTCTTTCATCCCTCCTCTTCTGATTCTGCCTCTCCAGCTCCTCATGACTGTTTCTGCTATGCCTTTGCTCTGCTTGTGTCAGTCCATGCTACGGTTCCTTTTTCCCCCCACTTGCCTCCTTTATTCTTTGCATTCTACAGAGCCAAGGCTGAAAATGTCTTTTCCACCTCCTCTTCTTGTTTCTCCAAAGAGATCCTTCAGTGGAGCAAGGGCTGTAGCTTGGGAGCCACTGCTCTGTGCTTCCTGTTCATTTTTATTCTCCTTACTTCTAAGCTTTTCCTTAGTCTTTCTCTTCCCAGAATATCCATTAAACACCTCTCCTCTGCCAGCCACTGGCTCTTCAGTGCTTCTCTGTCCCCCTACCAGGCACCAGTGGGACTCCTGATTCTTTTTTGTTCTTTGCCTGTTTCTTGTTCCTGTATCCCAGCAGATCTTCATTTGCTTTGCTTGTTGGAAATGGGGAAGTGGGAAAATTGGTTCTTCCACCTGCTCTGTATTAACTTGCAGGAGGAGATACCTCTCCCTATCACAGTTCAGTGAAATAATAGCTGGGCTGGGTCTCTTCCTCTTCCCCTTGGGATTCATTCCCTTCTTTCTTTCCCATTGATTAGGACTCTGCTGTGCAGGTTAAACCAAGAATAGATCAGATGGTAGAGCAAGCTCCCCTGGTAGATTTCTAGCTGGGTTCCTGGAACAGAAACCAGCTCTGAGGTGAAAATCAGGCCCCAGTTATCAGTGTTAAACACCCCACTGGTCTGTTCCTGCCTTCAGAAATCCTGTCTGCTGCGTTAGGACTCTTCCTGAGGAAGGAATAAAGGAGAACAGCAGCCCAACATACCCCCTGAACAGGGCACAGAGCACAGCACTGCCCAAAAAGAGCCCAGTTCTGCCCTCCACACACTCCAGAGCTGTGTTACAACCAGCTGCTGGCAAGTGAGAGTTCCTGGATGGAAGTGATGTCTGTGTCTGTGGGAGTATCTATGACAACAAATAAACCTCAAGTTTGGAAAGTGTCCTTGAGAATTATCAGTGGGGGGTTTGATGAATTGTGTCGGGAACACTTCGCATTCTCAGACTTTTAATTCCCAAATATTACAGGGATGGGTATGAGGTACTTTAGGAAAATGAACTAATTAGTTGCCAGATTCTTTTCTTGTGTGCAAATAGGCCAGCTCAGACTAAAGCTATTTACTTCAGCTGATTCCAGACTTTTAGACATATAAAGGAATGAATATTTTTAGGAGCTTTAATTCTAAGCAGGAGGCTTAGCCTCGAGGTCAGTGGACTGTGGGTACCTTTGGGTCACTTGAAGAAGGTAGGAAAGGGAATCTAACTTCAGTTTGTCGTAATGGTTAGCTTTGCTTCTAGAGTGGAACAGATCAAAAAGTAGGAAGGAAGTGAAGGCAGGAATCACCCTACACCCTACAGGGCAGTGCTCAGGATGGGCATGTCTGTAAGAACAGGAAGATGCAGGTCAAGATAAAATATCTGGGAAACTCTGCACCAAAAATGGGACTGAGAAAGCACAGTCACTGGCAGCATTTTGGGGGAAGGAGGTGCAGAACCTCCTTCCTCTCAGCTCTCTGTGCCTTATCTGGGGCTGTTCACCTTATTTTGGTGCTGGTCCTGCTCCAACAGCCGTGCCCCCTCTGCAGAGCCCTGATAGCACCAAACAGCTGCTCTCATTTTCCACTCCTGGTTTTAGCACTTCCCCAGTCATTCTGGTTCACACTGTCCATTACAAAGCTCTGTTTTTCAGCTGATCATATGTTTGTCAAGCTATTAACCACTAGGACTGAAAGTTTAGATGCTGACACTCAATTTACAATATACAGGTCTGGAGATACTGGCTCCACTGATTCAAGTTTTCTAAGATGGAGGATGGTTAAAGGTATAATTTTGGTTATGCTAAACAAATGTTTAACTAGAACCATCTTTCTACTCATAAGAGTTAGAACAAGGGGTTTCACCTTTCCCTTTGGTCAACTTGCCTTTTGGAACAGAAATGTCTTTGCTGTCCCTGTAAAAATCCTAATTCCACAGGCTAAGCTTTGGACAATCTTGCCTTTGGTCTACAGTCACCACGGTGTTAAGAGCTTTACAGCTGAGAACTAGTGGGACAGAAATGGGATGGGGAAAAGGTTGAGTCTTTTTGGGTGAAGTGATTGAGAAACAAGCAGGTAGAGGAGGAAAGTGGAGGAGAGCCTGGTCTGTGGAAGCACCACGCTCGTTATGTCTTTGTCATGTGTGGCTGTTGAGATCTGAACGAGCTTTTAACGTTGTTAATGCATAATTTATATGCAAATGTGGCAAGAGGTGTGCAATGCAAATGGTGCCTGATGAAGAGATGGATGTTTGCTTACAAATGCCTGAAGTTCTGAGCGTTCCTGCAAAAAGATGCTTCATCACAGGCAGAAAGCCCAGAGTGCCACACCACTGGAATAGTTTTCCCTGATCTTCTACTGCTTAAGGAACAAGACTGCGTGCTTCTGCCTGGCTGTAGCACCCTTGAAAAAGTCCTGAAATCGATAAACTTGCTCAAAATGAGCAGTGTCTTATTCTGTGAATCCCCTTGGAAGTTGATGGGAGTCTCTTTAGAATGAGGACTGTTAAATAACATCAGGACTTGAACCTATTTTCAGTGACAAAGTTAGTAAAGCAAAAACTCTCAGGGAAAGGCGAGATCTGTCAGGGAAGAAGCCTAATCTTGTGATTCAAGATATTTGAATGTCTGTCTGGAGGGGAACAGCAGTGCTTGGAAAACTGGTGAAGATGTGCTTGTGTGCAGTATTGGTGCACTTGGTGATTAAATGATAGTTCAGGAGGATGAATTTACGTTGAAAACCCCTTGGGAAGCTTGATTTGCACCTGTGATGTTTTAAGAATCTTCGTTCCTTAAAAGCTTCAAACCTTTCATACTTCAATAATCAAAATCAGGGATGAGCAGCAGAGCCCACTGCATGTGTTTTTAATCACTGCATAGAGGTGGCAATCATAAATTGAAGTGTCAGCTCAAGGAGCATTTACAAGACTGGAAAGACAACAGATCCTGGAGTTTGTGATGATTTAGAAAGCAGAACTAGTGATCTTATCAATGCCTCTCTGGAGGTGTGACACCAGGGTTCAACTGGTCTTACTGCCTCAGATACCTGCCACCAAGATTCATGGGTGTTTTACCAGCTATGAGAAATATATGGATCCAGGGGCTTCTGGCTGATCCCCCCCAAAGCCATCCAGCCACCTCCATTAATGTCAGCACTCCCGTAAATTTTTACTAGTAGGCAACTTCTGCCACTGCACAGAAGCTTCCAGAGGTGTCCCCTGCCTCCTGTAAATCCAGAAACACCCAATAAAGGAGATTAACTGCAGATGGACTTAATAACAGTTGTCCCTCCTTTGGAATTAGAGAGGTTCACACTTTTTAAAAGTGGACAGTGTGGTGTTCCCATAAGCAAAAAAGGACTGATGGGGTTTTTTGTTCCTGTTTTGTTTTAAATGGCTTTCAAGTTAGATAGTTGATTCCAGTCAATGGGAAAACAGGCTGCAGAACTGTGGGCTCCACTCTTTCCCATCATAAACAAACAATCCTCTTGTTTCTGATAACTTATTCTCCCTCTGTTCACAGAAACCTTGTGGGTTATTTGCTTTGGTGCCCCCCTCCAGCGAGCCAGATGCATTTGTATTCCGTTCCCTTGCTCCCTCCAGCCCTGAAGATGTTTGCCAAAATTAGTCAATAGATAACTACTCAGTGGAAGCCTTTAAGAACGTGTTAGGAAAGGCTTGAACATTATCCATTAATGTTTACAGCTCCTAATTATGTTAATTAATCAGTCTTAGAGCCCAAAGGCAGGATTTCAGTTCCCACAGATGTATTTGAACTCAGCGCCGTGGCTGCTTGCAGAGAGGAGCTCAGCACGCTCTGCCTGCCAGAATATTTATGCAGAGCCCTGGACAGGTTTTGCTGTGCTGTTCCTGCTGGATTTGGAATTAGCTTTGACTGTCTACACGAGGTACAGCCCAACATCTGGGAGCAGGTTGAGCCATGATCAGGAAGATGGATGTCTGTCCCTGCAGAATGGCCTTTTGGCAGGGGGGAAAGGCACTCAGAGAGCACTTTGCACCAGCACTAATTGTTGTGATACAGAGATTACTGCCTTGGCAAAACTTGGAGTTGTTAGTTCTGTCAGAAAAGAGGTGAAACTGTTGACAGAAACCACCCCCCTCCCCAGACATTGCCTCTCGTATTAATATTTTTGTGCTTTTGCAGGAGGACCGAGTATTTGGGACACCTCCTCCTGTGCCATCCTCTCTTTCAGAGCTTCATTTCTGCAATTCAGAGCTTGTCTTCTCTCTCCTGAGGAAAAGGAGAAGATTTAGGTGATAAACACAACCCAGAATGGCTGCAGAGGGATTCAGAAGGAGAAGCTGCTTGTTCTGTGCTACTGCCTGAAGAATTCGATGTGTTTAAGCTCTCAGTGCACAAAGTACCAGATGGTAAGAGAAGATATATTCAACTCCAGTGAGCAGGTAAGGACAGGAGAAAACTGTGGTGCAGACAGAGACCTCTTTCTAATGTAGAAATTATTTGAATTATCATTATTTCTAAATTATTAGAAGTAGTTTTAGCTCATCCTCACCTGGTGGAATTAGCAGACAACCACTAATTTATCCCCCCGTATCCTGATTTTTATGTTGGGCTCACAGCTGATGCTTCTGGCTGGAAACTTTTGCTCCCAAGTGAAAGGTGACACACAAGTGGTTTTTGAGTGTGTTGACAATCCTTTGATGCTGACAGGGAAAACAAGTAATGACAGTATGGATTAGGGGAGAAGACAGCGGTTCATCACCCGTGATGATGCCATTTACATCACCTGCAAACGGCTCCTGTGGGCAGCAACTCCTGGCTGTGCTGAATAACAAGCACCACATAGTGGAGAGGCACTGTTTGGTAGGTTCCTACAGCAGAATGCCCTTGAAGGAGTGGCAGAGAAGGGAATGAATTTTCCAGAGTAACAGTATGGGAAGAGGACTGTGATCAAGGGGCTGGTGATGTCTCAGGTGGTGTGCCAAGGATGCCCAGACTGGAGCTTGCTCTTTGAGGACTGGATGCTGCGGTGGCTCATGGCACTAAAACTGGTCCTCGAGCAATTTTCCTATCAGCTGTTCCATATTTTCCATCAGCTGTTGCCATATTGTGTGGAAGCTGCAATCCAGGCTACTTGGAAAGCACTTCTGGCAGGTTGAGGGCACGTGCCTGATGAGCCAGATGGGACTGAGAAACAGCAACACAGGTTTGGATGGACTCAGAGGGACGATTCCTTGGAACCAGAGTGGAGGGGTCGTGGGGAGGGAGTGCCTCTGCTTGTCACCACCGTCTCATCCCTCTCTGTCCTCTTGGCAAGGCTCTGGCTCTGATGGATTGCCTGGCAACTTCCATGCACACCCTGCCATTAACTCCACAAAGAGCAGTGTGTACAGAGTGTGAAATGCGATCCGGGCAGTGCCTCACACCAATGAATACTTTCCCTATTCCACAGAATTTCAGTGCAAACCCTCTCTCTCCCTCTCTCTCCATTCATCTTCCTCCTGCCTCCTCCTTCCCCACACCCCCTGCTACCCAGGGAGTCCCGTGGACGGGTGGATTGGCAGTAAACTCAGCTCAACAAAACAGCCTTGTGGAAAAAAAAGGGAAATATAACATGATCACTTCCTATTTCTTTCTCTTTTCCTCTGCATCAAAGGCCGGGCTGGCTGTCAGGAATGTTCAGATGAATAAATAAAGCACAGGAACACCCCCTGTTTCAGGAGGAGTCTCGTTCCCTCACCGCAAAACTCGGCCAGTTCTTTTCTCTGACAGGCCTCGAGTCAGCAGGCAGAGCAAGAAAGATCATTCAGAGCTAATCAGCAAAGTGCAAACCTATTATGAAAGCACATTTACCCCTCGCCGCCTCCGTCTCCCCAACAAGCAATCCCCAAATCCGTGGGAATAAGGCATACAACGCACACAAAGTGCCATTACCGAGATCCCCCGTCACGAGGTCGGCCGTGCCGCTGATGAAAACGCTCCCCAGAGCTCCGAGCCGGGGCCGGATGAATCCTCCAAGAAATTCACGGCGTAATTTGCCGCAGCTCGAGGGCACATCCCCGGCAGAGCCCGTGGATGAGGTTCTCTCCCCCTGTGAGTCCGGGGGCCATCTCTGGTAATAAAAACCTCATCTTGATTTCTCATCCTTTTTGTATTGATTTCTGCCAGAGAAGGCTTATCCTAGACAAAGATACTATTATATTTCTCCTTGTAATAAAGGGATCCTTCTCCCGTTTTTTTTCCCCCCTCACCCCTTTTTTAATTCATTTTAGGGCTAACTCTGAGAAGACTCGTAATTTGGGAACTGTTTTTATGTGCAGTGGGTAAAGAGAGGAGAAGGCAATGCTGACTAGTTTTGCATATGCAATGCAAAACCCTAAACGTGAAATTAGAGAGAAATGGGTTTTGGTTTGGAATGGTGCAGGAAATTGAAGCTAAAACCCCAGCTATGCAATAGTTATATCTTAATATGAAACGCTGTTATTAATGTAATGGATGAAATCTGTGGGAGCCAAGTGCTTGAAATCCAGACTCAGATGTGTATAATCAGAGCAACTGTTAATTCTGGGACATTTGTAGTCCTTCTACACCAACCATAGCTTGAAAAAAAAAAACACATAAAAAAAAAAAAAAAGGGAGGCCTGTAGGTATAATGCAGGATGCTTTTAAAAAAAGCTTTCAAAACAGTGTCTTTTCTTTCTAGCATGGTTGGACAAGGCCACGTGGAAGCCTAGAATGCTTTATGTGAATAATTTGCAAGCCAAATAAGAGCAGCTCCACAGAAGCCAACCCGGATAAACAGAACTACGGATGGTAAGGCTGCAAAATATGCAGGGTTATAACAAAATTATTTTGTCTTCCATGCAGTAGATTGATCTAAGCAAGTGGAACAATTTCATTTAATCTGTTCCTTTGGGTTTTGCCTTCTTTTGCTTTTCTAGAACTTTTCTTCATAAGAAGCTGGTTTGGGTCTTGAAACGACTGAAGCAAAGAAAGTGGTAAATATTTACAGCTGTTCTTACAGGTAAGGAAATTTAACATGTGCTCACTGCTTTTGTAATCTAAGGGTAGCTGTGGTGAAAGACAACACCTGCTAATTGTATTTTTCTGTCACATTATTTTCTGAGCAAAGAATAAAATGTGGAAGTTCGGGTTTATATTTTTTTAGTAGCAAAATTTATTCAAAAGAATCTTTGTTCGCCTTTATTTCTTTAATAGAACATGGAAAATGGGAAACTCTGTCAAATAGCCTAGTTAAAGAATTATTTATAAGCCACATTCAGCTGTTGATCTCACAGACTGGCTTAGGGGAGAGCCAAAATACATCCTGGCAGGTAATAATTAATGTAAACTTGGACACTTCAGACCTGTCCCACTGTTTAGCAGGACATGATTCCTGCTGATTTTGCAGCATCTCTGGCATTTCCAAATGGAAAGCTTGGCTCTGCAGGACACACACACTCCCCTTGGGGAGAAATTTGCTGATATTTTTTTTTTTTTTTTAAACTATTTTGGATGCCAGTAGATGTGTCTGTGGGGGAGATGATTTTGGTCACTTAGAAGCCTCCTGTGAAGAGCAGGATGACAGGCAGCTCCTCTGATTCCTCTCAGCTCCATAAATCACTGCATCACTCAGCCAGCTTGGAATGAGCTGAAATATTGGGTGATGTCCAGCCTGTGCTGAAGCTGATGGCAGCTCTCCCACTGGCTTCAGTTGGGGGCAGAATTTCATCTGCCACGCTCCTAAATCACCAGAATAGCTTTTATCAATGAGATCTGTCTAGTCTTGGCTGGAATATGCCCTCACTGACTTTTAGGGATCACGATGGACAGTTAATTTGAAAGAAGAGAGTTAACAGGGAGTACAGTGGGACTTGGAGCATCCTGGTCTAGTGAAAAGTGCTCCTGACTGTGGCAGAGGGTTGGAATGAGATGGTCTTTAAGGTCCCTTCCAAAGCAAGACATCCTGTGATTCTGTGATCAAACACACTGCTCTGACTGCATCAGTGTTCTGCCATCAGCAGTGACCCTGCTCTCAGACATACCAGAGCACTCCTATAGAGTGTGTTTTTATATCTTTGTCCTATTTCACATCATCCCTTGCTCAGGAAAAACATATCCATAAAGCTATCCATGATCAGTTAATATGGTGCTTATATTCAAACATCTGCTTTAATCTTTGTTAATTTTCAGGGCTCGATGAGATTCAAGGCTACTGAACCTGACAAGATGGACCAGATAACTCAAAGGTTAGCTAAAGAACACCGTGTAAATTGTATAATCTCATATTTATATGCTGGGATACTGCCTGTGTCTGCCTCTAGCCTTGAAGTCTCTCCTGAAGTTAGGCCCCTGGGCACACCTGGGATGTAAATGTAGCGAAGAAACCCCATTTCACCTGCGAGGGCTACAAAAAGAAAGCTCAGCATTTACACTCCACCTTCCACCTTCAAGAGCATTGCTTAGGTACGTGAGGCTGAGGGCTCACACACATCAGGCAGCGAGGGGTTTGATGAACTGCTCTCTTAGCCACCCCTCTCCACCTCCCTCGACTGAACGATGGCTTTGGCTCCCTCCAAACGATCCTCTGGACGGCGTAGGCTCTTGGTTGGCTCTGCTGTTAAGTGATTCAACTTTTAATTATGTCTCATAACTGTCCTTAAAGAGGTTTATGGCTCAGCCTTATTCTCCAATCTCCTACAGAAACATTGTTATTGGTTCACACTATTTCAGTTAGTTCTCCTCAAGCTCTAGAGCCAAGTTAATTGGACATGACTGACCTACGTTAGAGAATGACTGTCAGGTGAGTAATATTAAGCAAAGAGAATAAGATCTTTCTGTACCTCAGAACGTGCTGGGAGCTGTAGGGAACAGCAGGAAATAGCGGCTCAAGAGGAGCAGGGTTGATTTAGGGAACGGGGAAGTGCTTTGCAATAACTGAGGTTTGTAAAACCAGCAGCTCTTCTAGAAAGAGAATAGAAAAACAACACTGGAGCCTTGAGTGTCTGTAAGAGGCAAAAGTACAAGGAAGAAGAGAAATGCATTGTGGCAGACCTGTGAGGGTGCTATTTTTGATGTCTTTTTTTGTCAAACACTGCACTGTAGCACAGCTATCCAAACCTGATTAAAGGACTCAAGGAATAAACAGAGCAGGATTTCATCAGAATGCATTTGTGTTTCCAACCAGGAACTGCATGCTGGAGGCAAGTCCAGCACACTAAAAAAACACTGAGTGATTAATGGATATGACACTAGTCCACAAGACAAATATGAGCCCTGTAACGCCACTGAGCAGCTCAAGACACAAAAACACTTTGCAGAGCAGACGAAACCTTGCTGCTAAATCCTGGAAATTTAAGGTGCTGCTTCCCAAATTACATTTGCGTACTAATCCACTAGATGAGGTAAATTCTGGGGAAAAAAAAAAAATCACCTATATTATAAAACCAGCCTATATTCTTTAGTATAAGACTTTACAGGGTGACCACATGAAAACTGCCAGTCTCAAAACTGTTGGCTGAAGCCTGAGAGAACTATAGGTGTCAGCACTCGGCTTAAAGACGTGTAAGTATGTGCTTAACTCTACTGAGACGTGAAGTTTCACTGAGATCAGCAGTACTGCTGAAGTAAAGTTACATTTGGAGGAGTGTCTCGAAGGTCAGGCCTCAAGTACAAAACTGCTTCAGATTCATGTGGGCTGCTGGATAATGCCAGCAGCGGGCACCTGGAGTGCAGTGCCAGTGACGTGATGTGATTTGCTATGGCAAATAATTACGCCTCTCTCTCATGGAAGAGCGAGTTCTCTCTCTTAAACCTTATGTATTCAGACAGCAAAGAAAGTCAGTGTTCCTAAAGTTTGGAGGGTGCTTCTTGTAATTACAAAGACTTGAGCCCAAGGTAATGTGCAAACGTGAAGGTGTCCCCATTTTAATGCCTGCAGACCTGACCCACAGCCAGGCGTTTGAGGTGCAACCCCTGATCCCTGCCAGGAGTGATGTCCTGCTCTGGTCTCCCCAGTCTGGAGTCCTGCAGCTGGTGTAGAACCAGCTCCTCAGCTGGGGCTGGGATCACTGCCTCAAGGTGGATTTTGCAGTTTGCAGGAACCACAAAACCAGGCTCTCTGGGGCAAATGCACTTATTCGGGGGCGGGTGTTTGTCTCTGCTCACCGGCACTCCGTGAAGCACTGGCTGATCTGATCCTGGAGTGTCTCCTTGATGTGGGCCCCCTCTGTTTCTCTCAGCTTTTCCTTGAAGGATACTTCGTCCTGCCTCTCCTGGACATCACCTTGCAGGGCCTTTACTGTCCCAGCACGCTGCTGAAAACTACTGGTTCCCTCTAAGTGAGGAGGGAGAATCTGAAAACAACAAGAGGAGAAAATAAGAGGCATGAATTAAAATAATATTTACTGGAATGCCAGGTTGACAGTGAATCGGAGCTTAAGCCTTCATTTTCTTGCAGGAAGCCAGGAAAAAAAGGGCCTGCACTCATAAAAAAGTGCCTGGATGCAAACAATGCTCTATTGTTGGTGTTTCAGCATTAATTAACAACATTGCAAGGTACAAAAACAAACCTTGCAGCGTGGGATCCCCGGGATCTCAGTGAGACAGGTGAGAAAGCTGCTGTTCTGCAACTGCCAGCTTTATCCCATGTCAGAAGGGTGCCAGAGAGTGTTTTAATTGAATTTTCAAATATTTGGACTTCCCATTGGTATTTTTTAATTAGCCAGTATTGTTTTTAATTTGGTCACCGCAATTTTTATATGCACCGCTTGGTCAGTGGTTTCCTGGTATTTTGTTGCAGCTGGTCAAGCTCCTTTAGGAAATCAACTTCCCTTGAGGAACAACAACAACAACACAAAAGGAATAAACAACCCCCCAAACACTGTAATAAAAACCACAGCTCCACAAGTTTCCCATGATTTGATAACCTTGGCAAGAAGGGCTTCTAAGCCAGTTGCAGTCTTAGAATAATTCCTGCCTTGTGATTGATTTTACACATGTAGATTGAGGGAGAAAAATGAAAGTCTTTCTGGTATTGAAATACAGAAGCATGAAAAATACCATCTGTGTGGGTGGGCTGAAACTTTGCATTTTTTAGCTTGCAAAGGTTGATAAAGTTAAGATGTTCCTAGTGTTCTATGAGCTGTTACTACCTTGTAAGCGTAGAGAAAAATCCATTTTAAAAATTAAGTTGTAAACTACCTCTGTGTTTTTGGTTTTTTTTTTTAAATTCTAGAACAAGTTGTTTTCCACATACTTAGTAATTACTGATCATATTGTCTGATAGTGTATGGCAAATATAAGAAGGGAAAAGAGGAGAAAATATGACAATTTGGTTTTGTAGTGTTATGGTTTTTTACTCCTCAGAGTCAGTGACTGACGTGTAGGTGGCAGCAGATGTGAACATAAGCTCTTGGTTTGCATGGAAAAAAAAAGTACATAATTCTGCTCTGGCCTTTCAACTTCAGAGCATATAGAAATTGTCCTTAATGGGCACATCTCAGACTAATTTAGTAATGCGTTCTCTTTGCCCTGGTGATGTATTTTCTGGTCTGTTCCAAGTCCTAATTCCAGAGGTCTCCCACAAAGACAAAAAAAAAAAAAAAAGCTCTCTTAAAGGATTGGCCAGCTTATATGTATATAAGATCTGTTATTCGGTGTTTTTCCATGCTTCCACCAGGTTCCAAAAATCACGAACAAGTGCCAAGCAAATTTGGTTTCGGCAGGTCCCCCCCCTGGGATCACACACTACCCGAAGCAAGCGCAGAGGCCCCATTCAGGAAAGCAATTTACTGCCTTCCCTGCATCTGTGATGTGTGACTCACACTCTGCTGGAGGAATTGGTCAAGGCCACCATTGAGAAAACATTCAGGAGGAAATAAGAGCAGCAGTGTGGTTTGGAAAGGTGGCTGCACGTGTTCTCCTCCTCAACACGTGATCCAAAATGTCACTTTTTACCCTGAGATGTTTCTTTTGCTCAATTCTCAGTTTCCATGGAAGTCAAGTGTTTCCAGTCTACACCCTCACCAGCACCTATTTACAAGTATAGCACTAAGTGTTAACAGTATTTATTTGTATTTCACCATTGTCTGCCTCACTGGTATTAAATGAAGCCTAGGACATGATGCTGCTTTTTAGGGCTCATTTGGGAAGCAGAGAAGCACCCACCAGGCCTGTTTTCCAGACTGAAATCCAGGAACAAGATCCCTCGGGTGCTTTCCTGCTGAGCTGCTTGTCTCCCTGCAGCAATCCTCACAGGACTGCTTTCCTGAGGAATTCCCACCAGAGGGGCACGGGGATATCTCCAGCTTTGGAGGGGCTGATCCACAGCTGATGGAGAAAGGCCTCTCTACAGCTCACACCTGAAGGTTTAAGGGTGAAATGGGTTTAAGGAGATGGGTCACCAGGTGAACGACTTGTTGGTGCTGGGAAGGGTCAGCTCCCCCTTCACCTCAACTGATGGGTGTGTTGGTCACTCCCTCCTCCAGCACAAGCTCTGGCATTCACCTGAACCTGCAGTGAACTGATTCTAAGAAGTGGGAAATAATCCCCTTTGTCTTTTCCTCTGCTCAGGTTACTTGTCCCCTGCTCTAAGGAGGTGACTCAGGCAGCCAAGGAGCAGCGATGGACAAGGGACCAGACCAACATGGTGAGCAGCAGCAGAGATAGGAGGGTCCTCCTTGCCATCCAGGACCTTCCCTCTGCTTAGCTCCTCTGAACTGCTCCCCACTGCATCCTGTGGGAGCCTTGGAAGATCAGCTCCTGCCACTGAGGATTTTTTTCAGCCTTTCATCAGTCCCAAAGCCAGACGAGGTAAGGGCTGTTTGAACTGGCAAGGAGGTGCCCATGTGAGTAAGCTCAGGAGTGGGAAACTCCTATCTTTCAGTGAATTAATGCAGACCATATCTTCACCTGAGCCCAGAGTCACGAAGCTGCTGTGGGCACAGTGCAGGCAGCTCTAAACCAGCTGGCTCAGATGCTGATAGCAGCAAGGCTGTAGAATAAGTTCTGATTGGCAAAATCCAGCCAATCCCCAAGCAAATATTTGTGCAGCTACCTGTACTGAGCACTGTTCAGTTACCAATCCATCTGCTGATAGGTGTGGAGAGCTGCATTCGGAGCCCTAAGCCTGAAGTGCAGACATAACCTGGTAGAGAAGCTTGTGGAAAAAACCCCTCTGCCGTATTTACCCCTTGCAATTTTTTTAATTTTCTTTTCCAAAGACTGTTTTACTACAAGAAAAAAAAAAAAAAAAAAAAAAGTAAGAGCTACTTCTACCAGTAAGACTCCAGCCATCCACCTTCAGTGTTTTGTTTTTTCCAGTCCCACTGGTTTGCTATTTGGCACTAACACACTCCAGCTCCTCTGGGTGAGGGGAGCATGGAATGATCAGCACAGCTGGCTGGGATGGAGGAGTCCTGAGGGACTGGGGGCTGTCTGATGTGGAGCACTGGTTATGAGTGAAGACCAGGAGGCCAACACGTGTCAGGAACATAAGGCTGGCTCCTGTTGTGGGGGAGCAGGAGGAGGCAAGCACTGAGTGGCGGTGAGGACATCATGCCATGGTTATTTGATTTAAGTTAAACATCACAGGTGAGTGCACAGCTGGCCTGACTTTTTATTCTGTTACTTTGAAATCAATGCACTTGGGTCAACAAAACAAGGGACGAGGAAAACAAAGATGAGGAAACGTCAAAAGAACTTCTGTGTATTTAGTCCAAATGTCACTTGATAGCCCATCTTAAAAACTGCTTCCTTGGACTAGAAGAACTGATCCAAGTGTACTCAAGAACAAGGAAAGGAATTGATTGGTAAAGTAGGGAGGGAATAACTAGAAGTAGATAGAAGTAAGTGTGGAAGTGAATTTAGCAACAGAACCTAAAAATAGGCACTTGAGCAGCAGGAGCTGCTCAAGAGATATAACAAGATGTCCAGATGGTAGAATTGTTTTAGCTGTCAGTTCTCTATCGATTGTGAGGTATTTTCAGAGAAAATGATTTTCTTTCGTTGAGTAAAAGACAAATTGAGGAAAGAAAACAGAGTCCTCAGGCACCTAATGATGATATGGAATGTTTTAGACTCTTAAAATTCTTGGAAAAAAAAGAAAAAAACCTATGAAATAGCATAGGCGATACCTTCCTGCTTTGCAACTGAAGAAAACCACTGTTAAACTTGTATTATTTTGTCCCCAGTGTTCTTGTTCTAATCTAAAAAGTGTATCTCATCCCAAACCTTAGTAGCCTCAGATTTTAGCTTATTCCTAACCCTGCCTCAGTGATGAGGAGACAGCTGCACAATCTAGGACCTTGTGTCCATCTTCAAGCCTTCAAAAGGAGACAGAGACCCTGTGACAGCCCTGGTGGAGGTTCTGCTCTCTTGTCAGGGAGCAGAATTCAGAAGAAAAGATGTCTGAAAAAGCTTTGGCTATCTGAGGATGCAAGAGAGAATAGGAAGTGAAAGGGCAGGAGGGATGCAGAGCGTGGCAGGATGGATTCCAGCAACGTTTCCCTGCTGACCAGTCTGTGACCTGGGCCTTGCAGTGCCACAGAACAGCTTTCCATGTGTCCACATGCCTGTTCTGGAGCTCTAAAGGGGCTGTATGAGACAGCATGGTGAGTGCTGCTTCCACAGCCCTCTATGCTTAATGTGCCCGTTAAGACAAAAGCCAATTTATTTCGAACATCACTTCCCTCGGCGCCTCTAATGTTTCTGCTTCTGAATCAAAGGGAGGCATTCTCCAGTAAGATGCTAATAAATAGCTTTTCCTTGGGGGAAGAAGCATTTTCCCATCTTTAAGAAATTTCTTTGGCCATGTGAAATTCAAATTTGTTAACTTGCCCTACAAACAGCAACTCATTTAGAAACAAATTACAAATATTAGATGGAGACAGTGAACTTGATAATGCAATGCTGCCACATCAGTTGTAGAATAATGCATCTTAATGAAGGCTTCCCATGTGAATAAACCATTATATTTACAAGCTTTTCACAGTTAATGACCCAGAACTGGATAACGAAACTCACATTTTTAGTGTGGTCCTCTGTCAGCAAAAGTATACATATTAATAATTGATGTTGCTGTAAAAATAGGACATAATATGAAGATTCCTGAGTTTGTGGGAAAATAGGACTACATGGTCCATTAACTTAAAAGGCTTATCTAATGTTTGATGGGCTTTGTCTTTAAAACCCTTGTTTAAATTAATAAGGCAAAATGGACATTTGTCTAAAAGAGAATTTTATTCCAACTCATCAGTCACGAGTACGCTGATGAGATTCTTCTGGTCTTTACTCATCTCCCCTTGTTCTCCCCAGAGAGGATCTGGGTTTTAGGGAAGTGGAAGACCCACCAGTAGAGGGAAGGAGGAAGATGTTCCCTACAGCTCCCAGGTGAAGTCAATGTGATGAAGGGCCATGAAGTTGATGAGGGAACTGAGGCATCTCCCCTATGGAGACCCGCTGAGAGAGTTGGGGCTGCTCAGCCTGGAAAAGAGAAGGTTGTGTGGAGACCTCAGAGCACCTTCCAGGGTCTGAAGGGGCTCCAGGGAAGCTGGAGAGGGACTTGAATCAGGAACTGGAGAGACAGGAATGGGTTCAAACTGAAGGAGGGTAGATTTAGATCAGATCTACAGAAGAAATTCTTCCCTGGGAGGGTGGGCAGGCCCTGGCACAGGATGCCCAGAGAAGCTGCGGCTGCCCCTGGATCCCTGGGAGTGTCCAAGACAAGGCAGGACAGGGCTTGGAGCAACCTGGGCTGATGGAAGGTGTCCCTGCCCATGGCAGGGGGTGGAACTGGGTGAGCTTTAAGGTCCCTTCCCACCCAAACCGTTCTAGGGTTCTATGAAACTCTCTGTCCCTTTTTCCACCCGGGATTCATTTTCCTGGCCCGAAGAACCTCCTTTGTGCTGAGTCAGCTGCCCCCCATCCTCCCTCCCAGCCGGTTTATTGTTCATTAGGAAGCACTTAGAGGTGTGCAGGCTGGCTGAGCACGCTCAGGGCTACCCTGGCACAGGGAGGAGGCCCCACGCTGTGGAACTAACTGCTCCTCAATTGTCCCATTACGCTTACGAGGGAGAGACAGTCTGAGTGTCAGGGAAATAAATACATTTCATTTTCCTCTGCATTTTAAGGCGAACGCTCACATTACGCCTGAAAGGTGGATTTATCGCCGCTTTTATTGCTGGGTAGTTAATTTAGGGACAGCTTCTTCTCGTAGACCTGGAAGAGCAGAGCTGAAAAACATGCTCCCCTGGTTTTATGGGATGTCAGGAAATGTTCTGCCACAGCCAGTCCTGGCTGTAATTGTAAGATTTCAGATGTAGTGATTGTGTAGCATTTTGCTGTAGATTTGCTGATTTTTGGTGCTTCTACAGTTTGCTTGTCTTGAGTAGAAACTTCGTTTCCTAAGCAAAGTATTTTTAAAGTCATTTTAATAGTCACTTATTTTCATCAGTAGTGAGATTTTTTTTTTTTTTTTTTTTTAATATTTGGACTACACGGGCAAGTAACTCCTTAGTAGTAGGCTAAAAGAATTTACTGCCAAAGTAAGCAGGGGCTGTTCTTCACTTGTAACTATTCTTCTATAGTGGAAGATATCCCTGCCCATGGCAGGGGAGTGGAACAAGACGGGCTTTAAGGTCCCTTTCAACCCACACCATCCTGTGATTTCATGATATGATTCTACCAAATTTTAAACTGTGATCCAAACTGCATTTAAAAGTTTGATGTAGGATTTAGTTACGTTCTTGCTTTGTTATTTCCTCAGTGCAATTTGTCTGGCTGAGGGAAGAATGTGTTTTGAAGAGGTCTCTTGTCTCATGAATCACAGAATGGTTTGGGTTGGAAGCACCTTTAAAGCTCATCTCGTTCCAACCCCCCAGATGAAAAGTGTATTAATGTTTGTTCCATGGTACACAAATAGTGATAGCTACATCAATTATATGGCTGAATTCCTAAATTAGGCACAAAAAAAGGAACAAGTAAGCAAAATATATTGCATTCATTAAAGCTTCCCTACTCTCTGATTCACTTCAATGGCTTTGCCAATTAAAGTAATTGTCATACATTCAAACAAAGCATCTGTAGTCGGAGGCCTTGTTACAAAAAATATTGAAAATGGTTGTTTTATTGATTTATGGAATATATATTTAGAAAAATATTGATATGTAGCATTTTTTTAGAAGATAAGAAAATCTGAAGTGAAGAAAACATTTACATTCATGAGTTCATATAATTCTGCTTGTGTTTGTTTCTGATAGTATACCTGGGCAATGGTGTTCCACTTGTACTAAAAAATGCAAGTATGGTTTGGGCTCTGAAAGGCAGTGATCTCATTGTTAGTGTGAGTCAAGGCAATGAAAGCCAATTATTTAGCTTGTTTCTTGCTTCCCAGAGTTCCTGTTTCAAAAATAAGCAGGTTAAAAATTCTTACTGAGAACAGGACAGATTAGTTATCGCTGTGTGGTGAAATAACAGATAACTCTGTGCTGACATCCAGGCTGCAAGTGAAGCAGAAGTCATTTTAATCTTATGCTTGGCAAAACCAGGCCTGATCTGTTCCAGTGCTGGAACTGCCAACTTCGAAGAGCTGAAGAAATATTTTAAATTTCACTTTATGGAGTTTGCAGTTTGTTAAACCCTGTGTAATATTTATTTAGCCATAGTCTATAATGTTTACACAGAAAGCTATTCTGGGAAATGCTATTTTTTTTTTTTTTTTTTTCTGACTGGATGAAATGAATTATATTTATCAGGAATTCAAATAAGAAGGAATGTTTGGCAGACTGTTTTCTCAGATATAAATAAAAGTGTTATCTGAGACAACATGGCTAAATTAGGGTATGTTTAAAAGAGGTAAGGAGAGAACAGCTTTTTATTTAAGGCCACATAGATGCTTTCATGTGAAAAGGATCATAGAATCATGCCCAGCCGAGAAAAATGACATGAAGGACCACGGGGCTTGGTCCTACTAAAAGGTGCATTTCTTAGGCTATGCAATGTTTTCCTTTCCTTTTCTGAAGGGATGTGTCTCTGGATGTGCTGCTGGGACTGCGGTTGCTTTGCTGAGTGGAAGGAGAGGCTGTTCTGAGTCAGCCCAGCCCAGGTAGAAGAGGCTTGGGGGAAAATAGAGCAGAGCAGTGCAGGTGGAGAGAGGGACTTGTCTTTTTGTGTTCTTGTTTCCTCAGCTCCCCAGCCCATTCAGAGGGTTTAGGGGGGAAGGGAGTTCGATTTACTCTGGGCAGTGGCAGAAACAACAAAATTCTCAGGGGGTTCAATAACAACTTTTACTTTCATACTTTAGAACATTCCATTAGAACAAGGTACTTGACAAACTTTATCCAGACACAAGGCACTTAACAAGGCATTGACTGGAATTTCTTGGTCTGGCTTACGGTATTTTTGGGGAAAAAAAAAAGAGGTAGGGGAAGAAAGAGAACGGAAAAGGAAAGAGGAAGGTAGACAGTCACCACCCCAGGATCCAGTAGCTTTTAAATCCAGGGAAGGGGAGTGTGTCACACATCACATGTGTCACTGTCCTTTTATCTCTGCTGGTCCACAGTGTAGACCAGCTTTTCCAGTTCCATTTCCTTCTCTGGACACACTCCAGCCCCTCCATGTCCTTCCTGAAGGGAGGGGCCCAGAACTGGACACAGCTCCCCAGTGCCCAGCACAGAGGGAGAATCAGTGCCCTGCTCCTGCTGCCACCTTATTCCTGATACACCCCAGGTGCCTTTAGTCTCTTGGGCACGCCTGGGCTCACGCTCTTCCCACCTGATTGTTTTTGATCCAGCCAACTGTTCCTCTGGTCTCCTACATCCTCCCACCCTGTTGTAAATCAGTCCAATGGCAAACTGTTTATCCTAACATTTTATGTTAAAAGCAGCCTTTCCTCTTTGCAGGAGCCTGTGTTCTGAGATTATAAGTATAATTTCCTGCAGGGTCTGCCCTGTCAGGAGAGTCAGGCAGTGAGAGTGATGAGTGTGGATCCATTTGTTGGGCTTGGGCTGTTCTGCACCACCCTGAGACAAAGCAGTTGCCAAAAACCCAGTTCGCACATCCAGTTACCCTAAGGCTGATAAGCAGCCTGCTCTGCAGCAAAATTAAACAACCATAACAAGCTCGAAATGGGGTGTTTAGTGACAGGGAATTTATAAATTCCAGAAACAGCCCAGTGGAAGTACATGCCAGTTTAAGACCTGCAGAAATAGTAGGTTAAATTGAGCTGTAATGGTACAACAGAGCAGGGAAATGTAGGTTCCTTCAGACGGTACGTGTGTGTTTTCCAGACGACTTAATGTGTTTTCTTGCCACGTCAGTGTGGTCAGAGTGGCTTTAACACAGACCTGTGCCTGGAGCAGTGGTCATGGTGGTGGTGTGGACCTGGCAGTAAACAGCAGGAATGTGGGGAAGGTCAGGATACAGTTATCAAGATATATGTGCCCTTAGGAGGCTCTCACTGCTCTTCACAAATTAAACTGGTATATCAAGGTGTGATTTATTGGAGGTTTAGAAAAAACATGTGCTGAGGGAATCGTGCTGTTTCTGCAATTAGGCTTTAATAAATAATAATAATAACGAGGCTTTACTTTGGAGCCAAGAAAAATCTCTGGAACATAGGCTTGTACTCTGTCATCAAGCTAAGGATGAAATAGAATCAAATTCCAGAAAAGATACATAAATTTTTGTGAACCAAGTAGACAGTAAAGAAAATAATACCGAATTAAGTAAAAGACTGGATGATTCTTGGGGTTTACACCTATTTTCCTTTTTTTTTAGGCCAACAAAATTGAATTTTCCCAGAAATCGTTATTCAGAACTTCAAATGGACCATCTCTTTTTGTAAAGCAGTAACACAGACATTTTTAAAAAAGCCCTAATTGTAAGAGAAATTATATTTTTTGCAACAAAAGTCAAGTCTCCTTTGGGATGGACTTGGGGTAATGGATGGCTGGGTCTTCTAATTTATCTAAGTCGTGCAGCATTAGAAAAGCAAATGCAACATATTTACACATGAAGATCTGTGGTCATTTTTCAGGGGCCTGACGTGGCCATACATCAAAGGGAGCTGACCTTTGGAGCTCGCTGCCTATCTATCAGTGGGAACCAGTGCCTGCTTGCCACTCACTTCCTTTGGAGCCCAAGGAAGGGAATGCAGCATGAAAAGTGAGGGGGAATGTAAAATCACTAGAGAGATGAACAGATTCTTTTATTTTATTTAGAGGTAGTATATTTTTCCCCCCCTACATCCTTTGATTATATACTTGATATGGAGCAATGAGTCAGAGTGCAGAGGAGCAAACATCAATTCTCTTGCTCCTAAATGGAAGTCAGGAAATGAACACACTAGATGTGTTTCGTTTTAATTCCCTCCTTCCCCGTGATCATATAGATTATATTATGCTCCCCATAAACTGGCTATTTACATCCCAGTTACCAGTTACTCCCACCACTGGCTACCATGAAATGAGGGCTTGGCTGTGAACCTTCCAATAATCTGATACCAGGTTTAGATTTCCTT
Organism: Pyrocephalus nanus; assembly: GCA_038380795.1. Lineage (NCBI taxonomy): Eukaryota > Metazoa > Chordata > Aves > Passeriformes > Tyrannidae > Pyrocephalus > Pyrocephalus nanus. The sequence continues at coordinate 37,746,722 of CM076267.1, forward strand.
CCTAAGACTCAACAGAAGCTGTCATGGGATTTGATAGGAACCAATTCCTTGTTTTTCAAAAGGTGCAATTTCTAACTTATTTTCAGCACATTCCAAGCATTCAGCATTAGGTCTGCTCTAGTTAAAAAAATCTCTGGGAATTTTATCTTAAGCAGAGGCAGAACTGGCACCCAGTTTAGCCATGTTTACTGTTAATGACCAGCAGATGTTAAAGGCAATAATCCATAAAGTGTTATGTGTATTTAACATGGCAAAGCTTAGGAAAATGCGTATTTTACTTTCTAAAGGTAAGATTTTAAGGTTACTCTTAACTGTTGTGAGATAGTTGCTATAGGCACAATCGTTTTTCATAACCCTATAAGGTGGTCAAGGGTAATTCTATTGCTGGGCAAAAATATCAGCCAAATTGTCTGGGGGGAGATGAAGAAAGCATGTTTGAGTTCAAAATTAAACTGCTAGTTTATAAATTAATTATAAATTATTCATTTAAGAGCTGTAGAACTGGGGAAGGGACAGGTTCCTTCTGGAAAGGATGCTTTGATTTATTTTTTTTTTTCATTCTGTGCCATTTTACTGACCATGGACAGCTGTTCACTTCCCTGTGCTTTTGCAGTATGATGGGAGGAATATTTTGATTATTTTTATATGGACTTATAGAAATATTGATATATTAATATGCCAGTTTTAATGTTTCTCTTCCCTGCTCATGACATGCACATGCAGTGACTTGCAAAGGAGTGGGAGAAGAAAACTTTGCTGCTTTAATTAGGTTGGATATCAGGAAAAGTTTCTTCACTGGAAGGGCTGTCCAGCCCTGGCACAGCTGCCTAGGGCAGTGGTGGAGTCCCCATCCCTGGAGGGATTTAAAAGCCATGTGGATGTGGCACTTGGGGACATGGGCCCAGTGGTGGCCTTGGCAGTGCTGGGTTAAGGGTTGGACTCGATGATCTAAGAGGGCTTTTCCAACCTTTAGGGCCTCTGTGAATTCTTCTCCAGAAATAAGGCAGCTCATGTGCCTTGAAATCGTGACTGAGAAGTTGATTCAACAAAATTTCCTTGTCTGGGTCAAATTCCCTCAAACCTGGGGCAAATTCTACGCAGCCCATTTCCACATCTGCCCCACACATTGGGCCATGTACAGACAGCACAAAACCACTCAGCAGAAGACAAATTGTGCTACTCCTGTGCCGTCCATCATTCCAGTTTAGTTCCTTGTTCCTCAGAGGCTCCTTTTAAAACTGAAAAGAACCTTAGAAATTAATTTCTCGTCACGTGCTGAATTAGGAAAGTCTGAAGAACAAACAGAGTGTGGCATTTTCTTATTCTCTAGGCAGCACCACTTACGATCCCCAGGAATATCATTTCCTCTTCTCTCATTTTCTCCGTTTTCTTGCGCTGGGCATATCCACGCCAAACCTGAGTTGTAAACAAAGCTCTGATGAGATAAATGGGCCTTGTTACAGCTTCCTTTACTGGGGCAGACACAGGAAAAAACAAATAGAGGAAGAAAAGGCACAATACACAATTGATACTATTGCTTTTTAGCAGGTTGCCATCTGATATTTTTTTTTTAACAAATTCTGAGGTTTGTTATCCCTCACACTGGTATATCTTGCTTCTAAACAAAACACTGTCGTGCTTTCATGAAGTGTTCAGACTTAATATTTAGACTGAGATCTTGTTCTCATCAGGCTGAATTGTCTGAATTATTGATGTGTAAGGACTTTTTGTGGAATTTAGTGCTGATCTCCCTTTGTCATCTTTTCAAGATACGGAATGAAGTTCTTCCCTGGAGATCACAGGAAAAGGCATGAATTCTGAGATGCACTGAATTCCAAGGGGAGGCCAGAAAGAGCAACTGAGGTCATAAAAATCAGAATGGAAAAACAACATGTAGGTTATAAAGTCATCCTGCATTGCCAGTGCAGGACTGTTTCCACTGACCTCACATCTAGGGCTCTGTCTCATTTTAAGTGGTTTAAGTTATGTATTTCACCTTGCTGGACACCCTGAAAGTGGCCATTTCAGAACACTTCCCATCCTCTGAGCTGTGTCTGTCCACAGCTGTTCTTCTGAACAAAACACTGCCACTTGGGGTTGCCAGAATTGTTGTTAAATTGAAAATTCACCTTTTGAATGCGAGTGGCAGCGTCATCTGGACTCGGACCCGTCTGCTCCTCTTGTTTAGTTGTTCTTTTCTCTTCAAGGTAAATTCTCTTCATGAACACAGCTCGGCTGCGGCCCTGGCGAGCCCGTTCTGCCACCTGGATCAGCTTAATGGCCTCTGGAAGTGCCATGGCCTCGACAGGTTTCTTCAGCAACACAACCAAAAGGGATGGAACAAAGAAAAGTAAGAGAGTTATAAGTTTTGTTGATTGCCCGCCTCAATTAGAAAATGAAACAGAGAATGAACTACTTGTAGAAGCTTTTTGAAGATGAAAATACCCTGTCACAGACAGCAAACACTCCTGTCTCAGGGCTACCTTGCAGTATCTTGGAAGTTTGATGTCTTGTGAGAGGTGTATTTCTGAGGATCTTGAGGAGCAAGTGAGCCTGGTGTGTTGATGTGCGATGAGGAAAACCCGATGTTACAGTGGGAAGCCACGATGGCTCTACATGGCTCGTACATCTTGCTGAGAAAAATGACATGAAGGACCACGGGGCTTGGTCCTACTAAAAGGTGCATTTCTTAGGCTATGCAATGTTTTCCTTTCCTTTTCTGAAGGGATGTGTCTCTGGATGTGCTGCTGGGACTGCAGTTGCTTTGCTGAGTAGAAGGAGAGGCTGTTCTGAGTCAGCCCAGCCTAGGTAGAAGAGGTTTGGGAAAAAATAGAGCAGAGCAGTTCAGGTAGAGAGAGGGAATCCCCTTTCTCACTCCTAAAAACCCCAATGCTCTCCATGGAAAAGCTGAATCACTGTCCTTTCTTGCGACAGTTCACATTTCATCCTCCTGCATATATTGTGTGGCACTCACTGCTTTCAGCAGGGCTTTCTACGACAGGATTGCACAGAAGGACAAACGATGTGCAGAGCAGATTGCTCAGATTCACTCCACTGGTTTTGATTTATGGTGGACTGCCTGTAACAGCAGTGCCACGGACACTGAAGAATTCCATGGCCTGTTGCACAGCAGTGAGGATTTCCTGAGTGTCCAAGGCTGTGTGCAGGAGTGCTGACAACCCTCTAGCAATCCCAGCGGTCACTGAGCTGGAAGTGCAGCACAGGCCCTCCATTCACACTGTGTGAGATGATTTTATTAATGTTTATTGACTCCTCTGCCTCTGTGGCAGCTTGGCACAGGAGACTCGGATCCTGCCAGAGCCTGGTGCTCCCAGGTGAGCTTGTTGCAAACTAGACAGCATTATCTGCCACACTGAGCAGGGGCAAGAGCAAAACTGGGGGAAACCAAAAGGCTCCAGGATATAATGTACAGGATCTCCTCAAGCTGACACCAGAGTGCCAGAAGGGCAGAGAACTCACCCAGAGCTCTCCTGGGGAGGCCAGGGGGGCTGCAGCTGCCCAGTAAAGCATCTGTGCTCCGTCTCTGCAGGCTCTGTCTCTGGTGGAGAATTCACTGGTGGGGCAATGCAGAAGTTTGACTAAGTGGTCCATCAGGACTGTATCTTATGGCTGGTCCCATCCATGAATCCAGGTTGTCCAGGCATGTAGGCACAGTTGTTTACTTCAAGGGATCTGCTTGTAGGCAACATACCATTTCCAAAAGCTCAGAGGTATATCAAATCCAGATCAGCCTTCACTGGAGCACTCATGTGCTTCCCTGTAATCGCTTTTGCTCTGCCAGAACTCAATTTTCTACTCCTCCCAGCAGCTGCAGCTCTGTGGCTGCACGGCAGAAACTGCACTCGCTGTTCAGGGTTGCAAAACAACCGAATGCCAACAGCTGTGCTGAGCTGAACTCCCAGTTCTGCCCCGCTCCAGTCAGGAATCCTGGTTCAGGAAAGCTTAAGCCCAGCCTGATTTCAGCAGGACTAATTACATGATGAGGGTTAGCTAGACAAATAAAGCACCTACTAAACTGGTCCAAAGTGCTGCCCTTTCTCTGACACTCTCACACACATAAAGCAGAGTGGAACGATTGCATTCTTAACCAGGCTCGGGATGTGACTGGATGTTGTTAGACAGGAAAATCTTGGTGTTATTTTCTGTTGGTGCCTTATCTGTAAACAGACTATTACTTCCTAACTGCTATAAAAGCACTTCTCACTCCGTTGGCTCGTATGTTCAGACACGTGTGGCTATAAACTAAGCAAATTAAGTGTGATATGTAGGTAAGGGATACATTTACCTGCTCTTGCAAACCAGCATTCAGCAAAATCTCATCAAGGGTTTTTTCCCTCTGCTGCAGAACTTCCAGATTTTCTTCAATGAAATACTTTGGGATGGGTATTTCTATGTCTTCCTAGAAGAAGAAAGGCAGGAGATACTTTTTAGAACTGCATTTAAATTACATTACTGATTAACTGAACACCTTTACAAAGCCATTAAATAGAACAGAGATGATGGAATATTTCAGAGCATTGGGGAATTTGACCTCTGTAACAGCTGCTGTTACTTTGCAATTACTTAAGGCCTAATTCAACAAAAACAAATAAATCAACCCAGTTTCTGAACCATGTGAGCCCAGAAATCTTTCTTTTTATAATGGCTCAATTATATTATCAAATTGCTAAAATATTTGGCAGGGTTGCCGGAAATTTAAACATGATTTCCACCAAACTGAATAGCCCTGGTTGTGTGATCATCCCACTTCTTGTTTTAATCAACATGAAAAATAGATCCATTCTCTTGCATTTTTTAACCATTACAAGGTACCAAAGCCTAATTCTTTTTGTCTGCAGTATTTTGACCTGTAGACAGTCTGTCACTGCCTGTGACTGAGGTATCTCAGCCACTTCTTCGAATTAGGCATGACTAGAAGAGGCTGTCTTTACTGGTTTCCACCTTTAAGAGATGTAACTGATTTACATTTTTTGTGATTCTCCTCCTGTAGAATTGCTGAGAAATGACAAAAGACCCAGAGAAGGAGACAAAAAACCTCCCCAAAAGTCAAGATGCAGCGGAGTGACACATCCTGTTCCTTGTATCATACTGAAGACCGAGGATAACTCTTCAAGAACAACTACTGGCAAGTATATTTCTTGAAGGGTGGGGGGGACATGTCTTCATAGGCCTGATTCATACTGGTCCTTGTTCCCTATATTCTGGTTCAGGAATTCCTCAAGCAAACGATTTGCCCAGAAGGAGGGATGGGGGATACAGGCAGGAGTTTACCCCGCTGTGCCACTCAGGAGGGGCTGCACAGTCAAATTACATGGTGATTTGAACCCAGCTACTTGTGGAGCCCAAGACAGGTATAAGACCTGGTGCTGTGCCAGATCAGTTCTCCCTGATCTGTGGAAACTGGTGGGCTCTGACCTGCTCAGGGAGACCTCTGAGTTGATCCTTGTCGCCTCGGTTCCAGCTTTGGTGTGGACAGGGAGGAGGAGAAAAGCCCTTCTGCCTTGACCCAGGCACACGGTGAATGTGCTGCTTGTGAGCCCCGGGGCCTTCCAGCTTGCAGAGTATGTGGGGAAGGCTGTGGCCAAGGAAAACAGCCCCTGTGAACTGCCAATTCACAGATTCATTACCAATTCCCTCAGCAGCACACTGTGCAGACCAGGACACACCATAGGAAAGCTTCCAAGTGGGACTGTGTTGATCCCTGATGATTTTATCAATGCAGAAGTCTGATGGGCTAGAGTTTCTAAACATTTGTCTTGCTAAGCTCCCTGCTTGCACCTTCCAACACCCTTGATAGCTGATGGAAATGATTACACATTGTACTTTCAGTGCAAAGCACTCTGGGTGGATTTACAAACCTGGCCGTTTTGAGGTGTAAGAAATCCAGGGGTTTGTCTGGACGTCCTCATGTAGGGCTGACCAGGTATCCCTGATGTCTCACCTGGCCCTTAATTAGGAGTGATTCTGGACTGGGACTTTTACTGACTTGTAAAGATGAGATCAAAGCTGTAACAGCGGGGCTGAAAGAAGCCTGCTTCTCTTCATAATCTCTCTTTGGGGCTCAGCATTGAAAAGATAGGCTTGGGATGTTTATCCTCAAGTCAAATTTGCAGCTTTTTTTTTGAGGGTCCAAATCCTTTCACAAATTAGCCCAGGAAATGGAGTGACTGCATGTTGGAAGGCAACTGTACAAAACCACAAGGTACAGAACTAGAGAAATATGAAGCTTTGGCCTTACAGTGACATAGCACAAAGTATGCAATATCATCACATAAGATATAAAACGAGACAATTGTGTTGTGTTCTCTGCCTACAATTATGCTGGATTTTAGCCCACGATAATACAGAGAAGAGGAGGAGTAGACGTATCCTTGCTGGGCAGATTCTTTGAGGAAAGAGGAGTTATTTGTCAAGTAATTTTATTCTGTTACCAAGAATATGTGAATATTTTATAAAAACCATAAATCTGTATCCCTATCAACTAGCAAAATATATTTTCTTTGGAAAAAACCTTGAAATCTTTTCTTTTGTGGTAGGTAAGGATGTCATGCCTTCTTAAAATTAAGGTGTGGTGCAGGAATTTGAATTTATGCTTGTTTTTAGTAGATGTCAGGCAAGACTTTTCAGACTTGCCAACATTTTGCTGCAGGTGGATTTACTGCTAAGTCATGAAACCAGCAATGCCTAAGGATTTCAAAGCGTGATTTGAAGGATTAGTTTCCCCAGAGATGTTTATATTCTCTCATAGCTGAAAATAGTTTAAAAGAGTGATTAAAACAGAAGGTAGAGCTGGTTAAAATCCACGGTGATTCCTATCCTAAATTTACAACGACAAAAAGAAACATGTTTGCAAATCTCAGATAATGTTGTAATGAGATCAGGCAATTCACCTCAGATCGTGGAAAAAGCAGGAATTCGAGCTGTTTTTAACAGAGCAGTGGTACCTGAATGTGACAATAGATGGAGCTGTCTGCGAGAGAAGGAACCACCTTTGCCAGATGGTTTTTTCTCCTGCTTTCAGAGCACAGTTTCCGCACTTTGCCTCCCTGTCGTACTCGTGTTTCGAGGGCTGCTTTTCCATCAGGCATTCCTCGACCCCGGGCACTGAACGTGCTCCTGCCTCCTTTACACCAGAGACTGGTCTCAAATGTTTCGCTGGTTTGTTGTGCTACAAACAGGTAGACTTGTCTGTGCAAGTCTCAGCATTGCCCGTGACCTCTGGAAGAGGCCTGGCCAGGCTGATTTCACTGGCACACAAAGGGCAGACCGAGGTGGACAGTACCTTACGCAGCAGCTCCCATTTTCCGTCTAATCCCACAGGAAAATCTGCCAGAGTCAAGCTACCAACACCACCAGCAGAGCTGTCAAAGTTAATCCTGCCACAGGTCAGGGTTAGATGGGGTGCTGGGAAGGAATTCTTGGCTGTGAGGGTGGGGAGGCACTGGCACGGGTTTGCCCAGAGGAGCCACGACTGCCCCATCCCCTGGGAGCAATCCCAGGCCTGGAGGGCTGAGCCTCACAGGAGCGGCAGACCTACCAGGGGGCGATTGAGTTCCATCAGGATGTCATCCAGGTACTGGCACTCGGAGTTGTCCACCTTCACCATCTCCCTTTTTATCTCCAGGATGCGGCCCATGACGCTGTCCAGCACCGGCCGGATCGCCGCGCGCTTCTGCCGGTGAACCAGGTGGTCGTAGGCGGCCGCCAGCTTACGGAACACTTCCAGGTACTGGATGTAGGAAGCGGCCAACATCTTGGACACCTTCCCGAGGTTCGTCTCTGGCTGCAGGAACTCTTCCCTCTCTTTCTGGAGCAGTATGTCCAGGTCTTTCTGGGCGTCTGCCCACATCTTGCAGTAAGTGCTGGTTGAAAAGAGGGAGACTGTGTTAGCCTGACACTAAACCAAGTGTTAGCACACAGCGATGCCAGGGCTTCGTCTGTGTGTGTGTGTGTGTGTGTGTGTGGAGTTCGTTTGGTGGTGCTAACTGAGATGATGTTTAATAGAAAATGTGTCTCCCCCCAGATTCCTTTAATGGGCAAGGTCTATTTGAGGCCTCTGCATGTTTGGGCTGAGGACCAACTGATGTTTCTAAAGTCTGTGTTGCTGTTCTGCCTTTCTGCAGTGGTTGACTGCAGTTAACTGCAGGGTAAGGGTGGGGTTGGTGCCAATGCTAGAGCAAAGCTGTGGGCGTTATTTCAAATATTCAAATGAGGAAAATAATTTATTTCTGTGGTGGCAACTGTTGCTCTCCAAGCAATTGCTTAATATCTACAGGATTATGTGGCGTGGAAGATGTCACCTAAGACCATCTTCATTTCCAGAGGACAATGATGCTGTTCACTTGGTAGATTTGGTGGGAATAGGTGGAGCTCTGATGTGAGCGTGGACTGGCTATCAGTGGTGAGAAAAGGAGATCAGTGCAGAATAGTTTGGGAAATCAACCTAAAGGAGTAAGAAATGGAGTCTGAGCACTGAGGCTTTTATTCAGAGAAGGGCTCAAAGAGCAGGTTTGTCATGGAAGGGTGCTATCACCTGTGGTGACACTTTTAGGTCCTGTTCTCCTTTGTAACCTCTCTTTGCCAGATGGAGACTCTGGGGTGTGAGGAGTGTTAAAAATCTTACATCTCTGAAAAGGCTTCTCTAGTAGCAGAGCTAAGAAATTCCTTCTGCACTGAGACTCAGTTATGTTGGGAGAAAACCATTTCAATCATGCTGGCAGGTTTGCAGGAGGAGGGGAAAACAGTGGGTATGGGAACAGGGAAAGCTGATTGCTGTTTGTTAGTCATAGCAATAAAGGCCGTTGACCTCAGTGGTGCAATCTAGACCTATCCACGTGCTTAGCCAAGTTATCACTTGCTGTTCCTAGAGCTTCTCAAAAAAAAAAAAGGAGGAGGACAGTAGAAGGCCCTGCCTTTATTAGATGAGCTTTCAGAGTAGACCTCGTGCTGCTCTGAGGGAGTGCTGGTGTGTTAATTCTGCCCGGAAAGCCTGGCCAGCTGTTAAAATTGCTTGTGCTTACTCGTAAATGCCTAAGTTGGAGCTCTGTCAGCTGATCTTATCATTCCCAATCGCAGAGTACAGAATGACCTGAGGCTTGTGCTGCAAGAGGGCCATGTGGGATGGACAGGACAGACTCCAGCCCGCAAGTGTGGGGTGTTCTGCATGTCCTGGATGCTGACAGGGTTGTTGGGACTACGCGGAGTACTTGGCAAAAACACCATTAACCTGAACCCTGCTATTGAATTTGCACCATTAGCTTTGTCAAGTGTGTATTACGCTCTTCAGCTGATCTGGGTTTCTGCAGGATGCAGCTGGTCTTGCTTCTAATGCTCCTGCAGCCCACCCAGGTCTTTCCCCTTCCTTTTTCCCTACTTCACTTACATCCTATTGCACCACCCCTATCACTCCATTGCAGCAACTAACCCAGGTGCAGGAGATAAGCAGAGCGCAGAAGATGGGCACAAACGAGGTCAGCAGATAGGTGGGAGCTCTACTGGGTGATCCATGGGAGTTCTGAACGCTTCCTCTGGAGCCAGGATACGGGAGGATGTGCGTCGGTGTGCGGGGTTTTCCACGCAGGAGGAAGCAGCACAGCGTTCTACGTACTTTGCTGTGACTTCTCACAGGCAGTGGGGAGGTCATAAACCTTCAGGGAAGCCCAGCCCTGTGGGTTGCCCCCACAGCCACCCCAGCTGATTTACGAGCCGTGGGTATCCGTGGGCTGGAGCGTTTCCCAGGCGGGTTATTGACGGGAGCCAACGGATCGTACCGCGCCGAGAACCGACCCCACCGCTCACAATCATCTCCCTTTCTGCCTCCTCTAACTGAGGAATGTCAAGTGGTTCCTCCTGCTGAGCCAGCGAATATCCAGTCTCTTTTTTTTTCCATGTTTTGAATGAGCTGTGGGAGGGAGGAGGGGGCCGGGGCACTGCAGCCCTTCGGAGGACGTCAATGTAAGGCACTCCAGATAGAACCTAATTGCTTCCATAAAGCACTGGTTTAGCAGATAAGCACTGAGATGATTGCAAGCACGTTGCTGTGGGTCAGCTGTTAAGGCTGTGGGTATTATGGTGTGATTGCAGCTTTCGCAGCAGTGATGTTTCGGGTAAATGAGGGCAAAAGAAAGGACGGGCTCGCTGGAAAACGAAGCATTGAAGGAAAAGGTCGATGTGGAAGTGATAAATTTTCAGCTGGGATAGGCTGATAGTCCCTGTGTACCTGCTGTGGTCAGGGTGACTGACACCATGGGGGGACCTGGCCCTAGGGCTGCAGTTTGTTAGGCATCTGATGGGGACATCAGATACTTGACAAAAGGACAGGGCAAGTAGAAAGGTGATTTGAGTGTTTCTTTGCTTCACCCTGATTAAAATCCTAGAGGAGACATACAGAGCTATTTGTTTCCCCTCTCCAGAACAGGTTTCCAATAGTTATTTCAGGTTTTAACTGGTGTCCAAATGGGAGCCCTCCTGGACTAGTTTGAAGGATCAGGTGTACCTGGTGTATATAGCCCTACCTGGGGCTCTTGACAGAGCTGCTGTGAACCAGAGAAGCCCTTCAGCTTCAGAGACAGACGTGTGCAAGAGGAGTAAGGAGGAGTAACTTCAAGGGTATGCCTTAAAAACGGAGAGGACTGCCTCTACTTGCCTGGCAGTCAGACAATGTGTGACCCCTAAGTCCTCATTTGAATTTTTGCCTGTTTGCTCAGTGTCCCTTTGCATTAAGTTGTGAACTCCCTCTAAATTGCTTCCACACACTGAAGGGGGAGGACAACACAGCCTCGAGTGTGCTTGTGCTTGCTTTATTTGCTGTTCCTGTTTCATCTTGTGGGCTCGTTCCTGCTCTGTAACGAGCATCTTGTGAGCTGTATCCAATGGAATTGCATCCGAATTAGATGGGATTAGAGCACTGAACTCACCTACTAATGTAGGTAACCAGCAGGACTGAACTAAACCCCTACTCAAGCCATCAGGTCATTAAATGCTGGCTGTCTCCAGATGTCTGCATGCATATAGCAGTGTAAGCAATGCTACAAATTGTCATAGCAACGACAAAATAGGGGTGTTATGGGGAAAATAAGCAATGCTGTAATGGGATGTGGAAAAAACACATCGAGTGACTAAACTCCAGAGCCCCTAGAGTGCTTTCTGGCAGTTCACAGCTTGGAGGGAAGGTCAAAGCTTTAACTCCTCACTGATGTCCCTTCTCTTCTCTCCCACAATGTGGAAACAGAGTCTAAAGCACAGGTTTAAGAAGTCTCTTTTGCCATAGCATGATTGCTAGTTTGAATCTCACTTTTACCGCTCAAAAATAAAGCTTCCTTATTTAGAGCGAAGCTTAGCAATGTTTTGTTTTGTTTTTTTTTCTGCTCAAGTTATAGGGATGTTTAAAATCCTGCCAAATTACATACTGCCTCATTTTAATTTTTCAGGCCCCTCTAACTCTGTGTGTTGTCTTGACCCATCTCTCCCTGCACTTGGACAAGTGTGCTGGTTTTGAGTGCAGGAAGGGTGAGCCTGCTTTTACTGATGTTACACTGGTTCTAAGGCTTAAAAACCTTGGAAGGGTTTGTGCTGAGCATTGCAAACTGTTCCTCAGACCACTCTTGAGCTGAGAGTAGAATCTGGCATCAGTGAGGGTCACCTTTGTGTGGCTTTTCTTCCCCCCCCTCCTCCTGAAGTGTTTTGGTGTTTTACTTGGCTGCCAAAGAGAAATAGTGTCTCTGCTGTTCCAGGACATGGCACAGTTTGCACTCCAAGCTGTGTCTGTCCCTGGATTTGTCTGTGGGCTGGACCCTGGCTGCTTTGATGCCTGGTTTTTCTGGGCTGTCCTCTGAAGACAGAAATATCTCTTGCTTTCACAGCCAGCCACATCAATGCTGTAGCAGTGTAGGGCTGCAAATGGACCCTACTTTTTTTCCTGAGAGATGGGCATCTATTAAGAGAGGGAAGGGAAAACATTTGACTTTGATTTGGCTTAGCTCTCTTCACCTAATTTGGAAGCTCCTGTGTGATTCAAAGAGCCCTAAATTGTGTGTGTTAAAACATTTCTGAAGCACCTCTCCTGCCACTGCAAACCACCTGAGCTGCTTCTTTCTTGGGAGATGGGACTGGGCTGTGCTGGGCCATCAACAGAGACTGGAGAAAGCAGCACAGGGTTTGTGAGAGGAAGGGGATGTGCAGCAGGGCTCAAGGAGCCCAGAACTTATCCCCCACCATGCAGGACAAGCCAGCAGTAACACAGAGAAGCAGAGGGGACTGAGATGGGAGGTCCAGTGACAAGGAAGTGTGTGCAGGGGCCAGTCCTCAGGGTCCCCTCCAGACACAAGTCAGTCATTGTGCTGAGCCCTGGGCAAACACTGGGGAGGGAAACCCTGCCCTGCAGCCTCTGTAAAATAAAGAAACAGGACACAAAGGTTGGGAGGGGAAAGTGAGGCCCCTGGAGGAAAAGGGGTTTGTACAAATGCTGCTGCTTTCCTTTTTCCTTCTCTCTTTCTAAAAACACCAGACTTAGGATGCCTGCTGGCTGATCCAGGCCAGCAGTTTGCTGTTTCCCCACCACAGCCTGCTCAGGTATTGCAGGGTGATTGCTGGGCTAAAAATACTATAGGACTAGCCCCCTCTTTTCTCTTTTGTCCTATTATAGACAAACCTTTTTGGGGGTGGAGAGGTACAGGCAGAAACAGATCAGTGTGGACAGCCTGTGAGTTGAAGAAGTGTTTGGACGATGCTCTCAGGCACATGGTGGCATTCTTGTGGTGCCCTGTGCAGGGCCAGGAGTTGCACTCAGTGACCCTGATGGTCCCTTCCAACTCAGCATATTCTCTGATTCTATGAACCAAATTGGCTGAAATGTTGTCTGAATTAATTCCTGATTTAAAAGCCTTTAGCCTGCAGTTCAGAGCAGTGCCGGCTCATGAGCCTGTTTAAGCCTGCCTTGCTCCTTAAACAAGATTAGTCTCACAATTATGCCAGACTTCTCAGCTGGTGGTGAATGTAACTCTGCCAGATGACTTTTTAAGCATGCTTGCTCTCTAGCCACGAAGTTTTACAGAGTTTGGAAGCATTTGGGGAAAATAAAGGATAAACCTCAGCAGGCTTTGGTTGTGACAGGAGGAAAACACACACAGCCTGCTGACATTGTTACCGTGAACAGCTCTGTGCTTCTGTCATCTCCAATTTCAGTCTTGGGTCCTATGACAGAAGGACAATAAGGGATAAAGGATTTGTGTGGCAGAAATGTAATGGGAAACCGCAGGGAAGCCAAGGGAGCAGCTTCACTCACCAGCAGCAGCAGCAGCATTCACCTCAGCAGGTCTGAGGCACCTGCTCCAGCCAGACTCTCAAAGCTGACAGGGAAAAGCGCTGTTCTCTTACAGGAGGACATGCCAAAGTGAATAAACCTAAATTCTGGGGTGAACTTTGCTGTTGAGTGCTCCAAAGGCTGCCCTTCCCTCTGGGGTTAGCAGGACAATCCTGTGTGGCCAGAAGGTCAAGGGATGTGATCCCAACCCTCTGCTCAGGTTAAGACCCCACCTGCAGAGCTGCCTCCAGCTCTGGGGTCCCCAGCACTGGAAGGACATGGAGCTGCTGGACAGAGTTCAGAGGAGGCACCAAGAGAATTGGGATGGTTCAGCCTGGAGAAGAGAAGGCTCCAGGGTGACCTGATTGTGGCCTTTCAGTATGTGAAGGGAGCTGACAGGAAAGATGGAGAGAGACTATAGACTGGGCCTGGAGTGACAGGACATGAGGGAATGGCTTCAAACTGAGAGTAGGTTTAGACTGGATAACAGGAAGAAATTCTTTCCTGAGGGTGGTGAGGCATTGGCAAGGGTTGCCCAGAGAAGTTGTGGATGCCCCATCCCAAGAAGCATTTTCCTATAACACACTTTTCTCCGTATGGCAATGAAGTTTTTATTTCAGCTTTAACCATCCCAGATGTGAATTTTTTTTTTTTCTCCCCCCACCACCCCTCCTTAGGAAAAGAAAGAGCCATCACCCATCTGGCTGCCTACAATTCCACGCACAAAGGGCAAGGTGCTTCTCTGCCCCTGCCCAGGAGCAGGAGGCTTTAAGCTCAAAGTTAACACAATCTACTGAGTTTCTTGATAACTGTGGCCTGTTCTTTTGCTGTTTCCTAGCAAAGGTGCTGCTGGGATATTTCCACTGACAGTGCTTGCTCCCAAAGGAGACGCTGTCCAAGTAATGCACGAGATCTTTCCCTACCTGCTCATGAAGATGAAGGTGGGCACGGGAGGGAGCTGCAGCTTTGAGCCTTAGCTGTGATCAGTTTGATCCTGTCCCTGATTTCCTGCTTTAACAAAACCAAGATGATGTGCTAATGCTCGCCAGGGGGTGGAAGGAGGGGCAAAGATGGATCTGTGACTGCTTGGGAGAGATGCAGGGGAGAGAGAACATGCCAGGAATGCCCAGGAGGAAGCTCATAATTGTGGCGTTTGGATGGAATTTGAAGAATATGGCCTGGGGCCAGACCCTGAATGAGGGGATAAAAAGAAATATTCAACAACAGCCCAATGGCTGAGTGAGGCTGGGGCCCCGTGGGAAGAAAATAGGATGTGATCACAACATAAGAAATTGCATCGTAATTCAGCCGCGGAGAGTGGGGGAGATGAGGGGAAGTTGCACTGACACTCTTTCACATTTTGGTTTTTTGCCACACTAATTTTCTTTACCTGAGGGATGTAACATAAAATACAGAGTTTTCCTTTGGTTGTTCCTGTCGGAAGCAGAAGGGGAGATGCTAAAGATCTTGTCTTAGATCCGTATTTAACCAGCGAATTATTATAAATTCTATTTGTGACGTGAGATTAAATTTTAAAGCGTTTTGATTGTTTAAAGCTCCTTGGTGGCAGTGGCAAATGTCTTGTAGCTGATTAAAACCTGGTAGGAGTGGTAGCAGTGCCAGGACTCGGCTTTGAACTTGTCTGGGCTAGGACTGTCAGGGCAGAGTAAGAAATTACTGGTCAAGATCCTACAGGTCAAGGAGATGGTGAACAAATTCACTAAAGAGGAGGAAACCCATCAGGAAAATATAAATGCAAAAGCATCTATGTAAATCTGGTGTTCAGTGTCTGGAGCAGAAGGTACATCTGTATGCAAATGCTGAGGGCTGAGTACTTCAGGAAGTGAGATATTCCAGCACTTTCTAATCACCCTACAGCCAGTGGCTGTGCTCAATCTCCTGGGCACTGTGAGTGTCCCTGGAAAATGCCAAGCATGTCTGGACATGCTGACTTTTTCCTTGGCTGGCTGCTGGAGTTACTGACCCAAAGAGGACGTGGCTGTGTGCTCTCTCAGCATCCTGGCTGTGCCCTGAGACAAAGCTCACTAAGGCAGTGGAATTGAACACTGCCGTGGGCTTTAGCCCACACCTCTGTTAGAATCACAGGGCCTTGAGGATTCTGAAGGTGCATCAGAACTCCAGCTCAGAAAGGAGCTTTGTGCTGTGCAGCATTTGTATTTCGGAAGTACCAAAGTTCTTTCTCACAACACCCTTGCATTGTTTAGCTCTTTGCTTTGCTGCCTTCACGTAAGGAAGACTGTTATAATTCTGTCACATGGCATTTAAATTATTTTGGAAATGGCCCTAAGTTGTGCCAGGGAAACTGTATCATGAATGGTTTGGGTTGGAAGGGACCTTAAAAGCTCATCCAGTGTCACCCCTGCCATGGGCAGGGACACCTTCCACTAGCCCAGGTTGCTCCAAGCCCCATCCAACCTGGCCTTGGACACTTCCAAGCCACAGCTTCTCTGGGCAACCTGTGCCAGGGCCTCCCCACACTAACAGGGCAGAATTCTTTCCTAATATCCAGTCTAGCTCTGCCCTCCTGCTGAAGGCCATTCCCCCTTGCCCTATATGTGGCAAGTCCTTCTCCAGGAAAGACTGCCTTGGGGCTTGTCTTCTCCGGTCTCCTTGTAAGCCCCCTTTAGATACTAGAAAGATCTAGGACAGCCTGGATATTAGGAAATACTTCATGGAAAGGGTTGTCAGTCCCTGGCACAGGAATCCCCATCCCTGGAGGGATTTGAAAGCCATGTGGATATGGCACTTGGGAACATGGGTTAGTGGTGGCCTTGGCAGTGCTGGGGGAACAGTTGGACTTGATGATTTTTCCAGCCTAGACAATTCTATGATTTATGGTTACAGCCAGGAAAACCTCACCACATACAGCTGTGTAACAGTAGCCTGGGTAACTTTCTTAAGTACCAACCCAGACTTGTGTTTGTGAAGGGCTGGGTTAGCCCAGCCATAAATCCTGTGCTGAGCACAGCTACAGCCTGATTACAGCAAACTGAGCCCAGCAGCATCAGTGACCAGTGGGAGCCCCTTTCCAGCACCACCACCTCACTCAGAAGCAGAACTGGCTATGTGTTTCTGTCACGTGGTGTGGGATGTGAATCATGTTTATGTGGATTTGCTGTTCGGTGTTGGCAATGCAACAGGGAATGCTAAAGAGCCCCCTCTCTATTGAAATTAAACTGAGTTAAAACAGTTGGATCACAAGGATTTTCCAGCTATACTCAGCCACGATTCAGAGACTTGGTAGGAATGACAGATTCTGAGATAACTTTCTGGAAGAGGTCAAGCACTACTTTTGTGTTTGGTTTGTTTGGGGTTTTTTTCTCTCTTTTTTTTCCCCCTTCTAAACAGTGCAATTTAGATAACTATCCATTGCTTTGTGAACTCCCCTGAACTGGCTCCACGGCAGTGTAAGGCAGGATTTGTGCTTTTACAAGCCAAGTCCTGCACAGGATTCACCAGGGACCCCTGACCAAGCTTTCCTTACACTTGTGCCTGCTGGAATCTGTGCTGGATGTGTGTCCTTGGATCCAGCCCCCAGACAGTCTCTGCTGTACCCTTGAGGATGTTCTCTATTCCTTTCAGCTCACCTTTCTCTCCTGAGCCAAGGAGCATGGAAAAGGAAGCTGCGGGGTTGGAAAGCAGTGGAATTTGTGATGATTATCTGGCTGAGGCTGCAAATGTGTTTGAGGCAGGAGGCTGGGTTAGAGGAGAAAAGAAGGCTCAGGGGAGACCTTATTGCCTTCTGGAGCTACCTTTGGAGGAGGTTAGATGTGATATTAAAAAAAAATTCTTCACTAAAATAGTGGTTAAGCATTGGAACAGGGTGCTGCCAGGGATGGTGGAGTCAGCACAGCTGGACGAGTTCAGAAAACAAGTAGACATGGCACCCCACAATATGGTTTAGAGGGCATGGTGGTGGCATTTGGCTGAAGGTTGGACTTGATCTTGGAGGTCTTTTATAGTCTTTATGATGATACTGAGCAAAAGAAACAGGAGGTTTTGGTGCTGAGTAGGAGGACCACGGGAAAGAAGCCGGGAGAGGCTTTGCTCACAACCTGCTGGGGCAGCAGTTTGGATATGGCCAGGTTTGACCAGGTCAGAGCTTAGATGTGAAGGAGAGGAGGCGAGGGAGGTAGAAATTAACCCCTGAGCTGCTTTTTAATTTATTTTTTTTTCTCTAATGTACTTTTGCTTATTCAGCTTGAGCAAGCCACAGCCAGCTCAGAACAGGGAACAAGAGCCTCCCCGAACTGAGCTGTGCCCAGGGCTCTGTGCTGCTGGAGCTGGAGGACAATGTTGAGGGAGATGCTCACCGTTCATCTCCCAGCACCGTAGCACAGCAACAATACTAATTCTTGCTTAATATGGGGGCTTGGACTCTTGAGTTCCGTTCCCGGAGGAACGAGTAGGGCTCCTCGCAGGCACTCGGATCCAGTGCCATCCTCGGTGCCTGCTTATCACAAGTAAACTCGGGAAGCTTTGCACGAGGGAAGGCAAAAACCCCCCGATGCACGGCTCGGTCTGTAAGCGAGGAACCTTTCTGAGCAAAGGGAATAACGCTGCTCTTAGCCTACCTTTGCTGCTGTCGCGGTCGCTCCGTGGGGACGAGTCCCTCCTGCCCCCGCTAGAACCGGCCCTGCCTCCCCTCGGCCCCGCCGGCGCTCGGGGTGCTTTTCCCCCCTTCCCCCGCGCTACTCACGCCTGGGACATGCTGGGCAGGGACCCCGAGAGCCGGACACCGATCCCAATCCGAGAGCGGGGACCCCGAGAGCCGCACACCGATCCCAATCCGAGAGCGGGGCGCGGAGCCCGAGGCCGATCCCAGCCCCGGCCCCGGGCCCGTTCCTGGCGCCGCCGCCGTTACCGCGGAGACGGCGCGGGAGGAGCGGGCCCGGCCCGGCCCTGCCCCGGGGCTTGTCCGGCCACTAAAATGACTTTTAGGTTTCCCCCCTCACCTCCATAGGATCACGGAACGGTTTGGGTTGGAAGGGAAACTTGAAGGGCCATCCCGTCCTGCCCCCCCTGCCAAGGACAGGGACATCTCCCACTAGACCAGGGTTGTTCCAAGCCCCCCCCTCCCCGTCCAGCCTGGCCTCGGACACTTTCAGGGCTGGATTTGTTCTGCATATCTGATCTAAATCCCTCTCTTTTAGGTGAAACGCCCTTTCCCTGCCGTTATGCTCGGGTTTTTTGCCTTGATAGTTTCGGGTTTTTTTCCCGTTTATTTTCGTTGTCTGTTCTCCCCTCTCACCCCCCAGTAGTTTCCTTCTCCACCCCCTTTATTTTCCTTTTCCTATGTTTTCCTTTCCCCTTCTTCCTTATATTTTTCCTTTCCTCCCCCTTTCCTATATTCTCATTTCTCCCCTTTCCTATATTTTCCTTTTTTACCCCTCTCATATATTTTCTTTTTTCCCCTTTCCCCTGCCTCTTGGATATTGTCTTTCTTCCCTTTTACCCCCCACCCCCCCAATCCCTTTATTTCCTTTTCCCTCCCAGGGGCTTGTCCCAGTTGCATTCACATTTTTCCCCCTTTCTGACCCCCCCTTTATTTCTTTCCCCCAAGTACATATTGAAGCAACCTTCTGGTGGTTTTCCATTCCCTTTACCACTTAAAAAACAGTTTAGTATTATTTCCCCCCCTTACAACTGCTGGAAACCCGCCTCATGAATTGTGTTTCCTCCATCATTCGTATCCCCAAACTGAGCACATCTGTGCACCAAGGGTGGCTGGAAAATGACCACTGGGACTGGGGACATCTGCCTGCATCTCACAGTGGCACTTCATCACTCTTAGCAGGATTTGCTCAGGTTTTTTTTGTTCCTTAAAACAAACAAACAAATATATATATATATAACACACATAAGTGTGTGTATAAAAATATAAGTATAAATAAATAAACATAGATAGATATAAGACAAAAAGTCAGGAATGGACGAAATGGGAATTTCTGAGCCCTGGTTTTGGTAGGAGGCTGGTTTTGGGAGTGGTAGAGCTGTTTCACCTCCTTGTGAGCGATGTCTAGCTGGCAGGCAAGTTGGGATATTAAAACAGAATTGTTTTAATTTATTGCTTGTGTGCAGAGTGAGAAGCACCTGTTGCAGAACATTGAAACGATCCTTCTTTAAAAGGGGAAAAAATCAAAGCTACTGAGACAGGATTCCAGCACAGTTTTTTGGGGGGAAATGCACTCGTCTCAGAGCCAGTGGAGAAGGGAAAAGCAAAAAGTTTGGAACAACGAGGGTTTTGCCAGTGATCATATTTTCTGCCATAAATCTCTGTGTGTCTGTGTTCCTTTTTCTTTTTTCTTTCTCCCTTTTGAAGCCCCAGCTCATGCTATTAGGTGAGACTCTCGGCTGTCAAATTTTTGAAATAAAGTTCCTGACCCCTCTGGTTTTGGGGGAAAAGCTTGAAAATGCAAATCTTGAAGAGTTAATAATCAAGATCGTAATAAAAAGCGTGTAAGACATTATTTTTCTGATGCCCATCATGTAATTTCTTTAAGTGTATTGGATCAGTGTTTGTTTTTTTTTTTTTGTTTGTTTGTTTGTTTTGTTTTGTTTTTTTTTTGAGTACTTGTTGCATTTTCTTTGGGCTGAGTTTGGGAAAATGGTGTGCAATCAGCTTGTAACTTGCCATAATAATGTGAAAGGGGTTATTCATACTTTTATTCTGCAATGTACTGCTCGAAAATAACTTCTGAAATTAATAGCTATTAACCTATTGCATGTGTTTGTGATAAAAAAAGTAGGAAGCTTTCTGAAGGAATTGAAATGAGAACACCAGAATGGCTTGATACGATGTGGCCGTTAATTATCAATCTGAATTTATTGCCCTCTGTTAGCACCTCAGTGCCACGGTGCAGAAGATTATCTTTGTTGTGCTGGAAGCTGTATTAATGATGGAATAATGCCCATTGCTCACTTCCCCACTTGGCTTCTTCACTCACCCCCCCAAAAAAAAAAATAAATTGGGGGACAGCAAATATCTTCCTTTTAAAAATGGGAAATTAAGCTTCAAAGAAATGTGTGAGAGTGTGCAGGGAGGCTGTTCATAGGCAGAGGGCATTTTCATTTGTTTGTAGGGAACTTGGAAAAAAAAAAGAGTTGTGTTGCTGAGAAGTCGTGCAGTAAAATTAATTATGAAATAAGTAAAGTTGATTTTTTTTCATGGTAAAAGAGCTTGTTTTGTAGCTGAAATAGAAGTCATGTATGACTGAGACTAAGTAATTGGTTTAGCCTAAAACAATAGAGATTTATAAGCACAGAAACTGTGGGGTGGGAGATGTTCTGGTTTGCTGTAGGTGTCAGCAGTTGCATTCCAGTTGAATCCTTGAGCTTTGGGTTAATTTGAAGTGAGAGGGCACAGGGACTGCCTGGGCTATTTAACGGGGCTGTCCTCAAAGCACTGCCTGGGACATGAATTCCTGCTGTGGCTGCACTTCAGGTTTGGCTCAGCTGCTCTCCATCCCCATCTCCTGCTTTCTTCTCCTTTTCTTTATCTCCCTTCTTGGTCTCTTCCCTTGGAGGCCAATCCATCCTGGCCCAGTTCTGGCCCCTCATGACACTGAGGGGCTGGAGCGTGTCCAGAGAAGGGAACAGAGCTGGGGAAGGGGCTGGAGCACCAGGAGCAGCTGGGGGAGCTCAGCCTGGAGAAAAGGGGGCTCAGGGGGGAACTTCTGGCTCTGCAACTCCCTGACAGGAGGGGGGGGTCAGGCTCTGCTCCCAGGGAACAAGGGACAGGATAAGAGGAAATGGCCTCAAGTTGTGCCAGGGGAGGTTCAGGTTGGACATCAGGAGGAATTTCTCCACTGAAAGGGTGGTCAGGCCTTGGAAGGGACTGCCCAGGGCAGTGGTGGAGTCCCCATCCCTGGAGGTGTCCAAGGAAGAACTGGATATATCACTCAGTGCTCTGGGCTGGGGGACAAGGTGGGTATCAGTCAAAGGTTGGACTTGATGATCTTGGGGGGTCTTTTCCAACCTCCATGACTCTGTAATCCTATGATCACTGCAGCCTGGAGTGCAGCTGGGGTCCAGCAGACCATCAATGGTCAGTCAACACCATGAATTATCTGTCTTTCCATTATGGGATCACATGTCTCCAATAATCCCTACAGGCAGCAAGCCATCTGAGGTCTCTAGGTACCAGCAGAGATTAAAAGGGATTTGTAGTTGTTATTCCATGCATTGCACATTTTTTTGTATAGCATCACTAGCAACTTCCTCATCCGGATCATGTTGCATTAAAAAATAAGACTGTGTTATTTAATCTTTCCAGCAGGAATAGGCGATGGGGTTTATATGGCCTGTTCCTTTTGGCATATGTAATTGCTTAGGCTCTTGCAAACATGGGCTTAAAAGTTCTGCTGCCTTGGAAACTGGGTGCCATCATCTTTCAGAAAAGTCTTTTATTACAAGCTTAAGAGGTGACTTGTGAGCTTACAAGGGGATAACATGTAAAACTGGAGGGTCTTGTTCCTCTCACCATGGGTTCCTGGCAAAGAGCTTAGTGCACCTGTCTGTTATTGAGTAGGGCTTAAGTAAAGCAAGGAACATAATGGGAATTATGTTCTGCCTTTGCAACTTGTATTTCAAAGCACTTACTGAGGTCTGGGTTGTCCCTCAAGGCACAGGAGTGGAGTTTTTGTGAGTGTTGCTGGCCCAGAGAGCAGGCAAAGGGCTCCTCACCCCGTGGGATGGATGAGCTGAGGCTTCAGGACACCCCTTGGGAGTCAAGGATTCTGTCTCTTGTGTGGCCACGGGGACAGGTGTGAGATCTGTGCTGGGGCAGCCTCACCTTGAGTCCCGAGGGCGGTTTTGGGTCCCACACTATAAGAAGTATTGTATATTAGAGATGTGTTAGACTCTATTAGAGAGTATCCAAAGGGGGGACACAAAGGTGGTGAAGGGCCCAAAGGGGCCATACAAGGAGCAGCTGAGGGCACTTGGCTTGTTCAGCCTGGAGGAGACTGAGGGGAGACCCCACTGGGTCTGCAGCTTCCTTATGAAGAGGCTCTCAGGGACATGGTGGGATTCTTGGGGTTCTGAGTCCTGTTCAGGGCCAGGAGTTGGACTCAGTCCTGGTGGGTCCCTTCTAACTCAGGATATTCTGTGATTCCGTGATCTCTCACTGAGATGAGGGGTCATGGAAGGGCCTGTTTGTGTGCTGCTAATGAACTGGATGAAGCTGGGCTGGTGGAGAAGTGCCAGGAGGGTCGATTATGCTGGATGTCTCACACTGAAAAAAACCCCCTTGCTACCTCGCCCTACCCTGGAGCACCAGTGTTCCTCTCATCCTAAAGGGCTCATCAGAGGAGCTCTCCCACGAGGCACAGTGGCTGTCACAGCACTTGCAGCAGGACAGCTGTCCCCACATGTCCCCAGACACAGCAAACCTCTGTGTCCAGCAGAGTGAGAAGCAGGGCTCCCTGCAGCCCCCTCTCCTCCAGCTGAACACCCCCAGCTCTCTGTCTGTGTAGCAGAGTTGCTCCATCCCTCAGCTCGTTACCTCCTTGCAGATGGGTGTTTGGTTTTCCTTTAGGCCTGGATAGGAGTGTGTAAAGGAGCTCTGGGTGGCTCTTTGCTGGAAACTGGGGGGGTGCACTTGGGTCAGCCTTGTGGCCCCAGCGGTGTCTTCCAGCTCTGGCTGACCCCCAGGAGGGCTGGCTCTGCACTGAC
This sequence comes from Pyrocephalus nanus, assembly GCA_038380795.1. Lineage (NCBI taxonomy): Eukaryota > Metazoa > Chordata > Aves > Passeriformes > Tyrannidae > Pyrocephalus > Pyrocephalus nanus. The sequence goes on from CM076267.1 coordinate 37,769,739, forward strand.
CACTTCCTTCAGCCCTGTGATCAGTGGCTGAGCTCTTTTGCCAGTTAACAGAACTGCCAATTCTGCTTCGAGGCTGAGTGAAGAGGATTTGTCGGCGGTCAGGTCTGTGAGACTTTGATACAGCAGCCTGTTCATCAGGCCCGAGCGTGGTACATGGAGGAGGAGGATTGCAGCAGAATTAGAAAGTATAGAGTTCAAATCTAATTTGAAGGATTTTTCCCTCTATCCCTTGAATGTGGGAAATGTTCCTGTGGCTTCAGGTGTAAAATGTCACACTTCATAAGGAGCGTGCGTTTTAAATCTCAGCCAGGTATTAAATGCCGAGCCGCACTCCACTTCCCTTTTGTTAAAAAGGAAAAACCCCAAATCATCTCTCCTGAAAGAATGTTGTTTGATAAAATTAAAGCTTTCCAAAGAAGCTGGTTCAAACAGTGTCAGCTCTGGCATCGTCACGAATCATCGGGGTGTGTATTGATTTTGTTCTGTATTAACAACTGTTCATCAGCATTCTGGTATTATCTAGGATGCTGTTCTTAAAGATGCTGAAAAGCATCAGTCAAACAGTCAAAACAGATTGACAACACACACCAGATGCTTTTTTTGGTGAGAAAGAAACAGAAAAAGGGATTGGACTCAGGCTGCTGGCAATTATCCCAGTAATTTGTTAGCAGAGGTTTTAATTGAACGTTTGGCTCCAGCCAGTGAATTTTTAATAAATTAACACAAAGGCTGTGTCAAGCTTTAGTCACTTAGGGGGGCAAAGTTCACTTCTATATTATCCTGCAAAACAAATATTGGAAATAAGTAGCATTTCTGTGGTTGTGGATGTGAAGATGTGTTCAGTATGGCATGTGGAATGGCACTTCTGGACAGACCCATTTCAGTTCTCTTAAGATACAGAGTTATTTTGACCACTTCCTCACTTCATAGGCCCACAAGTCTGAAACATTATTTATGCTTTTCTCGTGATTTTGATGGAAAAATGACGAAGTTTGACTGTTAATACTGACATTAATAATGTAATGCTGAGGATGACCAGGGTACAGAAGACCCCAGGGGAAGGGGCAGTGGAAGCAGCTCAGCCTTTCAGTGGTCAAGTCTGGATCTGGAAGATCCCCTTCCAGACCCGCTGTCTGACTGAAGGGAAGCATTGGAGCTCTGGGACTCGATGTGTTTAAAGCTGCCAACTGAGAGTGACTTGGGGCTCCAGGAGAAGAGGGTGTTTGCCATCTGCTTTAGCAGTTCATTCCCCAGAAAAGGAGGAATTCATCTGCTGTTCGTGCACGTAGGCAGTTGTTTCATTGTGTTTTGTTATGTTTTCCCTCCCACTCTCCAGTAAAACACCTGTTGAGTTAATCCCCTTTGACTCAACTCAAAAGCACGGAAGTCAAACTCCACGAGAGGCTGAACATTTCTGTGGGGGAGCTCTAGCTGACATGTTTTGAAGGTTTCCAGAAATGAAACTATTAAAGCAAGGAAGGGAGGGATGCTTAATTTTGCTGGACATAAGGATGACTTGAGTCACAAAGTATTAGTCCGGAAGGAGGAGATATCTTGAAGCTTTCCAAGTTGTTCTTAAGGATGGTGAAAAACATTTTAGAGGTTCCATTTTAGGGCATCTTCAATAACTTTGAATTAATTTCATAAAAAAAAATAGAATCCTGTTACTAAGTTGGATGTGTCCTGCTTGATTTTCACTGAATAGTTAAAAGCAAGTGGATCAAAACATCAGCAGAAAGTAGCCCCAAAATACAGTGACTTTGTAGGGAGGCACAAGCCACCAGCAGCTGAAATTTGGTGGCAGCCTCTGGTTCTGCAGATGTGCTTGGTGCACTGTGCAGGGAAAGAAGTTCCTCCAGAGGGGGGGACCCTCTGTGTCCTCTCTAAGCTTTGGAAGAGCCTCTCGTGCTCTGCCGCCCCTCGGGATCCCACCTTAAGCGCTGAAGGATAAGATGTGTGAGCAGTTTCCCCCACCCCTGCCCTGTAATCACCCATGTCTGTGTGATCAGGCTCCAGGGGACGTTATTTCCAGTCTGGGGTGACTCAGTTTCCCTCCGGGGTGTCCCAGGATGAGTCAGGTTTAACTGAAACGGTTGCACCAACGAAGCAAAACTGGTAAAGTTATGCCCAGATAATTCACTGACTGCAGCAAGAGCTCAAAGGTTGGTTAATGGCATCCCTGCTAGAGCTGGAGGAACAATACAAGCCCAGTGTATGCCTTCCACTTTGCATGTGTGTCACTTCTCTGTGGAAATGAGTGAGAAACTTCGCTTTTTTTTTTTTTTTTTTCCCCTCCCCTTCTCCCGGTTCAACTTCTCGTGCTATAAATAAACAGCACAGTGTGAGAGAAAAATGAATAACAGGGGGCTGTAGCTTTTTAGGTGCCTTGTGGCAGGATGTTTTCTTGATTATCCTGTTTCTTGTAAACACGGCGATGGCTTTTGTAGCCCAGATGTGGAGGCAGCCCTGGTTCATTGTTCGAACACCTGCTGTCCTTTCAAATGGACCCACTGCAGCCCATTGATAAAATTCAGACTCAGAAACCTGCAGCACCAGGCTGAGCTCCTGTAGATAGCTAAAAAAAAAAAAATAAAAAAATCATTGAGGATCTGACATCCGCCCTGTTGGGATTTTTTTTTGTCTCTCTTATATTTGATTGGGAGGGGAAGGGAAGCTTAAGATTATTTTTTTTTCCCCTGCTCTTGTTCCCACAATAGCAATAAAAACAATACTCCCTGGCTCAGAGGTGGTAAACTGTGAGAAATAACAACAGTGGCTCACTTTGTGATTATGCAGGCAAATTTATGAATGAAATTGGTGGCTGCAGTTTAATTTCCAGGCCTGTCTCTGCTTTTGGTGTGATGGAATTAAAGAAAAAAAAAAAGGCTAGAGAAGGAACAGCTCATAAATGGTGTAGGTTTGTCGCTGGGAGTGAGCACAGGGAAATGTTTTGTCTGAGCTGGAGGAGGGTGGCAGGGGGTTTTTCTGCTTCCTGCATCAAGATCAAAGTGCAAAACAGGTGAATTTGCTCAGTTAAACAGTGGCTTTGCAGCATTTTCTTTATTTGGCACTAGTGTGTGGTGGTGCAACACCTTAGAGACGGCAGGTACAGCTCTCCCCACGTTGGCCATGTGGGGTAACTGGAGCTGGTAGGCCCTTGCTGGGACAGGCCTGCTTTATGAGGTGCACAGTAATGCCACAGGGTCTGGGAAGAAAGGGGTAAAACGTAGACCAAAATGCATCCAGTACACTTGTTTCTGCAGATGAAGGTCAGCTCTGTGCCTTCTGTGCACATGACTGTTTCTTTGGGCTTGAGGGCTAAAACTGCTTTTTGGGGAGGTCTGTTTGGGAGAACAGATCCCCCTCCCAGGCTCTGGAGTGAGAGAGCTCAGAGTTGAGGTGCTCAGTCAGGGCAACAAGTGTTTTAGCAGCTTTTCCTCAGGTGGGAGGCTTGTTCTGTACATTGTTTGGAGCAGGAGAGATTCTTGTGGTGAGGTCTCTCGTGTCCCTCCCTGCTCCTCACACGTGTCCCACCTGTGCCTTTGGCTGCAGAGCTGGGGAGACATCCAGTGATTCATTTCCTGCTGCTCTGAGCGGGGGATCAGAGCAGACAGTCTGCAAAGCTCCCTCCACGCCCAACAGACTGTGCACTTACCCTGCCTCAAAGGCACTCAATGGGTCAGAGACTTTCTCCCCCACCCCTGAAAATGAGGTCTGGGACTGGGAAGGAATCACTCTGGCCCCAAAATAATCATTTTTGCCCCCAGACAGGTGAAACCTGCATGTGCTGTGACTTCACCCTGCTCCACCAGATGTGGCCATTCCCAGGGTAGGATTGGAAGGGCTCCTTGTTCGGAGCATCCCACGTGTCCTCCGGCACTCCAGTCCCAGGACAGAGAGGACCATGCTCCCCAGCAACTGATCTAATCCTCTTGCTCTCCATCCTCGGCCCAGCGAGTGGGATCCCGGGGAAGGGAAGCACCAAGGATAAGCATTCCCTTTGCACCTGGCTTTCCTGGAGCCCCCCAGGAAAGGCAGGGCAGGGGCTGGTGCGCGTGGGTGCCCTCGTGCTCCGGGACCACGCGCTGCCTCCACGCTGCCAACTCCGCGCATCACGGGGACCTTCCCCGGGGCCGGCGGTGGGTGGGACACCACGGCCTTTCCACGGCCAGAAATTTGGCTCTTGAATCCAATTACGTTTGCAGACTGAGCTCTTTTTGTGCTCGCTGCTGTCGCTGCGAAGTCCCGCGTGTGCAGCCTTTGCTTTTCACCCCATGTTGTTTTTTTGGCCGGTTTGAACTTTCTAATGGCCGTGGTTAAAAAGTGGGAGAGAGCGGGAGCTGGAAGGTGCTGAATGTCCTCAGCTTTCTTCTGTGTGTGCTTTCTGAGGAAAAAATGCCTGTTTGCTGATGTCACCTCGTATGGCTGCATGTCAGAACTTTGCTGAGAAAGCTGCCCCAACCACCCGAAATGCTTGCGTGAATTTTTCTAGCATGCATGGGGAGGTGTCCTTGATGACCTTTCACGGTAATTACAGCAGTTAGGAGACAATTGCCCCAGGCAAACTTCTCTCTGAGGTCTTCAGTGTTGTGCACTTCGTTGTTTTGGATTTCCCCTTCCACGTTACTCTGGAAAATAGCAGTGTGGCCACTCACGTCTTACTTTTCCCCTGAAGTCTCTCATTTGCTGTTGGGAGGCAGTGAAAGCTGCTGGGGATTTTCACAAAGAACCCAAATGTGGCTTTAAGGAAGCATTCATATTTCCTACTTATGTTTTGTTTTTGGACCCTGACTTCCAAAAACTCTTCCCCTCCCCCCCCCCCCCCCCAAGAAAAACCCAGACAATCAGATTAAAATTCCTTTTAAAACGTGTGAAAGATGAAGGACGAACATCCGCGAGCAGCAAAGTTTCCTTTCAAGCCATTCTGAGCAAACCCAAAGCCTTTTTGAAGTGGTTTGCTGCAATTGTAGTTTCCTTGCTTCCTGCTCCTGCTTTGGGCTCCCCTCCCGGCACGTCGTGTGTGGCTACAGGGTGGTGGGGGGGAAGTTTGAAGCCAACAAAAGGAGAGGGGGCTTTAAAATCTTATTTCTTTTTCTACTTAGAATGCTGCTGCCGGGTGAGACATTGCATTTTACTCCTTCCTACTGTCAAGGCACAATATCTCCCTCAGTTTTGCCACCAGTGGAGCAGGGGAGGGGTATGAAAGAAATGGGAACAGATTCCGTGTTGGATGAGTCTCCAGTTAGGAGTCCAGACTGTGGGAAGGGTAAAAAAAAAACACAACCCTTTGTTTAGTCTGCGGTCAGTAGTTTTAGGAGGAGCACTGGGCGTGGAGCTGGGAAGTGGGGTGTCCTCTGCTCGTGCTGGTGTGATTTACAGTGTTGGGATCCATCTGTGGGGTGGGTTGACAGAGCCAAAGCAGAGGGAAGTGTGCTCTGGAGACCCTTGTCTCAGTGCCAGAGGGTGAGAAGCAAGGGCAGAGCTGCTCTTTCCCCGTGCCCACATTTCTCCTGGTGGCTGGTATGTCCTTCCTGGCTGCCCTCTGTGATATCTGGACTGTCTGCTGCCCCACAGTTGTGCTGGGGCTGTCTGAGGGACCTCAGGATGCACTGGGAAGGATCCTCCACTGGATGGAGGAATGTTAAGATGGCTTTGAAGCCACAGCCTGCTGGAAGGTCAGGATGTAGCGAGTGATGAAGGCTGGAGACATCATTGCCCCACCAGCTGTCTGGCTGCATCTGTGAGAGTAGGAAGCACCTACTGAACCCCTCCTGGCTTAATTCCTTTCATAAACAGGATATTGTCAGAGCAGGACTCCACCAGCTTGGTGAAAAGCTGTGACTTGCAGCAAAGCTGTGGCTTTGTACCACCATGGTCTTGCCAGTTCCTCCAGAAGAGTAAAAAAAAACAAACTAGTTGCCTTTGGTGCCTGCTGTACTCCGTCAGCTGACACCACCCGAGCAGCTGAACGCCTGAGTTTTCTTGTCAGCTGTTTCAGAGCAAGACGTTGTCCTTTGCTTGATCAACATGCACGTTGATGTCATCTGTTAATTACGTTGATGTAATCTGGCACTGGGCTCTCGCAGAGACCTCCTCCTGCTGTTGAAGGTGTTGATGGAGACCAGGCTGAGCTGCTCGTGCCTCCCTCCTGGTGTGTGGTGGCACCTGCAGCATGAAGGGGCCATCGGGGCTTGTGTGGAGCAAACAGGCTTTGGCTCCAAATCCAGAGGCTGGTGAAGAGCATACGGTCCCTGAGAGGTACAGCTTGTGTAGCTGGAAGCCTGGAAAACTGGATGACAGCCTTTCCCTTTTCCGAGCGCCTTGCTCGAGGAGGAGCAGGACTTAAGCACGTACTTAAATTTCAGCATGTGCTTAAGTGTTGCCCTGAATGGGGACCCCCTCGAGCTGGAGCTGAAGTGCTCTTCTGAACCAGGGCCAGCAGGCTTTGAAAGTCATCTCTTGTTCCTCTACACCCCTGCCTGTGTGCTCACTGCAGCTCTCTGGCTATTTACTACGAGGAGAAAAATCACTGCTTGGTTGCAGCTCACTTGGTAACTGAGAGCAGGCAGGTTGGGAGAGTCACACATGAGCTGAGAGTGAGACATCTGACCTTGTCTCTTTTCTGTCTTGTTTCTATGATCCTAGTTCTGTTCTAAATTAATTCTTTTGTTTAGCTGCTGGTTTGTTCTTTTTTTTTTTTTTTCCCCTCCTTTTTGTTTTCGCATGAATGCTTGTCTCTATATTTAGGTCTGCCAGGGCGGGATGTTATGAATAATTGTTGATTGATATTATTAAACACTAACACGCTTGGCTGTGTTGCACTAATGATGGGGCTTTGGGGATATGCAAATCAATTAATTGCAGTAATTGCTGTAATAGCTGTTTTGGAGGATGCTGCTGAAGAGCCCTTGGGAGAGCGCACAAAGACGGAGATGTTTGGAAGTGCCAAGGAGAAGGGGTGCTTGAGAGTCACTGGAGAGGGCTCCTTCAAGTTGCCAGTGTGTAAAGTTAGGTTTGTTTTGCTCTCCAGAACCCACTCATGCCGAATCCTCTCTGGCTTTGTTTCAGTTACCCCAGTGTGCCTACTTTTGTGCTTTTCCCAGGGTCCTTTGCACTGTGGTGGAGCTGAAGAAGCTCACAGGTGAGACAGAGCCTTTTCCAGGTAATCTCTTGGCTTAGAAATCTGGGAGACCTCCCTGGAAAACACCTAAGGGGGGAAAAATATTTATTTCCAAGACTAACCCTGTGTGTCACCTCACACTGAACAGCTTTGATTTGTCAGCTGATTCTCATTCATGTCAAAGCTGCATTTCCCCTTCTGTTGGCAACATGATGGGGCCTCACAGTGGGCACAGAAGGGACGTGAGATGCCTCAGGAACCACTGTGGGAAGGCTATGAAGGGAATGGGTATTGTGAGGATGGGGAGGAAAAAGTCTCTCCTGGCTTCTTCCCCATCCTATATGTGCTCTCCCTGCCTTTGTGTATTATTGTATATTCTTTTGTCTGGTTTTCCACATGCAACGTGCTTTGCTCTCCGTGCTCCGGGGCGAACGTTCAATGTGGTGCACAGATGGCGCTCCCAGAAATCCCGTTATTTGCTAATGGGATTTTGTGCTAAGCGTTTCCACTGTTCTCTTCAAAAGTCTGCGTGTTTGGGTAAACATGCCCAGAGCCTCCCCTGCCGAGACACACTCTCCCATGCAGCTGAGAACATGACTTTATTTTTTTTTATTTGCCTGCTTTTTTAATCCTCGGGGAGGATGGCAGGCCAGCTTCTGTGGGAGGAGGCAGTGCTGAGGTCTGTGCCTCCACTTTGCAGGAGGGGTGCTGAATCCCAGAATCCTAGAGTTGCTGGGGTGGGAAGGGACCTCTGGAGATCATTCAGTCCAACCCTCCTGCCTGGGCAGGGTCACCTGGAGCAGGTGACACAGGAACATGGAATGTCTCCAGAGAGGGAGACTCCATGCCCTCCCTGGGCAGCCTGTCAGTCCCCACCGGCTCTGCCAAATGTCACAACTCTGCCAGGTGGCCTGGCCAGCCCAATTGGGGCCCTCCAACGTGCCCCTGTTACCTTGCTGGTGGTTCTGCCCCTACATTTTGCTCTGAGATATCCTTACCTGCTCAGCAGCTTCCCCTGCGGCCCTGCAGCATTTCAGCTGTGCAGTGTTCAGCTATTATGCAGCAATTCCCAGCTATTATGCAGCAATTCCCCTCTGTGCCCTCCATTCTTCAAGCAGTGCTCCAAATCATGATATAAATAGCAAAAGCCTCGAATATGTTGCTTTCATTACCAGAGGCCTTTCAGAGCAGGTTAGACGTGCGCCTGACGGGGACAATGCAGCGCTGACTCTTCCAGCGGGACACAGAGCTGGACTAGGTGACCTCCCAAGGTCTCTTCCAACCCCTATTTTTCTGTCACTGCGTGATATTCGCTGCCAGTGGGTAAGTGCAGCTTTGTTTTGTGTCAGGCTGGCTGGAGGGAGGTCAGGGCTCAGCCCTCGTGGCCAGCAGACAGTCCCAGGGCGTGCGTCAGGAAGTTCCCTGTCTGTCTGCACACCCGCGTCCGCTCACCCTGCGAAACGCTCCTCTCCTGAGGAGCCATGGGAAAGTGAGTCACATGAGGGCAGAGAGTTCTTCTTTAGCTGGCCAAGGACTCCAGGTGGTTCCTCTGGAGCTGAGCTTAACCAGAAAAATCGCAAGCCTGGTTCACAAAGCACAGGCAGCCCGAGGCAGGAACCCTGCCAAGGACTGTTCCTGTCACGGAGCAGTGCCACAGAGCTGGTGAATTTGGGACTGGGAGCTGACCAGGCAAGGGGGAGCCAGCTGCAGGATATTGCTATGTGCAGATAGAGGATTGACATTAGAGCCCCACCACCACGCTTCTCTGAGCATCCAGGGCTGTGTTGTCCTCTAAAAGTGGGTTCTGGACTTGGAAAACCCTCATGTCCAGCTGTGTGCCTGTGCCAGAGTCCAGCTCTGGGCTGGGGAGCTGTGCTAGCAAAGTAAGACTCACGGTGCCCTCCACAGCACCTGGGTGGGTGGGGGTCTCCATGTCTCTGTGTTTTGTTCGGACATAACTGCAACTCATTAAGCATCTGGCTGACGTGGTGTTGGTCTGCCTGTAGAGGTTTTGTGACTGCTTTGTCCAAAATTTGTGAGCTGTGGGGCATTCTGGAATACAGCCCAGTGTGCCTCACAGCCCTCTCCAGCATCAGAGTTTGGGAAATGGCATTTTCTAGACCTGCAAAAGACTCTTCAGCAGTGCCCCACTGTGATCTGATGTCTCTGTGGGGGAAAACAGCTCTTCAGAGGTGTTGGTTTTCCATGCCCATCACAAAATACCTCTTTGCCTCGTGTTTTTGTAGCCTCTCAGTTTTGCTGATTTTATCAGCCTTCTGATAAGGGTGATTAGATCTGATTTGTTTGAATTACAACCTGACTGCTTTCAGCTCTCACAGACACAACACTGTGCGTGCTGCACGTAGGGGAAGCGAGGAGGGGAGAGCGCCTTTCTCCCCCCCTGATAATGGGTAGCAGATGTGATACCGTTCCCAGGTCAAGGATCTGAAATCATCAAGCAGCAGGAAAAACGCTGTGCTTGGATGGCACTTCCAAGCTGCACAGGGAAGGACGTGGCAAAGGCTGGACCATCCCCTGCTCAGCAGCAGCTCTGAGCGCTGCTCTGCAACTTTTCACAAGCTGTGGGATGTTGAAGCAGCCCTGGTTTGGTGGTTTGGCCCCAGGAGCTGTTCTTTAGGTTTGTAATACAGCATTAGTGATTTCTTGTTAAAAATCAAGAGTGCCCATGGCTTGTTTGTGGCTTGGGAGCTGTGTGCAGTGTTGTTAGTGTGTCTTGTTTTTCTGGAGTTGTGTTGCTGCATTTTTTCCCCCTTTTTAGAGACTTTTCCCCCCTCAAACCAGGTTTTGTAAGAGGTTGGTGACCTGCTGTGAGCCAGACCCTGATGCACACAATATTGAAACCTGGCTTTCTGTGTTTTGGGGAGTATTTTTTTATCTCAAGCCCTTGCAGTAGCTTTCCAGGGTAGTTCAAAAAATCTGGGGCAGGTCAGACTGCAGACCGTGGCTGTGCCCTTGTGCCTTTGTCCCTTGATCTAGTGGCTGAAAATCTGAAAGAATACACGGTTCAGCTGGGATTTGGTGCCATTTCAGGCTCTGGGAGGAGCCTGAGTTCTGCCTTGTAATAATTTGGATTTGGCTCTCAGTCAAATGCCCAAGCTTATAGTTGTGGTGTCCCCCCCATCCATGAACACAAGGGAAAATAGGCAAAAAAACTATTAAAAGCACCAAAATGACAAAACTAAAGCAGTGTATATATTTATATATCTATATCTATATATATCTATATACAATTAGAAAGAGACTATATACATAGAAACAAAGAGTCCTGACTCCCCTAAACAGAAAACAAAATCCAATATACACAGATATACACAGCTAATATACACAGAACTAGCAAACAAAACAACAAAATACTTTCTTTAAGAAAGTGAAAGCCACTTCACCAGACCCCTCAGCTTGCTGCAGTGGGTGGCAGTTACGTGATCCAGTGGTGGCTTTTTGGCAAAAAAATTTGTCCCTTTCTCATTCTTCTGCGTTCTTCCTTTTCCCTGCTCCCCTCATCTCCAGCAAGGTGCCCTCTAAGTTAGATTTAGGATAAGAGAAGGGAAGTCCATGTGTTCAACTTAAAGACTGGTTTCAGCACATGCAGTGTGAGTGCAAAGCCAGGGCTAAGTGCAGCCAAGAAAATATTGTGGGTAGACAAGAGTGTGCACATGCGTTGGGAGAGGCTATAAATAAATAAATTCCATCTACCTATGTGTTATCCTACACTGTAACTTGCGTTTCTCTTGTGCTGATGACACGTTTTATGCCAGTGTAGGTGGCAAACCCTTCTATGTGATATCTGCCAGCGCTGAGAGCACCTGCGAACCCTCGTGCCGCTGTTCTTCGCTGCCCGACGGACGTGGGAACAAAACCGCAATGTTTCCAGTATGTCTGCTCTCTCCCACCTTCCCCCTACATCTCCTTCCCCCAGCTGATTTGACCAGGTCACTCCCCACCTTTTGATTCTTCCCTCTTATTTAAAGGCCTCCCGCGGCTGCATTGTCTGGGAAAGCTCCGGCAGAGGCTTTGGAGCGGTACTTCCACCTCGCTGGAGAAACGGGCTCTCGTTAACAGCCCTCGAGGAGGGGGGAATGTGCTGCTGCCTTCAAAGCAGAGATGGAGGTGCCAGGCAAACTGCTGGCCCTCGGTGGGATGGAGAGCTGTGCTGAAGACATCAGCCAGAGGAAAACCCCAGCTGGCAGGAGCAGGAGGGACGCAGGTTCCGCGGCGTAGGAGCTGCCGTGGCTCTGGGGGGGCCTGGGGACACGAGGTGAGCAGGGTGTAACAAGCTCTGGTACTGACACAAGTGCAGCAGGAGAGAACGGCCAAGCTGCTGGCTTGGCCCCTCAGGAGGCCAGTGCTGCCGTCAGCAGGGCCTGCTGGTTGTCCAAATTCACTCTGGGCTGCAGTGCCATCGGAGCTGCTCCATCTTCAGAGAGGATGTGCCCTCAGCTGCTGTCAAGTGAAGCTGTGCTGAAGCTCAGGAGCCAAACCCCCTCTCCCCAGCTGCTCCCTGAACACCTTTGCCAGGCTCTGTCTCCTTCCTTGGAGCTGCACCTCGGTGGATGAGCTCCAGATGGTTGGGTGGGAGCCTCGCCAAGCACGGGGGTCTATCAGCACTCTTAGGGATGACTGCAGGCTTCCTGCTGGGAAGCAGGGAGAGATCTGTTGGCTTCTTATTTTAGTCCCTGAAAAGAGTGCTCTCCTAACTACGCTTGGCTTTCCTGTGAGCCTAACGAGCTCTTTTTGCTTGTCCAAAATGTCTGAGGCTGCTCAGTCCTGAACTTATCCCCGGCATCTATTAGTCTGATTCCCCCCTGTCTGGAAGCATATCCGATGAGTGTGGTGGGGTGGAGGTAGGTTGGACTTGGGCCATCCTTTGGCTCCTGCCATGAGAGCATAAACTTTTATCTTTTCGATGTTACCATTGGGGAAGGGGGGGGGGGTGGTGGAGAGGAAACTAAACCACAAACAACTGCATTAAAATAATAATCAGAGCCTCATGAAAGAGCACAAAACCCCAGTAAACCCTCTGTGCTTTGAAACGTGAATCTTATCTCCCTCTGTCAAGGTTAATTGTTGCTGGGTTCAAATCATGGACAAGCTTTCATTAAGACTGGAGATGAGAGCCATGGCTGGGCCAGGTCCATCTCCGGGTGGTTTGGAGCAGGGTTGAATTTGGTCCAGCCTGTTAAGGAGGGAGTTACATCTGTAAGTACAAATTTCATTACAGGCGTTGGATTTAAATCTGATCTTTAATGTTTCCTGAGTGTCTTCTCCCGGGGTCATAATCTGTGGGGCTGTTTTAAAGGTGGTCACTTAACATCTTTCCATATAACTTTATTTCTTTCCGTATCTTGTTGAAGACCAGAGTGTGATCAGATCTGGAGAGCTTAGGAACAACTGATAAAAGTTTTTCCCTTGAATAACAGACTCTTTTATGTGGTGGAGAGCAAGCAGTCTGCCCTGGGAAGCAAGTCCTCCTCATTTCTCAGTTAATTAACTTACCAAGAGCCAAAGATGGATTTTTATTTTTGTTTTTGGAGCACTGCAGAGTTGCTGTCGCAGCCCAACCTATGTCTTGTTGTGGTTGCTGCTCTTGCATCTCATGTTCTTTTAAAGGGATGCTTGCAGGAGATGGGCTTTTCAGAGCGTTAACAATGAAAAAAACCCATTAAACCACATCACAGCATTAAAAAAGTGCATTAATGAAAAGGGCATAATGAGTATTAGAAATAGTTTTATACCTCCTTGAACTGGGAAATATAAATACACATAAATTCAGTGACTGTCCCCCCCTGCCTCCCACAGAGTCGTGTTTCGAACTGGAGAGATGAATTTGGGAGACAGTCTTTCACATGCAGATATGTTGAGATTATGGTTCTGCTTGGGTAAATCACAGAAACTGTTCAGTGGTTGAATTTGCTCAGCCCTGAGAGGGTGTTATTGATGTTGTCTTCACCTCTGTGCTGTCTCCTGGGATGCTCAAGCACAAAAGGAGGCTAAGGAGATATTGGAAGGAAAGATTATTTTCCCACTTTCTGCACTTTTTATGAGGTGGGTAAGAGAGTTGCTTGTATCAGTGCTGGGAATCTTCCCTGGTGTTTGTGTTAGAACAAGCAAAGGGGAAAACAAGCTTGTTTTGGAAATAACACTGATGGATTGTTTTCCTGTTGGTGTGGGTTTTTTTTACTCAGGAGTTTCCATGACTATTATCAGAACTTTTCAAACTTTTAATACCAAACAAAATTCATGAATTCTTCTCCAAACTCCTTTCTCCCAGCTGCACAGTGACCTTGGAAAGTATCTTTGAAAGCGGTGGTTTCGTAGGGCTGAGCCTTTGGTGGTTTCTGGGCTCTCCTGGTATAAAGCTGTGGAGCTGTGGGATGTGTAACCACTGGCTGTCAGGGCCCTGAAGGAGTCTGTGGCCCACAGAAGGGTCCAAAGTGCTGCAGGATTGGGCATGCAGGATCCTTCCTTGGCGACAGAGATGCTGTTTTGACACAGGGAGCCCTCAAACCTGGCTAATGGGATGTGGCCAGCCGTGACTTGACATGATTGCTTAGCATTCCATCTCCACCTTTCCCCCCAGCCTGCTGCTTTCCCGTGGCTTGTTTTCATTTCCTTGCTAATTCAAGCATGTCTGATGCTGGCAGGAGGAATTTTTGTGTGGTGCATAGGTCAGGGAGATCTGACTGCAGTCGGATTTTACAGGTGACGTTCATACAGAGGGGTGGGGGAGCAGGACAACAGGAAGGTCACAGAGATGGGAGCTGTGGGAAGTGCTGTTGTGGATGGTGGGGAAGTCTGGGAAGGAGAATGCAGTGGGAGTGTAAATGGGTACAATCCATGGGGATTTATATTACTTTCTGTTGTCAGAGACACTGGAGTGTGTTCTCCCTCTCTGTGGGCATCAGCTCATGGCACCATGAGCCATCACGTGCCATCTCTGGCTGGCACAGAAGTGCTGGTGATAAGCAGGTGTCCCTCACTGGTGTGTGGAAAGAAGAGTCAGCTTGCCTTGGGAATGTTTTCCCCAAATCCAGCTTCAGCCCTTGCGTAGGGCTCAGCCCACTCCCTCGTGCTGTGACTGACAGAAACCAGAGCTCTGCTCTTCGTGTGGGTTATATCCACTAGCAACCAGCTGCTGCTGGTATTTGATATCAGCTGGGAAACCCATCAGGAAGCTTTGATTGGGCTTTTTTCTCTTTCATTTTTTAAAATTTCCATCACCTTTTCCAGCTTGCTCCCCACACTCTGCTTGGTCTGTCTGGTTCAGCCACTTCCACGTGCCCCAGCAGTGGGGAGGTGGGAGCTCACATGTGGCACAGGGATCTGCACTGTGCCAAGCTATAGGAACATCCCTGATGCCTCACCTTGGGCAGTCTTGGCAGCTTTTCTATAAAACTGAAGGAAAAAGGCTGCATAGCTCTGGAACGCTCTTTTTTTTTTTTTTTTTCCTTTTTTTTTTTTTTTCTCCAGTTCAATGCATTTCCACGCCTCAAAATGTAGATGTGCAATTTATTCAAAGCAGTCCTTAGAAAGCTACAGGCTGTGGCTTTTAATTTTCATGTGTGTTTATTTTTATGGAAAAAAAAAATAAATCCCATGTTTTCTTCATTAATGGGTGGTATTTACTTAAGGTACAGCAGAAATCTGATGTTGAGTTTCAAATTAGGCAAATCTCCATTTATTAAAACCCCAAGTGCCTCTGTTTCCAGAGTTTTTCACGGTACATTTAGGCCCCATGTTGGAAACTTAAGGCTGACCAGCCTGAGCTCAGATCTAGCAGGAAGGGATCTTACAGTCTGTCTGACTTTTAGGCTGTAGTAAAGGCTGGTGCCATAGAGGGGTGTGAAAAGCCTTTCATGTGGCCAGAGGAGGACCCTCCAGAGGCCCAGCCTGGGTGGAGGAAAGTTAGGAGCAAGGCAGAGACAAGAATCCATCCTGTTGGAGGCACAGGATAAGGTTTCACTTCTGGGGGCTGGTTCCTTTGCTCTAAACCAAACAAAACCTTGGGTTTGACTTTATTACTCATTTGGTTTTTCCTTTTCTGGGAATGTGTTGCTTTATCAAGCAGTGCTGGCAGCCTCCAAAAAAACTTGGTTTGCAGTAGGACACCTGTGCAGTTTCTTCTTGTTGAAAGAATTCTGTGTGTTGGTTCTAGTGAGCTGAGGAGGGACTGGTGGACTGTCTTATCACCAGTGTCTCCAGTTGCTTAACAGAGTACTGAGTTCCACGGGGAGGTGGCACCGCTGGGCTTTCCAAGCTTTGCATCCAGCTCAGTGTGACCACGTGCCTTGCAGACACCATCAGCAGCAGGTAAGTGCCCCCTTCTGAAATCAGATGAAGTCTTTGGACTTGCCTGTGATTTTTTTTTTGTCCAGTGTCAGATGAGTACTGGAAGGCTCTCCCTCGTGTCCAGAGGGGATTAGCTCTCAAGGATCTCAAGAGGAGAGAGGTTAATAGCAGCTGTAACAATCTGTCCATCTGGCACTTGATGCTGTTTTAGGGTGGATGCCCCATTTTTGGAAGAGAGGAAAGCAATCACTCCCTACTTGCACAGACAGGTTTGGCTCTGTCACATCCTTCTGCAGTGTTCTAGTGCTGGTATTGTATTAACTGGAACTGGAAATAATAAAGCCAAAAGTTAGCCCAGCAGGGGATTAAAAAACCCACCCCAGCCAAGGCATTGACATCTCCCTGCCCCTCCCAGTGTTCAAAACGCCCATAAAATTTCTGTGAGTTTGGAGAAATACATCAGCAGGTGAGCTCTGGGCAGGGAACTGTATCCAGATGCCAGGGGTGGTGGTTGTGAGGACCTCTGCCCTCAGCTTCCCTCTCTGCAGCCATCTTCCCCTCCTGCAATAATGAGGCCCATTGCTAAATAAATAACATTAAATAACACTCCTTCTCTGCCAGGCCAAACCAGCCTGAAGTGACAGGCATGAGCATAAGCAAAGCTAATTCACCGACTTATCTCCAGTGTGCTGTATAATTGAGTTCATCAAATCAAATCTGTGTAATAAAGCTCTGGAAGTGAAGGCAGAGCTACAGCTTCATTGTGCTTCAGCCAAGAATCAATTTTTTTCATTTTCTCTATTGTTTTATGACAATTCCTGTGTGATGGTGAGGGCCAGAAAAGATGGACACTCTACAAAAGTTTCTGTCCCTCTATCACTGGCATTTCATATCCAGACTAAAAATGAAAGGAAATTTTGTAGATTGGATCAGCCACGGTAAGGAGATATCTGGGGCAAAATGTCCAGCAATGAAGAGCTTTACTCCTGCATAAAGTTAAATTTGAGTTTTATCTGTAATTTTATTTTTTTTTTTTTGTAGTGCATCCTGTTATTTCCCCTGAACACACAGTTAGGGAAGAAAGGGATTAAGACAAATTTATTTTATGGTGTCTTCATTTCAGAGATGCAATAAAAACATGGAGCACAATAAGAAGTTACAAGCTCAGCCCTCTTTTGCTGAGAGAAGACGTTTAGGGGGTGTTTTGGATTAAAGCCTCCGAAGTAAAACCCTACAGTCATTCAAGCTGAAAGAAATCCAGCTTTTCTTTGTTTTGAGTTTGGAGCAAGTGTCATATCCCAGAGGAAAAGGGAAAGATTGGACCACATTTTCTGCAATGCCTGTTAAAATATATGTTGTAGGAGTCCAGCCCAGCCAAAATGCAATATGTAGGCTTTTTTCTGTAGATAGAACTGTTTCCCTTTTGGGTGTTTGGTTTTATTTATTTGTTTGTTTATTTATTTATTTATCTATTTATTTATTTTAGGAATGGCTTGTATCTATCCAGTGGGTGTGTCAGTTGCAAACGTTTGAAAACTTTAATTCTCCTCTGTCTCTAAATTTGTCTCTGCTTCTCATGACCACAGAAAATGCAAGAGATGTTTTTTTTGGCCATGTAAGAAGCCTTAAACTTTTCAGAGGAAGATGCTGAGGGGTGTGGTGAAGTGACAACTCCTGTCTCCTCAATCTTGTCAGCCTTGGGATTTTCCCCATGGGCTGGGTAAGAGGTGGCTGCTGGAATGGGAGCATCGTCCCAGTTTTGATGGCACATCCTGATCCAGGTGAGCTGAACGTGCCGGATGAAGCAGCCTGGGTTCAGTAGGCATTATTTAAAGCAGTCATAACGCTGCATGCTTTTTAATTTGGGAGTGCCCCAAGCTGAGAGATTGCAGAGATCAGGGAGGGTCAGGAATGGAAGGAGAAGGAAAAACGAGTGTGTTACCCAGAGCCTTGAATTCCCCTCATCCTCCATCCAGGTTCCCGAGCTGACCTCCTCCAGCTCACTTGATGCAGAGCTGGGCTTCACCAGAGACACTTCTCCTCTCCCACTTTGCTTACACAGCTGGGCCTGAAGCATGCTCTTGCAAAACATACATCCAGTGCAAATATTATCCCTCTGCATCCTGCCCCTGTTATTCCTTGCGTGCAGGATCAGCAGCTGGAGTGTGTACCTCGAGTCCCGCAAGACGCTCTGGAGCCACCCCGAGAAACATCGCCTTGGAAATCCTCCCCCAGGTCCATGAAGGGACTGGGAAAGGGGACTGGACAGTCCTGTGTTCAGCCAGGCTGTTTTCAGACAGACAGTGGATCCTGAGAGAGGTTTTGGTCCGCGGGAGGAACGCCGTGGCTGGTTTCGTGTGGCTCATTACGCTCCCGTCGCCGATTCCTAAATGGAGTCCTGTCGCTGAGACAGACCAGGTTTGCTTTTACTAAAAACACGGGGGTGGGTTTTTTTTTTTTATTTTTCTTGTACCAAAGTATGTAACTTTAGATGGCCATCTCTCTGTGCCTGGTCACCTCTGAGGTTTGTTTTTTTTTTTTCCACTGACATTCACCTTGATAAGCTACAAAGAGGTACAAACTGCAGCAGCTTGCTGCGTCTTGACTAGTGTCTTGCTTTGATAGAAATCCTCTGGGTAAAAAAAAAAAAAAAAAAAAAACACACCTTGTGCAGCAAAAGCAAAGGCCAGAGTCGCTTTCATGAGGCAGGCTTAGTCCCCCTGGAGGACTGACATCCCCATTTTTGAGGCCTAATTGCATGAAGTCTCCTGTGATAATTTCTTAGACAGCGATGAAAGGCGGCTGAAGGCAGCATTGAGGGGGATGAGCCCAGCGGGCCGCTGGAGTGCGTTGATAGGGCAACAAAGACATCCAAAGGCTTGGACAACAGCAATCCTGTTGGATGTGCTTAAAGTCCTTTCCCATCCCTTGCAAAGGCGGATTCCCGGGGTCGATCCATATTAAAATGCTCCCTGGAAGGTGCATTTCCCGTGCACCTTGTGGTGTGAAGGGTGGCTCTTGTTTCAGTTATTGTTGGCTTTGCATGCAGGCAGCGTTTGTAGGGAGTCATCCTTCTGACACCGGGCTCATGGTGTCAGCCTGGGCAAATACCCACCAGCAGCATCTGTGCCTGCCCAGAGGGACCACAATCCAGGCTCCCTGATGCTCCCCAGACCTGCAGCAGCGAGCTGGAGGTTTTTCTGTTGCTCTCTACCCCTCTTTTCTCCCCACTATCTGATCAAGCAATGCGTTACCCTGTGCCAAGGGGGTGAGGGAACGTCCCGGCCCGTGGGCTCAGCTTGGAGCAGCGTGTGGGGTTATTGATTTACAGGCTTCAAAGGATGGCAGGGCATGATGAGTTGGGCAGCTGCCAATAGCTCCATGTCACCAGAAGCCTGTGACTCTCCATGTGTGAAAGCTTTGCTGCTCCTCAGTAGTTCAGATGGCTTGGTGTCTGTCGGAGCAGGCACAATTTGTCAGGTTCTTGGGGTGCACCTACATCTTCTGAACACTTTTTGAAGCTGTTTCTGCATTTGATTTGACAGCCCGAAGCCCAGAGAAGGGAAGAACGTAGCTGGTTTGTGGGCATGCAGCCCTCATGTTTAACTTGGACATCACAGCCCGCTCATAAACCCCAGGTAACATGAGTTTTGAAAGCCCCCTGCAGTATTGATTTATAATTTTCTGCAGCATCAGCATCACTTTAAAGAACAAGGGATTTTGTAATGCAGTTGTAAATTATTCCTGTAAGTACCTTAAGTGCCTCATGGGAGGGCATGTTTGCTCACGATGCTTCGTAATTTATTCCTTCTCATGTTTTTCAGCTGTGCAATAGAACATTTGTGAATATCCTGGAATGAGGATCCTTACAGATGGCACTGACATGTACCAGGCTCACTTGAAAACCCTTGTATTATCTGCAGGAAGGAGTAAAAAAAAAAAAAAAAAAAAGGTAGGAAGAAGTATGGGAGTTTCCTGAACCTATGTGGCAAGTTAGAAGCTCCTGAAAAGTTATAAACAGGATCATTTTGCTTCTTGAATCCTCTCCTGGGGGTTCCCACTGGGGACTTTGTGGAATAGACTGTCTTTGCCAAGTATTGCTGCTGGTAGAACTCTCAGCTTGGGTTTTATCACGCAGTTCCTTTTCTCAGTGCCCTTCTCTGTGGATGCAATCAGTTATATTCTAGAAATACACAGTTTTACTGTTGGTTCTAAGAGTGGCTTTGTGCAGGTCTAACCTTGGATGTCTCAGTCAAACACAATTTGTGTTGTCTTCAGCAGAGCCACATTTTGACTCTTAAGAGTGTTGTTTTACCCTCTTTCTGTCTAAGTACTTGGTAGCCTGTCTGATGTTTAGCTGGTAGCATCAGGTCCTGAAGGATCCCAAAAGCAACTGTCCCAAAGTGTGAAGTTTCAGGTGTAACTCAGAGAAGACTTCAGTGGCCAAATGCATGCAAGGGGTGAAAAGCCTCGGTTGGCTCTTGCTGGTGTGGACAGAGTTATGTCATCCCAGATACTTTGTGAGTAAATAAGTGGCTTTGTTGTACATTATTTGAAAGCAGCCCGACACGAAGTTTGCTCTGTTGACTTCACTGACCTCAAAAACTCTCATAGCCACTCAGTCTGGCTCATTGCCCTGTTCCGTGTGGATTTGTTATGGGGGTGTAAACGCAGGTTGAAATCTTACAAAGATAAATTTTTCTTGAGTGGGAAGGCCAAGAGATTGCTGTTCAGTACACAAACAGAGAAATAGTCTTTATTTCTGGCTCCATGTTGGGATTTCCAGCTCAGCACCCTTCCAGGCGTGCTCGTGGAATGCCCGCAAATCCTTGTAGGTGAGGCAGGGCACGGTGGTCCTTTGACAAAAAACAATCCTGAGGGGCTGAGATTCCGTCAGCGTGCCCCCATCTGCTCAGATTAGCTGACACAGAACTAACAGTGGTTGTATGGCTCAGGCCATGAAGTAAATACCCATCACGTTGATCTCCGGAGCAAAGGAATTGTTTGTGGTGTCTTGACCTGCCCTGAACTCCTGGGCAATCACAAAGGATTATTGAGAGTTACAGCCCAAACACAGTGAGCAGTACCTTTTGCTCTGTGCAAACGCACTGTGCATGCTTGTGAGACCAATTAGGGATCCCAGGGACTGCCCTAAATTCATTCTCATTTTGCTCCTGGCGCATCCTCACTCACACAAGAAGTTGTTCTGGAGCTCCTGGTCACGGGCACCGGGTGTTTGCCCCACCGTGGCCTGCTGTCCCTGCCACCCAGCCACCTGCCTGTGCTAATAAACACTTCATGCCCAAGTCCTGAAAAACAGACCAGAATGCCTTGATGAACCTGGAAAGCCCCGATAGCACGTGTTAACGTCTGTTCTGCGAGCCCAGTCGCCCCTGGTGCGTGGGCCTCTTGCCTGGAACAATTATCTGCTGGGGGAAGATCTTGCAGACCGTCTGGAAGTGCCTTTTGCCCTCCCTTTCATCCATCTGGCCGTTAATAGCCTGTTGGGGGATGCAGAGGATTTAGCCTGAGCTGCAGGAGTTGCAGCTGGCCCGGTGGCCAACCCGCTGCTCTCGGCTCTGGCTCCATGCAGGAACCCATGCAGGAACCCATGCAGGAACCCATGCAGGAATCCATGCAGGAATCCATGCAGGAATCCATGCAGGAATCCATGCAGGAATCCATGCACTTCCCTGCCTTGCTCCCTGAGCCAGCTGTGGGCGTGTGCCGATTGCGCCGCTGGGCTCGACATCAGCACCCCGGCTCATCACTGCAGCTTGGCAGCAAAACCCGGCGTATCCTTTTCTTCTTCGTGTCAAGAGCGTGATTAAGTCCTCCTGTTTCTGTGCAAGAGCCCGGAGCAGCTGCCTCTGTTCTCCCCTGGCTGGGCTGTGTTTCTCAGGATACAGGAGGGATGCCAACGAAGCAATGTCTCTCCTGGGAGAGGGTTGGAAGGATCGTGTTATTGGAGCTCCAGCAGAAAGCTTCACCCACAGAAAGGGTGTGGGGAGTAGCAGCTGATCTAGACCAAATGATGACTTAACCTCGCCTGAAAATTAAGATGTCGTTCCTTCAATTTTTTTGTCCTGCTGGAAAACTGAAATATTTCCCTGAAACCCAACTTTTTATTTTTGTCAAAAAGCCTGCCTGTTGGAACACTCCCCACCAGCTCCAGTCCTGGAGTTTTCCAGGACTAGCCTGAAGTTTCCATCAGGCATCACAAGGCATTGTTTGGGTTTTTTTTTTTTTGCTTGTTTATTTGTTTGTCTTTTAAGGCAGCCAAGCAAAACAACTGCTGGCAAGATCTTTAGTACCTGATTCATCCTTATGAGATTCTCTGTAAAGCGAGAAGGCATGTTCCAGATCTATCTGCAACTTGCTTTTAAAACTGAATTTTCTCTAATACCCCAAGCAAGAGTTAATAAATGGCTCAAGTGTTTGTTTCAGTTTAGGTGGTTAATTGGTTCTGAATTTGTTTCAGATGGGGCATGTTTATCCCATGACCCTGTAAACACAATCTGTCTTTCCATCCCCTAAGTAGCCTCTCTGTCCCTTCAAACATTTTTGTTCACCTTCCTGGCACCCAGTTTTAAGTATACTAAACTCAGAGGAGCGTGGTTCTCTGCTTTCCACTCTCCTGGTTTCCTTGAGGAAAGCAAGGGCTCCACCAATGTACACTTATAGATTTGATGTCAGCTCCACATTTCTTTCTGGCCTTTCATTTGGAAGCTATTTTGGTTGAGAACAACTTTTTGGCTATTTAGAGAGTGGAAAAGAGCCTCAGGGAATGTCCTTTTTCTCAGTGCCAGTAATACCATGATTGGAAAACACTTCCTTTCATTTTCGTTTGTGCCTTGGTGCAGCTGAAAGGTGCTGGAGCAGATCATGGCAAAAGGGCAGGTGATGCAGAGGGAGGAGAGGATGGGACACCCTTCCTGCAAAGGGTGGAGCAGGGTGGCCTCTGGCTGCCGAGTGCATCGTGGAACTCCACCCATCACATCCTGGGAATGACTTCAGACCGGCTTGAGGATGGAACACCACCCAGGAATGACATTTTGCTTGGATTTTTAAAGTTCCAGGACGAGTCTCTGCCCTGGGTCTGGTTGGTAACTGAGCTCATAACTTTAGCTTTCACTACTTTGCTGGGGTTCATTCATGTGCTTTGAAATGTGACTGTTCATGAGGCAGTACCAGCATTTTTTCCACCCCCTTCTCTTGAGTGACTCTTCCCTTCCTTGCTATTCTTGCTAAATTGCACCAGTCAGGAGAGAGAGAGTTGAAATAGCCACAGCTTTAAGCTGAAGACTGTTTGCTGCATTATTAAAAAAAAAGGCTTAATTCCCTCTCCATCAAGCTTATGATATTAAAATCAATGATTCTCCCTCTTTTCTCATGAGTTTTATTGGTGTGAGCTGCCATGCCGTGCACAAAGGGCTCAGATATTGTGACTGCAATGCACTTGATACCTGAGCTAAGGAGGGGCAGGTAATGGATAAAAGACTGTGCAGGTCTTCCTCCTCACTGGGCCCTCTCCTGAATGCTGGAAAATCCCCAGGATTGGTTTTCCTCACGGTTTTTTTGCTGTTCTAGGTGGAAATGACTTTTAAAAAAGGACCACTAAGATGGTCCTGAAAACATGTGTCTCAGGGAAAAGAGGGGTTGCGTTGTTCAGCTACTGTGATGAGGGATGTTTTTTGTGAAGGGGAAGATGTGTCCATTCAAAAATACTTGTGCTTCCATGTGTGTATTCCACAGACTTGCCTTGGCAGAGTAAATCCTCACTGCACTGCAGGTTAGATGAGAAGTGACTGGGCAACTACCTGCAAAGTCACTGGGGGGCAACTGATCTGTGCCTTTTTTCTGTCATTCCTGATCTGGAGGAGAGAGTCACGTGAAGAACTTGCCAGCACAGGAAAGTTCCTGTAAGATGGCATTGCTTGGCTGTGAATATTCATGTGCAACTTGTTTCTGGAGCAAAAACGTGAGCGGGGCTGTGGTGCCGCTAATTGCAAGTGAAAGTGGTTATTTTCACTCAGTTGTAAAGGAAATCTCAATTTGTGAAGATTTTGCTTGAGTCAGGGGTGAAGCTCCTGTCAGCTTTAAAAGGTGTAGTTCTGAAATGCTGAGTTTGCATATTGAGACCCTCTTAGATACTTTATTTCATAGGAAAGATTCCCAGGCTGTCTCAGCATGTTACTTTGTCAAACTCACCTTTTTTTTTTCCCCAAAAGAGGTTTGAGTCTGACTTATTATTCTGCTTTTTATTGCATCTTTGTTTGGTGAAGTTTATACATTCTTAGATCAAACAGTATACAGTCTGACCAGGAATCGTGCAATCACAGTGGGAGATGGGAAGGAACAGCATAATTTATTCTACAAACAAAGGCATCATCTGCATTAAAGTAAGAGTTGGTTAACAAAATGGGTTTTACTGCAATAGAAAAAATAAATATGCAGCTTTCTCTGAGCTGTGTTTAGAAATAGTTACACTCCAATGAGGAATGTGGCACTCGTGTTCCCACAGGGGCTGCCTTCATCTCCTGGAAGCTTCTACCCTGGTCTGTCTTGTCTGGGAAGACTGGAGGGATCTGACCAGATCCTTTTTGTAAAATGGGATGGGTAATGAATGCCAGCAGAAGGACTACACTGGGTTTAATATTTCCTCTGAGATGGACCAGCTGCTCTGGGTCGGGATCATGCACAAGCTCATGCTGAGGAGAACTCTGAGGACACTGGGAATGGGCATAAAAAGGTGATGTCAAAGGATCAGTAAGTCTTCTTGTTACCTACAGCTTGTTCTGGAGACTGCCTGTGTCAGGGCCTTGTAGGACAGCTTTGCTGGTAAAGTTGTAATTTTGGTAAAATTTCCAAATTACTGTGTTTTGGCTGCTGGGTGGACAGAGGATCCTCCTGAGTGTTTGCTGGACAACCAGAAGCTGGAAAGTTTACTGAGTGGGGTATGTGTTATGGGCAAAGGCTGGTGAGTCAAGCTCCTGCTTCTGGAGCCGAGGAGGAGGAGAGTTGGGGGAGATTGTCCCCTTTTTTTCCTGAGGATGAGTAGGGAGCTACCTGCACCACAGACCCGGGAAGTATCAGCTGGATTAAAACTTGCTTTATCCAAGAAACGTTATAAAAGCTCCTGGTAGACAGAAAAGGCTAACTTCAGGGAAGGTAGTGGCACAACTCCCCTCAGCATGAGCCAGGAGAAGATTTCATCCTGGAGCTGCAGTGAGTACAACCAGCGTTTCTCCTGGAGTATAAACCAAGAGTCGCCAGGAGTTACTGCTCATACATGCACACAGTGGTGCTCAGAGCCTGGCCACTGAGACCTTTCCTTGGGGATCCATATAAAACACTTCTCACAAAAGCTGCCCTGTGTGTGAGCAGAGGCACACACTCCTGCTTGTAACGTTAAAAATAGTTAAAAAAAAAAAAAAAAGAACCCACCACCCCTTTTTCACACACACAGAGTGACATACCTCTTATCTTCCTGCCAGTCTGGTGGAGATCTCAGCACAGCTAAACAGCACACACCATGTGGGACACTAAAAATGCTGCCTGGGAAGTGCTTTCAGTCCCTGCTCTGAATTCTGCCAATGTAAAAAAAAAAAAAAAAAACCAACAAAAAAAAGTCCCCTTTGTCATGGTGGTGAATGAATTTTCTTGTTCCCCTTTGTGCCTGGATTTATGTTAACCCTGGCTTTCAGCCGAGTTTGATCTGCTCACTTTATTGTATTGCAAACAGTAGTCAATAGCTCTTCAGCTTGAGATTGCCTGGATTTATTTTCAGGTCAAGTCAACTCTCCTTGACCCAAGCCTGAACCAAAATACATTCCCAGAAGATTCCCCCACACAGGATATCGGATCCAAAGACAGAGTGACATTGTAAGGGGTTCAAGGTTCGGGCTCAGTACAACAGAGCCCCTGTTGGTGCAGGGAAGGCACCGAGCAATCCTTCTTATTTCAGAGCTGGGTCCTCTCCTGGGGCAACTCACAGCAGATTTTGTCACCCACCAGTTACTTCTCTTCGTGAGCAATGTCATGCCATAAAACCATGGAATGGTTTGGGTTGGAAGGGACTGTAAAGCTCATCTCATTCATTCCACCCCCCTACCCTGGGCAGGGACACCTTCAGCTCGACCAGGTTGCTCCCATTGCATTCCTGGTGTTTGTGGTCTGAAGGGGAGCCAGTTCTAGCTCCTTATGGATGTGTTTGCATGGCCCTAACATGCCTGCGTGGAATTTACTATGCTGGCTTTAAGCAACTGATGACATGCTCTGCATTCTTTTATATTTTTTTTATTATTATTTTTTTTAAGGAAAAGTGTGGTCTCTTTTTCAGGACTGCCTGGCACAGGGGCAGGACCAACTGACACTGCATCGTGAAGTGAAAAACACAGCTTTGAGGACTTGGGGCTAAAATGGAATGAACTCATGGATTTATCCTGGATGATAAATCTTCCTTCAAAAGAAGGCAGCCTTATGTTTGATACAATAGACTGTTTATTTCTTCTATGGAAAAAAAAAAAAAAAAGAAGTGGTGTAATCAGATAGGATTAGCTTTCCAGAGGCCCTGGGCAGAAGCTGAAGCTCAGACTGCCTCCTTCTTCTGCTCATGTTGGATAATATGAGTAGTCTAAGACCTCTCTGCCTTCCTACAGCGTTGGGCTATGAGCTGCTGCCAGTGTGCCTTGAATATCAATCTAATGTTCAACAAGGGTTTCCACAGAAATTAAGTGTCCAAGTGTTTGGCTGGTATAAATGGCTTGTTTCAGCTGGGAACCTGGCCCAGGTATGGAAAAAAAATACAGCCTTATTAGTGTTTGGTTTTTTTTTTTTTTTAATCTCCAGCAGGTATTGGATACACACAACAAATACACATCCAAGGTCCAACTGACTCGGTGCTGCATGAAGAGTCTGTGGGGTGCGTGCGCTGACTTTGTTGTTTGGGCTGTTCGTGGTTAATGTTTCGTGAGCCCTTTTTCCTTTTATCTAGAGATTCAATTCCCCGGGAACAGCCCCGTGTGTGCAGTTTTTGTGATGCCCCAAATTTCACACCTTGTTGGGACGGACAGGGTAGCTGTCAGCAAGATAGCTGGGCAGAGGGAAGGAGGGAAGCAGGAAGTCCACAGGAGTTTGCACGGGGCCCATGCAGTTGGTGTGATGATAAGCAAATCCCATCTTTTCTGATGGGTCAAGTGGGTTATCTGTGCCTGAGAGGGTGATGTGGTCAAAGGGGCATGGATTGTTTTAGCGCCCAGGAGCTGGTCAGCGGTCACTGTTATCTTGTGCAGAAACCTTAAACTGATTTTTTCCCCTTGTTCCTCTGGAATAAAATACTTAGGATTGTGATTTACCACAGAGGGAGGACAAGGGCATGAGCAGTTACTCTACAGTAAGTTGTGTGTTTGCTGAACCCCTTCCTCTAGCTGTTCTGAGAGTTTTTGTCCTGATCCACAGGTTCCTCCTGAGGGAAGATATGCTCCAGGGAGACAGCAGGGCTCACCAGGGACTTGTGCTTTGGGTGAGTGTCTGGAGGATGTGTGTGATGGACAGGAGCCTCATCTCGGTGCCCTCCGAGCCTGAAGCCAAGCTGGAGGAGTCCAAACCCACGTGCCCCGTGGGGCTGTGCTGACCACCCTGTCCCAGGTACAGAGGGAGAAAGGGGGGAGGCATGTGCCTGTTTCAAAGGAACACAGCATTTGTGGGGTCAGGAGAGAGGTGGGAAGCCAGAGATGGAGTGGGACCAGTATGTGTGGAAGGGGGCCATGAGAGCAGTCCCACACTTTTATTTTATTTACTGAACATTTTCAAGGAGCTGCTGCTGAGTGGGGGGGGTGACTGTCATTCTCGGCTCCCATGCTTGGGCTTAGCTCCAGGAACTCCAGTCCAGCTATGCTGCCTTTCAGCAGCTGGAACTTGGGCCCTGTGTTTAATGTCCCTTCCTCAGTGCTCATGCAGTTGGTTTTCCTTGCCAAGATGATATTTATTTTCCTTCCTAAAGGACTGCTCTAAACATCACACTTTTAAAACAATACGCCTTTTTTCCCCCACAGAGAACAACATGATACGTCGCCACTGAATTAATATGTCCGTGAAAAGTGAATATAATCCCCCCCAGTAGATCCCCTTTCCAAAAGATTTATGATTTAATGAATTTTTTATTTCTTACCGACCCGTAATATTCAGTCGTTTTACACCTAGCAGGACTCTTTCCCATGGAAGCAAGGGAAGGTTGGGAGGGGGGTCCCATCACCCTAATTCCAACTCCTTTCTTTCCTCTCTGTCCCTGGTGTGCCACTTGTTGCCGATGCAGGTTCTCCTGCCATAGCATGGCTTCTGTCAAAACCTGCCCCTGCCACGTTAATGTCACCCTGCGAATTTGAGACTGTGCTGTGCAGGGAGGAGAAGTTTATGGATGGTGTTTATGTAAAAATCACTGCCTCTGAAAAGTCTTCTCTGCTGGCTGCTTGGTTGCTCCAGGCAGGATTCTGGCTCGGGGTTTGGTTTTATCCTCCTCATGGTCACACTCCAGCATGCCCTCCAATAAGTGACAATAATGCTAATTATGAAGCAGCAAATAACAGGTAACACCTTTACTTAGTGGAAAGGGTAAGAGGGAAATGAACTGTGAAGGAGAGACAGCCATATCCAATAGTTATTAAAATGGGTAATTGCACCACAACTGATTTTTCTAAAAGCTCTCATCACATTGAAAATTGTAAACTGATTGCTCTGCCACCCTTTCCACAGTGGATCCTGCTGGGTTGCTTGGCTTTGGGAAAGCTTGGGATTGACAGGAAATACCCTACCATGCAGGTGGACAAAATCTTAAACTCTTCTTCTATTGTGTCCCCCCTCCATCTCTGGAGGTGTCCCAGGAATGACTAAACAAGGCACTCAGAGCCCTGGGCTGGGTGACAAGACTGGGGATCGGGCACAGGTTGGACTCGATGGCCTTGGAGGTCTTTTCCAACCTCAGCAATCCCGTGATTCTGATTTTTGGGTGGAAAAAGCCAGAGACTGGTTAAAATCCTGGGTGGCCCAGCTGTTGGAGGCCATGTGAAGCTCCGTGTGCTTTGTGTTGTCTCCTTGAGTCAGGGCTGTTCACCGTCACTTGTCAGCAGGCAAGTGCTGACGGTCCCAGGGCTGGGCAGTGCTGGAACACACGGATCCCTCCCGGCAGGGCTTTCAGCGTGTGCTGCCTCAAACCGCAGATGCTGGAGCCCTAAAATCTTCACCCTTCGCTTTGGTCCTCATTGTTGCGACGGAGGAGGTGAAAATACAGCTTTGGAGCTGTGGAGTGGATGGAAACCAGCCCCCCTGAGGGGCTTCCTGCAGTAAAAATATGGCATCTCATGAACCTTTAAATGAACAGGTGGGTGGTATGGAGGAGGAGGGGGGAAAGTCCTGTACTGTGATTTCTCTTTGGTTGTTTGGGTTAGTGATTTAGGCTGGGCTAGGGGAAGAGCAGGAGCCTTGCCCTGGGATGGGTTGTGGTTGCCCCGGCATCCTCTCCCTGCACTTCTCTCCTCCTTTTTGCTCCACTTTTAAGAGGTCAGCTCCTTTCTGCCTCAGTTTCCCCAGCACTGTATTTCCCACCCCTTTCCTTCAGTCTGGGGAACCTCTGGCTCGCTCCATCCTTGCTCAGAGGAGGATACTGGGGAATCTGCCTACGAGCACAGGTCCCTTCCTTCAAGTGCAGTGATGGGGAGGAGGCTTCTCCCCGCGCTCTCCCCTTGGTTTCCTCGTCGTGCATCTCTTCCAAGCCGGACGGGCCGGAGCTGGACGGGACAGCAGCCCCGTGGCTTTCCTGCTGGCTGCTGACACTGCTCTGGGCACGGTTTGGCGCTAAATGACTCGATTGTTCTCTGCTGGCAGGGGAAGTGGAGCTGGGCAGCACTGCAGCCGCTGCCTGCTCGAAACTCACTGCTCGTTTCCCTTCTGCTGCGGTTTCAGAGGTGACTCCTGATGCAGTCATCTGTTTATTCCTTTTGTTGGCGTGGTGGCTTGTTCCTCCATCCATCTTCCAACTGATGCGGTGAGGAACGTGACCGGGAGGGAACAGAGGACGAGACGTCTCGGGAGAGGGAGGAAGCAGCGCTGCATTTTCACGCAGCGGCCCGCTGGCACTCGCCAGAGAGGACTGCAGGAAGCTCTTTTTTTACCTTTGCACACTTCATGGATCACGGCCTGATTTCCTCCAGGGCTCTCCCTGGCTCTGTCAGGCGATGTGGGTGTTTGCACTCCTGGCTGGAGCTCCTGCTGCACGCAAACCCTTTCCCATGCAATGGGAAAACCTTTCCCTTTGTCCCGTTTGGATATTTACTGTGCAGTCAAAAAGCTCCCCCACCCAACACATATCACACTTTGCCTTATTGGCTTTCTCACTACCACCACCACCCCCACCCCAAAACCACGTCTTTCTAGCACTTGAAGCTGCCAGCTTGCGGGTTTTTTTATTTTTTTAAATTCTCTGTTGACTTGAGTAGGCAGGGCTGGGTGTCAACTTCCATCTGCCTCCCAGCTGGAAAGGGAAGCCTTAAGAGAAAATGAGGATGCTTTCAGCCTGCATTTCCAAAGTCAGTAGGGAGAAGCTCTGGAGACTGTGAGAAATTACTGATTTTTTTTTTTTTTTCTCTCCCCCCCATTAGTAAATATTTATGCTTTTGGAGAATAAAATAATATATTGCTGTTGTTCAGGCTGCTAAACAAAACATGAATGCAAAACAAAGCATTAAATAATGATCTGGCTTTCAGTGCTGTGTTTTGCCCAGCAGTCACGGCCTCTTCTCCTGATGTACCTACCTATCTCTGAGGGTCAGATCTTGCTCTTAGGTGTGTTTATCTGCAGTGCTGAGCACAGTGAAGCTTTCACCTTATACAGGGCCCCCCATGGTCTGGGGAAAGCTGCAGCTTGTCATGGAAGGACCCCAGGACAAACCTAATGTGGTTTGTGAACATAATTAGGTTCACTGCTGCCCTGTGAAGGTCATCAGTCCCTCCCTATCATGTTGCCACAGACTCCTGTGTAGCAGGTGGAAGCTGCAGAGCTTTGCTTTCCCCATTTCCTGAATCATAAAAAGGGTTGGAAGGAACCTTACAGACCATCTTGTTCCACCCCCTGCCATGGGCAGGGACACCTTCCACTAGCCCAGGTTGCTCCAAGTCCCATCCAGCCTGGCCTTGGACACTCCCAGGGATCCAGGGGCAGCCACAGCTTCTCTGGGCAACCTGTGCCAGGGCCTGCCCACCCTCACAGGGAAGGATTTTCTTTCCAATATCGCATCTAACCCTGTCCTCTGGCAGTTTGAAGCAATTCCCCCTTGTCCTAGCACTCCAGGTCCTTTAGGCACTGGAAGGGACTCTAAGACCTCCCTGGAACCTTCTCTTCTCTAGGCTGAACACCCCTAGCTCTCCTATTCCAGTGAGCGATGGATCACCTGGACAGCTGCATCTACAGGATCACATCTTTGGGGAAACCTGCTTGGATTGGCAGCAGATCCCAATTAATCATGGCAAAACCCTCTGCTGATCTTATCTGGGGTGCCCAGCTCTGCTTGCTCTGTTGTAGTTTTGTATCATACAGATACAGAGACACCTAGAGAGGACAGCGAGGGCTCTGCCCTTGGCAAAATGCAGGTGAGGGAAGGTGCCCAGTGACTCCTGGACACCCAGCAGCTTTGTGGTTGCAGGTGCTGGTATTTTTGGAGAGCTGTGGAAGACACTGGACTTCTTGGTGTTATTTTCTGGCATACCAGCTAAGGAAAAGCCACTCCACTTGCTTTTTTGGCTGAGTGGCTGGAGTTCTGCTGCAGTGCCTCTATTTATTTTTTTTTTCCCTAGGATTTTCAGAGCCTGATTTAGCCAAGTGCTTCAGTGCATGCTTATTTTTAAACCTAATCCTGTCGTTGTCTGAATTCATCGTGCTTCAATCCCACCAAATCCACGGACTTGGGTGAGCACTTGGAATTCGAGCAGATGCCGAAATGCTTTGCTTGCTGACAGCTGTGAAGTTTGGAGGACCTCATCTAGGGGAGAGTGAGGATCAGGAAGGGAGATGAGGTTCGTTACATCACAATCCCTCCATGGTGAAAAGGTGGGAGACTTGTCCCTCTGTTCTTCTCCTTCCCTGGCACCCAGACCCGCGGCAGAAAGGCTGAAGCTGATTGTGCTGTCACTTCTGCAAGTGTAAGTGTGGTGTATTTGATTCCGTTCCTTGATGGGGGCAGAATTAAGGAATTGCGAGCTGAGAAACAGAGTATGTTTAAAGTATCAATGTCCTTTTTTTCCAGAATTAAGACTGCTCTGCTTGCAGCTGTGAGGCCTTTTAACCTGCACCCTCACTCTTTTTACATGGGTCTCTTCAACCAGGGAGTAAAATGTCTTGTTTTGCTGCATTCCTGACTCGGTTTAAGCTTGAAAGCTTGTGCTGGACACTTTTGTGGGAAAACACGTTCTCTTTTTAAGCATGCATTTGTTAGCAGGTTTAATCATATAATCATAGAATGGTTTGGGTTGGAAGGGACCTCAAAGATCATCCAGCTCTACCCCCCTGCCATGGGCAGGGACACCTTCCACCAGCCCAGGTTGCTCCAAGCCCTGTCCAGCCTGGCCTTGGACATTTCCGGGGATGCAGGGGCAGCCACAGATTCTCTGGACAACCTGTGCCAGGGCCTGCCCACCCTCACAGGGAAGAATTATTTTCTAATATCTATTTTAAACCTACTCTCTATCAGTTTGAACCCATTCCCCTTGTCCTGTTTGTTGCCTGGGGAAATAAGATTAAGCATTTTGGGGGAAACAAAATACAAGCGTTCTGGGGGTGCTGAAGCCCTCAGGTTGCAAGGGCTAAAATTTAGACCCCTGTCTTCCAAAAACCAGTGGCTGAAATGTGTTAGTTAAGCTGTATCCCCTGCCTGAGCAGCGGCTCAGCAGTGCCAAGGTGATTTAGGCTCTGGGAACTGTACATGAGGCAGGGTTTGGGCAGGGTGATCCTGCTCCAGGTCACCTGGTGTTTTCAGAGCAGCCTGGTGGTATGTGCAGATCCAGGGATCAGCAGGTCGATAGTCCTCTAATCCCAGCATCTTCCCTGGGATGAAGGACAGACAGACAGACAGACCAACCCCCTTCTCCCCTAAGGGCCGTGTTACCTCCCTCCCTTCCCTGCACTCAGCAGCAGCGTGAAGGAAGGAAGGGATTTTCAGTTTTAGTCAGTGACTCTCTGGCATCTTGTCACTTTTCCTTGGCTTTAGTTTTCCTTGGCATTAGCCTTTCTTGCCCTTGGGGAGGGAGCAGAGGTGAGGATCTGCTGCCTCCCCTTGCCTGGTCTGCTCAGTATTTACAGTGGCAAGGGGAAAACAAATCAAACCAGAAACCTGCTTTTCTTTTTCATTTTCTTTTTTTTTTTTTTTCTCATATATTTTCTCTCTGCTCTGTCCTTCTCTTTTCCTAAGCTTTTTTCACTTTTTTTTTCCCCTCACCCTTTCCTCTGTTTTCTTTTCCTCCTTCTTTTCTCCTCTTCTCTCTTAATTCATCTTCCCCCTTCACCATTTTTAATTCTGGCGTTTTTGACTTCCCCTCCGCTCCCCCCCCCACCCCCTTTCCTCCCCTTCTTTTTTTTTCTCCCTTCTTTTCTTTTCTCCTTTCTTTTTTTTTCTCCCTTCTTTTTTTTTCTCCCCTTCTTTTTTTCTTCTCCCCTTCTTTTTTTTCTCCCCTTCTTTTTTTCTCCCCTTTTTTTTCTCCCCTTCTTTTTTTCTCCCCTTCTTTTTTTTTCTCTCCTTCTTCTTTTTCTCCCCTTCTTTTTATTCTCCCCTTCTTTTTTTCTCCCCTTCTTTTTTTCTCCCCTTCTTTTTTTTCTCCCCTTCTTTTTTTTCTCCCCTTCTTTTTTTTCTCCCCTTCTTTTTTTTCTCCCCTTCTTTTTTTTTCTCCCCTTCTTTTTATTCTCCCCTTCTTTTTTTTTTTGCTCCTCTTCTTTTTTTTTGCTCCCCTTCTTCCTTTTCTCCCCTTCTCCCTTTTCTCCCCTTTTTCTGCCCTCCTCTCTTCTATCTTCTTTTCCCCTTCCCCCCTTTCTCCTCAGTATTTTTCCACTCCTTTATCCCTCTCCCTTTCTTTTTCTGTCCTTTTCTTTCTTTCCTTTTCTTCTCCTAGCTTCTGTCTCTCTTCTTTTTTCTTTTCCTCCCTCTCCCCTCTCCCTTTCCCCCCTCCCTCCAGTCCCGTGTCACCCCGGCTTGTCCGCACCCCTGGCTCCCGTTCCGGAGCCCCCCGCTCGCTCGGGGCCGGGCTGTGCCGTGCCGGGCCGGGTGTGCACAGAGCCCGAGCCAGGTCTGTACCGAGCGGGGTGCGGGTTCTCCCCGATCCGGGGCCGTGCCGTGCCGGGCCGGGTGTGCACAGAGCCCGAGCCGGGTCTGTACCGAGCGGGGTGCGGGTTCTCCCCGATCCGGGGCCGTGCCGTGCCGGGCCGGGTGTGCACAGAGCCCGAGCCGGGTCTGTACCGAGCGGGGTGCGGGTTCTCCCCGATCCGGGGCCGTGCGGTGCCGGGCCGGGTGTGCACAGAGCCCGAGCCAGGTCAGTACCGAGCGGGGTGCGGGTTCTCCCCGATCCGGGGCCGTGCCGTGCCGGGCGGAGCCGCCCCCGGGGCGGGCCCCTCGGCTGGGCCATAAAGGGGCGGCGCGGGGTTCGCGTTCAGTCGCTCCGCCAGCGCTTCCCCCGGCACGGGAGGTAAGGGGGGCAGCCCTGCCGAGCCCCGCACGGGCTGCGGGAGGGAAGGGGGGTGGTCTCGCCCCACGCGTGTCCCGGTCGCCATCCCGACCCTTGTCCGCCGCATCCGCGCTCCGCCGGTCCGAGCCCCCGCAGCCTCCCCGGCTGTGTCCCGTCCCGTCCCCCATCCTGGGTCGCACTGGGTGGGGGGAACCTCCTCTGCTCGCCCCCCACCCGGTTTCCCCGTGGCGAGGGACCGGCAGGAGCTCCGCTCCCCTCTGGGTTCCCGCCGGGGGTGACCCACAGCTCCGTCGGACGCTGCTTTCCCCCGCCGCTCGTGTTTGTTTTTCCGACTCGGTACTGCAGGAGAGTTTAAATGTGCTGCGCTCAGTCTCGCATAGCCCCTGCGGGATATTGGGTGTCCTTTTGTGGAGGCCACACAGCGTGGAGAAGGGGCTGTGCTGCCCACGCTGGAGAGCCAGGCTGGTCCTTTGACGTGGGAACGGTGAAGGTGTGTGGGTGACAACCCGCCCGGCCATCCTGACTGCTCCTGGCACAGCTCGTTTCCTTCTCCACGCAGGAAGGGCAAAGTCAAGTTTGCCCACACCCCTGAGCAGCTAGCTGGGAGGCAGCTCTGAGTGCGGGCAGGACTGGACTGTGGGATGCTCTGGGTGGCAGATGGGGTGCTGAGAAGTTCTCTAAATTTTTGAGGGCTTGGACGCTGCCACGCAATGCTGGGCTGCCCTCCTGGGCAGGGATGTTTGTGCCTGTTTCTTTTTCCCAGCTTGCGGCAAGTCCTGGCAGGAGGTGGGATGAGGAGGGTTGCAGTCCTGCGGGCTGCAGCCCCAGGGACAGCTCTGGGTGTCTGGAGCAGGATTTCATGTGTGTCCCCTTTCTTTCATGTCAAAACTCCTGCCAGCTCCAGTGGCTGGACAGAGCACTCGTGCCTGCCGGCTGAGGGGGTGATGGCCTGCGAGAGCTTTGCAGCGCCGCGGACAGAAAATGCAGCCCCAGCTGCCTTCACCAGCTTTTCGGACACTGTGCTGTCTGTAGAGAGCGCTGAAGGTATTTTTTTAGGAGCACAGAGTGGCTTTATTGAGTTTGTGCGGTGGGTTCCCCCCTACACCTCCAAACTAATCTGGGTGGGAGTCGGAGCTCGGGTTACAGCAGCTAATCCCAGACTACAGCGCTGCTGGTAGGGCTGTAATCTCAGGGCAGAGCCGTCCTCCCCGGCAGGGCTCGGAGCCTGGGAGGCCGGGCGGTGTCGGGTTTTTATGGCCGCGCTGGGGACGCGAAGGGCGGCCGGCCCCGGACAGATGGATGCACAGGATAGATGGATGGATGCACGTGCGTGCAGCAGCCCCGCTCTTGGACGGGAGACAGGCTGGGGTTTGGGCTGAGCATCGTTTGCGTTTGGGGAGATCCCTGGTGTGGCTCTGAGCGAGCAGCTGGGCTGGTGGTGCTCCCTCTCCTTCGCTGGTGGCCGTGGAGTGAGCCCAAGCTGCAGGGGCTTTCTGCTGCCCTGTTGGTGCCTCTCTGTCAGAATCTGACACCCCACAGCCAAGTCTGAGTTTTTTCTCCGTGAGGGATGTGCTGGAGGCTTGACAGTGGCAGGTCACAGCCCTGTCCTGGAGGTTGGTTTGAGCTGAGATGTGGAATGAGCCTGCTGCCCTTGTTGGACCATGTGCCTTCCCAGAATAAGTTCAGGCCCATCTGTGCTGCTTCTGTGGGGTGTTATGGGGGTAGCTTGGTGTTCCTCCTGCTCTGCTTGCTCTGCTGCTCCCAAATACCAGCAGGAACTGGTGATCTGTGCCACAGAACTTGGAATTTTCTGTTTTTTTGAGGAGTTTCCTTTAGTTGCTGCAGGGTTTTGAGATACAGGGACTTGGGGATGGTGCTGCTTCTCCCTGTGCATGAGAGGCTTGGAAAGGATTTGTGCTGGGGACACAGTGGTAGCAGTGGGACCCTGGATGAGGTCTGGCAGGAGACCCATCTCCCTTTCCCACTGGGAGTCCCTGGATGAAGCAAGTATCCAGGGGAGCTGTGCCTGGGCAGTGCACATCCCAGCTGGCTGCACCAGTCGGATGGTACAGGCAGCATAAGGGGGGGCCTGTGTCTCTTGGGGTGGAGGATTAGCCCTTCTCCCCTGGGGGATGGTCTGTCCCAGGACAGAAAGCTGCCACTGTCACAGCTCCCTGTTTAGCCAGTGTTTTGCAAAGTCCGTGCTTAATTTGGTTTGAATCTCAGCTCTGTCTTTCATCAGGCCAGCAGGGTGAAAGCCATGGGATAGATCTCCTCGTGGGGCCGATTTGGGCCTGTTTGTTGGAGAGATTTGATCTCCCCTGGATGTGTGCACGGCCCCCCTCATTGTTGTGCTACCAGCTTCCCCTCTGTTGGGACAATGGTGCCTTGAGTCCTCCCCGTAATCTCCCCCCTTATCTCCCTAGGTTGTATCCCTGACAGGCCAAGAGGGCGGGACCTTTGGGAAGAGCCAATTATGCAGATGAAGGAGCGAGAGGTGCTGTGTCAAGCAAATCCCTTTTTCTGGGAGAGGGGACAAGAAGAGGGAGCCTGTCCGAGCTCTTCCCTGCTCGCCCTCCCCTCCGTGCTCCCTTAGGCCCCACCAGGAGGTGCTGTGGTGGGATCAAGGGTGTTTGGAGATCCCTGTTGCATCAGTGGGTACCTCACCTTGCTGGGGCTGCGGGGATAGGGAAGAGCAAGGTGACCGTTGTTTGGGATGCTAGAAGCGTCCGTGGTGGAGACTGTGGATGCTCCACCTCAAGTGAAGCCACGAGGGATCAAGGTGGGATCCATCCCTTGTTAAACCCATCTCTCCATCTCCACTTCCCAAGCCAGGGCCTGCAGACAGGGCACTCCAAAGCTTGCTTGACTGGAGCATGGTGGTCACGAGCCAAGGCAGCTGGGGGTGGTATTGTGGGCTCTGTGAGGTGGGAGGGTCTCAGTGGCAGGGACAGCATTTTTAAGCTGCCCCAAAAATCACAATTAGGAGCTCTGCTTTAGATTTTGCCTAAGCCATGAGAGCCTACTGGTATCCCTTCCTTCTGCTGGTGAGGAAGTTAAAAAGGGACCCCTTGCTTTCCACTGCAGGTAGAAGAAAGCACAAAAGAGGCAAGGAAAGGAGATGTAGAAAAGCAAAAGGGTGGGGAAAAGGCAGTTGTGGAGCCAACTGATGGGGGAGTGTTTTTAAATCAGAGCACTCTCCTAAAAAGAAAACTTAAGCCCAGCAGATCTACTCAGCAGTCAAGCTCTGATTTTTTTTTTTTTTTCTTTTCTCAAAGCTGTGTAATAATCATTAAATGCAGGGGATACTTTGTAAAACAGAACTCAAGAGAAGGGGGGGAGGATGGAGCAGAATTTAAATTTAAAATGGGACAGAGATACAAAGCCCTTAGTTTCCCATTTTGTCTTAATGCAGCTGGAGTGGGCTTGACAAGATGCTGCCCAGAGCCTGTGGTAAATGTTTTACGGTACCGTGTATCAGCCAGATCAATTCTACTACGCTTGAGGGAGTGCAGATAAAGTGGCTTAAAGATTCCCCTGCTGAAAGCGATAGTATCCTCATTTATGCTGGGGAAGACAGATTTAGTCGCCTGACATTTATTTGGCCACGGTGCACTTTGCGGATTTCACACCCAGGGATGATGGCCAACCTGGTGATATCAGACGTGAGCTGCAAGAAAAGGGGGAAAAAAAGAAAGGAAAAGACACCAAAAGAAAAAATAGCGCTGTTCCCCTTTGGTCGACCCGGCTGAGTTTTGCGAAGTGTCTGGGTTGTTTTGCTCCACGGAGCTCTTTTTTTGATGGACAAGGGTAGGATGTGACTGAAATGGTGTGTCCTGCGCGTGCTTGGCGGTACAAAATGGCAGCAGAAGTACCTGTTAACTCGTGTAATTTCTTTCAATCCTCTTTGGCCCGTAGGTCACTTGAACTCTGAACTGAGCGAACATGAGCGCGCTGGATTTGACATCCATCCTCGACTTCCTGGAAACGGCCAACCTGACGGAGATCAACTGGACGTGCAGCAACGGCGACTGCATCACGGTGGACGCGACGACATGCCCCGGCACGCTCAACAAGAGCGCCCTGCTCTACACCTTGTCCTTCTTCTACATCTTCATCTTCGTCATAGGGCTGGTGGCCAACTCGGTTGTGGTGTGGGTCAACCTCCAGGCCAAAATGACTGGCTATGAAACCCACCTCTACATCTTCAACTTGGCCATCGCCGACCTGTGCGTCGTCATTACCCTGCCCGTGTGGGTCGTCTCCCTCGTCCAGCACAACCAGTGGCACATGGGAGAGATCACGTGCAAGATAACTCACCTTATATTTTCTATCAACTTGTACAGCAGC
Source organism: Pyrocephalus nanus (assembly GCA_038380795.1). Classification (NCBI taxonomy): domain Eukaryota; kingdom Metazoa; phylum Chordata; class Aves; order Passeriformes; family Tyrannidae; genus Pyrocephalus; species Pyrocephalus nanus. The sequence goes on from CM076267.1 coordinate 37,808,236, forward strand.
ATCTTCTTCCTGGCTTGCATGAGCGTGGACCGCTACCTGTCCGTGGCCTATTTCACCAACTCCAGCAACCGCAAGAAGAAGATAATCCGCCGCTGCATCTGCATCCTGGTGTGGCTCCTGGCCTTCTCTGCCTCCCTCCCGGACACCTATTACCTCAAGACGGTCTCTTCCAGCAACGAGACCTACTGCCGTCCCGTCTACCCGGAGGAGAGCTTCAAGGAGTGGCTGATCGGCATGGAGCTCATCTCCGTCGTGCTGGGCTTCCTTATCCCCTTCCCCATCATCGCTGTCTTCTATTTCCTCCTCGCCAAGACCATCTCTGCCTCCAGCGACCAGGAGCGGAAGAGCAACGGGAAGATCATCTTCTCCTACGTGGTGGTGTTCCTCGTCTGCTGGCTGCCCTACCACGTGGCTGTCCTGCTGGACATCTTCTACAGCCTTCACTTCATCCCCTTCAGCTGCCACATGGAGAACTTCCTGTACGCCACTCTCCACATCACTCAGTGCTTCTCCCTGGTCCATTGCTGCGTCAACCCCATCCTGTACAGCTTCATCAACCGCAACTACCGATACGAGCTCATGAAAGCTTTTATTTTCAAGTACTCTGCCAAAACAGGCCTCACTAAACTCATCGATGCTTCCAGGGTGTCGGAAGCAGAGTACTCTGCTCTGGAGCAAAATGCCAAATGACTGCAACCCCACGAAGAAACCCCCCCCGACTCTCTGACCCGGTGTTTCCTTGTGTGTTGTGGTTTGTTGTTTGTTTGGTTTTTTTTTAACCCCCCTCCCTCCCTTTCAATGTGCTTGTTATGAACGGGGCGTGAATTCCAGCCTACAAAAGAGAGAGAGCAAAGTGTAATTTAAGAGTAGAACCAGTTGCAAAGTGGAAGTGGTCCCACAGTTAAAACCTTTTCTTCTCCTAGCCCAGTCTGGACTTCTCAACAACACTATGCAAATGGAAATGACTTCCTAGCAGACAAAGCCATTGTGTACCACAAATATCACATGTTTCCAGGATAAGCTTTTCCTTCCACGTGTAGATTCCCTCTTGTCTCCTTGTATATGTTTTTATATATAGTGTGTTGTATTTAAAAGCTCGAGACTTTATTTTCTGGCTCTTGGTGTACCTTATACAATTGTATTTGAAAGTTAAATATATTTTTATCATGTATTTGAAGTATATTGCTGATGAGTGTATCCAGAGTGCTGTAGTCTGAGTGTTAGATTGCCGTTTGGTTTCAAGAGGATGCTGATAACTAGAATGGAAATGGTCTCTTAGGTGCATCCTCCCTGGCTGACACACTTCATCGACCGTAGCTTTATGTGGTGTCACACCCACATGTCTGGAGCATGAAATGTATATAGTGTAATATAGCTGCCATCATGTTAAAATTAACAGTATTGTCAGAGTCATTAACTCCTGTGCCCCTGCTTCACCAAGCTGTGTCCTTCTGCACAGAATGAATGATGTTACTGCTGAGAGTTGTCTCTATTTGTAAGTTATTTTTGTAAAATAAAGATCTGCAAAGAAAAAAAAAAATCTCTGCCTGCCAGTGCTTTGACTTGCCATGCTCCTCCTCCTCCTCAGGAAAAAAAAAAAAAAAAGGCAAAAAAGAAAAAATCCCAAGGCCACCCTCTGTCCTTTGGTGCAGGAGCAGATGGGTCAGTTGGTGTTTTCCTGGTTTTTGTTGGCAGTTCCCAGAAACCACTGATGGAGGAGTGTGAGATGGCACTGGTGTGTGTGGTGAGCAGGGAGGGGTTGGGAGGGGCAGATCTGTGCTGCTGGGAAAGGTAAAACTCATGGATTTGTAAGGTGAAAACCGTTGGGAGTGATGAAAAACTGCGTTTTTGCAGCTTAGAAATAAACACATGGAGGAAAACTGTGGAAATGTGCAGATGGAGCGGATATTTGGCCTAATCCCGGTTCAGCCCTCCGTGGGTTGTGCTTGTGATGGAACTGGGGGGGGTTAGTGGTCCTGACAGCACTAAATCCGTTTTTATCTCCTCTTCCCTTTATGGTTTGCATGGGCAGGATTGCAGCCGCTGTGGGACCCGTGAAGTAGAGCTTTGAGCCAGAAAAGCACTTGAGTCGTGGCCGTCTCAGGACAAGGTATTTAATGTGGGCTCGGTGATGTCTCCCAGCCGTCACTGGTGTGTGTGTTTTACAGCTCTGGCTGTGAGGGCTGCACTTACATCCCTGTTAAATCCGAGCATGCCCCTCATCTCCCTGCGATCCCAACTGCCAAACTGTTGTGACTGTGTTTTTGTGTCTTTCTCCGTGTTCTGTTACTGCCTCCTCAAGTGTCAGCCTGTAAAAAAAATAGGTGTTTGCCAGTGTTGCCAAATCTGCCGTCCCCTCCTCGTGCTGGTGTTGCTAAGGAAGCACTGGTCCATCCCCTAAATGCGGAGAAATCCCAAAATAGAGAGGATTTCTGGTGGCAGAGAAGGGCTGCTGGTATGGCTGTTACAATGGGATGCCAAGGTAGTTTTCTGTGCTGATGCTTTGTTCAAGCAGTGGATGTTTTGAACTTCCTGTGAGCCTTTCTTGAGGCACTGCTGAACTGCAAGGGAAGTGCTCCCTCATGCTGACAGATAAAATTTGTTAATGCTGAGAAATTAATTTAAAATGCTTTAGCTGGGCATTGCTTCCCATGCCTCAGCATCCCTCTGTGTCCTCTCCGAAGGTGCTGGGTGCGGCTCTGGCACCCCCTTCCCATCCACCTACAGGATGTTGCTCAGTTTGGAGCAGCAGAACTGTTTCAGTTCAGGTTCCCTCTCAGGCAGTGTGTTGTTTTCACGTGGTGCTGTAGCTGGTTTGGATCGGCAGAAACCCGTGAATGTTTTTTTTCCTCTCTCTGCAGTTTGGTATTCGCAGCACAGTGTCAGCCCTGGAGATAGCCAGGGTGGTGCTGAGTGTTGGGGAGATCCTGCAGACCTGCTGCAGAGACCAGACTGATAAAGCCTCCAGGCCTCTTGGTGAGCTGGATCATGGTGGGACAGTGCCTTTTTGCAAAAGCAGGGTCAGACAGAGAGCAGGTAAAGGTCAGGACCTTGACCAACAACTGCATCGTGCACACACAGGTCCTTTCCAGCTCCTCAGAAGGAAGACCTGGGTCTGAGCACCCACCTTGAAAGGACCAGGGGAGCTGGAAGGCAGCACCCCCACACACCAGCAGCACTGGGGCCAGGGAAGGGGAAACAAGGTCTTTTCCAGGGATCAGCACTGGTGGGGAGCCCCGAGGTGGCTGTGACTCTGTGAGAAGGGTGGTGTTGGGCAGAGGATGGGAGATGGGTGGAGTGCAGGGGAACAGAAGGATGGAGTTTGTCACCATTGCGTATTTCTCATTAGGACTTCGCTTTCATGCAAAAAATTCCCCAAAATCAAACTGTAGCAGAGGTATAACAGGAAAAAAAAACATGTCTGTGTTCTAGGAAGCTTTCCTCATGGCTTTATGTGATACAATACCCCAGATGGTGTTTGCACTGAGACCAAAAAAGTGGATATGAACCCCTTGGAGTCTTCTATGAGGGAATTTATCAGCGGATAACAGGTGAGTGAAAATGGGAGTTTGCAGATGGATGTGACTGTGACTTGGAGGGATTGATGTGATGGCAGCTGTCACCTTGTTTGGCCAAACATCACAACTCTGGAACTTGGGGTGTTCAGGAAGAATTCAGGAAGAATTTCTTCATGGAAAGGGCAGTTGAGCATTGGAAGGGGCTGCCCAGGGAGGTTTGGAGTCTCCACCCCTGAAGGTGTCCAGGGAAGGACTGGGTGTGGCACTCAGTGCCCTGGACTGGGTGACAAGGTCAGGATGGGGCACAGCTTGGACTGGATGACCTTGGAGGTGTCTTCCAACCTCAGTGATTCTGTGTTATGAAGGGTCCCTGCTTTTCCTGCTGTGGTTTTGCAGCTGCCTGTGCCTGGGGATCTCCTTTGCTCCTCTGACAGCTACAGTTGTACGTGGGGGTTCAGGTCTTGCCTTTGCAAGGAGCTCAAATTCCCTGTTAAGGCTTGGGTGGAAAATTAGTAAAAATCAAACATAACCCACGTTGAAGCAAGTCCTCCTGCTCAACTCTTGGGCTTTCTGGCTGAAAGCACCTCCACGAGCCCGAGGCAGGCACTGAGCAAATAAAAATATATATCTGCTCCGCGAGAAAGGGTTTATTTCTTTTCTTGCCTAGAAAGTGCAGTCCTGCTTTTATTGTTACTTAAACACAGATTTCCTTTTATGAGCCATAAACGACATTCAGGTGTAGCACAGTGACTTTAAATCGGCTCCTCTGGCAACCATCTAGGTAATGTACTGCAAGGAACGCCCAACTGGCCTCTCTCTCCTTGTGCTAATTCATCGTTTCAGTGCTGCTGACTTTAGATACTTGCCTTTCATGAGTTCACTGAGCATAAAAGCCAGCTGAAGTTCCTAAGAAGCACGGAATAACTCAGCTGTGAGCAATATTTAAGCACGTGGGGGCGGCGGCGCTGCCAAAGCCAGTTCTTTATTCTGTTTCGGAGAGTTTCTGGATGAGGAGAGCTGAGCTGGTGCTTTAAAAGTGGTGGGGTGTGGGCTGAGCAGGGAATGATGTGGTGGGGATGGGTTTTGGGGGGAACAGATGTGTATGGCGTTGGTGTGGCCGAAGGGCATCTGAGCCAGAGTCTGCTCTGACTTACACCCCGGATTTGCAGTGGGATAAATGCTGCTGATTTAAAAGGAGCTGTCTGGATTTGTAGGACTTTTTATAAGTAGGATCAGGAATTTTAGCCATAATCCTGTGCAAATGTCTGGGTGTGAGTGGCGACGTGCACATCTGCATCACTAATGCGGTGTAATACCCATGTACAGCCCAAATGAGGGATGTAATAACAGCAGCACAACAGACAATAACAGTGTGAGTTTGCTTTCACAGAAGTGACTTGCATTGCAGGGTTATAATGTGATTCAAACCAGGCTCTCAAAGATCCCAGGGTGGATAATTCAGTCATAACTCCAAAACATGTGTCTGGCTTTGTAACACCCACTGTCACGAGAAAAATCCATCTCCTTCCACTTTGGGACTTGCTGTTTGAAAACAATTCTTTTTTTTTTAATTTTTTTATTTTTATGTAAGTCTCTATCTATTTGTTTTTCTGAGGTTGTGTGGAATACGTGCAAGGCCTTTGCTAGAGCTCTGTATCCTGGAGATGTCACAACCTATAGGGCCAAAGAGATACCAACGTCCCAGTGATGGGAATCCAGGGAGGCCACTCAGTCCTAAAACCTTGAGTGTGATGGCACTGCAGTGAGCACCAGAGTAAGGCTTTTTGAGTTATTTACCTTACCAGGCAGGTCGATATCTGTATGGGGAAGCACTGGGGAAACCAACCAGACCCTCAGCAGATGATGCTTCTTGACATCAGCTGGTTTGAAGCCAACTCGGATGATGGATGTTGCCTCTTGCCTTTAGGTAAACAGGGGAGAAGTCCCAGCCCCCTCTCATGTTTGCTGTCTCTACAGTGCTATTTCCAGACTAAAGAAAAAGAGTTAAATTACATTTTAAGAGAACAATACCTACAACACTAAAGGTCAGGAAACTTTTACATGAGGTCACCCTATCGATTGCAACAGTGAAAGGAGAGACATCAAATACTTTGCCATGAAAGGCTGAAAAGAAGTAAATTCAGCATGATATATTGAAACCCAAGTCTCTTTCATGTGTGGCAGAGCCTCTGACATAGCAGGTTTACTGTTCAAGCTGAGATATGTTGCCTTGCCAACATATATTCTGAGTTACCCAAGCAGATTTAATGTTTTTGCAGTAGTGACTTTTCCCTTTTTTCGGAGGGGACGCTTTTCTTTTTCTTTTCAAAACGAAAAAAAAATAAAATTGCTGCAGATGATTTCAAACCTACCTAGGAAATGACCCTAATCAATTTAGTTCCACCGATGAGTATGAAAACTCAGATCTTTCTTTCTGCTTTCTCTAAACATTGTCTTGCTCGCATTGAGCGGGGTGACCGAGTCACAGCTTGAGAGAAAAGTGCGTTTTGTTTGTTGTTTTGTTGTGGGGTTTTTTTTTTACCCATCCAAGTGGCAGCTCCGTTTTGTCCAAAAGGATTGACGTGACTGACAAGTGTTTTGAATTTCTAAGCTCTGAGGTCTCCAAATGCATGAAAAGCGAATGACACACACATAAAAATGTAAATCTTTGGAAAACAAGCACCAACTACAGACAAAAAAAATAACAGTTCCGCGAAAGGGTGACAGACGCTGCATTCATTCTGTGTTTTCCTTTTTTTTTTCCCCCTCCCTTTTTCCTTTTAATAAGCCAGTGTTTCTGGGCCACCTACAGGCACATTTGTGTCTCCTGCAGCGGGGAATTGGGATGCACAAAGAGCCCAAGTCACGGTCAGGGTGGGTCTGTCTGTGGCTTGGGGTCACCGCTCCCATCGCCACCAGTTCTCCGAGATCTGTTCCCATCAGCTCCGTGTCCATCGGGTGACGCCGTGGGTTCCAGTCCGATGGGCACAAGACATTTGTAATGTCCTCGTTGTTCAGGGCTTGCTTGGGTTGTGGGGAGTCCCAGGAGAGTGAAACCATTGAGCTGGGCTGTGTCTCACCTCCCAGCCCTGCTGAGGCTGAATAAAGGTGGGCTTTGAGGTGGGAGAGCCCTGCTGCTCCCAGCGTTTGCCAGGGGTTGATGAGGTGTCCCAAACTGGACTAAGGCATCCTCTGGGGTGTCCCCAAACAGGCTGCTTTGGTATAGGTCTGTGGCGTGTTGCTGCTGTAGATTCATATGCTGTGAGTTATAGAATCTCCTGAGCTGGAAGGGACCCACAAGAATCACCAAGTCCAGCCTGAGAGCCCCACTGCCTCCTGGCTCTCTCTTTCCTTGTGTGTCCTCACCCTAAAACCAAAGCAGGATGAAAGACACAGGAATCCTGCACTGTGTGGGCGATGCTGAGCCCTTGACTGTGTCAGAGCTCTTGTCTCTAACCCAGCCAACTCGTTCCGGGGCCTGGCTTCACTTTCAGCATTGCTTTGGTGGGTGGTGGTTTTGTGAAGAGGATGGTGATGGGGAGAGGGTTTTTCTTCTCATTTCCCGTCCTGTCTGGCTGGTGAATGCGGGGTTTTTGGTTGAGGGGTTTGGGGGAGCGAGGGGGGGGGGGGGTGTCAGTCGGAAATGCCGACTCTGCGAGCTCCAAGAGAGCCACCGGTGCCGCTTCCTCTTGGTTCAGCTCCACCAGTTCCCCACTGCCGCTTCCATGGGGAGCTGGCTGGCTGAGGAGAATCCGTACCTTCCCTCTTGCAGTCGATCAATGAAATGCTGGAGTGGTTTGGATTCCTCTTTCCAGGAGAGAATAGTCCTCATTGTACGCCTGGAGAGTAAAATAGCAGAGGGAGGGAGGGAAGGAGGGAGGCCCTTCCCTGTGCACGCTCCGACTCTCCTGGCTGAGAGGCAGCTTTGCTCACCCATGTTTGAGTTTGGCAGGACTTGGCATCCCTGGGAAAGGATGAGAGGTGGGTGTTTAGTGAGAAAAGCATCAGCATCCCTGATAGTTTGCTGTCATGAGCTGTTTTCCTGGCACTCATCAGAGTGCAGCCCCATCACTCCTTCGAAACTGGTGATCTTTCGGTCCTGCTTCTGCAAAAGATGCTTCAAGATGAAAGTCTGGATTTCAGGAGGAAAACTCTCAGACAGGTGAACATCCTGAGCGTCTGAGAGGGGTGACTGCTTGGCTCAGCCCCTGAACGTCTGAATGTGAACTTGAAGTGCATTAAACCTTCTCCAGGCAGTGGAGGGGGGGTGGGTTTCACACTTTGAAAAGCTTTCTGAGGTTTCCAGCATTTGCTGCTTCCAGTCAGGCTGGAATTTGAAAGTGCAAAGGCCCGTGAAAATGATTAATAAAGAACAAAAACCAGACCCTGAGAGAGGTTCTGCTCCACAGCGACTCATAGGCTTGCAGTGGTCTTATGCTTTATTTAGATAGATTTGCTCTTGTAGAGCTGGAAACTTTTCAAGCTGTATTCAAGCCCAGGTGCTGCTTGTCTAAGGGTTAAGAATGTCTCCAGGTGTAAAATTTCCAGTGTCTGTTGGCATCAGCGTGTTGTATTCACTTACGTGTGTCTGGAAAGTCTGGTCCAGGCAGTTTGGTGGAGTTAAATGGGATTTACTTGCACGGTGGGTAAGTGCTTCTGTACACTTGGCCTTGGATCTTGTTGACAACCTCTTTACCTCGTGGCAGTGACAAGGTCCCGGACACCTCTCAGCCTGGATTTCTTCGTACGAGGTTCCTTGGCTCCCCCCTGCTCTGTGAGAGCAGCCCAGGGTGTGTTGGGCATGGGAGGTGTCCGTGGAAGGGGAGGCTGCTTCCCCTTTGCTCCAAGGAAAGTCTCCGCAGGCACAGACCCCTTTGGAGACGGTGTCAGCCCAAAGATGAATTGTTGTCACACGCACCGTGAAAAGAAGCAAATACTTGGGATGACAAGTCACGTTCCAAGGCTGGTTTAGCAGCATTGGTGATGCATCTTGGGATCTGCTTGCACGTGGTCAGGTGTTACTCCAGCTCAGCTGTGGCTCCTGGGAATAATGGGGCATCCCATGCATCAGCAGCTCGTCGTCCCCATCCTTCCCCCACTCCTGTGCCCGTGGCTGATACCTGGGGCAAGAAATTCTGGCCTGGCTGGAGCCAGTGGGGTGTCACTGATTCTGACTTGTAAGGTCAGACTGTGGGACCTTCAAGGGGTCCATGAGCCCTCTCGAGGCTTGTCATGTCTTTATGCTATACTGTATATTTATATTATTATTAAACTGGGGGGGGCATAATGTGGTAACTTACAGCACCAGAAATGTTATTTGGGATCTCACAAATCCCTTCTCCTTTCCTGGGGTGAGTGGCCAACCCTTCCCACTTTCCAAGGCATTTGGTTACATCCGCTGTGCTTAGGAGGTAAAAAGTGTCTCAACTTGCAGGGTGATGGAAAAGGGGACCGCAAGTGGCCAGGTTTGTGTTACACACGTAGGACCTTCCTGCAGGGAGTCATCCAAAGCTGATTTAACCACCTTCCCCCTTCCACTGACAGCTAAAGTTGTGCATTAAAGGAAGACACTAAGGGAGAATGATTACAAACATGACTCTGAGGTAACCCATCATCCTGTGCCTTGTAGGAGAAGGATGGAGACAACTGATGTGGGAACAGCAAAGCTGCTGACTGTTTCCAAGACCTGTGGTTCACTGGTAAAGAGGGTTTTTTCCCCCCTTTGCTGCTCTAAGGTGTAAGTTAAGATGCCATCTTAACCAGAAACACATCCAGTTCTGATTTTGAGTCAGCTGAGGTGTTGTTGGAGCTTTTTCGTAATGTGTAGCCTGTCTGGGTTCTCTTGTTGTTCATTTGGAGGGGCTGAAGATGAGAGCTTGGATTTGGGAGAGCTGAGAAGCCCATGTTGAACTGGAAGGCTGATTTTAGCAGCAGCATCTGCTTGATAAACCAGCACTGTATTCTTCAGGGTGGATAAAACTCACCTGAGGTGTTTTGCTTGGCTGTACTCTTCCTCTGCCTCCTGGGGTCTTTTTGACCTCCCCCTGCAAACCTGGAGCTGGGAAACTTGCGTTTCCACTGGTTGCAGGAGCCCTATCTGTGCCTTGCAGGCGGGAGCAGGACCCTGTCCTATCTGTGGGGCTGCAGACACGGCTCCGCACGAGCCGGCACCTGAAATCCCAGCCACCACCAACTTCTCTGCTCGTCTTTGCCACGTCCCCTCCTGTTGAGGGTCGTTTCTCTGGGCCCCTTGATGAGCATGACAGGAGATGACACTTTGTAAAAGCCGTTTTGTAGCTGATAAGTGTCTCAGGGCAGCTCCCTCCCTTATCCTCTGGTGGTCCTGCTGCCTGCAACATTCCCACAACCTCGCCGAGGTTTTGTAGGAAGCAATATCTCTTGTTAGATTATCCAATAGATTTGGGAAGAAACAGGCAAGCCACTCCTCAGGCTAAAAGCATATCTGTTTTTCCCCAGTTGTGTCGGTGCTGGTTTTTCCAGTTGATAAAAGCCATGTGCTGTGCTCCCCGTGCTATCAAACACTGTGAGACGTTGCAGGAGTTCTGGGCCCGCTGCTGGCAGCAAAACTTGCTCTGGTGGAGCCCAATTCCTACTCCCCTCTGTCTGAAAGCCCCTTGGGAGGTGATCCCTGCTCAGGTGGGGGCTTCCCAGCTGCTTACAAAGATGTGGAGGTCTCTTCTCCTGCCTGCCATCCCTGCAAACACATTCTCCAGGCAGCTCCTGGGAGCCAGGGTTGCCCACGGCCCCCTTGCAACCCACGTTTGACAGACTGAACCAGCTGGTTAAGAAACTCCTCCAAGATAAAACCATAGCTGTTTGTTTTATAGTCCAATCCAGTGACTTTTTATTCCCTCACCAGCAGCAGCCAGTTGTGGTTTTTTTGCAAGTCTAATACGGGTTACTAATATATCATGTGATAAAATTATAGGTTTTTCTCCAGTGCCAGACACCTGGAAGCATCTGGTTAGATAGAGAAGTACCTGGCATAGATAAATCATTGATTAAAAAGCTTGTAAATTTTTTTTAAACTACTTTTATTTTATGTTTTCTCGTGTGTGCTTCCACCTCCTGGGGCATCTCTCCAGCTGGCTGGGGAGGAGTGACTGTCACTGAAAGCCCAGCCCAGAGGATGCTCTGCTGGAAAGACAAGAAAGTAGTGGGAATTGCTCTGAAGTCAGTTTTATACCTCATTTACAGGAGATCTGCCTTTAAAAGCAAAAAAATAGGATTCCTTTACTTACTTGGCAGGGGAAAGATTTTGCACAGGGCTCTTGTCAGAGCATCTGTTCCCCTCATTTACACAGCAGCTGTTTAAGCTGTGCTTTTGTGAGTGTGTAGTGTGGCATATTATTCATCTGGTAATTCCCTGCTCCTTCTGAGAATAGGATAGGATGTCCTCTCAGTCCCACATACCTTTGCCTGTGGGGATTGGAGTTTGCCAGCTGAGGTGTCTGCCTTGGACCGACTTCTCCTGGAGAAATACCAGCTCAGAGTGGAACAGTCACTTCTGAGAATAAAACTGTGGAAGGGCCAAATCGTTTTTCCACCTTGAACCAAGCCTGGCTCATGTGGAAAAGGCAAAGGGAAAAGAAGGGAAACTGTGTTAGAGCTTTTCAGTTAATTCCCTGAATATGCCTCTACACTGACCATGTTTTACCCTTTCCAGTGTCTTCCTCTGAGCTGTCCTTTCGTTTTTGCAAGCCTGAGGGCTTTGGCCACAGAGATCAGTGGCCTGTCGTTGGGGGAACCAACCACATTTGGTGGCTTCCAGGAAGATCAAAATAAGTGCTGAACTGGCTGGAAGCATGATGAGTTTGTAGTTCATGCTTTTATCATGTTTATCATGTTTAAGGCCATTTTTTTTCTTTTTTTTTTTTTTTTTTTTCTTTTTAGAGACAGACCATATCCCAAAATGGAGGAAGTTACATGGTTTCCAGAATATGTTAAGATCTGGATGAACTAATCCCACTGGGGTGTGCCTGAGGCACACCTAAAATCATCATGGAGTGGTTGTGTCCAGTTCTGCACCCTCATGGAAGAGTCACTGATGGGCTAGAGCATGTCCAGGGAAGGGAATGAGCAGGGCAAGGGTCTGGAGCAGTTGAGGGAGCCTGGAGAAAAGGAGGCTCAGGGGGACCTTCTCAACTCCCTGACAGGAGGGGGGAGCTGGGTGTGGGGGGGGTCGGGCTCTGCTCCCAGGGAACAAGGGACAGGAGGAGAGGGAACAGCCTCAGGTTGTGCCAGGGAGGTTCACTTTGGGCATCAGCAGGAATTGTTGTGTTTCCCAGCCTCTGAGAGCAGCAGTGGCGAGGGGGGGGGGGGGGGGGGGGGCTCTCTCAGAGAGGAGACCACGGCATTTTTCTCTCCAGGGTAGCCCTGCAAGTGAAGATATTCAAAGTCAAACGAAAAAAAATAATCATGTTTAGCCGAGGTGGAGCCCCAGCACTTGTCTGCTGGCTGATGGGCAATTAAACTCTCCCGACAGGTTTGCTGCCCAGCCGTGATAAGGCAGGAGGGTGTGAGCGAGGCATTACGGATAGTTTCTGGATGCATTTCGTCCTGGGGATTTACTCCGGGGGCTGATGCAAGGGGGGGGGGGGGGGCATCTCCCGTGGAACACCCTTTAGAGTTCATTTCACAACCGATTTGCTTCGAACAAACGCAGACATGTGTGATCTGCATGAGAAAAGCTCGCAAGGAGGGGACAGGCTCAGAGGTGGGCAGGGGGCGGCTGGGTGGGCTCGGGAAGGCCACCTCGGTGGCAGCCCAGCCTCCAGGCAGAGCAGCAGAGGCAGCTGAGGGACTCCCAGGGCAGGTTTGGCACCTGAGGGCTGAACACTCGCTGGATGAGCGGGGTCCTGCAAGCCTCGCTCAGCAAAATCTGCCTGAGCTTGGTCTCCGAATTGATGTGCCTTGGAGCAAAGAAGGGACAAAGGTTGTGAGAGAGGCGTGGTTATCACTTCTCATGCCAAGCAAAACCGAGCTTCTGCAGTGCTGCCCTTCCAGGGACAAGGGCAGGGGTGGTGTTTGGGTGATGCAGAGGATGCTGGGGCAGGGAGAAAACTCCCGAGGCTTGTAGGTGTAAGAAGGCAAAGGAAATTCCTGAGGCTTGCAGAGGCACAGTAGGGAGAGATGTTTTTGACTGCTGCCTTTCAGGGGAGACAGACAGAGGGCAGGGGCTCTGGCCACTCTCCCCAGTTCTGCTGTTCCATCCCTTCCCATCCCAGCCTGGGAGAGGTTGGTACCCCCAGCTGCCGTTGCCTCTGGCAACCTGTTGCCCTTGGCAACTCCCCTGCCCAGGTGCTTGTGCCTTTCTAACCAGCCTTTGGTCATAGCAGTGTAAAAAAAAAAAAAAAAAAAAATAAAAAAAGGAGAGGTTCTGCTGGGGTTACTTCTATTTGAGCTGATGTTTCCCAGTTCTCTCCTCTCTTAATTAGTCCATTCCCTGCTTCTTTTGAATCCTGCTGGGAATCTTTCCGTGCAAGGGCATTGCTCAGCAGAATATTTAGCCCAAGTAGATTAGGGAAAGGCAGGAAAAGCTTCTGATTGTGCTGTATCTGTAGCATAGGTGTTAAAGATGTATTTGTGAGCCAGTCAGAGAAGAATGCTGAGGAAATCCTGTTTGGGTTAATCTTGTTTAATTTTATAATAAAAAGCAGATGGCTGGCCATCTGGAGCTTCTTGCAATAAAATATCTCACAATAACAGTAATTTACTTGCCCTGAGACTTCCACGATCTTCATGTGCTTTTTTTTTTTTTTTTTTTTCCCCTTCAACCTGAGTCTGTCTGTGTGGTCCCTTCCCAGGGTAGCTGAGTGTAAGCCTGCCTGGGGAAAAGGCATGATGCTCCCTAGAGGCACCTGCTTTCCTCCTGGATTTTCCACTTACACCCCCAAAAAAAGAGCTTAGGCCACACGTATCTTGTGCTCTTCTGACCCTGTGGGACCCACCCTCAGAGTAAGCAAAGTGAAGGACTGTGCATACCTGCAGATGGGTCATGGCAAGACATGTAAGACAGCACTTAAGGGGAACATACAGATTAGATCTATGTTTTTCACCAGGCTGTGGGAATTCTTCAGGGCTCACAGTGATTCTATCTGAAGTGGGTTTGCTCTGGCAGTTCAAGTTATTGGATGTAACTAAATGAAATGCAGGTGATCCTCAGCACTAGGAAAGCTTTCTGAGGGAATTATCAGCAAAATGGGACGCAGAATAAAACCCAGGAGGCACCTTTTTCTGTGCATTCTTATCTCCAGGAGGTGGAGAGACCCCCAGGATTCATTATTTCCAGAGGTGACACTGGCAGTGGAGACTGGCCTCTGCAATAACTTCAGGTCTCTTGAACGTGTCCTTCCCAAGCAGCTGTGTGGTTGAATAGCATCAATAGTGAACGTGAATAAATGAATTCCAGATGAGGGATCTGCATGCCGGTAGGTAAGAGCTCTCCCAGGCATTCCTGGGTGATTGCTGGCTGTTTACTATCCTAATATTTTTTTGCTAGCAGATTAAGAAAAATAACTGAGCTCTTGCCCTCCTGCTCCTCCACAAAATCACTGTCTTGGTGTGCACTCAGGGAATCAGGTCATGGAGCTAAAGGATAATTCAGATACCAGAGGATGTTTGACTGAAGCTATCTCTGAGTTATTTAAATGGAGAGGAGCCTTCTGAAGGGCAAGAGCTCATTTTTAACAGGGTTCCCAATGGGATTTCAGGGCATTGGTGGGAATGATGGAGCGAGCTGGGTTAGGGTTTCACTCTGCCCCAACCACCAACTGATGAGATCTCAGAGGGTGCAGCTCAGGAGTGGATCCAACATCCATCCTGAGCAGCTCATCAGCCAGCAAGTCGGAGAAAAAAAGGGCAGTTGGAAAAACAGAGTAATTAGCAGAATGGCAGGAACATGCAGGTCAGTAAAATGATTGTTATTATTAATGGTTGTTATTAAAGCAGTGGGAAGTATCCGGGACCTGTGTACGTAGAACCATTCGTGAACATTTCTAGGCAAGTGCTGCTCAGCTCTCAGAACACATTCTGGAACCTCTCCACCCTCTTTCCCCCCTTTTCTTTTTCCTTTTTTTTCTGATTTTTTTCCTCTTTTGCCCTTTGGTGCTGGTTTCCCCCTGCCTGATGCAGCCTTTGTCTGCAGTGACTTTTTCAGGGAAGGGTAGGAATGGACAGGGCTTGGAGCAACCTGGTCCAGTGGAAGGGGAGTGGAACAAGAAGGTCTTTCAGGCCTCTTCCACCCCAAGCCATTCCATGACTCTGTGATGCAGTGATTAGGACCTGTCTGGCAGGTAACCCCACGGTAATCTGTTTTTGTGGGCTCTGTGCTACTGGGGATGTCACTGAGGGTGTGATTACAAGCTTTGCTCCAAACTCTGCTCTGATTCAGGTTTTCCCACCCACCCAAGTTATTCAAGGGGAGTGGATGGAGGCCCTGGGGCTCTCTGACTGGGGTTGCTCCCCAAGTGGACATTTCCATCCTCATTCCTGCCACCAGCACGGCACAGGCACCCACCACGGGTGATGCTTGGCTCCATCTGCTCAGTGTGTTTGCTGCTCAGGGGGTGTGTGGACCATGAGGCTTGCTCCATCCTCCTCTTTCCCATGCCCCTTTGGACACTTGGAGTGGTTCACCCTGCAGGACTCATCCCTCCCTTGCTGCCACCCACCAGGCTGTGGAAAGCCTGGATGCCCAGCACACCTGTGACACTGCTCCAAAGGGTCTGTGCCATCCCTGCCGGGCGGAGCAAAACCAAGAGGCACTGGGGACAAAGAGATGCTGATGAATCAGCCGTGCCAGGAGGTGAACCTTGCTCTTGAGGAGAGCTGGATCTTGCCAGCACAATAGCTGGATTACAAAGCCATTTCCTCCAATTACCTTCTCTGTCAAATCTCTGTGTCGTCTGGCACTAGGAGAGCTTGGATTCAAATTCATTGTGAATTGGGGCGACGACACCAGAGATTTCTAAATTAATATCCTGCCAAGAGGAATTGAGCTTGTTTTTTCCAATCATGTCAGTTCTGATTCCTTTGCTTGTCAGGGAAAACTTTGGCTCACCATCTGGTTTCAAGGGCATGGAGTAGGTTGCTCAGCCCAGTGTGTTGAGTTCGCTGTGCAACAGCTGCAGGGAGCTTTAGGGGGGAAAAAAAAAAGAAAATTAAAGTAAAAGGGCTTTGTGGGCCCTTGTTGGCACCTGGCAAAGAGCAGAGGGGGAGACCAGAGGCACAAGGTGCTGGTGAGAAGGAAAAAGAGGGCATGACCTCTTACTTGGAACAGTGGGAACGTGCACAGCAGAGTTGACTGGGATGAATTGCTGCCCTCTTCACATCTTCCCAGTAGACAGTCATGAGCCATTCTGGATGCATTAACCATGGGCTGTTTGCTCCACAGGCTGGATTAAACACATCAAGAGTTCTTTATCGCCACAAAACCCATGGACCTTAACATTTCCAGGAAAGGAGCAGCAACTGTGCCACTGTGCTGGGGCCTGGTGTCTGTCTTACCCCAAACTCATGGTTTTGCAGGTTGGAATGGCCCTGGGATGGAGGTCTCCACAGCTGGGAATGGGAATGCTGTGAGCCTGGAAGGTGAGCTGTGGAAGGGCAGGGGGAATTGGGAGGGGCTGCACGTCCTTGTCCTGTTGCAGACAGAGTGGGAGAGCCTTCAGAAAAAGGGGGTGCAGGTCGTAGGGAAGGGCTCTGCAATGGCAGGGGACAGCTTGGTGCCTGGCACATCTCCTTCTGTAGGAGCAGATTTGGAGTGATGCTTTTGTGTCCCTGCTTTCAGCTGCCAGCGGGCAGAGGAGCCTCATGGGGTGCCCCAGGGCTGAGCCCCCACAGCCGGCACCTCTGGGGCTGCACAGCTCCTTTGTCAGGGCACTAGACGTTGTCACTGGGCCCCCAGCCAGCGGGTCACCTCCCTGCAAGAGGCCCTGTCAGCCCTGGGTGCCAGCATTCCCACCCAGCCCTTGGGAAGGAGCCACCTGCTTCCCCTGGGCATCCCTGCCACCAGCTGCAGCTGCCAGCCTGGGGACCGGGGCTGTCCCTCCCCTCCCAGCCCCTTCCAGCTGCAGGAAAAGGGCTTGGGGCATGGAGTGCCGTCGGTGCCAGCTGCCAGCTGGGAAGGGGGAGGCTGCTGTTGTGCCAGCAGGGAATTCGGAGAGGCTTCCAGATCTTCCCCCCCGCTCCGTGAGCTGTCTGTACAAACCATCTGCCTGAGCTGGGGTCTGTGGGCAGCGCACGGAAGGAGGGGCTGGGAAGGTGCAGCAGTGGGGTGATATCCCTCTTCCCTTCATATTATCCCCACATCCTGCCTGTGTGGCTGTCTGCTCTGCTCACAGCAGGATGGGAGAGAAGGGCTCTCCGGATGCGCCGGCAGCTGCAGAGGTGTTGGTGGTCAGTGCTGGGGGCTGTGTGAGCACCCCATTTATCACCCCCACGCACCAGCAGCCGTTCCTTATCTCCACTCCCAGCTGGCATGGCCCATGCCAAGGCTGGGGCTGGAGAAATTGGTCTCTGTGTCACTTTCCTGTGAGCTGGCAGGTCGTGCTCTCCCTGGCACTGGTGCCCCCCTTGCTGTCCCTGGGTGGGCCCCGGGGTGTTTTTGGGGGTCTGTGCTGGGAAATGCTGCTCGTGGCTCCTTTGGCTGCTGGGGGCTGTCTCAACCATGGCTTTACAAATCCAAACAGATGCGTTTTAGAAAACCCCAGCTTTGAGACGTGCTCTCGGTTTTAAGTGGGTTCGGAGGAAATTTGCACTTCAGTGGATGTGCGGAAAAATGGTGTTTTCAAAGCGAAAATGAAATGAAAACCAGCCTTCCTCCCTCCCTCCCCCAGTGAAACACTATTTGCAAAGTGGGGCCTCTGTTTTGAGGTATTTGAAGCACACAGACATCCTTCTTTCTGCTTCCTCTGGTCTGCTATTTCTTTCTTTGCTTCTATTTCCCGTATTTTCTTTATGTCCCAAGTCCATTCTCAGAGAGCTCTCAGCTCCCCTCATCACTTGGAGGGTGTAGGGTATCAGGAGAGGGCTGCTGAAGGATTGTCCAGTGTATTAAATCCCTATACTTTCAAATTTTTGGAATAAAAAGTGCTCAGAACTGGAATTCTCTATAGAAACTCTGTATTTTTTTACACAGATCAGGCTTTATAATTTATGCCTGCTTCCCTGAGGCTGTGCCTGTGAGCCTTGGGTCCTGCCTGCACACAGGAAGGAGAGTGGATGGATTCCCAGGAGCTGCTGGTTTGCCTGTGGGTGGGGGAGCCTGTTTGCACGGGCAGCTTGATAAAATCCTCACATCCTGCTGCATATCCTCCCCTCTCTGGCTGGGGAGATGATGGGGGAGCCTTTTCTGGATGGAGTGGCAGGACAAGGGGGATGGATTCAAAATGCCAGAGGGAAGGGTTGGAGGGGATATTGGGAAGGAATATTTTATGCTGAAGGTGGTGAGGCCCTGGCACAGGTTGCCCAGAGAAGCTGTGGCTGCCCCATCCCTGGAAGTGTCCAAGGCCAAGGTTGGAGCAACCTGGTCTCATGGAAGGTGTCCCTGCCCATGGCAGGGGGTGGGGTGGAACGAACTGAGCTTTAAGGTCTCTTCCAACCCAAACCATTCCGTGGTCCTGTGCC
Source organism: Pyrocephalus nanus (assembly GCA_038380795.1). Classification (NCBI taxonomy): domain Eukaryota; kingdom Metazoa; phylum Chordata; class Aves; order Passeriformes; family Tyrannidae; genus Pyrocephalus; species Pyrocephalus nanus. Next base: position 37,826,403 of record CM076267.1, read on the forward strand.
CAGAGGGCAGATTTAAGGCAGGGAAGTTGTGCTGTGTAAGCTTGGGTGTGGTGTCCTGAGCATGGAGACCTCTGAGGGGGGATCCAGCGGATGATGGAGGCTGTGCAGTGGGATGGTGTCAGTGCAGAGAGGGGTGAAGGCTGGTGGGGCAGGGATTTGGAGGGCTGGTGCTGGACACGGGGGAGGATGGGCCTGGCTCTGCGGATTGGTGGCAGCCAGACCCCGAGCCCGTGCATTGTCCAGGGAGCCCCTCCCGTGGTCTCAGCCGAGCCAAAATACTCTTTCAGAGAAGAGAACGGGCCAGATGTCTCATTATTGCCGCTCACAATGCCGCCCTCCCGGCCCAGCGATCCATCAGGGGCTCGGTGCAGCCCCGCAGAAAGGTCCCTGACACGTTCTTACAGCAGGGCCGGGTTCTCACCGCTCCCTGTGCTTGACAAACGGCTGCCGGGCTCCGGTTTTGTCCCGAGTGGCGGCGGTGTCAAGCGCAGGGCTCCTATTCAAGTGCCCACCAACGCTGGCCCACAACTCGCCGCTGCCTCTCTTTTTCTTGCTTTGTTTCCTTGTGACAGTCACTCGGGGACTACTTATTTTTTTTTTTTTTGTATTTTGAAGACAATTTTCAAGGAGCAAGGGAGCGCCTCTGTGACAAGGGCTGCAGAAATGCCTCGGGAGCACACGAGGGGAGGAATTCCTGCCTGCGTGGCTGTGTTGCTCGCACAACGTTTTAATCGCCTTTTTCTTTCTTTTTTTTTGGCAGTTTTTCCAACAGGTTGATTTATGGAATTGACTGGTAAAGCCTTGAATACATTGAGGAATACGACTTCTACAATGGAGTGACACATCCTCAAGGAATGAATGGTTCCTCTTTGTACTGGGAGCTGTGCTCCTGGATGCTCTGAGCACCTTGGGAACGGAGGAGGATTAGGGCCAGGCTGTGAACTGTGGTGTTTTGTCCCGCTGTGTAAACCTGTATTGGTAAGGTGTTGGCTTTAAACTGCGTTCTAAATTACGTGTTTGCCCAAAATTGCCTATAAAAAGGGCCCCAGAGGAGTCGTGGTCTGTACAAAGACACAGCACAAGGATGTGCCAGCCTGCAGAAACTGTCAGTGTGAGCTCCCAGGGCGCTGGTAAAACCCAAGCAGGCCAGTCCATGCAAGCTGGGTACCAGTGTGATGTTTCTGTCCCCCTCTTCTGGTTATGAAAAGTTTGGTTTCATAAATGAGGAGCCCTTTGTATTCTCCAGACATTGACTTTCTGCTGTATTATCTCACTGCAGCTCCCTCTCTGACTTCAGTGAGTATTTTGTGTGCTCAGAGAGCATTTTCCATCACTGGAGGCTGAAAAGGAAGAGGATTTATGGAATGGGGAGCTTGAGGCACCAACTCAGCAAATACCAGAGTGTGTATGTAAGCGTTTGCAGGTCGGAGATGGAAGTACACAAGTGGTCTTGATCATCTTAAGCCACTCTGTTGCTGGTTCCGAGGGCTGAGCTGGGAGCATGTAGCACAGTTTTCACACTGACATTTTCAGCTGCCTTGTCTGAGGAGAGCTTTCCCTCTGCCCTGATCTTGCATCTTCCTCCAGTTAGTCTCAGCCTGCTTAATGGACTTACAGCTACCCAGCTCGACGTCATGTTGTCAGTGCAGCAAGCTCAGTTACCTTCTTATGGTCTTAATCTCTGTTCTCTTCAATTTTGGCAAGTACATGTCTGTGGCACATTAGTGTTTCTCCCTCTTTCTGACCTGTTGTTGTCCTCCCCCAGTGCCATTGTTATGCAGGTTTTCAGTGGCCCTTCCTATGTCTTACACTTTCTGTAAAGATCGGTTTTCACTCCAGCCTTCAAAGTCATCCCTTGCTTCTTTCCAGGCAGGTAAAGCCCAGGGGGATCCTGTGGCAGATAATGTGAGCATCTCGACTGGTAATTATAAAGTCAGGATATGTAATTAACTTTTCTATAAAACCCTCAACCCCAAGGTGTGCCTTTATCCTTCTATTAGTTAGCACGGGGAAGGGACACTCCTTGTCTAGAGGCAGAAGACAAAAATAGGAGCAGGGACGAAACAGAACTGGCTCCTTTGAATGATAAATATTGTTCCCTTCATGCCTTAAATAAAAGGAGAGTTTGGCTAAAACTAGTGGGGTTTTAACTCTTGGAAACACTGACTTAAACAGAATTGGAGGAAATAGTCCTGGATTAGGCACCAGAGACCTCTTCCAGCAGATTGTTCTCATTCTAAGGTGAGCTCAGTTGACACCTGTGTATTTTTGGGAAAGCTTTGTTTAACCTGTTTCTGGGACTGTAAAAATGTTCATTTTTTTGCAGACATGAGGCTTGGGAGCACACTTGGGTTTGGGTGTTAACCCCCGTGACCTGTGACTTTGGGAAGAGACCAAATATTGCCAGAGCTGTTAACACATCATTATTTGCATAATGTTGGGGGGTTGGTTTTTTGTTTGTTTGTTTGTTTTTGTTTGTTTGTTTTGTGGGAAGTGTTTTTTGTGTGGTTTTTTTTTTTTTTTTTTTTTTTTTTTTGTTTTGTTTTTTTTTTTTTTTGTTTTGTTTTTTTTAATATTAGCAGCTTGGAAACAGTTTAAAAACCCTTCCACAGAAAAGACCGTCTGAGAATAGAGTTTTTTTTTTTCACAAGCCTTCATGAGGAATTGATTATGCAGTCCTGTGTACTGGAAGAAGAACTTGATGTACCTCCATATAAATCTACAAGCAGCAGGACTTGTTCTGCCAGATTCGAAGCAAAGAGAAGATTCCCCCAGGGAAGAGGGTAATATCCAACAAAAGCAGGTAGTGTCTGGCAGATCTTGCTAATGCTGGGGATTCAAAACTGGCCAAGCTGGAGGATGCCTGTAGGATGCCTGCCTGAGGACTGTGCAGCTTTGCCAAAGAAAGTTGAAGTAGGTAGTTGATGTGTTTGTTGGTTGGCTGGACTAACTTAAAAAAATGAAAAAAAAAACCCCAAAAACTATTTCAGCTGACCCCACTGAAGGTTTTTTGGGGACTCTTGGGAGAAACACCACCTGCACAAGTGGTGGCAGCTGACTGTTCCCCCCTGATCTGAGCTCGTGGCCAGTAAGGGCTGCACTGTGATTGCATTTCCAAGCCTCCAATGTGTTTCCCAGTAGGAAGCTGATGGGAGAGCGCCGTGCTGTAGCACTGTGAGCTGCTCTGGAGGCATTTGGGTGGGAGTGAAGTGTCAAGACATGATTTAAATTCACCCCCAGGCCCGGACATTCCCTTCCAGGAGGTCCAAGTGCACTTGTGTGTTGGCTCTGCAGGTTCTGAGCGTTCTGACTCGTGGAGGTTCCTGGAGGCAGGCAGCCTCCCCAGTGGGTGTGATATTTGTGTTTGGGGTTTGTTTTGCTCATTGCACAATTCCTTGGAATAACTGACGCCTTTCACCTTATCCTCTGGGTCCCACTCGGTGACTCAGGGCGAAGGCATCTGACTCAGAGCAGTGTGTTTCTGGGCTGTTTTGTGCTTTTCCAGATGTGCAGGAGCCCTGGGACGGTAACTGGAATGGGGATGAGTGCTATGAGCGGTGCTGGTGCTCAGCTCCAGTTCTCCCAGGAGGTGGAAGGGAGTGAAACTTCGGTGTCGAAAGGATCCTCGCTTTCCGTCCGATTATGGCTGATGGCACCCCTTTGGATCTGGGGCACGTGACAGGGAACCAGGGAGCTGTTTTATCCTTGGCAAGTGTTGCAGATGAAACCACCACTGAGGTGGTGTGCCCAGGTGGCCAAGGAGGCCAAGGGCACCTGGGCTGTCCCAGCCATGGAGTGTCACAGGACCAGGGCAGTGCCCATCCCTGTGCTGGGCACAGCTGAGACCCCTCGAGGGCTGTGTCCAGTTCTGGGCCATCATGGAAGAGACACTGAGGGGCTGGAGCATGTGCAGGGAAAAGAACAGAGCTGGGGAAGGGGCTGGAGCAGCAGGAGCAGCTGAAGGAGCTGGGGGGGCTCAGCCTGGAGAAAAGGAGGCTCAGGGGGGACCTTCTGGCTCTGCAATCCCTGACAGGAGCAGTGGGGGTGGTCAGGCTCTGCTCCCAGGGAACAAGGGACAGGACAAGAAGGAAAGGCCTTGAGTTGTGCCAGAGGACGTTTTGGTTGGATATTGGGAACAGTTCCTTCATGGAAAGGTTGTCCAGCCTTGGCACAGGCTGCCCTGAGCAGTGATGGAGCCCAAATCCCTGGAGGGATTTAGAAGCCATGTGGATGTGGCACTTTGTGACATGGTTTAGTGGTGGCCTTTGCAGTGCTGGGGGAATGGTTGGACTCAAATATCCTAGAGGGCTTTTCCATCCTTCACAATTCTATGACTCTGTGAAAGTAGTGGCTTCAGTGTGCTCTCTGCAAGGTGCAGTGGTTCAGCACAGATCCTCCCTGGAGACAGCCTCACAAAATGAGGGTCCAAAACTGGGAATTGTCCAGGCCTCCCTACTTACCTCCCACCTCTACTCAACCTGGTTGATTGTGGAACCATGACAGTGGCTTAATGTTCTGCCTCTCTGTTACCCACCACCATCCCTGGCTCCCTGCAAGGAGCGTCCAGGATCGAGCCACGCAGATTTCCAGAGCCAAAACAAAGCAAAAAACAAACTCTTGAACTCTTCAAGCTCTTGAAAGGCCCTCAGCTGCTGTGCTCTTGAGCCCAGAAATGCTCGGGTTATTAGCTGCTAATAACCGTGGAGGGCTGCCAGTGCTGGGAAGGGCTCGTGCTGTCATCACAGTGCGGTGGAAAGCTGAGCCTTCCTGGAGGTGTTCCTGAAGAGCCTGATGGGCTCAAACTGGGGAGGGTTTAGTGTTGGGAGGGACCTTTAAGTTCATCAGCTTGAGGCTGTTTCCTCTTGTCCCGTCACTTGTTCCCCTGGGAGAAGAGCCTGATCCCCCCACCTGGCTACAACCTCGTGTCAGGGGGGAAGAAACTTCTTGAGGTGACACCTCTGCATTGACCTGAAGAGAGCCAAAGCATTAAGAAGTGTGAAGGGCTTCTTAGGCTGGCCAACATTTCCAGCTCATGTTATCAGTCCATCTGTACAGCGGCCCCCATCCAAGGCTAGACAAGGCTGAATGCAAATAGTGAGGATATATTTGTATGCTGTGACATTTCTGTAGCCCCAGGCTCTGATTCATGTGCTAAGTTTGGTACTTCTGAGTGTTATAAGTTGTGTATTACATCATTAATGAACCATTAGGAGAGCTTTAGGCATTGCATACATTTAGTTCATAACTGCTACCCCTGTTCATCATCCATAAAACTCATAATTTTGCGACCCTTTAACACATGAGTAGCAAAGCCATCATGGCAGCACCTTGCCTTTCTTAGCACTTGGGATGTCATCGAATTACAGGGTGTCCCATCCATCTCTAAAATGTGTGTCTTAATTTATTCCAGCCTTGAGGATATTCTTAGGCTGTTTTGCTAACAAACCCTTCAAAGGACGTGCATGAACCCTCATCCCCAACTCCCACCACCTCTAAACCTTGGCTTGGTCGAGGATGCTTGTCCAGCATTCCACTGTCCTGAGCCTTGAGCTGAATCAATGTCCCTTATCCTTCTGTGGTCAGAGGCTTTCCTGTGTAATGGGGAATATGGGGGAACTAAAGGCAAGATCCTGCTTGCTGCATGCATGACATATAAATCTGTCCTGGATAAAAGCAGTGCTCAAAATCATCTGATGAGGTTGTCACAGCAAGTCACCAAACAAAGGGTGACTTAGACTGTCTTTTGTCTCAACTTACAGTCTCGAGGGCTTAAGCAAAGCCTCTCAGACAAGAGCAAGGGCAAAGATTTGAGGAATTTGCAGTGGAGGATCACTCACTGGTTGCTATCTTGATTGAATTATGCCTTGTGCATGATGAACTCACATAAAATTCATGTTCTCCCCTTCCCTCAGTGCTTTATTAGGTGTTTTAACTGTTTTATGCTCTTTTCTGCACATTGTCTTAGATGTGTTTAACATCAGGAACTGTGGCTTCCTTTGTACAACAGTTGGTGGTGGGTTTTGACCAGCATAATCTTGGCAAGAGCCTTCTCCCTTTGGGAAACGCATCAGCCCAGGCCATGAATGGGTCAGAAGAAGTTGATGACATTGCTTTGCCCAGAGGCTGCTGCAGCAGAGGAAGTTTAATCAACAGGCTTCAACAGGCTTTGGATCAAGCCTCCAGCAAGGCTGTCCTAAGGAGACAGTGTCGACACATGGCTATTTCCTGCACAATCAGCCTGGCCTGGAGCAGGGATCACAAAGGTTTCTCGCTCAGAGGGCTCTAATCAGTCCTTCTGGCCTGTTAGGTGGGAACCAACCCATAAGCTCTTTGATTAGAGTGGATAACCAAAGACCCACGTAAGGCTTGGACGACTCCTTTTATTTATTTTAAGCATTGCTTTGAGTATGAGGTTGGTCAAAGTAGTGCTGGTGGTGGAAGAGCAGAGAACTTAAGCCTCTCCACATGAAATGTTGCTTCATTTTCCGGCTACTTCCTACTCAAGGAAATATTGTTTGCAGATGGTGCAGTGGCAAAACAGTCATAAACCACCCCGTTATTATCCAGATGGATTTACTGCTGCAGAGAAATCTTTGCTATCTTGTTTTGGGAATGAGGTTCGCTCTCCCCACTGACATGTGGAATGGTTCTGCTCAAAATCCATTCATCCAGTGGCAAGATGTAAATACTCAACATCTGTAACCCTGGCAGACGGGTTTGCTGTTGTTTTCTTGAAATCCCATCCTGGGCTTGGCAAGGTGGACAGAAATGCCTAGTCAGATATGGAGAGGCTTCATTCCTTGCAGGAAAAGCAGTTGCCATGGCGGAGAGCAGCTCGGATGTGAGGTACGTCACCTCCGTCCCATCACACCTCTGGGAAGAGATGGAATTTCAGAAGGAAGGGGAGTTGCTGCAGATCCCTGCCTGCTGCAGATCCCTGCCTGTGGCTTCTTTGCTCCCCTGCTGGCATGAGTTTGGAGCAAAATCCCAGGGGTGACCGAGGAACTTGGAAGAAATAATAAAAGAGGATATGGATGCAATACCATGAGACAGACCAGAGCTCCCTGGAAATCCTGGGAAAGGGCCCTCTCCATCTCACAGTGTGGCTGTGCCTGAATGATGCCAACACCTGGCTGTGGCTTCCCTCGAGGACATCTATGAGGATAATCATTTCTGGGCTCCAAACAGCCTGCTTCGAAAGCTGGGGCAGGTCCAAAACGTGTCTCACAGGTGAGATGAATTCCTTTCCTGGCCACTGTAGTGGAGGAAACCAAAATTATCCCAGAACACACTGACTCCCGAAGGGCAATCCTCTTCTTTTCCACACAAAGCAGGGGTCAGGCAAGCAGCAGGGACGCAGGGTTAGAGCTCCAGGCTGGGTCCTGTGTCTCCAGCAGGTTATTTCTGAGCCTCCCAGGTCTCCCTGCCTCTCCTGCCTTTCCAAACTTTCTCGGCTGGCAGCAGTGCATTTGAAACAGCATCCATGGAAATTTATGGTCCTGCTTTGCTGCCCACACTGGAATGACAGCTGGCTCTGGCTGGAGCTTACCCATTGCTCTTTAAGTCTAGTGGCCTGCACTTCAGCATATTTCATTTGTTAAAATTAGGTGAAACATAACTCTTTCCACAAACGATCATTGGTTTTGTTAATGATTTCATCTTTTCTGAAAGCGATTCTGAAATCTTTTTCTTTAATTCAGCTTTACAACATTTTTTTTTTTTTGAGAAGACTGCCCAGTTATTTATGTGTGCACAGACCATATTTGTGTGGGTTTGGTGCTGATCAGCTGCGTGTGTGTTTACAATAGCTCTTGTGTTATCCCAGCCGGCAGCCTGAAAACACTTCCAAATTATTCCACATCAGAAGCAGAGAGGGTTTGGATAGACTCCTAGGGGGAAAGTCTTGAAATGGTGCCCAAACCTCAGTCCCAGTGCTGTAAGTCAGGCACGTGGCTGATATTTTATCCACCCCCAGCTTGGACCTTCATGGGCTGTTTTGTTTGTGGAGGAAATGGGAACTTGGGAGCGATTTTAATCTGCGATTTCTTGGAGATGGGCTTCCTCCTTCCCTTCATCCTGCTCTCTGCCTGTGTTCTCTAAGAAATGGTGGAAAACAAGGGCACAGAAGCATGAGGGGCCAGACTGCACTGAAACAAAGCCCTGGGTGGAGGGGGCCTGACCTGGATCATGATTCTTAGGAGAGGGGCTGGGTTTGTGGACTAAACATTTGTGGGACTGTGTGTGGATGAGCACCAGGAATTTAGGGTCACTAGGGTTTGTTTGGTGTTTGCTGCTAACCTCAGAGTGGGCTGGGAAGTTCAGACCTAAATGGTGCTGTAATAAAAACCTGGAAGTACTCCAGTAAATCCTAAACCAGTTTGAGTTGGAAGGGACCTGAAAGACCATCTCCTGCAGGGACACCTTCCACTAGACCAGGTTGCTCAATGTGGAAAAAAAAAAGGAGTATTGTCTCAAAACCAAACTCCTACAATGTGAGTTCAGTTCTAGAATTATTTGCTTTTTAGCTGGACTAAATATGACATTGTTTTCCAAATATGTTGGCATTACTGTGGCTTGGAAACTCAATTACTGAGCCAGCCCTGGTCTTGGACCTTCATTTACTCATATAATAGTACACTTTGCTATTGGAGTAAAGATCACTTTTTAAAAATGTAATTTAAAACTGGCACGCACGTTGATTTAGGAATGCAAAATGATTTTGTTATTATCTCATCTCAAAACCTTTTCCTCGATCATCTGCAACTCTGAATTGCAAAATGTATTACAGAAACACAGCTGTTGTGTCTTAAACCGTGAGGTAAGGCACTCCACGGTGGTTGTTTGTCTCAAAACAAATTTAAAAATCCAGAGCAGTGTGGCTGCCCCATCCCTGGAAGCATCCAAGGCCAGGTTGGACAGGGCTTGGAGCAACCTGGGCTAGTGGAAGGTGTCCCTGCCCATGGCAGGGGGTGACACTGGATGGGCTTTAAGGTCTCTCCCAATCCAAACCAATGTGGGATTCTGTGACAAAGAGATGTCTCTGTCTGTCACAGAGTTTGGTAACTCCTTGGGTTGAACACCTTACAGAGGTTTTGCTCTGGGGCTGAGAGAAGGACCTAAACTTCCTTCTCCTTAAGGTGGTGCAGCAGTTCAGAAATCTGTGCATGATGGTGATCCAAGTCTTTGACTCCAGGACTTGGAGCTTTCAGGCTTATCTTTTCCTCTGCAGCTTTATAAGAGAAATTCAGGGATCTGGTAACACTGAGTGACCTTACAGAGAACAGCAATAATCGCTCTGGAACCTGGGCCAGTCCGTTCCCTCACTAGGGCAAGGAAGCTTTTATCTCTCCTGCAGTAATGATGATGCATTTTTAAAGCGTTTCACACCTACTTTCAATCCCAGTAAAGACCATGAAACTTCTTTGGCTGTGGCCACATGGTATCTGTTGCTAAACAGACTGTTAAAATTAATCAAACCAGGTTAAGCAGCCAAAATTACCACTTGCCATCGCTGGCCCGAGTCTGCTCCCTCAGAGACAGCCCCGTTAAGAGGCTGAACGCTGATTAAACGCTTCTCTGCCAAGTGCGGTCCGAAACATTTTGGCAAGAACTGCCTGTACAAAGCTCAGGAAAAAAAATGTACAGGATGTAAAAGGCTCAGTGTGTCAGCCTGCTTGAATGCAAACCAACCCCTGCCACAAACCCCTGCGTTAACAAACCTCCCATCTGCCTGATGAGAGCTTCTGTGCCCTGGCCCCAAATTTCCGTGCTCCATCCCCAGGGTGTTATGTCGTGACTTCATTATTGCTGCTGGCTGTAATTCTCACTCCAATCCACGGTGCTATCAGCAAAAAGGCATTTAAAAAAACAACAACAAAAAAATTAATAGGCTTCGTTTTTTTTCTCAGAGTTCAGGCTGGAGGCTTAAACTCTTCTTTGGAGGAAGTCCTGCTGCATCCAGGGCAGGAAGGAAGGGAAGGAATCTCAGCCCACGTGCCTTCAAGTGCACTTGTTGGCAGTGTAGGGCAGGAGGACAAGGAGCTTGTGAACTGTCCCCCTGGGCTACTGAAACAGAAGCCTCTGAGCCCCTTCTAGAAGGTCTGTCTGACCCCTGGGCAGGCTGGATCCTTGAGTCAAAGGGTCCTGCCCTGTGCCAGCTGAGCATGAGAAGGTGTAGATTGGATATTAGGGAAGATTCCTTCAGGGAAAGGGTGGTCAGGCACTGGCACAGGCTGCCCAGGGCAGTGACTCGCTATCCCTGAAAGTGTTAAAAAACGTGTGGGTGTGGCACTTGAGAACCTGGTGGTGGTGCTGGGTTGATGTTGGGCCTGAAGATCATAAAGTTCTTTCTCAGCCATAACAACTCCATGATTCTGTGCACTGCCTCTTTCCACCCCTCCTTTCCCCTCGTCTTCTGTGAGGCTGGCTTGGCACATCCACCCCTCTCCCTCTCTCTGAAAACATGTCAGCAAGTCAGAAGGCAGCAATCACACTCATCCACAGTGATGGACTTTAATCTCCTGGTACTTAGAGATGGGAAATCACGACACTGGCAATGTTTTCACTTGAACAGAAGGGCGTTCCTGCCAAGACTTGGATTGTCTTGGTTGAGTAAGCAAAGTGCAGTCAGGATCACAGGACGCTGAGCTAGAAATTTGTGAGGGCCAGATCCTGTGGATGGAGAAGGTGGTTGAAGTGCCACTGACTTCAGCAAAGCTCTGGTTTGTGTCAGCTGGGATCCTGAGGAGCTCTGCTGGGCGGAGCTGCCTTTCAAAACACAGCAGATGATGTCTAAAACCTGCTTAACGTCATGTGCAGTTCCCCTGCACTGGCTCTGGGTATTCTGGCCCCTCAGCCCAAATGACATCTGGTGTCAGTAGTTGCTTTTGACTGTTTTGTGGTTTTTCTTAAAGGCAAATAACTTCCTTGCAGGGCTAATGGAGGAGCTCCCATCTCAGCTGCTGGATGTGTGCCAGAGAAATAGAGAGAAACACAAGAGTGGTCACAGACTGTGGAGCTGCACCTCCTACAAGACTTGGAATTTTGCATCTGTGGTGATTTTTATTTTTTTTTTCCTAATTTTTTTTTTTTTTGTTTTAGTTTTTGTTTTCCCCATAGAATCAATAGGATTGGAAAAGACCTCCAAGATCATCAAGTCCAGCCCTTGATCCAACCCCGCCGTGGTTCCCAGCCCATGGCACCGATGCCACATCCAGTCTCACCTTAAACAGCTCCAGGGATGGGGACTCCACCCCCTCCCTGGGCAGCCCATTCCGGTGTCTGATCCCTCTCTCTGTAAAAATTTTCTTCCTAATATCCAGCCTAAAGGGGAGGTCTCCATCCTCTGACTGGAATTCTTTACCTTGGAAAATTAATTTGAAAAATCCCTTCAAGTGCATTGTTGGGAGTCATTATAAATAACCTTGGGCTGGCTTGGCTTGAAGGTGAGAGATGAATTTCCCATGGGGCTTTGCCTCCTTTCCACTGTCCTGGAAAGGGAAGTTGTTGTAGTTGTAGGGGAAACGCTTTAAGGAAAAGTGAGAAAAAAAAAAAACAGGGGAGAAAAAAAGGAAAAAGATGGAAGCAGTTCTTCTGTAGGTATCACTTGGTGGAAGAACATGGAAATCCCTGCTCCTGACAGCCAGTGTGGACCCTGCTTAAAGAAAATTATCTCTCTGCTCAGCAAATTTGGACAAGGGCCTGGAGTGACGGGATAAGGGGGAATGGCTTCCCACTGCCAGGGGGCAGGATTAGAGGGGATATTGGGAAGAAATCCTTCCCTGTGAGGGTGGGCAGGCCCTGGCACAGGTTGGCCAGAGAAGCTGTGGCTGCCCCTGGATCCCTGGAAGTGTCCAAGGCCAGGTTGGACGGGTCTTGGAGCACCCTGGGCTGGTGGAAGGTGTCCCTGGCCATGGCAGGGTTTTGGAACAAGATGAGCTTTAAAGTCCCTTCCAACCCAGGCTGTTCTGGGATTCTAAATTCCCTGAGAGCCTATCCTAACCTTTTGTCTGTTCTGTTTGATCTCAGGAACATCTGAAGGCTCAGTTGTCCCCTGCCATCATCTTTTGGCAGGAAAAGGCAGTGTTGGAGCCCAAGGAGACCCTTCCACAGTGGGGCCACCCAGCAGGTCCCTGCAGCTGGAAAAGCCAGGGCAGCACTTGGGTCTCTGCCCACTTGGCACTGCCCCCCCCCAAACCCAGGGCTCGTTGTTGGCCATACAGGGGGCTGGGGGTTGGCTCCCAAAGCCTGCATGCCAACCCAGGGGACCTGGCCAGCAGTTCCTGGCAGTTCCCGAGGCTGATTTGCATTTCTTTTGGTCCCACCAGCCCACCTTAACGAGCAGTTCTGCCTCGCCTTTGACTTCTTTCCAGGCTGCCCGATTTTGGGAGGCTGCAAAGAGACAGAAAGTCTGCAAAGTTTGCTGAAGAGGAAAACACTGAATAAAATCCCAAACCAGTGCATTTTCTGTGGTGCTCTGGAAATGCTCCCAGTGTTCCCTGGCGTGAACAAGGGAGGGTGGGTTTGCAAACCCTGTGGCACCTGATGCCATGTTCCCTTCTAACTCCTGATTTTACTAATACAGCTTCAGTCCGGGCTGAATATCCAACAGCAGAGCCATTGCCTTATAAATAGAGAGGTAATCCATGTGTTCCAGCTCTCTGCAGCTGAATTTAGGGAATTATTCAGCAAGGGCTCTGCTCTGCAATCCCATGGCATGACTGTGACCCGCACTTGGGGAACTCCCCAAAGGAGGAAGAGGTAAATAGAGACAGAACAGGTGCTTGGTAACAGATATCCTGATTTTCCAGATAAATGCCAGTTCTCTCTTTGTCTTCCAAGCTCTGTCTAACTATTTTATATCCTTCAGAGCTCACTTTGCTGGTTGCCTGTCATTACATCTATTTTATGGTGTTGTTTTTATCTGTTAAAAGTGGGGGGGTTAAAAGCAAATTTTCTTTTGCTGCACTTCACCTTATAAAAGAACTTGTTGCCAAGTGTTTGACACTGTGTCAATCACCAGTATTTTCTACCTATCAAATGGAGAATAATTTGAATTCAAATGTGGCTTCAAAACTTGGAGTTGGGGGTTTTCCCCTGGGGTTGAAATAGATATAATTTTAAGAGTCTCTTTCGTATGTATCAATGTCAAAATTAATTTTAAGTACAGTTATTTTTTTCTTTAAGTAAAAAGTTGAAATTATGGATAATGAGACTTTTGGACAACCTGATTTGAAAAGCTGATGCTTTGAAAGCTGTGAAATAATTGAGAAATGCTGTCAATTTTTTTTTTTTCAGATGCTTAGTTATAAAAAATAATCGTGGTTCTAGAAGGAGCTTATTTATTCACATTTCACATCAGTTTTTTTCCACTACTACATTGTACTGCCAGTGGTGATGGAAATCCATCCCAGAGCTGTTTCCTGGACCTTGTTCCGTATGGGACTTGCTCTTGGAAGTGCTGTCACATGTAACCAAAGCCCATGGCTCTTATAACTCACTTGGCGTGGGCCAGCCTTGCATTTCCTAAGCAGGCTTAGCCCATACTAGTTGAAAAGCTGAAAGGCAAACAAAGAGGATTAGACCAAACTAGTTCCAGAGCACATGTTGTACATACTAATGTCTTGTTGAAACAGGAGAAGGCTGGAAAAAAAAAAAAAAGCCCCAGCTTTAATGAGGATGCAGGCTTGCTTCCTGAATCCCTGCTTGCTTTGCCAATCAGATAGAGGGTATTCTGCATCACTAAAGGAGCCAGGCTAATGAGATTAGGGTTTATCACTTCAAAAAATAAAACTGTACCACTGGAAGAATAAGATTTTTATAGGAATTGTGCTAAAGCCTCGGTATGATCGCTGGGCTCACCTTCTAGGGCTGTTTAGGGGAAAGCACTGAGCCTTGCAAGTGTTTCCACACAGATGACTCTGCATCTCCAAGCAGAGAAAGCCCTGAGGCACTTTATTTCCTGAGTTTCATCTCAGCTAAGCAAAGTAGTAGCCTGAGCAAAGTTGGTCAGATTTCAAATGTGTGCCACGTCACGGGGCTGGTTTTGACCCAGCTGCTTTCGCCGTGCAAACTGCATTTTCCCCAAATACTGCCACGTCAGTGCACTGCCAGGCATATGGAATGGAACAGGCAGAGGAGGAACCCTCTGGAGCAGTCATCTTCGGGAAGAAAACCTTCCCAGTGTTCGTCTTCCAGAAGAAAAGCTCTCCTTGGTGGAGGAGTTGTAAGAGCAGCTGTGGCATCCCCACCTCTGTCATCTCCCAGCCCCCAGGCAGGGGCTGCCCTGCTGTGTGGCAGCAGCACTGGGACCCCAGACTCGTTTAAGGGGTAGGAAGTGCTTTTCCAGGTCTGTGTCTGTTTCCTGGTGGGTTTTTAGAGTAGCTTTACAGTGATGGTGCTTTATCTTTATTCCCTGTAAAATCCCCTGCTGTGCAGAGCAGACTGTGCTGCTGGGGAGACAGAGATACACTAGAATGGGGGAATGCAGTGGGACCCACAGGGACCATCGAGTCCAACTTCTGGCCCTGCACAGGACACCCAACAATCCCACCTCATCCCTGAGGGTGTTGTCCAAACGCTCCACGAGCTCTGGCAGCCTTGGTGCTGTGCCCACTGCCCTGGGGAGCCTGTTCAGTGCCAACCACCCTCTGGGGGAAGAACCTTTCCCTGAGATCCAGCCTAACCTTCTCCTGACACAGCTCCAGGCTTCCCCTCGGGTCCTGTCCCTGCTCACAGAGAGCAGAGGTCAGTGCTGCCCCTTGTGAGGTAGGAGAGGGGCTGCTGTCTTAGTGGGGAACAGCACATGAGGAGCCTCCAGGGTGGGGGCTCCATGTGTGAGGATTTAGCCCTCCCAGCTTGGTTTCCCTGTTTTTCCCTGGTCTGGCTTGTGGGGCTGGAGACACAGCAGCGAGCTGAACTTAAACCTTTAGCACCTTCCAACTCTTCTCTCCCTTTGTTGTGCTTCTCACAAGCAGAAAGAATATTTGCAAGAGGGCACTGGGCAGAAGGTGGATTGTCTGAGCTGTGACACAGGCCATGTGGAAGCTGGGCTGGCTCCCAGGAGCACCAAAGCCAGGAGTCCCACCATCACCCCAGGCTCCTCGCTGGGCCTGGAGGACACGCGGGTTGCAGCGAAATTCTTGGCGTTTATGGACTTCTGACTCAGCTATTTTTGGAAAAAGTCATCTGTGGCTCGGCATCCTGCCCAATCACCGTTCCTGGAGCACGGGTAATTCACTCTGTTTGGGGAGTTCAGGGGCTCCCCCCTCATTCCTCCAATTTTCCCCTGCAGAACCCTGTACTGCTCTTGGAGCTAACGGTGGTGCCGGTTTTCCATCAGGGAGCAAATAGTAATCCCCCCTTCTTGCTTTATCCAAACAAACACAGTGTGCCACATTCCTCCTGTCTGCTGTTCTAGTGGAGAAGTCCCAGGAAAGCCGAAGTGTGACATGAAAAGAAGCAAGACAGGAGAGAGGGGAAAGGCTGGAAGGTCTTTGTGCTTGGGGAAGAGCATAACAGTTCTGGGGCAAATACCTGGTGGTGTCAGTCCTGCTACTCCCTTGGGTGGAACTTCTGAGTGCAAATGCTCTAGTGAAGCCCTTGGAAATTCCTTTTGGGGTTCAGTGTTACTTCCAATAATTTTATTTAATTTTATTTAATTTGCAGTGTGTGCTAAAGCTGAGCCATGAAGCCCCAGGAGTCAGCTTCCTCTTGGGGGACTACCCTGCTCTCCCCACCCTTAGGGCACAACCAGTGTTGAAAATCCCAGAATTTTAAATGTGAATGTGTGTGGGTTCTTCCCTTTCAGTTCATAGCTTTGAAAGAGGCAGTTTCAAAAGATTTGTTCCCTCCTTCTTTAACAGAGGAAACCAGGCTTCTCACCCACAACTCAAGAACAGGTTTTAAGGCACGAGTATCAAAGCAGAGTTTTGGATTAAAGGATTTTGCTCTCAGCTCTCCTCCCCCCCTCTCCCATCCTCATTAGGATGCTCAGATGTGGTATTTGGGATTTCTCAGCTGTCCATGCTTTATCCTCGCCAGCTTTACCGCAAGTACCATCATCCTGCTCGAGCTCTGCTGGCTTTTAGATCCCTGGGATCTGTGAGATGGGATTTGAGGTGATTAAACAGTGGGGAGCTGCTATAAGCAAATGTCAGCCAGTGGGAAGCAGATTGGGCTGGAGCATCTTCCCGTCTGCCCCACAGGCACCTGCAGCGGTTGGACCATCTATGCAACCCCCGTCCCGAGGGCTGACGTTGACCTCCAGCCCTTCCACCCCCCCATCCCGAGGAAGGGGAGGTGGCAGGGGGGCCTGTCAGGGCAGGATTTGCCTTCGGCATCAATAGCTCCTCTGATGGCCTATTTACACTTTCATCTCCCGGCTGTTCCTGCTGATTTATGGGATTTGCGGCACTGGGCGATCTGGCAGCTGCAGGGGGGGAGGAGATGAGAGGCAGGCACCTCCCCGGCTTCCGTGGAGACATCTCCTCCAGTAATAAATCTGGGATGGAGGAAAACCACCTCTGATCCTCTGTGTGAGCTCCGCTGTGCTGGGCAGGGACCGAACAACCGGACGAGGCTCCCCAAAAGCAGATGTTGCCTCTGTTGCTTTCCCCTGTGTTTTTCCTGCGGGGATGCCGGAGACTCTGGGATCTCTGAGCATGTTCAGCTGTCAGCAGCTCTCCCCAGCTCCCTCCTTCACACGTGAGCAGTTGCATGTAGAGCTCCCCAGGCACGGGCTGGAGCCCGTGAGGAGTTTAGGGCGGACTGGCTGGTGTGTCCTGTTGTCACTCGAGGGGGATTGGCAAGGCTGGAGAACACCTCGCCCTCTCCTCCTACAGCATGAGGTGCCTTGCCTGACAGCTAATCTATTTTAATTATGTAAATGGAGCAGGAGAACAGCAGTAATGGCCTGTAATGGAGACACACACACCGGCAGAGCAGGGCAGAGCTTAATTCCAAACAAATCAACTGTCCCTGGGACAATTCCCAGTCCATTTTATCAGAAATACCTATCAGGCACCCCCTAAATTTGCTGAAATAGTCAAGGAATGAACCTTGTTTTGCAAGCAAATGCTTTTTTTCCTCTAATTTGGAAGGCCTTCTCCTGCTTATGGCTTCCTCCATCAGATTACCAATTTAGTTCCCCAAAGGAATTGCAAGCTGCGTAGCAAAATCTCTACTTAGGGCAGCAGATAAACAAATGAAATATGCAAGTTATTTGAATCTGCAATGGGTTATATTATGATGCAGTTATAAAAAAAAAAAAAAAGAAGTTTTTTTGGGGATTTGTTTGACTTTTTGTGTCGTTGTTTTGGGGTTTTTTTTGGGAGCAGGATGGGTGATGTTTGAAACTCTTTAGTGAGGGGGCAATCTGCTTTCTGGCATCTAAGCTGCAGTGTAAAAGGTTTGCTTTCCCTCCTTTCCAGTGTTACAGGTCTCTAATCATCCAGGGTGGGAGGCTCAGCTTCTCACCCTATTTCCTGACACTTTCTCATGTTTTTTTCCAGTTCTTTTGTACAGTAATGAGATTATTATTTTTTTTAGTGGAAAAGCACTTTTGCCCAAATATCAGGTGGATGTTTCAAGCAGGACCACTCTGATGACGTTCATGGGGAAGGTTCACTCTCCTCCAGCAAGAAATTGCAATGATGTTGGTGACAAGAGGTGAAACCACCTGGTGAAATATCCTGGAACTGGCATGTGGGGTTCTATAGGGTCCAGGCCTGTGCTTGGCAGTTTTGGTGAGGGGCTTGAACCAGGCATGGCACTTGTGTGGATGTCTCTGAAGGGGTTGGAGATGGTCAGCCCAGCGTGTGGGGAGAGGTAGAAGGTGTTCATTGGCACCTAACACCTCCCTCCTGCTCAGGACCGCGTCACTCTCGCGCTTCAGATGAGGTTGCTCAAGGTGTGCTCTGCAAACACAGAGGTGCAGGGCATCCTCCAGGGCACAGACTGGGCAAAAGAAGGAGGATACACCTCCTGCACGGGTGCTGTGGTCGGGCAGCAGGTCGATAACACGTTAAACTGTGGGATCTCTCTGGTTTTCTTGAGCCAGCAGGTCGAGGTGTGGCTTCAGGGTGTAAGTTGAACTTCAGACTGAAGCAACCAACAGGAGTTAATGCCTTGCTGGTTTCTAGTTCCAGAGTGCCCACAGTCTATTAACTTCTGGGGAAAAAAAAGAGGTGATTTGCAATGAAGAGCAGTGGTGTGATCTCACCTGAGCCCCACCTGAGGAGCTGTGTCCCATCTCTTCGTGTGATGCCACGAGGCAGTCATGGCCCATCCATCACTCTGAGCTATGAGTCCAAGCCTTCTAATTAGGAAATATAACCGGAGGTTTGGAGCTTAAACCGGTTCTGACCTGTATTTTTTAATTAAGGCATTTTTTAATACAAACCCTTGCTCCAGGTCTTCTGGTAATGCTAAGCTGGACATAATGCCTAACCTTGTTAATCCTAGGTTGTGACTGCTGCACTTTAATGCCAGTCTTAAAGAAACATTGTCCCCCAAAATTAGACACCGGGTAGTCCCAGAATCACAGAGTGGTTTGGGTTGGAAGGGACCTTAAAGCTCATCTCATCCCACCCCCCTGCCATGGGCAGGGACACCTTCCACTAGACAAGGTTGCTCCAAGCCCCATCCTACCTGTCCTTGAAGCATCTCCAGATGCTCTTTGGGATCCTTGTTTTCAGCTGGATGGTGGCCACTGAGCCCCCTTGGATCTTGCAGAGCAGAGATTTTTGATGAGCATAAGGGGCTCTGTGGAGGAGAGCCTTGTTCCTCTCAGCAGATGGAACAACTGATGAAGTCAGGGAATTAAAGCACGAAAACCAAGCGCTGTGCAGTTTTATAAGAACATTTTGATGGGTTTTTGCTTATCCTGTATTGTTCTGACATAGCAATTTTACACTGAGAATCGCGGGGAGAAATGCTAATTCAGTGTTTTTATAGAGGGGGAAACAGCCTGCTAAGTGCATTCCTTCACTCAGTGCAGAAACAAAACTCCTGAAAAAGCACATGTAGTGCCCTGTAAAGCTTGGCTCTTTTATCTGGGATAGTTAAAATATTTTCAGGAGAGGAAGAAAGGTTACTGGGTGCTTTGTTTGCCTGTTTCTGGATGAAGACCTTCCGAAGGTGGGAAAACACCCAGCTTTCATCTGTCAGGCAGAAAGGTGCTCTGCAGTGCAGCCCCTGGGCATGGTTTGAGCTGGGATTTCCTTGTGGAGCCATCCTGGAGCCAGTGACTATATATATATATTTATATCTATAGCCACAGGTTTTTCCCTGTTTACCCTTTCTGCACTAGGAGAGTAAGGCAGAGAAAAATCTTCCTCTGCATCTCAGATGCACTAAAAAAAAAATCGAGGAATGGAGAGAAAAAACAGTTTGACTGAAAGAGGCTCAAACCCCCAGATCATTCCCACCAGTTCTCCCAAGTACAGTGTTTCAAGCATTCCTGGCTCAATTTACCACCTATTTGATGGGGGGGGGGAAGGGGGGAGTGTTTATGACACATTCTCTGCATTCCTTTACCAGAGGGGCTGTAAAATCGGGGAATTTTTTTCCCCCCTGTATGTGATGCAGAGAATGACTCACATCTGGAAAATCTATCTTGCACTGAGCTCTTGCAGTGAGTTACCTAAAGGGGAAATCAAATGTGAGCCCATGTGGGGGCTGCCCTGGATGTGCCAACTTGTGTGCTTGGGGCTAGTTTGAGTAGTGGTTGTAGCAGAAATGCAGTTATGGGCTTAGGTGGAGGATCCACAGGCTCTGGTGGAGGAGAACTGATCAAATCAACATTATGTTGTGCCAAGGGGGGTGTTTCCTGTGGTCATGGTCATCATGGCAAGAGTGGGAAGGAAAAACATGCCCATCCCTAGAAGTGTCCAAGGCCAGGTTGGACTTGGCTTAGAGCAAGCTGGGCTAGTGGAAGGTGTCCCTGCCCATGGCAGGGGGTTGGAACAGGATGAGCTTTAAGGTCCCTTCCCACTCAAACCATTCTGGGATTCTGTGAGCCGAGCAGGAGCAGACCCAGCCAGGCAGGCAGCTGTAAACTGAGGTCAAGGAAATGGGCATTAGGTTAAAGCTTTCTGAAGAAAAGAAGGATTTAACCACTGGATTAGGCGTCCAAAGGATCTTATGCATTTTGCTCAGCTCTGTCTCGAGTTTATATCCATCACCCAGTGGCAGATTCCTCCTTAGCGCCCTTGGCTTTTGGGCTTGGTGGAGGAATTTCTGGGAGCAAAGCACAGCCTGTTCTAACACAGGAGGCCAGGCTCTGTGTTCCTAGTGATTTCTTCCTGCTTTCAAAGCTTCTGCTTAAATCTCTTTTTTTCCCACCAGCTGGAAGCCGAGCCCAGAGGGTGAAATTCCACATGATTCACTGATTAATTCCACCTTCATTCCGGCATGCCTCCTGACTGTCAGGTAATAACTGGTGCAGAAAGGGGAATTTCTCCTTTCCCAAATACCTTCAAGACAGTAAGCCCAGCTTCCCATCAAACCTGCTCCTACTACCACAAACTCCTGCTCTTTCCATCTCTCGTGGAGTTGCTTCCTGATGATGTATGAGGGTGTCAGGACTCGTTCTGTCACGTCGGATGATGCAGCGGGATGAAAGAGCTAATGGGATGTGGCAGGAGTCGTTTGGAAATGGAAGGAAAAAAAAAAAAGGTTCTCTGTGCACCAGAGAACACATCTGGTTTGTGGCATAATTCAAATTAACTTGGGGGAATTAGCTGCGTCTCGTGTGTCTTCTGTGGCGACACACACCGTAGAAATGAAGGCTTGGAAAGCTTTTGTGAAAGCTCAGCAGTCAGAGTGGTTTTAAATTGCTTTTTTTTTTTTTTTTTTTTTTTTTTTTTTTTTTTTTTTTGTTAAGGAAAGAAAAAAAAGGGAAACTCTGATGGCAATTTCCTACTCTTGACTGATTCTACATAATTTGTGCTTGCACTGATTGCAGTTTTATAAACAGGAACTCCAGCACTGTGTATCTCTCTACCAAGGGGGGGACGTATCTAGCTTTTCACTTTTCTCCTGGATAAAATGTGAATTGCCTGTGTTTAATCCCTAAGGATGTAGCAGAGCAGATTATTTGCAGGGAGAAGCGTGAGGAGGCTGCTGCTGTGCTGCAGTGTTATCTTCAAACCTGCTCCAGGTGACAGCCCCTGCTTGCAAAGCTCAGCATCCTCCTCTCCAAGAAAAAGGGAAATGGGATAAGGATCTGGGGGGTTTAAGGAGGGGGTTTCACCCTCCAAATATATGTCTTGGTGCCAGCTGAACACACTGGGACAATGCTAGCAAGCACTTTCGTGTGCTGAGGGTGGGCAGGCCCTGGCACGGGTTGCCCAGAGAAGCTGTGGCTGCCCCTGGATCCCTGGGAGTGTCCAAGGCCAGGTTGGACAGGTCTTGGAGTAACCTGGACTGGTGGAAGGTGCCCCTGCCTATGGCAGGGTTTTGGAACAAGATGAGCTTTAAGGCCCCTGTTCCAACCCAAACCATTCTGGGATTCTAATAAGCTATGGAAAGCAAACTCCACGGCTCAGGAGACAGGCAAAAAACCCCAATACAGAGAGGGGAGGTCACCCTATTATTGCCCAGCCCGTGGTGTGTCTGATCACCTGCACTTGGGAAGGTGTGTGTGGGTGCAAGGCAAGCCTGGCCTTGGTGTAGACACCAGGAGTATTGCTGTGCTAGGAACTGGGGATCTTTCTGCTTTTGGCTGGCTGCTTTTTTTCCTCCCACAAGCAGAGTTTGGGGCTGGAATTTGGAGTTTGAGGCCAAATGCAATGGTTCCTGACAGCCCCTTGTTGTTGAGGGAATGGGCTATGTCTTCTAGCTGGTTTGATCAAGCTCTTAGGCTGCCCAACCCAGAAGTTGGTTCTTGGGCACGTTGTGTTTTGCTCTTTCTTTTCCTTCCTAATCCCTGCATTTACTGGCTGGTGGTTTTGGTAGCAGCTGGCTGTTCTTGCCATCCTGGCTCCCGGGACTTGGGTTTGGGATGGCAGCTGGAAGCAATCTAACAATGCAATCAATGCTTTGAAAAAAAAAAAAAAAAAAGTTGAGGTTTTCCCCTTTTAATCATCCTTGCTCTAATCCTGCACTCCCTGCTTATCTAGTGCTGGCTTCAGCACTTGTCAGAGGCTGATTTAACTGACCAACCTGGCAAAAAAAAAAAAGGGAGCCAACAAAAACACCAAATGATTTTATTTCTTTTCTTTCTGCTGGGTTTGTGAGTTGAAACAGCCCAGTGTGTGGCTGGGTGGGAAGTCCGTTTCTGGAGCCTGCTGCTGTTTGCGTGGTTGGCAGAAGTCCTGCTGACTTCCAGAGGGTGAGGACCCAGGGCAGGACCTGTGGTGTGTTTCCTCTGGCTGCCCCAGATTTAGAGGGGGTGTCACTGAGCCCGTGGTGCTCAGGCTGAGTCCTGGCCCGTTTGCTGAGTAAGGAGCTTTGTGGGGCAAATCCTTTGGGGTTCCCTTGCTCTGCTCCCCCACCTCCCATGGCACTTGCTCTTCTCTTCCTGGCTTTTGGGGATAACAGGGGAAGGGATCTACCTGTTCTGAAATCCTGTTTAGCCCTGGGTGTCTATGATGTGCAGATGAGGGATCTGTGTTAGCAGCATCCATGTGATGCTCGGCTTCCTAAAAAGGCAGGTTCTTCCCCCACGGCCTCTTCTTTAACTGTGACATCTCCAGCTCCACCTTGAGCTGCTCTGGAAAGAGATTTTATTTGTTTATTTACCTTCAGCTAACGTGTCTGGGTGGTGCAATTCACTTACTCCCAAAGAAAAATATCCCCAGATCTTGGATCTAGTTCTCAAAATGTGGGCTTGTCTTCATGGGTACCTGGGTGCTCTGCAGCTCCTGAGCAACCCACACCCCCCTTCCAAAAGGGCTTTTCTTGGGCACAAAGGAGCTCATCCCATGAATCTGGCTCTTTTCCCTCTTCCTGTGCTGCTCACAGGGTTTGACTGAGGAGGGTTATGTTAAATAAACTGGGAAAGGTTGGTTTGCCAGGCTTGTGGTTTCTGTTGAGCAGCTGGGCCAGGGGGAAAGGTGTCTGTGGGACAACCAGGGATAAGCAGGGCTGGATGGGTGCAGCAAGGAAAGGGTGTGTAAATTGGTGGCAGGTGGATCTGAGCAGAAAAGGGTCCCTGCTCCCCATGTGAGTGAGTGCGCCCGGAGGGTTCCCCTCCTCCCAGGGAAAAAAAAAAAAAAAAAAAGAAGAGCAGGAAAATCAGCAGGGAACAAACAGGGCTTGTTTTCCTGAGGGCCTTTCCTGGATGGAGTATTTCAGCTTCACCTTCCTCCTGATGGCTGTGGAAAGTGAGTTCAGCAGTCTCCCAGGGCTTGGCTATTCAAGTTTTCCAAGGGAAAAACTTTGCTTTTTCAGGACTACTTTCCTCCTTAAACAAAAGGCATATTGTCCAGGGAAGGATTTTGATTTTATGCTTCTTAAGTCAGGCAACTTCTTCCTGCAGAGGCTTTCTAGCTGGGTTTCACAGCGAGTTTGCTGTCCCCACCTCTCTGGGGCTGCTTGGCAGTGTCCCTGAGCACAGACCCCTGCAGTGAGCTACACCCTGGTCCTTCATGTTAGTCTGGCTCACTTAGGAGAGCAAACAAACTGCAGAGTCCTGGTGCGTAGATTTGATGCCAAGGACTCCTGGCACGTCCCGGTGTGTCGTAGGATTATTTGTCTGGGCTGTCTGGGCTCTTATGAAGACCTGTCTCCAAAGCCTTGGAGAGAGAATGGTTGTGACAGCAACGACCGGGTTTGTCCAGTTCATCGTCTGGTCTGTGCTGTTTTAGTGCACAGGCTGTTTAACCCAGTGTGACTTCCTTGTGATGGATCTCTGGGGATAAAGGGAAGATGGGCTGAAGCTGGGATCAAGAGTCAGCTGGAAAAAAAAGGAGTATTATAAGTAGATACAGTGTTGTGGGGATAAAACCCCCCCAAACTACATCTTTGTCCCATCATATGCCTCCAGCCAGCCTGGAACAGCAAGAGAAACCCAAAATCCCCTCAAAGGGCTAAAATGGAAGGATGGAGGCCTCTTTTCCTTTATTCCTAGGACAATGGCAGGCATTTGTCATTCTGCAGAAGCCCTGTATGAGTTAGGCTGCCAGAGATTTATGGGAGGAATTTGCTAGTCACGTGTGATTCCTGGTTGGGATTGTGCAGCTCAGCCCCAGCAGGGATTTTGGAGCAGCCCTGCTGGAGGCTTGGTGTGCCTGAAGGGTGTGCTTCCACGTGGCTTGGCACCACCTTCCCTACGGAATATGCCAGAGCAAGGGAAGATGGCTGATATCAATCTTTTTGCTGATCTCTGCCTCTGGTGGCAGCCCTCTCCCTCTGGCTGATGGCCACCCTCTTGTCCTGTCCTGCAGCATCAGAAGCCACCAGATGTTGGGGTGTTCCAGACTGGTGGTGCCCCTATGACTGCACGTGTCCCTGAGGGATGTGGGGGCAGCATTGTTGGTAGGGGGAAAGGCCATGGAGACCCCGTTTCCATGTTCTGCCTCCTGGAGCTCTTTCAGAAAGCGTTCCAGCCCAGTTCTGCTGTTCAAACAGCTGGTTCTCCCCTGCCTGCTCCTGGAGGGATGCTCTCCTGGCACCACTCAGCTGCAATATCACCTGGGACCTGCATGTTTCAGCCTTCCCCTGCTCCCAGCAGTGTGTCTTGTGCTAAGAGGTCTCCTTTGCTGTAACACAGCTTTGCTTCCTCCCCCTCCTGGAGTTTTATTCATGCTTGTATTTATCCTTTTTCTGCCCTCCTCTGCTTTTCTAAACATTTTGAGCCACATTAAGTTTGATGATCTCAGATTCCCTCCGTAAGAGTATTAAAAAAAACAGATTGCAGGAGAGAGGCATCTCCACTGAGATACAGCTGTGAAATGGTGAGGATGGAGGGAGAGAGACGCAGTGTCAGTGATTAACCTTATCCCTGGCCAGTTTTGTCATCCCCAACCCTTTAAATCAGTGTGGCAAAGGAGCAGCACCTTGCCAGAGCTTTGCAGCCCCATCAGGCAGAAGCTGCAGGGGACGAGCACAGCCAGCGCTCCTCATCCATCCAAAATCAAGTGACTGCCCTGCCAAAGTGTGACCTCTCTGTGCAGTGTTGGTTTTGCACTCATGACCCCGTTGGGAGGCAGTAGGGGACAGATGTTTGAGATCCTGTCCTGGGGGGAGGGAGGGGGAAGCTCTACTCTAAACAAAATCCTCCCTCGTGTCCTGCAGCTTCCTAAAGCTGCTCATTTGTGACCTGCAGATATTTATCTCTCCTCCTGTCCGTGTGTTTGCACATTTATAAATGTATAGACACATATGTATGTGGAGTGGTTTATTCTGTTAACCAGCGTGTTCATGTTATTTCAACAATAACTGGGGCCAGAAAATGCATCATTGTGAGAGCTCAGCCCTGCAAGCATCATAATTTTCTGATGTCAAAACATTGGTGGCTTCTCTTACGTTCTCGTAAGGACATTAGATGCAAACCATCCTTATTGCCTCACTGGTATGCTGGCCAGTTATCAAATTAATTCACTTTGATTTTGTGCCTTTCAGGCCTTTGAACAGAGGCTACAGGCCTGATTCCATTGGAACCACCAGGTGATTTTTGCAGGTACTGAAGGCTGGGCCAGCAGCTGGGTGGGAGAAGGTAGACACAGCTCAGTAATCTGCCTTTGGTGACTCTTGGGACCAGGCCAGTTTCTCTAGTGGGTGTTGAGGCAAGTAATCTAAATATTTTTGGGGTGTGTGTATTAAAATCTGTATGCAAATGAGAGTTGCTTGCCTCATTTAGTTTTTTTCTCTCCTACAAACAATTTTTCCTGTTTGTTTCAG
Organism: Pyrocephalus nanus; assembly: GCA_038380795.1. Taxonomy (NCBI): domain Eukaryota; kingdom Metazoa; phylum Chordata; class Aves; order Passeriformes; family Tyrannidae; genus Pyrocephalus; species Pyrocephalus nanus. The sequence goes on from CM076267.1 coordinate 37,852,248, forward strand.
TGTAAATCAGGAGTGTGTTCTCCAGCGCTGATAAATTCTGAACTCATAGAACTCTGGTGGGGGAAGAATTGGGCTCTGTGTGTTTATAAACAGTGAGAGGAAAACATATATCTCTGCACACAGAGTTTACATTCCACGTGGGTTCTCTTGCCAGGGTGTCCAATAAAAGAAAAATATGTATTTCTTGTCAAAAGGCGCTGGAAACATCTGGCTGGGTGGCACCATCCGCATATTCCATGAGTGGGATCCGAAGGAGGTCAAGCACAAGGCAATTTGGGGGGCTTGGTGGGGGAATAACAAGCTCTGTGATTAAGTAAAAATCAATCAAAAGCAGGAAAACCGAGCCCCGGGGCTCTTGGCAGAAGACTTGGTGGTGGTTGAACTTAGTAATTAATTTGGAAGGTGTTTTGAGGCCTTTTTGTCATGCACAGTTGCCATCCCATGCGATTCTTAACTCGCTTGAAAGGATTTTGGGGAGGTTCCAAATAGTCTGAGGTTCAGGAAAATTATTTGAATCATTAAATATTGCTGTTGCCTGCTCTCTTGTGCCAGCTTTTTGCTGTTCTTTTACCAGGTGGCAGGGCAGTGATCAGAAAGTGACTGGAGATGCAGAAAGAGAACTGTCTTGTCTATGAAAAAAGGAGGAGACAAACAAAAAGTGTGAGTAGTTGATGCATAGATCTGCTTTTGTGTCTTAGGCCAATGGTTCTGCAAGACCTTGCTGTGATTCTGGTGTGACAAGTCCCTTTTTTTTTTTTTTTTTTGGTAACATAGAGGTTGTGCCCACACTGCACTGTAAAATGAGCCAGGTAACCTCTGGTTAGACTTAGAGGGTGAAAGGCAGCCAGAGAAATCCAATTCTGTGCATAAAGCTCAAAGTTCTCTGTAGTCCAGTGTTGAAGTGCTCTTTTCAGCCATAACAGGTATGGGACCGTGTTACAGGCTTTCCTGAATTATTTTGAGGGGAAAAGTGTGTTGGAAAGGTTTGGAGGACGGACGTATCATTTAAGCCCTACAGGGGATTTTTAGCACTTGGTGGTTGTGTAGGGACCAAATTCTCCAGCCTGTTCTTCCTTCCATCGCATTTCTGCAAAGTCAAAAATATTTGAAGGGCATATGTGTGTGTGTGTATATTCATCTTTCACCTCCATGGAGTATTTTTCTCTGTGATCCATAATTTGGCTCTTGCCTTTTCAGGGCCCTTCACTGCACATCACACTCTTCACTTGGCACAGGCGGACCCGTCCCTGGAGATGCTTGGCGGGAATCTGTTGGACGAGTGAATGAGGTGATTCTTCCTCCTTCTGCAACACCCTCAGGTTGGTTTGTTCTTAATAACAAATGGGCTGGAGGGAAAGACACTGCTTTGGTTGGTGCAGCCTTCCTGTCCCCAGCTTCCCTCTAACAGCTTTGATAAACGAGGCTGGGTGCCAGTTCCGCCGGGATCACTGACCTGACCACGCTCTGCCTGTGAGGAACGAGGGCAACAGCGAGATTTAGGGGCAGTCACCAGCCTCATCATTCTTCCCACACTTCCCCCCCGGAGCTGCTAAACGTGCGTGGGGCGTGCTGCCGGTCGTGAACCCTGAAGGGCTGGTCCCTTGGCTGCGGAGCTCCCTGAAGGAGGGATTTTCCCCCTTGCTAATCTTCCTGGCAAGGAGCGAGGCCTCTCTGAACGCAGTTGTTATTTTTATCCGTCATCAAATGCTCTGCAGCTCGAGCTGGGTGGTCTCTGAGCCCAGTTTGGGCGGGCTGAGTTGGGGAGCAGAGAGGTTTTCGTGGTAACCGGGGAGGGACGTGCAGGTGCGGGACTGGCAGAGTTTCCCCCCTGGTGCTGCTGGAACGGTGCTGATGGGGAGCTGCAGCCACTCCTCCTGGGGTTCAGCAGAGGTGTGAGCTGCAAGGGGCTGTGCTGCATCTCTCCACGGCCACCTCTTCAAGGAATAGCTGCACGGAGCTAACATTCCCAGCAGGATTGCATTAGGTCAGCAGGTCTCGTCGGAACGGTCCTGCCAGGAATGGTGTGTCCTCTGAAAAAGCCATCTGAGGAGTGTTGGCTAAACCCACCTGGGCAGGGCTGAACCAAGAGGTCTTCTGGATCTGGACTCTGAGTTCGATCCCCTCAGCCTTCCCTTCTGGACCTTGGTCCAGAGGGGAAGGCTGAGGGGATCGAACTCAGAGTGTGGTCTTCGATTCAAATAACACCATGGATTTCTGAGATCCCACCATGGGCCCTCCTGGTGGCTCTTTTGCCTGCACTAGGGTTGCGTGTGGTCAGAACAGTGACCCTGTGGCCTGGTGACCACTGGGGAGGGCCAGCAGCAAGGGCATTGCTGGAGTGAGTTTGGGAGCCTTCTGCAGCAGAGAGCCCAGAGCTGTCATCACCTGGACGCACTTGGAGGGCTTCCACTTCCCAAGGCGTTTATTTAAAAGAAAATCCAGAGGGTGATGGGGTGGAAATTATCTTCAGCAAGGGATTGCTTTTCCCCCCGCCTTTTTTTTTTCCCCTGCTAGTGAAAGCAGTTCACAAACAACTGATTAAGTTTTGCATCATCCCATGGCAGCTGTAAGTGGTAATAGATCACCGCTTTATTTCCTTCTTCAGTTTGGAAACCTCAGCTAGTCTTTACCAATCAGGAGGTGCAGGCAGTTAATGGAACATGTAATTGAAAAAGAAGGGAAAAATAAAATCTCCATGTGCATGGGGGTTACAGAATCCCCTGTACACTGAGACAGTGGCAACAGGTTGGAAAAAATCCCTCTGGTTCTTCAGTGGTGTCTCAGGTATGGATGCAGCCACTATCACTGGCTTGGCCCAAGAGCCATGGGCACCAGAAGCCCATTTGCTGGTGGTTTCATCTTAGGGGTGTTTGCTTTGTCTGAGGTGGGACAGCCCACCCTGCTGATGTGCTTGAGTTTGACCTGGTTGAGTCTCACATCCCATGTTGGGATGAAGGCCAGCTGGATGTTACGTTAGAATTTAAGTGGACTGGTTAGATCCTGCCTGTTCTTGGACTCGGTCCCCAATGTCTTTTGTGCAGTCTTCTCAGGAGAAGGTCTGTTGCTCCCTGGAGAAGATCAGCAGTTTGTCACAGGAACAGCCCGTGCTGTGGGTGATTGTGCAGTGCCAGAATGGCGCTGGCCTCTTCATGCCCTTCCTCAGGGATGGCGAGGGCCTGTGGATGTGTCCCATCTCCACATGTTCTCCCCGTGCAGCAGACACTGCAGGGACACTCAGCAGCTGCCGTCGTTCTGGAGTGGAGGGTCTCCAAGTTGGATGTTTGCCCGTGGCTGGATGGAGACCACCAGCTTGTTTGCTCGTGGAGCAACGAGCTGAGAGAGGCTTGCAGCCATCCCACTTCCCACAAGGCAGCATTTCTCTTTGGAAGCATCCAGTTCCTCCATTCCCCCCCCCCCCCCCCGTTATTCCATCCGCAGCCTCTGCCTTTTCCACGCCACAAAAGCCCAAAGCCCCCGAAATGAGCAAACATCCGGATCACTGCCGGGAGAGAGGCTTAGAGGGGTGAGGTGAGACATGGAAATTCAGCTCTTCTGGATTAAGCTGGGGTGAGTTTTCCAGTTCTTCATGCGTAAAAATTGTTATTCTAAACAAATACTTTTCCCTCCCGCTTCCCATGTAATTTTCAATCTCTGCACCGGAAAAGGGGGAAAGAGGATTTGCGAGAAAAGCAAGATGATTTTGCTTTGGATTTAATTTCATTCCTTAAAAACTGGTTTGCTTTCTTGGTGGAAAACCAGGTATAAAATTGGTGTGGAAGTGGGAAATATTCTCCCTAGCTACCAGGGATGCTGCAGGGCAAAATGCAGGGTTGCCAAACCCATCCTATTCCTGAAGTCCCCGAATGTCCCAGCGTGCCAGGAGCTGTCAGACCTCGTGGATGCTGCCAAGTGCATTGGTGCTGTGTTTTTCACCTTCCAGAGGTAACATTTTCAATTTCAGCTGTAGACCATTAAGAAGGAGACCCAAAATGGGGACACTGGGATATTTGCTATCTATGGCAAAGGCTGTAGGGGAGGTGGTTATTTCCCCCTCACCCTTTAAACCACAAAATGACCATCCCAGAGGCAGGTTTGACTCTTTCGCCTCTTCCTCCCATGGTAGAAATTTCCAGCTTTACACTATCCTGGAATAGTTTATACCATCGTTCTTGGCAGTGGTTATTCCCAGATGCCACATCTCCCACTCCAGGAGGTGTTTGACTACTTTAGGGATTGCAGAGCAACCCTGAGGGGGGGTATCTGAATGGCATCCTACAACTGACAGGAGCACTGTCACCTTGGGGAAGCGTTCCTGTGCCCAAACCAGATGGAATCATGGCTGGAGCAGGGCCAGCAAAGGGAGGCAGAAAGGATGAGGAGCTTGGAAAGTCTTCCACGGGAAGAGGGAATTAAACAGATTAGGGATGTTTAATTTACTGGGGAGCACAGTAATATGGTGGGTTTTTGAAACAGTGAGTGATGCAGAGAAGGTCAGGAAACCACTGCCATCTACCAGCTCGTATATTTTACAGGACACCTGATCCTACTTGAAGGAGGGGTGAAATATGAAATAATACTTCTATTAATATATAATATTAAATGTTTAAAGTAGGAAAGAAAAGAGGGTTTTCAAGCCTATGTCAGTCAGTGCTCTAGCTGGTTTTGAGTGATGATGTTGGGATGGATGGTGCCCAGGCCTTGGGAGGAGCACTCCTCCATGGTACAAGAGGGACTGCAGAATAATCTCCTGCCTGCCCTACAAGGCAGCTGAAAAAATTCCTTATGGATATGGAAATTCTGCCACTAATTAATGAGTTTTTTAGGATTTAAGCCTGTCCCAAGGCTGAGCTTTCAAAAGAAGGTTTAGATGTTTTGCATGCCAGTCTGGTAGAGTTGGAATGTGGCGAACAACCCACTGGAAAAAGGACTGGCTGGGATTATGGAGACAAGGTTTGCTGTGGAAGGTGTGTAGCACAACTTGCTGTGTGAGGCTCTAGTTCCAAAGAGACAAATAGGGTTAGGACAGGCCTGTCACAGCACTATGGTGGCATCAGTGCTGATGATAAAAAGAATCGCTTGTCCCGAGTCCCTCTCCAGCTCTCTTGGAAAACAAAACACTGAAGGACCCTTCCCAAACCCACAGCCAGTGGGATTGCCCACGGGTTTTAGATGAGCTGTGAGGTGGGGAATCCCTCTTCTGCGAGGCTGGGACGCTCAGGCCACATTCCTCTCCTCAGAAAGGGCAAGGCAGCAGCGACATCAAAGGGCCTGGGTGAACATTTCTCAAGTGTAGAAACAGCTGTGAAAGCTTAGGCCGGGAAAGTTGATCGGAAAGTTGGGGGGCTGCTCCCTCCTGTTCTGCTGCTCAGCTGGGGGGCTGGCTGAGATCACTCATTTGCATCATGCCGAGATGCAAATGAGTGCAGCACACAGCTGAACTTAAGCTGGTGCTAAAGAAAAATCGGAATTATTTGTAAACTGCAGTGCTAAGGACATCCAGATCGAGTTGGACTGAGCACGGTACAGCCTGTCACAGCGTGTCTTCTTACAAGAGCCAGACATAAATCATTCTGGTGAAGGTGTTTCACCCACCTGGTCCCATCGTTCCTGTGGAGTGGTTAATCTGAAACTGGCAGTAAATAATTCAGCCTTGTTTTCTCTCCACCCATCAGAGAGCTTGGCTCTCTCCCTCCTCCCCATCAGTTTTGTCAGGTAAAACAACAGGTTTGTCCACGCTGACTGACCAGCAGTTGGTGGTAGAATCATAAATTCTGCATTTAGGCATGTGTTTGATGGTGGTTTCTTTTTTTCCTACTTTATTGCCCAGAAAGGCTTGTTTTTGCTCAGGTGATGCTCAGAGCAAGGGATGGGTCTGGAACAACCTTGGTTTTGGGGGAGGTGTCCCTGCCCATGGCAGGGGGTTGGAACTGGATGGTCTTTAAGGTCCTTTCCAACCTAAACCATTCTCTGATGGTTCTGTGCACAGACCCAAGTCAGTCCTCTCAGCAGTGCTCAGGATTTATTGTGGGGCAAGCGTTGGCTTTTGGTTTCTCTGTGTCAGTGTCCATCCATCATCAATATTAAATTGGATGAAAACATTGCCCCTTCTCATAGTGGCCCATGTTCTGTTTAAAAACAAGGAGCATGTGCAAAGTGGTACTTGTTAAGGTGAAACTTTAAAAAACAAAAATAAAACAAAAAAAGAGAAGAAAGAAATGTAACCAAGCCTTTGAAACCTCAAAGAAGTTGTGGGATTGTTTTTGGCAGGAAATGAAAAAATTTCCTTTTCCTTGATATTCTTCTCTTTCCTTTTTATTTTTTTTTATTATTGTTATCATTATTTTTCGTAAGACGATGTAATTTCCTGACTCTCCCTAATCTGAGCTGTATAATCAAAAGGAAGGGGAGACAAACTGGGATAGCTCCTTCCTGTTTCCTTATTTCCAATCTTTATTTGAATGCACCAGAAGCTTTGCATGCCTTATCCTCCAGATATGACCAAAAGTATTACTTGGCAAAGGTCCTTGTTGCATAGGTAGGGGCTGGGCATGGAGGGAGGGGAGGTTGTGTGCAGACAGGGTGTGTAAAATAGACCCCAAATTGGAGAGGAAGCTCCCAAGTGAATTTTCCTGTGTTTCACAGCACATTCCTATAATCCAAATAGTGTTTTAGGTTTTGTTTTTTTTTTTTTTATATTGTGCCCTGGCTTGTGTATTTGGGAGTATGGAACTAAGATCACTTACCCTCATTATCTGATTAATATGAATCCCAGAATGGTTTGGGTTGGAATAGGGGCCTTAAAGCTCATCCAGTGCCACCCCCTGCCATGGGCAGGGACACCTTCCACCAGCCCAGGGTGCTCCAAGCCATGTCCAACCTGGCCTTGGACATTTCCAGGGATCCATGGGCAGCCACAGCTTCTCTGGACAACCTGTGCCAGGGCCTGCCCACCCTCACAGGGAAGAATTTTTCCCTCATATCTAATTTAGGCTGACACTCTTCTAGTTTGCCTCCATGGTTGGCTCTTCCCTTCCAGGCAAAATTCTGGGAGTAATTAAAACTTGCTCAGTCTGCAAATGGGAATGTTTTGCAGCTCGCAGACCAGCCTGGAACAGTAACAGCAGTCAGTGGAAGGGGAGCCAAGAGAATGCAGGAAACTCCCCCAAAACCAGCTTTCCAAAAGGGTGCAGAGCTATGTGCTTGAACCAGCCTCCCAAAAAACTATGGCAAACTGCCGTGGTGTAGTCTGGCTGGGAATTGGGTTTCAGAAAGGCTCATGATGAACTCAAAAACAGCCCTAGACTTGAAGCTAACAGATTTTGCCAGCGGGGCTTGTGCTTCTTGGCTCAGACAAGGACCTGCAGCCATTCTGCAAGCAGGAAAACGTTGGGAAAGCTGTCACTGTCACAGGAGTTTTTCAGCCACATCTGAAGCAGTGTTATGAAACAGATCTGGTCTGGGTTCCTGCATCAGATGGGAGTCAGCTGATCCAGACTCAGGGCGTCTCATCCAAACCGCAGCACGGTTTTAAAGAAGGTTGGATTTCCAGCTCTGGTTTCAGTCCACTTATAATGGGAAAATGGCTTTTTTTTTTTTTTTTTTTTTTTTTTGGATGATCCCCAGGAATTTCTCTGTCTTGCACACTACTGATTGCCAGATTTGTGCATAACATAGGGCAGGGGTTTGGAAACCTGACATGCTTTCAGTTCCTGTGTAGGTTCTGCATAATCCAGTTGTTTCTGCCTCTGGCCGACTCAAACTTACTGTGAGGGGAAAGTGGGGGAGATTACACTGTCTTTGAAAATACAAAGAAACTTGGATGCGAACAAAGCCTTCCTGCCCCAGCCCTGTTCAAGGCCAGGTTGGATAGGCCTTGGAGAAACATGGTATGGTGGAAGGTGTCCCTGCCCATGGCAGGGGGTGGAACAAGATGAGCTTTTTTAAGGTCCCTTCCAACCCAAACAATTCTGGGATTCTATGATTCTGTGACAGCCCCTTTGTTATGAATTCCCAAAAAAGCCCTCCACTCCCCAGCAGCATCCACAGCATCCATCCAAGGGCATAGGGACCTTTTAGTCAAACCCTGGTCTTCATTAACCTTTCTAGCCACAGAAATTTCCCCCTGCTGCAAGAGTTATGGTCTGATCTAAAGAAAAGAAAGTGTAATGCTCATGGAACTTCTTAACAACATGGTTTTTCAGCTAATTTACTGGGTGTTTCTATAGTATATAAAAAAGAGCAAATGCTCGAGAAATATTTGCTTTAATGCCCTTATGGTACCATGCTCCTGTCCCTGGAAAAAGCCAGCAGTAAATAATATGTGGACTCAATGATCCTGGAGGTCTTTTCCAGTTTTAATTTCCCTGATTCTGTGTTGCTCACTTAAGGGTATGGGTTTGGCTTATTTAAGCAACATGTTCATATCAGTGGATGCTGCAGAAATACGTAAAATGGTTTGACTTGCAAAACTTCCAGGGAATGTTGAAAACTGTTCAGGGGTCTGCTAGGGGGAAATATAGGCTTTGAGCATGCACTGGGATTTGTTTCTACAACAAATGGCTGCTTCTAATGAAAATATTTTAGGCTCCTTGATATTTTTCGTGGCCTTCTTGAAAGATCATTTTCAAGTCCTTTTAAAAAAACAGGGAAAAAAAGTTTCTGATTTAAATCACAGAATTGTTTAGGTGAGAAAAGCCCTCTAAGACCACTGAGTCCAACCAAGCCCCCAGCACTGCCAAGGCCACCACTAAACCATGTCCCCAAGTGCCACATCCACACAGCTTTTAAACACCCCCAGGGCTGGGCACTCCAAACCTCCCTGGGCAGCCCCTGCCAAGGCCTGACCACCCTTCCCATGGAGAAATTTTTCCTGATATCCAACCTGACCCTCCCCTGGCACAGCTGAGGCCGTTCCCTCTCCTCCTGTCCCTGTTCCCTGGGAGCAGAGCCCGACCCCTCCCGGCTCCCCCCTCCTGGCAGGGATTGCAGAGCCAGAAGGTCCCCCCTGAGCCTCCTTTTCTCCAGGCTGAGCCCCCCCAGCTCCCTCAGCTGCTCCTGCTGCTCCAGCCCCTTCCCTTCAATGTCTCTCTTGCTGTGAGGGCCCAGAACTGGACACAGGCTGTGGAAGGAAGCGGGTGGTGTTTTATAATATTTTCCAATTCCATTATTATTTTTTTTCCCCACTATTTTTCCATTTCCAGCCCCTCCTCTGCTCCCTGTCCAGCCTCTTTCCCACGAGTCTCCTCATACACCAGTTTGTCCCTTAAGGAAGAACTGGCACATCCTTCCAGCCATCCCATTTTGGCACTGGAAAACAGCAGATTGGTGAGATCCCTGCCCTTGCAAAGGGCAGAAGCTGGGCTGTGGCATCCCCATCCCACCAAAAGTATCTCCCAGGAGAGCAAGCACCAGGGATTCACGGCATATACAGGAGCTGCTCCCTCCATGGGGAGGGCTGAGAGCCTTCTCCAAGCCACAGGCCCGTGGAGAACTGGGGGATGAGGTGAAATGCTTTCAAAATGTGAGTGTAACTGGCTCCTGAGTCAGCTGCCTTGGGGGCTGGAGGCTGCTCCATCACTTGAGATCACTTGGCTCTGTGGTTGATGTGCTCTTCCAGACATTATCACTGCCTCAGGGCTGGTCCTCTGGGATTTGCTGTGTGTGTGTTTGCATGGCAGGGAGGATTAATTTTCCCTGCTGCAGGGGTCACTGGATGGGGCCAGGCAGCAGGTCTCCCAAGGAACAGGGTTCAGAAAGACACAGGGACATCAGACACCCACCTCCAACATGAAAGCCAAGAGAAAAGTAAGTGCTTTATCCCCCAGACTGCCACAAAGATTCCAATTTACAGAAATATATGGATGCCTTTTGGCCTTGCAGTGAACAAATGTATGATCTCACTGAAGGAAAACATTCCTTGAAGTGGCTCTTCTGTGTTCCAGTGTATCCTGTCCGAGGGTATTTCAGTCCCAGCAGGCAAGGATTTACTCCTGGGAGGCTGTTGGCCCTAATTCAGCCAAGCATCAGGTTATGCTCATGGCTTGCTCCCTTCTTAACACCAAACTGAGCACTGGGAGGCCAACATTTGGGGCTAGGAGACAAGCTGGTTTTGTTCCTACTCATTTTGCTTGCCATCCAAATTAACAGCAGGTTAAAGATGTCCTGCTGGTGAGCTGTAGCATCCTGAAAGCATTATTTGTTCTGTCACTACGAAATAAGTGAATTGAGTTCGAGGTTTGGAGTTTGAAGAAGGAGGTGCATAAAGGCTGATGGTGGGTTTGGAACTAAGGGGAGGCATCTCCAGGCACTGCCTTTCCGCAGCAGGAGAGACTTTGCCGGCCAGAGAGCAGCTCCAGCTCTGCTTTTTGGGCAGCAGGGAACAGGCTGGATCACAAAGTGTTTATGTCTTGCCCACCAGCAGGATCTGAGCTCTGTATGCAGGTTAGAAAGCTCACATAAGAAAACAAAAGTTCACATAAATGTATCCATTGTTTCACATCGGTCATTTTTTCCAGCCTGAAAAAGAAGGCTTTGGGGGTGACCTAAATGTGGCCTTCCAGGACCTGAAGGGAGCTGACAAGAAAGATGGAGAGAGACTATTTACAAGGCCCTGGAGTGACAGGACAAGGGGGTATGGCTGAAAGCTGAAGAAGGGTAGATTTAGATGGGACACTGGGAGGAAATCCTTCCCTGGGAGGGTGGGCAGGCCCTGGCACAGGCTGCCCAGAGAAGCTGTGGTTGCTCCATCCCTGGAAGTGTCCAAGGCCAGGCTGGACAGGTCTTGGAGCAACCTGGGCTAGTGGAAGGTGTCCCTGCCCATGGCAGGGGGTGGAGCTGGATGAGCTTTAAGATCCCATTCTAGGATCTGCCTTCTGTCCTGGGCCCTTCCCTGCCAAACTCAGGGATATTCCGAGTCCCTCTCTGCTCCCCAGCCTCTCACCATCCAGCAACACATAAGGAACAGCATCCCTGCTCCCCAATAAATCAGTGCTGCCCAGGGATCTGCATCTGGCCAGGTGGGATCTTCAAGCTTCAGAAAACAAAACATATAAAGCTCTTTCTTGCCCAGTCTCTCTCTCTCTCTCTGTATATTTTTATATATATCTATAATGGTTGTGCCAGTGTATCTATAACATACCTCTAAAGAAGCTTGTCTAGAACCACAGCATGCAGCTTTTCTCTGTCAGCAGGCTTTCCCTGAGGCTGGGCTTACACATGGGGGCCAGATGTGCCCATCCAAAAAGATCTGTTCACTTTTTTTTTTTTTTTTTTTTGGTTTTGTTTTTTTTTTGTTGTTGCTTTGTTTGTTTGTTTTGTTTTGGTTTTTTTTTTTTTTAGTTGTTAATTTTTTTGTTTCCTTTTTTTGTTGTTGTTGTTGTTGGTTTTGTTTGGTTTGTTTTGGGGTGTTTTGTTCATTTGTTTGTTTTCTATCCTACTTAAGTACAACATGGGATGTATGGGCCAACCATCCATCTGAGGCTGAGCAGAAACCAAGAGCGATTGCTTATGATGCCATAAATAGCTTAATAGCTGTTTTCAACAGTAAATGGGGATATAGAGAATTAGGAATGAACTCTCCCAGCAGTCTGTAGACATTCCAGTCCCTTGTTTTAATATCTTCATGTGGCTTTTTACCCCCTCTTCTTCGCTTTTCTTCGTGGGAGGTGACACATATAACAATGCTTCCCCACGAGAGAGAGGCCCACTCTGGTTATCTAAAGCAGAAGGGAAAACGACCAAAAAAAAATGGCTGGGACTCTTCAAAAGGGAGTCTACCAGAATTAGAGACCTCAGGCATTTTGAGAACTGTATGTTCAGTTCTTTGAGGGGACCCTGAAAAATCCCATCCTCACAATATTGGCAGTGGATGCAAGGACTGAGGGATGTGCTGCCAGCTCCGAGCCTTTGGATGCACTTCCAAAGCTTTGATGAGCTGTCTCAGCCAGCCACCCTTCTTGGCAGCAATGAAAGCTGTCCAGAAAGTCAAATTCCTGTCACATGGAATGAAATTTCCCGATGGTTTTCCATTTGCTTTTGTTCCAGATCTGGGAGGAAAAGTCAAAGTTTTTACACTGACTGGAAGTTCCTGTGAAATGTTGAGTCAGAAACGTGGGAGAGACCTGAATCCAAGTGGACCATTTATTCTAAATGCCAGGTAAAGTCATACAAATTGTGGGCATCAGAATGGAAGGAAAGGGTGGAATAACCTATATGAAAAGGATGAAGCAAGACAGCTTCAGCAGAAGAAAAATAGAGGTAGAGGAACATGCTTCTCAAAACCATGCCTAGAAGGGGAAAAGCAGAAAGAGGACTAGTACCTTTCCCAGGCTGGAATTTTTAAAATTCCTTTCCTCTTTTCTTCTGGAGTATCCCCAAAGTAATGATAGAATAGTTTAGGTTGGAAGGGACCTTTAAAAGTCATCTAGTCCATCTAGTAATCTCCTCCAGCCACCCTACAGACCTGATCTAGAGTTCAAGAGTGGAGGAGGAGGGATTTTCCCAGGCACATGGTGTCTTTGGGAAGGTGACATCTCCAGCTGGGGGTGCATCCATTACTGGGGAAGGCACAGGAGAGCTCACTAGTGAAGCAGTAGGGACTGCCATTAACTGTACCCACTTTGCTTTACAGAGAGGGAGAAAAAGGCAAGCAGAATTCCCAAATCATATGGAGGAGGCACTGCCTGAATCCAGAGGGGGAAGCGGTCCTGGTCGCTGAGGCTCAGCACCCCATGGCAGAGGGAGCTCTAAGCAGATCGAGAGGTTCATAAAGGTAAGAAGAAGCCTTTGGATTATTCAGTACTGTTTTTTTTTTTTTTTTTTTTCTTCTCTGCAAGCTGCTTAAAGTGATGTGGTAATTCTTGCTCATGCTGGTCTTCAGAGAACCTCAGAATGGTTTGGGTTGGAAGGGACCTTAGAGAACATCTCGTTGCACCCCCTGCCATGGGCGGGGACACCTTCCACTATCCCAGGTTGCTCCAAGCCCCGTCCAACCTGGCCTTGGACTCTGTTAAGTAAATCAGAGGCTGCAGGCACCCGGATTGGTGGGATGGGATGCAATTCTGACACTGCTGCAGTGGAAGGCTGACGGCCTGAGCGCCGCTGTGGAGGAGCCGCTGCTGCCTGTGAGCCCTGGGCGGGCTCCATAAATAGGTTGGATGTTTGGTGTCGTAATTCCAACAGTGCTCGGCACTGGCTCAGCTCCGCTTTATTCCAAGCCAGCGGGAAGCGCCGATGCCGAGCCAGCACGGCTCTCGCAATCCCTTTCTCTCCCTAATTACTTCTGGCTGCCGTGGAAGCCCTGAGGACTTCAAAGGGGGGTGACGCTGGATTTGCACGAGGCTGCCTCTCTGCGGATCTCCCATCCTGGTTTCTCAGCCCGTGGTGGTCCGTCAGGCTTCAGAAGGGGACTGACTAAACAACTGCAGAAAACATTAAAATATACGGCTCGTTCCCACAAATGCATGTTCCCACACAGACACAGGCAAGGAAAAGGGAGAGAAATCAAAGCCCCAAATGAACAATTTTTTTTTCTTTCTCCCCCTTCTTTTTGGCTGTAAGTGGAAAAGTGTGTGTGTGTGTGTGTGCGAGATGGAGCTGGCTTCTCTCAAAGGAGAAATGGCACTTCCCTGGGCACCACCCTCACGGTAGGTTTAGATGGGATATTAGGAAGAAATCCTTCCCTGTGAGAGTGGTGAGACCCTGGCACAGAATGGGTGTCCAACCTGGCCTTAGACACTTCCAGAGATGGGGCAGTCACAGCTTCTCTGGGCAACCTGTGCCAGGGCCTCAGCACCCAGGGGCTGGATTAACCCTGTCCAGTGTGGAGGTGCTCCATAAGGAGTTTGGATAAAATAGGGAAGTTTTAGAATTAGTTAAGGAGCTAATGGGACAGCTCCAGGTGGAGCAAACAAATTAGCACCATCAGACAAATTTAAGTGATTTTGGACAACATCAGGTCGGCTCTGTTTGCTCCACTCCTGATTTTTCACCCGTTTCAGTGAGGGCAGAAACAGAGGTTTCCCCTAAACCACGAAGAAAATGGTGATTTCAGACCAGCCAGGCAAGTCTGACTGTGCTGATTGGAACAGGCTTTTAGTAACCTTCGGAGACTGGCAATTTGAGTGGTAAACCCACTTTATGATCTGTTATTAACTGTGCTCTGCTCAGAGGCAGCAAAACTCATTACGGGCGTAAATGGCTGTGGCGCTCCCGCGTCCCCACGTAGGGAACCTTTAATGCTCTCCCTTTTCCGGCTCCTCAGCGATAAAATCACATTATTGGTAACAAACAAAAGCCACTGAGGTTTTCTCAGCGTTCAGGCTTCTGTGCCTGAGGTTTGATTTCGCTGCTGATGTCCCGTGGATGGCTGTAGAACAGGCACTCGGTTTTTAGGAAGCTGGTCAGTGTGGTGCCCTTTCTGGTTTTTATTTAACTGCACATTAAATGTTCCCCTTTGCCCCAAGTTTTATTAAGGAGAAATTAAAGAGAGCCTTGTTAAGCTGGAAGCGTGAAAGGAGAACAGGCCATCCTGCTGGGCTGAGGAAACAACCTTAGGATCAACACTACAATTAGCCCAGTTCTCCAGACCTGCTATAATTATGAGTACTGTAGTCTGCCAAGGGCACGGGAACTGCAGGCATTCCTCTCTTAGAAAACTGGGGAGAAACAAAGGCCGAAAGGGACTTCAGAGTTCATCAGAACTCACAGCACATGGCTGTCAGTGCAAGCTGGTGGTGTTGGAGATCCCTCAACATCCCTGCGCAGCCTCTCCCTCTTGTTGCGAGTTGCCTGTGAAACACAACACATTTAATATCTCCAGCAAGCAGAAATACCAAAGTCCTCTGGTGTCCCAGCCAGACTGTGAGTTAACACACTGGCTGTGAGTTAACCACCCCAGAAAAGCTAAAAAAAAGTGGTCCCATGGAGGTGACCTTCAAGAAACGGTGCGACAGAGGGTTTCCAATGAGCTCAACACCAAGGTACAACAGTTAGGACTTATATTTAGGGCTGGAAGGCGTGTGGTAAAGCCCCGTAATCCACCGTCGCCTCAAGATGCTTCAAAAACCCGTTTCCGGTTTTTGGGCCATGTCACACCTGGGATGAGGCCACGCCACCCAGCGCAGATCTCCAGGAAAGCACAGAAATCTGTTGCTCCTGGTGGTGTTTCTCCACACCCCACCTGTGCTGGAGTTTCTGGGTGCAATGAAAAGTCACAAATTAGCTCGGCATTAACTAAAACCAAGAGCACCATCTGGTGGGCTCTGGGGCTGGAAAACCGTGGGCAGTCAGAGCCAAGGATGGGCTTGGGGCATCCCAGAAAGGCATCTGATCTGGGCCATCCAGTGGTCATGGTTCACCTCACCTGGCTTCTCACAGCCTCCAGCTGACAACCTCAGGGAAAAAGTGGAAGTAATCCCCATGGATAATCCCCAGACATCCCCCAGTTCTTTCTGCCTTTGGATGGACAGAGCTTGATGTGCTCCTTGAAGTGTAGAGAAAACCCTAGGTGGGATGATTAGCACCTACCATAAGTATCCATCCTTTCTTTCCTTGTTGGACTCCCTCATCCTTCTGGGTCTCTTCCAGCTTAGGATATTCTAATTCCTTGGATATGGATAAAATCTTTATATCAGTAATATTGTGGCCATGAGTTCCACTGGTCTGTGAGTATGTGTGTATATATATATGAGTATATATTTATCTTTCAGATATATATATATATAAATATAAATCCATTTTAAGTCAGCTGATATTCCATGTTCTGATCTGTAGCCTTTCCCCGTGAGAGAGGGATTTAGCAGTGCCTGAGTTCCTTGGACCATCCACACTATTGCTGATCCTCATGGATTTGTCTGGAGCACTGTGATAACTTGTTAACCTTTACACAGACACTGCAGGTGCTGTGTTGAACAGAACCTGGGAGTGCTGACCTTCAAAAAGCAGATGAATCCCACGAAAATCATGCATCATTTTAAAAACCTGAATCTCTTCATTGACCCTTCAGCATAACCCCAGAGCTCTGTGTGCCTTGAGGTGGGAAACATCCTCCCAGGATGTTATTTGGTTGCCAGGCAGCTGATCCTCCTTTTACTTGTAGGAAAAAAACAAGTCAAAGATGCTTTTTGGAGCTCCTTCCCCTGTCCAGTTCACTGCTGGCCATGGGTCTGACCAAGTGGTGCCTCCTTTGGTGCATCCAACACAATGAGGGATAAACTGTCCCAGGAACTTTTTTATGCTATTTTCATAGAAATTTTGATCCATCAAAGCATTTCCTATATGAGAGCAGTCAGGGAACGTGTCCTTCTGTGTGCTTGAGCAGGGCTGCAGAATGAAGAGTACAATAATAAGATTTTTTTTGAGGTCTCAAACTGTTTCCCAGGCTTGTAGGGGGGAGAAACTGTTCCTTCTCTGAGCTGAATTCCTGTGCCCAGACTCAACCCACCTGATGGTGAAAACCATCAGGCTTCTTAAGCAATTTTAGCCCAGCCTCAGCTTTCTGCTTCCTTGCCCTTGGGGTGCCTTGTCGAGCTGGCAGCGATGGTTGTTCTTGGAAAATAAACTAAGATTTTTTGCTGTGGTCTGCTCTGCACCTGCAGGAGTTGAGGGAGATGTCAGCAGAGGTTTGACTGGAGAGGCAGGGGAGAATAACCCACAAATCTGTTGTACCTCAGCTGGATGACACTGCTGAGTGTGTGCTGTGACTGTCTCTGGGGCTCTGCAGAACGAGTCGGGTCCTGTTCCATAACGTGCTTATGGGGAATTTTATTGTCGTTACTTGTTGTGCTTCTACACAGCCATCATAGAGAAATAATTCATGTGAATTATTCAATAGCAGGGGCAGCTCGTGGTATTTTATCCTCAGCATCAGAGTTGGCTTTTGTTGCAATCAGCTTAGGTCGAGCATGAAGAGAAAAATTAGTCCCGAGGGATTTGGCAGCCGTGCCCCTCTGGGATGCTTTTCCCTCAGTTCTCTGTGCTGGTCGGTTCCCAGGGCACGCTGTTCCATCCTCCACTTGTGTCCTCCTCCGTGCTTACCCTCTGCACACTCCTCTTGGCTGAGGCAGCACGGGACTGGTTCCCACGTTTCCTCAGAAGGAAAAATCTCATAAGAAAACACATGACATTTTTCTCATAGTTTGCATAGTGCAGCAGGTGGAAACGTGCAAGCAGTGTGGAAAAAAATCCAGCTGGGTGGACCCAGCTCTGCTGTCGAAGTGTCAAAAGCTGGTTAATAGAAGCTGCTCATGAGTGAATGCTCCCAAGGGCTCTGCTGGCAACAGCAAAAGAGTCATGATTGAGAAACACTTGTTAGCAGGAGCCTTGGGCGGGTTTCCCAACCAGAAGGTAGATGTGGGCTTTCCCCTTTGGGCTGAGAGTCAGGGGGAGTTCTAGAAGTGCCTCGTGGAGATTTTCACGTTTTTTGCAAGCGAGAACTTGGTGGGATCCAAGCCCTTGCACGACCTACTCCTTGGTTTGCTTTTCCAGCTGTGCAGACTTCTCCTTGGAGGTGAACCAAGGTACTTAAAGAGGCTGGGGCAAATCTTTACTTCTTGCCCCTTTTTCCCAGAGCCAAGCCAGCGTGCTTGGGCTGAGACTGTTGTCACTGTCACTCTGCCTTTGAGGGCCATGGGAAAGCTCCATGTGCCAGCACTGTCTTTTAGGACCCTGTTGAGGTAAACCACCCCTTTGCAGCTGTGCTGATGCAGGGATGCTGCTCTTAAGTGTTCAAGTGTGTTGGGTGTTGTCCCTGCTGTTTTTTTTTTTTTTTTTTTTGAATCAGTGGAAGAACTGGAGTTCTGCTGCACGTGAGGATCTCTGCCACAACCCTTATTTTCTTCCATGTCTGTAGCTTGGCATTCTGAGAGATCACAGAAGGAGGTAGATCATAGAATATCCTGAGTTGGAAGGGACCAAAAAGGATCAGCAAGTCCCACAGATAAATTCAGGACGAGAAGAAGCCCTGCCCAGAACAACCCCAAAAATCCAATCCTGTGCCCAAGAGCACTGTCCAAATTCTCCTTGAGCTCTGGCAGCCTTGAGGTCATGACCACTGCCCCTGGGGACATGTATGTGGGGAAAATAGATGCTTTGTTTAAAATTGCTGGGTGTTGATGCCAACCTGTTGCGGCAGGTCTTGACTTCTGGCATGTCCCCCCGTAATGCTTCTCCAGCACCTTCTTACCACCCTCCCTGAGGACCCAACACTTCTGCAGTGCAATTAAACGAGGCAAAACCAGTAAAAATCCTTCATGCAGATGAGTTGTTCCCTGGGATGTCTCCCTCCCCCCCTTTTTCAGCAGGCTCAGAGTCGCAGCACCTGCTTGCTTCAGCTGCTCTGATTAAAACTGCAGAAGAAAACGATCAGTGAAGCTTGCTTTCTTCTCCCCAAACAATACCCAAAACCTCCCCAAACTGGCGTGCTCTGTACAAAACCCCTGCATTAATAAGCCCGCCCTTGGACCCTCAGAAATGTCTTTTGTGTGAGGTTCTCCCTGCATTTTAATAGGCCTGGCTTTTACAAAGACCCCCCAAAAAAGACAGAAACAGACATGTACAAAGACAAATTTCATTAGGCTCTAATCTCCTGTCTGACAAATACACTCCTGCCGATCTCTTAAGCCCTTTCAGCCCGGGAAAGCTTTTGATATTATACATAATCTTGTTGTTGTTTTGTTCCTCACCAAAATAAAACTTGTCCCTGGTGCAAAACACCGAGTATAACATCATTTCCAACTCCCCCCTCCCCTTCTAAGAGGTGTGAAGTTGTTAATGAGGTGTCCCACGCGGTAGAAAACCTGGCAAATCCTTTGATTAAAACCAGTCCAAGTGGCAGAGAATGGATTATTTGTACTTTGGTCCCTTTGAGGAGTGGTTGTGGGGAGAGGAGGGAAAGATGAGGAGTAACATACTCTGGGCAGCAGGTTTGCTTAATTTGGCAGAGCAGCTTAAGATAATGTCAAGAAAAAGGGAGGGGGTTGTTAAATGGCATCAGCACTCGATACTGTATAAATAGAGATGCTGGCAGGAGGATTTGCTTTGAAATCCAGCGTTTTTGGAGGAGGGGAACTCTTAATGGAAGATCTTAGGTCGGCATTACAGCAGCAAGAGTGTACTGTGCTCTGGCAGGAGGGAGGGAGGGGGATGAGGGTGTTAATCCTCACATCTGTAAATCCCTGGAGTGGTACCTCTTCCCTCCCTGTGGGGAGAGAAGTGCAGCCAGAGCTCGGACATACACAGTGCTGTTATGGGGATGATGTAAACTCCATCAGGAAATTGATCCTGATGGCACCTGGGGTCGCATCTTTGAGCTCAGATTCCCAGAGCTGAGGGTTTGTTTTTCTGTCTTCGTCTTCTATTTTCAGTTAGGCCTCCAAATCCCTTTGTGCTTTCCCAATGGTCACACCGAGGAGGGGTGGGCTTTCCCTTGCTCTCTGCTTTGCATCTGGTCCCCTGCACAGTCCAAGCCAGGACTGTGACATTCCCTTGTCCTTGGGGGACAAGTTTGAAGCAAAAGCATGAGGTCCTGTTCCTTTTTGTGCATCCTGATCCACAGCCAGAAGATGCTTCTGGACGTTTGGCAAAAGAGGAACATAACTGTGGCCCTGAGAGGTCTTCCCAGAGGAAACTTTTTGGCCACCTATGCAGAGAAAAACCGGGGAATAAGTCTGATAATTTCAATTATTTTAGAGTGGGAGTATTTTGAGGGAGGAGTTTCATGGGTGCAGCAAATAGTTGGTCACCTCAGAGATTTCCTGCACATCGTTTATCTTCTGATTGAATGCTCTGACTTTATTCTGTAGCTGTTAGTGCATGTAGCCAGTTTCTCTTTCTGAGTCAAAAAGAAGTAAGACATGCCATAGACCTTAATATTTCCAAGCCTGCTTAGAGGTGGGATAAATCAGAGGATGCAGCGAGTGAGGAGATCCTAAAATTTGCCACATCCTTCGAGCCAGAGACTCCTTGGAATGTGAGAACCCACCTCTAGCCAAAATCCTGGCTGAGATCACTTAGTGTAAAGCCTGAAGGGGAAAATTAAATCTCAACCAAGCACAGTGTTTGGGCGAACAGTCAGACACAGGACTTGCAGAAGGATTTTTGTGTCTGAAAGCTCCTCTGGTTATTTTACCCAGTGACATCGTTTGGGGTAATGAGAGATGTAAACACTCAGTGCTCAGCTGCTCAGGCTGTAATGTGGAAGGTAGCAAAGGCTGCCAAGGAGATCATAGTCAGTGTGTTTGAAGACTTACCCATTGCTTACAAATCCCTCAAAATTTTTTGAGTCCTCTTTAAAGAGAGGCAGAAGGCTGTTGGATTCCTTCTTCCCCTCCCTGCATCCCAACAACATGCTCTTCTTTTGGTTGTAAGGGGCAACAGCAAACCTGTGAAATGCAAGTTAAACATCAAAGACATTTTGGAAAAAAAAAAAAAAAAAAAAAAAAAGGTTTTCCAGCTAGATGGAAGGGAATGATTTACTGGAAAATGGGCAGTGGGTATAAACTTCTGTCAGGGTGGTGCAGCACCTCGGTCCCAGCCCTCCACCATCGCTGGTGTTGGGAGCCCCTTTTTGGGGGGAGAAAGGGCAGACTGGGGGTCCTAGACAGAGCACCATCCTCAAGGGTATAGCTGCCTTTATCTTGGAGGGAACTATCCACTTTAAAGGGTTATTTGGGCTGTGATTCAGGGTTTTCTCCATCTGCAGTAAAACTGCTGCTGTGAGAATGCACTTTGCCTTACACAGGACCGAGGTGGCCTGGGAGCCACAAAATCAGCCTCTGCTACCAAGGGGTGCTGGTTTCCCTGGGAAATTTGAGGCTGTGCTGTGGTCCTTGGGAAATTAACCTAAATTGGAAGAGGAATAAACTGGAAGAACAATAACAGCGAGGGAATGGAGCGACGGGTAAACAGAGCAAAGTCGAGCATAATGTTTCCCTGAATCTGGGTCTGAAAGACATCTAAATATAACAAATATTGAAAGCTTTAATCACATCCAGTATAAACAACAACAAAGTACTGTGGGTTTGTTGTTTTTTGTGGGTTTTTTTTGCCCTGCCTGGCAGAGAAATAGGAAAAAATTGCTTTCGGATCCCACAGGCAAATTGAGGACAGGACAAAGCCCTGCCCCACGTGGTGGCATGGCCCTCCTTAACCTCTCAGGCTGGACATGTTACCCATTGAGCCCAGCTTCCCAGTTCACACTGGTTTGTCCGGGATGTAACTGGGGATATCTTTGCATCTGCAGAGCTGCTCTTGCCAGCACAACCCCGAAGGAGCACAGAACCACCCCCACCCTGTATATCTTTGGCAGACCTTCTGTGGCTGAAGCTCAAGAGAGAGTTTTTCCCCATACAGGAGGAGCACAGGGCTGAGGAAATTAGAAGCAATAACATCTGGAGGCTCTGACCAGCTGCAGGGCTTTTAACTGTGTGTGGCTGTCCGTGAGAACTGGAAAGACCCTGCCCCGACTGCGTCAGCTCGGAGCTGTAAGGAGGTGGTGTTTGTTGTTACTTTTTGGGAAGGAGAACAGGTACCAGGAGGGGCAGCTGCAGGCACTTCCAGGACAGGTTGGAAACGCTGGGAGTGCTCAGGCTGGAGAAGAGGATGGAGGTCTGGGAAATCATGGTGTCAGTGGGAAAAGCAAATAGGGGAATTTTGCTTCCCTGATGGATGTAGGCAGGAGCTGGGGCTGTCAGAGGCAAGGGCAGCAAAGGGAAGTGTGGGGCTCATGGGCCACCCAAAGCAGCACCTCCTGTTGCCACGGGAGACTGAGCCTTGGACCAGGTGGGTGTTGAGTCCTCAAGCCTGAGATGGCCTCTACCTTTCTCAATGCTGAAAATCAGAGATCTTAGCAATCACTTTCCAAACTGGGGTGGTTCTTCCTGCTTTAAAAGCCTCACTGGGAATCCCTGCAAAGTATTCACAATACCATGATGAGGCCAATTATCTCCTGGTACATGATGTATATGGGGAGACAGGACAGAGGCTTCCCCAGGCACTGATTCCTCTGAACAAAGCCTGTATCTGAGTGACCTGGCTCAGTAATTTTAGTAGGGTATTGGCTGGCAAAATGCCCCTCAGCCTTCATCCTCTTCCTCATTGTACTACCCAGAGCCACTGAGCTGTGGAGAAGGAGCTCCTTGGCTGGCAAAAATGGGGGGGGAATAATAAGTATTTGCACCCCAAATCTTTTTCTCCTCTCAGCTCAAACATTTTGGCTTTTGCAGTAGCT
Organism: Pyrocephalus nanus; assembly: GCA_038380795.1. Taxonomy (NCBI): domain Eukaryota; kingdom Metazoa; phylum Chordata; class Aves; order Passeriformes; family Tyrannidae; genus Pyrocephalus; species Pyrocephalus nanus. Next base: position 37,874,473 of record CM076267.1, read on the forward strand.
TTGCTCCACTCAGGTCAAGGGTATGTGAAAGAGGGAGCTGCCAGCAGAAGCCTGTGACCTGCTGTGGACTCAGCTGGGGGAAGAGATCCCTCAGACATGCAGGAATTCAGGGGTCTTTTTGTGTCATCTATTTCTGATGTCCCAGAGCTGGCGGTGGGAATTCTACCTTGATGTTTCTGGCATATGTGGAGTGGGGAGGAAAATCTTTAGGAACAGATGAACTGCAAAGTACAGAACGTCATGAATGAGTCACGTTTGGGGTAATGCAGATATTGGTGCATTAGTAACATTGGGAGAAATTGATAATGTGTGTAAACTCCTCATTCCAGTGGGATGAATTCAGGCTTGGATCAAACTACAGGCAGAGATAAACCACTGAGGGCCAAATGTAGGCTGATTTTGGCTGTGCAATGCCTAATTAGGCTGGAGATTTGTCCTGTGGTGGGCTGCATTTATGAAGGTCAGACACTTAAAATAGATTTGGCTCCTTTGTAGGAGAGAAATTTCTGCTTGCAGGCAAAAACTAATAGGAAGATCCTAGGTAGCAATCCTTCTGGAAAGGTGGAGCACGTCAGTTTGTGTCCCAGAAGTGCACATCCCTTAGGTGTGGATCAGCAGGAGCTGCTGCTGGTGATGTTTAGAGGCAAGGAGTTGGCAGTGGCACGTTTTTGGGGGAAAAAGGAGTGGTAGATGGGTGGCAAAGTGGGAGTTGTTCCCTATATGTGGCCAAGGAACTAAGGATAAACAGTGTTAACAAAACAATGAATAAACAAAGGATGTCAAAATGACCTGATTTCTATCAGTATTTGCCAGTATCAAGTCAGCTCCCTGCCGTGTGGCTGTGGTTTCCTGTTTATACACCACTCACAGAAGGGATAGTCACAGCAAAAGCCGTAGCAAATTGTGCCTGGAATTTATCTTATTGCTAGAACTCAAACCAGCCCTCGTTTCTGCTGACATGCTGGAGCACTGGAGCTCCTGCTGCCTGCTGTGATTGAACACGGGTGATCAGGCATCAGCTCTGATTCCCAGGTCCTGTCATTCCAACCACACCTCGTTAGGATATGAGATCACTCTGTTACTCTAAACAAGGGAGAAAGTGTCATATGCTTGCAAGAAAAAAAAAGACAAGGAATTAATTCTCTGTGATTTCTGCTGCTTCTTCTTTGACATCCGATGACAGGCGTCTCTGGAGTCAATCTTAGGAACATATGTACAGAGCTGTTTAAGGGGAAATTCTGCCTTATCATCTGTAATAATTTATACTCCCAAGGCTGCTTATCTTGTGCTGACTGGTGAGATCCCTGTGTGCAAGCTGAGCTTCTGTAATTAACCTTCTTCCAGAAGGTGGATACTTCCAGTACCTCCTCTGGTGCTCTTGGTGGAAGAAACCCAGATCGATCAGTCACTGCTCCCCTCTCCTGGTGTGGCATGAGGGAATCCACAGGTCTTCGAGTTTTCCTGATGAGAGAAAGTGAAAACCTCACATGGTTTTAGCAGAGGAGACCTAAAAGAAAGAGGAGAAGTTGTTGTGGGACTTGGGTGATGCGAGGTCCCTCAGAAACACCCAGCTCTGGTCTGCGCTGCCCCGCTGAGGTTGGCAGGACTTGTAGGGGTGACCACGTAGGGGTGATGTTGCCTTTAAGTCATTATCCCACAGAAACAACTGCTCAGGGTCTGGTGGTTGCTCTGTGTTTCCTAATCCCCGGAGGAGTCCTCATTTGTGAACCTGTGCAGACCTCACAGCGTGACCCCTGTGCGCTGGAAATGTTCAGTGATGGGATGTGGGGAGTTGCACACTCCCCAAGTCCCTCCTGGCTTTGCAGCTGCTCTGCCTCCTCCATCTGCTCGTAAGCTCTTGTGCAATCCCTCCTGGTCACACCCTCCCAGGGCAAGAATCGTCAGAAGAGCGTTATGTGATTACAATTCCTCGTTTTATCGTAGAATCACGAGTTGGTTTGGGTTGGAAGGGACCTTAAAGCTCATCCAGTCCCACCCCCTGCCATGGGCAGGGACACTTTCCCCCAGCCCAGGGTGCTCCAAGACCCGTCCAACCTGGCCTTGGACATTTCCAGGGATCCAGTGGCAGCCACAGCTTCTCTGGGCAACCTGTGCCAGTGACTTTTTTTTTTTTTGACTTTATGGTCTGGAAACTGAAGGACACAGGTGATGAACCAAAAAATGTTGTGGAATGGGAGCAGTCACAAAACTTGCTTTAAGAAAAAAAAAAAAAAGAGGATATTGTCATATGGGTCCCTTCCTTGAAAACAAGAACTGCCCCAAAGTTTGGGAAAGCTTTCCTTGGAACAACAAAGGGTGAAGTTAGGAAAGGTAAATCAATATTACTTTTTAAAATAAGAGCTGTTTGGTGAAATCTGCAGTAATTGTAATTGTTTTTATGTAGTCCATCTTTGTTCACCTTTGTGTGAGGATTTTGTCTCTATTTTAGTGGCATATAAAGAATTTCCTGTTTGTTTGTTTTTTAAGGAACTCAATTAGTGTTTCCACACTAAAAAAAAAGGTCTGAAAGAGAGGGTTTATCCCAGGAAGGGAGAGGGTTTCCGTTTTCCCGGATGCCCTAGGACGATGCTGTGCACTCAGCCACAGAGATGTTGTTAGTCTTTAGATGGGGCCCTGAGCAACCTGGGCTGGTGGAAGGTGACCCTGCCCATGGCAGGGGGTGGCACTGGATGGGCTTTAAGATCCCTTCCTTCCCAAACCATTCTGTGGTGGCCAGATGTAGGTGCACAGTCAGCAGTGTGGCATCGCGGGGTGTAGCCTGGACAGCATCATTTGTGACAGCAGTGATGGCAGAAGAAAGCAGCAGAGCTGTCAAGCCAGCCCAGTTCCTGTTTATTCACCAGAGCCCCAAGGCTATGGCCTGAACAATAGATTAACTAATATATTACAGACACAGAAAGAGAAGTGAGGGAGAGGTTTCCCTTCCATCTTAAGAATAAATGAGGTGGGGCTGCTGGGCAAAAGATAGGCAGGAGTCATCTTTGCCAAGGAAGGCTTTAAAAAACCAAGAAGAGATTTTTAGGAAGGCTCGAGGAGAGGAAAGAGGAGCTGGAAGGATCCTCGGCCTTGGCTGCTTTGGGAGTCGCTGGTCCATGCAGTCAGTAGGTCAAAACAAGTTCAGCAGTTAATGCCTGAACTCTCCCCAGAGCAACTCCTGGTTCCTGTGCACAGCTCAGCATCCTCACAGCCCAAAGTTCTCCTCCTTCGTCTGGTGTGTGCCGTGTTAATTTGCTAGGTTTTATCTATTTCTGCGCCCTGGCAGCTCCACTGTGTGTAAAATGCTCCCTGTATTATATATAAAATGCTCTGCCAGCCCTGGGCTGGAAAAGCAACAAAAGCAGAGGTCCATTTTCATGTAAATGTTTGTTCAGGGCATAATGTCTCCCAAATCCAACTGAAGGCACTTAAATTGGTTTAAAGGTTTGCAGTTACATGCCTTTGACAGCTCCAGCCATAACCAGCTTGTTCTGGCATTCCTACTCTTGTCACATGGATTTTTACTCTCAAATTGAGCTTTTTTTTTTTTTTCTTTTATCGCTTACCATCAGTTAATAGGCACTTAAGATGAAGTAATTTCCTTTTTATTTTCTTACTCAGTCTCTGCTGATCAATGTGCGATGAGATCACCTGAATTTCATTCTGGGGCATCAAAGGGAAAATTGGCAACATGTACCTAGGGCTTATTTTGTTTTTATTTCCCCCTTTCTCCTTTGAACAGGGTGGGATTTCTGTAGAACAATTAGCATTCATTTGCTAAGTGGTTTTGCAAGCGTGTTTACAAGAAATGCAAATACTCCAGGACTACTGGTGGGTTGTTTTCTACCCTTCACTTAAATGTAGCCCCGACCCTACAGGTTTTCTCTACACGTTGAGTTCTCTTTGAAGGCACTGGCAAGCTTGCAGGCCCGAATCTGAACGTACCTGCAGACCTCTCTGAAGTGGAGGTGCTAAGATCTAAGAGATCCTGAGCTTTTTGAGAGCGCTGTTGTAGCACAGCTTAAAAACTGAGGCTGTTTGGAGACCTCTCGAGGTGTCCTGAAAGGGAATTTCAGTTGGAGGGCAAGGAGCTCGAAAATACCGCCACCCCAGCGGATAAAAAGGGTCTCTGATGTTCACCCTCCACCAAGATAACCCAGGGAGGCTGACGCCTGCAGGACTGCCGTGTTTCATGTCAGACCGTCAGCTGGCAGGGCAGGGGTGACAGCAGGGGCGTTGATTTATGAAGTGGTGGGCTGAGCTGCCCACCAGGAGCACCACAGAGGGCTGGTGTTTGAAACGTGATGTCTCGGAGGTGCACGGTCTGCCCGGGGTCCCGACGTGCTTTGTGTTTCTCTCAGGCCTGGGGAAAGTCACTCACTGATTCGGGGATGCCAAATGTGCTTCTCCTCCTGCCTCCCCTCCCCAGCCCAGCCACCTTCTTTCCATGTGACTTGTAGGCACGGGGAACAACGTGACCTCGCTCCTTCTGATGGGTTTTGCGAGGAGTTGGCCAGGACAGGCAAATTCCCCTGTGCCTTCCCTGGGAAATGAATCTAAAAATGGAATTGTTCCTGCCCAACTGATAAATGGACTTCGAAGAACCAACCTGTCCGAGGACTTGGGCTCTGATAAAGATAGGCAAAGGACAGTGAGAAGGGATAAACTTAGCAGGATGGGACAAACCAACATGAAGACCCTCTCCCTCATCACAAATACAGCCCCTTGGGGGCATTCAGTGGGAAAGTCTCTGCTTAATTGCAGCCTAATTGCTGCTCTGGCTTCAGTTCTCATGCCTTTTGAAGATGTCTTGAGACTGACCAGTGGAAAACTGCCCTAAAAGATGGGGTTTTTTTAAGATATAGGGCCAAGCCAAAGGAAATATGCCAGGGAGGCATGGGTGTGGTTGGAGCCTATCAAGATGCAGGGATGAGAAAAGACGTATCTTGTTCCCTCAAGTGGGAAGAACTAACTGCATGTGAACCTGGGTATGGAGAGTCCTGGAAATAGTCGTGGGGAGACAGCAGCAGCACACATAGATGTAATTTAATCCTAGTTCTCATTTTTCCTTAAAATTTCAGAGAAAAGGGAGCTTCTGCTGCAGGGACCATCAAGTCAGAGGTGTAATATTGGGGTGGGTTAGGAATGACCTTTCACAACACTAAAAAATTACTGCTTGGAAATTAAATATTAGACAGTGGTGCAGAAATTAGAATTTAATGCAGAGTTTTAAATTGTGATAGAAATTAAAAACTCATCCAAAGGGCCTGGAAGAAGTGATTGCTGACAAGGGTTATAGTGGATAACTGCTTTAGTAAATCAGCATGTTCAAGGGAGGTGAGTGAAAGCTTTGTGGAGAAAGCTTGTGGAGAAAGAGATTCCAGGGGGAGGAAAGGGCCCCCCAGGGGCAGGGGCAAGAGAATCCCGCCGTGACTCTGGAGTCCCCATCCCTGGAGGTGTCCAAGGAATGTCTGGACGTGGCACTCAGAGTTGGGCTCGATGACCTTGGAGGGCTTTTCCAACCATAGCGATCCTGCAGCCCCAGCCAGGACCAAGGATGCTGCAGCTGCGACCTGCAAGGCCCCACCTCGGGCTCCAGAGTCAGTGAGATGAATAAAATCACCCTTGTTCAAGGTTACGGCGCGAGTTGATTGCTTCTGATTAGGGATTTGTATTCAGTTGTGACACCCTGCAATTTTTATTGCCTTTACGGTAATAATTGCAAATAATAAAATGACAAACTATTGTAATTAAATTTTAATTAATTACAAATCCATTACTTTTAAGTTTATTCATGGTAAGGACAATGATACTGAAAACAATTCATTAAAGCACTTGATATGTAAATTATGAAGTCAAGCATTAATCTCAGGCAGCTCATGTATTCACTTTCTGCATAGCAGTAGGGAATTTGTTTAAGGGAAAGCGTCTTCCCTGGATGATTTTAACTGCTCACTTTAGAGGAGTAGGGAAATACCGGATACTCTTCAGGCTGAAATGATTCCCAAAGTCAGGTTCTGTATCCTCTAAAGGAAAATGCTAAGCAAGCAAAAAGGGATCCCTGCCTGGCCTGGCTGCTGTGCGTGGTTAATCATTTTAACAGTGCGGCAGACGTGGCAATCCTGCAGGGATGTGGGGAGGAGGCCAGTTCTCATCTCCCAGTCCCTGTGTTTTTACTCCTGGTGGGTAACCCTTCGTGGGCACTGCTCGGGGAGAGGGTCAGCATCGCTCCTGTAATGCCAAGGCAAGCGATGTGCCCTGGGCTCCGGCTACAAACACCCACCCACCTCCTCGAAAACGCGGAACTCTGCCCTGGTGCTTCCCTGGCAGGGTAAGAGCAAACCTCTTACCCCAGCTCTCCACACTGACATAATCCCATTTGTGATGGTCTGTCTGTCGCCAGCTTTTGCTGATTTAATTTCCTGTAACGAGCGGTGCTGGGCTCTGCTGGCCCCAGAGAGGCAGAGAGTGGGGTCGCTGCACATCCCGGGGACGGGGCTTGGAGTAACCTGGGATTGTGGAAGGTGTCCCTGCCCGTGGCAGGGGGTGGAACAAGATGAGCTTTAAGGTGCCTTCCAGCCCAAACCACTCTGTGATTCTGCAACACAGTTTTATTTTCAACTCTAAACACTGCTTTCAGGTGGAGGGATCCACGTGGGGAAGCAACAAGGTTATATTTGTCTTTTGTCAAAGGGGGCTGGCGTTTCCCTGCAGCACCCTCTGCTCCCAGTTGTCTGCACCCCCCGTGTGTAATTCTATGTAACTTGGAGATTTTGTGTTGGGGGGGAGGGCACGAATGAAGGGGAGACGTGATCAGACAGAAAGGCACCTCCAGCTCGGACAAGGAGAGCCTAAAGCAGGGAGGCACACCCAAGGTTAATAACATCTTGCTCCAGCAGCTTCTATCTAATCTTGGAAAACGTCCTCCGCCGCGAAGAAAAATGGGAAAGTGATTATGTGACTTGAAATAAGGTCTTGCTCTACTGTCTAGACAGCTTTAAAAAACATCAAACTGGGGTGTTCCTATTTATGAAAAATACAGCTGTACCGCTGCCTCCCGCAAGCAAGAGAAGGGAGCGGAGCACTCGAGGTCACTTGGCTGCTGCGCGCTCACGGAGCCTGTCCATGGGAATTTATTCCTCTCTCTCTCTTTCTTTCTTTCTTTCTTTCTTTCTCTCTTCCTTTCTTTGCTTTATTCCTTGTGCTTCCAACCTGCCACCTCCAGCCCTGCTGGAGTGACTGCTGGGCTCTGTCCTTGGGGGGGACCAAGAGGAGCTGTTGGCAGCGGGACAGCCCATGGAACAACCATCCCCACGAGGTCCCGAATGGCTGCTGGGGGCTAACCCAGGCTTTTCTCTTCCCAGAATATTGCTTTAGGGATGACTGCCTGGAGCAAAACTGCAGACAGGCTCCAGGTCCTTCACAGAGTCTCTTATAGACTCTCTTTTAAACTGGAAGAATTTCGTTTGCACTAAATGCAACCTCAGCAATTCCCATCTGCCATTATGTTTATTTGTTCCCTTTTTCTTGTTTTGACCTTTTTTTTCTGGTGGGATTTGTGCAGGTGGAACCTGATGACCAAACTGACTGGGCAGGATTTGCAGCAGGAGCCCCACTGCTCAGCATGCTCTGCTATAATGGGACTCAGCACCATATCCCTGCTAGGGCTCAACCTTGGATGGTCTGAAAAAAACCACCCCAATCCTATTGATCACGGGGCTGTGTCCTACAAAAGGGGGAAATGGGTCAGCAAATACGTTAATCCCAGCTTGATCTAAAGTCTTTGGGACAGGTGGCAACCTTCATTTAATGGAACAATGAGATCATTAGGAATTGTAATGAACTGTAGTGCAGCCATGAAAGTAGGTCACCCTTACCCCAGGAACACTTCAGAACGAGCCTGTCCCCATTCATGTGCAGCAGTAGAGATGGCCAGGGGCAGAGTGACAGCTCTGTCCTGGGATTTGCAAACCAGACAATTTTAGGAACGCAACGGGGCAAATGCTACGGATGTAAAATGAGTTCTATTATCCCAAGTAATAAAATAACTTAAAAATGGGCTGATTCGGTTTTAGGTGTTGAGTCCCACTGGCCACAAGCTGCAGCCCTGCTGCCCTTGATGAGTGAGGCGGGTGGTCAGTCTTGGAAGAACCTGAGTCTCAGAAAATATTTTGCTCAAGATGCAATAAGCAGTAGTGGGGTTTGGAGGGTTATTTTATTTTGCTTTTTTTTTTTTTTCTCCTAAAAAAAAGGCTATTCAAAGCGAGCATTTTGCAAATATTTATACACAAGAAACTGTGCTAAAATAACACCTGGTTTGAACTTCTGCAGGAAATCTGAGGTGGTGCGTGGGCACCACGTGGATCTCTTGTGCCATCACTGCGTCTCCAGGAAGAGGGTTCAGCTGCTGTCCACCTCAACTGCAGCTTTTGCCACTGCATCCCCACGGTGCTGTGGTGTCAGGTGGGGGTGATGGAGTGACCAGCCTACCCCATCTCTCCCCAGTGTGCCCCAGGCCCCTGCCCAGCCCAGCCTGTGCTCCCCAGCACGGAGCTTTAGGCGGGCACTGCGCTGGGATCACCTGAAAATGCAGCAAAGCTCCCCTTTTTCCACACACACCAGCACTGCCAGCTCACATCCAGCCCTGGGGCAGGAGCTGCAAAGAACTGCTCCAGAAAAACGGCCTTGGGAAGGAATGTGAAGATCCTGGTGGAGTTTGGTGGGGAGGCAAGGAGAAGGATTGGACCGGTCCACTTGGGGCGGTCAGCTGTGTTCCCCCATCTCAAGTGAGCTGGCTTGGGAGGTAAAACTGGCACTGGCTGTCGAAGTGTTGCGGGAAAACATGTGGGGATGAAAAGAAAAATAAGCTTGGGAACTGTTAAAGGGAGAAGGATGCAATTCCCCTCATTAGAACAGCTGATTTCTTTGCAATACCCAGGGAGGGGCAGCCTAAATAGGTTTCCAGTGCAGCCACGTGTGACTGAGCTACTGAAAAATATGTTTTTCTGCTTTGGGGGAAGTCTAGAGAAGGTCCTGTGTGCATGTGCTCTTGGCTGTGACCTGGAAGACTGTCCTGTGATAATGCCAATCCCTTGGCCCCAGTCCTTCCCCTCTGCTCTCACAGTTTGGAGGACTTAAAAATAAAGTGTAATATCCATCTTGCTACATAATGCAAACATTACAGTGTGCCAGGCAGCTGATAAGAAATCACTTCTTAGTTTTAATGAGGAGGCTTGACATAACCTAAAGAGTGTGCAGGAAAAAGGAAAACGTTTCAGGAGGTGCCTGCAGTGGAACAGTTCTGGCACTTAAAAAAAAAGCACGAAGCAAGTATGGTTCGTGTCAGTAAACATTTTCAGCTTCCTTTTAATAAAAATGTAATAACTGTAAAATTTAAACTAAAGGACAAAAACTTTCTGTAAAGGTACAATGACTCAAAGAGAAGTTTAGTCTCAAAAATTTTTCCCATGCTCTATGTGTAAAGCAACCCCACATGGGTAAGTTTTGGGGTTTGTTTTCATTTTCGCCTCGTGGTTCAGCTTTAAATACTCTGAGTGATTAAAAGCAGCAAGAACTCAGTAGTGTCTCACCTGGTCCAAGCAGAGCCAGTGACCTTGCAGTGGTTCTTTGAGGTCCAGCCAGAAATGCAGGTTTGCTGACTTTGAGCTGGGCACCAGGAATGCTTCAGGGAAACTTGTATTCTTGGATTCTTTCCCACTGTTCTCAGCAAACTGTGTGCCCCCATGGAAGGATGGTGGTGTTGGATTATTTAGGGACCTCATTTTCAAGTTCTGATGTCTAAATGGGGATTAAATGTAGATGGAGAGAGATTTTTTGCAAGGGCATGAGACAGGACAAGGAGAAGTGGCTTCCTTCTGCCAGAGGGCGGGGTTAGGGGGATATGGGAAAGAAATTCTTCCCTGTGAGGGTGGGGAGGCCCTGGCACAGGTTGCCCAGAGAAGCTGGAAGTGTCCAAGGCCAGGTTGGACAGGGCTTGAAGCAACCTGGGCTAGTGGAAGGTGTCTCTGCCCGTGGCAGGGGTTGGGATGAGATGAGCCTTAATGTCCCTTCCGACCCAAAATGATTTTATGGAAAGGAGAACATTAAAACACCAGCCTGGGCATTGAAGTGCCATGGTTTCATGGAGGCTCTCCAAGGTCACCAACAGTGACCAGCCCTTGACCATGAGGCCTAAGACCCTCACTACAGGCTCTTCAGCACATGAAGAACTCGTAGCTAAAAGCAATAGAAAGATGCCAGCATGCAATTCTTGCCTTTAAAATGCTTTGTTTAAAAAGGAGGTAAAAAGCTGGAGGATATTTTTACAAATACGATAAATTGGCAGCATTGATTCTACTTCCAGAGCACAAAGGCAGGGGGGCAACTCTAGTTATTTATCTCATGAAATTGGCAGCTTATAAATATTGCTGCTGAAGCGTATTTCCCCTCTGCATGCATGTAGAGACTTTGAGCGATGATGCTGTACCTTCATTTGCATCCTGGCAGTTCTCCTGCTAAGTCAGCCCCTTTGAAAAGATAAAATTTGGCAGCAGACTCCCAACAGCTTGTACGGCGCTGTGGTAGGAGTGGGAGTTTGGGGCTGCTCTTTCTTATCCTCTCTTTGGTTGCCTCCAAGTTAATCTGTAATCACTTTTACTCTCTGACTTGGGAGGGTGTTGGGTTATGCCCGTGCTCCTTGATTTAAATGGTTTTCTATCATTCATCATTTATCCTGATGTTCATTGTGAGTAGAACTCCCCCTGGATGGGGAAAGCTGTAGATGCTGGAGTTGCCATGAAGAGATGGATGTGATGGGCTACCCAGGTAGGTGGCCAAGATAAACTGGAAATTCCTTTGTGCCTTTGCAAAAAAAAAAAAAAAAAGAGGGAGAAAGACAAAAATCTTTCCTTGAAGTAAAAATCACTCAAAACTTTCTGTGCAACCTGGAATAGACCATTTCCTTTTGATGTTGGGGTTAGTTAGTCCTCCTGAGTTTTATTTTATGGTGTGCCAGTTAGGGAAGAAAAAGGCCCTTTGGAAAAAAAAGCCAAAGTGTTTCCACTTCCTCAGGAATGTCCTTCCCTTTATAACAAATAATTGGTTGACAATATCGACTCAAAGGCATAAATAGATAAATAGATTCCATCTCCCAAGCAGAACTTTCTGGCAAAGGTATCATTTTCTGGAAATAGCTTGTCTTATGCCTGTTTTTTTCAATATATGCTATGAATTTCAGGACCCAGCTTTTCCGTATCATCAGCTATTGAGCAGTAGAACCTGGTCATATTTCTGCAGGTAGCAGTGAAATTTAATATGCAGGATATAGAAATTATGGATATTTAAAACTGATAGAAATATAAGACTTACAGGACAGACCTGGGACGTTCTGTGGTTCATCAGTTTTGATGTCCATGCTTCCTCGAATTCTTCCTCCGTGGGCATTCTGAGTGAAAAACCTTAAAAGCAGTAATCAAAAATGTATTTTCAAATGTTTATATCTGGGGACATAAAAGTCAAACCGAACTTGAGATGTGCATTATATTAACCAGATGGTAACGTCTTATTTACATTTCCTGTATAAAACCATCTGTGCTTGAACTGGGGAGATGCTGTCTCCTGCTCCATTTGGGAGTTTGGCAGCAGGGGGTTGTAGCGTGGCTTTTGTTAGCCTCCAATTTTCCTCTCCCATCAGAGCTGAATATGTTACACTCCTCTTACTTAAGCTTGTTTTAATTAGGGGGTTACAAAGTTGTACTTGGCTCTTCCATGCAATCAGCTGGTGCTCTGGATTTTGCTGCCTTTAGACCAAACTGGAATTTCTTGCCTTGTTTTCCCTTGATACTGAACTTGTAGCCCCCTTCCTCTGTTTTCAACTCCTGGTTCCTTCACCTGGCCTTCTCCACCACTAAATCCCTCATTCTCCTCAGTGTGAAATCCTGGCTCTGCTGAAGTCAGTGAAAGTCTTGACATCAGCTTCAACAGGGTCAGGATTTCTCCCTGGGTGTTTGTTTTCTTTAAGCACTCACAGCCTGTTACTCTGTCCAACTTTTCCTTGAGCCAAGTTCAACACTTCCCTCTTCACCATCCCTGTCACTCTCCTGTGAACTCCCTCCAAATTATAATGTTGGATGCCCAGAACGTTCTGTGCTATTTCAGGTGTTGTCTAACCAGTAACCTCATGGAAATACTTTTTTTTTTTTTTTTTTTTTTGCTATTCACTTCACTGGGTTGTTTGGTTTTCCCTTTTCCCCCTGTTTTATTGGCACATCGCGTTGCATTTTCATGTCGTTAATAGAGATGGACAAAAATACCAGACCTAACACTGATCTCCCAGTGGAATCCACCAGCTCTGCCAGCACTATCCTCTTCTGGTTGCCTTTTTCCTTTTCCTCCCATCTAGTTCTTACCCTTCACGAACCGTTCCCATCCAGGCCAATTTGAGTTCATCTTAAGTGATCTGAAGGGACACCACACTGAAGGCTTCACTGTGGGTAAAAATCCGATACATGTGGGAACCAGATGCTGTCATCTGTGGAAATGTTCATATTTTCAGAGAGGAATTTGAAGGAAAATTTGTTTCCCTTCCATGTCAAAATGAACTACGAAATTTGCCCACTAAGTGATATCTTTTTTTGGTGAGGAAGATAAAAACTGTCTGAATGACATTTTTGATGTTAATTTGAATTACCTGTGCTTGTACAAAGCTGAAATGAAAAAGAGAGAATAGCTGGATAAAATCGAGCCTGTAAACTCTTAATAAAATCAAGGTGTACTGACAGAATGCTCTCAAAAATCATGGTAGCTCCACTTCCCAGTAGAAAATTTCCTGATGAGACCAGTTCTCACCAACAGCAGTAGCCTACATTATCTGATTTCTTCTCCCAACCCCATGTGTGCTTCTCATTTCCTGGGAAAACCACACATTTTCAGAGTTGTTGTAGTATTTCTCATGTTAGGGATTTTTTTTTTTTTCTTTTCAAATCTGCTACAGAAAGTAGGAGTCTATTCAGGAAGGAGGGGGTACAAACCAGGTACAAAACTGTCCAACACTCGGCATGGAGCATCCTTTCTTGGGTTTTCCCATCCCTGGAAGTGTCCAAGGCCAGGTTGGACAGGGCTTGGAGCAGCCTGGGCTGGTGGAAGGTATCCTTGCCCATGGCAGGGGTGGGACTGGATGAGCTTTAAGGTCCCTTCCAGCCCAAACCATTCTGGGGTTCTATGAACATAATTCACTTACAAGTGGCAAAAAACTACCTCAGTGCTATATTATGGATAACCTCCACTACTTGGAACTGGAAGACAGCTTCAGTGCTCGGAGGTGGGTGCTCAGAAAGCTTTTCTGCCTCGAGAAATGATGCTCAGCATTTGAAGAAGCCCCCTCGATTTTTTTTTTTTTTTTGACTTAAAATGTGTCACTCGTATTGCATCCTTCACAGATGGTAGCAGTGGATTCCTTGGAGTGTCAGTGCTTGTCCCCCTCGTTGCTAAGTCAAGAGACTCGGGAAGAGGCTTCTCCAGCCCAAATCTCAGCTCTTGCCTACATGACCTAGCTCTCAATCTCACAGACTACATTAGCATTTCGGGATCTCTCCATGGCTTGCTGGAGGAGGGTTGAGCTGGGAATCTGAGATGGGGTCGGAGAGCCCGTTTGCTTTGGCCAGGGCGGTTGGGAGGGTGGTCAGAGGAGGGTCCTGGCCATTTACCTTGGGCCACAGCCAGCACTTCCTGCCACACTCGTGTTACAGGGCTGTCTTTGAACTCCCCTCCGTCATCCCGAGCAGCCAGATGTGGCAGCTACGTACAAGGCACCACGCTACAGATGCTGTGTATTGGCTGCAGCTGGGATAAATATTATTTTTTTTATATCACCATGAGGATGAAATAATATCTCCAGAGGATTTGGAAAGAGAGGCGGAGGAGACTCAGTTTGTCATGGTCTGCCCTTGGGCTCCTTTTCTCTTCTCCTCCTGTTTTCAGGAAGGAAAAAAACCCAGCCTGCTATGAAGGGGTTTTCAGCTCTCCCTCAGACCCTGGTCAGGAAAACAGAGCACGGTGTTTGTGATGGCAGTGTCCACCAAAATGGCTCATGGGCCAAATTAAGGCTGAGAAGGAAATTCGTCCTCTCTGAAGATGAAAGGTCTGCATCGCTTTCTTCTCTTGCCTCTGCTGGTTCCCATGCATGCCTCCCTCTGCTTGAGGGATGAAGAATGAGAATCATGGAATATTCTGAGTTGGAAGGGAACCACAGGGACCATCGATTCCAACTCCTGGCCCTACCCAGGACACCCCAACAATCCCACCCTGTCCCTGAGGGTGTTGTCCAAACCCTCCTGCAGCTCTGGCAGCCTTGGGGCTGTGCCCACTGCCCTGGGGAGCCTGTTCAGTGCCAACCACCCTCTGGGGGAAGAACCTTTCCCTGAGATCCACCCTGAGCCTGCCCTGACACAGCTCTAGGCCACTCTCTCAGGTCCTGTTCTGGCACCTGAGGAGGTACTGGGATTCCTTGGGAGGATGTGGGACCACGGGCACTTCAAGGAAAGGCAAGTAACTACCTGTGTGCTGAATCTCTTTGACTCCTACCCATGTGTTAATCCTCCCCAGCTCCAAAACAGGATAACATTCCCTTTCTCTCACTCCTTACTTGCCTTTGCTATCAGGATGCTTGTTGCCTCCCCACCTCCAAAGCAGAGCCTGGCATCAGCAGTCGTCAACCTGGAGGGGAGAGCAGGAAAACAGAGACTGATTTAATTGGTAAAAGCCTCTCTATGGATTGAAAGTTGGGGCTCTCATCTCGTGTTTTCAGCCCCTAAGTGGATCTGGTTGCTCTGCTAAGGGGTCTTCAGGAGATCCATGGTGTGATTATGGGAGATGATGCGTTGTAGTGTGGGTGGTGGGGGATTGACAGGCAGTGTAGGGACAATGTGCTGGCAGGGCCCTTCCCACTCCCCTTCCTTTGGGTAAACACGTGACATCCCATGCCAGGTTGTAAAAGAGAGGGAGGTTTGCCATGCAGGAAAAAAAATAGTCTGTTTTGGGGTATTTCAGTTGTTTCCAACTCTTTTTGTTTGAAGGCTCACACAAGTTTCGAAACAGCTCAAAAATCAGATTCAAAACTGAGCTGGAAAACCCAGTTTTGGGCAGATTGCATTCCTGGCTTGTTTACTACAGTTAATAATATATTCCTTAAATCTCAGACAATTTGAGATACCTTGTTTCAATATGACCCCAACTGGCAATCAAAGTAGCTAGGCACTTCCCACTGAAGTGATTGCTGCTGGAATAATTTCACTGTCATCATTTTCTGCCTGTAAATGTTGTTTTATGCTTTTTAGGTCCTATTCTCCTTTCTGTTTCTACAGGGTTGGTAGTGCAGTATCATCCCTGAAGCGAACATCTCAGGGGCTGGAAGGCTGGAAATCCCTATCCTTAGCTTGGATGTTGCTCCCAGGCAAAGCCATTTTCGTTGTCCTTTGGTTGACACTGAAAATCAAAGGCAGAGAGAATGTAACGCAGCAACAGGCAGAAATCAACTAAAATCCAGCAGCCTTCAGTCTGGGTTTGATTCTGTGCCTGCCAGGCTCTCGTGACTGTGGATTTTATGTCCTTGGGGGTCATGCACGGGGACCTGGGGGGGCTGCCACCACATCCTGCCCTGGGGGAACCAGCAGAGCCCCCCCTTCCCCCATCAGGTCCCCTCAGCTCTGAGATCATCTGTTTTGCTGCCGTCCAGAGCTGACTCACTGCTAACACGTGCTGCTCCTTGGCCTTATTTATTGCTGTGACACGACATCCAAAATAAACAACGCCTGGGGTCCTTCTACCCCTCACCCTGCACGGGGCTTCAGATGGGAGCGGTGCCTGTGCCGGGGGGATCTGCACTCCTGGGGCTCCCCAGACGGTGATGGATCAGCTGGTGTGGTGATGGCTGTCAGCCAGGCCCCAACCTGTTTAGTCTGATGGGCAAAGCGAGCTCAAACTGGCTGGCAGCCCTGCTTTAAACACCGGGGACTGCTGGGTGCCCCTCCACAGATAAATCACAGCTCAAAGCAGCTGGTGCTGCCTCAGATGGGATATTTGACCATGGGCTGGTGTGTTTCCAGCCCCCCTTGCCCCTCACAAAGCACAGGAGAGGAGCAGGAAAGCTGCCAGAGGTGGGTCTCAGTTGGGGTGGGTGTAGGGTAGGGTAGGGCTCACAGGGCCCTGTGGGTGCAGGGCGATGGAGGAGGCAGGAATAGGGAAAACAGTGGGGTCACAACTCCACTTTGCTGTTCTTGAAGTGGCAAATCTATCCCAAAGGGCAACTTGATGGATTTCATTTATGGCTATTCCTAGCTTACATCGTCTCTGAGAAGTGCCACTTTGGGTTTGTATATCTTTCACTGACATGTATATTTAGCACTCCTTAACCACTTACCTTGGGCTAATTATTCAACTTTTGTTCCAAACTCCAGTTTTTCTTGTTTCCTTGAGTTCTTGAAGCCAAAGAGACCACTCCTGACAGATTCATTTCAGCTTTGTCTGAGGGCTTGCTATAGCCTTTTAGCTTATTTGAACAATATTTTCCATGCTGTTTTTTTAAAATTATTAGTCAGAGTGAAATAATCTTTTTTTTTTTTTTTTTTAAACCTGCAAACGATTCTTACCCATTTCAGGTAAAAGCAAATTCAGAACTTACGTTGCTTTTTACAAGAAAAATATTATTTCATTACATCTCGGTGCTTCAGCGAAGCTGGTTGTGATTAACTTAGCTGTTTCTGTCCGCTTTTTTCCTGCTCTAGTTTCTAGGTGCTTTTCACTGCTTTGTTCCACCTTCAGTGGCCTGATGGTTTGTTTTCCATCTGTTTAACCTTTGCCAGCACATAAACTCCCAGGAATGGCAGGTCCTGGAGTGAGTAGTCCTTGCACAATGTCTTTTTTGGTCGGTGTTTTAACTCAAGTGAACTTAAGCTCGTGCTTAAACCTGACTTCATTTCAGTCTAAGCCTCTGCCAGATAAGTGCAGGCAGGGTTGGGGCTGTTTCCTGCAAAAGCACCTGAGGCAGGAGGGGTTGTGAGCCTGGTGCAGGTGTGGTGGGGAATCCCCAGCTCTGCTCTGCCGTGATTTCCTGCCTACACAGAGACGGAAAATGATGCAATGAGTCAAATCAAACAGAGACCCAACTGCTGGGGCTTTCCCCATTAAGTGGAAACTGAACTCAGAGAGGACCCTGGTAGGCAGCTGAACCAAACCAGAGCAAACCTTTTGAGGCACAGTAGTTAAAAAAATTAGTTTAAATGTGTTTTTGCAGTGCCCAAACCTGGGGCAGCCCCTCCTGGGATGAGGAGGCACCGAGCTCATGACATGAGGGGTCCAAAGGAGGGTAGTTGGCATCTGCCCTTCTTGGCTCCTGGGCAGGAACCTGCCTGGGCCATCAGAGTTTCATCATTCCACCTTTCGATTTCAGCAGATTTCTCCAAGAAGTGCTCTGCTGTTGGGTTGAGCAGATGGGTTTTTTTTAATTATTGTTGTTATTTTCCGCTGCTCAGCTGTGGAACAAGGGAAATTGCACATGTACAAGAAATCCTCCATGGACTGCAGGAAAGCAATAAACAGCCCAAGCTGAGGAGGAAGTGGATGGAAACCCAACCCAGAAGAATGAGAAGTGGAGCTTTCAGCCTTGGCTTGACTCTGTGCCCAGTGATGCTGATGCTGTGCTGTCTCTGAGTGCAGCAGGCTTAGGCCAGTCCTGGGAGCTCTGGAGAAACCCAGTCCTAGAGCAATGCAGGGCTTATTTAAGCACTTACTCCATTTTTATTTTTTTTTATTTGGTCCCATTTTTCCAGGTAAATTCCACTCCCATTTTAGATAGCCATGCCAGTGCCTCCAACCAAGGGCTTCTTATTCAGCCCAAAGGCATTGTGCTCCTTTCCCAGGAGCTAAGGGGCAGGCCGAAACATCCAAAAGGCATCCTCAGATTCAGTAAAAATAAAAATGCTGATTTTATTTTTTTGACTTGTCTGTGCAGCAGGGGAACAAAACACAGTGAAGGAGGAAGGAAGATTTCTCCCTCTGGTTTTGCTTATTTCCTTGGGCAGAGCTGGCACAGGGGTGGAGAAAAGCTGGAAGCAATACTCCAGCTCTGCTTTTTTTTTCTGGAGAAATCAACCTTCTGGGTTGCTCTGCTCCAGATTCCAGACTCTGCTGCAAAGCTCTCCCCCCAGGCTGCACAAATATCACTGCCACAAGGATCCATCTGCAGAGCCTGTTTTCAAGTAGTGTAGTGCTACTTTGTGGTTTTCAGGAGAAAGTGTTGGAAAAGAGAGTAGCAGCAAGAATCCAAGCCAAACTTTCTAATTTTGGCTAGTTGTTCTTTTTTCTGATTTCCAGTTGCTCTTACATTTTTGGTATTTTTGCTTAAATACACAGAAATGAGGAAAAAACTGAGTTACGTTATGAAGATTTCCGTTCACTGCTCAGCTTTGTGTAACTCTGCAAGGACAGGATATTCCCCTCCTCCTTTTTTGTTTTGCCGATACTGAATTGTATTTTATAGTAATACTGAACTGGAAAAATCGAGCCTGACTCTTAGACACCTCAAAATGTGAGTTTAGTCAAATTAAACTTCAGACTAGTTTCACACTTTGTGACCTTCCAGTACCTAAAGGGGCTCCAAGAGAGCTCGAGAGGGACATTGGACAAAGACCTGGAGGGACAGGACAAGGGGGAATGGCATCCCACTGCCAGAGGGCAGGGATAGATGGGATAGTGGGAAGAAATTCTTCCCTGTGAGGGTGGTGAGACACTGGCACAGGTTGCCCAGAGAAGCTGTGGCTGCCCCATCCCTGGAAGTGTCCAAGGCCAGGCTGGATGGGGCTTGGAGCCATGGAAGGTATCTTTGTATATAAATTTCTGATTTTCAGTCCTGGAGCATGGACTGCTGGGTGGATGTCCCGGGTGGTGGGTGCAGGTGCCTGAGACACAAGTTCCACTGTAAAGCACAGCAGCTGAGCCCGGCATCTGCTGGACTCGAGGCCAGGCCCACATCTGCTCACTGAGAACAGATTCAAGAAGCAGGCAGAGGATGCAGAGAGATGGCAGGAATATCAAATCTGTTTGCTCGGGGAAGGGTCATTTTCTGTAACACCTGCATCTCCACGCCGTGCTCCTGCTGCCTCTGAAACGCAGCAAACAGGAATCTGAGAAAAACAAGGAGTGCTTGAACCCTTTCCAAGGGAGTGATCATTGCTTTTTTTCTTTTTTACCCCTGTGGTAAACTCCCCTTTGTCAAAATGAAAACTTTCCAGGAGGAAAAAAAAAAAAAAAAAAAAAAAAGAAAAAAAAAGAAGACCTTGCAAAGATTCTGGTCAAGTCTTCCATTTGTTTGTTTCCAAATGTCATTTTAATGAAGTCCAAGAAGCTGTATCAGATTTTGTAAAAGTCAGAATGAAAACAAGATGTATCCATTTCACCACTGAAAACAGAGCTGGAAAGGAAGATTGGACAATTCCCCCCTGCTTTTACATGGGAGTGGCTGTTTTCAGGATACAGATAAAATGCCAGAACCCTTTGATTTGCTTTCATCCCCTTCCCCAAAATGCAGTCTCCCTTTTAGCTCTGTGATAAGTGCTCCCACACCTTGAACTCTCCCTGCTCCCTCTGGGTTGAGGCTGACCTCAATTAGGAATGCACAATTAAGAAATCCTGATTAGAGTATCCCATCCTAGAGCACAGCCCCCTTGCATGAGATGCCATCAGTGGTGTTCCCCTGTCCCAGGCTCCTGCCCTGCTCCAGTCCTCATCCCACACAAAATCTTGCCACGACCTTTCCGTGGATCTTTGTCACCTCCTTTCTATCCAGGGTCTTATCAATTGTCCCAGGAATTAATTTACACCAATGCTGGAGAAACTGCTTTTTATCTGTGAGACCCTTAAGGCAAACCCATACTGCTGCTGCTATTGGATCCATTTAATGAAATCCAAACATTCTGGGAAAATGTATCAATTTCACCTACAGTTTCAACAGGAAATTTATGGAAACATTTCCATCCTGTATAGTAAATTTTTTTTTCCCGGCATTGCCTGTTTTTCTACCACAACTAAAACATGCAGAGTGGTTATGTTCAGATTTCTATCTGACTTTCTAGCATAAAAGTCAAACCAAACCAAACATTTCAGCTTCATTGGCAATTTGCTTTCATTTGTGTTTGGAAAAAGTAGAAAATCACACATTTGTATGATTGCTTCCCTCAAGACAAACGCTTTGGATAGCACTTTCCCCTGACTTTTGTGCTCAAAAGTGTCAAGGAAATCTGAGTCACTTGTCTGCTTTGAATTGCAAAGACTAAATGGGTTTCTCAACCCCTTGGGCTGTGTTGGAATCTCAGCCAGAGGCCTCTATTAATAACCCAGCAAGTTCCTGTGTGACAGTTCCTTGTCCTCATCTCACAGATGGGAATGTGGCTCTGTAGTGGTTCTCCAAGGTCACCCAACAGCCAGAGCCCAAAGTCCTCTCCTGCTGCCCATTGACCTACTTGAACAGGATAAAATGCATCATCCTCTTACACAACAGCTCTTCCATTAATGCACACTGGAAAACTGGGGATACTTTCATGGAAATCTCTGTGGGAAACCCTCACTTTCCCCATCAGAAATGCCTGTCTCGGGAAATTCTGGCACTGGATTTAACGTCCCTTCCAACCTAAACCATTCTGGCATTCCAGTTAGCTATGGAAAGCAAACTCCACAGCTCAGGAGACAGGCAAAAAAAAACAGTACAGAGAGGGGAGGTCACCCTGTTATTGCCCAGCCCGTGGTGTGTCTGATCACCTGCACTTGGGAAGGTGTGTGTGGGTGCAAGGCAAGCCTGGCCTTGGTGTCGAGAATTGCTGTGCTGCCCCTGGGAGTGATAAGTGGATGCACCTGGTGGCCAGAGGAGCCAGAACCTGCTCCATCTGCTCTCAGAATGTTCCTCTGCTGCTTTTTCTGCTTTAATTTTGATTTCTAATCGTTGCTATTTTGCCTCTCTCTTGTTCCACCCACCCCAGCAGCCACTGCTGCTGCTTTGAATACAGCTGAGCAGTTTTTGTTCATGGGAAGGAGCACTTCAAGAGAGCCTCTCATCTACAACCCCCCCCGAGAAGGCTTATTTCACCCTTATCTATCACACATGCAGATGCCAGGACCTAGAAGAGGAATAACTGCTGGATTCCTTGTTGCCTCCTTGGCCCAGGAGCTGTGCAAGCCCCCCCTCCATCGTGGTCATCAGGTACCAGCTCTCTGTCATGTGAGGAGGTGCCCGGGGATGTTTTCAGAGGGGCACTTTAGGCTTTCCTGCTTTCTGTTTCTGGGGTCAACCTGAAAAATGCAAAGAGCCTTCCACTTTCTGCTTTTGGCTGGCTGCTTTTTTTCCTCCCACAAGCAGAGTTTGGGGCTGGAATTTGGAGTTTGAGGCCAAATGCAATGGTTCCTGACAGCCCCTTGTTGTTGAGGGAATGGGCTATGTCTTCTAGCTGGTTTGATCAAGCTCTTAGGCTGCCCAACCCAGAAGTTGGTTCTTGGGCAGGTTGTGTTTTGCTCTTTCTTTTCCTTCCTAATCCCTGCATTTACTGGCTGGTGGTTTTGGTAGCAGCTGGCTGTTCTTGCCATCCTGGCTCCCAGGACTTGGGTTTGGGATGGCAGCTGGAATGTCTGTGGGACAGCCAGGGATAAGCAGGGCTGGATGGGTGCAGCCTCAGAGGATGACGGGGAAATGAGAGGCAATTAGAATAGGTATGTTCCTTTATATTTTGCTGGGCACCCAGGGGTGCTCCCTGAGCTGTGAAACAACATAACATGTTTTCCTTCCCAAAAGTAGACATCTCTTCTCTGTTCTGCTGTAGCTAATCCAGACAGTCCTAGGAATGGAGTGCCAGAGCAGAATACTTGTTCCAGGATAGGAACAGAGATTTATTTTCATCTCCTCCAAACTGAGATCATCTGCATGAAATAGGGGTTTGTATACCAGGGTGAAAGTGTCTGTGTGGGAAGTTGCACCAGTATGCCCAGACCAAGAATTCATGTCCAGCATTCACTGAGCTCATCCATACAGGCACATACATAGGAATGGTGGAGTTAGAACTAGGTGACCTTTAAGCTGCCTTTAAGGATCTTAAGGGGCACCTTCCCTTGGAGCAACCAGGTTGCTCCAAGCCCTGTCCAACCTGGCTTTGAACACTCCCAGGGATGGAGCAGCTCTATATCCTTTCAAATAATTTAGCATTTAGGGAATTGGGTGCCTCAGGTTTAAGGGGCTCCTTTGTATCCCCAGGCTCTACCAGACTAGGGCTTGGAAACGTGATTAAATATCCCCTAGACCTTAAATTCCAGGGGTATGCTGTGTTTCTCCCGATTCAAAAGGACTCCAGGTAAACAGGGCTGTGGAAATTACCGTGGGAAATAAACCCAGCCAGACTGACAGCTCACAAATGGCACCACAGCAAAATTCCCGCAGATTCTGGTGAGTGCCAAATGGATGAAGTTTAGGCTCTCAGCTCAGCTTCACAAACTGCAGGGCTTTTATTCCAGAGAAACTGAACTGAAGTGAAATATTGCTTGGCTTGTGAGAGTTGTTTTTTTTTGTTGTTGTTGTTTGCTCCCAAGGGAAAATGGCTTCTCAAACACTTTCCTGCAGAAAACTGGGAATTTTCAGAAATTGCATTTGCCTCACCAAAGGAGTTATTCTGGGGGACAACTGCTGTCCCAGCTCTGAAGCTCAGTTATTTAGGGATGAGCCTATAGAGACGTGCCAGTGATGCAGCCAAGGATCAACCAAGTTATCTGCAGAACTTGATCTCCTGCGTGTTTCTCTTAAATAGAAACAGAGACAGGGCCAGACTTTGTGGTTATTCATGTTTTGGATGACTCCTTGCTCTTGTTTTGGGGAAACTGTCATTGTTCCCTTATGCCCAGGGAATGGTTACTTTAGTGCAATAGTTTCTCCATCTGATAACTGCCGTGAAAAAAGAACTCAAGGGGGTGGAATCACAGAATCACCGAGTTTGGGAAACACCTTCCAGACCATCAATTCCAACCTGTGCCCAATCCCCACCTTGTCACCCAGCCCCAGAGCACTGAGTGCCACGTCCAGCTGTTCCTTGGACACCTCCAGGGATGGGGACTCTACCATCTCCCTGGGCAGCCTCTGCCAGTGGCTGACAGCCCTCACAGCGTGGGGGGCAGCACGTGGGCACCCACTGGTGCGGTCCAGGCTGCTCTCCTGCCTCCCCCAGCACCTCTCCTGAAATCCCCGGCCATGCCCTTGCTATTCCAGCTATTTCCAGGCCTGTAAATCACCTTGCCCGTGCAAGGCGATGCTGTTAATTATGTCAGGCGAAGACAAATTTACAGTGTGGAGCAACAGTAAAAAATAATCCTGCTTGAAACGATGTGAGATCCAACACACTGTGGGGCTCTCCGTAAATCACAGGCGGCTCCATGCACCAGGCTGATGGGCTGTTCCCACCCACTGGCAGAGGCTGTCATTACTGGTGCTGACAGGCCCAAAGAAGTGAGTGCTCAGAGCCTGAAAAATAACCTGCATCACTACAAGTGGATGAAAAAAAAGCCTATTTGTTGGTATCTGATTTTCTGTGGTGGTGGCACTGTAGTGCCACTGAAATCCAGCTGATGGCTTTCCCCTCCCTGTTCCTGTCACCACTGATCTGTGCAGTTTAGGTAGAAGACAAGCCAAATCACAGCCTCCAGCCCAATAGCTGGGCTACCCCAGCCTCCCCAGGAAAGAAATCCAAGTTCAGCTGTCCAGGAGCTTCCTGTGTCTGAGGGACACTCAGTATGGGCTCCCGTGTTAAAATTTGGGAACATCTCCAGCCCTTTCTGTAAAAATCTTCTGCAGTAAGTCTGGGTCTGGTTCCACTGCCAGGGAAGTGCTAAAGGCAAAACAACAGTTCATCAATCATTGGTTTAAACAGCCAATTAGTGTAATGCCCACCTTGGCACACAGTTATTTTTTCCATTTCCTGGCTTCCAAGGCTGTCCCTGTGTAAATCCACTGAGCAAACATCTCACGTGACCACCCACCAGTGCCAAAACCAATGCAGGCTCCAGACCCTCTGGGGTGCTGAGGCCATCCCTTTTTCGCCCTGGACACACACTGGGTAGTCCCATGGGGAGCAGGAGTGGGAAGGACCTGGTGTGTCCCCAGTCTTCAGGTGAACCCACCCCGTCTTTCTGCTTTTCCAGGACATGGCATCCCCCGAATTGGAGCTGCTGTGGTGGACTTGTGTGGCTTGGTGATTTTGTTTTTTGACACTGCACATGGAAGGCACCTGCCAATTAGCAGCTGAAAAAGTAGCCTGCAGTGCTAGTGAGAGCAGATCTAATAGAGACCTCTTCCAAATTATTTTCCTCCATTTTTCAGGGCTTTTAATTGCCAGCGTATTAGAAGTGGGATCCCAGAGAGAAAACACAGGGGGCAAAGCCCCGTTTGGAAGCAGATTCCTCTCTGCCAGGTCTGACTCAGAGGCAGCCTTATGCCCTGAATTTTATTTACAGGAGTTTCTCAAGTTGTTTCTGAAGTTACATTTCCCCCCAGGACTGGCATGTTCTATCAGCCACCACAGCCAGATCAAGGCCTGGGGACAGATGTTCTTCTCCCATGCAGCAAAGAACAAGAAAATAAGGTGATTTATGAAACTATTCTATGTATAGAATATATATATATATATATGTTCTGTATAGACAAGAGAGACTTACCTTTAATATCTACATATATTCACATGTATCACAGAATGGCCTGGGTTGGAAGGGACCTTAAACCCCATCTCATTCCCAGCCCGTGCCATGGGCAGGGACACTTCCCATAGGCCAGGTTGCTCCACCAGGACAACCACCAGGTTGTCCCTGCCCCCACGGCAGGGGGGTTGGAATGAGATGGTCTTTAAAGTCCCTCAAGCCCCAGCCGTTCTGGGATTCTAGGAAGTACAATAAAATCTCAAAGTGAAAAGGTAGATTTCCCAAAAGGTTGGTCTCGGGGTGAGCCAGTCCTGCCAGTCCTGCATGCCCCAACACAGCCATTAAAAGCACATTAAAAATGACCTGGGAGGGTTGGGATGGCAGCCCTGGCACTGGGAGCTTCCTGAGCAGATAAGGAAGCCCCAGGCAAACAAACTGATTTCTTTGCTGTTGTCATGAGTGCAGTGGCTTTGCAAGGCTAAAATAGGGGCTAACACACCAAGTGTGCCTTTAATAACTTTGGGACAGTAGCAGCTTAGCAAAATAAACTTTCCCCAGCTGCACTGGTCTGGAAACAATCCCACTCAGCTGCTTCCCATGCTGGCCCCTCTTTCTGGGTCTGCCTCATGATTCTGGGCCAGACTAGGAGAAACTAGGGATGACCCTGACTCAGGGAACATGCTGTTCAGGGAATATCGAGGTCTGCCTCCCAGGGCCTGGCAGGGACCGCAGCGAGAGTATAGGGTCAGTGTTTTTGTCCTATCACACCTGCCCTGAGCAAGCCTGGAGAGCTGCTCAGCACAGCCGAGGGTCAGGCTGGGAATCCCTGGACCTCTGGCCTGAGGGTGGATCTGTGCCCGGATGCACTTGCTACAGGAGAATGAGCCCAACAGCGAAGGGAGAGCGGAGGAGAATTCAAGAGGAGGCCTCCCTGCATGAACCTGATATTCTCTGCGACCCCATAAGTACCTTCACCTCCTCCTCTGCCCTCTCTGGAGACTCCTCCAGTGCTAGGACACTGACTCCCAGTGCAGGTGTAAAACATTCCCAGTGGAAGCTCTTGCCATCACATGAAACAAAGCTGCAGCGTGGTGGTGCCTGGATGCTTCCCCTCGTGAGATGAAACCCTTTCCCCCCCCCCCAGATTTGTGGAGCATCAAATGCTTGGGCACCACATGCAAGGCAAGGAGAGTCTGGAGCCTTTACCCCCTCTCTCTCCCTCCTTCCCTCTCTCCATCCATGCATCCATCCTTCTTCCCTCCCTCCCTCCCATTCCCCCTGACCATGTTTACCCAGACCATCTGCGAGGTCATGAACCCCCAGTGCTGCTGCAAGCCCACTTGTGGGGGGGGAGACAGAGGGGTCCAAGGACCGAGCCAGCCATCTGTTCCATGGAATGCCACGTGTGCTCTCTGTTTTTAAAAGGAACGAGGCAGAACAACCCCTCATGAGATAACGGCTTGCAAAGCCCTGCAGTCAGGTCCTTCGCTGCTGAGTGTCTGGCTGGAGCTGAAAGTCAGCCCTGCATGGAAAAAGAAGAGCTGGCCATACAAAAAAAGAGGGCTCTGTTTGCCTTTCCAGTACAGGATGAGAAGGGAAACAGCGGGAGAGAGGACTCTAGGCTTTATTTATGTTCTTTAAATGCTGAGGAGAAGTGGGGGAAAGAAACTCAGGAATGGGGTAGGCAGCACTCAGGGACAGGGAGGACTCAGGGGAACCTCAGGAGGCAGCTTGGAGTGGGTTCCCTTGAAATCACTGAGTTTGTGCCAGTTCACACCCTCAGAGAAGGCAAGGGAGATGATGATGATGATAATGAAGACAAGTTTGGATTGAATATTAGGAAGAAATTCTTCTCTGGAAGGGTGGGGAGGCCTTGGCCTCTGCCTGATAAGATTATTCTCCCAAGAGCAGTGCTCAGTGTCAGCCTCAGGTAGTTTTGGAGGTGATGGAGAAGACAGTAACAAGACCTGCCCATGCCTTAAGCCCGTGGCAAAAATTATGATGTGTTGGAGAGGTGCCTGCACAGGGAGCAGGACTTGTTGGGAGATGGCTGTGCCATGTGATATCAGGCACGCTCCATCCTCCCCTCCACCCAGGAATGGCACAAGGTGTTCATCCCCCACCCATTCTCCAGGCTGAAACCTCTGCAGGTGTTAAAGACATCAACTGACCACCCTCCTCCTGGTGTTTTTCCATTGGCCTGTGCTCAACAGCTCATGTTTTTCAAGTTGTAGGATGGGTGTGAAGAGTAACAGGGCATTGCTGAGGCATTCAGAGACCTGAAAACACACCTCTGGGGTGGATCTGTCTCTGGGACTGCACAGCTCTGGAATCTTCCAAGGCACGGGCTTGGAAAGGACAACTCCCAGTGATGTTCAGTGGGGGAAAATATGCAGCAAGTCCTCCAGGCTTATGTTAGTAGAGCAGCAGATAAAGAGTGATTTCTTCTAAGAAACCACCCTTAAGCCTCCAGTCCAAAATACTTTCTATGCCTACGTTTCTCAGCAGCAGATCAGTTTAAAGCCAGGTGATGTCCACCTCCTGCTGCACCCTTTCCCTGCAGGAGAAGGCTCCTTGTGCCAGTGAAGTCCTTCTGGAAACCTGCTGGGGTTGTGTCATAGAATCACAGACTGGTTTGGGTTGGGAGGAGCCCAGCTCAAAGCTCAAGCTCATCTCATTTCAACCCCCTGTCACGGGCAGGGACATCTTCCTCTAGGCCAGATTGCCCCAAGCTGGCCTTGGACACTTCCAGGGATGGGGAAAAGAGCAGAATGCAATGCAAATAATCAATATATATTCCCTGTAAGGGCTCTCGAAAGCTATCAGTGCTTTCCAGCCCTCCAAGGGCATTCTCCAGTGGAGAGGAGGAAAGCTGGAGCATACACAAGGGTTTTAAAAACCAAGCTCTAGAAATGTGCTTTGTTTGGACAAAGGAAACCTTAATTAGGGCCAGCTGGAAGAGTTCCTTCTCTGCAAAACTCCTCTCGTGCAAAACAGATCTTTCCTCAGAATGGGAGGATTATCAGGAATTTTAGAAACTAGGCGGATGCTGTCATCTAAAATGTGTTTGTGAAAAAAAAACGCTCCTTTGGGGGCTTTGAAGTGATTCAGTCATTTATTCATTTGACTGTCAATGAAACGTGTTTTTTTGTTTTTTTTTTTTTTTTACAGAGAACTGCTCTACGAATGGAGCCTTTCCAGGCGTGGTGGGGTGTTGTATGGATGTTTTGTATGAAAATCACTTAAAATCTGGAGATAAATTTAACTTGGAGACCTCAATTGCTGGCACAGCAGTTGATCAGTTCACCCTCGTGCTTTCAACTCAACAGTGACCTAATCAAGATATATTTTAAATATATGTTGCTGCTTCTATGCAATTTAGCAAATATATTCCTCCTGCTCCTTTGCCTTCCTTTCCACAGACGACATCTTAACAGCTTGAGTGATGTTGCTTTTATGATGCACAAGTCATTTTACCAAACAGCAGGATAAAAGTTTGTTCAAGCAGGAATTTCATTAACTTCAGAGTCCTTGTTACACTTAGTGGCGTCAGGCTTGGCATGTGGGAATAATGGGTTCCAGGGCCTGGAATTTCTATCATTTTCCATCCAGTTTATTTAAAAATCATTGAATGGATTATAAAAGGCTGCAAAACAATGAATGCACTGTTGTTTCTCACTGTTGCTGCACCCAGATGTTTGGTGTTTCAGGTTCCCCAGGAGAGCTTTGGGGTGCCACAGAGGGAAATGCATCATGTAAAACAATTCCTAAATCTTGCTTTTCTCCTCATAAAACAGAATGGGAATATTTGGGAAAGGGATGCAACAGCAGCAAGTTTCTGGTGGAGTTGATGGTGTTGGTGAATGTTGGCATCGCGTGGTTTTGTCCACCGGGCTCTGCGCAGAGCGGGAACATCTTGCTTTGCAGGGGGGAAACTGAGGAAACCTGACATCCCCCAGTGCCAAACCAACCCAGACGTGGGGTCAACCCTTTTTTTTCCCTATCCCAAAGCCAGTGTTTCCCGTGTGCTTTCCACCACATCCCTCCTGAGGGATGCCCATTACTCTTCTCCCCCAGCTCTGCACATGCTGTGGGAAGAAAGTGATGGGGACCAGTGATGTGGAGTCATTGGCTCTGAGCCTCCCAGTGGGCTCCCACCCATGGAATTTACATTAAAAAGAGACCCACCTAAACCAGATTTGTTTCCAGATCAAATCCAGAGCACATGTTTATGAGGGGTGATGCATAGGACCTTATAATGGCTTTGTTATTAGAGCCCATGGGCTGGCTCTGCTCCACTTACCAGCCTTTTTAGGGATCCCTGCTCCCTGGTTAGTGTAAATTGGACCAGGCTCCAAAATAAATAGGCTTGTGCTATGGTCTCCAGCAGGTCATGCACGTGGGGAATGCCTCATACTGTAAATAAATGGCTAATAAAAGCATGGTGTCCTTACAGAATAAACAGCTCCATGGCTTTAATTAAATAGTGATGTGAAATATGGAGGCGTTGGGTGCATCCCAAAATATCCCCCTAGAGAGGAGGTCTCAGAGGGGACTCTCTAAGCAATGGGGCTGGTCCTCTCTGCTGTGTCCCCCCACCCCAGTTCTCTGGGAAGGATGGATGTGCTCATAGGGCTGTTTCAACTTAGTTTTGATGAAAAAAAATCCCTCCTCAGAGCATTTAAGTGCCAGTAACTGTGAAGGGAGGATTGTGAAGAGGGAGGAGAGTGGGATGGGGATTTGTCTGTAAGGGTGGTGGCTTCAGTGCCAGCTCCAGACAGGCTTCCTCAGAATTACAGTGCAATGGGTATGGCAGTGTGGGACTAAACCACAGCAGAGTGGCAAAACAGAGGCTGGCACAATGAAACCTTTCCCAGCTGCAGTGGCACCCAAAGAAGCTGGGAATTTGGGGATTCCTCAGTAATCAATCAAAGAATTAACATTCTTGATGCTGTTTCTGTCTCACACTCCTTTATTTGTGGAGTGTGCACAGCTCTTTTTTTAGAAGATTATTTCAGTACTGACTGAGAGCACCTTGGTCTTTTAAAGAATTGGCTTTCCTTCACAGTTTATTATATTCCTTTCAAATTTGGTGGCCCAGTCTGTGCTCCAAGCCTGTCTCCCCACACTGCTCTCCCATTACTGATAGAAAAGGGACTGTTTCCAGCGAAAGGCAGGGAGAAGGAGCAGAATTCCCAAAACTCCGTACACACAACCTCCCATCAGGCTGATGAGCGAATTATTAAGAGAAGCCAAGTCCTGACTTTGGGCTGGGCTGAGCTGGTGGCTGTGCCTGTTTGTTAATTTTTTGACACATTCAATGCCATGGCATGCTGCAAAAGCCTCATATCTTGGGAAAATGTCAAGAGGAGGTGGAAGAGTGGTTGTGCACTCTCAGCATCAAGGGATGCTCCCATGGTTCCAGCAACTTCACAGAACCCCTGAATGGTTTGGGTTGGAAGGGTGGCCACTCCTCCACCTCCTCTTGACAGCTGTGGGCCCTTCAAGCCATTGCCTTTGGAGACAGGAAGCCACTGAGGAATGGGAAGCGACCTCCCCATCACAGGGGCTCAGACCAATAAGCCTGGGGTGTGCCTGCCTGTGCCATGAAATATTTACTGCTATGGAAGTATGCTTGATTACTTTTGCAAGTTGTTTTTCCTCACCTCCTGTTCTGTATCCGTCTCTCTTCCTTTCCAGACCCACCTTATTCGAGGAATTACGGGAAAAGCGTGGGTAAAGTCTGGAAAGGTTTCTTAAGCTTGTTTTAAGTAGCGCTTCCCCTCCAGGGATGGGGACTCCACCGCCTCGCTGCACAGCCCTTTCCAATGCTTGACGATCCTTTCCATGAAGAAATCCTTCCTGCTGTCCAGCCTGAGCCTCCCCCTGGCGCAGCTTGAGGCCGGTTCATCCCAGCACAGCTGGATGGAGAACCCAGCTGCTGGCAGGCCGTGCCGGGGGGGCACAAAGAGGCCATTGGGGACCGGGGCTTCTGAGTAAGGGAGAGCAAAGCCCGGCAGCTCTTTCGCAGGCGTCGGGGCCGTGAAATCCGATTCGCGCCCCTCCGCTGGCAGCCCCGGGGAAGGGACCCGGGGCTGGGGCGGCGGGGAAGGACAGGTGGAAGGAGGACCGGAACGAGGCGCCGCGGACACATGATCGGCTTTGTAAAAGGATGTCACCCAAGTAGAAGAGCGGCTGCGGGAGAGCTCTCGGCACAGCTGCCTGAACCCCTTCACCTCCCGGGGATCAAAGCCCTTACCCCCCTGATGGCGGCTCGCCCGGTGTCCCGGTGGCTTTGGGGGCGGACAGGTGCTTTTTTAACACGCGTGCGGTCACGGCACACGGGCAGATTTAGCGGCGTGCTGCGGCAGGCACGGCAATTGCGCCGTGCTCCCTCGGGAGGAGGTTTCTGCAGGAGCGTCTCCCTCTCCCTGGCATGGGAAGCTCATCCCACCTCGCTTGCCGTGGGGCAGCTCGGGGCAGAGCACAAACTGGAGGGACAAAAGAGGAAGCCCCGGGGCTTACTCACAGCGTGCGTCCCGTCTTGTTGGTGAGGGCATGGACGGGAGAGGGGCTCCTACACAGGGATGCTCCATCCCTCAAGTGATCACTCATTCCATCCCCCCAAATGCTCCCTACAGCACTAAAGAAGATCCCAGTTCAAGCAAGATCCCTCCAACACCCATGTTGGACCAGAGACCTGCCTGCTCCATCTCCTAAATGCCCTGGCTGGACCAGACCTCCACGCTATCCCTTAAACATCCCGAGATTCACCTGGGATCCTCCCGCTCCATCCCCACAAATATTCCCTGCTGGATGTCTGATCTCCCAAACACTCTATGATGGACCAGGAATCCCCACCCTCTCTGTATCCCCCTGAATTTGGGGGATTTCAAGGATTTTCAAGCAAAAGAGCGGCGTGGTGGGGATGCAGCCAAGAGAAGAGCTGTTACGTTGCCACAAACTACCAAAGGTCTTTGCCATAGAGGATTAAAAATATGTGGAAAGCAAAAACTGCTGGCCCAGGAGCCAGGGAGGGGACAGAAACTTGGCTGAGGATCCCAGAGAACAAAGCAAAACCAGGAAAATGCACAGACAAGCCTAGAAAGTCATAAAAACAAAGTTTAGGTTAAATACACACTGGGTCTCTTATCCCCTTGGCAGGTTAAGAAAGGGCAGCCTTTGCCTCCAGATCTGCTGGCAGAACTTCCTTACTCCCAGGGAAGACAAGAGGAAGGGGAATAAAAGGTGTTCAGGGTGGAGAGAAAGCAGCTCAGTGACCCCCAAATCTCAGTTTAGGAGGAGATTTGCTCCCAGAGCAGCGGCAGAAAGACACGGAGTCCCATGGACAAGGACAGTCCTCAGCACCCAGAGAGCTTCTTGCTTATTGCAGTTTAAACCAACGCCCCTGTGAGAATGAAATAGATTAAAAAAACTTGTTTGGGGGAAAAAGCAATGATCATTTCCTTTCATGGACACAGCTCTTAAAAACCGAGGCATTTTCTCCTTTGATGTCATGGAAGGAAATAACATATTTGAATCCAGCCTCTGCTCAGAACAACCCAGGCAATATCAATCAGGGCGTTGGGGGGATGGGAAGGATGTGGAGAGGTTCAACCTGACCCTTTAGCACCCTTTTCTTTAACTTTCACATTAAATTAACTGTCCTATTGTTCCATATCGCTCCATTGCATCTTAATTTCCCCACTGCGATTCTTTTGTTCCACCACAAAGCTTTTGAGGCAGATAAGAAAGGGAAACCACTGGCAATCATCTTTTCAGAGGGCACCTCCAGATCACAGGCAGCACATGGAAACGGCTGGGAAAATAAAGCCCTGTCACGAAACCTCTGCTAATTTTCCTTGGAAATGTGTTGGTATTGCTTTGAAAGCTACTTGGGACTGTCCAGGGTGGCAGAACTGGGATCCATTTCCATCTCTGCGCTGAAATTCACACCAGGCACAAATGAGGTGCTGAGATTTTCCTGCCATCGTCACCAGGAGCTGAAGAAAAATCACATTAAATTTACTCCACACTCCCGCAGCAGCTGGTGGCCACCTCTTAAAAGTGCTTTTCAAGCCTTTGGGCCAAAGACAAATCAGGATCCTGTCAAGTCAAGAAGTCTCCCCGTTAATTTAACGTGCTTAGTTTTGCCGGTGGAATGGACTTTCCAACGTGCTCAGCTGTTTTATTAGTCTGGCCTCTTCTTTTGGTGTCTGAATTGAAGAGAAACTCCTGAAAAAAATAAGTGACTTCCTAGGATGCTGGATCAGTGTCCAGAGGTGCTGGACGATGCCACCATACAGAGGCCAAGCTCATCCCACACCCGCTCCAGACAACCCCAGAAACAGCATCCAAACCTCACAGATTTTTAATAACCCTGAAAATATAAGAGAACTGCTTCATTTTATTTAAATGATGCAAAAAGAAGAGTATTCCCTTCTGGCATGTCTCCTCCCTGAAAATGCTATCAGAGCCTTAAACAGAGCCTTGGAAGAGGGGGGAATGGCTTCCAGAGAGGAGCCTGTGCATTTTGGGAGGCTCAGCTAAGCATACTGGGAAGCAACACTTCCTTTGTTGATCCAAAAACATAATGAAAAGCAAAAAGAAACATAAAAAAAAGGGAAAATAATGAAAAAAAAAAAAAAAGAAAAAATAAAAAAGGGGAAAAAAAGAAATAAAAAGAAGAAAAAAGAAAAAAGAACAAAGAAAAAAGGAAAAAAGAAAAAAAAAAGAAAAAAGAAAAAAGGAAAAAAAGAAAAAAGAAAAAAAAGGAAAAGGGAAAAAAACAGAAAAAATAAAAAGATAAAAAAGAAAAAATAAAAAAGAAAAAAGAAAAAAAAAAAAAGGAAAAAAGAAAAAAGAAAAAGGAAAAAGAAAAAAGAAAAAAAAAGAAAAAAGGAAGAAAGCGAAAAAAGGGAAAAAAAAGAAAAAAGAAAAAAAGGAAAAAAGGGGAAAAAAAGAAAAAAAGAGGAAAAAAGAAAAAAGAAAAAAAAAGAAAAAAGGAAAAAAAGGAAAAAAAAACGGAAAAAAAAAAAAAAGCCCAGCTGCCCTGAAATGAAAGAGGTTCTTATATGGAAGGGACAGTAGGACGTATGGATGTCCGGTTTCCTTGGATTTTTAGGCAGTTTCCCTTGCAGCTGCTGCCCTCTCGAGGAAGCCTCTGATCTGGTCCATTTTTGCTGTTTTTTATTTCCCCAAAATGAAACGATTTCCTCGCAGAGACAAGGAGCATGGACAGAGTTTGTGATTCTGCCCAGGTCCAACATGGCCAGCAGTGCCAGGCACTGCCTTCCCACTGTGGACAGTGCTCCTCTCGGATGTCCGAACGTCAACGCGACGCTGGCACGGAGCTGACGGCAACCAGGAGCCGTCGGGATCGATGAGGCCGGTGGGGATGGAGAGGGATGCGAGGGGGTTTGCTGGGAAAAGCGATGCCTGAGCCGGCAGAGCAGCGGTGCCATGGCCTGGAGCCCTCCTCCAAGATGCTCTGCCCTGGGCAAATCCCAAAGCGAACACAAACACCCCTTAGTGTTATTTTTCCATAGCCAAGCCCTCTCATGGATCATGGATTTACACCACTCTTCCTCTACACCAAAGCATCGAGGGGCTGAGCATCCCTATGCCTTCCTTGTTCCAACACACAGGTGTGGGCAGCACCTCTGGGTGACCCTGGCACACCTGGAACAGGCTTGCACGGGGCATCCCAACTTTAGAGTGAGGTGGTGCAGCTCTTGAGCACAGCTTGGGGAAACTGTCCATATGAGGAATAAATGGTTTGGGGAATGGTGTTAGGGGCAGCTCTGGGCATGGGAGGTGGTGAGAAGTGCTGGGGTCAGGCTTTGTGACCTAGAGTGAGGATGATTGTGGAAACCAAATTCATCCTGTCAGAAAACCAAGGTTTGCTGAAAATGAGCCCCCTGCTTAGGGTTAATTTTACCCTAAAACTGTGAGGTTACAGTTGTGGACCCAGTAGGTGCAAAGATCTGGTGACAATCTCTCCATTTTCCATCAATTCCTTTGTCTCAAACCAGGTTGCAAACATGTTCAACCCCGCTCCACTCAGAAATAGGGCTCATGAGCCTGACTTTGGGGACAGGTGGGCAGGACTGGGGATGGGAACTGGAGAAGTAAATGAAGGCATGTGCTGCCCTTTAAAGCACCACTCTTTTTCCAAAGCCCAATTTTTACCAGCGTAACACAGGTGGGAATACAAGCTGTGTTTGCTTCTAAAGTCCACTCTCAGCTCCAAGATTAACACAGCACTGCTCTGACACAGAGGATGTTCCTTAAACTGACACTGCAGCACAACGTATCATCCCCCTCCCAGCTGCTCTCTGACCCCACTTGAACCTTTAAATTCCTCTCCAGCAGCTGCAGAGGTAACCCAGAAAGCTTCAACACAGCTAAGGGTTGGTGTTTCCTGGAGATCCTGGCCCAGTGTGCCAAGAAGAACCAAGACATGACAGGCCTCAAGGTAGGGTTAACCCAGCAAAACATCTGGTGTCCTCTGTCACTCCAGTCAAACCTTCCAAAAGTCAAGATTTGTCCTCAAAGCATAGATTTGCCTTTCATCGACCATTCCAATTTTCCTGCTGCAAAAACGCGCTTGCTGTGCAATTTCTCACACCAAAACAAGACTGCACAATCCACAGAGAACAAGAACACTTGCAAGAGAGTTAGTGCTGAAACAAAGACATTTCTTTATTGCTGAATCAAAGAGAAAATAAAAAGCAAAATGGTTGTCTTTCAGTAATATTAAAAAATACTCAATATGCAGAATCTTTTCTCTGTGCAGACAGGGCAGGGCAGTTGTCCACTCCTTGTCCTTTAGTTCAACATGCAATAGCACCTCACCACAGAAGCTGTTTCTTCTCCATTTCTAATGTGTCTCTCGCTGCTGTGAATCAATAAGAAACATTTTGTGTGCAACACTGCTGTGCACCTCCTGAATAAATATTGCAGGAGTTCAAGGGGTCTTGCCCAAGTAGTTCCCAGTACTTGTAAGCTCTGCCTCGTTTGCAACGAGTTCATAAAAAACCCCACCTGATCACACACAAAAGCTCAGGGCTCTGACTGGATTGGTGTCCTGAGGGATAACTTTGAACACCTTGCCTGGCACATCTTTATTATGCAGTTCTGGGCTCTGAACAGCTAAAAGCTGCCATACAAACAGAGTATTTTCTTACTCTAATAGGTCTGACCCTTTCAGATATGCTGGAATTTGGGTCCTTCTTCCAGAGCAGCTTAACACCAGTCATTCCATCCTGCTTTCATAGCTTAATGTTTATTTTTGCCTCAGCCAGATACAGCTTTAGCAAAAAAAAAAAAAAAAAAAAAAAGAAAAAAACTATTTCTGCAGAAAATTCTGTTATCAACACCACGACAGTGAAGAAAAGATCCAGCAGAACAAAGTTTAAAAGCAAAGGAAATTATACCAACCACTGGAGCTCCTCAGAAGACAAGGATTCACTAAATCCCTGCCCAAAGATGCTCTCATTGTCCTGAAAGAATTCTCAGGTTCAGACTGCTCTATTTTTTTACTCATCTTTCTTAGATTAAGACAGGTCTTCCAGCTTATGTGCCACTGGGTCGGAGCCAGCAGCAGAGGAGCAGAGCAATCACAGCATCTCCTTGCAGCTTTTGTTTATAACAGTTCACGTGAGGTTTAATCCAAACCACTCCAAAATCCAAACCACACCCACTACTTTGTGCTTCCTTACCTTTAATAGCAGTCCCGTGTTTATAAGCAGCGTTTGCCTCCAAAACATCCCTAACAGAATTCTGTGCAGCTTTAATTAAAGACTAACACCCAATTCCTCGAAAAGGCTCCCTCGGTGTTTCATGAAATAACAGCTCCCCCTGCCCGGCTTTTGAGGCATCCCCGTGCGAGCTGCAAAGTCCTCTTGCCCTCCTGGAAGGGCATTTGTGCATTTGTAAGAACTGTTTTCTGATATATTTGCTAGAAATGCAAAATAAAGAGGCACATTCAGGCCAGTAGGAAAGCACCTCGGCTCACTGCCTGTATGCCGTAACTCCCAGAGAGATTTCTTACTAACATGCTTATATTTACACTTGCAGTTCAACAAATAACATCAGGAAAGCAGGAACACAGGGAATTAGCTGCACCTTTCCCCCACCATGGAATTGCTTTGACGTATAGAAGGGAAGAATATACAATAACTAGTGGCAAATAATTTACAAAAATGCAACCATTATCCAGAACAAAGACATGATTTCTGTTCACTGCCCCATCGCTTCTCTTTATAACAGTCTCAGAATCCATATACCCCTTTTTATTAATCATCACTCTGATCTCTCTCAGTACCAAAACCACTCAGGGAAGAGATGCCACGTACCTTTCCCAGCCTCTTCCACAGGAAGCACAAGGAAAGCTGCAAAATCATCTTCAGCTGTCGATGTCTGAGCCTGAGAAACCAGGGCAAGGGCCTGTCTCCCACTGCCATCTGAGGACACAGAAACACTGTGAGCAGACACAGGCAGGAAATCTGAGAACACTTTCCCAATTCTGACACCTTTGGAAAACCACAACCAACCCCAAAGTGAGCACTTCCAAGTTCCCCCTCCCTTGCCACTCTCCACTGACCCATCCCAGTCAGCAGCCAGAGACAACAACTTGCTCTGCCGGGACCAAACCCCTCAGAGACCACACTGACCTCCAAATTCAGCGTCTTGGGCGCTCCCACCAGTGCATAAACCACTTCAGGAACCCCTGCATCTGATGGCATTCTCCACTTGCAACAGGCTTGTGTGTCAAACACTTCAGAAGCAGGAAAAAGAACCAACAAAAACAATGATTTAAACTACCAATGGCATCTAAAAATCAATTGTTTCTAAAGCTACAGAGAATTTGTTATTGCAAAATAACCTCAGAAGGCTTCTTAGCAGTCTGTGCTGCCCTCTGGTAGCAAGAATTTGCATGTTACCATTTCACAGTCTCCAAAACGTTTGTCTCAAGTCACAGGTAACAGATAAACCTTCTTATGAGTGTCCCAAGGTTCTGAAATGCCCAGTTCCCTAAATTACTGCTCAGAAGTCTGATAAAACTGGGTAACCAATGGTCTGTTTGGACCTCTGAGTGCTTCCAAGTTTCTCTGCCAGGGAGATAAGACACCTTTAAGATAAGACACCTAGTTTGTAGGCGGAAAGGATGTATCTTTTTACATTGCTTAAAAGGAGAAACTAAGCAGAAATTAGCTATCCAAGAACAAAGAAGAACCAGTTTCAAGACTTGAAAATGGGAAAAATGAAAGGGGGCTGTTAAACATCGTTTGTTAAATCATCTACATTATTAAGGTTTTTTTAAATTTTTCTACTAACACTTAAATAGAAGTAGTTAATAAAGAACTAATGTAGAATGTTTTTAGGCTAAAATTATGTATGTGACAAACTATGAGTATAACCTTACATTTGGTGTGTCCAGCTCTGGACCCTCAGGTCAGGAAGGACATGGAGGGGCTGGAGCAGGGGCAGGGAAGAGCAACCAGGCTGGGGAAGGGACTGGAGCACAAGTGCTGTGAGGAGAGGCTGAGGGAGCTGGGGGGGCTCAGCCTGGACAGGAGGAGGCTCAGGGGAGACCTCAGCACTCTCTGCAACTCCCTGACAGGAGGGGGGAGAGGAAGCAGCAGTAGGACAAGAGGGCTCAGTCTCAAACTGTACCAGGGCAGGTTTGGGTTGGATATTAGGAAGAAATTCTTTACAGAGAGAGTGCTCAGCCATTGGAATGGACTGCCCAGCAAAGGGGTGGATTCCCTGTCCCTGGAGATGTTTGAAGTGAGACTGGATGTGGTATCAGTGCCATGGGCTGGGAACCACGGCGGGGTTGGAGTGAGGGTTGGACTTGATGATCTCGGAGGTCTTTTCCAACCTGGTTGATTCTATGATTTTATGATTGTTACTCAACTTGCTAAAAATTTTATAACTTCTAGATGAAGGGGACTGGGAAAGGAACATAAATTTTGCAAACAGATAGAAAATATCTTTGAACTGGCAAGTAACCAGTCAGCATTCAAGGCTGCACAGTGAAAAGATACAGCACAATAAAGGATTAATTTATTGACTAAAACCCAAATGTTAAAGTGTTTCAGAGACTGCAATTGTCACAAAAGGATGCTGGATGGCAGCAAAGCCCGTGAAATAATAACAGGAGACTTGTAGTGTGTGGCTGTCAAAGGGGCTGGCAGGAGGAGCACAGACCCTGGGCAGGGAGCTGCAATCCTGCCCCAACTGTGGAGGGTCCTGCTCCCTGCATGCACAGAGCAGAGAGAGATTTCAGGGGCACATGGGGCATTGGTGACCACCTCCTCAGGTCCCCACAGACCTGGGCTCTGACCCTGTCTCTGTTTCTCTCTGTTCCAGCCTTTCAAGGAACCCCAGCCTCACAGCAGCGCTTGGCAGCTTCAGGGGTAGCCTGTCATCCTGACTGACTGCCATGGCCGTGCCTGAGGGCAGACTCACCTGCCACACTCAGGCGTCCCACAGCGGTGGCACTGCTGCCATCCTTAGAGATTGGGATGGGACATGAGCCTTGGGGTGCAGCTGCTGAACCTCTCCTTCATGCAGGCACCTCAAAAACACGTGCGTGGGCTTCTGAACTCTACATCCAGGCCTTTCTGGAATGGAGGGGAAAAGCAGCAGAAGCTGAAGCAGAGCCTTGTATGGTTCAGCTTCCAGGATGGAGGGAAGTCATTCCTTTGTGGTCTGCTGCAAAGATGGCCCAGCTCACAAGCTCAGGTTTTGCTGCTGGAGGATGCTACTTTGGGCTTGCTGGAGCCCATTCCCTACCAGTGCATGGCCCCACATTGCTCTTGGATCAATGTTCTGGACACGTGGGAACACGTGTGCCCTGTGTCCATGCGAGAGCAGCAAGTGGCAGAAGGTGTCTGCTGCCAGCATTGTCTGGGCTGCTCCTTCAGTGGGGTGGCACCTTCATCAGAGACACAGCCCAGGTTTGGATCCCAGAGTCCTCCCTATCCCCTTCACTTTCCCCAATCCCAATGGACAGCAGGAGCTTTCTGTTGCTGGTCAGCAAGAGAATCATTTATTATTTGCTTCAAGCCTCTGTTTATAGAGGAACTAGTTTCATTTCTGATCTGTGAGCAAAGCATCTTCAACCTATCAACAAGCTGTACTTGGCCTCTCGCATTACAGTGTGCATATTTCTGCCTATTAACAACTCACGTCCATCTTTACACCCATCAGCTTTCAACACGTGCTCTTCTGTCGGAGGATGCAGCAAGGCCATGCAGCCTAGCAGCATGGAAAAGAATGTAAAGAAGAGGTGAACATCCAATCATATGGGAAGGCTAGCAGTAAATTCTAGATAAGAGAGCTAAGAATAGGTTTAGTATGTAAGATTCTACAGGAGAGTGTGAGTGCAGTCTGTGTGAGAACAAGATGAAATATACTGGATGAAGAGAATAAAAGCTGAATTTAGGCCATCATCATAGAATGCCCAGTTTTATTTAGATGGTCATCCTCGCAAACAACAACCTTCTTCCTTTCTTCACGCATCTTCTTGCTCTGGGTCAGGCGAAGATCACCCCATCTGGGTCCAGGGACTGTGGTCACCACCTCCTGTCTTCTGCTGTGTTCTTTTCCATTCTCTAACACTGCTTTGGTAACCCTTTGTGTGGTCGGGCTGGTCAGGATCCTCCACAGGGAATGGGCTCCAGCAAGCTCAAAGTCAGATCTTCGAGCAGGAAATCTGAGCTTGTGAACTGGGCCATCTTTGCAGCAGAGCCCAAAGGACTGACTCAGGTGGCCCCAACAGACACAGCTGCCTGGATCAAGCCTCCACACAGCTCCAGCAGCGCAGGCACGCACAGCCTCACAGGGAAGGGTGCGTATTCCAGGCCCTGCAGAGCTGGTCTTGGAGCTGCTGGAACCTGGGGTAGGGAGCTCTCTGCACAGCTGTCACAAGGCTGATGGTGTCTAGTGCCAGCTTTGAAACAGCAGGGCTCCTGTCCTCTCTCGTGGCTTGAAGGGCTGGAACAGAGAGGAACAGAGCCAAGGTCAGAGCCTGCATTGGTGGGGACCCGAGGAGCCCCTCCTGCCACGGCCATCCCACCCAGCCTCTGCAGCCAGGGCAGGACTGCAGCTCCCTGCTCAGGGTCTGAGCTCCCCTCACCAGCCCCCTCTGCCCTCACTCACCGTCAATGATGAGCTGCAGCTCCTGGTACCGTCCCCTCAGGTACTTGGCGGCGATGCCTGGGAACACAGATGCTGTCAGGGCCCCAGCGCTGTCCCAGCTCCCCCCCAGTGGCACTGCCAGCCCGGCCACACGCCCTCCTGCCCTGGCAGGGCTGAGCCCGGGCCCTTCCCGCCTGGGGACGCCCCAGGGCTGGGCTGGCACAGGGCGGCAGCACCGCCAGGGCACTCGGGGCTCCCCAGCACAGCCCTGGCCGCATCTGCTGCCGCTGCAGCAGCCGGGGCTGGGGCCGAGCTGCAGCGGGGCGGGCAGGGACCTCGTGGCTCACCCATGAAGGTGACGGCTGCCTCTCGCAGGGGCTGCTGTGGGCT
This sequence comes from Pyrocephalus nanus, assembly GCA_038380795.1. Lineage (NCBI taxonomy): Eukaryota > Metazoa > Chordata > Aves > Passeriformes > Tyrannidae > Pyrocephalus > Pyrocephalus nanus. The sequence continues at coordinate 37,915,720 of CM076267.1, forward strand.
CCACAGGTACGGCAGGGCCTGGTGCACGTACTTGGCCACTCGGCTCCGGTCCTTTTTCAGCTGCAGAGAGCGGCAGGCACAGAGGGAATGGTTGGCTGGGGCTCTGCCCCTTGGCCGGGCGCTGCCTGCGCCCAGCACTGGCCGCCCTGCCCCACAGCCCAGCTGGGCCGGGGCTCCAGCGGCACCCTGGCTCGGGGGCACAGGAGCTGCAGAGGAGCCCGCACGCCCCAGGGAAGGCAGCAGCGGCTGGGGCGCAGGCTGCTGTCCCACAGGGGCTGCAGCAGTGGGCAGGGGCACAGTGCCAGCCCCACACTCGGGGCATCGCGGACTGGGGCTTTAGGGCCGTCCTTACCAGGCACTCGGCGAACCTCCGTGGCTCCTCTCTGGTCACCAGGGGCTCAAGATCCCTCCTCTTCAGGAATATGGACACAGCCAGCAGTGCTTCCCGAGAGGCCTGCAGAGCAGCAGAGACCACAACTTGGCACCGCAGCCCAGGGCACAGGACCCGTGTCCCTGGACCAAGGCCAGGAGCAGGTGGAGCCCAGGAGGTGCCAGGGCAGGAGGCAGCCCAGCCCCCTCCCACAGGGACACCAGAGCCCACGAGTCCTCACCTTTCTCACGGCCACGTTCTCATCATGCCGGTGGAAGTAGAGTGGGAGCAGGCTCAGGCACACGTGTGGCTTCAGGGCCCTCCTTCCTGCTCTCCCTATCAGTCCCACCACACGAATGAAGATGGTCATGGAGGCCTCCCGCACGCTGCGGTCGTCCTGGTGGAAAGCAAGAGGAAAAGACCTCAGCACCAGCTTCTCCAGGCCCCACTGGGCACAGGCCTGAAAATCCACAGGGCACAAAGTTGCCCAGCAGTGCCCAGAGCCCGGGGAGGGGGCACAGAGCCTTACGTGGTCAAACAGTGGCCGGAGCGCCTTAGCCAACCTCATGCCCATGGGGATAGATATCAGGGGGTCTTTGCTGTGGACCCTCTTGTGGAGCTGTGTCCAGGCACTGCTCCAGAGCATGTTGTTCAGCACAGAGAGGGTCATCCGAACCACGTCTCTGTCTTCATCCCCCAGTAGCTGCACGAGGCTTTTGTTCAGGCTCCAGATGTTCTTGTCCTGGGAGGAACACAAGGCTGTGCTGTGAAGCCATGAACGGCTGCAGAGCCAACCCCGCTCGGGCGGGGCAGCCCCAGGTGCTTTGGCCCCGGAGGCCAAAGGCCTGTCCCGAGGGACTGGGGCAGCTGAACAGGGAGGCAGCAGAGCTGGCAGCAGCTGCCACAGCTCCCAAAGCCCAGCCCAGCCCAAGGGACTGCGTTGCCCAGCCCCACGCTGCCCGCACGGCTTCAGCCCCTGCCCCCTGCTCACCATCAGGGGATCCTGGATGAGTGCCGTGAGGACTCGGAGTGCCAGTTGACGCCACTTCTTGTTTGTGCTCCCCAGGTTCCTGGAAAGGATCTCCAGCACCCTGTCACCGCATTCTCCTGTGTCCAGGCAGTCCAGGACCTGAAAGGCACCGAGCAGTGATGGGGTGCCCAGCCAGCAGGAGCCCGCACCCTCACAGGGCTGGGCCCTCCAAGAGGGTGGGCAGAGAGGTGGAGGCAGCTGGGCGAGGCAGCGTTGCCATCAGGCTCACCTCCACCAGGAATGCCATGGCAGGGAGGTCCCAGCACGGCTCGTCCCTGCTCAGCAGCTCCAGCAGGTGGAGTGTGATGCGGGAAGGCAAGGGGCTGGAGACACGGCGCATCTCCCTGGCAGGGGGAAAAAGGCACCATCGACCTGAGCCGGCTGGGGAAAACCTCTGCTGGGATGGACTCACAGAGGCCTGGTCTTTCCCCACCAGCTCAGGAGGGGACGAGGGCACTCTGGGAGGCGGCTCCTGCTGTGCCCCCGCCTCTCCCAGCCTTTTCCACTCTGCTCAGCCATCCCTGGCTGACAAGGCCCTCTGGCCCATGACCACGGGCACTGTGGGGGTGCCCCGTGCACAGGCAGAAATGACAGGGGCAGCGGGGACAAGGGGGTCTCACCTGGCCAGCAGAGCCACTGCGCTGCGGCGGCTGCGAGCGTCGAGGAGCTTCGCCCAGCCACGCTTGTCTTCCACTGAATTCACCACTTCCTCACAGTGGAGACAGCAGAGCAGGGCCTTCAAGGTCAGCACGGCAAACCTGTGTGCAGAGCAAAGGCCAGGTCATGCTGGGAGCCCTGACCCAGCCCCAAGGGCATGGAAGGCACAGGAGGACCGGGATGGAGCACCTGTTGGGGTTGGTAGAAAAGTCGTGTTGCTCCTGGCATCCCCTCCAGAAGGTGTCAACCTCCTCTGACATCTGCTCTGTGCTGACGAAAACTTGGAAGAGCAGAGCCACGAGGAGACGGGGGGAATAGTCCATCAGTGTCCCTGGGCACTGGGGCTTCTGGACAATCACCCACAGTGCCAGAGTTGCCTGCAAAGGACAAACCACCCGGACACAGAGCTCAGTGCCAAGACATCCATGTGGCAGGGCCCGAGCGTGGGAGGGAGAAGCCAGGGGACACTGAGGGAGAGAGCCTGGCCTGGTGCCCCTGGACCTGCTCCTAAATCCCATTTCCAGCCCAGTGGCTGCAGGGAGATGGGCAGGGAGATGCCATGCTGGGGGAGGATGGGAAGGTTGCAGAAACTCACAGCCAGGGCAAAGACATGTGTGTTGTCCCCATGGCAGGTGGATGGGCTGTGCCACGGCCAGTCCTCCATCACACACAGCAGCGGGGGCAGCACCTTCTCCAGCGCCGTTGCCGACGAGGCGATGGTCCTCCACATGCTGGCAGCAGCTCTGGGGAGTCAGAGCTCTGCATCAGGGGGGGCTCGACCACAGCACCATGACCTGGGCAGCTGCAGGGCCGGGTGCCAGAGCCACGGTGCTCCCAGGGGCAGGGGGCTGATGGGCTCTGACGGCTGGTGAGCCCTGAGCCCTGCAGGCAGGTGGGGCCGTACCTGTCACATGAGGGGGCACAGCGCAGCAGGGAGATCACCACATCCTCGGGCTGTGCCTTGGTCAGTGCTAGAAGGGTGTTATCCAGCACATGCCCATCAGACACACTGGAGGTCAGCCTAAGGTGGATGTTCCTCACTGCAGCTGGCACCTGGAGAGGACACGGGAGAGATGGAGAGCTGCCAGAGGGAGCGATTCCCCATCTTCCCCCGGGAAGTGCTTCCCTTCCCACCACACTGTGCTGGCCTCAAAGGCTGAGGGGGCCCAACAGAACCAGTTTGAGGACCCACACAATCCCTACCCACAGGCTACTTACTTGAGAAGGGACAACTCCATTGCTGGAAAAGTCCAGGCTGGGAGCATCGAGCAGGCACTGAACAGCTGTGGTGCCCTCAGTCCCTGAGGTGTCAGCCTTCCTACGCCCAACAGGAATGGATTTCCACACCCTGGGAGGTCTCCATTCCGTGTCTCTGTGGGGCATCCTGGTTACCTGCAGGAGACATGGCATCAAAAAGCTCTGCGTCACCAAATCCTGCAGATGTGCCTTGAAGGCACCTGAAACAGAGGAGCCTTGGGAATGCTCAGGGTCATCAATTCCCACAGTCTGGCCTGGAGGGGGCAGGGGCATTTGGAGAGCTGCCAGACGGAGCAACTTGCCCAATTTTCCTTGAGAAATGTTCCCCTTCCCACCACACTGTGCTGGCCTCAAAGGCTGAGGAGGCACAGCAGACCCAGCTTGAGGGCCCACACAGTCCCTACCCACAGGCTGCTTACTTCCACAGAGACAACTCCCTCCTCAAGAGCGAGCAGACCCAGAGCTTCCACCAGGCACTGAATGCAGGTGGTGTCAGTGTCTGTGATGGCCTTAATCCATGGGGCTTCAGCCGTGGCCTTCACCTCGGTCACATTGGGATCAGGCTGTGCCATGACCTTGGGTGATGAGGTCTTGGCCTTTCTACGCCCAGCAGGAACGGATTTCCTCACCCTCTGCAGGAGAAAAAAGGCAGGGAAGAGAGAGATGTGTCATGGTGCCAGGCTGAGCAGGGACAGCAGGCCCAGCCCACTGGGGGGATGGCTGCAGGTACCTGATCATCTCTGCGGGACTGGCCACGGGCACGGTCCTGCTCTTCTGTCCGGTCCTGGCCTGGATCTGGCAAAGAGCGAGCGCGGTCAGAGCTGAGGGGCTGCGGGACAGCCCGGAGAACACAGCCCAGCCCTGCGCTCCACAGGCAGGGCCAGCCCCGGGATGCCCAGTGCATGGAGCTGCCGGGGGATCAGCCACGGGCCCTCTTCCCCCTCCCTATCCCTGCCCATGTCCACAGCAGATGGAATGGCATGGGAAGAGGCCCATCTGGCTGCAGCCACCAGCCCTGTGGCCCAGCTCTGCCACTCACCTTCCTGCAGGGGCTGGGACTGCTCCACCTCTTCAGGCTGCTCTGCTGGGGCAGCCCCAGGGCTTTCTTCCTCCCCCTTCTTCACCAAGGCCAGCTTGGACACCTTGGGAGGTCTCCCTTCCGTGTCTCTGTGGGGCATCACCTGCAGGAGACATGGCATCAAAAAGCTCTGGGTCACCAAGTCCTGCAGATGTGCCTCGAAGGCACCTGAAGCTGAGGAGCCTTGGGAATGCTCTTGGACATCAAGTCCCACAGTCTGGCCTGGAGTGGGCATGGGCCAGTTGGAGAGCTGCCAGACAGAGCAACTTGACCAATTTCTCCTGAGAACTCTTTCCCTTCCCACCACACTGTGCTGGCCTCAAAGGCTGAGGGTGCCCACCCGACCCAGCTTGAGGGCCCAAAAAATCTGTACCCACAGGCTCCTTACTTCCACAGAGACAACTCCCTCCTCAAGAATGGCCAGGCTGGGAGCATCAGCCAGACACTGAACGGGTGTGGTGTCAGTGTCTGCAATGCCTTCAGTCCATGGGGTCTCAGCCTTGGCCTTCACCTCGGTCACATTGGGATCAGGCTGTGCCGTGACCTTGGGTGATGAGGTCTTGGCCTTTCTACGCCCAGCAGGAACGGATTTCCTCACCCTCTGCAGGAGAACAAAGGCAGGGAAGAGAGGGATGTGTCATGGAGATCTCTGACAGCGGTGCCAGGCTGAGCAGGGACAGCAGGCCCAGCCCACTGGGGGGATGGCTGCAGGTACCTGATCATCTCTGCGGGACTGGCCACGGGCACGGTCCTGCTCTTCTGTCCGGTCCTGGCCTGGATCTGGCAAAGAGCGAGCGCGGTCAGAGCTGAGGGGCTGCGGGACAGCCCGGAGAACACAGCCCAGCCCTGCGCTCCACAGGCAGGGCCAGCCCCGGGATGCCCAGTGCATGGAGCTGCCAGGGGATCAGCCACGGGCCCTCTTCCCCCTTCCCTATCCCTGCCCATGTCCACAGAGGATGGGATGGGAAGAGGCCCATTTGGCTGCAGCCACCAGCCCTGTGGCCCAGCTCTGCCACTCACCTTCCTGCAGGGGCTGGGACTGCTCCACCTCTTCAGGCTGTTCTTCTGGGGCAGGCCCAGGGATTTCTTCCTCCCCCTTCTTCACCAAGGCCAAGTCGGGCACCCTGGGAGATCTCCCGTCTGAGTCTCTGTAGGGCATCACCTGCAGGAGACATGGCATCAAAAAGCTCTGGGTCACCAAGTCCTGCAGATGTGCCTTGAAGGCACCTGAAACAGAGGAGACTTGGGAATGCTCTGGGACATCAAGTCCGGCAGTCTCACATGGAGAGGGCATGGGCCAGTTGGAGAGCTGCCAGAGGGAGCAACTTGCCCACTGTCCCTCATGAAGTGTTTCCCTTCCCACCACACTGTGCTGGCCTCAAAGGCTGAGGGGGCCCAACAGACCCAGCCTGAGGGCCCACACAGTGCCTGCCCACAGGCTGCTTACTTCAATAGAGATGACTCTCCTCTCAGGAACATCCACACTGGCAGCATCAGGCAGGCACTGAACGGGTGTGCTGTCAGTGTCTGCCACGTCCTCAGCCGTTGCACCCTCAGTCTCCGTGATGAACTCAGGCACTGGCCTGAGCTCACTCGGTGTGGGGTCCGGCTGTGCCACGACCACAGCTGGTGTGATCCTGGCCCCTCTGCGCCTCCAGGATGTCAGAAAGTCCTGCAGGAGAACAAAGGGCAGGGAAGAGAGGGATGTGTCATGGAGAGCTCCGACAGCAGTGCCAGGCTGAGCAGGGACAGCAGGCCCAGCCCAGGAGGCGATGGCATCACATGTCACAAAGAGCCCTGTGACACCCTGCCCCAGTCCATCCCATTGGGGACACCCACTGTGTCACAAAGGGCCCTGTGACACACTGCAGGTACCTGTGCTGCCCTGCGGAAGCGGCCACGGGCACGGCCCTGCTGTTGTGTCCGGTCCTGGCCTGGATCTGGCAAAGAGCGAGCGCGGTCAGAGCTGAGGGGCTGCGGGACAGCCCGGAGAACACAGCCCAGCCCTGCGCTCCACAGGCAGGGCCAGCCCCGGGATGCCCAGTGCATGGAGCTGCCGGGGGATCAGCCACGGGCCCTCTTCCCCCTTCCCTATCCCTGGCCATGTCCACAGCAGATGGAATGGCATGGGAAGAGGCCCATCTGGCTGCAGCCACCAGCCCTGCGGCCCAGCTCTGCCACTCACCTTCCTGCAGGGGCTGGGACTGCTCCACCTCTTCAGGCTGCTCTGCTGGGGCAGGCCCAGGGCCTTCCTTCTTTTGCTTCCTCCTGAGCAGCCTGGCCAGGCTGAAGCGTCTCTCGGCCATCCTACAGTCGGGCCTCGAGGGCACCTGCTGCAGGGAATGGAGACGCCAGCAAAAAGCTCCGGGGCACGAAGCCCCAGAGCACGGCCTCGAGGGCACCTGCCGCAGGGAATGGGGACACCTCACAAGAGCTCCGGGTCACCAAGTCCCGCGGTCTGGCCTCGAGGACACTCGCGCTAACGAAAAACCTCCAAAAACGCTCCGGTCAGCAAGGAAAGAGTTGGCTACGCGGGGGCTCCGCACAGCACCGCTCTGTCCCGTCTGTCCCGTCGCACGCTCCGAGGAGCACTGAGGCGTTGCCACATCAACACCAGTACTTATATCATCCCGTGTCACAAAGGGCCCTGTTCCATCCCATCGGCGATGCCCACCGTGTCACAAAGGGCCCTGTGACACCCTGCCACCTGCCCTGGGGCCTCCCCTCCTCTGCTATTTAATAGTTATAAATTTAAGAAATCAGAAATGCACATTACTTTTCATTGCTCAATACCAGTAGTTTAAAAGCAGGTTGCAAATTTCCCAGATTCTTTGGCATGACCTGAGAACGTAAAACATTTGGAAGTTTGCTTCTGATCCCAAACCAGCAACTCATTTGTCTCAACTGGGTCCACGGACAGTCAAGTGCAAAAAAGAAACACTAAACAGAGAGAAAAAAATAAGAATTTGGCATTGTTTGGGTTTTAAACACTTTTCTGTGAAGGGCTAATAACCTAATAATCCTATTCAGGTATAAAACCTCTCAAGGAATGGAAGTTCACTCAGAGTTGCAAAAGCAACCCAAGCAAATCAGGATATTACAAAAAGCACTAATCCTCCCTCTGCTCCAGAGAGCTCAGTGGCCAGGAAAGTACAGCTCTCCCCTCTTCTGCCCTGGATGACAACCAGAACCAGTAATAGAGAAAGAAAAGTCATAGATATTCTTTCTGCCCTCCACCACCAAAGCTGTGCAAAAACACAGAGGCTGCTTCAAACTGGATCCAATTTCACCCAGGCTGCTCACCTTCTACACATCTCCCCACACATCCCCCCGACCCCACAGGGGACACAGGAGTCCCAAGACCCCCACACACATCCCCCCCAACTCCCAAGGGGACTGATTCAAAGGAATCAACTCACAGATGGACTGTAAACCAAACTACCTTTATTAAGCACTGGTGGGGAGAGCACAGGGTGCACACCCTACAAAGTGCACCTTATCCTCCATCTCTCAAGCGCAGCTGCTGCGCCACTCTCGGCACTACCTGGACAGCAAGAGCCTCTCGCATTACAGTGTGCATATTTCTGCCTATTAACAACTAACGTCCATCTTTACACCCACAAGCTTTCAACACGTGTTCTTCCTTTCTTCAGTCGTCTTCTTGCTCTGGGTCAGGCGAAGATCAAACCATCTGGGTCCAGGGACTGTGGTCACCACCTCCTATCTTCTGCTGTGTTCTTTTCCATCCTCTCAAAGTCCACTGCTTCGGTAAGCCTTTGTGTGGTCGGGCTGGTCAGGATCCTCCACAGGGAATGGGCTCCAGCAAGCTCAAAGTCAGATCTTCGAGCAGGAAATCTGAGCTTGTGAACTGGGCCATCTTTGCAGCAGAGCCCAAAGGACTGACTCAGGTGGCCCCAACAGACACAGCTGCCTGGATCAAGCCTCCACACAGCTCCAGCAGCGCAGGCACGCACAGCCTCACAGGGAAGGGTGCGTATTCCAGGCCCTGCAGAGCTGGTCTTGGAGCTGCTGGAACCTGGGGTAGGGAGCTCTCTGCACAGCTGTAACAAGGCTGATGGTGTCTAGTGCCAGCTTTGAAACAGCAGGGCTCCTTTTTATGAGTGTCCCAAGGTTCTGAAATGCCAAGCCCACTTCCCTAAATTACTGCTCAGAAGTCTGATAAAACTGGGTAACCAATGGTCTGTTTTGCTGTTACAGAACAAACCACATGGTTTATGAAATTCCAGTAGGAAAGAATATACAATCACAGACACAACCCGACTGAAAACAACTTGCTTTGTTTTTACAAGGTTCTGTCATGAGGTTTTTATTTACATCTGATGCCTAAAATTCCTTCAGGAAAACCTACACAAATTTGGCAACAGTTCTGATTTCTCCTAATTACTGTCTGAGCACACAGGAATCACTTCAGGCAATTCCCTGCTGCCACACAAGCTCACTTTGGACCTCCGAGTGCTTCCAAGTCTCTCGGCCAGATCCTCTGCCCCACTGACCAAACTGCACCAAGTTCAGCATTTGCCTGTTGTGACAAAAAGCCCTTCCAAGTGTTCATCCAGAAGAATGTCTTCTCGACAGTGGCCACAGCTGTAAATCCAGTACTTACAGATCTGATGGCAGGAGGGATTCTTTTCCAGAGATACCGTGTGTTATTCCTAAAAAACATGAAGTTCAAAACACTTGTCAGTCACCAAATGCTCGCTGCAAGGAGACACCAAAAGGTCTGTTCACATTTGTCATGAACAGTCTCAGTGCTTTGAAACAGTCCTTCTAGGCAGGAATATTTTACACTGCAGTGGAAAAGCAAAGCCACTCTTGAAGAAGTTGTTAATACCGTTGAATATTTGTCCTTGGTTTACCTGAGAGGCCTGCCTGGAATTGTTGCTCTAAAATTTTTTAGGCTTGCCTGAAAAAATACTTGCCTGAGCATAATGTTGTTCATACTTTTGCTTGCTTGAGAAACTTGCCTGAGAATCCTATAACCTTTAAGATAAGACACCTAGTTTGTAGATGGAAAGGATGTATGGTTTTGGATTGCTTAAAAAGGAGAAACTAAGCAGAAATTTGCCATCCAAGAACAAAGGAGAACCAGTTTCAAGGCTTGGAAATGGAACAAATGAAAGGGGGCTGTTCAACATTGTTTGTTAAATTATCTACATTATGAGTAAGGGTTTTTTTTAATTTTTCTACTAACACTTAAATAGAAATAATTAAGAAAAAACTAATGAAGACATTTTTAATGCTACAGTTATGTATGTGGCAAACAATGAGTATAACCTTACATTTTTGTTCAACTTACTAACTTTTAGAGGAAGGGGACTGGGAAAGGAACATAAATTTTGCAAACAGATAGAAAATACCTTCCAACTGACAAGCAGTCGATCAGCATCCAAGGCTGCAAAGCAAAAGGACAGAGCACAAGAAAGGATTCATTTATGGGCTAAAACCCAAAAGCTGAAGTGTTTCAGAGGCTGCAATTGTCACAAAAGGATGCTGGATGGCAGCAAAGCCCATGGAATAATTACAGCAGACTTGCAGAGTGTGGGCATGAACCAGGTAGGGTTTAACACGTGTAGTGACTTTAGAACATAAAAGGGGTTTGCATTTATAGTATTGCCGGAGCACTTAGTATAGACGGATTTACCCCCAGTGCTCCCTAGCACTGTTATTAAAGGATGGCTGCCTAGCACTGATAAAATTTTGGTGCTGAGTTCAGTCTTTGTTTCACTCTCCATCAGACAAGGGGGCTGAGGTAACACAGCAAACAGCTCATTAACAGCCTCATTCAACGCCAGCCTGGGAGGGGTTTTCATTTCCACAGCATTTCTCACAAGTGAAGGTTTGCACTTTCACTTTTCTTCGACTAAGGAGGAGCACAAAAACGCTTTCCTTGTGTCCGCACAGCCCACTTTGCAAACCAAAGGCTCAGACTGCTTTGGGTACGTTTTTCCCAGCCCAGATTGCTCACACACATTCTGGGGCATTCTGAAACATTTAGACTGAGAAGAGACTTAATCCCCTGAACATCACTCTTTCCTTCCAAACACAGCACTGCCCACCGGCGTTCTGTTCCTCACCCAACTCCTCCCATTCCGGGGGCTGCAGCCCGAGCTGCTGGTGACAAACCCCGCGTCTGAAGCCACAGGGGGAGGGAAGCCACTCCACTTGTCGCCCTGCAGCAGGCACAAAGCCAGAAGCTGGCCCTAAAAAAAGGGCTGCTGGAGCTCCTCCGGGGCCTGAAAAGAAACACAAGTCACTTGGTTACACGTTTTAAGAGCAGCAGGATACAAAGCAGAACAGGAGGTCAAAAGTTTCACCAAAACCGAACGCTCCAAGAACAACTGACGGTTTGCTGTTGTTTTTTTGTTTTTTTTTTTTTTCCACATCCCACCATAGGTCTGGGCAACTTTTTTTTTATATCAATGGAGTTGTATCTTTCAATGAAGCTTCGGGCTTCCCAAATCACGCATCAGCCGCTGCTCCAAAGCTTGGGAATGCCGGGACGCCGGGGAGGCGTGGCCAAAGCCGAGGTGGGGGCGGGCCCAAAGCGGGGGGCGTGGCCAAGGGGATGCTGGTTTTGGGGGCCGCGCAGATGAATCCTTCTTAAACCCCGTTATTTCTACGAAACGAGCAGAATGTCCCTGCGCCACAAGCGGAATTGCCTCCAGTCTCCTGTCTGGGTAGGTCGCCTGTTGCAGGTCGTACGAGATCGGCGCCCCCATCCCGTGCTGCAAGTGACACGCACGAGAGGGATGTACTTCAGGGAGAGAAAGTGCTTCGTGCCTGTTTATAATGGCTTTTAACTCCCCACTGCCCTGGGGAGCCTGTTCAGTGCCAACCACCCTCTGGGGGAAGAACCTTTCCTTTATATCCAGCCTAGCCTTCCCCTGACACAGCTGCAGTATATATGCAATATAGCATGCAATATAGACACAATATAGGATTGAATATGTATGCTACAAATCATCTACATCTCTGCTTATATCCTATGAAATAGCCCAGAATGTGCTCAAATGGCATTTACCAGCACATGTGCTATTTTAGAGGTGAAACCGCCCCTCTGCCGTGGCCCTTCTGTGGCTTTGGTTCCCATCCCCAGTCCTGCCCACCTGTCCCCAAAGTCAGGCTCATGAGCCCTATTTCTGAGTGGAGGGGGTTGGACATGTTTGCAGCCCGGTTTGAGGCAAAGGAATTGATGGAAAATGGAGAGATTGTCACCAGATCTTCTCAAGTACTGGGGCCACAGATGTAAACTCACAGTTTTTTGGGCAAAGTTTACCCTAAGGAGGGGGCTCGTTTTCAGCAAACCTTGGTTTTCTGACAGGATGAATTTGGTTTCCACAATCATCCTCACTCTAGGTCACAAAGCCTGACCCCAGCACTTCTCACCACCTCCCATGCCCAGAGCTGCCCCTAACACCATTCCCCAAACCATTTATTCCTCATATGGACAGTTTCCCCAAGCTGTGCTCAAGAGCTGCACCATCTCACTCTAAAGTTGGGATGCCCCGTGCAAGCCTGTTCCAGGTGTGCCAGGGTCACCCAGAGGTGCTGCCCACACCTGTGTGTTGGAACGAGGAAGGCATAGGGATGCTCAGCCCCTCGATGCTTTGGTGTAGAGGAAGAGTGGTGTAAATCCGTGATCCATGAGAGGGCTTGGCTATGGAAAAATAACACTAAGGGGTGTTTGTGTTCGCTTTGGGATTTGCCCAGGGCAGAGCATCTTGGAGGAGGGCTCCAGGCCATGGCACCGCTGCTCTGCCGGCTCAGGCATCGCTTTTCCCAGCAAACCCCCTCGCATCCCTCTCCATCCCCACCGGCCTCATCGATCCCGACGGCTCCTGGTTGCCGTCAGCTCCGTGCCAGCGTCGCGTTGACGTTCGGACATCCGAGAGGAGCACTGTCCTCACCTCTTGCTCCCATTCCCAATTCTCTCGTGTTTTCGGGAGTTGAGCAGGGCAGCAAAGCGGGTGGCAGCTGGTGGTGATGCCGGTGGGAGACCTTCCCCCAACCACAGCTGGGCTGGGGCTGGAGCATCGTGGAGTGCCACCATGGAACACGTGGATTTGGGAAGGATTCATCTGGAGGTGGGATGCCCTGGGGCTGTAACCCCACATCCCAGTGCCATCCTCCTTCCAAGTAGCCCCATGTGGGAAGGCAGCCCCTGGCACTGCTGGCCATGTTGGGCCAGGGCAGAACCACAACCTCTGTCCGTGCTCCTTCTCTCTGCCAGGAAATCGTTTCATTTTCAAAGCAAAAAAACCAATAAAAATGGATCAGATGAGAGGTTTCCTCGAGAGGGCAGCAGCTGCAAGGGAAGCTGCCTAAAAATCCAAGGAAACTGCACATCCACACATACCACTGTCCCTTCCATGTAAGAAACTCCGTCCATTTTGGGGCAGTTGGAGGGAGTGGTTTGTGTTTCTTGCTGCTTTCATTATGTCTTTGGAACAACAAAGGAAGTGTTGCTTCCCAATGCGCTTAGTTGAGCCTCCCAAATCCACCAGCACCACTCTGGAAGCAAGTCCTTGGCATGGGGACAGCCAGAATGATGCAGGGGCTGCGATTCTGGAACTGTGGGGACCAGACGTGGCCATGGTATCCAGGCACTGCCTGGCAGCGCTCCCTACAGTGAGATGGGCACGTGTCTGTGTCTCAGGCAGTGTGCTGCTTCTTCCTTTGCTTTCAAGCACACCCAAACCAGCCAGGACAGGTGCTGGTTTGGCCTTCTTTTTCCTCTTTGCTGGTAAACTGGGCCATCTTTGCAGCAGATGCCAAAGGACTGACTTCCCTCCATCCCTGAAGCTCACCATATGAGGCCCTGCTTCAGCTTCTGCTGCTTCTTCCCTCCATTCCAGAAAGGCCTGGATGTAGAGCTCAGAAGCCCATGCACGTGGTTTTGAGGTGCCTGCATGGAGGAGAGGTCCAGCAGCTGCACCCCAAGGCTCATGTCCCATCCCAATCTCTAAGGATGGCAGCAGTGCCACCGCTGTGGGACACCTGAGTGTGGCAGGTGAGTCTGCCCTCAGGTATAGCCAAAGCCCATGCAATTGTGCCCACAGCATCCCTGCTTTTGGCATCCTGGTGGGTGCCTGGCTGAGGAGGTGCAGCACCTCAGCCCTTCATGGCCTCCCAGCTCCCCGTCCCCTCAGGGTCTCCCCCAGCCCCACCAACCTGCCCGGCAGCGGCGCAGCCCTGAAGGAGCTCCACGGGAGGCAGCTCCGCAGGCACCTCCCAGCCCTCAGCAATCCACACAGCAGCACACGGGCAGGCCACACGTGCTGCTTCCTGGCTGGGACAGACCGTGTGGCCACCTCCAAGCACCAGCTTCTCAGGGATCCCCACAGCTCCAGGCTCTGCCCATCCGCTCTGCTGCAAGCGTTGAGGCTCCAGCAGAACCCCCCAAGGCCAAGGGCCTTTGGGGCACTTTCCCCTCCCCACGGCACACCTGGGCAAGTCTTGCTGAGCACAAGGGCCCTTTGTCCCCTCTACCCCAATGCTCTGTGGATACCGGGCACCAAGAAACCTCCTGAGCCTCTGTGCATGCTAAGAGGGATTTATTATTACCATGCTGGGGTAACAGGGCGAGAGGGGTCTTTCCCACAGGATGAGCTATTGCCATCAGACAGGGTTCCCAGGATCAGTTCTCCGCAGACCTCTGGCAGCTGCCCCACAGAGGAGCCTCCCTATTCCGCACACTCTGCAGATGATCTTCAGAAGTGGAGAAGCCTGAGGTCTCTGGACAGCCATTAGGATTTTCTGGGTTTGAACTGCCAGGCTTTTGATGGCAGCGCTGTCATGAGTCATGTCTTCAATAACTGGAACAAAAGGGAATGAGGCAAGCTCGGCACTCAGATATCTGGCGACCCAAAAAGCCCCTCCTGCCAGGGCCATCCCATCCAGCTCTTGCTATGACCAGGAGGAGCAGGGCCCAAGGGGATCAGCCAGAAGGTGCTGGCCACCAATACCCCTCATGGCCCTGAAATCGCTCTCTGCTCTGCCCAAGCCCTTCCTCATCCGTGCAGGGAGCAGAGCCCTCCACAGCCGGGGCAGGATTGCAGCTCCCTGCCCAGGCTCTGTGCTCCTCCACCAGTCCCCGCTGCTCTCACTCACCATCAATGACGATCTGCAGCTCAACCTGCTGTCCCCTCAGGTACCTCCCGGCGATCCCTGGGAACACAGATGCTGTCAGGGCTCCAGCAGTGTCACAGCTCCCCCCCAGTGGACCCAGCAGCCGGGGCTGGGGCCGAGCTGCAGCGGGGCGGGCAGGGACCTTGTGGCTCACCTATGAACCTGAGGGTCGCCTCTCGCACGGGCTCCTGTGGACTCTCCAGGTAAGGCAGGGCCTGGCAGAGGTACTGGGCCACTCGGCTCTTGTCCTTTTCCAGCTGCAGAGAGCGGCAGGCACAGAGGGAATGGTTGGCTGGGGCTCTGCCCCTTGGCCGGGCGCTGCCTGCGCCCAGCACTGGCCGCCCTGCCCCACAGCCCAGCTGGGCCGGGGCTCCAGCGGCACCCTGGCTCGGGGGCACAGGAGCTGCAGAGGAGCCCGCACGCCCCAGGGAAGGCAGCAGCGGCTGGGGCGCAGGCTGCTGTCCCACAGGGGCTGCAGCAGTGGGCAGGGGCACAGTGCCAGCCCCACACTCGGGGCATCGGGGACTGGGGCTGTAGGGCTGTCCTTACCAGGCACTCGCTAAACTTCCATGGCTGCTCTGTCTTCAGCAGCTTCACAAGATCCCTCCTCTTCAGCAACCAGGCTGCACGAAGAAGCGCTTTCCGAGAGGCCTGCAGAGCAACAGAGTCCGGGAGATGGCACCGCAGCCCAGGGCACAGGACCTGTGTCTCTGGATCAAGGGCAGGGCAGGAGGCAGCCCGGCCCCCTCCTGTTGTGACCCCAGAGCCCACAAGTACTCACTTCTGCCACTTGCTGGTTCTCATCGTGCCAGTAGAAGAAGAGTGGCAGCAGGCTCTGGATCACGTGTGACTTCAGGTGTTCTTCTCCCTCGTTCACTCCCAACTCCATCACCTTTCGGAAAAGGTGAATGGAGAGCAATTGCACACGGATGTTGTCCTGATGGAAAGCAAGAGGAAAAGGCCTCAGCACTGGCTGCTCCAGCCCCACCGGGGCACAGGCCTGCAAATGCACAGGCCACAGTTTCCTGGCAGCACCCAGTGCCTGTGGTGGGGGGCACAGAGACTTACGTAGCCAAAGAGTGGCTGCAGCACCTCAGCCAGCTGCAGGGCAGTGGGGGTGGAGATTGGGATGTCTCTGTCCTGAACTTCATTGATGAATATGGAGAGGGCCATCCCGATCAGCTCTCTGTCTTCATCCCACAGAACGTCCATGAGGCTTTGTGTCAGGGTCCGCACTCTGTCAGCCTGGGAGGAACACAAGGCTGTGCTGTGAAGCCATGAACGGCTGCAGAGCCAACCCCGCTCAGGCGGGGCAGCCCCAGGTGCTGCCGCGGGCCAGGAGGCCAAAGGCCTGTCCCGAGGGACTGGGGCAGCTGAACAGGGAGGCAACAGAGCTTAGAGCAGTTGCCACAGTTCACAAAGAGACTGCGTTGCTCTGCCCCAGGATTCCAGCATGGCTTCAGCCAACTGCCCTCTCCTCACCATCACAGGATCCTTGCTGAGCACCATGAGGCCTCTGAGTGCCAGGCGACGCATCTCTGGGCACTCGCTCCACAGGTGCCTTGCAAGGATCTTCAGGACTCTGTCACTCCATTCGGTCTTGTCCAGGCAGTCGAGGACCTGAAAGGCACGCAGCAGTGACCGAGTGCCCGACCGGCAGGAGCCCGGACCCGCACAGGGCTGTGCCCAGGCAGCAGCTGCGGCTGCAAGAGGGCAGAGAGGTGGAGGCAGCTCGGCCAGGCAGCGCTCGCCAGCAGGCTCACCTCCACAAGGAAGGCCATGGCGGGAAGCTCCCAGCGGGGCTTCTCCCTGATGAGCAGCTCCAGCAGGTAGGAGGCAATCCAGGAATACAAGTGGCTGGAGGCACGGCGCATCTCCCTGGCAGGGGGAAACAGGCACCATCAACCCAGAGCTGGGTGGGCAAAACTCTGCTGGGGCTCACTCACACAGGCCTGGTCTTTCCCCTGGAGGGGACACCTGCACTCTGGCAGGCGGCTCCTCCTGTGCCCCCGCCTCTCCCAGCCTTTTCCACTCTGCTCAGCCATCCCTGGCTGACAAGGCCCTCTGGCCCATGACCACGGGCACTGTGGGGGTGCCCCGTGCACAGGCAGAAATGACAGGGGCAGCGGGGACAAGGGGGTCTCACCTGGCCAGCAGAGCCACTGCGTAGTGGTGGGTGTCAACATTGACGAGCGTGTCCCAGCCACGCTTCCGTTCCATCGAAACCACCACGTCCTCACACTCAAGATGGCAAAACAGGGCCTTTATGGTCAAGACTGCAAATCTGTGTGGAGAGTGAAGCCCAGGTCATGCTGGGAGCTCTGACCCAGCCCCAAGGACTTGAAAGGGACAGGAGGACTGGGGTAGAGCACCTCTTGAAGTCTGTGGGAAGGCCGTGTTGCTCCCAGTATCCCTTCCAGAACGTGTCAATCTCCTCTGGCATCTGCTCTTTGCTGGTGGAAACTTGGAAGAGCAGATCCACGAGGAGATGGGAGGAATAGTCTTGCAATTGCTCTGGGCACTGGGACATCTGGAGAATCTCCCAAACCACGATGGTTGCCTGCAAAAGATAAACCACCCAGACCAGCTCTCAGTGCCCAGATGTCCATGTGGCAGGACCCAATTGTGAGAGGGAAACCCCAGGGGAGACTCAGGGGGAGCCCCTTGCCTGGTGCCCCTGAACCTGGCCCTAACCTACATTCCCAGCCCTGTGCCTGAGGCAGGGAGATGCAGTGTTGGGGAGGAAGGAGACCCACTGGAGAGGTGACCTGGGAAGGAGCCAAAGCCCATTGCAGAAACTCACAGCCAGAGCAAAGACAGCAGTGTGGTCCCCGTCGGAGGTGGATGAGCTGTGCACTGGCCAGTCCTCCATCACACAGAGCAACTCTGGCAGCACCTTCTCCAGTGCCATTCCCGACATGGCGATGGTCCTCCACATGCTGGCAGCAGCTCTGAGGGGCCAGAGTTGTGTGTCAGGGGGTGCCAGCCAAAGGGCCTTGAGGAGCAGGGAGGGAGCTTGGCAGCAGGATCGGGGCTGACACGGCAGGGCTGGGAAACAGAGGGGCCAGGGGATCCTGGAACTCCCCATCCCTCTGGCAGACCCCGTGGGATGGGATGGATGGGCTGAGTGGCTCTAAAGACTGGTGAGCCCCGAGTCCAAAAGGCAGAGGGTCCTGTACCTATCACAGGATGGGGCACAGCGCAGGAGGGTGACCACAACATCATCAGGGTATGCCCTGGTGACCCTCAGAAACTCTGTGAGCAGCTCCTCTTCTGGAGTCATGTTGGCTGTCAGTCTCTGGTGCATGTTCCTGATGAAGGCTGGCACCTGGAGGAGGCAAGGGGGAAGAGCTGCCAACTTGCCCAGCTTCCCCAACAAGTGCTTCCCTTCCCAGCACACGGTGCTGGCCTCAAAGGCTGAGTGGGCCCAGGGGAGCCGGCTTCAGGGGCCACACAAGCCTGGGGTGGCTTGAGCCCTGGCCACAGGCTGCTTACTTCCTTTGCTCTGGAGACACCATTCTCCTCAAAAAGATCTGGAGTGGCAGCATAATTCACACTCTCCCTGGGCATGAGGTCAGGGTCTGCAATGCCCTCAGTTGTTGCAGTGTCAGCCTCCACAGGGAGATCAGGCAAGGAAATGTCAGAATTTGTGGATTCTTCAGTCAATGCGATGTCCGAGATTGCTGCGCGATCAATCGATGCGGTGTCAGTGTCTGTTGTATCGTCAGTCAAGGCAGGGTCAGACTCGGCTGTGTGAACAATCGGTGGGGTGTCACAGTTTCCTGTGCCATCAGTCAGCGCGGTGCTGACATCAGGCTTCATTTCCAGCCCAGTCAGCCTGAGGTCAGGCTGTGCCATGGCCTTAGTCAGTCTGGTTGTGGTCCTTTTACGTCGAATGCCCAGGAATTTCAGAAAGGCCTGCAGGAGAAATAAAGGGCAGGGTAGAGAGGGATGTGTCATGGAGAGCTCCGACAGCAGTGCCAGGCTGAGCAGGGACAGCAGGCCCAGCCCAGGAGGCGATGGCATCACATGTCACAAAGAGCCCTGTGACACCCTGCCCCAGTCCATCCCATTGGTGACACCCACTGTGTCACAAAGGGCCCTGTGACACACTGCAGGTACCTGTGCTGCCCTGCGGAAGCGGCCACGGGCACGGCCCTGCTGTTGTGTCCGGTCCTGGCCTGGATCTGGCAAAGAGCGAGCGCGGTCAGAGCTGAGGGGCTGCGGGACAGCCCAGAGAACACAGCCCAGCCCTGCGCTCCACAGGCAGGGCCAGCCCCGGGATGCCCAGTGCATGGAGCTGCCGGGGGATCAGCCACGGGCCCTCTTCCCCCTTCCCTATCCCTGGCCATGTCCACAGGGGATGGGATGGGATGGGAAGAGGCCCATTTGGCTGCAGCCACCAGCCCTGTGGCCCAGCTCTGCCACTCACCTTCCTGCAGGGGCTGGGGCTGCTCCACCTCTTCAGGCTGCTCTGCTGGGGCAGGCCCAGGGCCTTCCTTCTTCTTCCGAAAGGGTCTGAGCAGGCTCAGGCGTCTTCCCGCCATCCCACAGTCTGGCCTGGAGGGCACCTGCAAGCGAGAGACACCTCGGAAGATCTCCGGGTCACCACGTCCTGCAGGCTGCCCTCGAGGCCACGTGCCACAGGGATTGGACACCCAGAAAATTTCTGGGTCACCAATCCTGAGGTCTTGGCCTCGAGGGCAACTGAAAAGGATACAATCCTAGAAAATGCTAGGGGTTATCAAGTCCTGCAACTTAAAGCGAGAAAAGCCTAGGAAAAACTATGGATTATCAAGTCCTGCAGCGCAGCCTCGAAGGCAGCTGCCGCGGGGATTGGAGACACCTCGCCAAAGCTCCGTGTCACCAAGTCCCGCGGTCTGGCCTCGAGGACACTTGCACCACAGAAAAAACCTCCAAAACGCTCCGGTCAGCAAGGAAAGAGTTGTCTGTGCGGGGGCTCCGCACAGCACCGCTCTGTCCCGTCTGTCCCGTCGCACGCTCCGAGGAGCACTGAGGCGTTGCCACATCAACACCAGTACTTATATCATCCCGTGTCACAAAGGGCCCTGTTCCATCCCATCGGCGATGCCCACCGTGTCACAAAGGGCCCTGTGACACCCTGCCACCTGCCCTGGGGCCTCCCCTCCTCTGCCATTTAATAGTTATGAATTCAAGAATCAAGAATGCACATTACTTTTCATTGCTCAATACCAGTAGTTTAAAAGCAGGTTGCAAACTTCCCAGATTAATTGGCATGACCTGAGAACGTAAAACATTTGGAAGTTTACTTCTGATCCCAAACCAGCAACTCATTTGTCTGAACAGGGTCCACGGACAGTCAAGTGCAAAAAAGAAACACTAAACAGAGAGAAAAAGATAAGAATTTGGCATTGTTTGGGTTTTAAACACTTTTCTGTGAAGGGCTAATAACCTAATAATTCTATTAAGGTATAAAACCTCTCAAGGAATGGAAGTTCACTCAAAGTTGCAAAAGCAACCCAAGCAAATCAGGATATTACAAAAAGCACTAATCCTCCCTCTGCTCCAGATAGCTCAGTGGCCAGTAAAGTACAGCTCTCCCCTCTTCTGCCCTGGATGACAACCCGTACCATTAATAGAGAAAGAAAAGTCATAGATATTCTTTCTGCCCTCCACCACCAAAGCTGTGCAAAAACACAGAGGCTGCTTCAAACTGGATCCAATTTCACCCAGGCTGCTCACCTTCTACACATCTCCCCACACCCTGTGGGCTTTTTGCAATATCCTGATTTGCTTGGGTTGCTTTTGCAACTCTGAGTGAACTTCCATTCCTTGAGAGGTTTTATACCTTAATAGAATTATTAGGTTATTAGCCCTTAACAGAAAAGTGTTTAAAATCCAAACAATGCCAAATTCTTATTTTTTTCTCTCTGTTTAGTGTTTCTTTTTTGCACTTGACTGTCCGTGGACCCTGTTCAGACAAATGAGTTGCTGGTTTGGGATCAGAAGCAAACTTCCAAATGTTTTACGTTCTCAGGTCATGCCAATTAATCTGGGAAGTTTGCAACCTGCTTTTAAACTACTGGTATTGAGCAATGAAAAGTAATGTGCATTATTGATTTCTTGAATTAATAACTATTAAATGGCAGAGGAGGGGAGTACCAAGGAAGTCCCAAACATTAAAAAAAGCCCTTAGCCTCCAACTCTCCTGTGCAATTGCTGAGCCACCCTTGGCACTTCAAGCACACATGGAGCTTCCTGCTCTGGCACCTTTGGTCTGGAAAGAGTCTTCGTTCTTAGTCCATCTGGGGACCCAGACTGGCCTTTTCAGCGTAGGTCTTCAGACACCAAACTAAGGAAGTTCCAGCCAGTAAAGGAAGCCCTTAGCCTCCAGTTTTCATGTGCAATTGCTGAGCCACCCTTGGCACTCCATGCACGCATGGAGCTTCCTGCTCTGGTCCCCGTGGTCTAGGAGGAATCTTCATTCTTAGTCCATCTGGGGATGCAGACAGGCAATTTCAGAGAGGGGCTTCGGACACCAAACCAAGGAAGTTCCAGCCAGCAAAAAAACCCCTTAGCCTCCAACTCTCCTGTCAATTGCTGAGCCACCCTTGGCACTCCATGCACACATGGAGCTTCCTGCGCTGGAGCCTTTGGTCTGGGAGGAATCTTTGTTCTTAGTCCATCTGGGGATGCAGACGGGTCATATTAGTAAGGGGCTTCGGACACCAAACCAGTGACGTTCCAGCAAGGAAAAAAACCCCTTAGCCTCCAACTCTCCTATGCAATTGCTGAGCAACCCTTGGCACTCCATGCACACATGGAGCTTCCTGCACTAGTACTTTTTGTCTGGGAGGAATCTTCGTTCTTAATCCATCTGGGGACTCAGACCGGCCATTTCAGCGAAGAGCATCGGACACCAAACCAAGAAAGTTCCAACCTGGAAAAAAAGCCCTTAGCCTCCAACTCTTCTGTGCAATTGCTGAACCACCCTTGGCACTCCATGCACACATGGAGCTTCCTGTGGTGGAGCCTTTGGTCTGGGAGGAATCTTCGTTCTTAATCCATCTGGGGATCCAGACAGGCCATTTCAGCGAGGGGCTTCGGACACCAAACCAAGGAAGTTCCAGCAAGGAAAAAAAGCCCTTAGCCTCCAACTCTCCTGTGCAGTTGGTGAGCCATCCTGCTTTTCTAAGACGGTTGTCATTGTATTTCATTGCGCCGAACAGTGTCGAACATTATTTGAAACGTTATATCCTGTGCAGGTTCCCTGCGTGACAGATCAGCTTTTATTAAAGGCAAGACTGAATGTTTGTTTGGTGTTTTTAAGTCATCTTTTGTCCTGAGCACCTGTATTGCAGAGCTAGCGTATGCCAATTAAAGGCATGCAATTAGGTTGCTCAGCAAAACCTCAGCACTTTTTAAGGCAGAAAAAGTGGGTTGTACTATTTATTTCACAAGTAGATGTTAAGCCATACAGACTTGTTCTGATTAAATTTCCTAATTAAATAGTGCAGCTTTACAAAATACATGCGACCACAACTGAAGCTGACTGAGTTCTGCTTTGGTTTGGGTTGTTGGGGTTTTCTTTAATAAAGGGGCAAAATTAAAAAACAGGTTTCTTGGAATGTGAGAAGTTTTCTGAGTTATGCATTGGTAATTAATGATTCTGCATCAAACTACAGCAAAAAATAAACTTTTAAATGTGAGACTATATTGGTATTATGAATTTGACCGACTATTCAGAGAATCTCTAGTAAAATCCCCCCAAAAAATCAGTCTTGCAGTACATGTCAGATTTCTGTTAGACACATTTCTACAGCTGAGACAGCTGTTCTTCGAACCAGTCTCTTAAACTCAGAGAAGTTTAAACCAGTGAATTAATGTTCCAACTAATGTTAAATTATTCAAAAGGAAATCTGGTCATTATTTATAGGAAAAAGTTATGAAACTTTGGAATGCAGATTTAAGCACACATATTACAGGCAAAGTCCTTAAAAAGACATCTCTATTATCTATAGGGGTTTTATCAGATTCACAGTTCCCGTTTTCATGTTTATTTAAATAAGTGCAAACTATGAGATCCTCCTGTCAAAATACACAACTTGCAGTAGACATTTGGATGAGTATCAGCAAAATGAAACTTCCACAAGCTGGTACTTTCAGTAATCACATGCCTATGAAAGCTGCAATAGCTTGAAATACATTTCTCTGACGTGCCAGAGTTTGGATCTGAAGGAGAAGTGCTCCTTAAAATCAGCCCTATCCGATGCAGCCCCACCCAGTACAGGCCTATGAAGATGCTGCAGACCTGTCTCCTAAAAGGATATCTTTAATTAAAGGGATTCCCTGCTGGGCAAAATGATCCCCTAACCCCGCAGAACTAGAACAATGACTGACAGGAAAGAAGCAACTCTATTTTGATAGGAGGGGCTACTACGCAGAGGAAGGAAAAATCTCATCAGGAGAGCTTCCATCTGCTTCAGGATGTGCTGGAATTGAGAGGACTGCATGTGCCAAGGACACAACCTTACATACTTTTAACTGTGCTGTGTGAAGGGATTTCTTTCTCAGTGATTGCCAGGCTTTGCAAAAGATTTCTCTAGATCTGTTGGTCTGAGAGATCACCAGAAATTCCATTTGTGATCAGCTTCTGATTTAATATCCTGCCCATCATCCTGTGCTGAATTGTGGTCTAAGTCTCCTGTACTTTCTTTGCTGCTGCTGTTCCATTTTGTACAATATCAGCAAATAATCAGTGAGTGTGGATGACAATGACTTAGGACTGCCGTGGTATCATTAATACTCCTTTGGAAACAGGACACTCCCTCACTCACCAGAGTCATTTGTGAAGGAGCATTGCTTACCAGTGATTCCAAACTAAGCAAATCTAAAAGCATGAAAGCCTTTCCCCTTAGTTTGTGAATGTGTTTTATTCAAGCCCTGGGTAAGATGTTCAATACACAGTGGCTAAATTAATTGATGTAACAGTCTTTGTGGTTTGCCTGCAAAACTGAAAGCTAAAATTCATGTAGAGTGACTTACCAGCAGAACCAGAATGATGAAATTCAGAACAAGAAGAACATTATATTTTGTGAAAAGAACAATTTGATTAATCTACTCAACACAAGCCCTTTCTATTTTCAAAGTTGATTTCCTTTTCTACTGCACACTCCAGGCTGGAAATACTGTAACAACCTTGTAATTAAAAACAACCTGAATTGTCATGGAGACCTAAAAACAGAAGTGCTTTCTGTAGACCAAGTAATGAATAAGCCAGGCTGGGAATGTCAAGATAACATTTCTGGAATTTTTATATGTGTAAACATAGTTACATGTAATTTTAAGTGTCAGACTGATATTCTTTAGTCCTGGCAATGAATGAATATCATCATAAGCTATATGGCTGGCTATGGTTTATCTGAGGATTGATTCACAATTTGACAAATGATCAGCACTGCATGTTCCCTGGTGCATGATCTTGTGCAGTGTCTTCACCTGAAGTCTCTGGTGTGACACATCCACACATCATGGCCCAGGCTGTATCAGCCAGAGTGGAACCAGTGATTAAGGGATGGGATTATTACACTCTGCTTAATCACCCATTAGGCCACACATGGAACACTGTCCAGTTTGAGTCTCCCCATTTCAAGCTGGGAAGGATCTAGAAGGGAACTACTGGGATGATTAAAAGGTTCTAGAGCTTGAAAAATGAAGAAAGATTGAAGGAAATTGGTTTGTCCAACCTAGAGAAAACGATGCTCAGGGGAATCTTATCCAGTGTTGCAACACTGGAAGGGATTCACAGACAGGACAGAGGTTCTTTTGTTATTCTTCATCATGAGGACAGCTAGATGCTGGAACAGGATACCCAGAGAACTGGTGCACTGTCTCTCATGGGGAATATTTAAGACCTAGCTGCCTCATTTTCAAGAGGAGGTTGAACCAGATGATTTCCAGACTTCCCCCTCTAGGATTTTCTATGGTTCATGCTCAGGGGAATAGCCCAATCAATGGTAAAGCAGATGGGACAGCCAAGTCCACTGTGGGCTAAAGTGATCAAGCCTCTGAGATCATCCTTCACATCTTTTCCCATCAAACAGTGTGTGTGTGTGTGCGCCTTTGCTGTGTGAAGGTATTTTGAGGCCAGCTGAGACATGGAAAACCTGAAAACTGAACATTTATGAGGAAGGATTAAGAAATACAGGCTGCAAGGATTCTTTTCTTTATTGTGCCCCGGGTATTATTGGTGTCTCAAGAAAAAAATGGAACTTCTGTGAAACACAGCAGGTCGGGAGATAGCAATAGAAATCAGGGTTATAGAAATGCCCAACGAATCATCCAGGACAACATGAGCAAAATTTATGGCTGAAATGAGTAAAGTAAAAATGTATCAATGTTTTCACTTGCATAATAATGAACTAGCAGTGAAATGTGCACACCATGGAATGGCCATGGGATGTAGTGCAATGGTAGGGCAGAACCAAGGAAGAAATATGACAGGATGGGACCATAAGTAAATAAATGGAGGAAAAGAACAGTTCTATATATAATTTTATCTTCTTGGAGGGAGCAAATACTATATTCCAAGTGAATTCCCCACCAAGAAGTCTGGCCAAACCTCATTCTTGCCCTCTCATCTGACTTGTTTTACAGTCGAAACAGATTCGAAACAAGTCCGTGTCTTGTGAAAAATAAGAATCAAATTTTCCTGGTTTGTAAAGTGTTTGTTAACTCTGTTGAAGTTGTTAATTTGGAGCTGTTTTAACTGAAAACTGTATAATTTACAAAAGACTTAATAAGATTCCTTATGAAAAGGGAATTTATTTGCACAAGTGTCCTGGAAACCTGACCATACCTCTTGTGTGGTAAGACAGACCCACATAAGCTAAGCAGGAGCAGTTTTGTTTCTGAAAAGTGAGGACTTCATTTCATGACTGTCTGGCTTAAAACCTGTCTTGGGGTCATATTGCTACTGACAACAATCTCACGTCTCTGGTATCTCCCATGGATGGCCTGTCATCAGTTCAAATAATTCGTTCCTTATCTCCCTTCTAGTCCTCCCTTCCCCATTGTGGGGGAACTGTTTTCCTCCATGTTTCTTATCTGTGCTAATGTTGATCTTCTTTGAGGTTTATCTTTTCCTTCTCACTGTTATGATGAAATGTTTGATGCTTCTATGAACATTTGTAATGATTTCTGAATCTACTCTAAGGTTATGTGGTCTGTAACAAACTAGTTCTTCGACTCATTTTTCCTATTCCTGCCCTTTGAAGGTAAGCATTAATCTGGAGGTTTTTTATAACAATAAAACTATTTTCAACCTGTTGACTTCTACAGAGAAATCATTTCCTTTTTTATGATACTAGCATTAAAAAAAATAAAATCCCCACTTGAAATCTCAAGATGTAGCCATAAGAAATAGATAGTTTCTCATTCAAAAATTAATAAAATAGAGAGCTGGCTTCCCACTGGAAGATGTTCTTCCCACTCAGATGTTCTCAGTGGAGTCATAGAAATTAGCCAAGAACTTATGCTGAGGGCTAGTGTTCTTTTGGGAACAAATCTTGCATTTCAGAAATCCGAGACATTTTCTGCAGACAAAGTTGATGATATTACAAAACATTAGTATGACTCATGCAGAACTTGATTGTTGCAGCATGCTCTGAAAGTTCACATCATGTTATTCATAATTATTTTCTTTCGAAGAGCAATACAGTTTTCCTTCTGGGAAGAAGTATCTTGTGGTTTGCAACAGTTTGAGGTTTTTTTCGTTTGGTTTTTTTTTGGTTTTTTTTTTTTTTTTTTTTTTTTTGTTTTGTTTTGTTTTGTTTTTTTTTTGTGGTTTCGTGTTTTTTCGTGGTTTTTTTTTTTGTGAGTTTTTGGTTTTGTTTTGTTTTTAAATGTTTCTGCACTGCACAATAACACAACAGGATAATTTTGGTTTAGAATTGCTGAAGTCTGCGAGTTGGGACGGGCTGCCTCACTTAGAGCTGTCTGTGCTGCCCAGAAACGCACCTGGAAGTGCAGGGAGGCTTGGATGTATTTCAGTGTATTTACACAGTGTGAGCAGTCCCAGCAGAGCTGAATCGATCTGAGATAACACCTCCCTTTTGCTCAGATTTAGAAACTTCTCTGCATTGTTGGTTTTGGTGGGGTTTTGTTTGCTTGTTTTGGGTTTTGTTTGTTTGGTTTGGTTTGCTTTGTTTTTGCCGAGAGATAAAACATACGCCTGCGATGAAAATATCACCTTTTTTTTTTTTTTTTTTTTTCTTTGTTTGTTTTGTTTTTTGTTTTTGTTTTTTTTGTGGTTTTTTTTGTTTGGTTGGTTGGTTGGTTGGTTGGTTGGTTGGTTTTGTTTTTTTTTTTTCCCAGAGTCCGAGGCAGAGGAAGACTAAAGGCAGCTTTACCTGTGAACGTTCTGTGCAGGGCACAGAACCCGGACTGAATTTTTCCCGGAGTTCGGAATGGGTGGGGGGAAAAAAAAAAAAAAAAGAAAAAAGAAAAAAAGAAAAAAGAAAAAAAAAAAAAAAAACACCCAACAACCAAGCAAACCCCAACCACAAACCAAAACACACATCCCAGCGGCGGGAAACTCGCAAAAGGGAGCCGGCCCCGGAATCAGACGCCTGGTTTCAGAGATCATCTGAAATAAGGCAGAGGGAGAGAAAGAATACCCCTGCCACCCCCAGGTCGTGCTACAGCATGACAATTTTAGCGACTTTCCAGAACTTTAGGAATGTAGAAAGATAGGGTTGGGAGGGGCCTCAATAAATCATGCAAGCTGTCCTCCTCCTGACAAAATCTGTTTGTTCCGCAATCTTTCTGACTGCATTAGAAATTATTAGGTAAAGCCTGAAACAAAATGTTTCATATATAAAAAATCTGGTTTACATTCTGGGTGAAATTTGCCCTCCTGCAGAAGCCAGAAGAAAACACGGAGTTTTCTCTCTTAAACATGCGTTAAGGTTCAGGCTGACACAATCCTTTCTAACCTGTGGGTGGGCAGCTTTTGGCCGGAAGGGTTCGATCCGTAATGAAGATCTGGCGGGAAAGAGCCCTGCTTGAGTTACTATTTTTCTTCTAAAGGATTAAGCTTTCTTTACCTCATAAATCATGTATTTCCACGTTGCTGTCAGTATAACGAGTCAGACTGAGGTTAACATGGCAATGATTAGCCCGTAGCTGGCCATAGGATGGAGAACTGTGACTCAGAGCTGCTCAGGCTCTGGGATTTTAAAGCAGGTATATCAATACTTTAAAGCTTCCTAGTTTCATTTAATAACAGTTTTCTAAAAGTTAAGAACCTGTAATTCCAGAATTTGTATGCTGCGAATGCACTTGAACTGTATTAAGAAAGATTAGGAACTGTTCATTTTTATGCCTACTCTGTTCTGTGCTTTCTTATTTTAGGGACTATATCTGGGGTTGCAGGTATAATATATTTTTAATTACAATAATTTTTCACTGAACATACTTAAAATTTGAAGAGCACTCATAATTTCATAATAAGAAGCTGTGCTAAGGATCCTAGAGGGACAGGAATAGAGGGTGATATGAATAATTATAATATTCACTCCCGCTGAGGATCGACATATTTCCTTTCTCTGAAGAGCATGAGGATAAACAGGCAGCAAGTATGCAGCATCTCTGGTAGCCCTTGTGTACCAGGAACATGCATAGATGGCAGATGTTCTTCACCAGGAACATGCATTTACATTTATATGAGAGGTAAGGTACAATATTTGGGTGGGAAAGTACAGCAGTTGTACTGTTTATTTAACAGTATACAATATACTGAATTTTCTAGTAGTTTAAACAAATCCTAAGACTTTAAATATTTACATTACATTCTTTGGATGCAGAAAAGGCATCCTTGCTAAAGCTTTCAAAGTCTGAGAAAGAATAAATTTTTTTTTTTTCCATAACTCCTTACAGGGCTCTGTAAAGTGGACTTTTAATACAAAACTCATTCTTCATGTTGCACTCACAAATGATGAAATGCAGCTGTCACAGTGGAGCAGCTTAGACATAAAACCACCTGCTGGTCTTCAGAGCAGTTATGCTGTAACCTCCCCAAATGTATTTATTATTTTAATGTTATAGGTATGGGTACTGTAACACCTGTTCCATTTTATAACCCAGGGAGGGGCTAGAAAGAAAAGCTGTCTAGGGTTTCAAGACTAGATTTTTATTAAGAATTACATTTAAATTATGACAATGCCTGGAAGCCGATGAGAAGAAAAAAAAGTGTTGCCAATGTGAAATCATTACCCCTTAGCTGTCTAATTCCTCTAAAATGGATTAAGATGTTGCACACACTGGATGCTTTACCCTTTTAGGGCTTGTGTTTTATTATTTGTCAAAGCTACTGCACCGTAGCAAAGCGACTGTGGAGCTCCCTGCCCCTGATCTCTGCTCTCCAGGGTGAGACCCTGCACACTTTTGCTGGGATAGAAAGAGTGGAGCTGCAAATAATCAAAAGCTGACATGAGGGCTTGGGAGGTATGGTGTGATTTTAGGTGAATTTAGGCCATTACAAAAACTGGTTTGAGAAAATCAGTTTGATGGGTTTTCCTTGCACACTTCACTGAACTGCAAGATTAGACCCATACCCCCAGTTCGTTCATCTCTGCAACATCAAAGTCACACTCAGAATCCCTCATTAGGCAAACACTCCATCCCATTTCTGGCTTTGCCTGGAACCACCTCCAGAAGTAGAACCTTCCTCTAGAACCCTCAGGGGATCAAGGCAGGATTTTAATTTTTATTTTTAATGAAAAATGTTGCATTCTCTGACCTCTATCAGGCTGTTGCTAGAACAGTGGAGTCTGGTGGGGCAGTGTGTGTGTGTTAAGGTGCACTTTGGCACTGAAAATCCCGGGAAATAATTGGCAGAGGGGATATTGCTGTCCTGTAATGAAAAGGGCACACACGCAAGGATTCATTTACAGATTAATTTGCCAAATTTCTGCTGATTAAATATTTCCTTCCTAAACCTCTTACCCATCCGTTTCTCTGGAAGTCTTAAAATGCTACCAGTTTCACTTCAAAATATCCAGTAAGCTGGTCTCCCATCCACATACTGGTTTCTAGAAGGAAGATCATTTACAAGTGCTAAATCCAGCCTGTTTATCCAAGTCTTCTTACACTGTATAGGTTAAAAACAGAGAAATTCAAGAATATTTTATGTGTAAATCGTTGGTGCAGAGAAATACAGACAAATAGCAGAGTAGTAAGAAATTAAATGGTCAATCAGAATGTCTGATTTCACTTTTTTGTTTTATAAGGAAAGTAAAAGTACTTTTAAAAAAGGCATTTTAACTTAAGACTGAGACTTAAAATGGGATGGAATTTCTTTGATTCTTTTTACTGAACCTGAGCAGTAATACAGATTTCTTGGATTTATGTTTAGCTTCTGGGAGTGGAGATCTAACTACTCCAAGTGGAATAAATTCAGTATTAAGAAATAAAACTGTTCCTGGCATGGTAAGATTATAGTTAGTATTGGACTGATGGTTTTGCCTTCTAGTTTTATTTTATCACTTTTATCACTTTTTTTTTTTAATCCTCATCTTTGCAGATCATTTCAAAAGAATGCAGAAAAATGCTATGATGCGGTATTTATTATGTTCATCATTCTTTATTATATTCAACATTAAAATTAAATAGAGGTACCAGAGCACTTTAAAGAAATTTATTTAGACCTTCTGCATTCTATTTAGATTATTTTATAATTTTAATTTGTGAGGGGACAGAAATAAGTTATCAGAATTTTTTAATCTGCATCGTGAGCCACTATAATTTCCTTCATCATAGGGAGTATTGAAATTTTCAGATTGCCTGTAAGTGCCTTTGTAGAAGTGCAAGTTTAGTCTGAGCCAAATGCGAGAGAATCGAGTTTGTTTCTTCTTGTGAACTTTACAAATAAACTGAATAAACTTTAAAAAGCAGAGACACAAGAATTGACTGTGATACTACACTCCTGAGGTCAGGAGGGGTCATTGGTGCATTTTTCCAAAGCAGAGACCAGTTCTTTTATTTTCCAGTGTGGTTCCTATAACTGAGTTTTAAGTTTTGCTTTGTCTCCTGAACAAGCTGAAAGCATTTGAACTCAGTCTTCCAATACCACTTTTCCTCCCCCCAAAGAGATAAATCACAGATGGAAAAGAGTAAAGTGCTGGGAAGAGTGGAATGGGGCACCTGCCTGTGCTGGACATGGGGGTGCCCTCCTGCTGAGTCCCTCTGTGCCCTTCCCCTCCCTCAGCAGAGAGAAGGTGCAGTCCTCAGCTAAGAGCTGAAAATGGAAGAGGCTACCTGGAAACCAGGTGAGGGAGCATCATGAAACACTAAATTCTGCCTCAGAGAGGTTTCATTCTGTCAAGTCCTGCAGAGCTCTTGGGACCTTGTCATTTGAGCCCTGACTGTGTGTGGGGTGAGCCCAGAACGGTTTGTTCTGCCCTCAGCCCCACAGCTGTGCCTCGTGTTCAGGGGTTTTCCATCTCCCTGAAAATCACCCCTCCCAGCCCATTGCCTGCTGAGAGGAGCACCACTCGCTGTTGGAGAAGGAGCTGGGGAAGGGCAGGAAGAGAAGGATTTTTTTTGTTTCAGAATGGGTATTACTGTAAGTAGATTAAAAAATGGAGCGAAATGCTTGAGGTGGGATGCTAAAGCTTTTGTTCAAGTACTGGTGTCTCAACAAAGGGAGATTTTTCTTACTTGAAATCATTTTCTGAAAAAGGTGATATCATTATTTTACATATTTTTCAAAGTTTAGCTTTGAAGACTTTAGTGAGTTCTCCATACGTTGCCAAAATCTGACAAATTCTTTCCCCCGTGTTCCCTTCCCCTTCAAATTTTGCATAAGTGAAAATGAGTAAGATGGGTCCTTGGAAAACCTTAAATGTGTGATTTTGCCCACCTTCCATTAGAAAGAAAGCCTTCCTTTTTAAGAAGGAAATGGGAAGCATTTAAAGGTGAATTCTACTTGATGCTCTGGCCCAAAATTTTCAGATAAATGAGCAGCTTTTCTGTCTCGATGACTATCTATGTTTCCATAAGTGTACTATTATGGTTAAGATGGCATAAAATTCTTGAGGATGCAGCAGTGAGGAGTGTAGTTGCATAGTGATGAAAAGATGAGGAAGAGCTCCAAAGTAGTAAATAAATTTTGCTTTTTAGGCAGAGAAGCCTTCGAGTATTGAAATGACATTCAAATCCTACTGTTTGTATGAAGATATTCTGATCCTGAGAGATGTGATTAAAAACTTGCCACTCTTTAGCATTTCTTTGTTTGGGGAGAAAACCAGTGTACAAACCTCGGGTGACTTGCCCCAGTAGTTTTCATTTCTAGCCAAATTAAATGTGCTAAATCTTTGAAGCTTTCTTATCCCCTTTATTTCTTCCTAATTTTTGTTTTGCTTGCATATCAGGTAAATTATAATTCTTGTGTTGCAATTTCTCATTTTTGATGCAGAGAATTATTTTGCTACAGTTCACTCTGGTCAGAGGAGTTATTTCTGGAGATAAGAGTTGAGGCTTATTACTGTTTGAAATACATAATATTTATTGATAATCCCTTACTATTTAATGGAATTGTAAAAACTGAAGGGTGAACGACTTCCAAGTGTGCCATGATAAAGATACAGATCAGCCTGAAGTGGCTTTATTTCAAAGAGGAATTGTAAAGTAGATGCCTTATATTTTAATTTCCATTCTGAAGGGATTGTCTGAGCCACTTCTGGACCTGACCATAACAAGATATCAAATACATGGTACAGCTGTGCTCAAAAATCCCAGTATAGCTGAACACCCAAGCAAGAGGTTCTTTTTTGACTCTGAATTTTTCAGACCCATGTACTCGGGTTGGGTGTCCCCCGAGAACCAGGTTTTATTCATTAGTATTTCCTGCTTTTAGAATTACTGGAAGTTTTGAACCTTTCTCATCCTAGTGCTGACTCAAAAAAAACCCCAAACTAGAGAGTGAGAGAGTACAGAAAAACGAAAGTAATATTTAGGCTTTTTGTAAGACTTTGCTTAATAAAGGCACCAGTGACCAGAGCTTAACAGTTTGTAATTCCATAAAACAACAGACTGTAAAGGATGGAAAGAATAATCCAGCATAGTGACAGATCTCTGACACACATGGCCTGCAGCTTAAGGCCAGGGCCCAAATATGTAAGGAACAGAGCTGAAGAGGGCAGAAGGTGGAAAACAACACCTAAATTAAAAATTTCACCCTTGCCAGTGGAGCAGCATCACAGTGGAGCAGTCTGGCAATCTTATGTTTGTTTTTAGGCCCCCCTGTAGTTTAGTTAACTCAGGATGTCAGTTTTTCCACTTGAAAAATGGGGATGCTGTATTCTGACTTTGTTGGGATACTGTGAGGGTCGAATATAATGAATTTCAGAAAGCCACTGTGTTGCTGCAGTGTTGACAGAACTTCTTGGTAGATATGAAGAGCTGCACTAATCTAGACTAAGTAAGTTCAAAAATCACAAATAACAGGATTTGCATGGGCAGCTTCACAGGAAAGCCTTGAGAATTCAATGTTGTTTATTGAATCCAATAACTAAAACAATACAGAAGAAAAAAAAAAAAAACAAGCCACAACATAACAAAACTCCCTAATGTCTACCATTTGTATGAAAAATATTTGGTAACATTTTTGACAATATCTGAGATTTGAATGAGAAGGAATGCAGGGTGAACTTTTTTTCTAGCCAGTTTGCTTGCCCCGAGCTACATTCACAGAGTTATTCTTGTGTTTAACCTGGATGGATTCTTGAGGTAATCCTGAAGTTTATCATAATTTATACTGAATTACATGTAGAATTTAGACTAGAAAAAAGTAAAAAAAAAAAAAAAATTTATGGCTGCCAACTATACTTTATTAAGACATATTTCCTCATAAGGTTTTGTAGTTCACTGTAGGACAAGGCCTGTAATCAGCTCCCTTTTGTAATTATTAATATCTTTTTGGCTTCATCTGATAAACTTTAAGCTTATAACGAAACTTTTTCTTCTTTTTTTCTTTTTTTTTAAATAATGAAAATTGTTTGTTTTTTTTTTTTTTTTACATAAAAGGAAACTATACTAATGCTTTTAGGATCTGCCTCATGATTTCAAAACACCATCAATTTTCAAATAAAATTGCACATCACAGTAGCTGGTTTAGGATATTTTGTCCCCACTGAAGTAAGTGACAAAACCCATCAGAATTTCTCCCTAGGTGTCAGTATATATTAAAGAGCTAGTGGTTCCATAATGCCTCCTTGAATATTGGGGCTAAAATACTAGAGATAAACAGCAAATTCTTACTGGTTTCCCAGTCAGGGTATTTTTGTGGGTTGGTTTGTTTGTTTGGTCTTTTGGGTTTTTTTTCTTTTTGTTCTAAACAAGAAAAGTCTGATATGTGTTAAGAGATATTGGGAATACAGGGGAAGTTAACTGTGTAGAGAGATGAAGTGGTTAATAATTTTCATTATTTTAAGACGATCATTGACTCCATTGTGAGGTTGATGTCTGTTATTTTTGTGAAAAAGCTGAAATTTTTTTTTAATAAGTTTTTCTTGGCATTGCTCCCACGTGAGACCTGATTTTTCATCCATGTGAAAGCTGAGCTGTCTGTAGCAATCCGATGCATTAGACATAAAATCACCCTGAGCAGAACCTTCCTGGTGACCAAAAGGCTGCCTGCTGGAAGAAAATTGGAACAAGGTGTTGGGCACCAGAGAAACACCTGCAAGCAGAAAACCTGCCATAATCAATCAGCCCTCCTCTCAAACAAAATGTAATCTGGGTGGGTAGGGTGGAGAGCTGGGGAAAACTAAATGTTAGCAGATGGGATAGCAGGAATTGTTCTGATGTGTAACAGATTTGTGATAATTGCATCCTTTTATTGTTTCATCTTTGGGAATGGATTAAAGGTTAATGAAAACCAGGTGAGAGATGGGGTGAGGGGATAGAATTGATTTTTATATTGATTGGTTCATTTTTCTTGGAAGCCTTTCATTGCCCCTTTTGCTCATCTTGGAAAAAGCTGTTCCATCTGTTGCCCTTTTGGGGGCTTCTACCGTGAAGGTCCATATCGTTTGTGAGAGAAAGTCTCTTAAAGAGAAATATCACTTTCTGCATTTTCAGGGTTACAGGCACGCCTAAATGTTTTATTTTACTCAAATTGATACTCCTACCCCCTTTTTGCCCTGCCTTTGCCCCAGTTACAGAGATTTGCTGATGCCATAATATCTGGAAGGCGAATTTCCACATGCAATAAAGGGATCAGGAGCACCACTGTGAGGCAGTTGAAGTGTAAAATCCTGTTTGAGAACTTCAGCCACCGTTTTCTTTGTATTAGAATAAGAAATGCCAGACAAACTCCTGCTATTACACTGCTCTGGGTTTCCAGTGGCACCTGAAAAATTAATAAATCCAAAAGGCAAAAAAGATGGAAGGCACTGAAAGCTAATGATGCTCTTAATTGGAAGTCTACAAACACCTCTTAGCATCAAGCAAAATGAATAGGCAAAGGTATAACAGGCTGCAAAAGACAAAAATTTTAAATATCTACTGCATTTTTCTTCATGTAATTGTCACATTCAAAACACTTTAGGGTTTGTTTGTTTGGGCTTTTTTTGTTTTGTTTTGGTTTTTTTTTATGTCACATCAGTTTTCTAAGGCTCTATTTTCCAGAAAAGATTGTATTTTGAAGGATAACTCGCTGTAGGAATTATCAGTGGATGATCCATAAATGAATAGTGAAGTTAAGCACATTCTGTAATTCCCAGCTTCTTTGCTGGAGAAAATAAGTCACCTTCATGTGACATTTTGAGGAAGAATTGGAGCTGATGAACAGGGTTGCACTTTGATTCCTTATAGTTCTTGTAGCAGCCAGGAATTCTGATTCTCTCAGCCCTGCTGAGATGCCCTGATTGTGGTGCTAAATTTCTCCTGCAGCTGACCTATTGATTAAAGAGAAGTTAAGGGGTAAAAATCTGTCTTAATTTTTGCTTCTAGCCTGTCTTATGTAGGGTATTTCTGGAAAATAAGCTTCATTAAGAGTAAAATTAAAAGAAAGAAACTTAAATTTCTGGACTGCTATATCAGAAAGAAATTTTTTATTTCTTTCTAAGACTTGCTGGTCTTTGGACTAACACAGCGGTGTGGTGTTTGATACTGGTTGGTGAAAGCTTAATGAGATAGAAGTTGGAAAATACTGGAGTGAGGGGTGGTTTCAGTCCATAGGTTACAGGAAAACGGTGTGGAATCAAGCCTGAAAAAATGATATTGTAGGAAATAAATGTAGTAGGTAGGGCAGTACTTTCTATATTCTTTATCAAATCTCTGTATCTGAAATCTTAAAGCAGAATGGCATGGATGGCATCAGCGTCAACTGCATTTGTTTCTCTGATTAGCAAAGAAACACTTTTCTCTGTGCCAAAGTTTCACGGTCATGGTAATTAATAAAGGTAATGGTAATTAATAGTAAAGGCTTTCACAGCTGAAATATCTTACTATAGAATTCTAACTCCAATTTTTTCTTCCCTGTCCCTTACCACTGTGGCTGTTACTGCTCTTGTAATCCAGGTGTGTTAGAGCACCAACAAAGATGAGATGTTAGTAGTCTTATTCTGTGCCCAAAGCCAGAATCGTTTCTCTTGTGTCTGGCCAGGACAAAAAGGGCTGTTGTCATAAAAGTCCATGTTTAATAAAAGGATGGAGCATTTTTTCAAATTACCCTTTCAGCAGAGAAAATCAGCTACCCATTTTTACAGCTGATATCTAAGAGCAGATATCTCCACCTAGCGTTCCTAATTGCCTGTTGTCATTCACCTTGGGCTTGGCTATCACAGCAGCCAGGAGAGCTTTTTACCCAGGGTCCAGTCTATATTTGCTGACAGGTACCAGTCCTGCTGCAACTGCTGCCATGCTCCAGTTCCTGGGTATAGTGTGTTACCCAAGAAAGTGAGAACTGATTTATAGAAAAGATCATACGTGTTGTTTACAAGACTTGTCATCCATAAAAGTGTTCTAGGAGAAGAGGCTCAGTAACATAGAAAAGGAGGAACAGAGCTTTGAGTGGTTTGTACATTGGCCACAGACTTGATGTTCTGCCTTGTCTATCACCTCTAAATCTTTACCCAAGCTGGTTTTCCATAATCCCAATACTCTAAAACACAGCATTTGGAGTTCTTTATTAAGAACCACATGACTTGGATTCTGGTTTTTTCTCCTCCTCATCAAGTCTGTTATTACCAGAGATAGCATATTTTTAAAATGAAGAGTAAAAAGAAAGGAGAAAGCTGATCTTTCTTGTTTTCTCCTTAACTTGTGAGACTTTTCCACTGGAAAAACCCAAAGCACTGGGGGATATGGAATATGGTTGCAAGAAGTGCACCTGCTGATTTACAGGGGAGGACTTGCTTTGTGGATGGGTTTCTTTGGGCAGAGGGGGCGAGAGGTATTTCAGCTTTATGTTAGCCAGAGCTTGCATTGCTCAGAACCCATACCAACAGCTTTAACTGCCTTGAAAAAAAAAAAAAAAATTCAAAGATATTCAGTATTTGTTGGAATATGAAATGTGTTCTGTATTATCATTTTCCTTTTGTATGGATAATTCATTTTTAATGATATAGTTTTATAATTATATAATTTTCCCTTGTTATTAAACCAAGTTGAAAACTGGAACTTGGATGGTCCAAATATATTTTAAAACAAATTCTTCAAGAATATGTGTTGTTTCAAAAGACAACAGGTAATGCACAGAGAGGAACATAATCTGTCAGATGGAAATCTGATATTCTGTTAGGGAATCCGTGATTTGTTCATATTCCTGACAGTCAAATATGCTGTCTATATGTCACTCCCTGCAGAAGACAAAAAAATAAGGGAAATGCATTTGAGAAAATGTTATTACAGTTCTGTGGGCTTTCAAAAATTGTATTTGTCAACATTCATACAATAGTTGGAATATATTTGAAGCTCGGCTTCTATTTAGTTTATGATTAGCATGTACCCTCAGTGTCCTCAATGGGTTTTAGAGCCACTATAAATACCTTTTGAAGTAGAAAAGGTTTGAGTTTTTTCTGTATAAAACAAACTTTGAGAAAAATACTGAGGCATTTCTTGTATGCAATAACACCATTGGATGGATTTATGGTTTTCCTTCACGGTTGTCTTTCAGGGACGAAATAGTCTGAAGGCAGAATCCTCATCTACTTCTCCAAGAAAATAAAACTTCGTGAAAAAAATTCGTAAACACTCTTGTAAGTGGAAACTTGGTTTCCAACCTCCTGCTTGGATTGCTCCCAAATAGAGCAGAGAGTGTATGAAGACAGGAAAGGTAATTACCACTTCTGAAAACACTGAAAAATGCTGTGCCTTGCTAAGGTTCCTGACAGGGGTGTGTCCTTTTCTGTCCCTCACCACCCTCATTTCGTTACCCCAAGGGAACGTGTCCTTCCCTGTGCAAGCAGTAGATTTAATGATTTACAAAGATTTCTGGATTCCTGACCAGACATTTAAAAGCAGGGCTTATTAGAAGCTTTCCAGCTCATTAAATAAATTGAATTAACTTATTTAGCCCTCGGGCCTGGAGATGGCAAAATTCAATTTTGCAGAGGTGGCAGCCTGGTCAATCTTCAGCCTCTCCTTCTGTGGGCTTCCACTGCTCCTTCTGCATGCCCAGCCCTTTTGGAGGGATGCCTGACAGCTGCATGACCTCTTCCCCCCCTCCCCTTGACATTTTTTCTGTCCAAATGCTGACTGTTAAAGCTGATACAGTGGATCAGCCCTTACAGAAAAAAAAAAAAAAAATTATTTGAAGTACAGTGTGTGCTGGGAGGACATTTCTCGAGAGGGGGAGATGAACACCCAGCTTCCATGAAAATCTATCTGATCCCATGTGTTAATTAATTGCTTCTATTGAGAAGAAACATATGGCATTGTTTGGTATCATGGATTACACTACTTAAATGAACCAAGCAAAAGGAATTAATTTCATTGCTTTATGTCTGCATGCACGTTCATTTTAAAGGCACGTTTTAACTAAGAGTTTAAAATAAATGCAGTTCACTGTGGCCTAGACAAGATCTGACCCAGCCAAAAGCATTCTGTAGCTTGTCACAAGATGGTGATATCATTCACAACATACAAATACATCCCTGCCAAAATTTTTCAAAACACAACAGCTGCAAGTTTTCTTTCAGATGAGAAAGCCATTGAAATAATAACTTAAACAAATTTATAGCTAGGGGAGTTTCTAACACAAGTGCTTTGATAAATCTTTAAAACAGAGAATGAAAGAAATTATTTTGTTGAAACATTTGTAAGTTAAAAGGTACAAAAACTAAGATGGTCACAGCTAAACTATTTTACAAATCTTTATTTAATTGGGGTACAAATAGAGGTTGCATGCTGGTGAAAATTCAAATCTTATTACAAAGATGGGGACTGACATTTCCTTTCGGAGCACAGAGATGAAGATGTCCAAAACTTAGTACTTGCTTCTCTAGATTTTCACCTGGATAACCATTTCTTCTGGATTTTAAAATAAGAGACACGCAAGGCCTGGAAGGGTGTCTGAGCAGGGGCAGGGATGAAAATCTGCTTGAACAGGACTTCAGAGAAGGCACAGGAGAAGGTGCAACACCCAAAGTGACAGTGGCCAGTGGAGGAACCCACACCAGCACAGTGGATGTAGAATTGAGGCAAAACAAAAGGAACCATTGTTAACTGGCAATTAATTAAATTGTTTGGAATTCCCCAGCTGCTTTTTGCCCATGAAAGCATGGCCTTCCTCCTTCCTCAGCATCCAGAACTGTTGTGTTGGGCATCTTAGAGTACAACTCTGTCCTATATCTCTTTCTGGGTTTCAGATCATAAATTTGTTGAAACTTTCTCTGGACTTTGATTAAACTGTCCCCTTTCAGACTGTTCAGTTTGTTCTTAAAAGGCAGTTATTCAATCCACCTGATATTTTCAGCTGCCTTTCATGGGCTCTTTCTGAGTTGATTACGTCCTTTTCAGAAGCATCCCTCTTCTCCAAGATGACCAGACCTGCTCTCAGGACGTGGATCCAGCAAGATTTTACGGAGTCATAGAACAAAGAAACTGTTCTTGTTTTTCATTCCCTTCCTGAACGACGTCTGATGATCTGTTGGCTTTTTTTGGCTGTCACAGTCTGTTTGAGTCACTGATTTCAGAGAAGAGCCAGTGACGCTTCCAGTGTCCTTTTCTTAAGCTGTAACTGCCAGTCCTGGAGTCAGTGTCATCATGGCAGGGTTCAGATTGTCTCTGCCTCCACCCTGCCCTTGTCTCCCCACCTCCCTCCTCACAGTGTCTTCTCTTGCACTTATTTACATGGAAGTTTTTCTGCCATGTTCTTTGCTGCTCCCAGAGTTTGGTGACTTCACCTCCTTGCTAGGGCATGACATTTGATTGCCTGAAAGAGCACAGTGACATCCACAGACTGGGATATCTCTCCAGCTACTTGATCAACACGAAAAAAATGCCTTCTCTTGCCACTCTGACCTTTTTCCATCCTGAGAATTGCCCCTTAGTCTGTGTGCTTTGTTTTGTGCCTTTGGAAAAGACCATGGAAGAGAACTCCAGGCCTGTGACTGCTTCCTTCCTTTAATAACATAATCATAGCAAGCAAGATCTGTGCAAATTGGAGATACATGTCATTGTATCCACTTGCACAGCCACAGTTTAAAGGATTATGCATTGCTGTTTAATCAGTACAGCTAAGCTTTGATTCTATTTTTCAAAAAAAGGCAGCACATAGACATGAATAGAGAAGCAAAATCCCTGAAGATGTAATGTTTGCATTCCTAGAAGTGTTTTGGACTGATGTGGGATGTGGCTGTCAGAGGATATCTTTAGAGGGTTTGTTTCCCTCCCATTAGAATTAATTAATTAAGCAATAATAGTTATAACATGGTATGGTAAATAAAATTTCCTGTCACACTTGGAACAAGCCAAGTAAAAATTTTGATTACATACAGTTATTAATAAAGGGAGAGAACATTTAATGGGAACACCTTCTCTAAAACATTTTTCATTTGAACACTTTTGTTGAATCACAGTTGGTAGTTTATAATTCATTATATCAGGTGGGTGTCATACCTGACATGAGCAGTATATGGACATGGCAAGAGATGAAAAGTGAGCCTATTAAAGGCCATGGAAAGGAAGAGCCATCCCTGTGGTCAGTGTTTGCAGAGACCACTGTCATACCCCCCCAGACTAGGAGAGCTGGCCCAGAGATTGCTCTGAGGACAGTGAGGCCTTTTCCCTTCTCCTACTGCTATTTTAGGTGAAGTTATATTCTAAAATCATATCCAAGCCTGCTTGTTGTCTGTTCCCTCCCTCCTATCTGCTAGCATTTCCATGTAGGCAGACAATAAGAAATTATCTCTTATCTGATTTAGCAACTTGTCACTTTAGGATCAAAATTGTAATAATTAGAACAAAACAGCATTTGGCAAATTTGAAATCTCCTCTGTTATTATAGAATAACTACAAGTTCTACTAGTAACAGACCTACACCTGCTTTTGTATTTACAGCTGGACACTTATGAATGTACTGGATTGCAAGGTGAAAAGATCGCTGCAATAAAGTTGGACTTACGCTCTGCCACAGCCACAAACCAAACAGGTATCAGAATTATTTTTTTTTACCTTATGAGTTGTGTCAAGAGGTATTAATTTTCAGAAGGATTCCAAGTTAATATTGTGGCGGATAACGGACGATGTCAATTAGACTGCATGGTGAAAGCTCAGAATTCCATATGAATTAAAACATCACATACACGAATATATTTTTGGTTTTGTGGTTCTGCCCACATAAATTACAGATTTGCAGCAGGGATTTGCAGCACAATTTCAGTGTGTGGGCACTCACTTCCAAGCTGTTTGCTGCATACAGTAGCCACTGAATTATCTTGTTTTGTGCTTGTCCTTGCTGCCGTTTCATCTCCATGTGGTTATTTTCATGTTTGCCAGAGATGCTGCACTGGAGCCACAGCTTACAAGGACAGGAAAGCTTTTACTATCCTTGTAATACCGCAGAACTTATTATAAAATATACAGGGTTTATTTGTTAAGGCAACTTTTTCCTCATCTCAGGCTTCCAGATATTTCTAAGTTCTCGGGACACTTTTGGCCAAATTACAGAAAAATACAGCACGACCACCTGCACAGATTTTCTTCAGCATTTGACTGAAGAGCTCTGCTTGTTAGTCCAGTAGCTACCTCAGTTGTGGTGAATTTTCCTAGTTCAAGGACTTGTTGGATGTTGATGGCATCGCTCCAGTGCAATCAGTAGTATTATAATGATGTGTACCAGCTGGGGAAAGGTTCTCATGAATTGAGCTACTTGTTCTCAGCCATTCAAATTAACCTACAATAAAATTCTGAAAGCCAATTTTTTTTTTTTAATCTGTTCTGATGAAGGAGAGTTAAATATATGAAAAAGAATTGAGGAAAAAAATAACAAAATATTGTTAAAATTTGTTTAGCATAATGAAAACCAGACTGCTTTAGAAAAAAAAGTGGCCCAAATAAATGGGTGATCTAGATATCTTCCCTCTCTTTTTTTTTTGTCCAATGCTAGTTCTGAAAATTGTGCTGCAGATCCCATGTTTTAGCATCTGCAGTCTGTAATTTATGTTGGCATAACCACAAAAAGAAAAATATATTTGTGTATGTGATTTTTTAATTTAATTCAATTTTAAGTTTCACTGTTCAGTCTAATTGAGACTGTCAGTTATTTGCCACAATTTATAACAAAGCATTGAATTACACAAAAATCTTGCATGACGTTTCAGATGACTTTAATTGCAGTTTAAAATGCAGACAAATCCTGCTGATGCCTGTCACCTGCAGGAAGAGCCAGGATGAAGAACTTTGGGGGTCAAGAAAACACACTTAAAAACAACAGTCAGTGTTTTTGAAAGATTAAATATTTAAATGATACTCTACAGTTCTGGATAAAAATGAACAGTAATTATGTCCACCCATCCTGTACAAAAACTGCCCCTCAGTGGAAAGATTTTAAAGAAAGCAGCAAACAGCCCTAATAATTTTGAGAGTAAAACCTGATAAATTTGTGAGGTACATTTAGTACTTTCTAGGAAAGATATTCTGGTCTCTGGCATGTAGAATAACCAGATGGCTTTTTTCTAGAGATTGGCATTAAATTAAAACAAAGCAAAACAAACCCCCAAAACCAACCAAACAACAACAACAAAAAGGAGTTTTGGCTTCCAGCCTCTCAATAAATCTAGCAAGGGAACATAAGCCAAGTATTGTGTTCAGTTGTTTGTTTCTACACAAATACTATTCTCTTCCTTAACTTGATTTTGTAATGTGCTTAGTTTGAAGGGATTTTAATTTTTTTTTTTAATTTATGTGGATGTTATTGTGCTGAGCAAAATCATAAGCTTGTCCAGATGAGCCATGTTTGAGAAAGAGGGGCTGTTTCTTTGTGTTAACACTGAAGAGATTCTCAGTAAAAGAGATACAAGTCTGAAATTTAGGAGAGCCATTGTTTCCTACTTGTCTAGCCACTGTACTCCTCAATTAATAAATACTGCCTCAATTAATAAAATTATGAAAGTGTTATGTGACAGTTATATCTGCCTGCATACTGTTATGAACAGTATATGAAGCATAAAATATGATAAATGAAAATGCATTTGAATGACTACATCATTATTTAAGTTGGAGGAATGAATAGAAGAAAGGCTCTACAAACTTGTCAGTGTATGAATGTCCTGCAGAAGCAACCAAAAATCAGCAACCCAAACCAGGTATAAGTGAGCTTCACTTCAAAATTCTCTGCACAGTGAATAGCAAAGGAATAGTTACTCCAGGTGACTTTTCATGTTGTCATGTCTTTTCTCGTGTATAAAAATTTCCATCAGTATGTTTTCTCTGTAATATTATTCTTGGTTTTACCTTGTCTGATGCCATCTCAGGCGTGCTGGGTTTTTTGGTGCTCTGCTTCATATTCTCCACATCTGTATCTTTGGAGGGTGTTTTTTTTTTTGTGTATGTTTTCTTCAAATGATCTTTAAATGTTGTCAGGTCTTCTCTGTTGTGAAGATCTAAGTGGGGACTGAGCAGTTGTAGCTGATGGAAGGCTTTTCTTGGTTGAGGGGAGATTAGTTTCTGACCTTTGCTGCGGGGCTATGCTGGCATGGAGTGAATTCTCCTCCAAACTATTGTCTGTTTCCAGAAAAATGGAACCTGTGTACAGGCTTGGGCTGGGACTGGCTCTGCCAACACTGCTGCATGTCACAAATAAGCTTTATACAAATGGGCTCCCTGGTAGGAAATGTGGGTGTAAACACCAGTGGTACAAACTGGGGAGCTGGGCAGCTA
Organism: Pyrocephalus nanus; assembly: GCA_038380795.1. NCBI lineage: Eukaryota > Metazoa > Chordata > Aves > Passeriformes > Tyrannidae > Pyrocephalus > Pyrocephalus nanus. The sequence continues at coordinate 37,959,631 of CM076267.1, forward strand.
AGTCGTTATTAGGCCCTTTTTAAGCTTTAGGAAATCAATGTTCTGCAAACATTTTATTGACCTCTTAACCTAGATTTAATTTTCTTTATCCCTTACTTTGCCTGAGCAAGTTTCATAATGTGAAGAAAGTACTAGGCTGAAATCCAAGTTTGGTTGAAACTAAAACGAGTCAGTAATTAGTTGTACTTACATTCCCATATGGCTCTGGGCAAGTTTGCCCTGTTTATGAGCTGAACTGATGGACAGAAATAAATCACTGAGTCAAGGAGGGGAAGGCAACATGCAAAATGACAAACTCAGATGGTACTTATAAAGATGTGAGCAGCAGACAATGAAAACATCCATTAACTGGGAAATTATAAGTTCAAAGACAATGGAAACAACACTTGATCTCTTGAGACTGGTTTTTTTCCCCCCTTCAAAAATAAAGTGCTATATTCCCTGAAATGCGGGGTTTACATGAATCATCTACTTCTGGAAACTATTTTCTTAGTCAAAATTCACCATTCAAGTCCCTCATTCAGGAGTAATCACATCCTGTATGTTGAAAATGTTTTTACATACGTATCTTTTCTGTAGCCCCAGCTGAGGGAATTATATTGCTCAATGGTTGAGAAATACCGAGATTAGGCAAGATTTTGCCCATCTATCCTAGATAAGTGTTAAACATCTATAACATATCCGAACCCTATCGACAGCCAGTGAATTGCTCTACATAAAAACAGCAAAGAAGTTTGGCAAAAACAGCAGAGGCTTGATGGTTCTTATCTGCAATGAAATGAGCTGTCAGAGCAATGCTCACAATGTGTTCCAGATATTAACAGTTTGGGCTTTTTTTTTTTTTTTTTTGCTTTGTCCTCCTCAGTTTCCTGATCAGTGGGCTTGGGGTGAGTGATGTTTTTTTGTTTATTGATTTCACAAAAGCCCTCTGTGCTCTATGTATGGTTCCGATGTTTACTGCTGTGTGCAGTCCTGCTGCATAGGAAAACACAGCAGCTATTCTGACTTTAAAAACTGAAAATTCTGCTAAGTATTAAGCCTTCTTCATCTTACTTCAGGCAACTTGTGTAAGGTGCTTGAAGCAACATTTTCTTTAAAAATTTGAAGTGTACATAGAAGATTTTTTTCTTGTAATTGAAAATGTTACATATTTATGAAGGCTGGGATAGGAAAATTTAATTTAATTTAATTATTAATTTAATTTAATACTTCATCATGACAATGCAAAATATTCATTACCCTTGTCCGATTTGGGGAATTTCTTGAATGGTAAGGATCATTTTGGATCGCTTTGTTACCTCAGTAGAGGGAAGTACCTTTGACGTTTGTGTTGAAATAAGATGGACTAAAGGAAATGAAAAAGATCAAATCTCTTATCTTTCATGCTGCATATAATTGGTTTAGCCTACGATGGTTTGTTATAAGTGCATGTTATTCTTGCCTGCGAAAATGTTTGGTTCAAGAAGGTGCCACTGAAGGGAAGCCCAGGGACTCTTAAACTGGGATACAAACACTGTTGGAGTTTCTGCTGTGGGTTTTTTTTTCTTAATCAAAAGACAAAACAACCTTGAAATCACAGCTGAAAGGATTCTTCCTCTTACTAATGCATAAGGTTAGATCTAAAGGTGATAATCCAAGAGCTTGTGCCCATGGATGAAGCAAAACTGTGTGAATGATAAAGAGAACTAAGATGAAGAAGTGCCTAAATAAGTCCAGTAAGGGTGGCTGGTTCAGTCACATGCTCTGTAATAAAGACATAACCATCTCCCAGCTTTGACATAGGACTTAGGGAAGATGCTGTGTTAAGACTTTCATGGCAGGCAGCCTTGCTTAATACAGATGGCACTCTCTTTTTTAGTAGGTGCCTAAAGGGTTGTTGTCTTGCTAAGGGTTATTTTGCATTCTGTATCACTCTCATTTTTCTATCCCTGTGTGTAGAAACCCAGCAGGTTAATAATTGATATGAGCAGGCAAACACCATTTGTTTTGCAGGATTTACAGGGTTTACATTTTCTTGTCTGTCAGATCTAGGTGACTCCCCCTGTGGCTGGGAAAGCCTCCCTTCATTCAAACAGCCCATGGCACTAGGTTTGATGTCTGTTTTGGCCCTTTGCTGCAGAAAGGTTTTATGGAAGGCAGTAGAATTAACATTAGGCATGGAAGTTTGTAAGGGGAGAAGAGCTGAGGGCGATACCAGCACACCAAGTTTGTGGGATAGGGGGGTGGTGGAATTGCTGACAGTTACAGGAGGGAGGGAGATGGGAGGAGAGAAGAGGATCTGGGTTTGAGATGTTGATTTTCACTCGGCAAGGGGACATCTGGAGAAGATTCTGTAGAAGCAGTTTGAATTACAAGTGTGAACAAAAGGGAAGTGAGTGAGGAGGAAAGAAATCTGGGAATCATTGACACAGGGACTGTAATTCAAATTCTTGAGAATGGCTAAGGTTGCCCAAGGACAGCCTATTTATAAAGTTTGCATAGTACAGATCCTGTTCCTTCTTAAATGGATAAATATCCTCACCTGGTGAGTGATTTTTTGAAAAATGAAAGAGGAATAATCTTGCAGCATGGTTACCAATTTATAATTCCTTTTTTTCTAGTAAAAGCATGAATATTTGCATAAATCCATAATTTGAAAATACATTTTCATTGGGCCATAACCTGTCTTCAGAATTACAAAGGAAAACAATCCAGTTTATTTCATCATGCAAAGTTTCCCTGAACACACAACAAGCATTGTGGTAAAACATTTCCGGTTTTGCATTTAAGAGGGAGCATCAAAATAATTCTTTTACAAAAATGGCTGATTTTACACGCTGCTTTTCCTTAAAAAAAATAAAATAAAATAAAATAAAAAAGGCAATAATTCCCCATGTAAAAGTTACTTTTTAAATATGGAGAATTTCTGTTACCGGGACTGTCTGAGAAAGGCACCCAAGTTTCACACGCCTGGAAGTTACTGCTCACGCCCAGTGATAAAGGCCATGCAAAATACTGACATAACTGGGTGTACTGTAGTTCATGTCCTGCTGGCGTGTCTGCCTTTTGGATTCAGAAAACATCAGCTGTTCGGAACACTGCAGTCAGTAATAAATGGAGAAAAAATATCAAGAGAGTTAGTTTCCTCAGACATTTGGGCTCGTGATAAGAGTCAGGTTAACTGCTTTTCATTAGAGTTTAGTTCATCTCTTTTCCACAGAATTTAAAAAAAAAAAAAAAATAAAAGGTCATACAGACGTCCTTTCTTGCATAAATTTTTTTACTGGTAGATAGGGTGTAGTTTTTTTCTCCGTCTATCTAGTCCAAACTGCTTTTTAAAGTTATTTTGTTTTCCATAATTTGTATATTTTATCTGTCTTCTGTTTCTTTTGCAGAGGTACACAATCTGGTGTTCATAACTTACCTCTCTTGGAGCATGGTTAATTTTCAGTAAATACAGACCTTGCTTCAGAAACATAATGATTTTCTTAGTCTGTGGCTGTTGCTGGTATTTACCATTTCAGGTTTTTGTGGTTTTTTCCCTTGCTGTATCTCCTTGTCCTGAAGAATGACTGATCAGGAAAACAAGTGCTTTATTTTTAATATTATTCAAAATCTGAAATGTTAAGAAATCAGTTGTAGAACTGATTCAGGCAGTTTCTGTTCTGACTTAATACCCCACTTCATGCTGAAGAAAGAGTATCATGGAGAAAGAGTATCATGGAGAAAGAGTATCTCGATGCTGGATTTCAGAGAAGGATCTAAAGTACATTTACAGAATCACTACAGTATCATGTGGTTGCCATCCTTTGTCGTAAATGTTAATGGATATTCAGAGATCTCTGACAGTATTCAGAAATCTGTACCTCTCTTATGGGTTGTTACCTGAAGGTCTTTCGTTATTCTGAGAAGCGATCTCAGGCTGCAAGATATGAATCAGGTTTAAAAAAATCCCCAAAGCTCTGGCATTCAAATTCAGACCTGCATCCCAGCTTCCCCCAACTGCTGAAGGTCAGCTTTTGTCTCTTGTTAGTTCAACTTTTGTGTCTCCTTTCTGAGTCTGGCAGCGGAATTGAAAGGAACGTTGGCTCGGAACTGGAGGCTCATAAATAGAATCCACTCTGTTTATTTATATCCCCTCATGAAAGGTGGTTGGTGGCTTGGTTAGACAGCTGCTTGCACTCCCCATGAAATGGGATTAACTCTCTTCTTCGGTGTGCTGATTAAATTGAATAACTCAACTCTGAAGTGAGATTTAACTGAGTAAAACGTAACTGCCAGTGCTTTGGAAGAGAAGTATAATGTGGAGCATTCTACTGGTGCTTCTAAAGGGCAGAGGAGGTGGTTACAATGTGAAAAGCACACCAGAGAGCAACCTATTTTGTTCTTTGTTATTTTTTTTTCTGAATAATTGGGAAGGTTCTGTAGCTGTCAATGAATCCTGAGGCAGAAATCCCAGTGACTCAGAAACGTGCTGGCTGTCCATGTGTGCAGTTACCTTCACTTGTTGCTTTCAGAGATTTGCATGCTGATAGTCGACACAAACTTTATTCCAAGAATTAATAGGCAGTAGTAGGTTGTCCAAAGGCTTCATGATGAAGCAGAAAACAAGTGTGTTCTGATACCCCCCAGTTTTTTTCCCAGACAGCTGTGACCATCCTTTACCATGTAGACTGCACAGGTGCCACTCTGTCTCATTTGGGATAGTCCGATATCTCAGCAGACAACAAGCAGCAAACGTCACCTCCTTTGTAAAGTGCACTTCATTACTCTTGTTGGTTTGCCAGCTGTTTCTGGCAGCAAAATGGTCTCACTTCTGTCCCTTAAACCTGAGAGAGTGGGATAATGCCATGGACAAATCCATTGACAGCAATAGCACTCTGATCCTCTGTTCCTGTTCGGTTTGCATCTGTTTTGAATTTACCACTGAGATGAGTCAAATTAGGATCAGAATATCCCCAGTTTGGTTTGATTGCTTGTCTGTGGAGACGAGACAAATAGTGTAATGCCACAGAACTTTGTTTCTGATATCCCTCAGCTTTCACATTTTTTATTTCATTTTCTCCTATCTCGTAATTTTCTTGACTTTTCTTTGAAGCACATCATGTTTTAGGATTTCTGTGGTTTACTAGCAGATAAGGAACTTGGCAACAAAAAATTTGCATGGAATTTCCGTCCGCGTTCTTCTTATGCATCGGGAAATCACACAGTGTGGTAGGACAGAAACAGAATGGTACTGCTGTCTATGAAATAACTGATGCTAATATGACGGGGTTTTTTTTTTTCCCAAATGACTCCTTGGTTGCACAGCATTGTGCAAAACAGCTCCCTTATTTCATCCTGAGGTTTAGTTCTTGCTGGGATAAACTTGTTCCTTTCCTGGCCCGAGCATTAGTCATCAGATTAGAACAGGATTTGTGTTAGGCAGGAGAGAAAGAAAAAATCTGCAATTGAGTTAGTCTCAGAGCTCTCCTCATGAGAGCAAAAAGGCAAAACTTCCCTCATGGCATAAAGAAGGAGACGAATCTTGTCTGCAGATGTTTTTTTTCCAGCATTCAGGGCCACACCTGGTGCAAGAGTTACGCTGTGTATGGCAGTGAAGCTCTAGCCACGAGGGGGAAAACTCCACCCAGTTTGCTGGAGGAAGGAAGCAGCCTGCATTTTGGCAAGTGCTGTGTAGCTTCAGCCACGTTCCACAGGTGCCTTAGCACTGCTAACAGGCTTGGAGAGGAAGGTGAATCTCATTTTCAGGGCAGTTTGTGGTTGGTTGCTGCTGAGAGGGTTCCTGTGGAACTAGCTGATCTTAAGGAGCTGTGTGTTTAGGTTAAGGTGACAGAAAATCGTGGCTGTTGACCATTGTTCCCAGTCCTTAATGTGTGGCCTTGTGTGAAAAAACTTAAGCCCTGCATCTGAGGCTCAAATTCTTTATGATGGGCATAAAAATTAGATTTCCTGTGGGCTATTCTGGGTATGAGAGTACATCCTGAGACTGGAATGCAAAAGCACCGCTGAGGTGCCAAGTAACTTTACTGATAAAGCACGCCAAAAAGGAGAATGGCATTGTGATTTTAAAGAACTCCACAACATTAGTGAAACTGAGCTCACATGTTCGATTCCTGCAGCACATGAATGCCAAGCAGTCCTTTTGGTGCTGAGCTTGTCTGGGCTGTATAAAAGCTCTATAGCAGCTTTGGAGTAGTGTTGCTGCTGACCCCTAACGATTATTGATGAGGTGAGAGCCTCCTATTATATCTTGATTATCTGTTGTTGTTTCTAGAAGAACATTTCTGTGTAAACTTAAGGCAGTGACTTGCTTTATTCTTCATTAGGCTGAGTGCATCAGGTTAGAAGTGATAGCAGGCTTTGTGCACCACGACATCAGTCTCTGTAATTTGGAAAGGCAAAAATATTAAGATTGGGAGCTTACAATATTATTCTGGGCCGGTGTAAGTTAAAAAAAAAATAAAAAATACTGGTGTATATTTGAAACAGCTATTTGAGAGGTAAAACACATTCAGCTAAACTTCCAGGCTGAATTCAGAACTGGTATGTTTGGCTGAATGTGATTAAAGGAGGAAATCTAGTTTTGACCAGAGATTTTATTTCTCTGAGCAGACATTTAAAACAGGAAGACATGTAGAAATAGATGCAAAATGTCTGTGCTGGAGCCTGACAAGTGGCAATACCATATGTAATCTATTATTAGATGAGTGGCATGCCGAGAAATGATTCGAGCTGGCTAATTTGCAGAGCTCTAATTCTGCAGCAAAGCCCTGGAGAACACCAGCAGAAACAGCAAGTCCACGTTAAAAACCACCGTGGACCTGTGTGCATGCGTGTGCATATTTAATTGCCATGCTACAGCAGCAATGATTGAGGTTCAAGACATTTCCTGAGTCTTAGAGATCACCTGGGATCAGCTGAAGCTCATCCAGGTGCCGCCAGCTCTCACTAGTCAGTCATTAAATCCCCAGGCAATGCCTTGTGCTTCAGTCACTCTTCCTCATCTGAAAGCTCTTTTGCTGAGGTTTAAACTGTGTCTTAGGATTGTGTTCATAATTACTTTTTCGTAGGAAGTGATGGCTTGCAATGAAATAGTGTTCACCCCCTGTGTTTTTAGCATTTAATGAGCTGCTGGTTATGTCTGATTTGTGAAGTTGGGGGGCTGTGTTAACTCCAAAGGCTTTAGCCCCACACTGGGGTGTTCAGTAGTATTTTTGCATCCTCGGGCAGTGAGCTTGTTAGAGTTCAGCTGATTTTCATAATGGATGTCTTATCTGTCTCCATTCCAAGTTTGCTCTCCCTGTTATTTGCAGCATTTCGATGTAAGAGCTGTTATCTGTCACACTGAATGTGTTTGGGGGAACAGCGTTTTTTTGAGTGCCTTTTTTTCATGTTTACACACTAAACTTTCCTGTGGAATACAGTGAGTGGGTTAAACGGGAAAAAGGAAATGTCAGAGGAAGGTGCATCCGAGGAGTGTTATTTGCCCATCCCTTTTAGGAAGTGACAATGTAGTTCTCTGTCATGTCAGTCCACCATTTCCTGCAATTGTTCTACCTTAAGCTGAGGAAGATAATGTGCATAGCTGGGAAAAGGCAGGATCCTGGAACTCTTAATTGCCTTTGTTACCTGACTTGTTGCCAGACGGAGGGGGAATGTGATGAGCTGTGACACCTTCATTGGTAATGGAATTTTACAGCAGCAGATGATAGTGGACAGCCAACTGAGCAACAAGAATTGGAATGTACCTCTCCATTCACAGAAGTGCAGAAGGCAGGGTCTTGCTGCCACTGTTCTGCAAACCCATTCTGGTACTTTTATTTTGGCAGTCACAGGTTAAGACTAAAATTTGTTAAGGTGGGTGTTTGATGTCCAGGCATTCCTTATTCCAGGTCTGCTCAGCAAGCTGAACTGTTACCCAGCTGGGAGCTTCTGAGTGTGTCCAAAGCATTCTGTAAGAGAAATATCTGTTATTGTACCGCATGGAATAAAACACAAACCCTTTCAGCTTGCACTCTATTGAAAATAGCAAACCAGGAACTCTATTTTGCTTTGGAAAATGTGTCTGCAGGTAGTGTAAAGCACTAAGTTTTGAATTGAATGGGCATGTTTACAGGACTTTGAGTTATTTGATGATATAAACCTAATGCAGAGAGATAAACCCAGTTTCTGGATTGCAGTGAAAATTTAACCCAGAGCTCACAGATCAGGATTTTGGAAAAAAAAACAAGTCACCAAAACCCAAAAGATTTACAGTCAAAAGCAGGTCAGAAACAGAGAGAAAAATTCTCCTCTCCTGACTGTGTAGACAGGGAAAAATCAAGCCTTTTTTAGAGTTTCAGAGATGAGAGGCCTTTCCAAGCAAGAGATCTAAAATGTCTCAAGCCTGCTTTGGGGAAATGCTCAGAAGTTCTGCTTTTTTTTCCCAAAAAGAAGTTCTGATTTTTTTTTTTTTTTTTAAATCAGTGCACAGTCTACATGAGAAAATAGTACAAAATTCAGATATTTCTTACTAGCTTCTTAGCAGAGACCAAGTACAAGCATTTTCTCGTGGTCCAATGCTGGTGAGTCTGGAAATGTTTTGAACCACAAAATGATGACCGATTTACCTCTCAGTAAGTGACCCTGTGGGAAGTTAGTAAAGGATATCTCTTAAGCTTAGGATCGACATTCCAGCTTGTTTTGCACTTCTCTGGCTGAGCAGACCCTTGTATGAGATTGTTTGGATGTGCTGCAATCAAGGTACGGACCCTGTTAGATTTCGAAAACTGTCAAGTCCCTGAAATTGTTGTTGTTGTTTTTCTACCCAGTGTCTTTGAAATACAGTCAAATCAGTGCTAATGTGCAGTGGCAGGACTCCAGGTTTCCACCTTCAGATCTCAGCTGAAGTGAAGGAGGGCAGTGAAATGTTATGTGTAGGCAAAGCTGTGAGGTCGAAAATGAATGCAATAATTGTAGCTGTTGCTAAGAATTTAGATATCCTTACTCTTAAACAGAAATAATCGTTATATCCTAGCTAGTTTGTTTATTTTATAGTGTTTGTGTGGTTTTGGTATTTTTGTTGTTGTTTTTTTGTTTGCCTCTGTAAAGCTTAGAGGTAAAGAAGAATTTCATTGGAGGTTTTTGGCATTTTTCTCACTTCATTTTCCTTTGGAGAACAGTTTGTGTGCTTCTTCTAATCAACCTTTTCTGTGAATGTCTGGCTACTGTTTGAAAGGACATTTGTTTTTTAGTTGAAAACTGCGGTTTATCTGTGGAAGAACAATTTGTTCCTTCGAAAAATACGAAAGGAAAATGCTCTCTGCACTTATTTAGCTGAGCCAGTAGGGAGCAGTATCTTTCTTGGCATTAATTTAATAGTCCCTGTATTTTCAAGGGCTCACCCTTTCTCAGTTCTTATCTGTCGAGCTGAGAACATTGAAGCAGTCATCCTCACAAAGCAGATTCCATATTGGAATGACAGCAGAACCAGGTGGAAATTCCAAACATGAAGTGTGATGCAAAGGGGTTCCTCGAATAAAACAATCACTCACAGGTGTAAATGAAAAGCTGCTGCTGGTAGTTTCTCTACTTACAGATTTAATCCCAGTTGAAACTGGATAATGGGGAGAAGAAATTAATTTGGAAGCAGAATTTTCCAGCAAAATAAGTTCATATTTTGACTTGGGTATGTTTATTTTCTTGGTTTTTCTGCGTGGGTGCATTCCTTCACCAATATGAACAGAATGAAAATTTGAAATTATGTCTTTTCACCCTGAAATAGTCCATCAACTTATTTCTTTAATGTATAACGATACTACAAAAGGAACAAAGTAATAGTTAAAGAAACCTAAAAATCCTCACTCCGCTTGCTTATTTTTTTTCTTTGACCTCACTTTTTCATGTGCTGTGTTATCTTTTTCAATGCAATGTAATTTTAACTATTTCATTTTGCCGGTTTTGAAGATGTGTGACATTGTAGCACATCAGTGAGAGATTTTTTATTTTTGCTTGAAAAATAAGTGCGTGATAAAACCAGATGAGGAAAATGAGGTTAACTGCAGTTTTGTATTAAAATTACTTTTTCCTCCTTAAATCAGCTTTTGAACTATGTGAAGCTGAGGGTTCAAATTTAGATGTTTAGATTGCACATGTTACTTAATTTGTATACTGGACCTTGCTGATGAGTGCACAGGGCTCCAATCAGGGCTAAACCTTCTATTCCCTTATTTTCATGACAACTCTCAAATCCTATGTTTGATAACTCCTTACTTTGAAGAAACCACAGTAGGGAGCAAAGGCAATTACTTCATCTCTCTAAAAACTACGGATAACTATCCCAAGGGTGGAAGAATTTTGCTTGGCTCCTTCATCCCAGAAGGTGGCAAACAGCAGAAGCCGGAAAAGAGGCACTAATGGCAAATTCTGAGAATTTGTAGGAAAGGGAATTTTCTAGTGCTGTTTTCATTTTGCTTTCGTGCTCCCACCTCTCCCTTTTCCTGCCTTACAACAGACATTGCTGCTGTACTGGACGAGATTCCCTCTGCCTGGAAAGCTGCAGACAGGGAGGAGCCGAGCACACACCAGAGCTGTCTCAGGCCAGACGAAGTCCTGATAAGATTTTCTCTTCAGTGTGCACTTGATCAGCTGCATTGCAGAACAGTTGGGACGTGGGTCAACCCACCTCCCTGATTCTAGAATAAATACTGAAGGAAGACCTTGGTGAACTCTTCCAGATGAATTTAGGCTGGTTCCCAGAAAGGTGGGGGAAAGCTCTGACACTGCAGCTTCTTCAGCTGGATACCTTTTCTGAGAGAACTGTTTGATGTCAGTGCCATAAAAACAGAAGGGTGGCGATAACAAGAGTCTAGAGCAGGACTGAGAAATTATTTACTTGAGTTTGGATTTTCTTGGTTGTGTGTGTGTAGCTTTAATTTATTTTAAAGTGCCTTAGGAAAACAATACCTTGAGGTTCCTAAAACTGCTGTAGGCCTGATCTTAAGCCAAATCTTTAATTACCTTCCTGCCTTTTGATTGTTGACTCTGCCTTGTAATAACAAAACAGATCCTTCAGTTTGGATTCAATAGGGCTGGTTAGGTCACGACCTTGCTACTGAAATACTGTTTCTTCTACCTCCTTAATCCTTAGAAATACAGGTTGTTAAAGGCAGCAACTTTTTCACATTATTCACTCTGCAGATGTCAAAATACAGAACAATCTTTTCACGTGAATATTGTCTAAACTTGCCATTTTGTGTTTTCATTCAAATAAAAGCCAAGGCTCTGATTTGCAAGGACGAAGTTAAATCTTGAAATATTTGGGTATGATGACGTCTCCTTTTTGCAATTTGGCATTTTAACATTTTGGTCGATAGTTTTCTTGGTACAAAATAACTGATCTTTCCCGTTTGACCTAAAAGCTACTCCCCTAAATTGGCACCACTCTCGGCCGCGGCGTTGCGTGTCCCTTGTGTTAACTTCAGTGGGAGTTCCACCTTTACTTCCCGAGGTTTAACTACAGATCAAGCTCATCTCAAAGCCTGGGGTAAAGGTGAGTATCTAAGTGTGTTGATTGGGAACCTAGGGCTTCCTTGGTGATACGGTTAGTAATTGGGGTAATGAAAATATCAGAGCAGCTTGAATGGAGGCAAACAGCTCCCTTAAGAGGTTATTACCTCGGTGAGATAAGGCAGAAAAAGCAAACAAAGAACGGTGATGATGGGAGAGCTGAGAGAGCTGTTGAGATGCAAAATTGTAGAGGACTTAACAAGTGAATGTGTGTGGGACAAATGGGTGTGGTTTTCACTTTCCAGAGCAGAAATGGGTCTGTAACCTCAGGAGAATATTAGTGCGAAGGGATAAAAGCAGAGTAAAAGAAGTAATGTCAGTAGAGTTCTTGTAGAGAAAAATTAACAGAAACATCTTACAATAGCAGGAAGGAATTAAAAAGATTCCTATTAGCAAATACAGATACATTATTATTATTATTATTGCCCTGAAAGACAGTTTATGCAGAAGTAAGTGCCAGATGTCCACCCAAAAGAACTCAGTTTTTAAAATCAAAATGCAGTTGCCATTTTCTGAAAGGTTTATTTACTCTTCATTGTGTTGTCTGAAATCACACTTACATTTAACAAAAAGACAGTATTTCCAAATGTAAAGGAAATGCTTATCTGTATGGTCTGAACAGCTCTCTGGGTTTCTAGAGTATAATGCCAGTCCCTTAAACAGATGACAAAAATTAAAGAGTATAAGTAATTGTAAAAAAAAAAAAAAATTGTAAAAAAAAAAAAGTGTGGTTTTTTTTGGTGTGTTATAGGTTATAAAAATCAGATGAAGCATAATAGATGAACATATTTTGATTTTAAGTGGTTTAAATAGAGGGAAAACTGTATGATATTCCCAGTGTAATTCAAGGAAAAATGTAACAAAAATCTGTTGTAGGCCAGGCAGTTGTTGATAGAAAAGAGAAATATATGTCTCTGTTCACTTAAGGCAATGACAAGGAGTTGGCACTTTTTGATGGTTCCCTACAGTTAGGAGTAATTGTAACTTTTGTTACAGTGCTGTGTTTATTTTCTGTAGTAAAGAGCTGTTTTCAAAAGGCCTGAAAAACTTGGCTGAAGGAATCTATATCTGATATATAAAATTTTGCAGATAAATACCTGCTTGTATTACCAAGTCAGAAGGCTTCTATATCTAGACTAGTTTTTTGCTCATGTAGGGGAAAGCCCTGAGCTAATATTGCAGATAAACTGTTTTGAAATATCTTCAGGTCTACTCAGAAGCAGAAAAGGTCTTTACCCTATCATCCAGGTGTCTGTACAGCCAGTGTAAATTAAATTGACCACTAGTAGGTCTCTTAAAAGAAGCCTCAACTGTTACTCTGTAAAGTAACCTCTTCAGCACTGAATCATATCATATAGAATTAGTTTTTCCTACAGATATTAATTTGAAGTTCTCTATGATACAAAACATCAGTGTGTTCCTTTAAATTTTATTTAGGTACAAGCGAAAACAGAAAAAAAAAAAAAAAAGTGAGCCTTGCCTTTCGTGGCTTTATCCAAAGGAACCAAGTGGTTTCAAAAGGAAAGGCGCACACAGAAAGGAACACACTCATTTTAGCCTGCAGAGCTGATTGTACCTAAATGCTGTAATTGCCTAATTGCTGATTGTGCTTAATTGCTATACCTCTGCAATTGTGTACAGGCACAAAGAGCTCCTCGAGTGAAAGTGAATTTTTAATTTTATTTTTTTAGGAATACAAACGTTGAGGAGCTTTTTAACCCTGGCCAGCGAATACTTATATACAAATCACGACTGGTTTGTTTTTCGTGATCTTTTCTATACGTTGTTGCATCCCTGCAGTTCTTCTGTGGCAGAATGTCCGGTGGTGAATTTTCCAGCTGCTGAGCGAGCTGTGGCTGTACAGCTCTGAGTAAAACAGTGTTCCAGCCATCATTCAGTGCTGTCACTGTGTCCTGAACAGCGTTTGGATTTTACAGGTGGCACATGCCTGGCCTTTGGGATTGAAGACTTTTTTTTTCCCAGTGTGATAGCAGTGCAGGGATATTGGGGAGTTAATATGCAGTGATTCCTTGGCAGGAATCAGAAACACTATGTTGGTTTCTCCAGTAAAGCCTTGAGCTGGTTTTGCAGCTAAACTGCAAACCGTTGTGTCGACATCCCCAGCAGATGAGAAAAAAAAAATCTATTTCATGTGAACTCCCACAGAGTTTCATACTAATGTTTTAAACCTCCTTAGTATATTTTTGTTTGCTTCTGGACACACTGAAGAATTTAATACACAACTATATCATACCTTCAGGGCGGGCACAAAATATAGGGAAATATTTACTATAAAAATAAAAAAAAACCACCCCAGTTTTAAATAAATTTCTCCAAAATGCAACAGGTTACAAATAGGAATAATCTGTATGGCTCTATATAGTTTTCTTATGCTTACAGCAGCTTTTAAGATAATGGGCATGGAATTACAGAGACCTCAAGCCAGAGATTCACAACTACTTAATGTATAGTGCACAAAGAATATAATTTCAGTTGGTTTTAAGAATTCAAATGAATTTTGGTTATATACCTGCATGCTGCTTAGGATACATTTGATGCAGAAAGTCACCTCAGCCCTCACTCTGGCTGACTCAGAATTGCCTAGTTTATATCCTGGAGTATTGTTTCATCGTGTGTTACTGAACTCAGTGAACTAAGGCTTGAATGGCTTGTTTATCTAAATATGAGTCTTCGAATTTTACTGGTGTAAAACATCTGGGATGTATATCCTGTTGGCAAAATATCTCTGGGGACTGGAACTGCTTCTGTCACCAGAGAAATGACTCCTCCACATTTATTAGAGAGATCCCTTCCCCCATGAGCTGCGTTTTGCTCCTACAGATTTTGGACTTTCCCATCCTTTAGGTTGCTACTCAATTTTTGGGTCACAGACTGTGTATCTTCAAGCTATGTGATAGTGTTACTCGTTTTTAAATGGGTAATTTATGACAAATTTACTTAAGAGTTCATTTTTATCATGCCTACTGTTTTTTAGCTTCCAAAGGGAGACCAGCAAAACTTAACCTGGAAATAAATGTGCAGAGGTTTCTCCTTCCCTCTTATTCTACATCTCTCACCCCCCTTCCTGTAGCTGTTGAGAGTAGTAGTATCTAAATTAAACTACCTGTTGGTAATGATCAAATAAATGCCAAATGTCAAATTACCCATTAATGAATTTTGGCTCTGAATTGGAGGGTTTCTCCAATAATAGTGGAGAGAAAATCTCCCAGCTTGCCTCTAAGGTGGACTGTGAGGACTTTGTGAACAGGGATATATTCAGGCTTGTTTACATGAGCTAAGGTTTGGTGACCTAATGAATCCCTGTTTAATCCCTGTCCCTGTCTTGCTTAATGTGGAGCTTTAACTTTGATCTTTCACGCTGCTTATCAATAATATTAATGACTGCAGGAGGATTGATTGTATCAGTCTAACTCAATGGTCTATTTTGATGCATAGTCATTGAAAATGATCTTTTTTCATTTTTGTTTTCAGTCTTTATTTCTGCTCTTGTCTTTTTCATATTTGTATTGGATACACACTAAATTTGGATGTGGTGTGAATCTGATGGTCCAAAAATGGTTTCTGGAAAACCTACTTAAAGACTTGGAAAAATGTTGCTTGGTATCATGGCAAGTTCAAAGCCTGGTTAAATGAAATTTGAAGAATCTCAGCTTCCAGTAATGAATTTGTTCCGGATATCAGAGGCAAGGTCAAGAATACTGTGTAATAATTCTCAAAGGGATACATGAAAAACAGCATCAAAGCATTAACTAATCTAATACGAATTAGAACACTAAAGTATTCACTAGGTGAGTATCTACTCATGTTTCTTGAAATTTAAGTTGTTTGTAATACAGTAAAAGGTCATGCTAGAGGGCTGGTTTACATAAAAAAAGCAGAGTCTTGCTCAGATTTGATAACATTAGAAAATGCTGCAAAGAGAGCATTTCTTTACATCAGATATAATTTCCTTGAGCAACTACCAGATGGTTTTTAAGGTGAGGGGAAAATTGTAGTGTTTTTTTTAAAAAAAATGAATACATATGGGGCCAGTCCAAAACCCAAGATGTCAATAAAACAATTTCTACTCATTTAACTGAGCATTAGGTCAGGCCCGTGGACTCCCCCAGCACACAGTACAAATCGGGCTCTTTCTGTGTCTGTCCAAGCAGTGTGTTTGAAATGCTTCCAGCAGAGTTTGGCTCTGATCTGACATTAATTTATTTCAACTTGTTAAGCCACTACTATATGATTTAAATAAATGTTATTTTAATGGATGCTGATAAAAAGAGACGTACTGCATGACATGTAGTTCAATTTCTCAGCCTGGCCGCTTGAATACCTCGGTTTTGCCAGCACATAAATAAGTTTTCATTAACAAAAAAAACCCCCATGGGTAGTTTGTGAACCTCTGAAAAGCCTGGGAGTTTATGTTGGGGGGAAAAAATAATTTCAGTTTAGAGTTTGAACTCTTTGTTGAGTGAATTTCACAGAACTGTTTTGTATAGAAACCATTTGAGAAAGTTTATTTGTGTGATCCTTGAATGTTGTGTTTCGATTGCAGTTTAGATCTCTATGGAATTAATGAAGGCAAAGTGTGTTGCTCACATGAAGGAAGAAGGTTACATTTTGAACACATAAATACAGAATTAACTAACAGTGCTGTTCTCACCAAAAGCCTGGGTAGCCACAAATATTGCAGTTAATATTTAGAAATCAGAGTGAACATTTATTTTTGCTAAACCTGATGCATTTCTTGTTAGTCCAGTCCAAGCCTGCTAAGCCTTTTCTTCCTAAAGTGGCTCGGCTCTGCTGGGTCTACCTCTGCTTCTGGCTGGGTGTCATCCACGGGCTTGGTAAAGGTATTTTTAATTCTGTCCTTCCAATCATTATTAGGAATAAAATGAACACAAATAATATTGCTATAGCAATATTATTGTAGAAGTAGATATAGATGCAAATGGTCATTAATGTGTCAGAAAAAGAAGATGCTGATTAATTTACAGGTTTCGTGGCACGATATCTCAGTTCTTAGTAGTTTTTTTGCAGCATTCAATGAACTAACTTGTTCAGTCTTGAGTTGTATGCCATGCTGAAGAGTTGTGTTGTTTTGTAATGCCCCTGTAGGATATTTCAGGGGGTCTTATGAAAACAGAATAATGTTTTGGTGGCCTGAAGTTCAAGATGGATCTGTGTCAAAGTTCTTTAGATAATTTTGAGGGGAAAAAAAACCCAAAGAAGTGGGGTTAGAGAACTTAAAATCTAAGTCTGGATTTTAGGTTTATGGCCTTGGCCATCATAAATGAAGAGAAGCATCTCTTTAACAGAGAAGTTTTCAGTCGCAAATGACAAACTATAAAGTGAAAAAGGAAAAAGGGTAAGATCTCCTAAGTAACCCGCCTACAAGCTTTTTTTTTTATAAGATTATTAAAGTCTTGGCCATGAGAGTAGCTGGCTTCTGTTTCTCCACTCTCTCTCTTTAATGTTTCTCATGTATTTATTCCCTATTCCAGGTGAAATCTCTGTGGAAATAACCGTTCATTTTCGCCCCGGTTAAGTCACTAGAAAACCTTAGTTTGTCTTTGGGGTGGGACTTCGCTCTCCTTGTGTGGCAGCTGAGCTCTGATGATTACTGGGATACATTTCAAATGACAAAAACATGCGATTTGATACTCTTTGATCTGTAGTTTCAAGCCCTGGTGGAGAAGATGTAATTGTCCACTGCTTTTTGAAGTATAAAGCCATTAAAAGTAAGTATTAACATGCACAAGGGTAAAAGTGCTAAAGCAATAACTGAGCATCACTTTGTGACACTGGACAAACATTCTGCCTGTATCTTAGGAACAGAGTTTTTTCACTTTTCTGTTCAGCTGATTTATTACAATCAGTCGTGTTGGAGGGTGCCTGAACTTGCTTCCTCTTTCCTTTGTAGCTTCCTTATTTTAGCTCAGATGGGACTTTGCTTTAAATCACATAATGTGGTAGAAGGTCTGTTGTTTAACCTGGGACCAGGGTCACACCACCAAGCCTGGCTAGTCTAAAATTAAATGTAAACAATGCTAAAATATATTGAATAATTCTCAGCTTAAACTCCGTAGCTGCCAAGTGGAACAGCATTTTATTATTTTACAGTAAAACATGATTAGAATAATGACTGTTAATGTTTTAAGTTTTTCGTAAAATGAATATATCAAACCTCTCATTCTGCAATACTGTTATTGCAGCTGTACCCTATTTGTTGAGGGCTTGAGGAGACACTTCCTATTTTGTTTGATTTATGGCCTTATAACATCACAAATAGTAAGAATTTTCCATTGAACAATGGATGGAAAGGACAAAATTATTTTTAAAATCGATTCATGTTCCATAAATTGTTACTCCTACTCTGTATTCAGCTATTTCCTACTTCTGAAGAGCTTTTTTTCCTCTCTTGACCATGATGAATGTACTTCCAGTTAGCTTTCAAATTTCACTTGTATTACACCAACAGGATAATATTTACTATGGAATTCATTATCTAGCAAAGCTGAAGTTAAAAATAAGTAACTGTGGGCTGTGGTTTCAAGATCTAAGCTATTGAAACTTTAATATCGAGACTAAATTTTTTATTTGTGTCTTTGGTTTCTTTTTTTTTTTTTTTTTTTTTTTTGGTTTTGTGGGAGAAAAAACTCTTTTCCCTCAGTCAGAGAAAGCAAATTAACAATACTAAAAAAAGGTGAAATTATGTGAGAAGATGCAGAGAGTCTTTGCTCAGCTGTTGGGGTTTTTTTCATATGTGCTGCCTTATAACTCGGAACGCTTCAAGCTGTTTTGCCAACATTTGTATTGGCTATGGAGTCCAGACAAGTGTTGCATTCCATCACAGGCCCAAACTTACATGAAATGCTTCTTTTTACACTTTAGTGCTACTCTTTTATTTTCTTTATTTAATGCAGCACTGATCTGAGAGAGACTCACGAGTGAAAAGAGCCAAAACTAGAGCTATTGTTGGTTGGGAAGCTGCACGTGACAGAAATGAGACTTCTCCTAAAACAATCTTCATGTGACTGTGATTCACACAAATTTCAGTTGTTGGGGTTTTTTTTATTATTTAAAAAAAAAAAAAAAAAAAAAAAAAAAAAAAGAAAAAAGCAAAACCGTGAAAGGTCATAAAGCACTCACCTTCATGTGTCAGCTCTGCTAATGTGGAGGGAGTGAGTGGCTCATGAGCAGCCTGTTCTCATTGTTTACCAGCAATTTGAAGGGAAATCTGTGGCTCCAGTGTAACAGGGTGACCTCAGTCTCCTAGCCTGACACGGGGGAAGCTTTCATAACCTTTGCTCCCTTATTGCATAAGCTGAGAAGGGCAGTGTCACTTGTAACAGGGCCAAGGAATCGAGACCCTATCTCATTTTTTTCATTTAAAAAAAAAAAAAAAAAAGGAAAAAAAAAAGAGGAAAGAAAAATCTATATTATATATCATAATTATCCCCTTTGTGGTGGTTTTATCTGTTTCATGAGATGTTTCCTTACCGAGTTCAGACGAGGGTCATTGCACGTGTGTGTGTGTCCCCGGGCATGAGTTCTCCAAGTATTCCTCTTTTATTTGCTGTGAGTTTTGGTGAAATGAAGCTCGGGGCGAAGTGGTAAAAGCTTGGACAGCGGTTTTGAAACTGTCTCTAGAGTTCCACAAGCGCTGCTGTTGTGAATTATTGTTCTGAAAAAAAAAAAAAAAAAAAAAAAAAAAAAAAGAAAAAAGAGAACAGTTTCTGTTATTTAAAACAGGCAATTTAAAGCAATTTCTGCACTAAGTATGAAGCTTTTAAAAGCCTAAAAAACAAGTTTCTATAAGGGGTAGGATTGAAGCGTAGAGATTAAAACTGGATGATTCTGGTTAGATTTTTCCTCTAAAATATTTGCATGACGGTGCTGATGTTTTGTTTAAGATTAAATACGCGATGCAGATAGATTATCTTTGTAATGGAAAATCAGTGTGTTTAGAACAGAAAACAAAAGAACTTCATTTTTGGGGGGTTAATTTTTAGAATAAAAGCTGAACTTTGGAAACAAGGATTTTTCCAAGACACTAAAAATGTTTATTGTACAATGCTTCAAAGAAAGCCTGGTGACATAACACTTGTTCTTACTAAGAGCTTCAAGGAATATTGACTTTATAGGTGATAGTCAGTGACTTGGATTTTCAAGTTTAGGGCAGGCACAACAACATTAAAAGAACCTTGTTTTGAGTTGAGGAAAAGGAAAGCTGAATTTTCATTTGGCTGAGAGTTCCAGTTCTGCACCTGCACAAGTGAATCTGAGTCTGTGTTTGTTGTCGCAGAGAAAGGGTGGTTGGGCAATCCAGCATCTGCTCTTTAAATATGTGTACTTGGGCCTGAAGGCAAGGACAAAACCAGAAGTCCTGCTTCGTTTTCCCTGCTCTATTCCAGAAGCAGCACACAACCTTTCCCTTACCAAGCTTTAAGTTATTGCATTAACTAGGAAATCAGCTAAAATTTAAATGGTTGTTAGAAACATAGATAGAATATGCTTAATTTAAAAATAAACTACTTGATCTGTTCCTTAAGATTACATAGAAACTCCTTGTCCAGGGAGCAGAAAAATAATTCAGTTGTGCAGATGAGAAACAACACAGAGAGGCTGAGCTGCAGAAAAACAAATGTTGGTAAATGCTGACAGAAGCTTTCCCAGGACATGGAAACACAGTATGGTTGAATGTGATGATAGGATTGGAATGTTTGTTTGTGTTTGGGAGTTCTGTAAAATGAATGCATATTTCTTTAGTTGGCAGACTGTTTTCTTCCTGTGGATAAAAGGATTCTTATCCTGGCCAGTAATTTAGAAACTCAGTAGATTGAACAAGAATATGAAGTGTGAAATCTTAATATAAGCAATGTTTTAAATGCTTTACAGGTCTGTTTAAATTGTGGTTTTTTTAAGGAATAAGGTTTCTTGCTAACTTATCCCCATTTAAAAGACTGGAGAAGGAGCTATGGAATCTTTGATTTAATGATATAAAATCTTTCTAAGTCTTGCTAAATGTAAAGTGCATCTATACAGTTTCATTGCAAATTATTCAGATAGCCACAAAAATTATATTTACTGTAATAAATATCACCGTAATAAATATCTCTTTGAAATATCAAGAGAGGCAAGTTTTGCTGCTATTCAGCTTCTTATTTTGGTCCCTATCACAAAAATAGCTCACTGTTAAATCCCTTGTAATTATAAAAATAGGATCTTGGTGTTTTGATCAGTTGATGGGAGTTTAACAACTCCCTGTAAATATAAAACTGTCCTCAGGAAAGAGGAGAAAATTTGGTACTTCAAACAAAGCAAGGGGAAAATTTATTGTGGAAAGGTAGGATTTTACATATCTCTGCCTATATCCCTATTTTTGCATCATATCTTTCTTTGACTAGTTGCTAACCATGTTCTTCTCCCTTTCTGCAGTGAGGATGTCCCTTCCTTAGGCATGTGGCAGTCTTGAAGATTTCTTTGTAGGGCTCGCTCCAGGAAGGGGTTTAAACTGGCTGGCTGGCCTGTGGAATGAACAGAAGCCCATACCTTTGGTTTGCTGAATATTCGAGTCTATCATCCAAATATAGTCTCAACTCTAATGGAAAAACTTGGTGTAAGTATTCAAATCTCTGTAATAAGATAAAAAGATGGTGCACCTTGGCTAAGTCTTTGTTTTAGGTCAGGAATGCAGTTTTGAAGTGAATCTCCCTGTTCTCCCTTACTGTGCAATGGCTCATCCTGCAGAGCAGCCAGTGCCTAGTGAACAAAATTCAGATGGAAAAAGTGCTCCAGAAGCACACTGGGCAAAAATTACCATTGTGTTTACGTTTGTACAACCATTTGGGAGACCCAAGTGTGAATCCTGGGAGGGGCTGAGAACTTTCCAAGTGGCCTGCTGGTTCTGGGCTGCTTTGAAACTTGCTGAGTAGAAAGCCCTGGAAGTCTGCCAAAGCCACAGCCAAAGCTGCATCAAATGGCTCAGAATATTTTGCTGGAGAGGTACCCGGGTGGTTTTTTTACTGGAAAAACCAAGAGCATGTTCAAAGAAAATAGCGCAGCAACACAACACTCTGTTTTCGTGGAAAAGCTGGCAGCTCTTCAGGTAATTCACAGGCTGAAAAAGCGGTGTGAACATTGAGTAATAAATATCTGCTGTTGTTTATTTTCAGGGAAACGATTTTTGTAGATCAGGGAAACGATTTTTGTAGATAGGAATTTATTAAGGAAATCTGAAACGCTCTTAGCAGTACTTACTCCTGGTAGTAGTACTCCTTTTCCTTTGCCTGTATAACTGTGAGTGTAGGTCAGAGAAGCATGTGAAAGTTTGAATGGCTTCTCTGTGTAGATCCATGCTCACAGCAAGGGAACCAGCCCCTTGTTGAGGGCGTTTTGTGCTAAGGAGGCCGTGTTTGCCTCTGACTCGAACACTTCCAAACAGTCCCTTCCTGACTCAAGTGTTTTGGCTCAGAAGGAAAGGAATAATTACAGAGCAATTTAAAAATAATTGGAAAACATCTGTCTCGTGTTTTTACCTTTCCCCTTCTTGTTTGTGCCCTGCTCTGCTAAAGGAGCAGTTTGCAAAGCATGAGGCGTCTCTGTGTCTCAGCTGGCAAATAATAGGTCACAGAAACCAAGTGCTGGGCAGCTCTTCCTTGCTCTCTCCCCCTCATGGTGGTCTTCCCAGGGCAAGACTCTGGACGGTAAATCTGTGTTTTGCTAAAATATCCTGCGTGAGACAAAAAGCCCTTGAAGTTTTAGTTTCCATTGCTGCTCAAGAGTCAGTGATTTAATTGTTTTTGATGGGGCCCACATGTTGCCTTTTGGCCAGTGACGATAGCATTAAGAAGTTAGAACGCTGCTGATTTACTTTCAGCATGTTGCTTTAAATTAATTTGTGACAGGGACATGAAGAACCCACTACTGTAATTGCTTTTTGAAACATGGCTTTGGAGTTAAAACAGTCAAGTGTGCCAGAGGATTTCTTGAATACATAAATTTCATTAACAACATTTAGAAGGTTTTCTTTTGTTGGCTGTGCTCTCTGAACTTAATTCCCTAATTTGTGTTGGGACCATTCATTAGAAAGAATAATGTCATATTTCTGTGATGGCTCTTTAAAATCCTGTATAACCTATCAAAGAATAGATCTTATCTCAATTCCAAGAGTAGATTTCTTCTGTATTATTTCATTACAAAACTGTTACACAACTTGATACCAAAATTAAATTAGTTAAATGTTATTACTGCTTCTTCTTTCCTGAAAGAGAATTGTGAACTGCCTGTTTCAGTTGTAAACTTCTTGTTTTGGAGAAAGTTAATTTCATTAAAACAGTGCTGATGCATCTTTTGGCTGATAGGTGATGATATCACTCTGAATCTTTGGGGAAGAAATCCTTACTATCATTCAAAAACTAAACAAGTGTTCTGTTTAGTTTAAAAGATTTAAACTAAAAACAGATTTAAAAGGGGACATTTCTACATATCCTATAAATCCTATGTGCTTGCTGCAGGATCCTTTGCAATTAGTTTTCCTAAACAATCTTTCAAAAATAGTCTGTTTAAACTTTTATTGCCCTTACTGCTTTTTTTGTTTTATTGTAACATCATCTGCATTGGTGAGTGGGTACTGCATATTCATTTTGATAGCCAGTGTAATCACAGAATAAAAGGATGGCCTCTATCCCCAGAGAGTTCTTCCTAGACCTTATCTGCAGTGCCTTGTGTGTGCAGTATGTGCCAAAATCACCCCTCTTCTAGTACAGACTTCAATCTTCTGGAAGCTCAACAGGCACTGTTTGTGGGATCCTTTCTGTTTAATTTGTTTCATACTTGAATGCTTGGTTTTAATAAATAACAAATAGGTTTCAGTCCCTATGCAATCACTAGGGCTCTGATCCTAATAAATGTTGGATGTAGTGATCTCAGGATCAACAGCAAGAGCAATTAGGAAGATCCACATGTCAGCTGAATGTTGCCTTTCAAAGCTTCCAGCTTTGTCCATGGAATTGTTTTCTTTCATGATTTGCAAAAACCAAGGGAGACGCTGGGTATGGTTATAGGGAGTTTTTAGTCAGAGGAGAGCTAATTACATTTACTGTGGAAAGCGTGAAAAATGAAAAACAGAAGTTAAATTATAAATCCAAGAGATGAATCCCTGGCAGAAAATGATGGTAATGAAGGATTGTTTCATTTCTGACAGAAATGTTAACTGCTCTCAGAATTTTGCGTATTTTAAGTAATTAATGAATCTTTATAAAAGCTTTTAAATAAGTTTTTTGATTAAGTCAACTCTTTGTTCTCTTTCCACTGAGCCAGGGGATGCTGTGTTTGCCATATACTCACCCATATAAGTAAATTGTATCAGAGAGACTTTTTTTTGTGCTCTACTTGCAAAAATTCCGGGAGCAGCCCCAGCTCCTGGTCCACTTCCTACCATTGTCATAAATCACCAGCTCAATGTTTTGCCTTACTTGGGCAATTCTTCTGTAAATCAGTGGCTGCCCTAAAAATCTGTTGTTTATGAAAGTACAGCAAGAGCTGCGCTCTGAGGTCTTCAGGTTTTTTCCTAGGAGTCCCACAACGTATTTATTTTCTTCCTCTCTACCCAGTTTGGGTAATGTTTGAGTTTCAAAGGAAGTTTTAAAAACTCTAAACCTGTAATTACTGATGTTTCAGTAACGAGCTTTGAGCAGGCTAATGTTGTGTTAATTTGATCCTAATGTACTCCGATTATAATTTTTTTAACTCCTGCCACTGCTTCTGTCTATTCTGCAATGTAGATTATTCTGCTGTGAAATAGCTCTGAATTACAAAGTTATGCAGGTGCCATTTAGAGTTTAAATCTTCCATGTCTTTGTTAGGTGACTTTTTAAATTCACCCACCCTGTCTAAACCTTAAGGAAAAAGGGTTCTTGGCAGGTTTTATCATCGTAGAAATGGAGTTTTTTATTTGTTCATAAAATATTTAGCTTTGTTGGGAAGGCACTGTAGAAATCACATACGCTAAATACAACTAATCATATAGTTGATCATATTTTCTGGACCAATGTTCCTGTAAGTCCAGCTATTTTTCTTGCTGTATTTCTTTTGAAATAAGCCTAAATCGTATAGAGTCTTCATTGCCATTTTAGTGACATATGAATAGTAAAAGTATTCTTGAAGTGTTTTAAAGTGTTGTCAATTCTTAATAGATGTGATTGACACTGGAAATCTTTACTATTTACACAGGCTTTAACTGTGACAAATTTTCTTCTCAGTTGTGTTTCCATTTCCCAGCACGTATTTAACAAATATAAAGTATTTCATTAATGATCATTCATTAATTAGCAACTGCACAGAGTGTTGAACCAGTACAAATGGGGAGGCAGTAGCATCCAGAATGCTTGAGGCAGCAAGATGGAAGGTCTTGAAACATGCTAAGTTCAGAATTAAAGTTTTATGGGCATGAAAAAAGGTCCTTTATAATAACTTGGTTTGCCATAATTACTCTTTGGGTATATACTGATCAGTGCAATCAAATATTCCTTGGGGCTTTATCCTGTTTTCATTGAGATAACAGCAATTCCTGTTGATCCCAAGGTTTTCCCAGTCTGTTTCCACAGGGCATTTAGGGATATTATTGTAGCATAATAAGGCAAGTTGTTTTCCACAGAGAGAAACGTGCTTTAATCCATGACTTCATGCATGGAAGTCTCTTTGTGATGTATTTGTAGATTCACTGAGAATAAGTACTGACATGAAAAGAGGCAAACAGAGTCAGGCCATTAGAATATAATTCACAGAGCTTCAAACAGTTGAACTCTGTTCCTGGTGGTTATTTCAGGAGCTGTCAAACTGACTGTTCCCTGTGGTTACCAAGCAGTTTAAATCACTGCTTGGGATTTATTAAGAAAGCTCTCTTCCCAGGGCAAAATAGCACTTTCTGAAAACGCTGTAAAACCCTGCAATGTTCTGACAGGCACTACTTTCAAAATGTGTATTTCAAAGAAAACTAAGCAAAATAAAATGGTGCTCCATACCCTGAGGATGGCAGGTGTAAGATTTCCATGTGGTAGTGCAGTGCCTTTCTCTGTAGGCAATAATTAGCAGGGCAGGGGAGAAGCACAGCGGTGAGTGGAGTGGACTTGAGAGCAATTGTAATCCTTTTCAGAGATTACTCATCAGACCAAAATAACACTTCGGGTACTTGCTATACATCCAATATTTTTGCCATCAGAATACAAGTTTGTTATGGTGGACCTAAGCCCTTTTGTATGAGGAACTGTACAAGCACTTAGCAAGAAAACTTTACTCTCCTTCTTCTTTGTGTTGAGCGCGAAAGCTTTGATATTAATAGCACATCCTTTCTGCAACTTCTGAGAATTCTCTTTAATTCTTCCTTAAGCAGGAGTGGAATGTGTAATGAAGTAATATAGAAGACTTTTCCAGAAGAGGGATGGTTGAGATGTGCCTTAAAATGGATGGATTTAAAATGTCTTTTTGACGCTGCTGTGAACTCTAATGCCTCTCAGACTAATATCAGTATGAAATGGTGCACCTAAGAAGAAACATCCTATCCAAATCTGGCACTGAATTGAAGTCACCGAATTGTGCCATGCTGGTTTATTGTGACAGAGGACAGCTAGCAAGAAAGTGTCAGAATACAGAATGTGAAATGTAGAGCTTTGCTGGTAGAGTAAGCCTGAGGCTAATTGATGAAATCTCTGCCTTTTCACTCAGGCCCTGGGCAGAAATTTTCTTTTCTAAGAAAATACATATATTTTTAAAATACTTCTTCTAAAATATTTATTCTGAAATTGGAAGCATTTCCTCCCAGGTTTACAGGGGTACCTCTCATACAAAATCCATCATTCAGGTAAGCACCTTTTCTTACAGACAGCCTTTATATTAATCAGAGGGAAAGCACAGTTCTGTAAACTCAGCTAGATCACATTTGGTCATTTCATGCCAAGCTTGCAGCACTTATACTTCATTTTATCAGAGAGGTTTGTCAAGAAATATTCACTTAGAGTCTTCTTTTTCTGCTTTAAATGAAAACAGAAGTCTTCATGGAGTGGATGAAAGAGGCAATGTTTCTTAAACTGCTTCTGATTAATTATTTTAACAGGAATCTTCATATTAAACAGTAAGAGAGAATCTGTGTTCTTTGATCTGCCTTTTTTCTGGAGTATTCCCCTATAGATGGTGCAGGTTGTTAATACTGAAGTGCTTCATTTCTTCATCCTGTAGGCCAAAAAGTCATGCCAAGAGTCATTTTTGGTAGTACTGCTGTTTTTTTTTTTCAGTAGAGCTTTTTTTTAGCTTTAAATTTGAGAAGAGGAACACAAAAGAGGGCAGTGCAGTTTGGATGAGCCTCCTCCATCCTCTGTTAATCGTGGAGGTTAAGGCATCATTTTTTATTCCCATTCTGACTGGGGGTTTAGAAATACACCTTGTGTTACCCGTTACACTGAAGTCACTGGCTCAGTTTGTGCTGTCTGAAAGTTGTCTGTGTGCTGACTGAAAGCTTTATTCCAGGCTGCAGTGAGAGATCAAGTGCTGCATGTTTGCCTGTGATCTGTCTTAATGCAGTGACAGAAACTGTTCCGTTGTGTTGAGGCTTCTAAAAAATTGCTGACCATGCAGCTGCATCCCAGTGCACTCTGCAGCAGCCTCGTGATGTGACTTCTGGGTTGTTGTTGTTATCAGCAGAAGTTAAACAAACATACAAAAGACATCTTTAATCACAGGTGAACATCCAAGTGTACAGCCAGCTGTTCTCTGCTAAGAACCTGTGGCTGTGTAGATCTGGTGGGGAGTTTACCAGGATTTCTGGAATGTCTCTTTTTTTCAGGCAAAATCAAACATAGAACACCACCTCTCTGGAGACACTGCACTGCTGACACTGTTTTGATCTGGCAAGTGGGGGAAAATGCAATCAAGTAGCAATCAGCAGCGCTTCCCTACCTTTCTGACTTTGGGAAGGTCTCTGTCTCATTCAGACAGAACTAGTCGCTAAAAATATGGTAAATAGAGAGGATCAGAAAAGGATGAGACACAGATGTATTTTGCCTATGCCCCAAAACTTAGTCTTATGGGAATTTGGCTTGAATATTTATTCTTAGGCCTCTTGGCTTGGCTCTTTTCTCTGTGAAGCTGAATTTGCAGTTGATAAATCCTTCAGAGATCTAAACAAAGACCTAGAGTTTCAACAAACTTAGCATCTAATTTAGCAGTTGCAGTCTTGAAAAACAAAGTATTAGGGATTTATCTTTCAGACTACAGCTCTGTAATACCCTGCCCATAAGGTTCAACAACTAATAAAAAGAAAAAACACATTGTCATGGGCATTATCTTTCTGAAGTTGGTTTCTGACAAGAAGTTTTGTTATTAATGCTCTGTCTGGAGAATTTTCTGTTACATCAGTTTGACTTGGATTTGAACTCAGTTCCAGAGGTGAATATTCAGCGCTGCAGAGTGCTCCACCCAGTGCACTGATTATTCAGGTTCAAGAGATTTCTTTTCCAAATTTCCCACCCAATGTGTAGGGACAGAACACTTGAGATGACACAACTACTTTCTATATTTGTGGGAACTGTTGTTATGAGCAGATCCTAATCCCATATATAAAGTTTCATTTGCAGAAAACAAAAAAAAAAAAAAACACCTATCAACTCCCCACGTGCCACCCAAATAATTAAGATTTATTTATGACTGTCCTTAAACCATTTGAGTTTGTTCAGAACATTTGGCTGCTTGATAACCTTGAAGCGACTTGAAGATGTGAACTTCTATTTGATAATCTCTACAAATTCTCTTGTCTCAGATAGCAAAGAAATCTGGACGTGTAATCTCAGTTAATTCCTGCTGTGACTGAAGGATTCAGCAGCTGCAGTAATAGGAATTTGCTTTTCATCTTTAGAACTTTCTCCTCAGACCATGGTTGAGAATCTGTGCCATTGTCACAACTCTGAACTTCTCTGAGCAAAATGCTGACTATCAGAAATTTAAATTTATGTCGAGTGCAGGTGAGTTTAGCTGAGTAAGGCAAAGAGCTTGAATCTGCACAGTGTACATCCTCGAGGCAGGCAAAACCAGACAAGGCCCTGGAAAACCTACTTTAGTTGCTGGACTGGACAATTGGACTGAATGATCTCCAAAGGTCCCTTCCAACCTCAACCATTCCGTGCATCTATAATTTTTTTTTTTTTTTCTGTAAAATTGAGTTATTATTTTCCCCTGCATGGGAATGTGAAATTACACCACATGATCTTTGCAGTCCAGTGTCTGCTGTTGTGCATAAAGGAAACAGGATGAAGATAGAGAAGCAAAAAAGTGTGTAGATCATTAGGTAAAACATGATTACACTTTGCTCTCTCACTTCTTTACATTTGCAGGTTTTCAGAGTTCAGGGTGAAGTTTTGCTCTCGTCAATGCACACATTACAGACTTTTGACAGTCATATTTGCATGAAGCCCACAACACCTGTTTGCACACACCCTATTTTAACATACTCAGCCTTGAACCGAAAATACTGCCCTGAAAGCATAATCAGCGAGGCACCATTGTACAGAAAAAAGGCACTGTTGTTTGGAGATCCTGTTAAAATTACCTTGGAAATTACAGTAATGGATGTGTCTTTCTGCGATGATTTGGAAAGCAAAAGTGTGCTCGTAGTGGGAGTTATTTTTTCTTCATAATTGCTGTCATTTTGTTCATTATTTAATGCTAAATGCAGGAGGAGTGTAACCAGAAAGGCTGATGCATGTAATTTATGGAATAGAACTGAGTGTTTAAGTTGTCTGAATATAATGTTTTAATGTGAAACCCTGATGTCAGACCATTTTTTTTATTTTTTTTTTTTTTCCTCGAGGATCTCTGGAACTGCAAGTTTGACAGTTATGTCAGGAGTTAGATCAACGTCTCCATGGAAACTGCGTGTCCTGTAAAAACAGAATTTAAAGAGGGAAATTACACATTCTGGCTAGTCACTAATCACAATCCTTTTAAAATTCCTTCACAGTGTAAGTCTGCTGGGCTATAGGTGTAATTTTTACTCTTGAGATGTCCTCCTTTTTTCGAGTATTTTAAAAAGTCTCTTTCATTATAGTTCGCTTTAGCAGTGTGTGTCAATTAAATGAACATTAAAAATAAGACTTGCATTCAGTCTGGTAAATTTAGGTAAAAAGGATGATGGTTCTGACTGTCTTGTTTCAAGAATTTGAGAAAGTTACAATTTTAGACAGTTTCTCATATTGAGTTGGAGTCTTTTAAAATCCATTATTACTTTAAAAAAATTGGAATAGTTATGATTTTTTTTTTTTTAAACATTGCTCACCTGGCTTGATTTTAAACTACATTTTACATAACTTTAATGATTCCATTTTTGGCAGTGTAATTGAAACAATAAATAGCTATTTAATGGTGTGGGGGTTTTTTAATTTTATTTTTATTTTTTCTGACATTAAAAGTTCCCAATTGCAAACTTTCTTATCCTCAGAATGAGACTGAAGGCAAAATGGGAGCTTATGCCAGCACTCATGAGGTAAGAAAAATAGACTCTTCAGATGCATTTTGAGTTTATTTTTGATGCCTTGAGTTTCAGGATCAGTGCTTAATGCTTAATTTTACATCTGGGTCTTCTGTGGGTTTCTTGGTTGGGCTTTGTGTGAGAGGTTTGCACTTCTCAGGACTGAGGATTTGTGCTGATTCTTAGGTAAAGAAGATATTTCTGGGCTAAGCTTCAGTTTCCACAACCATGGGCCAGCTAGTGTGGCACAGGGCTTAGAAATGTCTTTTCTAATTAGAATGAGAAAAGTCTGGGGAGCTGAAATATTGAAGTCAGGAAGAGGTACCTTTCTTCTCTCTTTCAGTGGTTTCTGATATTTTTGTGATGTTTTTGTCAGAAGAGCTTGTTGACTGGGAAACCTGGAGATATTTTTAAATAAAGTTACTACAGAATTTCCAGCCTGTTGCCACAGATAAAGCCCAGACCTTTGCCCGAGAAGCTCTGCCAGGGAGTGCCCAGGCTTTCGCTCAGGGAAAGGTCAGCTGATGCCCAGTGGTAGGAGGCAAAAGTTAAAGAGAGTGGGGAAAAGGCAAGTTATTCCTGAGAGATCTCTAACAAGAACATCTTACAGATCACACTCCCCCACTGGAGCCCAGAACTCTGAGTGCATCTTCTTGCTGTCCTCATGATACAAAGTGAGGACAATGAGGCCGGTGAGGACACTTGGGGAAGGGGTTATAGGGAATTCATAGCCAAATGGGGCGGGTTCCTCTCTGTTTGACACCAGTTGTTGAGACCTGGCAAGAACTGTGACATAGAAATTAACAGGCAGTTGGTTTCCTTACATCCCATAACTGCAAAGGAAATGGAACGGCTGGCAGCTTGTGGCCTCACTCTATTATCTTTGTGTGGCTTAGGATTGCTGATTTCTAGACAAATCTCAACCTTTCTGTTTTCTACTTCCATATCAGTTGTCCAGATGAAAGTGAATATGTCTAAAATATTATATTCTACTCTCCTACAATCTTGGTTTTGATAGTATCTGAAGTGGTTTATTCTTAATGTACATGAATAAGCTTCCTGCACAGAGACAGCCTCCATTAATAGAATACTTTTATTGCCTATCTCATTTAGTTTATAAGTGTCCATAGGAACAGCAGGTCTGTCCCTCACATTGTGCTTGTTTGACAGTGCAGGGTGGCTTCCTGGGCATTAAGAAAGTCTGAAGAAGCAACTTCAAGAAGTGCTTTGTTGTGTGGAGCAGCTGCATGTATTGCTTTGAGTATTTTAAGTTACTTATACAACTACCTCCTAGTCTGCAAAATTAGCCTCTCTTCCTAAGAGCCATCCCTCTGATGTCTAAAGCTGGACATACGAAACCAGAGGCACAAAGATGTGGAAGGTTTCCTACAAGCCTGTCAGAAAGGTTGGAGTCAGATTCATAAAAGTAGGCTATCAGCTACTAAACTGAGCTCTGAATTGCTCATCCAAGAGCTGCTTGAGCTTAAAATTATTTGAAGAGAATCCCTAAATGCTTCTTACTACTGTAACCACTTGGCACTGCTTTGGACTTTTGGATGATTCGCTGCTCTTTAGTACAATGACCTTTGCTTATTGGTGAACAGCAAGAGAGCTTTCCATGCACTCTTAAAGAACATTTTTAGATCAGAGCAAAAGTTAATGGCTTTTAAAGCTAAGTCACACATGGGTGATATTTACAGTGAAGAAGAATCAGGAGGGTTGTTTACATTTTTGAGCCTTTTAGGCCCTGTCTTGTATGGGCTATTTACATAAAAGCCAAGAAATGCCTATGGCTGAACTGAGCAATGAGGAACTTGTGTCTTATTCTTCAGCTCAGCTCTCAGTCTAAGAGGTGAAACTAAAAATATTCTTTGAACAGCTCCAGAATATTGTATGTTTGCTCCTTCAGTATGAGAAAACCTCATTATAGAGAAGGCAGAGTGAGAGTCAATCCATTTAGTGCCCTGTCATGACATGCATCTTCTGTAGGTTAATCCTTCCGCTGCAATGCATTTTTTACAGGAATGAACCTTCATATCTCAGATATAATCCAGATTGAATAGGTATGCAGGGAGTACTTGTAAGTGTGGAGTATTTTTAAGTGTGAAATGCATCGGTTTCAAGGATTTAAAAAAAAAGTGCTTCTAGAAAACTATAAGGGTATAATCAGAGTACAAAGGCACATGAGTTGTCCTCCCCAGTAATCAGTAAAATCTCATCAGTAAATATGCTTATTTATGTCTGATTATATCATGGGAAATTCAAGGTCATGTCAAGCTTAGTGCTAAAATTGGAAATGTAAGAGGAAGCATTTCCCTCACATTTTTTTTTTCCCAACAGGCAGCATTTTTTTTTTTTAACTTTCTTTTCAAATATACTGAAATGCAAGCCAAGCTCATTTTAAAGTCAGAAGTGAAGATAAAAATGTAAAAATATCAGTATGGTAGGCATCTCAAATATACAGGGTGGTCTCACTAAGGTATTCTTAGTTATCCCTAGAAGTTCTAGCAAAATAAAAAAAAGGAAAAAACACCCATGTTATTTCTTTGACAGCAGCTTTAGAACTCAGTAAAATATAGAAGTCTCCATTGCCCCTGGATTTGGTGTCTCCTCTTTTGGGATTACAGAGTGGTTGAGGTTGCAAGGGAGCTGTTGAGATTGACTAATTAGGTGACCCCACTCAAAGCAGCATCAACCAGAGCAGGTTGCCCAGGCCCATCTCCATTTTTATTGTCTCCAAGGATATGGAGCCTCCACAAACTCTCTGGGCAGCCTGTTCAACCACTCTCAGACCATCTGAGTAGAAGGAACTAAACCTAAGCCAGGTTTGCAGTGGTTCACTATGGCATAGATCAAACTGTGCGTGGCAACTATGTGCAACCAGTAGGTTGGCTTAAGGTAAATGGTTTTTTAAGTAGCCATTTGCCCCATTTGCATCAATGGTAAATAAGTGCAGTGATTTGGTTATTGTTTGAACAATATTTCTAGCTTTTTTTAAATTATTATTTTTATTTTTTCCTCCCCTCTCCAGCTTGGCCTTGGTTTATTAGTTACAGGAAGTTGAATTGGATTTCCCAAAAGCACCCAACTTCGCTGCTTGTACTTTATGTCATTATCTGAACTTTCCAAGTATCTTGAGGTTGCATAGTTGTACTGTAAACATCATGAGAACTGGCTTTCTGAAGATTTAACACTCTGGGCTTGCTGTGCTAGGAAATTGCACCTCCTTGATGTGCAAGTGAAGTGGGGCTGACTTGTGTGGCCTCACACAGAAGAAAGGTTGAAACCCACCCACCCTGGAGAGGGTTCTCAAGTCTGGCTGTAAATATAATGTAGAATAATTGAAACTAAACCAAATAATGCTTCGATTTTGCAGTCTAAGGGATGCACAGCTGTGCTACACATGCAAAAAAAATTGCACAGGGATGTTAAAAAAAAAAAAAAAAGAGAAAATCCATGATTTAATTTAAGGATGTTTTTTAACAACATGTACTTTTTGGTCAGCAGACTCTGTTTTAGATAAACACTGTGCTGGCAAATAGCGAGTGACAAGGAGTGGCCAGTGAGCAGTTAGCATGTAATCACTGAATGAATCATGAAACCAATATTATAATTATGCCACTATGAGATCAGGTTTGCTAAGGCCCCGTGTTTGCAAACGTGCAAGTCAGTGACTGAGAACGTTTGTTGTTTGTTTGGTTTGGTTTTTTTCAGCGTAAGTGAATCTGAAAAAGGCACCTGCAAAATAGATTAGTTACACCAAAATGAGAGATGATAAATTCAAGTGCCTCCTACCAGCAGATAGAGGATGGGATGTGCTGACTATTGCTTTTGTGGGTGATTTGTGATACAGTGAAAAGCACCTGTGGTATTTCGTGGTCACAAACATGCTGATAAGGTTGTGCGGCCAAGCCAGGATTTTCCACTTGTTTGTGCTGTCCTGGCAGTGCAGAAATTCCAGGAGTCATGTAGATGAGCAAGCTGGGCTTTTCTTTCCCTGAGGAGAATCCCTTGGTGGTGGCAGTAGTCAGCAAGGCTCATGACATGGTTGTGTGTGATGTCAGTCTGCAATATTCAGCTGCACGTGGGAAAGACAAAAGGGTCTACTTAAGGGACTAGTGGGCAGGACAAGGGACAGTTCAGACCCTCAGGACTCTGAGGCCTTGATGACTTCTCTGTTATGGTGGTTCAAGAACATTCTGTCAGGATCTGACCCTTGGCATTGTATTTTTATAATCACCGGTCATCACACTGTGTGTAACGCCCTGAGAAGGGTCTCAGTAGAATAATTGACACTGTTTCCAGCTTGATCAACAGCATAAAATCCTGCATATCTGAAAAGAGGTGTCTGCTCATCCAACCAACCCCAAAGCTTTGGTTGTGTGTTTTGATTTTACTTTAAACAGAATATGCCTGTGCAGAATCCAACTCTGATTATATTTATGGGAATTCCAGAGATGAAAAAGGAAGGGAAAAGTAAAGGTCTCCTTATTCATATTGCTATTATTTAAAAAAAAATCTGGTGTGTGTGGGGGGTTGGATTTAAAAGCTGTGCCCCCCTAATATTCCAATTTAATTTGCTATGTAAGTAGACAAGCTTCTGAATTGCTGAAATATTCTTACCAATTCACACTTTCAATATTAAGTAATGCAAATATGTAAAAAAATGTTG
Source organism: Pyrocephalus nanus (assembly GCA_038380795.1). Taxonomy (NCBI): domain Eukaryota; kingdom Metazoa; phylum Chordata; class Aves; order Passeriformes; family Tyrannidae; genus Pyrocephalus; species Pyrocephalus nanus. Next base: position 37,994,358 of record CM076267.1, read on the forward strand.
CAGCTCTTAAAAAGCTTTGAAAATCCATTTGCATATCGTTTTGAGTTGGGAGGGCTTCTCCGTGCCTGTCATCCCCGAAGGATCCAACTCAGATGGAGAATAACTAATAGCAAGATTGACTCTCAGATGTGAAATCAAAATTAGGTATTCAGATTTAATCCTCCTTTTTATGTTTAGTTGAATGAGAGTAGTGTCTGTTTACAAAGAAGCAGAAGCAATTAGTTCATGAGAACTACTTATTCCCCTCATTAAATCATGTTTGTCAAAACAGAATAATTTACATAGTAATTGATTTTGATACTACATATAGTGGGCCGTTAACTTTGGTTGAGAAATAGGCCCCTGGAGCAGATGTGCTCTTGCTGAGAAACAAGTTTCCTTTCGGATTCATAAGTAAGGCAAACATGGAAAAAATAATGTAGAAAAAGACTCACAAAACAACTGTTATTTAATAAATTCTTTTACTAATTTGTTTCGAAATATACCGAGAGCAAACAACCAGCTGCATCTTTGCTTCTTTAATCAAGGATTTCATGACCTCTTGGCTGGCAGCTGAAGTGCCTATTTTTTCTTTATCTTAATTCAGAAAACCCCCCAAAACATCATACCAATCAAGAACTTAGTATTAGGAAAGTGCCATCTCTGCTTGGAGCAGAACATGCATCACAGCATTTGCAGTGTGTGATTATCTTCCTTGACTGGTGATTAATTGCACAAGCAAAGGGTTATCAAAGGAAGCAGTAACTCAAGTGACAGTAGTTTTTGTTTCTTTTCCAAAAGTTGCATAAATTGCATATACTTGGGAATGCTGGCAGAGTTATGCACTGATTGCAAGCTCCAGTTACTGAGCACAGTTTTTGAAGATTATAATCCCAAGAGCTGCCATTATTTCTGCCATTTGGAATGAATGCATCTGTTCCTGTAGTGACAGTGACTAGGAAAAGTTCATCAAGGGAGGAATTCAGAAGCAGACTATAGAATCAATCACACCAGTTTCTACTATTCAAGAGGCTGATTTACATTTTCTGATTCATACATTTTCTAAAAATGTATGTTGTTAGGGGAAAGCCGTAAGTTTAAGGAATAGTTGATTTGTAAATATAAACTAATGTGGTTAAAAATAACAAACTTAAAGTAAAACTGTGAAAACATTATCAGAATAAAGTGTCTCCCTGCAGCTTCTGAGGAAGCAGGAACTGGTGAAAGATGTGCTCCAGTAAATAGAAGACAGAGTGAAAGGACTTCTCTAGTGTCAGTCCGTTGGTGATCCAGGGTGCTTTGTCCCTTTGCTCTGGGTTTGCTTTCTCACGTGACAGAAGCAGCTGTAAAAGCAGACTTAACTCTTCTGCTTCCCTCTTTGGTCACATAATTCCCTTTCTGTCTTACCCATGAGGATGTGCTTCACAGTGCACATGTTTTCTGATGGCAGTTCATCCCACCCTGTGATCCAGAGAGAGGCAGAGAGCAATTTTCTTTCCTGGTTTAAGAGTGGTTTCCACTCTGCTGCCCGTCCCTCCCCTTGCCCAAGCAGACTTGGAGAGGCTTTCCAGCATGTGGGCTTACATATGCCATGTGTTTGAAGTTTGCAAATTATAGCTGAGCTGTTCCTGCCTGCCTGATTTTCACTTTCCAGGAATCCTGTTTCATAGAAAGAAGCTGTTATTTCATGTGAGGTTTCCATCCTCTTTGAAATAATGAAATCAGAATAAGAGCAGTGGAGACTTTGGCCTGTGTGTGGACATGGCATTTGTAGACATAAACTTCAGGTGTGTAGACATGTCATTACAGTCTGAAATTTCCTTTTCTGAATTATGAAACTTCTCTTTTGTTCCTAAGGAATATTAGGACTCCTTCTTTTCCTATAATATGAAGAAAGGGGGAAAAAAAGTGCTGCTGTTGAAGTATATTGAGGTGTTCTGAGTTGTGAAACAGTCCCCAGAGCACAAAGGCAGTCATTTATTTGGCTGGGAAGGCAAAGGAAAGTAAATAAAAGCGACTGTAGCAACAAATAAAAACATATGAGCAAGCCTTTCCCAAGATAATTCCCAGATCATAATCCTCTCTGTGAAAGTAGGGCCTCCTTTGTTCAAAGAGAAAGAAATGCTGGGCTAATCAGCCACAAATGCAGCCTGATAATGCATGAATATTGCCTTCATGCTTACTTTAAGGAAACATTTAAAACAAAACTTCTCAAAATTCAGACTGAGTTTTAGAAATAACTTAGAAATAAAATTACTTATTTAGCTCTTTTCTCAACTTTTTTATTTATGGTATCAAGACTTTTGAAGCTTTTTTTTCTGCCTGGATTTTGGTTTTGTTGTTGTTCTAGCATCTTTTGAGTCATTTTAGAGTGGGGAAACCTCTTAGGTTGGTTGATTTTTCAAAACAGATTTTTTACCCTTGACTGTAAAATGATAACGATTGGTCACACAGAGACAAGCAAACCACAGAACTCATCTCAAACTAAAACAGGAGACACTTATTGGGATGTGGGCATAATATGGAACTTAGTGGAATATTCAGTGAAACCACCATTCTCATTAATTTTGCAATATTTAAATTCTTTTTTCCAATCAAGTTTGCTTCTAGATGCTGAAGAGGTAAATACATTAGCCTTTTTCAAATCAGTGATCATGACCATGCTGTTTGCTTTGCATGCAAATAAATGAGCTACTTTGCTTTAAAGCTTTTTCAGACTATCTAATCCTGGGAAGCTGGAGCCTGTAATTTTTTGTGTGCCAGCTTTAATAATGACTAATGAATTCTGGCTGTGGTGAAGCAGCTTGTCTTGTATAAGCAAGATATCTCAATATAAACAGCTCACTTTTCTCATTAATTATTGACTCAAAGCCAAAGTAATTGTTTCCAATATGTTGCAGTTCTGCTCCAGAGTGCTGTTCAAAATCAATGCAGCAAAGCACTAAAAGTGCTTATGAATGAATTCTCCAGAAGAAATCTGGAGCCTCGCTGGGGAATCCCTGTAGGCAGAAAGGCCATTTGGACAGAGGTGTGCTTGTTTGCAAGCTCCCTTTTTTCTTTTGTGGTCGCCTTTAGTTTCTCGAGACAGAGATCCTGGAGGTGACACAGCTAGAAAAGCTTATTTATGTCTGATTATATCAGATATATATCAGACTGCTGCCTGCTTCACCGGGTGATCGTGTCTCCTCGGGTGGCATGCACAGCAAACTGGAACAGGTCAGCCTAAGGGGTTGAATTCCAATGACTTTGGCAGAGGAGGATCACAGTGAGAGATGGAAAACAACTGGTGATTGTTCCTCTTCAGAACCAGCCAGGTAACATCCACAGGACCCTGGCAAAGATCTCTCTTTACAATGAAGAGAAGGCTGAGGAACATACTCTTTCATTGCTTTCCTTTTCTAGGTTTCTAGCTGTCCCAGTTTAAATGGGACAAGGGTCTTCTGCTGAGGATGGATTAGGAGGAAAAGACCCCAAACTTTTTCCTAAGCAATTATTAATCCAAAACTAAGGAGCTTTGATTGAAGGGAAAAAAAAAAACAAATTATGGAAAAGGGAAAACAAAATAACAGCCCTTTATTAAAAGGTATGTTTGTATTAACAAGAACACAAAAAAAAAAAAAAAAAACCAAGTAAACAACCAAGCAATACTACTATACCCACCAATAATCCCCTTCAAGAACAAAACCGATAGCCCAGCAAAAGGAAAATTTAAATAGTTCAATTTTTAGCACCCTTTGGTGTAGTTCCAACCACAGTCAGCAGGGGGCGCCGTCGGGTCACTGGAGATGTAAAACTTGTAATGTCCTGTACCATTCACCAGGTGGCGCTGTTGGGTCGTTGGAAGTGCAGAACCTGTAGTGTCCTATGGTAGTCACCAGGTGGCGCTGTTGGATCACTACAGGAGCAGAGCTTGTAATATCCAGTGCCTGTCACCAGGCAGCGCTGTGGGATCCCTGGTCACTGCCACGTGGGATGGGGAAAACAAAAAAAAAAAAAACAACAACAACACCCCCCAGGGTATATCGGAGAAAAAAACAACAAAAAAACCTGATTCCTCTTCCCCTCCCGAGGAAAAGGAGGAAGGGGGGGGGCCGAAGGGGAAGGGGGGAGCGAAAAAAAAGAACAACACCGACAACACAGAAAGTTCTCTCAATGGAAGAAAAACTCACGAACTCCGGGGGGGGCCCCGACGAGCAGGAATAGCTGGGAAAGAACCGCAGCAGCCAAAAAAAAAAACAACTTCCCTCCGACAGGAAAAAACAACAACAAAAAAAAACCAACAGAACCAGTGTCTGCCGCTCACAGCAGCCTCTCCTCCTCCCCGCGAGACAGCCGACTCCCCCCCCACCTCCTTCCAGCCCCCACACACCAGCCCCAACTCCTCCCCCTTCGTTGCTAGGCAACTAATGTTCGACCATTAGCGCTGCGGCTAGTTCTTTTGTTTTCACCTGAATGGGTGTGCTGAGCACACACACACACACAGGGGGAGGGGAAGGGAAGAAAAATTCCTTGCTGAAGTCAGAACTATGACATTATCCACCCCTAATTTTTCTTCCCATTCCCATGCCACTATACATCTATCAAATTGAACCCTTTTTTTTGTACTCCATACATACATACATTATTCTAAACTACATACACATTCATAAATATATAGGTACAAATACGGGTACAATTATAGCCTGTTTACCCTAAGATAATATCTCCTTGGGGTATGCACCAGGTTTCTCCATCTTCTTGCATCACCCACCATGTGGAACCAGGTCCTTGGGCAAAGACAACTCCACGAATGGATTTGCCTTTGCTCGAGGCATGGTTAACCCAAACTGTTTTACCTAACATACCTCTCATGTGAACCACTGGGACCTTGTCCCCGTCTACAGTGTGAAGGGACTCTGATTGGGCAGGGCTGGCTCGATTGACAGAGCCTCTAGTGTTGACTAACCATGTAGCCTTTGCTAGGTGTTGATCCCAGTGTTTGAAAGTCCCTCCACCTAATGCTTTCAGGGTAGTCTTCAACAGTCCATTGCACTGTTCAACCTTCCCGGCAGCTGCTGCATGGTATGGTATGTGATAGACCCACTCAATGCCATGCTCTTTCGCCCAAGTGGTAACTAAACTATTCTTGAAGTGTGTCCCATTATCTGACTCAATCCGCTCTGGGGTGCCGTGCCGCCACAGGACCTGTTTTTCGAGGCCCAGGATGGTATTTCTGGCAGTGGCGTGGGGCACCGGATGCGTCTCCAGCCATCCAGTGGTGACTTCCACCATGGTGAGCACATAGCGCTTACCTTGGCGGGTCTGTGGCAGTGTGATATAATCAACCTGCCAAGCCTCCCCATATCTGTATTTATTCCACCGTCCACCATACCACAGGGGTTTCAGTCTCTTAGCCTGTTTAATGGCAGCGCATGTCTCACAGTCATGGATAACCTGAGAGATAGCATCCATGGTTAGATCCACCCCTCGGTCTCGTGCCCATCTGTAGGTGGCATCTCTGCCCTGATGGCCAGCGGCATCATGGGCCCATCGTGCTAAGAACAGTTCGCCTTTGTGCTGCCAATCTAGGTCCACCTGTAACACCTCAACTTGTGCAGCTCGGTCTGCCTGTGCATTGTTGCGATGTTCTTCATTGGCTCGATTTTTGGGCACGTGGGCGTCTACGTGGCGGACTCTCACAATCAGTTTCTCTACCCGGGCAGCAATGTTTTGCCATATATCAGCGGCCCAGATGGGTTTTCCCCTACGTTTCCAATTGGTCTTCTTCCATCTGTCCAACCACCCCCACAGGGCATTGGCCACCATCCATGAGTCTGTGTAAAGGTAAAGTTTCGGCCACTTCTCTCGTTCAGCAATGTCCAATGCCAGCTGGACGGCTTTGAGTTCTGCGAATTGGCTTGATTCACCCTCTCCTTCTATAGGTTCTGCAACTTGTCGTGTGGGACTCCATACAGCTGCTTTCCATTTACGTTTCATTCCTACAATACGGCAGGAACCATCAGTAAAGAGTGCATAGCGTATGTCTTCTTCTGGTAGTTGGTTGTATGCTGGGGCTTCCTCTGCCCGTACCACTTGCTCCCCTTCTTCTTCTTCTGCTAGACTAAAATTCTCACCTTCCGGCCAGTTCGTGATGATCTCTAGGATCCCAGGGCGATTTGGGTTTCCAATGCGGGCGCGCTGCGTGATCAGGGCGATCCATTTGCTCCAGGTGGCATCAGTGGCATGATGCGTAGAGGGCGTCTTGCCTTTGAACATCCAACTCAATACCGGTAGCCGAGGTGCCAGGAGGAGCTGTTCTTCTGTGCCAATCACCTCTGAGGCAGCTTGTACTCCCTCATAAGCTGCTAGGATCTCCTTTTCCGTTGGAGTGTAATTGGCTTCCGACCCTCTGTAGCTTCGGCTCCAGAATCCAAGTGGGCGGCCTCGGGTCTCACCAGGCACCTTCTGCCAGAGGCTCCAGGAGAGGCCCTTATCCCCAGATGCAGAGTAGAGCACATTTTTCACATCTGGTCCTGTCCTGACTGGCCCAAGGGCTACAGCATGGGCAATCTCCTGTTTAATCTGTTCAAATGCTTGCTGTTGTTCAGGACCCCACTGGAAATCATTCTTCTTGCGGGTTACCAGATAGAGAGGGCTTACGATCTGGCTGTACTCGGGGATATGCATCCTCCAAAAACCTATGGCACCCAGGAAAGCTTGGGTTTCTTTCTTGCTAGTTGGGGGGGCCATTGCTGTGATTTTATCGATGACTTCAGTCGGGATCTGACGACGTCCATCTTGCCACTTTACTCCCAGGAACTGGATCTCTCAGGCAGGTCCCTTGACTTTACTTTTTTTGATGGCCAACCCAGCGTCCAGGAGAATCTGTATGATCTTCTTTCCTTTCTCAGAGACCTCTTCTGCTGTGTCCCCCCATACAATGATGTCATCAATGTACTGAAGGTGTTCTGGAGCTTCACCTTTCTCTAGCGTAGCCTGGATCAATCCGTGGCAGATGGTGGGGCTGTGTTTCCACCCCTGGGGCAGTCGGTTCCACGTGTACTGCACGCCCCTCCACGTGAAAGCAAACTGCGGCCTGCACTCTGCCGCCAAGGGAATGGAGAAGAACGCATTCGCGATGTCAATAGTGGCGTACCACCTCGCTGCCTTAGACTCCAGCTCGTACTGGAGCTCCAACATGTCTGGAACAGCGGCGCTCAGTGGCGGGGTGGCTTCATTCAGGCCACGATAGTCCACAGTCAATCTCCATTCTCCGTCAGACTTACGCACAGGCCAGATGGGGCTGTTGAAGGGGGAGTGGATCCTGCTGATCACTCCTTGACTTTCCAGCTCACGGATCATCTTATGGATGGGGATCACAGAGTCTCGGTTCGTTCGGTACTGCCGACGTTGCACTATTGTAGTGGCAATTGGCACTCGCTGTTCCTCAACTTTCAACAGTCCCACAGCAGAAGGGTTCTCCGAGAGGCCAGGTAGTGAATTCAACTGCTTAGCCGCTTCTGTCTCCACAGCAGCTATCCCGAAAGCCCACCTATGTCCCTTGGGGTCTTTGAAATACCCATTCCTAAGGTAGTCAATGCCCAGGATACATGGGGCATCTGGACCAGTCACAATGGGGTGTTTCTGCCACTCCTTCCCGGTCAAGCTCACTTCAGCTTCCAACACGGTCAACTGCTGTGACCCTCCGGTCACCCCAGAAATGGAAATAGCCTCTGGTCCCACATGTCCTGAGGGCATTAACGTGCATTGAGCGCCAGTGTCAACAAAAGCCTTATATTCTTGTGGGTCTGATGTGCCAGGCCATCGGATCCACACCGTCCAATAGACACGGTTGTCCCGTGCCTCCACCTGGCTAGAGGCAGGGCCCCTCTAATACTGGTCTCTGTCTTGCTCGTCACAGTTTTCCGTCTGCAAATACCGGCGGGAGGTACCTTCTAGTGGGTCAGATCCCTGCCCACGGGATACCGGCACTGCACTCACTTTCACGGACGTTGTTTTTCTCTGGTCCTTCAACTCTTGTACTCGGGCTGCCAAGGCATGGGTGGGTTTCTTGTCCCACTGTCCCATGTCTTCTCCAGAGCCAGCTAGGAAATACCACAGCTCGGTTCGTGAGGCCTGTCTCCCCTCTCTGGCTGGGGGGCACCTGGTTCTCACTGGTGCCACCTGGGAGCTGTTCTTCTCCATCTTTTCTAGGATTTTCTCCTGTTGATCTTGTAGTTTTGTAGCTATGGTAGTGAGGTTGTTGATCGAGGTCTCTACGGAGGAAACGCGGGCTTGCAGTGATTCTTGGACCATACTGTTGTACATCCGAAGTTTATTTGTTATAAACGCCACTGGCTCTCTCTTTTCCCCAGCCTCCAATGATGTCAGGTAACTGATGTGTGCAGATGGCCCCATACGTATGAGGGTCCACCACATGTATGGTGTACATCTAACCTTGTCGGGATCGTGATTAGCTTGCATATCCCTTCCAAACAGTACCTCCAACAGTGCCATTTCCCTCAGGCGTCGGATCCCCTCCTCCATGGTATTCCAGCTCTTTGTAAGATGGTCTGCTTGGAAGGCCTCTTTGTGAATGAACTTCTCTCTCACAGCATCCAGCAGCCGTGCCCAGAGAGACAGGGGCTTTGATTCTCTCACAAATGCCTCTTCAATGCCCGCATCTCGGGCAATAGACCTCAAGGACCTTGCTTCACCACCATCAAGGCTTATGGCATCACCCGTGGAATCCCAAACTCGGACCATCCAGGTTAGTATGGACTCATTCGGCTGACGAATGACGTCTTCCCGTAATTTCCGGAGATTGTCATACGATAAGGACTCAGTGATGATTTCTGGCTCCGGGTTGGCTGCCTGTGAGGGTCCTGCCTCCTCATCATCATCAACTGGGCGGGCTGATTTGGTCTTATATTTTCTCCTTTGGATAGGTGCAACCTCCATTGACTTGTTTGGTTCCTTGGAACTGGCCTGATCTGGAGTCACCCTTGTATCAGACCTCTCGTTTTCATCTTTTCTTTTTCCCTGTGAGGGCTGCACCATACCAAGCACCTTTTTGTAGGCAACAGCTAAAGCCCCACATGCATCTGCCACCTGCCTTTCTATGGGTTTACCATGACTTCTCTCCCTTGCAGCTATTATTATCTGTGTAGGGTCTAGGAGTTTTTCGAGAGCGAACTTCCATGCTGTAGGAACTGAACCACTTTCTAGAAATTTACCCAAGTCTTCCCATGGCCCATGCCATTCGAAGTTTCCCACCCCTGGGGCTGGCTTCTGTGCCCGTGCCTGGTTAATCCTGGGCCTAACTACAAATGTTAGATATGACACCGTGGCACAAGCTTGCACGAAAAACCCCAAAAGGAAAACGTCTCTTACACCTAAAGAGAGTTTAAATGTCTCAGAGGCCGTTGTATTAGAACCAAAGAGAAAATGTAGGAAGGGTTGGGTAAATATACCTCCCTGTGTTTCTCCATAGGGATAGGTGCCATTATCCTTAAAACCCCAAAGGAGACAGTGTAGGCTAGAGCAGTAATATATCCTTGAGAACATGTCCCGAAGGAAAATAACAGGTGCTGAGTTTGCTATGTCATGAAACCAGTGCGAGATCTCAAACATACTTATTACAATGAGGGTCATAGTGTCTGAGCTGAAAAACATCGACAGGTGAGACATAGATTTTGGCATAATTATATACCACAGAAAAGCAGCGAGCTTAGACTTCATGGTGCCTACAGGTTCACAAACACGTATAAAGTCACAAAAGGGCAGTTATTCCTTTTCCACTTTTCCTCTCTCAAAGCCCCACATTGGGCGCCAAAATTGTCCCAGTTTAAATGGGACAAGGGTCTTCTGCTGAGGATGGATTAGGAGGAAAAGACCCCAAACTTTTTCCTAAGCAATTATTAATCCAAAACCAAGGAGCTTTGATTGAAGGGAAAAAAAAACAAATTATGGAAAAGGGAAAACAAAATAACAGCCCTTTATTAAAAGGTATGTTTGTATTAACAAGAACACAAAAAAAAAAAAAAAAACCCAAGTAAACAACCAAGCAATACTACTATACCCACCAATAATCCCCTTCAAGAACAAAACCGATAGCCCAGCAAAAGGAAAATTTAAATAGTTCAATTTTTAGCACCCTTTGGTGTAGTTCCAACCACAGTCAGCAGGGGGCGCCGTCGGGTCACTGGAGATGTAAAACTTGTAATGTCCTGTACCATTCACCAGATGGCGCTGTTGGGTCGTTGGAAGTGCAGAACCTGTAGTGTCCTATGGTAGTCACCAGGTGGCGCTGTTGGATCACTACAGGAGCAGAGCTTGTAATATCCAGTGCCTGTCACCAGGCAGCGCTGTGGGATCCCTGGTCACTGCCACGTGGGATGGGGAAAACAAAAAAAAAAAAAACAACAACAACACCCCCCAGGGTATATCGGAGAAAAAAACAACAAAAAAACCTGATTCCTCTTCCCCTCCCGAGGAAAAGGAGGAAGGGGGGGGGCCGAAGGGGAAGGGGGGAGCGAAAAAAAAGAACAACACTGACAACACAGAAAGTTCTCTCAATGGAAGAAAAACTCACGAACTCCGGGGGGGCCCCGACGAGCAGGAATAGCTGGGAAAGAACCGCAGCAGCCAAAAAAAAAAACAACTTCCCTCCGACAGGAAAAAACAACAACAAAAAAAAACCAACAGAACCAGTGTCTGCCGCTCACAGCAGCCTCTCCTCCTCCCCGCGAGACAGCCGACTCCCCCCCCACCTCCTTCCAGCCCCCACACACCAGCCCCAACTCCTCCCCCTTCGTTGCTAGGCAACTAATGTTCGACCATTAGCGCTGCGGCTAGTTCTTTTGTTTTCACCTGAATGGGTGTGCTGAGCACACACACACACACAGGGGGAGGGGAAGGGAAGAAAAATTCCTTGCTGAAGTCAGAACTATGACACTAGCTCAGCTACCTCTGCCATTTTATTTATTAATCCTGTTTAATTTCTACAGCAATAGAAAGCCGTGCCTCCCCATACAAGAAATAAAACAACTTACACCCTGACAGTAGAAGTGATCCTCTCACAAAGCACACAGCTAGTTCAGAAACTAACACACAGCAACGGTGCCTGTAATTAGGTCACAAATTTTCAGATTCATAAGCAAAATTGAAAGAGATAATTATTATTATAACAGGTCTTATGCAGAAAAAGCAAAGATGATCGTGAGCAGGGGGGATTCAGTCTTTGAAATATCCAGACTTGTGCTGTCATTCAGTGCTCCTTCTTTTTAAATGGAAGCACTCTACAAGCACTGCTCCTCAACTGCACAAAGGCAGCCTTATGTAGATCAGGCTGTTTGTGGCATTATATTTTCCATAAGAAACAATCTTGAAGGCCTTTGCCATCCTTTGAAGAACATTTATTATCTTTACTGCTGAAAGCCCAGGGAAGGCAAAAGAAGCTAACTTGAGGTTACACTATGCAAGTAATAATGTTATGGATTGTCTGGAACATGGTAGAGTAAAGACACTCTAAAAAAAATGGAGGAAAATGTAGCAAAACTCAGCATCTGGTACCTGACAGGGAAACATTAATAGTGAAATAAAGTGCAAATTGGGGACAGCAAGGGACAGTGAAATAGCTTACGATATAAATAATGCTTCCTCCATTCCCTTGTCTCTACAGTTCAAGACTTGCTGCTTCTTTTTCTGTCCGAGGTAACTTTTTTCTTGTTTCAAAAGTAAAACTACACAGCGGTCAACTGTGGAATTATATTATGATCAGTCTGCCTTACGTGCTAGTCCATAGACAATAGCAAATGTGGAGCTGTTTCTTGGAGGCCTCTGTAGCCTGTGCATCCTCATGCAGGGTGCATGGCAGGTCTTAGTTAAGTTTTGTAACTGCAATAAACTATGTTCATGAGTCAGAACCCTTAAGGTAGTTAAATCTGAAATCTCTTCCCATGGTTTGCAGAAATCTGAAGAAACATTATTTCTTCAAAACTCAGATTCAGTCAGATTTCTCCTAGGACACAGTGAGTGTGTTACCAAAGGTGAGGGATCAGGACAGTGTGTTTGGAATGTCAGTGGGATGCTTAAGGAGAACTGAAGCGTGAAAGTCTGCATTCATCTACATTTTTTAAGAAAATAGAAAAGTGTCTTTCTAGATAAGAAGGTTCACCTTTGCAACCACCACGTGAACTGTGATTAACAGAAGCAAAGTTTGAAATTATCCTAGAACTCTACATGAAAGTTCTGACTGGCAAACATACTTGAATTCATTTTGGGGAAAAGAAAAACCTACAGATGCATGAGAGTAGCCAGCACAGGACTGGGTGCTCTGCACCCCTCACGGCCTTGCCAAGGTGGAGGTGTGTTGTGTTGGTCTGTGTTGTTGCTGTGTGCTTCACAGACTGCAGTACATGCCGTGGGGCTGACAGCGCTAACAACCTGTGAAAAGCAGTATCTGCTGTCCTCAGCTCAAACAGGTCATTATTATCCATAAACAAGTATGTAGCTGACAATGAGTGACCGCTGAGCTTCCTTTTAGTTATTCTCTTGGCCTGCATCCTAAAGACACTCCATTACCAGCGCAGAAATGGAGTCTTGGGGATTGTGTTAAGTGCTGGAGACTCCCTCCCTTAGCTTACTTCCTCCTTTATCCGAGCCGCAGCTGATTAGATAGGGAAGCTGCTGGCTGGCGCCTTCTCACCCCATTTGTTTTTGTACCTCCCTGCTCTGTAGCCCTGGGTCACGTTCCTATTCATTTTTCACGACCTTATCTCATTACACCCTTTTCAATTGCAGCTTGTTTCTCTGACCTCGGAGTCCTTTGGATTGGACAGGCCAACCCAAAAGACCTGGGACTGTGTTTTTAAGTTACCTTCTGGAAAGGTTGGGAAACACGAGGACATTTTTCTGCAAAGAAGTTGGTGTGTATGTGTAGACTTTTATTTTTTTTACCATATAATATTTGGCTCAGTGCTGTAGACTATTTTTCCAGCCTTCCAGCACCTTCATGAATTCTACTCTTGAATGATTCTTCTTTGACACGTTTTATATTTGGTGTGGCTGTTTCATAAAAAAAAGAAAGTGTGAATATCTATCTTTATTTCAGAGGGTTTCAGTCCCACTCTATTCTGACTTGGTGTATTTCTGCCTCTCTAAAAATCATGCAGTTGTAGTGGCTTTGGACTTACATGTGTTTAGTGCAGCCACAAATTAGATCTTGTGTTAAACTTATGCTATGGGCAATAAACTGAATTGAAAATATACACATAAGCATTTTGATGTGCTTTACCACACTTAGATGCCCTTGAATAGATATTTTATTTTGATTGTTGGGTTTGTTTAATGTTTGACTCACAAGTTTCCTTTGCGAACTTTCAGTTGATGCTCAAGTAGTTCAACAAGTACTGTGATCCTTTATCGATGACGAAAGGTATTATTGCTCATTAAAACTACTTCCTTCCCGTCTAAAACCACTCTCCTATCAGATTCAGAGCCAAAAAAGAAAGATGTGGTGGAAATTGCAAGCGGTTGTTTTGAGAAAACACCAAGTATGTCTCCCTGCAAGAGCACAAGAACACGTTGTTACGGATCCGTTCTCGCTGGATTCCGAGCGGGCCGGATGTGAGGCACTTCTGGCCAGGAGTTGTGTAACCTGGCTTGTGTGGCCCTGAGCCCCTCAACATCCCGTTAGTGCTGGAGGATTTACTCCCAGATGGGAGCTTGCTGAGCCCCATAGGTGTTTAAATCTGTCAGCTCTGATGTTGATGTATTTCACTGTAAAATTCTGTACCAGATGCAATCTCGATGTAAATTAGAAGATTCTTGGAACTAAATGCCCTCTTTTTTTGGTATCCATGCTCTGAGACAAACTGCACTTGTTTATACTTCACCAGTGGTCATTCCTCTCCATAAAATTCCACTTGTTTGTACATCACCAATGGTGATTCCTTTCTCTATCTCCTCTTGCTTGCCTAGCTTGTCTGCAGAAGAAATTTGGATGTTTCATGCCCTTTTTGTGCAGTCTCAGTTCTTTTGAGCCTTTGACTGCTGCTGTAAATCTGAATAGTTTTGGGACTGAAGTAGAAGGACAGTGGTCATGTGATAGAGTGATGCAGTCCCTTGATTTATTCTGTGTGGCTCCACTTGCTAATCCCAGCAACGCCTTGAATCATAATAACATGAGGAGTTAAGGTACCTAATTGTAAAATTGCTTTGACTAAAGCTTTGCTGCTCAGTGTGCATTAAAAAAGGTAAGTTTTTCTTTTTCCCCAAATGAATTCAAAGGGAATCTTCTTATCTGGATGAATATGTTTCTTCATTTTCTTAAAAAAAAGTAAATGAATGCAGACTTCTGAACACCAATAAGTAGTGCTGAAATAAGCATTTTTTCTGTGGTTCAGTTACTCAGGGATGGAACATGTTTTTTAAGTTTCTCAGAAGATTCATTTTAACAGGATAAGTAACTGCAGTCCAACCTAATATTTGTGCCTGTTAGCCTTTTTCAGTGCAATATTGTTAAATATTGGTGTGTTGTATGTAATAACTTTGTTTCTGAACATAATAGTGGCTCTTATGTGACCCGCTGGGCCCAAAAGATTCAATTCCATCGACTCACAACTTTTGTTACAGCAGCTGCAAGACGTTGTTTGACTTGTAGCTAAAGCACAAATATAAAATTACAGGAAGAATTTTGGAGGGAACTTAGGGTTAATAGAAATACACTGCTACTGAAGTTAAAGGAAAGTTTTAATTCTATTCCAGATGAAAAGTAGCAAGTCCCTTGTCAACAGCTTTTGAAAGTCTGTCTGAAAAGATGAAAAGAAAATTATTTAAAAGAAATTGATTGTATATTCTGTCAGCCCTTCAATTCTTCTTTTGCCACTCGAAAAACCTATTAAACTTGATTAACAACAACAAAAACTTTCGTTCATTAAGTGCTGTCAGTTCAAGGTTTGTCACTGACTCCCTAGGAACTGATGCAGCCTCCTGCTAATTAAGCATGTAACAAACGTGTGAGTTGTGCTTAGAAAGTATTTTTTACAGTTAATTAAAGCAATCTAGTAAAAATGTCTCATTTTTCTAGCAGGAGATCTCACTTTTTGAAGTGCTAGGTGACTCAAGGAGCTAAATAGTGTTTGATAAATCGAATTCTTTTTCATTTGTGCAAAAAGAATGTGAGAAATGCACCTCTTTCTTTAACCTCTCTTAAAACACGTGATTTGCTGTAAGTCAAGTTTATGCTGAAGCAAGAGACAGTGTTTCTTAAGGAGGTGAAAGCTTCATTTCTTGTAATGACAGTGTAGAAACAGAGGTTAAAAATGAGTAATTACCTACTGCTTGAGGGGCTGCGCAGTGGTAATCACTGCACCGAGGGATAATCCAAACAAAGCCTTCCTCACCATTCCTGGAAACTGCTCCCATTGTTCTTGCTCTGGCTGCTTCGGATGATGTAAGGTAGTAATTGGCACTGATGCTTTCCATGCCAAATGCTTCCAGGAGTCCCGCGTTTGTGAAAGAGACTGAAGGACAATAAGAAAGTAAAAAGAAGTTTTGAGTATTTTCTTACCCAATTCCGGGCATGGCTGAGCTCATCTCCTGGGCAATCCCTTTTAAGAATTAAAACTGAGTTTGATGTCTGCAGAAGACTTAAGCACACAGCCTAAATGGAGTGGGTTGGATATTTGCAACAGTGAGACCTGAGAGTAATTTCCTTTAAGTGATTGGGCTGTAGGAAAATGATTTATTTACTCAGCTCACACACAGACCGATTTTATTTTATGAAAGCAATTTATTTGAATGTGTGACAAAAGAGGAAGATTTATTTCCCACAAAATGCTAATATTTTGTCAAACTTGTATATTTTTTAATGCCCATTTCAGCCAGCTGCAATAAGAAGAGGCTGCTTAAAACCCAGCAGTTCAGGACACTCCCTTTTGTCTACAACGTTGTAAAAAGGTGTTTGATGGGATGGCTGGGGTGCTTTAGATTCAGTGTCTGCATTAGTACTCATACTTTCATTCTTTGGTGTAATTAATGCTTTTGCATTTTCTCTAAAATAGAATAATTCCTGAAGGCCTCTTTTTTTTTTTTTTTTTTTTTTTTTTTTTTTTTCCAGTATGTGCTCTAGAGTATAAGAATCTCCTGTAGGAGACCAAGAGATGAAGAGGATTATATTGAAACATTTGTTCTGACTCATGCACAGATAGGCATTGAACCAAAGTCCCAAATGTCCTGGCTGTGCCATTCAGTCTCGGAACTGTAAGGTGGATGGTAAACAGCAACACTTTACTTTCATCTTTTAAAGTGGTTTTGTGAATTTAGTCCCTCAAAATGAGATCTATTTCAACACTTCTCCCCCACTCCTTCTCTTGTTTCCTCCTCCTCTTTCTTCTTGCTCTTTTCCTTTATGCCTTTCCTCATCTTTAGCAAATACAGATCAAATACATAAATGTTTTCAGTTAAATTTTTGTCTTTTCAGCTTTTGAACTCAGTTGTAAAATTATCATGAGAAGGTGTATATAGGCAACATTTATATTATATTATACATATCCATACTCAATAGTTTTATTGATTTAATAAGGACAGAGTTTGTAGGCAGAGTTGCCTGTCTCTTATTACTTCAATTATATTTTTCATTGTTATTTTGTAGTCTCTTTCCACCAGTAAAAGTGGTCGCTGCTGTACAACGCAAATTACCTATTGTTCAGATTTTAGGCACTAGAAGATCTAATTTATTAATGTAATTGAAATGGATGAAACTAAGAACATAAAAATGTTGTTTGCTTTCGGCTATTGGATGCTTAATTAGTAATTTGGCAGATAGGATAAGTAGGGAGGGTGTTTCCTGACGGTTGACAATTCATTGGGTTGAGTGCCAACAGCAAATCTAAAATCCCTTAACTGCCATTAATTAATTACCAGGAAATACCCGGCTCGGGTGGAGCGGGTCGTTACGCTCGGGCCCCACGTAAAACTGTGAAAGGTGAAGAGAAATCAAAATAACATGCAAAGCTGGTACAGAGACCTAGCCCTGTGTATTGCCTGTCGTTGTGCAGTGACACCAACAGGCCACCACAGATGCCCTGCTTGCAGGTACAGCTCGGGCACAGAGGATTATTTTCCAGCAATTATTATTTTCAAGCAATTATTTTCCAATCTATCAATGGAAATGGGAGGGGGAAAAAAGATTTTATTCCCCCCCCCCCGACACTCCTTTTCCTGAGATGTCTGTGTAATCATTAACCAGGAGAGATCTTACTTTACATTAAAATAGAATCCACAGCCTGAGATGTGATGAACATGTGATTTAGAGACTTCACGGTCCTAAAATAGGAGAGGTGTATTCCATTTATTTCTGCTTACACAAGTCCAAGTCAGATGAGGAGCAAACCCAGAGAGCTACCTCTGATTTCCTTATCATGAGCATCGCCATTCCTCTGGTGACAATAAACACAGGTAATCAAAAATGAGCACTGGTGCTATTTCATATGATCTCAAACCACGTGAAGATTTTTCTTTTGGTTTGTGAAGAGTTTGTTTGGCTGCCTAAGCACTTCAGACTAGGTTATAATTTACTATTTTTCTGAAATAGTTTTTACTGAATCATAGAATCGGCTGGGTTGGAAAAGACCTCTGAGGTCATTGAGTCCAACCCTTGATTAATTGGTTAATGTTATAATTGTCAAAGAAGATCTTCTCTCCTTTCCCCCTTCCTTCAACAGCACTAGAGAGTTGTATTTGAAATGTACTTACATGCACATAGTCAAAGTTCAGCATTTCCAATGCTTTGGGAGCCCAAACCTATTTCAAATTACCCTTATAAAGTTTATTAAAGAAAATAAACATAATTATCTCTGACACATTTCATAACAGGAGAGAGTATATGTATATATATATATGCAGTTATGAATTTTTATACATTTTTGAATTGTCCCATTAGTGTGTAAAACCCCATCTTAAATACAAGAGATCTCGAAATCCTGGAGTGTAATTTAGACAGCGGAGACATTCTAAACACTTAGGACTTTCACTTGAATTTTTAGTACGTAAAATTGGAATTTGTTGAGGGTTTTGTGAGATCACTTTGTGTTCACTGAGACTCTTTGTGCTATTCAGAAGCAGATCTGACAGAACATCCGAGTTTGCTTTGGTCAGGGAACAGTTTCCCCACCGTTATTCACTTGGATGTGCAACAACTTTTCCCCTCATCCTGAGTGGTGAGCCCTCCAATTTTTCCATCACTGTTTTTAAACCAGAATGCACGTGCAGAGATAGGAAAGTCACTTCAGGCGAAGGTGTAGGAGGTGGAGACACAAATGGCACCGAGAAAGAAAGGGGGAACTGTAGGAAGTGTACAGCAAAGTAGTTCATTTCCTTATATTTGTGAAATGAGTGAGTTCCCACCCGTTAATTTTTGGCCAGACTTGTGCTATATTTTTTAAATACCCTTCAGAATCAGTTGATACCAGGCTTAGATAACTCATTGAGCCACTTTGCCTTTTCTTTAGTAAAATAAATCAGGCTTTGTTTTGTTGTTTTTTTTTTTTTTTTTCCAGGCTGCTGTCTCAGCAACATTTTAACGCCTTTAAGAAGAATAGGAATTCTAATGTACCATAAAAACCCCTAAAACTCACTAGTTATTCAATGGCCAGTTGTTGGAGTTTAAATAGTGTTCCCATGGGACAGGAAAAATAACTTCTGATAAGAAACAATGTAGTCTGGTGGTAAAGATCTTTTGACTGTGAGCTTTTACAGTGATCATTCTAATAATTCACATGCTTTCATAACAGAACAAGATATCTCGTGATTCTAAATGAAGGGTGGATATTAGTGCATAAACTACACACAATGCCCTTCCAGCTTTTTGTTTAGATGCCGTTTAAATACAGCAGCTCAAATCCTGCTATCACTGAAGGGAGGGAAAGAACTTCAAAGGGAGCAAGAACACACCCTCTTTATCTGATCTAGTAGAGATACAATGGCACAATGAATATAAGAGCGGTTTTTGGTTTGGTTTGGTTTGGGTGTTGTTTTTCTTTTTTTTTTTTTTTTGGATGTAAATCTAAGGGTAAGAAAACAATGTCTCATTATTGCTCTGTTTTCCCCGTGGGACACACCGAAGTAAACATTATAGTACACTGGAATTTTTAATTTTTTTTTTTTTTTTAAATGCAGATTTTGTCTGCAACCAGATCCCATTCAGGACATACAGGTGTATTTCTTTCTAACCAGACATCTAAATTATATTTCTTCTGGGGAAAAAAAAAAAAATCTAATATTATATGGTCAAAAACTCAGTGGTACTGATAGTCTTTTCCTAAATCTGAGACTCACCAGAGTGGTTCATATCAAGGCATTACTGGGTAACCTGGTGTTTGTTGGAGGCCACATTTAGAAGTTCGGATGTATAGACAAAAAAGAATCTTAAACCATCCGATAGTAATTGCAGCACATTCCTCGTGAGGAAAATTGACCAAATGTTTAAAATTTGGTTATATTTAGTGCAAGATGCAGGGACAGTTCATTAAGTGCCACTTGAGATAAAAATAATTAATTTTTTAAACTAAACTAAAGGCAATTAATGGCATTGTGGTATGCATTACAGGAAAATGCCTTTCAAGTTTCTTGCAGGTGGTACAGTTTTATTTTATGGTGGAGCTGGGTTAGGTTGATGGTTGGACTGGATGATCTTGAAGGTCTCTTGCAACTGATTCTGTCATCCCTCCAGTGCAAAGCAAAAAAGCTCTCCTCAACAGATAGTGGGCAGATCCTCTGCTGATATCCTTAATTGAGTGATTAAAAAACAAACAAACAAAAACAAACAAACAAACAAACCCCAACAAAATAAAACCAAGCATTTTGAACCTGTGAGACTTCGGGGATAGAAAAGAGATCCAGAAAAATACACTTTGTAACTTACCCAGTGGGTTGATTAGAGTTACTGTTACAGGAACAATTGTTCTTGCTGAGACAGTAAGCTGAAGAAAGGTCCTGAAATTGCTAATGGGAATCTTGGAATTGTATTTCTTACAGAAACCAAAGGAATGGTTGTCTTAGCATTTTATTTCATTATTGCACACTGAAGCTTACTAGGAAATTAGATAATATGTGGGGTTTATTTATTGCACCCACTGTAATACAATTAAGTCTGCGTGATTCAGTTTGCAAATATAATGTGGCTTTTTATGTTATCTCGATTCAGTTTCCCATCTAGAGCATGTGGGAGCAAATATGAGCTTATTGCTTTCATTCTTTATATGTACTGTTATGCAGTAGCGTATTGATTTTGTGCATTTAACTTGGTGCAAATTACCCTGGCATTTAAATGAGTCTGTGGATGTGAAGTGTTCAAACCTCTCCCCTTTTTTTTTGTTGTTTTAAATATAGCTTTGCTAAAAATCTCTCCTAAGATTTTTCATCTTTAACTTTCTCTTCACCAGTATCACATGCTCCTGTATAAGCATAAGTGATGATAAATGTAGGAAAATATGTGATCACAGGATTATCAGAACACGCTGGGAATACTTGTGTGTATCTCTAGGAAAAAGGGTTTTTTGTCTTCAGCATCTTTACTGGTGCCAAAACAAGTAAGACTGCACACAGCTCAAGGCTCACACCTTGGGTTTGCAGCGTTGGAAGTCATGGGTTGTGTTGTTTTCACCATCAGGCTGGACAACTTGAATGAGCCTGTCATCTGCACATGGTGTTAAGGCAATTTCAAGGCACAGTTCCGCCCAGAAAAAAAACAAAAAATAAAAATAGTATAATACACTTTAATGGATTCAATTTAGCCTATCATTTTTATGCTTAATGTATAAAATACGAATTACGAAAAAAAAAGTTTTCTGTGACTTGTTTTGCGTTGTGCAAATTAGAGGTGTTTTTCATTACTCTGCCTTTCTTACTTTCAATTCCACTGTCTTTTTTTGTCTGCTATCTGTAATTCCTTTGTCCAAGGGGGGCTGTAATAATCAGCTATCACCTTATTTCACCATGTTAAATGGGGATTTTTGGGGTTTTTTTACTCAAAAAGTGAGATAGAGACGTGCCAGCTGCTGTTACAGCCGAAAGGAAGAGATGTGTATTTAAACTCCTGTGCTTGGAGAAGAGACTTGATTGTCGTACAAATTCTGCATTTGCTCATCCCTCTGTTTCTTTCCTTGCAGATGGAAGTGGCAGTATTCATCTTCTGCAGGACTCAGATGGTGTTAGTGTGTGTTGGGCAAGGCAGTGAAGCCAATGATTGAATCAAACATCAGAAGTTAGAGGACAAACATTTAATTTCTGATTCCTAATTGTGTTTAGGTGAGCCCTGCAATGAAAGGGAACAGGAAGCTTCCCTGACCTGTGGATTTTCTGGAGCTGGATACAAAAATCTGTCACTTGTGTCAGTGTACAAACCACTCTGGCTTCAGCAGCAAAGGTGAGTATTTGGTATGTTAGCATGAAATTTGAATGACCTCATACAGTTTTTCCACCTGGTTCACTGGATTATTTTTAAATAGCAAAGAAACTGTTATATTCCTGATAGTTATTTAGTTTGTTCCTGGCTTTATAAAATATCAGTATCACCTCTTCATCCCAAATCAGATGCTAAAATTTCCCTGCCTCTTGGTATTTCTGATTTTAATTAACTAATCATTTATTCAGAATGCAGAGACTGCCATTAAGATGTTGCAATTAAGGAATACCACTTTTTCAGGTATTTTGTCAAACAAGTACGATATATGTGACTATATAACCCTCAGATGTGAAGCAGTGGAAATGTTTTTTGCTTCTTTAGATTATAAAGTTTTGGGCCTTTATCCTGGCAGGTTCCTTCTTGATCTGTGAAGGTTCTGCAGCATTCACTGATGATCTCACAATTGACATATGTCTCATCCTATTGTTTTCTTGCTTTACTTCATCAGTTATGTTATTCTTTGACGCTTTTCCTACTGCCTTCTCATCACTTTTCTTATCTCTTCCCACATTTGTTTCCTTGTGGCATTGCCTCATTCAGTACATTGCACTCTCCAAGTTCCTTGACAGCTTCTGGATTAATTTCTATTTTTTCTTTTAGGTAAAGGTTTTGTTTAGCCTTTGATTTATTTTCCTCTTTTGCCAGTTCCTTTCCTGGAATTCCAGTTATGCAGTCCTCTTGTAGTGGTATTAACAATTCCCCATGTTTATGGGCTGTACACCATTAGGATTTTTCTTAATCACATTCTGGGATTTTGGTTTCCTCTGTTTCCAGCGTTTGCTGTTACACCTGGCCTTTAATTCATGTTAACCTCAACTGCACGAGTATTTAAAATACTCAGTGAGTATTTTATTTTATTTTATGATATTCTTCTCATCAAAGCTTAGTTTTCAAGTTATTTCTCCAGCAAAGTTCTTCCACACACTGGTCCATCTTCTCTCTCTTTCTCCACCTCTGCCCCCTACCCCCAACAATATATGGCTTGCCCTTCTTAAACTGCTTTTTCAAATTTCTGTAATCCACACATAAAAAGGAGCATAATTTTCCTCTAGTACTTTTAGCATAAATTATGGTCAAAGAACAATTTCTGAGATTGCCCAAAGCTGGTATAGAGCCTGTGCTAAAAACAAGGGAAGAAATATTTCCCCCTAGAAACTCTCTTGATCTGTAGAGGATTACTTTGAACTCTTGTTCCAGAAAATTTCTTTTTTTCCATTGCTCTAAGTTCTATATAAGCAATGTAAATTTTTCATGGGCTTATTAGAACTTAATTTGCATGCGTATTTGTGTCAGTTCAAAGGCGTTTGTGATATTGAAGATTAGGAAGAAAACATGACTAACCAAATATTTAGGGCAGGGGTGTTGAGCAAAATTTTCCAGATATTTATGAATTTACTCAAAGTAAATACAACTTTCAGAGGAAGCAGGTTTAGTTTGACTTGTGACTAAGACAAGGGGAAATCTGTTTCATTCAGAACTTCACACTACAGTGGTTTACTGCCAGTGAATTAAATATAATTTACTTCTTCTACAGCCTTAAAGATAGCATAACATGCTTTGATGTTAATATAGTGTAATTTTTCATTAAAACATCATATAGAGAGAAAATGACACCTTTCACTTCAATAGGAAGGCTGAGAAAGTGTGTTAGAATTTATAATCAAGGTTTAAATTCAAATAATATTGTCAAAAAACACTAATAAAAAGAAGCTGCACTTTCCTATGATGGGTATGAACTCACCCTTTAGAACTGCAGTAAAATGTCAGCGATGTTAACTGTCAGAAGTGAGTGATGCTGCACACTAAAGCAACCTTTGCATACTGCCTGAAACTTCCTAAGTAGAACACATCACATGAATATCTGCACTCTCACTACTCTCATTTTTAAAATATTGTATACATTTATGCAAAAATGGCTTTTCCCCCCTCTCTATTTATTTCTATCTAGTTGTAGGTGGTAGAAAAGGCAATTTGAAGGTTGAGAAGACAGATAGATCTTCTTTCTTATTGTAGACACCAGATTAATCTGTTGGAAGAACAGTTCCACCTTTCCATGCCTTCATTTCCTCACCCTGGAGATGTAGACCAGAACAGCATGGCTAAAAATGACAGCAAATTTGGAATCTCTACTAGAGCTCACCCAAGCTACCCTGAGGTGCAGCCATTCATTAGAAAATGTGCTAATTTCAAATCCTTCATTGCTTTAGGTACAAAGAATTTTTTTTTTTCCCAGAAACATATTTTTCTTTTTAGCATTTACTGTATGCTCTTTATATTTTTGTAGCTGTATTGTTTGTATCCTAAGTTTTGGGAGAGGAGCCAATGGTTGTATTGCCACAGAGAACAAACTGCCATGACTTCTATGTGACAATCGTGTTTGGTTTTTATGTGGCTGTTTTTAGTTTTTGTAATTTTTTTTTTCCATTGCCTTTGAATTTTTGCAGTGGGAGGGACCACACATTGTACAGTGTATATATACTGTATATATATATATAACTACAAATCCCAGGGAAAGGCAAGGTAGCAAGGGATAAACACAGTATTCTGTTAAGAAATACCGCTTTGTAGGCAAAAAAAGCCCTTCTCCTAGCTCCATATTGGACAAAGAAAATTTGTTGTGCTTATGTTTTAAAATCAGTTTCCAGCAGGACAGGTACCTTGTTCCTGCATTGGGCTGTACCTGTAGCTTTATGTGCTGATCTCCCGTGGGTTTCTGGTCGCTGTTTTACACGTGGCAATGGAGGCACGTTGATAATACTTAAATTTGTGTGGGAGGGCTCAAGTGAAATCTTCCCTACTCCAGCCTGTAGCCTCTGAAGACAGGGAGCTCATGCCCTGGGATGCAGGAACCTTGCTCAGGCACAGAGGGGCAGGTGAGGAAGCAGCTGGTTCAGTAGGAAGATTTCCAGAAAAGTCAGTCTGACTGCAATCTGGGGGTTTCCAGGGTGGGAATGTGGATTGACTCCATTTTCTTTGGCCTGGCATCAGCCCGATATTCTGCACACAGAGAGGGACCAACATGACCCATTTTTCCTGCCTGAAAGCCTCAATCCTATTGAGGTAGAAGTGGCTTTGTGCTGAAGCCTTGCAAGGCTAATCCTACCTGGCCCAGAACACGGTGCCACCCCCCTGCCTTGGGTTTTGCTGGGAATAGGGTGCCAGTTGTGAAAAAAGCTCGTGTATACAACTCTACTAAACCCCTGAACAAGGTTGTCAGTGCAGGCAGAAAGGTCTCACAGGGGTTCCCATGAAGCAAAAGTGGACATGCTCCCAAAGAAAACCAGATAAGGAAGACAATTCTGAGAATGTGCTCCTGGGCGAACGTGACTTTGTGTTTGTTTGCAATCCGTGTAAACATGGAAGGATAAAAAAGGGGACCCGAATGAGAGCTATTGTTAGCAAAAGCAAAACTTGCTGCAGAGTAGGAAAACCCACCTTAAGAACCTAAACAAACCACAAAACAAAGGGTAAGCAGGTGCAGAACTTGGAAAAAGAGATTTAACAGTAAATCTCTGTTTCCTTATTGTTCTGAAGGACCCAAATATAATTTACACTAATTTGCTCCCCTCCTCTTTGATGCTTCTAACTGCCAAGTTGCAACTGGAAGTGATTAATTTTGATGATGAGAGCATAATTTTCCTCTAATTTAGAATTTCTTCCTTTTTCTTTGCTTACTTTTTGCATGGGTCTCTACTTCTTCCTTAATTAGGCAGTTTTAGGAACTTTATTTTGGGTCTCAAATAATTAATGCTGTGGTGAATATTTCCACTGTTGCTTGTAAAAGGAGACATCATTTAGAAAATGCAAACAAAATTCAAGTCACAGGGGAGTTAGACCTATATAGTAAGAAAGCAATTCTGCCGTGGAGAATTTGTATTTTGAAGGGACCAAATAATAAGAGAAAATGTTGTTATGTCATTTAAGAATGTGGGATGAAGAGCAGAGCAATGGAGTGACTTGCCTAATGGTTTAGGTCTGGGAATAGAATCCAGACTGCCTGACTCCCCAGGCAGAGCATTAAAAACAGATTTCCCTTCTTTCCTCCGTGAAAAATAAGTGAGGGCTACCTGTTCAGCAGCCTGGATTTGATGAAATGCACGCTGGATATTTTATTTAATGAACTGTGTTTTGTCATAATGAGAGTATTTTCTAAAAGAATCAATATTTTAACTCACTAGTGATAAATCATGTATAGGTTCAGTGTGTCACTGCTAGAAGGATTCCTCTTCCTAATCAAAATGACTGTATCATGTCAGAAGACACTGATGTTTATTTTTCAGGGAGTGAGCACCAGAAAAATGCTGCACAGGATGTTCTTTCTCTGCAGCCCTTGTTAACATTTACCCCTGAAACACATGGCCTGAGCCTGAAGGACTGCAAATAAATCTGTTGCCTGTAAAAGATACAGATGAAAAAAATCCATTTTTTTTTTACTTAGTATTACCTAGTGTGTGCTGCAGAAAGCTCACCCTTTCAAACCAGCCATGGTTTTATGTCCTAAGGAAATGCTCTGACAATTTACCTCTATAAAGTACATTCTCCAGTAGGGAATTAGAATTGGAGCCCTGTTAGAGGGCTGAATGGGGTAGATTTTGGCCTGAGAGATACCAGATGTAGTAAAACCTGCCTGGAGTGGTTTCTCTTTTCACTGATCTTAAGGAAGGTATTAACAACAAACTGGAACTCACAGAAGAGAAGAAATATGTTACTTAACTACATAGAAAGGGTATAGAAAGGTGCATTGTAGGATATGTAGAAGTGAGATTTAAAGGGGAACCTTCTGTACTCAGTAACAGCAACTATAATAAAGGTTGGAGTTTGTACATTATGTATTCCCAGACATGTCCCCAAGCTATCCTTAATGAATGCAGTTCTCATTAGTTTAAATGCTACTTACATGCAGCTAGCAATAAGATAATTAAAGAAGTTCTTAATTTAGAAGCATTTTGTGTGGTTATTCCACATGAAGTAGCAGAGCTATAAGTTGTTGAAATTGGGACAGAGAGACGAATTTTCAGAGGTGCATTTAACAGCTTTGGGGAGGGGGTAGTGGAAGAGGAGGGAAATGACCCTGGTTTTGAAGGATTAAAAATCTATTTTCCAAAGGCCTACTGTCTGCCAGCAGAGACTCCATCTAACTTAAGGTAACTAAATCTTTTGGGGCAGGAGCTCTCTTTGTGTTGGGTGCTTGCACAGCACTAAGTGTAGCAAAGTTCTGGAGTTCTGTAGCAACAACACTGGTGACAATAATAATTCACTGGCAGATTATGAGGTGTATGAAGCTAATATTTCAAGGACACTATAGCAAAAAATTCCTGCTTCCTGCTACTGCTGAGCTCAGGAACTTTCCACATTTGTTGCTAGGACAACTGCCACCCAAAAATTGTCCAGAGGGTTACCTCTCTTCATTCGGATAAGTTTTCCCTGGCTTCAGTCCTGAGTTTACTTTCACTTGCCTCTCATCTCCATTTTAGCAGGTATGTGAGGGCAACCCAGCAACTTCTGATGAAATAGGTTTTTGTCCCCGTTTTCTTGTAAACATTTTTAGATGTAGAGAAGTTCACAGGCTTCAATATGAAACCACCAAAGCTGTCTGCTTTATTCCTGCAGTTCACTCCAAAGCGTTATGAACCGAAAGTTAGAACTTCTACCAACATGGAAGCTGAACTTGACTGGGCTTGGTTTTGTGCCATTTTGTGTCAGTCTTTTAGAGAAATAAGTGAACTCCCCATTTTGAAATATTTTAGCAGAAGAAGTCCTTATAATAAGTGATGTGAACATGTAATATCTGATAATGGATTTCTACCTCGGTGTGCCAAAATCAGCAGTGTAGTCGTCTCTTACAGAGTGTTTAAAATGAGAACAACTCTGGAATTATGTTTGTTTAAAAACAAGAAAAAAAACCCCATACTTTTGTGGTCTGTTTTTGTAATAAGTCAGGAAAAAGAGTTCAGTTTATAGTTTGCATGATGTAAAATAACTGAATTTCAGCAAACCTGGCTTCTAGCCTGGCTTTGTAAGTCCATATTTGTCTAATATGAGTAATTCAATGTTTAGTATTGTAATTGCATAGTTCTTCATGTCTTTAAGAAAAAAATCCCAAATCAAAACAAATAACACTGAAAAAGTGACATTTAATGTCATTAGCTGTAATGTCTAAGTGTAACAAGCCTATGGGTAATAAATTGATTTTTAATATACCAGGACATGTAAGGAAGCTGTAATCCCTGTCATCTATGCAAAAATCTGCTTTTTAATGTTATAGTTTTGGGGTTTTTAAGAAATCTGGTTCATCAGCTACTCTCAGCCAAGCATTGCTGCCTGAACACTGTACGTACAGGTGTGGGGGGTTACAACTTTGACCTTTAGAAATGGGCTTTAAATATGACTGTAAAGGTTGTACTTACACCGTGAGGGTAATGAAGAGGTGAGAGATTTTTCTGTGTGGCTTAATGTTAACGCAGTGAAACAATCCACTTAAAGCATACCTCTGGCCATCTCTCATGATATTGGCTGGCACAGGTCAATCCTGTAGCAGCAGGAGTTTCATTCAGTGCTTGGTTGGATATTTGCTTGTGGAACCAATGGAAAAAACCATGTTCTCAAGCAGCTAATAGGAGGGAGAAGACAATAAAGTTGTTCAAGCTGATTTGCTGGCCAGTTTGTCCTCCTGCACTGAGGAGGGAAAGAGTGGGATATCTCTTTGATAAACAGGGGTAAAGAATATTTTGCAAACTGCTCTTTGCGGTCTTCCCAGTGGCACGAGCCAGAGAGCTGCTGGTGAGGAGCCTTCCCTTGTGTATGCAGACTGGGTAGAAATTAGACCACAGTAGGGACCTATTTGCAGTATTTTGATGAAGTTGCTCTTAGTCCAATTTCTTCCCTGTCCCAGCAGCTCTTTCTCAGAGATTTCCTCTGTTATTCAAGAATAGGGTGTTGTCATTGTTTAGGATTACTCAATAAAACCTTATGTTCATTTATATGATGGGAAAATAGTAAAAATGAGTAAAGACTGTCTGAAAGTACTGTATTCATGGCAGTGGTGGTCAAAACCTCAGGGTTAAAATCTGCTGTTCCAAGTTACATTCACTTCTTATGTATGTACTGCTTCCTAACACGTGCAGGAAGGAGTCGCCTGTGAAGTTCTTTTTTTATTATTATTTTTAAACAGTTCTCTTGTTTTCAGCAGCAGTATAAATTCCTATGAGTTTAGCAGTAATTTTAAAATTTTCACTTTTCTTACAGATGATGTGAAGAAGTCTCCTGGGATTTACACAACTCCTGCAGTGGGGCATTGAGCTGCTGCTGCTGTAAATGTTCAAGATCTGAAGGAATCCCAACAGCCAGGTAAACGCTCTTACACTGGCAAAGATTGAATTGCAAGATGCTGATGTTTCTGGTCACATTTTTTTTTTAAAATAAGTTGTTAATGGGATGCAAATCAGATAATTGCAATGGAGCTACAGTGACCCAAACCAGCTGTAAAGCTTCATTCATACTTTTATGGAAACTCTTAATCATTTTTGCAAAGTGAATCAGTTTCAACAGGCAAAATTTACACCTACTCAAGGGTCAGTATTCTCACAAGAGAGAAATCACTGAGTTTTAAGCAAGTTGTGGCAGAAAAAGCAGAGGGTTGTTGCTAAAGAGGCTGGGTCTTCTGAGATCACAGATTTCATTAGGGTGAAGCATTTATGTCTCTGAGTCACTTTACCAAAGTTTTAGTATGAATCAGTTGTAAAAGCTGATGTGAACATCAGGATTGTACCCAATTTTGAACCCAATTTGATAACCTTTTCCACACTAACAAACCACCACTTGAGGAAAGTTTTGTTGCTATAATCAATAGGATTCATTATTTTAAAGGTGTGCTCAATAAAAGGTTCCAAAATTGAGCCCCTGGCTCGCCCTGTGAGTCTGTGAGTGACACAAGCCCTATCTCATCTTCCCTTTAAAGAACTCTTCTTGCTTTTACTAATTTGTTGGGAAAACACTGTTCAAAAAACCTAATACATGCAATAAGTAAACAAGGAAATGTTAAGAAAACAGAAAAGTATTTGTAGAACTGCCAAGTTATTTTAAGGTTTGGAAATGATCTCATAACGCAAAATAAAAAAAAAAAAAAAGGAATAAAATTGCTTATTAAATAAAATGTCAGAAATTTAATTGGTGTAATTGTATTTCCTGGTAGGATTTCTGGTCCTTTTGGTGATTGATTTAAAGGAAATAATTGTCTTTGTAATTTTAAACCACAATCATTGATTAATTTTCAGATTATTTGGAGATAATAGTAGCATATTTCCCATTCTAGTATGTTAATATGTCTGACAATCAGTAGGAAAAACAGATGCATACAAGGAATAACCCATTGTACAATTTTTTGGGTGTATTTGAGATCACCGTTCCAGCCTAACTATCAAAAATCTCTTGTTTGCCAGTGTGGGTTGTTCTGAACAAGCCCCCTCTTTTCTTCCAGCATTTGAAGTCATTTTCCCCCAACACCCAGATTACTCATCTGACTCCTATTTTCCCCTCAACTCTGGTAACTAATTAAACAGTAAATTAGCACATATATTAACAGATTACATGCCTTGGTAACAGTGCATGAGATCCTTTGGCTGTGTCTCTGCTCATCCTCTTGTACTTATTTTTAATTAATCGGATCAACTGAGATTATAAATCCATCTTTGATTGTTATCAGAAGAAAAAAAATATTCCATCTAGAGAACTTATTGTTTAGTAAAAGAAGGAGAACACTCGGGAGAATCAGTGAAAAGAACCTTTTTCCTGAGAATATGTTGGACAGTTTTGAATTTCAAAAAGCATATCCTCTGATTCCTGCAAAAAAATCTTGAGGCCTTACTAATTTCTTCTTCATCAACCAGGCAAAATTTGGACAAAACAAAAATACTTTTGACAAAGAAAATGAGTCCCAAAGTTCAACTGAAACGTTTGAGAAGTGCATGTTTTTAATATAACAATTCTGCTCTTAAAGCAAGTTGTGAAATGATAGTTTAGAAATCATGGGGTTTTTTTCACAACCTTCCTGGCTTCTCTTTTTCTCTACAGCTGGTCGCCAGTTGGTTTAGTATTTGACATCAAGCATACTTTGGGAATTTTCTGATGATGGAAGATCAGTCTTGAATGCCCTCAGTAAAAGGCAAAAACCCTTGGGTTTCATGCTCTCAAAAATACAGGTATTGGCTGATAGAGCAGCATTACATTAGCATATCAAAAAGTTTCAGGTTAAATTTTCAAAGACATTAAATACATATTTTCCTGTTTAAGTATGATAGTAAATGAAAATTCTCTTAGGCTTTTGTTCAGTTAGACAGATGTCCTGGGAAAAATTCACCTAAGCCTTTGGCCTTTGAAAATGTGGAATGTGGTGGCTAAAAAGTCCATTTAGCAAACTCTACTGCTTTGAGCCAAAAAATGGGCTGAGAGCTTTATGTGACATGCAAAGCCCTATTTTTACACTGGATAACTTGGTGAGTTTCCCACAAAGTCACTAAAGAGCCTGTGAATGTTCAGGAATTCTGTCCATCGCAAGGGACATAGTTTTGAAACTTATGCTCAAAGTTATGGGTACATTTTATTTATTTATTTTAATCATTCTTGACAGAAAACTAGTCCATGCTTATTTTGGGTCTTTTATGACATACTGAGCACTACCTGTATTTAAAATCAAACCCTTTGGAATCACTACACAAATATAAAAGGGTTAATGTAAAGACACAACCTCTGGTCTTTCATGTGGCAGTCGGTAAGATCAGCTGATCAGCACATGTGATCCAAACCTTTTAGAGACGCTTTCCTGAACATTCCAAAGCAACCCATTTTTTGCACTGACATTATGTACCAAAGAGGCTATTTTGGGATGTCTCATATCCTGGTATTTACAAACACTGTGATAATTTCTTCACCAATTGATGCTTCCACGGAATGTGAAAGAAAGGAATAATGTGCGTTCCTGTATATCCTCATGTCAATGTATTCCATCTTGGAATGCAGTCACTTAGTGTTCCCCACCTCTGGGGGTTCATAGGCTTGGCAAGGCACTGGCTACACTGGCTATTTTTACATTTGGTTTGGGGTTTTTGTGTTTGGTTGGTTGGTTTGGTTTTTTTTGGGTTTGGTGGTTTGGGTGTTTTATTTATTTGTTTTTTGTTATTGTTGTTTTTCTTTGGTTTGGTTTGATTTTTTTTGGAGGGAGTGGTATTTGGGGTCCATTTGCTTTCTGATAAAACTGTAAACCCTCCAGTGTAAAGGCGGTGTCTCTCCAGATTGCTACAATGTTTATTCCTGATCCTTCGAGGATTTTTGAATAATGCAGAATAAAAATAAATCACTATGTTAAATAATAATCTACTCATTTAAGCACCAGCTACCGCTATTAAGGTGGAGCTAACAACAGTTTTTGTGAGAGTTCAGTCTGAGTGAAAAAAAAAAAAAGTGAACAATAAACCACATCATCTTTTACTGCAGCCAAATATTTGTAAACTGAAGTTGCTGAAAACGTAAGTGGTAACAGTCATCTTGCAAACAGATGGGACAGTGCTGTGTTTGTGAACTTTTGCCCTAGGAAGCCAGAGGGTAAAGGAAAGAGGAGAAAGTAGAAGAAATGCTTAGTAATTTTTACTTT
This sequence comes from Pyrocephalus nanus, assembly GCA_038380795.1. Lineage (NCBI taxonomy): Eukaryota > Metazoa > Chordata > Aves > Passeriformes > Tyrannidae > Pyrocephalus > Pyrocephalus nanus. The sequence goes on from CM076267.1 coordinate 38,026,430, forward strand.
TTATTCAGTATTACCTTACAATTATTGTTTCACTCAGGCACACTTGTGTAATAAATTTACAGAAACAGTCTCAGAGCAATTCAGATACAGCAGGTAGGTGTGTCTTCGGAAACTGCCGCTGATGTTTGTATAGTTGTTGGGTTGGTTCACTTTTCTTAGTCACAGTACACAGAGTGACAGAGTGGTCACTGGACTATCAATGATGTCACAGATTAAATTGCGTTCTATAAACAGAAATTTACACTCTGTACTTTCAACTGAACTGAAAAAGCATTTAAAATTTACAATAAAGAGTCTACACTTTTTATCTTTTTAAATCTTCTGCTTTGAAGTCCAAATAAATTAAATTCATAGGGTTTGTGAAGGTGCCTTAGTGTGGTCTAAAATTTAGGCAAGAAGGTAATGTACTTAAGAATAATCACTTTGCTGTGTATGTTAAGTGCTCATCTACTTTAAAGCACGAACTTCACTGCAGAATATTTTAACTTTTAATGTTCCAGAATTCCTTATACACCTTGGCAATGTATAATACACCTGCTATATTAATGCAGGATGTTGGTTTTCACTGCCAGGTTTTTTCTCATCCTCTTTCCTAACTGACAATAGCAAACTGTTTCCTACACAGAGAAATCACCAACACTCCCAAATGTGGTCAGGTAGGAAATGTTTTCTACAGAGGTTGGTACATGAAATGAGTTGGTGTGCAGGCTTTCAGCATAACTGCCGAGATACATCCAATACAAGCCAGCTGGGGACAACCTGAAATCGGTGCTACTGGCAGGGCTATTTCTATATGTGAAGCCTCCTGCTTCCAAGACAGAGCTGGGCAGGTCCAGGACACAGCCCAAGAAGAAACTGGAAACACAGCCTGTCTGTGTGGCAAAGTAATCACCAAAAGTAAAAGCTATTTTAAGGTAAGGCTTAACAAATTTGGCTCTGGACTCTGCTGCCTCTTCCATAGTTCAGGTTTCGGTCTGAAACTTTGTGCCTGTGTTTATTTCCATGCAGAGTCTGATATCAGGTCAGTCCACTGTACCAAATAGCATGAATGTTTTAGGTTTAAAGAGAGTTTTCTGCCTAAAATTTCTGATGCTAGTGACCAAGCTCCTGCATGGAGTATCAGTTTTTTAGTTCAGGGAAATAATTAGTATAAGAACTGTTATTTTACCATTTGCTTGAGTCATAATCAGCTGGGGGCTTCCGTGAACAATGACTTTTTAGTTGTCTTCACTGCAGCCTGATCTCTCTGTCTGATGCTGTTGGCAGGTCCCTGTAAGGTTTGTATTCTCATTAACAAAACACTACATTTACACAGGGAGGATTCCCAACATTTCAGATTGCAATGAGAATGAAACAGGTTGAGCAAAAATGTGCCGATGCACTGTCTCAAACACACATTTGCTGCTGTTGCAGCTCCTCTGTGGAACATTCTGCCCATGTGGATACTCTCTTTAAGGACTTCATTACAAATTCCAATCCTCCTTCAGCAAAGGTAAATTTAAAGTACTCTAAGCTGTGTATCCAGGCTGAGACTTTGTGCCTGACTGAAGTAAGTCCAGAAAGGCCATTACATCTGTCTTCAGCAGGAGAGGGCCAAGGGGATGGTAGATTTGGTAAAGAACATTTGGAAATCTTATTATTTCCACCTGAGTGTCCATAAACTACAGAAGCACAGAATTTTTAAAGTTAATTTTAAGGGTGGCCCCATAAAGAATTGATAGCTTTTAAGCATTAAATTACTTATCAGCCCTAATTCTGTCGTTAACCACTCTAACATGCAGAAACAGAATCCTTTCTGGTCAGCAGAACTTTCGGGAAGGTTTTTGAGCTTAATGCTCTAAACTGAATGAGCTTTTTTTAAAAAGCAACCAAATGTTCTAAATTAAGGTCATAGCAGTTACTAGAAAAGTGGAAGAGAAGAAAGCTACTTCCTCTGGCTTGGTTTCTTATAGAAGACAAAGCATTTACTACAAAAGGTCATTGACACGATGGCAGAACATGAAAGAACTGTATTGAGGATGGGAACTATTTCCAACATAACAGCAGGAATGGCTTTAACAGAACTTTCAAGAAAGTTTTTTGAGGTGTTTAGAGTTTGTGTGTTCTCTTTGATTTCAGGTATATTGAAAAGCCCTGCAAATATATTCAGCACTACTTAGCTTTGTGGTCTATAGATGTCATAATTTAAATACTTTTTTCAACTCTGTGGGAATAATGTTTGCTTATTTCATTGTGAGTTTCAGGTGGAAATTGTGGTTTCTTATATGTGTCTGTGTTTTGAACATGCTTTATGAAAATACAGTTTATTACCTGCCAAACCTGCTCAGGTGAAGGCTTCACTTTGGGAAAGAAAATAAAAACAAAGGTTAAGGTTTAAGATAGAGTTAAGATCTTTGAAAGTGGTTTCTTGTAAATGGTTTTACCCCTTTGAATGTAGAAATAGGAATACTTCAAGATGTTCATAAAGTTCTTATTAGACTTGTACATATTTAGAAGTAAATATAGGTTGTCTTAGTCAGAATAATACTGCACCAGATGTGACTCTCTCGTTCATTTTAGCAAATTAGTTTGGCTGCTTATGAGGAAGTGACTTCAGTAAGGAAGCACAGTAATTCCATTATCAAGCACTCATTTTCTAACCCTTTCAACAAAATGCATAGGAACCCAAGGTAAGAAAAACATTTATTTGCAGCTTCTTGTCTTCAATAACTCATTATGTTACATGCATGATTCACCCTGGAAGGTTCATCTGTCACAGGGGAAGCAGGAGGAAGAACAAAAAGATCTAACAGCATCCAAAATATATCATTGCGCTGTAGGCAAGTAATACTATTTCCAGGCAAATTAGCTCAGTTATCTCTTGGGAGAAAATTCCTCCAGCCCCTGGGCCTTATACCCTTTGTTCCTGATCATCTTGAGACAAGCAATTAGAAAATCTCTGGCTTGGGAACCATGCTGCCCCCAGGGTGGCTCTTGCTCATTGTGAACAACTGGATTTGGATTGCTGAAAATGCAATGTGTCCTCTGAACATTACTGTTAATACAGTTTAGGGAATTGAAGTAATGGTAACAATCTGAGAGTGTTTTGAACCTTTCCCAGTCACTGTTCAAAATTTGCATTCTCTTGCTGTCAGTGAGAAGGAAAAAAAACCATGTAAGAGTAAATTCACAAAATTACAGGACAGGCAGTGTAAGTATCTTTCTTGAGAGAAAATCTGTCTTTGGAGAAAACTTCTGATGCCTTTGGGTAATATTTTTTTTGCCAGTTTTACTTGTCTTTATTTCATACATATAAATTCACTATGGGTTGAAAGAAAGGCAGTGTCAAATTCATCTGTATTTTCATCTCGATAGGCAAGACATCTTCACTTCACTTTGAGTGTTATGCATGGCTTCAACATACAACTGCCTGACCTAAGCTCATCATATATATTGTGGAAGCTAGAAAGAATGTCTTAATTTTTTTTTTTTTTATATCAGTTTAAAGTAGAGGGACCATCTGAGGTTTTTTGTGACTAAGAACACTCAGCCTCTCCCGGCGTGCTTTTCATGCATGTTCAACTACGGGCCAGCAAGATTTGTAAAGTACCCATTCTACAGGTAACATTATCTATACTAATTTAAAGAAACACAACACAAACTTGTGGCCTCTCAGACTCTCCCTTGCAGCAGGTTCCCAGAGCTTCAGATACATTTGCCCTCGTGTTCAGCAATGAAATAATATAGGGATTTAGTTAGAAACCTAAAAAAGGAAACAGGAGATCATCACAGAGGCTCAGGACAACTTTGGAAAGAAACAGGAACGTCAGTCTGTAGCTAAAGGATAGTGTAATTTATGACACTGAATATAACAGCCGTGGGAAAGAGGGGAATGCGCAGATTTATGAGCAGGTCAGAGCAGGTCGAAGTCCTGCCTGCCTCAGCTGCCAGAGTGTATCAATTCCCTTGGAAAGGTGCCTTTCTGGAGAAATTTTTTGCCTAATGCAGCTGCATGAATCAGCAGTCTGACACTGCTGCTTTGCAATGGGATGGGAGCTGCACCGATGTCTTGGTGACTGGTCTGAGTAATTTTGTTACTGGGACAACAAGGGTAAACTTCAGCTGTTTGGAGACCTTTCCAAGAAGAGTGCTGGCACTGTCCAGCTGTAAGCAAGACTGGACTTTTGTAGCCTGTGCATCACAGACACTGACAAATCTTAGTGCTATTGTGATCAGATGAAGAAAAATGTTTGCAATTTAATTGGGTTGGGCTGGGGAAAAGAAAATCTGGCGTCATAGACAGGCCACACTCTTTGAAACTGTCTGAAAGGGAAAGAATTCTATTGCAAAAATCATCCTGGCAAATTCTTCTCTTTCCAAGAGTAGACAGATGAGTGTTTTAGAAACACAAGCCTGATTTGCGAATTGAATGTAAACCTGGAATTGTTTAAGGATTTGAGCACACTGGCTAAAAGGACAAAGCCCAAAGCATCTCTTTGCTTTTAGTGCATCAGAAAACACAAAACAAACCCACAGTTTTCTTATTTTTCCTAAATTATGATTGCTATATTAATGGGTTTTTTGATAAAATCTAAGACTATTTTTCAAGGTAAGAAGATCCAAAATGTTATAAAGACATTAGGCCAGTGTGCTGTTATCTCTTGTAGGGTGTTCAAATTGGCAGAGGGCAGGTTTAGATTAGATATTAGGAAGAAATTCTTCCCTGTGAGAGTGCTGAGGCACTGGCACAGATTGCCCAGAGAAGCTTTGGCTGTTCCCACCCCTGTTCAAGGCCAGGCTGGACGGGGCTGGGAGCAACCTGATTGAGTGGAAGGTGTCCCTGCCCATGGCAGGGGGTTGGAATGAGATGAGCTCTAAGGTCCCTTTCAACCAGGCCATTCTGTGATTCTATGCATATCATTATATGTTGTTATCAGATTAAGAGTCCCATATAAACTGGGGGAGGGGTTTGTTTAAAGCCGTTGTGAGGTGTGTGACTGCCTTAGCTCCTGAAATTAGAGACGTTCCATAATCTGCTTAATTGCACAGCACTAAAATGCATGAGAAATGCCATGAAGGAGGCATTGCTTTTCAGCTGAAAGGGCAGAGAATACCCAATGGAAGGGGTTAAACATCTGCCTTGTTACATCCAGTGTGTAACTGGGACAATATGGAAACACGGATAACACCGTTCCAGCGGGGCGGGAGGATGGCAGGTTTGTGAGGGCAGCTGGGGCTGTGGGCAGTGTCATGAACTGCTGGGGCATAATTCCTCAGAGTTCATCCAACACTGCTGGCACAGGCTCAGCAGAAAGCTTAAGTTGTGTTCTTGAAGGGAGCTCAGCGGAGCAACTCTTGGCAGAGCCTTTGAAAGACGGCTTCAGGACCTGGAGAAGGCAGCTGGTAGGAAGTAGGGGCTTGCATTTGGAGCAAATCTGAACGCTAGATAAGAGAGTGTTGTTTATAATAGATTTAAAAACTAGGACCTCCACCAGCAATTAAAGCACTGGTGATGAGATTGGCTTTAATCCACCGGTTTGAAATGATGTTACACGGTGAGGAAAGGAAAATGTGAGGGAAAAATAAACCCCAGGTGTGTTGGTCTTCATGACAAAAGACCAGAGAGAAGGGAATATGGGAAATTTGTAGCATTTCAGAATTTTGCTTTTTGTGTTCTGTATTTTTGATGTGCCAAGTGTATTAATTTTGTGTTCTTTATTTTACCATAGCCTCTGAAAAATAATGAACTTCACTCCCAACAAAATGATTTTTTAGTGAATAACTTCAACTTGTTCTGAAAGTAAACAATTATTTCCTTCACTACCCTCAATACTTGGAAACTATAATTACTAAATAAGTTTTAAAAAAATGCCTTAGCTGATTGGTATCTTAGAGGGGAGTTTAATTACTGTATTTTTTTCTGCAGTGATGGAAACGGAGTTTAGCCTGTAACATTTTATTTTATTGCCGTTCCATTTAGAACCTGATCTTTCATCTACTAAAAAATCACCTCTGACGGAGATCCCAGCAGCAAACGAACCGAGAGCAGCAGTTCTGTGTCCTGTCCCACATGAAGGGCACTGATTACCACCGAAGAGTGCAGGTCTGGCATATTTTTTTTAGACTTCTTATACAACATATTTCTCTCAGTGTGATAGACCAGCAGCTTGTACAGGTAAGGCAGTCTTGAAAATTCCTATGGATTTGATTCCTTAGAGCTCTTTGCTGACCAAAAGCTCACTGGTTAACACGTCCAGCTGCTGTTACAGAAAAACATGTTGAATTCATGTGGCCTAAGCTGAGAATAGGTTTGTTTCTTGGTCTCCAAGTAGGCTGCCTCAGGGGTGAAGATCCTGATGTCAGATGCTCTGCAGCCTGTGGAGTTCAGAGGAGTTCCACGGGACCCCAGCCAAAGTGAGGGGGACTTGGCCAGAGCCCTCAGCCTTTCCCGCTCCTGCAAACGCTGGTGGCAATGTCTGTGCTTTTGTACCCCCATACACAGATTTTTAGTGACGCTGCTGTTGGAAGGCTATGTAAATATGAGCTTTCTGCAGCATTTTTTTCATTCTGTCTTTTCAACAAACCCTTCACTTTTCTTAGTCTAGGAAAATGATAAGCTAATGCAGTGCATTTTTGTCATCGTGACTATTTTATGGACCATACCAGATATGGAGTCACATGGCAACTGTACAAGAACAGTAATTTTTAGCACAAAATTATTAAAAAAAGATTCTTCAAGGACCTAATACTGATGGGGGATGCCGATTTATAGATTCAAAATATGCCCTGCACTCCTTGGAGAGCTTTATTTTGCTTCCCCATTAGCTACTGATGGCACAACTGTGCCCAGAGTAATATCTACCAGATATTACTGCTCCAGAGTAAATCTACCAGAGTAGATATTCCAGAAAAAATAATTTAAAATGTTTTCTTACTACATAAATAAAGCAATTTAGGAAGAGAGGAGGAATATTCTGAAGGAACAGTGTTCACAATGGGAGTCCTGGAATAACTAGTCTGGAATAGCTGTTGTGGTCAACTGCCAGTGTATGAAGGAAGCAGCTGCTGATGGGTAATGCAGAACAAAAAAAAATTAAAAAATATATTAGCTGTTGAAAAGAACATCTTGGGACTTAAAGGAGGCAAGGTAGCTAAACAAACTAAATATATAAACAAAAGAAGATCAGAATATGTTTGGTCCTGTTCACATTCACGTGAGAGGTGGAAGCCACAAGGAGCTTTTCTCTTGCACATGTTCCTATATGGCTTACAGGAAAGAAGAGGAAAAATCCAGTGGCAGACAGTGTCAGCTAGAAAGGATCCCTGGACTAGTTTACCAGCAGGATGGCTGGGTGGTCAGAGACCTTGAGGTAAACATGGATCCTGTGCTTGCAGATTTGAGAGGCACTTACACTAATCTGCAGATGAATTAACTGTGAGTCTCAAAGCAGAGTGGAACAATTTTAATGACACGTAGTTGGAGGATGTATAATATTGTAATTTCCTATCACATGCCCATGCCAAGTATGTACAGATGATGAAGAGAGCTTGCAAAAATATGATGACAAGTTCAAAGCAAGTGGGGAGAAACAAAGCATTTTTTGCTGAATGGTGCTCTCTATCCTCACTGAAATGAGAACATGCTGGTTTCACCATCTATTTGTTACTGAGGGTATCTCATGTTCTCAGTTTTTAAACAGCAATTTGTACTGTACATGAGGAAAAGCCTGTTTGTTTGGCATTTGTCCGCATTCAAAAGAACATACTGAATCATGTTTCATGTGTCTTTAGAATGCCCCTTGAGATGCATGGTTTGAAACATAAAGTATAGAGATGATGATACAGAAATATCTGCCAGGATTGTCCTTTAAATTTAATCGTCTCTCTTATGCAATGTAGTGTAATCTTAAACCTGTAGTTATCAAGCCAGTGCATTATCTGGACTGTTACAAATCACATGGAGTCCAGAAAAGGAGATCCACTACAGTATCCTGACAAGGATTGCATTGAGACAGCAGTGATACAAACCCCATAATCACAGCAACAAGGGAACCCCTTTTTGTGAGGTACACCTTTGTTCTTTCCAGCTGTGCCCTGCAGCCAGATATCATACATACAGTGATTTCATTACTTCACAACTCTCAGTTGCTCCTGGACCTGAAAACATAATACTGGAAATGCCTGGAAAAGGTAATAATTTTGGTGTCCGTTTTCTGAAGGCACTGTTAATTTTATATTTCATTGTGTATTTTAATGTATCTCAGAGCACATTCTCTCCCTTTGAGGTAACTCACATTCTCCAGTAGATGTCAATTATTTGTGACTTGAAGAGAATTGTGACTCTCTAAGTGTGCCTTGCCAAACACACAACCTGTCCATCAGAATGCACAGAGAGCTCTCATGCCCTCGATAGGGGGCACACCCCTATCATCAGCTTTAAAACATGATGTTTTCCCTGCCTGTGGGGTGATAATGCACTTTCAGAGGCTGCTTTAAATAAATTCTCTGAAAGAAATGTGTAGGGCTTCAAAGATAGTGCAGCACACGTGCAATCTGTGGTCTTGGAGTGGTTGTTGAGAAGTCAGCGAATGGAACATGTCAAGAAGGTGTTCCATGGGTAGACTGCAGAGATGCTGCTGATTTGACTCTGGCAACAGCAAGCAAGGAAAACTTGATTTTAAAAAAAATGTTATTTATTTAATGGTGCACACCCACAAGTATTTAATCCAAACCCATGTTAATTCTCTACAATTTACTTAGTTACAGTTCAGAATGAACCATTATTAAGCTAATTGCTCTCATTATATTGCTTGCTTTCAGTTACAACCAAAGGAGACATTATTAAAAAAGAAAGTATTTTCAAGCTTTAAATAGTTTGTGCTGACTTCAAAACAGTTAAGATGGTCTAGATATCTCATTCACTGTTTTACTTAAATCTGTGGGAATCTCCTTCTTATCTAGTCTAGAAAAAAGAGATAGTATTTAAACTTGACAGTAAATACCTTTAATAGAAAATATTGCTTTAACAGAAACAGGAATGATTTATCTTGGCACCCATTGTAGGGAACTGGGCTGAATGGCTGAGTTTCATCACCATGGCAAATCACTGCAGTTAAGGCAAGATGATATTATGCTGTGCATAAAAGAAGGGAAATTAGGAAAGGAAAAGAAAAAAGAGAAGTATGTGTGATGTTGCTACCCTATCCTTTCTCCTAAGCATATGGGCTGCGCCCACTGATGCTGTTGGGAGATACATCGGCCTCCCTTTTAATGTTTCCTCTCATCAGCATGTCTGTGTCTGCAAAACCAGTGGAGAACGTCTGTGAATAGAGGGATATGCAACTTTTCTTTATTCTAAAGTGCAATTCTATTGCTAAGCCAGAAGGGAGTTAAACTCTTTTTGGAGTTAAATCTGTGACGGTCCGTATCTCTGCAAAGATCTTTTTTGTTCATTTTTCTCTCTGGTGCTTTGGGGTTTGTTTTTTGTTTGTTTGAGGGGTTCTTTTGTTTTGGTTGGTTTTTTTTTTTTATAACACCACTCTATAGGCTTTGCATGTTAATATTGTCTTTAGTCACAATCAGAGAAGGGATCTGAGTTGGGAGGGACCCACAAAGGCCACCGAGTCCAGCTCTGAAGGGAATGGCCCATACAGGGTTTTAACCCGCAATCTTGGCACTGTTTGCTTGAAGTGGTTTTTTTTCTCTCTGTGTTCAGTAATCCCATGCTTTATTTATTTTATGCTTCTGCTGGATTAGAAATACGATGAATTCTTAGATTATTCTGGCTTTCAACTTGCAGCTGCCGCTGCATGTAAAAGCTGATGGGGATTCCTGCTCCCTTCAGTTGTTTCAACAGCATTAAAAAGACATAAATAAGGGGTGATTGAGGAGGAGGCCAGAGATTCCACGGCACAGTGAGGAGAGTACAGCCAGAAGACCAGCTCAGTGCATTCTTCCTTGCTGGAAGGAGCAGTGCCAGTTATTCCCCAGTGCCAGAACAGCTTTGCTGAGGAAATGGATGTGAGTTAGTCTCCGAGGCTTCACCTCCTTCATCTCCCGTGCCAAGTGCACCTTAGCTGAGATCAGTGAGTGCCAGTGACTGCCCCACTGCGCTCCTCCCATCATCCTGCCACAGCTGGCAGGGCTGGGAAAAGGTGCTGGGCTGGAGCAGTATGATCTCCAGTTTCCAAGACCTTTGAAGATAGCTGGTGGAAAGGAAGGAAAGTGTCTTGCAGGAAGGTGGATAACTGCTGGGTGCTGATCTTTGGTGAATACTAAGAAGTGAGAGGAAGATATTATTTGAAATAGTAAAAAAATCTTTCCGGTGCTAGTGAAGTGCTGAGGTCTGAAGTGATGGGAAAGACAGTAAGGTGTAAAACTCAAAGTATTTTGCTAGAACTTACATAAAAACATGTATTATACCTCTATAAGTGCTTGTATTTCTAAAAAACTGGCACATTACAAGGCTTAAAAGATAAAAATCTTTTTCCATTGTATAATGAAAGAACAGAAGTGTAAGTAGTGCTGTAGTTGTCTGCAATAGAGTTCTGGTGCTAGCATGTTCCCATTTTTACTCTCAATATTTTTCTTCGTTCTGTGAAAACTTCTCGATTCAACCTCCTTCTCGGAGATTTTTTTACATTTCAACTACAGATCATTTTAATTAGCTTTTTAATTACAGCTGGAGCAGGCTATTTACAGCACTCCTAAGTGTTATAAACAAGTCTATGTGAGTTAAAATAAGAGGTGATTAGCTCCTGTCATTTTCCTCTCACAGAAAGGGAAACATTTTTCTCTGTCTTGTGGCAAATACAAACCTGGACTGGAAAGGACTGTTTGGCTCACAGTTCACACCTTGCAATTCTAGAAATTGAAACAGGTTTACCATGGGGATTTGCTATGAAGATTTTGAAGGAATTGATAGTCTAACTTCCAAAATTCTTTCAGTACTGCTCGTCTGGATAAAGAGTATCATGGTTATGTTAAACAAAGATGCTTTTTCTAAGAGGGCAGTGAATATGGAGAATAAGGCAGCATCACCATCCTGTGTTATAACCCACAGAATAGTGATACAACTTTGTTATGATTTTTCGAGTCATCTCAGACTGAAATCTCTTGCTGTGAACTTGGTTCTTGTTGCAGATTCTGGAGTGTCCCAGTGGTTCAATGCCCAGAGAGAACTGAAAGCAACCCTTGAATAAGGGAAATCCTACTGTTATCATCTGCCCAAAAATGTGACAGAAGGACCCAGTGGCTCAAGACAGCTCCTGGAGTCCATCAGGAGCCACGAGGTGGGAGTTCCTTGTGAGTAGCAGGAAGGAATTGGGCTGTGGACACTGTTCTGTGAAATACATGGCTGCAGATGCTTCTGGGAATCCCAGCCAAATGTGCTTTGGAGCTCTCTGTCAAATGCACGTATTTGGCTCATACACAAGGTTAGCTAAGGAAAATGGGAAAGTATTTGTGTTCTCAGCTCTTGTCTGAGGTATAAGGTCTTACATCCAGGTCTTACAACATAAAGGACAAAGTATTGATAATTTGTCTGAGTCTATAAGTGTGTGGTATGAAAGGTAACAGTACTCTGATTTTAAACCTCTTTATAGCACATTAAAAAATGTGCTATATACCAGGCACATAATAGTTTATTCTGCTTTTTTTCCCCCTTTAATTCCGTCATCTCCCACAATGTTTTTATTAACATCTTTATTGTCTTTAAAAAAATAGAACTCCTTGATAGCTATTTTTGTGCAGTGCAAGATACTTTTTGTAGCATCTCAATACTGTTGTTCCCTACTCATTCGGTATTTTGTTTTCTTAAATATTTATGTGCAAAGCTATTGCACGTACAGTGGGCTGCCACAACGTGGACCTGTTGACCATGGACTTCACTGCATTGTATCAAAGACACCACCACTTTAACAGCAATGCCTGTTCCATGCACGGAGCACCTTCAGAAGGACTTTCACATCTGTCATGTTTAATTTATGGATACCAAAGGTAAGGAATTAAGCAAGCATAGACTTGTATTCAGGTCCATTTCCTCCTTTGATAGGTTGTGCAGGAATTAAATACATGTGCTTGCTGCAGAACTTCAAGGCTGTTGCACATATCTTTACACTGTTATACATATCTAGATATGTAGAATATATATATATTTAGGGTGCATGTTTTTATTTTGGGTGTAATGATAACACTGAGTTTAATTTAAAAAGCAATCCTATATGCCATTTGTCTCGAATGAAGCATGAACTCCATGTGGATAAATTGAAATTGTTCATTTGGGCAGCATGTTTTAAAAGGTATTAAAAGACATACAACTGTAGGGTGATTGATATATAATAATTCTAATTATAAACAGGGGTCTGTCACCTCTGGCCTTCCAGTCAGGCTCTTGTTAGAGTTTAGAGTCGGGCTCTTGTAAAAAAGAGAATGTCCACAGCATGTAAGGATGAAATGACAAGAAAAACCATTTACTTTGTTCATTGATGATTATTTATAGGAGTAGGTTATGTGAAACCAGCCGTTAGCGAGGCTTTTGTGGGGGATTTGAAAAAAGACTGATTGGTTTGGGTTTTTTTTCCCCTGAGGTTTCTGTGTTCAGACCTGTCTGCTTATGCGTCGGAGGCATTTTGTGTGTCATTGCTATTCCAATTATAAGTAAGAATTATCCTCTGTTCCCAAAGGTTCCTAAGCTCCTCTGTCCTGGCACAGTAGCAGTGCAGCAGTGCAGCCACATTCCTGAGGGCTGTGTGTGTCGGCACAGCCACCTGCTGCACCCGCCCTCCAACGCGCCCGCTCTCGTTCCCAGTGCGGGCTTGAACACAAACTGCTGTGCTGAACAAAACGTGACACAATGCAGTTGTCCACTGAGTTTCAGCTTGTCCTTCCTCAAAAGTTATTAATGACTCTCTCAGTGCACAGAGAGCTCACTCTGTAGTCCAGCACTAGCTTACTCATGGCCACTAGGGTTTTAATTTTCATGCTGTTACTTTAATTCTGTTAAATTATCTTCAGTGTGCAGTAGATCAGTTTGCAGGCTGTGTGTTTAACAGTGGGAATTACTCACTTTGGTATGCTGTGCTCCTCTGGTTGAAAGTGAATTCTGTATTTTCTTGGCACACAGGTTTTTTTGGCTCAGATAACTATCAGATGCTAACACTTTGGATTAGAATTTGACTTCGATGGTGACTGCCATGACAGGAACATGCAAGATGATATACTATTAGAGCACTTGGAATATTTTCAAAGGCAGTAATCTTTGTGTCTAGCAGAGAGTGGAATGGTGTCCTGTGAGAACAGGTATTGATAGGTTTGTTTTCTTTATTTTCTCATGTATTTGTTGCCATACCTAAACATTGCGAGGCTACTTGTGCTGTAAGAGCATTTCCTCTTTTAACATTTTTTAGAAAGTGTGAGAATCACTGTTTACTTTTATCTAGAGAGGTTAGGATGCTGTATGTCATTTTTCTTTCATTTTTCTTCCTGGACCAAAAGACTGTGTTTAATTGCTTTTTGGCACAGACACTCCAATTGCAAGTGCTACTGTAGATATCATTTGTGTTACTTTCCTACTTTTTCTACCGCTGGGCATTGAGTGCAAAATGTTTTAAGCAGTGGCATTTGGATTCGGGGGATTGGATTTACTTCTTTTTCCCTCTAGTGACTTGTATAACAGTGCAAAAAATTGTTAAATGTAAGAGTTTTTGAACTCTGCACATGCAGATGTACAGAGGAACAGTAAGCGGTGGCACTGGCAGAAAACAGAAGAATAAGACTGCCTACTTTTCTTGACCTCAAATTGGCTTATCTACGTTCACCTAGACTGATAGAATGAAGAAGATAGATGTGTTTAATTTACACTCTATTCTGCTGCTAGCTCACAATGACACAGAAAATTTGGCTTAACGTAAGTAAGTATTAATAACTTTTTATTAAAAAAGGTGGATTAGAAGACAAGAAATAGAAATATGAACCTTTGAGTAAATAATTTTAAGTCCAGTCTTTTTATCAATGCAAATTCCTTCAGAAAATGCAACACTTTACTATGCATTAAAAATGTAAGTATTAAATAAACAAACACAGAAAGCAGAATAATTGTTAGTAACTCTATGTAATTACTTTCTCCCTGGGTTAATATTTAATTACCACACAGTTAAGACATCTGGGAAAGCCTAGCTCAGATCAGCTTTGTTATTTCTACACTATGGCACAAGAGATATGAATAATTGGAGTAACATTTTATTGATCTCAAACAATACTTCTTTCAGCAATTAAAATGCATGATGAGTCATATGAACAAGGTGAAAATAAAGCACAACCAAAAAAAAAAAAACTTCACATTTTTTCCATTTCATCCTTAGTGTAAGCAATAAATACAATGCTATAACTTCTATTAATCTTATTTACATAGTACAATATGTGTGAATGGTGTGGGGTTTCCAGCCCAAATGTTTCTTGACATGAAAAGGAGTACATGCTGCAGCATTTCTACAGCCAAAGAGTCGAGTAGATCATCACCATGAAGAACTACACAGCAGAAATGCTACCATTAAACAAACGCCTTGGGGGATCCTGCAATGGAGCATTTTATTAATTGAAGACAGTAGCATAAAAAATAGACATTTTCTCTCATAGAATCCTAACATGCTGGTGTTACAGATAACAAATATGAGACAACTATTTCTGTAGCCCCTGTAGATTGATACAATAAACCTTCACTAAATAAAAAACAAAAACAAAAAAACCAACCAAACAAACAAAAAAAAAACCCACAAAACAAAACAAAAAAAAACACACAAAAAACCCCAAAACAGAAAGTAACAACAGGCAACTATTTGCATGTTCAAAGGAATCTCACAGCCCCACCAAAACAGTTTCCTTCCATCCCAGAGAGTACAGATCTAGACTTGCAACATTCTGCAAAATGGAAAATCAGCCATGAGAAATCAGCATGAGGATTTGATTTTAATTTATGGTGGCAGAAGAACATATTAAGAAGCAGATGCTTCTCTTAGTTATGTAGACACTGAAAAAGGTGAGGTAGGAAGACAAAACAAGGAACTGGTATTTTTCCAATGCAAATTAGAAAAATAGGGTAGCTAACTTCACGAGGAGAGGGGCAAGACAGCTCTCCACAGCCACCAACATTTTCTTGCACATCCAGCTGGATGTATGTTTCATTTCCAGAGTGAAGACAGACGTGTGCCTAGAAGCATGCTATGAGTGTCCACCTAGAAGTAGGACAATTTCTGTAGAAAACCAATTTTTTCCCCCTAAATTACCATTAGAGGTTTCTATAATAGAGGACAGAGAGCAAACAGCAATTAGTATTACTTGGCATTAAATGATCAAAATCTATAGGCTATAAAATTTTAACTGCCTGGTTGTTTAAAAGAAGCTGAATTAAAGTCACACTCTAAACCATCACGTGTGTTTTAATTACAGCAACCCAGCAGGTATCATGAAATAATTCTCTAATAATAAGCCATTAGGGACTTAAAGCACTTTAAAATGGATACCTGCCTGGGCTTTGATTCTCAGCTGGTACCAGCTGGTTCTGCAAATGGAACTCCAGACAGATTTGTACCAGTCCTACCTGAGATTCTGTAATATTGTGAAACTAAATCGTTAATGAAACACTTTCTAAATTCAAACTCCAGGCTGTAAGAACTGTAAAAACATATTGGAAAGGTGCAAGTGGAGTGAACTTACCACATCCTCCTAATGTTTTCCTTCTAAATACAAAATATTTAAAGCCTTATGAAGTCACAAACTAATAAACACTGCAACATCAAACTACCTAGATGCTAGTGAAGCTTACAGGAAAGCTATTGACAGAAAGGTTTAAATGTTAAAGTCAAGGTGTTCATATACAAAATTGGGTATTTAAAACTGAAATGGTCTCAGAAAGAGCTGTCTTTCAATTTTTGGACTGGTTTACATGCACCAGATAGACATTAATTAGAATAATAGTCTGTCTGTTCCAGCACCTATTTTTTCTCCCACTTAATTTTGTTTTTTCCCCACTTCAAGTAGACTTATCTGCAAATTAAAGGTATACAAATTTTTCTTACATTTGTAATTTTCAGTAGGACTTTTCCGAACTCACTTCATTTCATGCCCTCTTTCTTGAGAGTATTTTTGTCATTTCAATTCACAAAAGTACAATTTCTTTAACGCATAAAGATTTAATGAAAACATAGATTTCTGCCAAGACACATTTTCTCAAGACCTTCCTGACAACCTCCTTGGTTTCAGTGAGACCTTTACGCACCAGTAGAACCAAAGAAACAACATATAAAGTACTGTTCCAAAATAATATTAAAAGTCTCAATCCATAACGTTTTGACTCTTTATAAAACAAACTGTATATTGGATTTTTCCAAATAATGACGGTTAATAACAGTAGTTTGCTTGATTAGTCTGAACCCCATAAACTGGCTTTAAAGGTAGTATGTCGTGTGCACTGCGTTCAGTCTTTCGTGCTTATCTCAGACAACAACAACAACAACAAAAAGCGCCACAAAATTAATCAAAACCTTGCCCAAGAATTAAGGAATAAGTTATCAAACATAGGACCAGGGAAATGCTTAAAAATAAAATGAGGAGAATGCAACAGCAAATCCTGTACATGATCTTCTCCAGGTTGAGTAAATTCCTTCAGCGCACAGTGGAGTTCCATCAGCTGCAATTACGTATTAGTGTCTGGAAGGATTTACAGTTATTCAGGTTACTCCTTTTCTTTCTGACAGTGAGGCCCCTCATTAATCTTGTCTGTGTTAAAGCCAGGAAGAAACTTCCAATCACTTCAGGAGATGGAGGAGTTTCTGAATGTGCCAAAATAGCTTAAATAAAATTGCTCAAAGCTTGCTGCAAGATATTACCTTGCAGTACGCAGAGACTCAGACTTGAATTGGTGTCCCTATGCTTGATGTAAAATAGTGGGAAAAAACCCCCCAAAGTGGCCAAACCAAACTGTCAATATCTTTAACCAAACCAGCAATATCTCTTTCCTCAGACTACCTGTTGGGCTTTTTTAACAGCCAAATAAACGCTGGACACAAAAAAATAACCTGGGTAACCTATTGCTATTATTGCACCTACATTTTGTTTTGTCCTATTTTAGGTTGAATTAAGACAACAGAGTCTGGTATTTACACTCTAAGATTCTATAGGCAAATGAAGTGGCTTCAACACAGCGCAGTCTTACACAAACTTCCAAGAAAATAAGAAATCCTTCATTGATTCCCTTTTGTACAAAAAAAATTACCAACTTTGTCTACATAGTAGAAACTGAAGAGGCAAAGTTTGTAGCCCTATATAAATGCACATACATATATAGATATATATATATGTACAGATGTCCATACTATATAGATACACAAGAAACAACCCCCCAAAAAATGTATATATGCATATATATATATATTTATATATGTATGTATACATACATACAAAAGATGCGCCGGTTTAGTTTGCGTCATTCGGGAGAAGAACGAACCCCGAGCCGAGGAAAACCTTCTGGCCATGAAGTCACTCGATCCCACTTGGAGCTGAGGAGGGGGCAGGCACAGCAACAGGAGCTGAGCCCCCGGGGGTGCTCAACCGTAGAGCTTCTCAGTCTTCAAAACCACGCTCTCCATGTCGTGGTAGCCCTTCCCGTTCAGGTGTTCGCTGGCGCAGTCGTGGCTGTAGCCGTAGCCCGGCACGTCGCTGATGGTGGACACGGTGTAGGAGGCCGTGCGCATGGCATCTGAGTGGCTGAAGCTGTGCTCAAACTGGATCTTGTACTGGTTCCAGTGCCTCCGCAGAACAGCCTGGACCTGCGCCACAAGGCAAGGAGAAAGTCGTGTAAGCGGTTCGGAGGGAGATCCCACTGGGCTTTGTTCTTCGATACACGATAAACGTGTCTCACCAGATTAGGCAGCACACCAATAATACCTACATGTCACTTGTCACTTGAGGTGCAATATAAGTAAGCGCCACTTTTTGGCAAATTTGGTGTGAAATAAGGACATTTTTACAGTTGCAGTGCGCCAGTTGCTCAGAAAAAGCACAGGTTACAGGAGGAACAGCAGCAACACAATTTTCCCCTTAATTCCCTTTTCAGCCCCAGTCCAGTGTGGACAGATCAGATTTGGAGGTGAAAAAGGTAGTTTGTGTTCACTCTTCTTCAGTTCAAAAAGCTACATCCTCAGCAGCTGCAAATTAATTTACTCTCAACAAACCGTAATTTACATTTGCTATGGTTCTGACACAAGCAAGTCTTTCCTAATTTCTGACTGTACCTTAAGCCAGTGACTAGAAAGACGATTTCCCGATCTCCACATTACTATCAGAGTTTAAAATAGAGCTGGTAAAATAGCTGAAGGCCCAGCTGCTCTACGTGTCTCCATGGAAAGGATGTGATGCTTTGTCATAACCTTCCTCTCCTACAATATGGTTAAACACCTGTGCATGTTGGCAGGACCAAGTGTCACATTCATGAAATTCACACGGAATTTCAGGTGAAGATGCCAAGTGAGGAATGCCAAGAATGGTGATGGCTCCTCTTCTTGCTTTTTCAAAATTTGTTTTGTCTTTTTGGTTTTGTTTTTTTTTAATGTTTCAAAACCCCACAGATCATGAATATTTAATTTCCTCTTCGGCCAAACTTTGTACAGAAAGTACTCCTGCATTGACTGGCCAGGCTCTGACTCAGGAAATACTGGGGAGCACTGCTACCTCCATGTATCCACCCCCAAATCACAGACACCACTCAAAAACATCACCTTCAATTCACTTTTTTTAACATTCAGCAACTCCCCCAGTTCACTGTTTATGTTTTGGAGAAATATTTTTAGGATTTTCCATATGTCTTCAGGGTTTCTTTTGTGCCTGCTTCTAATTTCCCCTCACACAATGGCTTCTTTTGTCTAATTTTACTCTGGCTTTAATTATGAAAAATAAGAATAAATAGAAGAAAAGGGGTGTAGTTTTTAGATTCCCTGCAGTCTGGTGTCAGAAACCACTCTTTAAAGGAAAATTTTGTATTTCCCAAAACCTTTACAAAGCAAATATTAAAGGGTAAAGAAAGAAGCATCAAGTGATTAACACAAGAAATTAGCATTTTAGGGCAGAGGAGATGCTCTCTTACTGTTCAAAAAACCTTTCTAATCCACTCCAAACACCTAAGCACAAATCTCCAAACACTTCAGAGAAAAATCAAGTATCTAAATACTTCTGAGTATCAGACCTTGCTGCTTTCCATATCAAAATTCTGTATTCCTTTCGAGTCTAAGGCAGAGTTTGTGTTTCAGCACAGGAAGTTTTCATTAATTAATATATGCATTGCACAGCAATATGGACCCTTCTGTTACCTATCCCAAAGCCAAGAGAAGAAGCATATTGAAAATTCCATCTTTTCTGAGAAGGAAGCTTCAAATTTAGTTTGAAACCATATCAGTGAACCTGTGCCTGTCACTAAGCTATGTTCTATTTGCTCTCCTTCCCATAACCAATTACCTCAATAAAATTAGAGTTTTATTGCAGACACACATGAGAAAAATTACATATTGAGCTGTAAATTCAGCTCAGGACGGGTAGCACTTTGGGACTTTGTCAGAAGAAAGGATCTTAAGCAATGCATTTTTTGAAAAAAGGTAATGTAATAATATGATTCTGTTTCTCAATCATTTACAGAGGTGTTAGTTCCAGCTGGAATACTCCTGCTTCTGCACCTTATTAGTTAGCTATGGCTCTTTTTGGTGAGTTTTTATGAAGGGGGCCTTCCAGTCAGCTCTTGAATGTACTAGTGGCTTGATGGTCAATAGCACACCAATCAAACAGCTCAGTAACCAAACATGAGGAAAAAAAAGGAAAAAAAACAAAACAAAAAACCAAACAAACAGCAAAAAAAACCCTCACAACACAAGCTTATCTATCTCATCTATCATTACACATTTTACAAACCTATAAAGCCAAGACCATGATCTTCATGGTAACATTTCTACACTCCTGTGAAATGAAAGAAAAAAAAAACCAAACAAACCACAAATCCCACAAACCTACCAAGGATCACATAGGTCATTATTAGCACCGTCATAATTAACAGCTCAATAGGAATCTTTCTACTGATTTATCAGAGACAAGCCTCTCCTCTGACCACAGCCTGTATGGCAAACATCTGCAGTGCCTGTTATAACCAGATTGGATAGGCCACCCCTGGCTGGACTGTTCAGGAAGCTGGAGAAGCTCCTTGGCTACAGTCAGCAGGACATACCAGCTATTTTTCTTACATTTCTTCGTTTATTTTCACTGAACTTCTCTGCCAGCAGATCACATTTATTTACTTTTTGGCCAGAGGTGTCTGCTCGGATATGATTTGGATCCTGATATTTGGTGGCGAAGACACTAAAATGTACAGTAACAGCTGGGAAATGCTAAGATATAGACAGAAAGAAATTGGTGCTTTTAGCATTTTTAATTGCTAAAAACCCAACTAGAAAAATCTTTGCCCTACTGTCACTTCAAATGTTGACTCTAACATCTTTTCTGTGCATTTTTCTCTACCTACAGTGTCATTCTCCCCCTGGGTTCCCTTACTGATGCAGTCGTTTATAAAGCACTAAGTCCCTCCTTGAAAAAGATGTTCTGAAAAGGTCTTTGAATCACTGAACCCTAAAGTGGTTTCAAAGGCACAAATTTCCACTCTATAGAGAGCAAATGCAGACAAATATGTTTAACTCACAAAGTCAAGTTCTATGGTCTAAAAATTGTCTAAATTAATAAATGTAAAAATACCTAAATCCTCCTTTTAACATAACCCTGCCAGCAGAAGTTCAAGCAGTGATTCACCTGTTACCATTTGCAGGTGTTGTGGAAGAGCTCACCTTTTTAGTCTGTTTTTACTACTTTTTACTAAAAACTAAAAACTGTGGTGAATTTAGGATACTGAATAAGGGGGTTGACTCATGTGTGCTTTTCTTACATAGCAGAAGAGAATAATGTCAAAAACATGAGTTTGTAACAATGACATGTTAGCACATCCAGGATCATATTTTAAAATTTCATATCTTAAAATTAATCATAACTTAAAATAGAAAAACAGCCTAGCAAGAGGCACAAGGATTAAAAGACAGAACTGAGCAGTGAACACGGTTGTTGAATAAAAACTGCAGAGTTTTCAAGGCCTCCCATCCCTCCTCCTGTATTTTGCTTGGAGCAGAACAAACTGATTTTTTTCCAAATATCTGTTTTAGAGGGAAGGTATTCTGAACTATACAATCTAGAAGGGAAAGTGTGTGTGAGCTTGGGACTTGAACATGAATCTACTTTATGGTAAAATCAGATCAAACCCATGCCCCACACCCACTGAACTGTGAGAAAGCCTATCTTCATCTTTTCTACCTCCTTGGCAAATAAAAAAATAAAAAATCAGTGATACATTTGGGTGGGTACACACACAATGACACAAAAATAAACCTTTAAACCTAATTGCAGTCTGATCAGCTTTAGACTCAGGAGGAGAAGGAAGGGCAACCTGTTGGAATTAATTCTGGTATTCACAAAATAATCCCTGTAGGTAAATATTACTGTCCAGTAACATTATATACCCACACTGACACAATTTTACAGCATCTGACAAAAGAAACTAAGGGTTCAGTCGCATGAAAACATCTGGTTACTCCCACACATCTGCTTACAGCCATACACTCTAACCACACTAAATGCAGAACAAATGAGCTAACAGATGTGCAGGAATAAGTGCAGGATTGCAATTGTTCCTCTGCCAAAACTGCTGGACAAGTACCAGTGTATTTTCTACAGCATGGGGCAGGAGGTTCTACTGTGTGCACTCCAGGGGTACAGCACTTTGACCCGTTCAAGATAACAGGGAAGCTTTGATGGGATCAGTACAATCTGTTCCTGAAATAGGGCACAATCCTCTAATGTAAGAATGAAGAAGTTTGTCCTTGGAATTGGTGTTTTCTTAGAGGTGCACTTATCCAACACAAGTTTCTGACCCAGGCACACAAACCTGTTGAGGTCTGATTTCTTTTTTTGAATGATAATTTTCATCTGTGCAAAAAAAAAAAAAATAAAAAAAAAAGGGGTTTCCAAACCTCAACCTAGGGTTTTCCCAGGGAGTCATCATAACAGAGTCACAGAATGGTTTGGGTTGGAAGGGACCCTAAAAATCATCTTCTTCCAAGCCCCTGCCGCAGGATGCATCCGTACCCCAACCCAGTGTGCTCTAGTCCTGCTACAGAAAGAGCAGTGCTTCTCCAAGATAACATCCTGTCCAGCTTCTAGCACAGGCAAATAGGCCTTCTGAGTGTTGAACTGCATTTTGCTTTTACGATATTTATTGAGAATTGATATCAAAGTGACAAGTGCCCTCACTTTCTTATATAATCAAGAAAAATGTATATTGCTCAGCACCAGTCAGTCCTAATGCACTTAATGATGTGCCATGAATGATGGCACAGCCCTTCCTAAGCTCTGCTCTTGGCATCCTGATGCTTTGTTTCCTTTTTTTTGAGTTTGAAAAATTTAGACATAAAATAATAAAACAAAAATTTTCCATCTCAGTTGCTGAAACAAAACAGAACTATGCAAAATGGAAAATGATTGCAAATATACTAGAAGTTGTTACCTACCTCACCATTAAAGAAGCAGAAAATTGTAGCCACCAGTAGACCCTGTAAAATAAAAATAAAGGTTCTGTTTTATTACACATACCTATGGGATATTTCAGGTGTGAGATAATTTGTGATAAAATTCACAAAAACAAAGACAACGCAGGACAAATCTAAATGTGGTGGCTCATTTCTGAAAAGATGGGACCAGTTATCATCTACCGTGATGTATCTCCAGGAATTTCCTCAAGGAAATGAATATCCGGTGTGATGAGAAAATCAAAGTCATTTATGGGAATGTTGCATTAAAAATTAAAATAACACAGTCATTTCTCCTTTTATTTGCTCCACATGCCAAGTGCTCAAGTGGGTGAGAACCGTGTCACCCTCCCTACCTGGTAATGCATGAGGATGTGCATCACGTAGTCATACACCTCCTCAGCGATCCGGCCCTCTGGTCGCCATGGAAACAGGACAAATTCGATGCCAAGGAGCGGAACAAGAATCAGGGTAGCCCTCACTGCTTTCATGTACAGGTTGGATTCGGCCTTGTGGGTGTCTTTGAGCTTGGTAATGAGAACGCGGACGATATTTAGCAGGAAGAAGAGGTTTACCTGTGGGAAAAGGAAATGACACTGAGGGCAGCCTGAGATATAATCCCACATGCTGATCTGGGAGACTAAAAACCAGACAAGGAAACTCATACTGCATGGCTAGGATTGTGACTGCACAAGAAACAGCAGTTTAACCTCTCTGAAAACACCTTTTAAGTAACTGAGAGGTGGCTCTACTGGTATCCACATCCATTCTTCTCATTCACTAAACAAGTGTGCATCCAGATGCCTACCCTCTGTCAGCGCTAACAATCCAGACACCTTTCTCTCTGGTCTCACAGTAGCAGTGAAGGATTAGGGTTTTTCTGAATGATTGTTTATTTTCATGTTGCTCCAGAAAGAGGACGATGCTCTTCCCTCCTTGCATTTAAATATGGTTCTTCAAAAAAGCTACTTTCTATTTTTTTCAAACGTGAACTTGACAAATTTATAGAGAAGAAAAAAATCAGAATGAAAAAATAAAAGAAGTAAAGACCAAACGCTGTACAAAGAAGTCCATACTCCTGTAGGCAAACAGTGGATTTAACATTCTCACAGTGGCCAATGGTTGAATTTTTTTATTCATTCATCAGAACTTGCAAATGAGGTGGTGCCCTAAAACACATCCCTGCGTATGCACACACACACACACACACACACACAGAGCCAAAGGATATGAGTAACCAGAGCAATAGCAGCAATGAGGGATGCTTACACTCAACTTTCATCATCTCCTGTGCAATGCTGGCAGCCCCTGACAGAAGATGCAGCTGGAAGAGACCTGGAGAGCTCAGCCAGCCCGTCCCCTTGCCCAAGGGCACCGAGGCAGGACAGTGCTGCTTCAGGGACCCACTGCAGAAGGGAGAGACACAGAACCCAGCCCTATCTCAGCTTCCAGATAACTGTCTGTCCTTGTTAACAACAGAGACAAAGGGGAGGGGGGGAGAAGAAGGTAGCAGACAGCCAGAGAACTCCCTTCTAAAAAGCCTCGGAATTCCTGGTCTAGGAGAAGGCCTCTGTGTTTGCTGTAGGGCAAATGCAGGCAGGGAAGCCATTTCAGACCACGAGTGTCACGGTGCCTCCACAGCCCCAGCAGAATTCTTTATGTCAGATCAGGTTTTCAGAATAAACAGCTGTGTACTGTTATAGCAACATGGCCCTTGACAGATATGGGATGTTATTTATATTCTGCTTGCATGCTATTTAAATCATTTTAACAGGAAATTGTTTTACATAGGAAAGTACTGCATGAATTTCTCCTGGAAGCCTCCAGCTACCTTTAAGCTTTGTTTACACAACCAAGGTCTTCTGATTCTTTCTCAAGGGATTTATTTAGATTTTATGTAGCCCATCATGCCCATCCAACTTCCTACAGTACACACAGACAATAAGTCCTTCCTCCATTTCTAAATTTAATCCCTCTCAAATCAACTTGTTCAACATCAACATGTATCAAACACTGAGTTTTCAGCCCTCTGTAGTTTTGGTAGCACAGGCAAATCCTCTAACCTTGTCTTTGAATGCTGACTGAAGATGAAAGTTGCAGCAGCCAGGCATGGAATACCACCCAACAAGCTGTTTCTTTTACAACGTGCACAGGATTTTTCTGTTTGTTTCACTTGCCCATCAAAACCAAAAAGCACAAAACCAACCATGCAGAGTTTGCAAATGGCTAAGAGGAAAAACAGAAAGGTGGATGAGGCAAAGCAGAGAACAGAGTTGAGAGCTGTCACTCACTGGCACTTGGAGTGTCAGTAGAAGTGTGCAGTATTTTTGATGCATATCTCTTCTGGCACAAAACAGAGTGAGGTTGGGCTGAACTGAGTTCCTAATTGAAGTGATGAAAACAGGTCCTGATTTTAGCAAGGTAGCGAGTAGATTTTTTACACTTAAGCAAAAGTAGGCCAGTGGAACTACTTGCAAGCATATTATCATCAAATTGACTGTGATCGTTTGGAAAAGCCCAGAGGAGCCCTGTAGTGCTGGCTGCAGTCTGAACACAGAGCAGCACAGCGACAGCTCCACCCTGACCTGAACACTGAACCGGGCAAGTGAACAAAAATGGGAACAAAGGCAAGAAGGCAATCCCAGCTACAAGGAATGCCAGTGCCTGTAATGGAAATTTAGTAGCATTTAGGTTCTGCCTGAAGAGTGGCTGTGAACTTAGCTGAGTTTATAAGGCATTAGGTGCTGCAGTTCTTGAATTAAACTCTCCCCATCTCCCGGGTATTTCTACTTCACACTGAGTTTGCACTAAGCAGCATGGCAATCCTTATTAGCATAGAGGTTTAAATTCTGTTTAAATTCCTCCTTAATGTGATATAAACAGAACTATTCTCAGCTCAAGGCACTCAGTGGCTGATGGCCCTTGCTTGGCTTCAGTACAGTTACGCAGCTTCAGATCCTGGCCTGCTTGAGGCTGACTTGCTTGGGTACAGCACCTGTATGTGCTCATGAAGACGTCTTAGAGCTGGTCTGGGGACATTCCCAAGGCCAGGTATATGAGTGCTGAGCATTAAAACTCCTAAGCCTTGCACTGAGTCCAACTCAGAGTCATTAAATGTAAGGACATTAAAAACAAAGGTAGGACCTCCTGAACTTCCTTCTAGCACACGTTCACTCAGAACTTGCTGAAAGAACTTGCATCTCTAAAAGCCTGTCAGACTAAGACACCAATACATAGCATTATTGTAGGGAGAAATAAACATCCCTGTGTTATTATTTATATAAATAATGGCATAAATAAATAAAAAAACTCTGTCAGTGGCATCAGTGCAAATGAAATTGTTTGTGCATTGGCACATCCTGAGTCTCTACACTGACATCACTACTGCTTCCACTAACATGCAAACCCCTTTCCTTTTCATCCCCCCCTGCCCTCAGTTTTGGTCAATATTTGTCTAGCATGAAAACTAACATCACCCTCTACTGTTTCATTCCCACACTGTTTCTTAAATTGTGGTTGCTTGGGCAAAGAGTTGTAATTTAATAGTCAACTGAAGAGAATTCCAGTCAAACTGCAACCTATGTCTGCTCCCATTTGCTGTTTCTTTGGCAGGGATCTGACCACAGTTATGTAATGACAGGGACCATAAGAGCAGCGTTGTTGTTAACTTTATGTAATTGTAGGGTTTTCAGTGATGTGCAAGAGTTAAACTCCCATTGGCTTCTGCCAATTCTCCCTGGCACCCACTTGGCAGTCCCCTTCATGTTCTTTGAGATTTTACTCCTGAAAATAGAAACAGTGTCTTCTCCCTCGTTATCTAATTTGCAGTTTAATATTGTTGCTTAAATGTCTACTAAAGCAGGTCATGCTTAGTAAAGTGTGGAAATTGTATCTGGCAAGCAAGCTGCTTAAGCAAATGAGGGTTCTGTTCACAAAGCCTAAACACATGCATTTAATCTAACATCTTTATCCCTGCCTTGTCTTTGCTGAATTTCTTTGTGTTTCCAGAAAGGAAAGCAACTCCTTTAAAGTACTTTCACGTCACAGGCAAGATGTGCAGTTGTGTTTAGTCTCTGTTATTCCTACATGATTTTCAAATAAATTTACTGATCGCACTGAGGCAAGAAAAAAACACAAGAGAAACACCTTCAGCCAGCTCATTAAAAATATAGGAATATCAGAGGTGTACATTGTTGTAAATTGCAAAGAGAATGGACAAAGACTCTGCCCAAGCCAGCTCCACAGAGATAATTATTATGCCTCCAGTAAGTTCAAAGAACATTCCTAGCGTTGCCTTGAACAGAAAGAAGACTTGATAATTTGGGACAGATCCAGTGCATTTGAAGCCTGTAGGATTCTGGCTACTTGCAGTGTGATTTCATGGAGGCCACTGCTTGGAAGGATAAAATGATCTTTCATCTTAAAATGAGGTCCCTTCATGGAAAACAGTACAGTCTTAGCGCTTTTACACATTTTTTTACATTGTTATTTAAAGTAAGTTCTGACTAATACAAATTATAGTTCAGCTTTAAAGAGCTTTACTTAAGTGGTGTATCTGTGAAGAGACACCTGAACAATACAAGTGACAAGCCACAAAAAAAAAAAAAAAAAAAACAACCTTGTGCCTTTCTGTGAAAACAGGGTTTCATCTTTTCTGTGAGGTAGGAAGAAAAAAAATTGAAAGGATTCACAACTGGGTTTAAGTTTACAGATTAGAGCACAGCAGGTTAGTTAGTGTCCTTACATGAAAATATATAGTAGACCTGACTGGCAGGACAAGAGATTATGAGTAATAATTCACATCCCAAGGGCCACAGATCTCAATAATGTCGTGGGGATTGCCTCTGGCTTCCCACACAGAGGGTCTCAGGTGTGTCATGATATCATCACAGCCTTCAAAAGGTGGGTTCACTACTTAACTTCACTGTGAATGGAAAAGGGAGTCAGAAGAACCACAGGATGGTCTTCTGAGAGAATTCTCTATGCACAGAATGCCCTCTACAAATATTCATTAGCAATTTAACATTAGAGGAAGCTCATGTAAATCAGAAATGGAAATTGGTTCCAAAAGTTACTTAAGGCTTTAATTCTTCATGAATCTCCTTGAGTGAACGGAAAAGCCATGAAAAAAGTCAGCAGACATGTACACAGTAGTTTTGCTAGGTCAGCTTGAAGTTTCTGTTCCAATAAAATTAATGGCTGCCATAAGCAGTCAGTGGCTAATTCCAGTCACACACAGAATGTCTCTGTGCTGCAGCATCCCTTGCATTATGCAGCCACAGACATTAATTACATGAACAGTTGTGTAAGTAGGCACCTATTTCTATGAGGCAACAACCTCCTGACAGAATTTCGTATGTTAAATCCAGTCCTAGTAAGTGCAACATTGTTTTTTTATGCAGTAATGTCTTTGGTAGCAAGCATTTAATAGGGCTGGTGTTAACTTGGAGGTAAGACAGAATTCTGCACTCTGAGGGTTCACAAGGTCCACAGAAGCTGCAATGCCCCAGTGGCCAAAGCACACATTGCTAGATTAGTGTCAGAACAGGGGCAGTCACAGGCACCTGCAGAACTATTTGCACTGGTTCTCTCCCAGGGACCTGTTCTAGTTTCTTCCAATCCCTTATTCCCACCCATAGTCAGTCCTGGCATGCAAGAGCCCTCTTCCAGAACCTCAGGGAGCTGTTTGGCCACAGCACAGTGACACTTAGAGGCTAGCAGCAGGGTCAGCCTGGCAATTAGTCTGGGCACAGGAAAGCATTCTCAGTTAAAGGAAAGATTTGAAAGTGCCCTCTGGTACTCCAGGTAATGTTGAGTCTCTCCTTGTCAATAGCATTGAAGTGGAATGACAATCAACACTGCAAAATCTCACTTTCTGTGAAGACCAGAGGTACAGCTCCTTAACAGGGCCAAGACTTCTTGTATCTTCTGTGTCTAAGGCACCTACTGGTTCAGTTAGAGACCCACGAAAGACAGTGGCCTCTAAATGTTAGCTTCAGGCTCTTACCAACTTCATGAGCCCATCAAAAGCAGCCAGAGAACAAATAGGAAAAACAAAAATATTTTCTGAAAAATGCTTACCAACAGAGCAGCACAAATAGGGCCATGGATGATGTACAGCAGATGAGTATCAGAGCTGATCCAACAGCTAGAGAAAACAAACAGGAAAAGGAAAAAAAAAAAATTGGCATTATTATCTTTTTATTAATTTCCTCTTTTTTCCCCCCCTCTCTTTAAAGAAAATATAAATGTTTTGCAAAGCAAGCTGAAATGCTACTTACTTGTCATTGTAATATAAAGTTCTAGCAACAGCATGTATGCAGGCAGGGATCAATGGGAAACCTGTGGAGGAAAAACAACATTTTCTTCATAAGAAAACATGGCTTATAACTAAGTAAACTTGGGTATCTTGCAGGAATCTTCTGTATTTTCACCTAATCCAAACTATATACTTGCAGAGCAAATAAACTAACAGGGAGCAATTTAGTTTTTCTTCTCTTAGATTTCTTTTTGAGGGGTGTACAAAAACTTATATCCATTGACTTGCCAGAAAAACACAAAGAAAGAAGAAGCAAATCAAATTCTAACTTTTTAGAATGCAACAGTTGATCCTAATTAACACAGATGCTTTTCAGGCTACAATCTGCAATAATGCCAAATAGGTAGGTAATATTAAAATGGTAATTGTATAGGTGGGCATAGCTTTAGCAGTACGGTTAGCAATGTTGTTCACATCTTACTGGCATGAGGACAGGTCATGAATGTCTTGCTGGGTATTCCAAAAATAAATTTGAAATTATACTCAGGAAATCAGGCTGAATTAAAAAATTTAAAATTAGTTGCCTGGGGCCCTTGACACTGTGATGGTACCCAATCTTCAGAAATTGCTGAGCACCTACAGCCTCTCAGCCACACCTCAGCAGGACAGCAGTGACCCAGGCACCAAGTCACGATATAGCTGAGCATGCAATGCACTGAGGATGAGGAGAGAGCCCTCCCTTGCACTTTGGGAATAAGCTCTTGTTCACTGCCTAAAGTGACCAGATTTGGCCTGTTAGTTTTGATACTGATGCCACTTGAGATCTTCAGCTACAGCCACTCTGTGTGTGCTTAGTGAACAATACAGGTCAAATGGAACTGCTGGAAAAATAAATCTTTGGCCATCCCTAACTCAGTTCTGACCCTCCACCCCAGACATGGTGAGACTTCTCTGAAAACAAACATTCGTTCCTGAATAAACATCTTCGAGATGAGGAACAATGAATAATTACTTCTTAATGTCTCTTTTATAATAGGAGACTATTTTCTCTATACAAAGGAGGAGTCACTTCCTGACTCCAGAAATGCATAATCTCTCTTTCAAGCAAAGACAGAAGTACATACAACTTCCTACGTTGATATTTCTAAGCATGTTAAAACACCACAGACAAAGAGGAGGGGTGTGGCATCGCCATTCAGAGCTATCAGCCCGGGGGAGCAGAGGTACAGATGTTCAAGGGAGGGAGAGACTGCACTGGCCTGAAAGTAGAGAAGGTGAAATCACATACCCCAGCCAAGGAGGTAATACCACATCAAGTGCTGCTTCTCAGCAAAAACAGCCACCACAATAAGAGTGTGCAGGTAAATGCCTTCACACAGCATCCAAAAGTAGTTGCAACCCATCAGGTACAGGTAGATGAACTGTGACACTTTGCAGCTGATCTGTAGGAGGAAAAAAAAAAAAAAGGGCAGAGTTTAATACAGATTTTTAATTTGAAAATCTCAGACCTTTATTTGCCAAGTGGAAAGAATGCCACTCGAGTCAAATGCTAATGTTTGTTCTGATTCTCACTAAAATTACATATTTGTTTACTTTTTAAAAAATAACTTTTATTAAATTACAATTCCATACTTTATGATGACAGAAAACTTTATAACTGTTTTCCAGTTACTCATACAAGAGGACCTTGAAATCCTCAAGCACGGCAGAAAGCCATAATGATACTTTTCCTTATTGCAAACCTTTCCAAACTTGACCATTCCAAACCCTTAAATTCTCTGATGACAACCACACAAGAAAATGTATTTGGTGTGGGTAAGCCCCTCTCAGTCTTACCAATCACAACTCCAGAGAATAATTTATGGTTTTAAGATGCTTACAAGACCCTCAGTTTTAACTCACTCATGACTGCACTTTGGTCCCTTTGAGAACTTGTATTGCAGGTTCTGAAGGAACCTGACATTTATTTGTATTTAGCTTCCTTCAAAATATATTCTACAATTTAAATGTTATAATACAATTCATTGTGAAGTCTAAAATATGAGGTTGTGAAAAAGCAGTAACAGTTAACTTGACGATTTGGTCACAGTAGATTCTTTTCTTTTCCTCCTTCTGAAATTGCTGCCTGTTTGATTGTTCTATTTCGGGCACTTGGATTAAAAAAACACAAACAAACAACCCACAAAAACCAATATTGTTTTACCATTTTCTGCTACCTAACTCACTTGATGATGATTATTAGCAGCCTATCTCAAGTAGTTTTCCCAGCACATTGAGGACAGCTTCTACAGGAGAAAGAGAAAATCATCCTTTTACTTGATTCAGCTTCTGGAATTTTGCCCTAGCTTTCACAGAATTTAAATTTGTCTTCCAGCTCTAAATAAAAACAAAACCAGAACTAGGGATTTGTTTGTTTCTGTACTTCACCCTCAGGCTTTCCTGTTGCTATAGCTCCTAGGCTTTTTGGGAGAAGCCACTAATTCACACTTACCCCAGTCTTATCAAGAAATGAAAGTATTTTTTATTTTGCTTTTTACTTTTGGAATATAGGGGTCAACTTTGACTTGGCTATCTTCAGTTGAAATGAGAACAATTGACTTTTTTTTTTTTCTTAGTCAAAGGAGGTAAAGCCATAGGAAGACACATCCGAAATACCTTGCAAAGCAATTTTTTTACTGCCCTTCCTTGGTGAATTCAACTGTCAGCCTCCACTGGCATCACCTAGAACAGGCTGCTGTCCTGCAGTTGTTTCAAGGCAAAAGCAGCTCCGTGGAGCTGGGGAAGAGGAGCTGGGAACTCTCCGTTTCTTAGAGCATTATTACTATTTCACAACCTCAGATGTGAAATGCCCAAATCTCTGCGAGACATCTGTTGTCCAACCTCACACAGACACAGCGTTACTGAACGTTTTGCACCTCGCAGAGCTTCAGCAACTGCTCGGGTTTCGTCTCTTCTGCGCTGCTGAAATGATTCCCACACAAATAAACGAGGCGCCAAACACACTTTCACTTACTGGGTTCGTTGCGACCAACTCCTGGTTGTTGGCAACCGCCGTCAGTGAGATTATTGTGACAACAGAGTTGCAAACAAAGGAGAAAAACAGATTTTTGTGCAGGGTAATCCTTTGGCAGCTTAAGCTCCTAGGAAAGAGAAACAGGAACAGATGAGCACACGGGAGGAAAGCTATGGGGACTTGGGGACAACTCGGACATTCTGAAATGCTGGAGCTCTTTATTTTGCTGACAGATCTCACATCTACCCTCTCTTCAGGTCCAGACCAAATTTAATACAATGATGTATCCTTAAACACCAACAGCACTAAAGCAAGTCCATTTAGTTCCATGATGTTTAGCTGCTTTATAGTGGCCAGCTAAAAAAAAAAATTTTAATACTGATAATATAACAATTTTCTACACTTTTTTTTTTTTTTTTTATTTGTTAGTACCTGAAGAATTCCCAGTTACCTATCACACCTGAGCAGGAAGAAGCTGTCTTACCCTATGTTTCCATTTACCCAAACCTGTTTAGGTTTTTTGAGGATAATTCCCTTTTACTCATATTTGTTTGTTTGTTTGTTTGTTTTCAACAGAGGTTCAGTAATTTTGAACAATACTAGAAACTGAGCAGGGTTGCAGCCAATTTCTTTTTGTCTGCCACTAGAGAGGAAGCAGGTCTAACTTAGTGCTGTAACAAGAGGCACAACTGCTTCTTATTCAAGGTTTTTTTCCCAGTGAAATTCAGCTTTACAGGCAAACCCAAAAGAAGAGAAAAAGCTTTAACTTTCGATTCTCAAAATCCCCAAAGAAGCAAGTAATGTCCATTTTTTCAGGAAAGCAGATGATGGGTAAAAACGATCCCTTCGTGTTTCAGAGGGGGCGCAGAACCTACGACCAAAGTGACTCGACCAGAGTTAGTACCAGCAGTCAGGAACCCAGAGTGGTGTCACAGCAGAAAATGCTCAAAGGAACCTCTCCCAGACACGCGCAGAGAGAAGTGATAAGGACTGTGGTACCACGGCCACGCTCAGGAAATGCTCCTCGGTTGCTGCAGGGAAAGCATCAACCGAAGGCTCTGCCGCGAAGAGCCTGTGCTCAGTAACCACACCTCCCTGCCTCCATCACACCGCCAGAGACAGGGGGAGAAGCTGATTGCCAGCCTGAAGTGACTGACTGGAGGGAAAAATCTACCGCTTACATGTGCCACTGCTGCTCGCTGCTAGAGAAATCAGGGATGCACTGACAAGCTCAGCAGGGGGACAAGTCCGAACTATCACACGGCGGGGTGGGGGGGGGAAATCAAGTTTTTTAGCCTTTTCATAGAGAATGGCTGGAAGAAAAGATAAAGTCGGGACACTGGTGATTCATCTGTAATTTGGGAGGGTAGGAGGGAGAAGACCTTCATGTTTTAACAGAAAAATGCCCATATAGAATAGTCACAAAGGCTGGAGGAGATTTTATTTTGGTCTTTTGTTTTAATGTCCCAAACGCATAAACTTAGACTATTGTAATGCACAGGTTTTTTTATGTTCCTTTAAGATGTATATTTATATATTTCTTTCCTATATGGTTTATGTACGAAAAGAGAGACAATGCTAGATTCCAGCAAAGGGCTTTGTGTAAACAAGTCCTGAAGAACTCTGGAATTCTGTCTGCTTATTGTTAAGATTCAAGGCACAGGCAAGGAAGAGCACGTACAGCTAAAGGGGCCATCTCTCGGGTCATCCAGCAGCTGTTCCTGTTGAATATTCAAACACACCCATCCACACCCACCTCCACCCATGCATAAAAGGATTGAAAGGATCTCCGGACGTAAAATAAGAAAGCAAGACTGATGACATTTAAAAACCAAGACTGCTTTTGGTAATAAAAGGATTTTTTCCTAAGCCTCTCCACCCTCCCTCTTCTGTTATCCTTCCTATATTACTCTTTCTGACTGTTTTTCTTAATGATGTAATACCCTTTAATCACTTAATTCTTGTATTTATGATCTAAGAATGTTTGAACGACCAACCCCAGGATTAAACCATGTGTAGTAAAACAAAAACAGACCTCCTGCTAAATTACCTATTCCTCTTCCTATGTTGAGTCCTCTCTGACTTGGACATTAGGAAAAAATTCATTTCTCCAAAAGAAAAAAGAGTGAAATTTTTGAAAGCCCCTAAATGGGGTTTGAGATCCAAGTTTTTGAGTTATTCCAACAGTGCAAAATTCAGTCAGTGAGATCCACGTGTGCACTGAGGAAGAGAAAGCACAGACACTGCAAGAAGTTACTTTTATGTCTCACTGGTGAATTTTCAGAGGAGAAGTTCAGAGTTCCAAGTTAATGGCCCATTTCGTGCCATTAAACCAAGAACTGCAATGCACTTGGAGCACACAAGTCACAAACTGGACAAGGATTTCCAGTGAGACAATTTTCTGAAGAAAAAGCCAAAATTTCAAACACAAACAGAAAATACAGAAAAATTTTAATCCTAGAGAAGATAGCTAACTCAGAACACAGAAGGTTGTTATTTGTGGAAAAAAAAAGAGCCTTTTTTCTCATGGAGGAAAGTGCCAAATTTCTAGTCAAGCCTCGAGATATTTTAATGATCATCAATCCAGTAGAGGTTGTCTGGAAACTGCTGGTCAACTAACAGAATAAATTTTTTGGAAATGACAAATTCAAAGGCACCCTCCACAATAGCAAAAAAAAAAAAAAAAAGTCCACCTGTTAAAGCTATGAATAATTACACAAGCTTTAGCTGATACATAATACATCCTGGTATTAATCTAGGTCCTTAAATACCCTTCTGGTACTAAAAATACTTTAGAGGAACCGTACATCCCAAGAGAACAGCTTGCAGAGGACTTTCTTTAGCTTCCTTTAAATTTTGTAATTTCCTTTTCTATCCCAACATAACCACAGCGAAGAAGATGTGGTTTGTGGGTCTGGATTAATTCCATGTGGCTCTTTGAGGAAAGATGATCCTTCTGCCAGAGGGAGAAAAAAAATCCCTGAATGGTTAGACAGACATGACAGGGTACGGTAGCAGAGCAGATCACCTTCTTTTGCATTAAATGCCAAAAGCAAAGATGAAATTGCCTTGGTTTTCATATTATAGTCTGGAATAATCATGCTTGACTGTCTCTAAGATTATAAAATTATATCCTATTGCAAATTTTTTTGTTTTCCACTGAGAAATCTGTCAAAACATTTTTCCTGTCACGTTAGATGTTTAATCTGCTAAACTCTGTGTGACATTTGTTGCAACAGGACAGACCTTTTTTATGCAAAATCAAACTTCCTATAAGGACTCAGAGCCATTTCACATGTTGAGGTTCTGGAAGGAAAGTGAACTTGGAAATGGTAAGCATTGTCCTAAGAGGTCATATGCAAATAAACTTATTAAAAGCCAAATATTCAGGTTTTTCTTGTGAAAGGAGATCAGAAAAAAGCTGAAAGGTCATCTTGAATACTGGATTTCATAAAGAGAAGTTACAAAGACCCTGAGGTTAGCTCAGCTGATTAGAGCATGGTGCTAATTACACTGAAGTTGTGGGTTTGATTCCTCTATGATTCACTTAAGAGCAGGACTCGACAATTCTTGTGGGTCCCTTCCAACCCAGAATATTCTCTGGTTCTGTGCAGCTGGAACATTCTGATTTGTCGGGGCTTTGTGGCAATGTTGTGGAGACCTGGAGAAATAATGCATAGCTAAACAGCAAACACTCTTTTCCACCAGATGTGACTAAAACTGATGTTTTTTTAAAATCAGATATCATCTGCCCCCACCTAATCAGAGTCCACAGCATGAGAAAAGGCAGAATCAGTGGCCACTGTATGTGCTGTCTGTGCTATTCCTATTTAAATGTTATGAAGAAATTAACGGTGGAGTGAGAGAGAAGGGCACAGAGGCAAGAAATAGGCAAGGCTGAAGAGCAGATGTTCATTTTCCAGTGAGAAATACAGTAGAAATGATTAAACTGGAGCCAGTTAACAAGGGAAGCCCACACTGTGCACAGCAGCAGTTGGCAGAGGGAACAACTTATCTCTCCCAGCTCTGCTCATGTGGCAGCCTTCCTGGTTTCACCTTTCTGCTAAGCCTCTTGAATGGCTCTTAAAGAAAAAAAAAAAGCCAACAAAGAAAAGGAGTCTTTCACAGGGAAAAAAAGCAAGTTCACAAAATGTGACGTAATAACACTAATTTTAAAAGATATTATATTATGAGCTGTTGTGACAGTGGTGATACATTTCTCAAAGTTTCTTGCAAGGAGGTAACATAATAACTCTTAGTCAGTGGATAATATGCCTGTCATGCACATAATGCAGTGAATAAAAGAAAGGGATTGTTTTTATTATTCCCATTTCTACTGTAGCTTTTAGCATTACTTTCTTTACAGTTTGTCATATTTGTGAGTACTCACTTTGGAATGTTACTATATGTATCACATGTCATCAGTATTTTGGTTTCCACTTGCTCTTTAGTTTGGCAGATGCTTGGCATAACAGAGAATCACAGAATATCCTGAGTTGGAAGGGACCCACGAGGACCAGCGAGTCCAATTCCTAAAATCCACACTGTAATTTTATCGCTAAAATAACCCGAACATCACAGACCCCAAACCGAACAAACATCTCTGTGTTTCCTATTTTCAATATATTCCACAGCTTTTGGTTTGCAGGTTTTTTTTTTAGGTCCCTGAGAAGATAAACCTACACATTTATAACAGCCATGACCTTCAATTCCAAATCAACGTCGTGGCTTTCTTCATCTCAGTCAAATTTCATTTGGGTGGCTGGTGGCTCAGAGTACTGAAAGCACTGATATTTGATAGAGGATCTTAAATATACTTACTTAAAATAAAAGAATATGCCAAGAGAAATCAGAAGTGATGCGATTGAGAGGCCGTGTCCGATGATGGCCAAGTAATACAAGTTCAGAGCCGTCTGCAAGACAAGAACAAAGCCAAGCCCCTGAGATTCCTGCAGAACTATTCTGCTCAAAGCACACATTTATACATCTCTTCTGCACATCAAATGACTGTTAACAGCATTAAGAAAAAGAGAAACATTTCAGGTAATGATAAGACGAGTTCAGAATCCTGCCAAACAACATCCTGATAAACTCTCACTCTCTCTCTGTAGGAAACACAATAATTGATGGAAATCATCGCTGGAACGTACTTCCTTACCAGTTTAAACACCAGGTTTCTAATATATCCTGCTATGGGGTTTTATGTGTTTAAATAAATCTGGATGTTTAAGCTACTGCATTGAGTGCAAACCTCTGAGGTTTGATTTTTCTGGTAAGACAGCTCCTAAGTAAAACCTGCTCCCCATAGGAATTTATGCGTTTTTTTCCTTACAAGAGCTTTTCTCTTATCATTTAAAGATACTTTCTTTAAAGAAAGCCACGATTATGATATTGGAAATTCAGTTCTCATTCAGCATTAAAGGGAGAGCTTGAAAAAAATTAACAACTCAAATCCAGTGAAGACTGAACAGATTTGTCAAATAAGCCTACAGCCAAATTATATGAAAATCAGGCTAGATAAAAAAAAAAAGGTTAAAAAGGAACTGGTAAATTAATGTTTGCAATATGTTCATGTTATCATTAATTATTTTAGATAATAAATATATTAAATTAAATAATACTTTAATTAATAAATGACCATAAGAAGTAACAAACCTCTGCTTTCAGTTATGGGATCTGTCTCACAAAATCTCTCTTGTTGCATTAAATGTAAGATTATCATTTGGCACAGCAGGAAATGAAGATTTTTAGGTTAAGCTTTATACTCTCACAATAAAGCACAACTATCTGGATTCTGTAGGGAGAATTAGAGCATGCATACAAATGCTCACATACTGCAAACTCCTTGTGTCCTCTGAACTTATTATTCCAACTTAAGACAGACTAACAGCTTGTTATATAAACACTGACTTTCGAAATAATACAAAAAGATTCCAGGTAAAGCTTTGAGTAGGTTGTAAGATGACAAATGCTACAAATCTTCAATTTACCATTACTTCTAAAAATGAGATAACTTCTTTTAAAAAAAAAAAACAACAACAAACAAAAAAAACCCCACAACAATGCAATAGGTGTAAGTGAAACTTTCATAAAAATTCGGAAGAGAGTAAAAACAATGGTTACCCTGACATGCTAAAATTTGGGCTGTATCAATAACAATGAAACCTGAACAATGCCCAGCAGTCAGATTTATTGTGCAATATCTTAACCAGAGCAGAGTGAAGGGACAATGATACCTCATACAACAACACACTGAAATGTAGCAGGCAGTATGGCTTTTGTTCAGAGCTATTATTCCACTTTAACAACAGCTTCTGATGTGTGGCAGAGCAAATATGCAGGCAAAACAGCCTGAGGGAAACTACCTCATTATT
Source organism: Pyrocephalus nanus (assembly GCA_038380795.1). Classification (NCBI taxonomy): domain Eukaryota; kingdom Metazoa; phylum Chordata; class Aves; order Passeriformes; family Tyrannidae; genus Pyrocephalus; species Pyrocephalus nanus. The sequence continues at coordinate 38,064,713 of CM076267.1, forward strand.
CATAAAGAAGGTGCTTCAAAGATCTACTTCTGTCTGAATAATATCCTCAGTTCCCGGCCAAGTATTAACAAGAATCAACGAATATAGAAATTCTGCTAATAGAATTCAACTGCCATTAGTGAACTCCAGGTCTTATGATTTGAGGGAAAGCAATAAAAAAGTGTGTTATTATCATCTATTGCCACCTTTTGTTGAATAATGGTTTTTGGGTAAATATCTTGAACTATTCAACAACAGTGATGTAGGAAGTTAAAATCTCTATTACATGTCAGATTTCTTGATACAATCTGCTGCTATTCAGCCGTTTTCCATGAGGTCCAAATTAATTTACAGACTACCCTGACCTGTATTTCACATTCCTAGTTCTTGGGCATTTACAGTTTCAATTAACAGCTTCTTCCCATGACTGACTGTTTCATAAACATAATGAATATTAGTGGAAATACAGTTAGGGGGAGGCAAAATATGAATTTTGCCCATGGTGTCCTCACATATCACAAAGTAGTTAAAAAAGAGATCACTTGGAGATTGGTTTTTTTCTTTTTCTACATTTTTCAATGGATGAGCATCACGAAGATAAGCTAAGTATATAAAAATATTCCCACATGGATATGTGTGTGTGTAGAGTGTATCTTTGATACGTAGAAAACAACTCAAAGCATTTTGTTGCCTGACCGTGAGATAATTTTGGGTGGTTGCAAAATTTCAGGTAAATAAACTCAAAGTATAGGTTTTCTATTCATTTGAGTAGCTTAATATCTCAGAAACAGAAAAAGGCATTTGGGAGTCGGGTCACAAAAAGGAGTACAGAGACCTTATCTAACAGTTCTCATAATTTAGTTCTCTTTGGCCTCCAGAGATCCTGGGGTGAATCTACCCAATTACAGCCTGCCTACATTTGTGGGAAAATGGAGAGATTAGGTCTGCTTTTCACACTGGGAAAAAAAAACCAACTAAACCCCAAACATCTGAGCTCTGCTGAAAGCTGCCTCGAAGATGTCTTAATTAATCCCAAGTAAAAACTCTGGCTATGCACCCGCTGTAAATCTGTCTCTTAGTTCACTGGATAAACCCATATTGTCAGCACGTCTTCCAAAGATGGACAAACCTCCTGCAGTTCTGCTCAACTTGGACCCTACTTAAGAATTCCAGAGCAAAACATAAAGGTCTGCTCTTGCAAGGCACACATTTCACTTACCAGCAGATGACTTGAATGGCCTAGACAAGTTCTAGTACCCTAACACATTTAAAATACCCACAAACAACAAATATCATGTTATTTAAGCAGTTGAAATCAGCTGTATAAGATCAAGCAGGTAGATTGGGGGTTTTTGAGTCTGTTTTGCACAATTCACCCTTTTTGTTCAACGTTCTTTCAACTCTGCTACCATCTGAGTTTTGATACTTATGAAATTTTTCAGAGCGGTTTCTTGACACTGGTAACATGCATTCATTCCTTTCCTACCTTCACTTTTTCATGTGTGTAGCTGTTGCACTGGGTATAGTTTGTCCACGTCCTGTTGCTTTCAGGGTGTCTAAACCAATTCCCGTTTGGATCGCAGATCTTTGTCACTTTTTCTGCAATCAAAGTCGATGGAATGAAAACCAAAAGAAGGAAAATGCAAGAAAAATGCAACAGTCAGCACTGAAGTTCTATTTCCTGATGCCAAGTATTTAATAAAGATTGGCAAACAGCTGACAGCTTTATTAATATGACTAGAGAGACTTTGCTTGTTACTATGAATTCTGAGAAACCAGAAGCTGTTGCTTTTGCTTGGCAAGAGCAAATGATGATGTGATTTTCCTTAAGAAAACAAATAGATTTTGCTCCTCCAGTCCAGTAAGTATCAAAATATATTGAACTAACTGTTAGAGAACTACCAGATGAAGTGAAAAGGGTATTTAAATGGCTTATTTGACATCCAAGATCTAAACTGAAGTTTGACATGCTACCACTATAAATTAGGATTGGACAGACAGCAACAGAAAAACTGCTTGAGAAACAAACTGGAAATTTTCTGGAACCACAATAATTTCTATCATCAAATAGAAAGAGGCATGAAAGGACCCTGGGAAATACAAAACGGGCAGAAAGGGACATGACTATAAATCTATGACATTTTTCACATTAGCCCACAGAAACAGGAAAGGAATCAAAGTGGGAGAAACTCTTTGTGGACTTCAAATGCTAAACCAAGGTAGAAGAGTAAGTCCTGTTTCTGCTTGTCTGTCAGAGAGAAAAGCTTTTCTGAGAGAAAAGATCATCTCTAAGAGGAAAAAAGTATGACTTCAGTTCCTACTCACTAATCTACAGAATTCCTCAAGGATGTAGTTCAGAAAAGAAAATAAGTCCTTGTCAGTTTTCTATGCGAAAAGAGGAAAATGCAAATATGGCTCTTGAGTTTCTGAAATTTTGGAGGGTTAATAACTTGAGTGGGGAAAACAAGAGACATCAAGCACCCAAACCCTCATTTCATTAAGAAGTAAGCTGATGTAGAAGCCAATGCACACTTACCTGATGGGTTGAAATCCTGAAAGTAGTCAGGGCAGCGCTGCACTGACACCGTTCCAGCAGCAACATCACTCCAGCACAACCAGCCATCCCACGTCCTGTTACAGTAGGGACCTGCAAACAAGTAGAGACCTGGTAATAAAATAACAACCCTTCTTTCATAATGGTCTTCCAAAAGTAGAGATGTAAGAAAAAAAAAAAAAAAAAGAAACAGAAAAATAAGGTTTAGCAGTAGTTGATTAAAACTCCACTTAACAGAGACAGTTCCTTACACGTACGTTTCTTCAAAAACATTTTAAAATTTGTTCTCATTCTACATCTGCAGTTTACAAGCTTCTGATCTGGAACACAGTGGGCAAAAAAGCCTAAATTAATTCACAGTCAGTGATGTACCTTCGCAAAGAGTCTTATGCTCTTTCAAAGACCATTTGACTGAATTGCTCTATATTTTAGGTGTATACCAAGCCTATAAATATGTTTTCTAGTCCACTGAGAACACAGAGGTGTCCTAGAAGCCATGAGAAAGCCTGGCTGGGAGGCAGCCACAGCTCCTCTGCCTCAGGCTGGGCTGAGCCTGCAGTGATCCCTGGACAGACACTCCTGTGAGTGCTCCAGGAACAGGGAATCCACAGCGTCCCTCAAGAGCCTGTTCCAACGCCTCACTGCACTCAAACGAATTTCAACATCTAAAATAAACTTCCCTGGAGAACGAGCTGGGGTTTTATAAACAAATTCCTTTCCCAAAAGGCTCATAGAATGACTGAGTATCTCTACGGATTTGAAGATGTTTCTGAAGTGTCTTGCTTCAGGTTTCTTTTAAAGACTTAAATAACGTCCTCATTTTCAAAGGCTGCAGTTTTCAAACATTTTGTTTGAAATTCCTCCTCATCTGAAGATTTTCCAATTTGTTCCAGACCCTTCTGAAGAGGCCCTTAGCTGGACATAAGCTTACACTGTCATGCATACCCTTGCATTCATTTTGGACCTCCAGGCATTCAGTTCCTCCAAAGAATCATTTCAGTAGAGAAAAATCTCTTTTTAAAAGAACATAATTACCCTTTTCTTGCCTCAAAAAGCCATTCAGTGTTTCCAGAAGTTACCAAGTGAGAACCAGTGATTACAGTGGGAGGTAGAATCAGCTGAGTGAATTATCAGAAAAAGCAAGAACAACACTAACACAGTTCTTGGAGCAGGGAAACTGTGTGGATCAGGACACTCCTAATTTTTTAGAGGCACATATAAGCAGGCAGACAGAGGGATCATAGGAGCATGAAACAATTTTTTCTTAGCATAAATATCTATTTAAATTAACTTTTCCTTATCTCATCAGAAATAAAAGCTCTGTGTTACATAAGAGGTGGTGTAACAGTCAGGTAATGTAACACATCACTTTATCCTCCTGCATCCCCAAGTGGTGATGCTTGTAAAAAATTATGCAAATATTGTCACAACCTGAAAAATAATTACCAGCAAGACAAGAATGTAACATGCCTAAGGGATCCTGAACTGGTGTCATTATATCTGTTGACCGTTTGCCTCAGAAAAAAATCTCACAAAAAATAAATTTCTACCTTCTTTCCTATGAATAGGATCTTGCATGATTTTCTGGTAGCATTCATACTGTGCTGTCATAATTTTATTCCGTGTGACACTCAGCTGCATGAAGTCCTCTGTAATGTTCTGGTGCCCCTCAGATGGTACAGCAGTGGCAAAAAACTAAGAGGAAAAAGACTTCTTTTAGCAAATCACCCATAAGTTCCAACATAAACTCCTCTCAATGTCAATCTTTTTAAATATCATATTTTAAATATGGTTTTACTGAAGGAAGGGGATCTTCAAGTCTTATTACTGGCAGTGTGATTTTTGTGGGTTTTTTCTGGTTAATTTAGCAATTCTTATGGCTGAGTCTTGACAAATGTCTCCTGAATGAGCATGGGGGAGTAACAACCGGCAAGATTTGTAAATAGTAGTGGCAGCATGCATAGAAAGCGCTGAGACAGCCAGAGGTACATCAGCATATTTTCATAAAATCCAGTGAAATATATCAAAGTTCAGTCTAAAAGGCATTTCAGTCAGACCCAAAATGATCCCTTATGAAAAAAAAAAGGGATATATACTTTATGCACTGAAGCATTTGGCTTGTCCAGAGCTATTTGGCTTCTCTAATCTGGTGAACCATAAAGTCAACCCTCAGAATGCAAAAAGACATTCAAAAGACAGGACATACACTTTTATAGATACTAAAATTAAAAAAAAAATAAATCTTAGGATTCCTGATCAAAATCTGTACTTTTTAAGTGCATTTTTTAATAGCAATTTTATATTTTCCGGGAAGCCACTAAAACGTCATGTTAAAACAGAACTGCAGATTGAAATACTCCACCACTGTCACACAAGGGATGAACTTTAAAGTCCTGAGGATGTCCCTCTGAATCTCAGATGTCTCCTCCACTCTTCCTGGGGTCCACAGAGTATTGCTTGTATGTCACTTATCAACTATTGCTGTTCTCAGCCAGCTAAGGATATGATGGGTTCAGCAGAGGTAAACACTATTTCTGTTCCTTTACTAGGGGAATTTAAAGGAGAACAGAAGGTGGATGAAGATCCTGTTGTGCAGAAACCACGTCTGGACACAAGATTAGTTTTTTCTGCATTTCCTTATTAATAATTTCTATGGTATTCTGTATATGCTGGTTAAAATTGCAAGGGATTTAAAAAATTCATAAGACTCACCATAGTAACCGATAAGAAGAGTAAAAACATGATCCAGTTTTTTGTCATCTCTGAGGCCGATGCAGTGAATTTTATGTTGTGGTTGAATGAACTCAAACTGCAATGGGAAAAAAAAAATTAGAAAGAAATTTAGCAACTAATGAAAGCCCAAAGGGATAAAAGACTTATTTTATTTCTGAATTAAACCAAGCCAGTGGAGGTCCTCTCGATTTGTCTTCACATGCAGCGATGCCAGGCGATACACACGGTGATACACAAGGCAGTGTCGAAACAAGGCCCTCGGTTCACCAGCAGTGATCCCCAGCAGAAGGTTTTCTCCTGCACTGCTGCCTCCATTGCCTCAACCAAAACCTTCAAAGGTGTTGTCTCAGCCAGGTACCCGGCACCAACTCAAGAGCAATTAGCCCTGAGATACGAGTGCCCTCCTGGACACCTCTGCCTTGGGGCCACCACAGAAAACTGCAGTTCAGTTTCCTTAAAGCAGACTCAGACTTTTACAAGCACACACACACACACACACAATTATTTTGTATTTTCTTCATACCAGATGATATTTAATTTTGCCATTTCTGGAATAACTGATCTAGCAAGTAGCCACTTTACCCTGAAGTTACAACTTTGCAAAGATGACAATGATGCTGCAAGAATTAATTGTGAGCTGTAAAGTAGTTTCTGTATCTGCAGTAGCTGTAAAGTAGTTTCTTTATCTGTCATTTGAAGAAAATACAACTACCCAAACCAGATATGATCACCTTACAATGCAGACTATTCTTGGAATTGATTCTTGCAGTATGAAATGCACCAAATGCATAAAATATGCAAAATTATTTATTAAGTACGTAGACCATCTATCTAGGGTAAACCTGCTGTGATAACTGCCTCAGGAGGAAGGGAAATTTCTCAGAGATTTGTCGTGCAATATTTCACTGTGTGTCCTGAAGTATCCTGAGAAGATCACAGAACTGTGCCTGGAACTGAGATAAGAGCTTTACTTCTGCTTGCCATCATGGAGAAAGGCCTCCCCATATTTAATTTAAGTTATAACAACTAAACCACACCTCGCAAATCTAAGTATCTCATTGTACAACCATTAATGAAGCTACTTTCAGCTGAAATAAAGATGGTAACACATTTGTGAGCGTAGCTCCCTTGTACAGATTCATTCAGTACAAATCTTACAGTGTGAATGCAGATCCAAATCTCACATCCTCCAGAAGTCCCTCATACAGCCAGCTCAAGGATCCCACTGCCACAGAACCAAGAGGACTGGTGGGTGCTGAGTGCACAGAAACCTGCACCCTGAGCTCAGATCACACTTGGAAGTTTTTCTTATCCAGCTGATCCGTCCTATGAGGGACTGGAGGATGACAAACAACCGGTAGTACTTTGGCATGCAGAGGTAATTGGACAGAAAGCTCATTCTTTTTTTAAAATAACCCTGTCTTAGTCATAAAAAAGCAACTGTTCTATACCTACTTTTCTGCTTTTATGCTGAAACTGAGTCCTCTTAATACAACAACACAATCAACAGCATTTTGTAGGATATGCTAACTACAAAATATGAGATCACTGCTGCTTACTGCACAGCCTGGTGCAGATACAAGAGATGTGTTGTAAAATCAGTTACTTTTGTGCCTGTTTCACCCAGACTAAAACTATATCCTTAATCTTCCTTCTATTTTTTCCAGTGGCACACAGTCCTGGAACACTGATTGCTGTAAATTGCACAGGTAATTCCTTATGAGACACTGCAATTCAAACACAATGTTCTGAAGGCTCTTAGAACACTTATAGAGAGACCAATTAACATCCCTGAAATGTTAGTTTGAGCAAATACTCCTCTGGAAAACCCACACGTGGTGAGAACTAAAGTAAAGGGATAATTGTAGGGATCATGTTAACTAAAGAAAAATCTAAATATCTACATATCTACTAAAGGTTGCCTAAAACCAGATATCTACAAATATCTAAATTAGATGTCTAAGTTAGCAAAAGGGCAATAGGATTTCAACTCTGCATGACAAATGGGAGCAAGGATGATTAATTCAAACCTTCAACAAATTTCATTCATTTAAAGCGTGAAAAAAACCTGACCTTCTGGAATTAATAACTTGACTGTTAAGTAAGTCAATAATCTTTTCTCTCCAAAATATGACAAAGCACATCTGTGCAGAGTTAATATCCACAAATGATGTGCACAAGCCAAGAGATCAATCAAGTAGAAAAAGCAACCATAATTTGGGTACGTATACAAGAGTTCAAAATAATTTTCTACACAATAGTTCCAAAAATCCTTATGCTAAAACTAATGTTGGATGGAAAATTTAAAATGCGTATTCATATACTGCCCTTCCTTAGCCTTGCTTATCTAGGCTTCTTAATTTATTTAAAAGATACAATTTATCTAAAAGATACAATATCATATAAACAAAGGCTGAAATTATCTGCTTTGATTCACAGTCCAAGTTTATTTCTGTTTCACAATATCAAAAGTCATCCCTTAGCTCTGTTCCTTTTATGGTCCAAATCTTTTAATACCTACTGATTTTGTAAACATTTCCTATCAACTGTCCCAGCATCTACTATTAAATTATTAAGTCTTCCCAGGAGAGAAAATGTTAAGTAAAGCCTATAATTCACTCTATGCTTTAACTCATTTCTCTCCATTGCAAACTTCAACAGAAAAAAATAGAGAGAGAGAGAGAAAAAAATGCTTTTTCTAAACATCCCTACTTATGGAATAAAGTACAAAATGCAGGATGAAGGTCATTCAGATACCTATTTGGACTTCAGAAAAGCATTTCTTGCCTCACTACATGAATTCATTCACTCAACATGGAAGCTGAGAGAGAATCCCTTGACTCCACTCTGTGACAGTGGGGACCTGCACGAAATCCAGTAGGACTGTGATTTACATGAGAGGTACTGAACGAAACTGTAAGTGGTGAAAACACAACACTATAGCTACCAGCAGTGTTCTGGCTTTGTTTTCCCTGGAAAAGGGATCATCAGAGGGAAGAGAATGGGGAATTGCAACAGCAACTCAGACCTTCAAAATATCATTTTTATTTTTTGCACTGAAGACAGTGAAGACTGGAATAACTTAAAAAAAAGGAACTTTCTGATTTTCCTCTTCATTACGTTCTTTTTTACCCACATTAATGATCCTCCTGAGGCCAACATTGTGTTTGTCACTGATAGCAGTGACATCTACTGAAGAAGGAGGAATTCAAAAGGAACTGCAAGCTGAACTTAGCCAAAATAGCCACTGGTATGGCTTTAACAGATGTTTACATTTCTCTTCTTTCTGCTTTCTCTACAGAGCCATCCTGCTTAATCAGCTGTTTCTACTTTTAACCTTTCCCCATCCTCCCAAGAATAAATGGCATTCCTGCTGAGCTCCAGACACTTCCCATTTCAATGACACAGTAAAAGGGTTAAAAAAAGGTAGTCAGCCAGAAAGATCCTTTTTTGAACTTGAAACCCACGATTAGCACAAAATCAAAACTGAAGACAGCTTCTACCTCAGCAGTTGCCCTCCAGTCTGACCCTGTGACAGCGGGATAGGAAGGAGATCCTACTTATGTCTTTGCAGGTACATTCATACACGTGCACAGACATTTCTCACTAACTGGTAACCTTTGGTTTGCCCAGGGAAAAGAAGCCAAACATACAAACCAACCCCACCACCACCACCAAAACCACAAAACATTTGCAGTGGAAATGACACACCTTGCAGTGTGAAGTTAAACACGTATGGATATCGATGTAAATCCTTCCTCCGTGACTGAAAATGGGGTCAGAATGGGTATTTTCTAGACCACCTCTCCCCCTCTTCTTGTTGCCCTCTCAGTCTCTGGCTTTGTTTTGTTGCAATCTCTCTTAGAAATAACTGTACATGCTACCTGGTTACATCTGGTTCTTTTTAGAGAGCAGCATGCAACTCAAAGTATTTTAAACCTCAAGCAGTGTTTGGTTGTTTCTGTCCAAGATACAGGCAAAAGAAAGCATCTGGAAAATGCCCTATGCTTTTCCCTAATTTGAATTGCTGTAGTACAGTGTTATAAAAAACAACCCCAAAACCCAGTAGCCTCAAATGGAATTACATCTCCACTTACATAAACTTTCTGGGGAATACTCTTCTGACTAAAAGGCTTAGAAAGAAGGCAGTGCCAGCCCAACATTAATGCATACCAGATCTACTGATTCCTAAAAGTGGACTACAAAATCTCCACACTTATCTTAGAGAACTGTGCAGGGCAGTTTGGAAATCTTCCTATTTGGGTAAAATGCCTTTACTTCTGAGGGAATCACTTCTGTCAGCATTTGATCAAACTGCTCTAATGGTATTCCATAACACCTCATAAATTCAATTTAATCTACTATACTGCTTTACAACACTGATGCTTATGGAAGGCATTTCCACCCTCACAGCCATTATCCATTCAAATCCCACCCTGTGACCTCCTCTCTTCAAATCAGTTGGGGCACACATCAGGAAAAATGGAACAACAAGAATAAAAAAAATACTCTTAACACTATTTTGAATTCATTAGAAGCACTGGGAGAGATCCCTGTGTGTGGAGAACCCTGAAAAGAGTTCATCTGAGAAGTAGAGTGGCTTACACAGGATATTCCTTGCACTGCAGAATAAAGATGCTTCTAGGCCACATGAAGAACTCCACAGGTGAATTAGTAATTAGGAAAATATTTGCAATACTCATATAATCGTCATGAAAATTAGGAAATAAACTCCAAGATTAAGAAGGAATCAAGTTTCTTTAGTCATCTCATCCTCTGAACACAGAGCATTGCTCACATGTGTGGAGACATTGTAAAAAAAAAACCACATTGAAAAATCCTTACTTCTCCTTTTCCTTCAGGAATTTTTCCTAGGAAGCAGTTGTGGCACAATGGCATTGACTGCCTTCTTGAGGATTAACAGAAATCAAGAAGCAATGCAGTGGCACATCTCAATTTTACCATTCCATTATTTTTTAACAGCTTTATCATGCGGGTGATAGTTCAGCAGGAAAAAGTGCTCGCTGTTTACTTCTTGGGCCATGAGCTACCCTAGTCTCCCCACGCAAGCAGAAAATTAGTCCTTGTTCAAAGATGTTTTCACATCTTTTATTCTCTCCATTACCACACTTTTTGCTTTTGTTTTTATGCCACTCTGGTTTCTTGCCAGAGGCCCTGCAGAGATTGAAGAACCATCTGCATATGAGATTACACAGATTAAATTATTCCCGTGGACTTCTTCCCATGAATAGTTTTTGGCCACCACTCAGATCTAAGTTTTGTCACCTGCACCCAACAGAAATTACCAGCAGCAATTTGCAACACCCGTGGCCAGTTCCAGTAATACCTAAAATTCTAAGAACCCATCACCAAGTGATGAAGGTGGTGCTAGTTTTTTTTCTGGGTGGGAGGAAACCCTCTATTTTCTAACACTTTTCTTCTTTTGCTCAGTTCACAGGTTTGGATGACATTGTAAACTATGCTGAGGAGAAACATGGGCTATGGAGGACCAGTTAAAATCCAGACCTACCAACAAAAAACCAGAAAGAAACCCCACCACAAGAAAACTCTCCAAAGGAGGGCTTGGAGGAGGAAACATCCACAAGGTTCTTCCCCCGGAATATTCTGCCATTCCTGCTCTTGGGCAGCATTATTCCTTTCCACACAGCAGACTGCAGAGCTAAGATGTTTTTGAGGTTTTGTCCATCACACCAGTTTTGGCTCTTTAAAACAGTATTTCCACCGATAAAAAAAGGGTAAGAGGATTTCTTCCTTCTGGCTTTCACACAGGCAGATCTTCTCAAGAGAAGATCTTTCTCTGTGCTTTTCATAAATTATGAAGGCTCTGCCTATAAATTATGAAGGTTCTACCCCCTCCTTCTCAAATGTGGTGAACTTTCTACATGCCTTAAGGACATCTGAAGCCAGCAAATGCTGTGATGGCATGTGGAAGATAGGCAAGGATTCAATCAGGGTTATAGTTACAAGTTGGTAGAATATTTAACTATGCCAAATAAATGCATCCTGTGAATGTTAAAACCATCAAAGCAAAGCGAAATTATTGATCTCACTTGAGGGACCAGTTCTTAAATGAAAGCAATCTGTCAAGCCAACAGATTGACAGGGCTTTACTCTCAGAGATTCACTTGTGATTTCCAGTTTACAGTTTATGGTTATTAATTCCTCTAGATTTTTTAGTGAGTGATGTTTGGCTATCATTATGTAAGCATATTGTTATTTGATTTTACAAACTTGAGCTTTTTCATCACATAACTCTAACCCAAACTGTGTCCCAGCAAAGACTATTAACAGAAATTAAGATGATGGCAGACTAATGAATGAGTAAATTCCAATAGCTGATGGATCAAGGTGATTTAATGCTGGTACTTCTCTTTTCTTTCTTTCTATTTTTTTTTTTTTAAACTCTAAAAATGTCTTGCTATAGCAATTAGAAAAAAAGAAAGAAAACAAATTTAGTAAATCTTCCTGGAAGTTTACTTCCTCCAGAACAACTGCTATGCTGTGGCAAGGATGTTCCAATGAACATGTTATTTTAAATAACGGGATTGCTCGTGACATTCATTTCTCTCCATGGATTTCATGCTATGAGAAAGTTGGAGAGCTCCCCCATTCTATATTCTGCATGTATTCAACAAAAACAAAACAAAACAAAACACCCTGTAAATGAAACTGGAGCAAGATACCCACAGACACAGGGAGCAAACCCCAAAATTCATTGGGATGTGACTTCAAACCCAATGACAGGATACAGCAAAGCATCACAAGGATGCCACTGGAACTACTGAATCTTCCTGCCTGAGCCCAAATTCTATCATTTTGTTCTAGATGCATATTAGGATCAATGGGTATCTTAAGAGATTTTAGGAGAGGCCTCCAGGCCTTTGGAAGGTGTGGGAACAACCCTTGACTGAGAGTGGACATTGAGATGGATTCAATGAGCCTTATGGTCCCTTAAATCTTCACATTCAGCATGTGTGAATAATATGTGTAAAAAATATGGTATATTCCTCCCCCCCAAAAAAATTCTCCACCTCCAAGCCAAATTATTTGGTTTGGATTTACGAATTCATCAGATAGACCTTACCATGTGTATAAAGCCCCTTGTTTAGATGTCTGAAGTGGATTTTTTTTTTCCCAGACATTGCTGTTTACAGCTGCAGAGAGTGAACTGCTGCACTGTGTACCCCTTTCGGTCAGTGTTTTTTTATTTGAATGACTCTGTCTGATGCTGTTTACCAAGTAATGACCCAAAAGAGATCCAAGGGTTGCTTTGTGAAAATGTTTACGGCATGAAGTCATTTTCTCAGCTGGCTGAGTTTTAAAAGTTTTTTGTTATTTCTTCATTGACACATGCTAATTTTACAAGAACAGTATTTCCACAGTTCAAAGACTTTCCTCAAGGTCAGAACAAGGCAATGGGAACAGGAGAATGGGTTAAGCTAAATGTACCAGGACTTTTGTTTTTTCTCAGAGCTTACCGCTCAGGCTTTTTCTCACTGGCCCCAACCCAGTTTGGCAGCTAAATGTCTATGAATCTTACAGGTTTCACACTAGTTTCCTCTAGATTGCCATTTGGAACTGCAAATATTTACACATAAATATGCATAAATATATTCTCGTTTGGTTACGAATAAAGTCACAAGTTTTAAAATATTACTTTTTAAAAGAAATTATTAATTTTTCAGGTGGACCATGCCACGCCAGCAGCTCAGAGCAGGCTGGGGAGGGATCAGGTGGCCAGGAAAGGGAACTGCTTGTCCATGAACACAGTGCTGCTGCAGCCACTGCATCACAACCGGTGTCCTAACGCTGGGTTCACCACTGGTCAATGACTTGATCACAACTTATGAACCAAATAGAGATAAACTCTTCATGGAAATGTCAGAAGCACCACACTCTCCTCATTTGTGCTGGGTTTCTTTCTTTTACTTAAAAAAACCAACAACCAACAACGGAGAAACCCCACTAACAAAAAAAACCCAACAACCAAAACCAACCAACAAACCCAAAAAAAGACCCAAAATATAACACAGAAAACTAAAATATCCCCAGAGCAGCTTTCTTTTCACTGGCAACAATTCTGGTCTAGGAACAATTCTGGTCTGGCAACGGATGAAATTTCAGATAAGAAGTGCATGTCTACATTTTCTCCCCTGGGATATTCTTGATGCATTTACTATTCCCAAAAAGTTCAGGTAAATTTAAGACAGCATTAGAAATATTTAGCTTAATATACTCACTCAAACCAAAATAAACCACCAGCTACTTCAAAGCCTTTACCAGGTCAACCTAAGTCACCACAGTTCAGAACATTTCCTCTTAAATTTAAAATTTCACATGCCAGAGGTCAAAAGTGCGAGTTCTGGAATATTTCACCCTTTGAATATTAGACAATACATGTTGCACTGCGCAAAATTATCAAAACTACTAATCCATCCTGTTGAAAAGCCAAAACCAAGCGGCAGCCAAAACCAACCTTTTGAATTCTAGTCATCTGCAGCTTGTCTCCTTTGCTTTAATTAGCTACAGATACTTCCCAACTTTCCCATGGTTTGTTTTTTTGTTTTTGGGTTTTTTTTCACCTCTTGTACTCCTTAAATGGCATTTGACCAGCAAATGGTTTAAGTGGTGCTCACACAGAGCAAGCTGGGCATAAAGGAGCTTGTGAGACTTGAGAAAGTTAAACCACAGGTATTTAATCTCACCAGGATGGGAAGGAATTACTTCTGATACATTTTTAAAGCTGCATAACAGTACATGCACATCTTCTTGAGACCCCCACAGACACGGGTGTGAACTCCCATGGGCCTGCACTCTGTACAGTGAAGGAAGGCAAAGGCTTGTACGTGACTTCTGGTGAAAGAATGGATGCACATACTCGGTGGAAAAGACTAAGAACACGTAAATGTCCAAGCTTTTATCTTTACATTTGTAGCCAGAGCTTTCATTTTTACGTCTCTCTCTTCTTCCCCTCGCAGACCAGCTGCAGAAATCATCTTAAGGTAGCCATAAAGTAGGCAGAGTGATAAAGGATTTTTCTGTCCTCTGTCTGTATTTCCTTTAAATGAGGATATACACCAAGATATTGCCATAGCCAATGATATTTTACATTAACATCATTTTCTGTCCATCTGAGTTAACATTAGTGTTGACAAATCGAGGAAAGTATCCATCAATGTATCTAAGTCTTCTAAATGGGAATTCCCTTCAGCTTCATCCACACACTGCCCCACCCACAGGAATACGGACATAAGCACAGCTGTGACACAGACTGAAGCATCTGGGACTAAAGAAACAGTTGTTTTGCTAGAGGTGTTTTCAGTTTGAAAGTTAATTACAGGATCAAAGCAATAAATTAACCAATTTAACAAAATTAGAAGTGAGAACCTCTGAAGGGAAGCAAACTGCTACCAAGTGACTACAGTGATTGACCTCTTAGTATCAGCCCTGTGCATTTCTGATCTAAAAGTGTACCCAGAGGACACAACTTGTAGTATAAACATGAGAGTCTCAACTTGTGTCACACACAATCCCTCAAAAGGCACTGATGGCAGTTTGGACAGTCACTTTCAACCACCTAGGACAAATAGGAGTGGTGATCTTTGTCCGTTATCTTTTTTTGATGTGCCCTTATTTTTAAAAGAATAATTTCTCTTTTGCATTAGCTCAGTATTTTAGTTCGAAAAAGAGTATCTAAGTAGAAACCTTTAGCACTAACTGAAATAATACACTTCTATGTTTTTCTGAAATAGCACTTAGGTATAATTTCTCCCACTTGAAATTGCATACATCAGTCCTCACCTGAAAGTAAGAAGCTATCCCTTTTCTAAGTTTACAATTTGTTCATTGACTGTCTCTCGCAAAGTCTTAATTTGTTGTTTGTTTTTTTTTTTTTTAATCACCAGGGGCTAACAACTGCAGAGACCTGCACAGGCAGGGGTCTAGCTGTTTCTAGCTGACACACCATTCTATTCCAGTCCAGTTTGATGCTGATTGTTCATCACTGAAAAATTCTACTCCCAGAGCTTTTGCTGCCTGTGGAAAGATGTGAAAAGTTTGCCATAGAGAGGCGGTTGGTGGGTGGGTGATGTGACAATTCAACTGGCACGCAGTGTGCGAGCCACACGTTTGAGAGCCAGGATGGCCACTGCTTGGATCTCGACATCACTGCACAACTGCCCTGTCCAGGACAGTCTTTTTGCAGCACATTCCATCTGGTTCACATGGCTGGACGGTAACACCTTGGCCCAACAAAACGTGGGGCTGCACATTATCACGTCAAACCCTCTGCTCTTTGTGGAGCAGGGGTTTTTATAGGCAGTGCCAGCTGCAATCTGTAGGAAGCTGTGTGAATGTTTCCATGAATTCAGTTGAAGATCATATGCTCAGGGTGTGGCCGTGGGAAAGACTAGTGTATCTTACACACAGTCCCTAAAGTCCATTTCGTGTTCCTTTAATTACAAACAGACTTTTCCATATCCTTTTGCAGCATTCCACCCTCCCTTACCTGAATGAAAACCAAAATAAAATACTGTGAACATTAAAATATCACATAAACTGGACATAAAAAAAATCACTGCCGTAATAAAATTTAAGTCTCACTTGGACAAGATACTTCACAAAGATGAAATATTGCAGGACAAATGTAGTCAATCATTACAGACTATAACAGCAGCACAGGAATGAGTCCCAAGCACAGTTCTTCTGGTCATGAATTACATATAAATATTTTTATATATAGTTTACAAGTTTAAACACATTATCCCCCCTCCAAATGTAATAATAATAATAATAATAATAATAATAATAATAATAATACAGGAAATGTAATGGGAAAATCTCAGTTAAAGCTTGTCAAAATCTCAAGCAACTGAAAATTTCCACTTGCAAGCATGGAAAACATTAGGCAGCTTTAATATAGGTGCCCATATTTTCTGCACACTCACATCCTGCATTTCTTTTCCTAGAGAAAAAAAAAAAAAACAAAACAAAAAAACACCACAGAAGTCTCACACTGATTTCACACACAAAAAAAAAAAAAAAAAAAGTCCTTGGCTGAAACCAAATGCATGGAATTTGAAGGGAAGCTTTTACAAAGACTCAGTTGAGTTCTTAATGCTGCAGATCTTGCCATTGGCCTGCCAGTGTCTCACCTACAAGGGCAGTGCTCATATTTATTAGTTTGGCTGACTGACCTTGATACACGGTTTGGACATCGAACTGCCAGGCATTACTTACCTCAGACTGAGGTACCAAAAGTCACTGTGAAAAAAAAAAAAAACACCTTTGCATGGAGTTTTTTCATTTTTTTCCTGCACCTTTTAACTTAGTAAGACACCTTAAAAGGCTCATCCTCTTTATTTTGTTCAGACAGCCTGGACTTGCACCCCCCAAGTGTTCCCTCTCAAAGCTGTATTTGTGCATCCTGTTCCACAGAGCATGTGAAAATTCAAATTCATCTTCGCTGAGAAATTTTGTTCCCAGCTGCTTGCTTGGCACAGATTTGGTTGGGGGAGGGAGGAGGGGAGAGAAAATTTTCCAAGCCATGGGGAAAAACAGTACAAAACTTTCATCATCAATGGCCTTGACATTGCTGGAGCCAACGGAAACAACATCACCCAACTGATTCCATGCGAGGGAACCATTCAGAAACAAACATTTATTTCTATTGTGGTGGCTTATGCCAAGCTTCTTTTGGTGAAATCCAGATTTCTCCTGCATTGGCTTCCTCCTGCTGTTGATGGAACAGGATATTTGCTGAAACAAGCAAGCAATGCATGTGATATTCTGAATTAATCAGCATATATGCTGGAGGGAGAATTCTCTTCTGAAGCTGTAAGAACAACTATCTTTGTTTTTCTGAAGGAGCTTTCAAGGTAACATATGTGACTGGGCCAAGACATAAAATTTCTATACTAAATCTTAACTGGATGCAAGTCTTGCTGGGTGATGAATTTCTTAACAGGTACATGCCTTGCTGACCCTGTAGGTAATTTTATAGAAATAAAATGCTTTGTATGTTGTTACAGACCTACACCACACAGAGAAAAGGGGACATTTCATGAGCTGACTTCTCACTGCCCTAACTTCCCCAGGCTTCCAAAAGAAATCAAAATTTGGTTGGTTTCCTCCCCAACCAGTGTACATATTTCCCTTTCTCAAGAGAGTATTAGAAAACAACTACTGCACAATTATATTTTATTACTGTTCAATGATAATGTACAAAAATCACAACATCAGTTTTATTCTTCACTTTCTTTTGCAACATCCCAAGTCTTTACTGGCTATGCACTGCTAAACAGTTGTTGCACATCATCCTGAAACTAGTGGCATTTTAATGATGGCATTAATTATTCTAGATACCATAAAAATGTTTTATGAACTAGGAAGCAAAGTACTTTTTGCTTTGTCTAAGCAAAGCATAAAACAGGTTAGATACAGACCCTGGTCAAAAGGGACACGCACAGCTTTATGTATATTGGGTTTTCCTACTCTAAAAGACCTGATTTCCCAAATATTAATTCAGCAAGATGCAGAGATGCCAGTAAACATCATTTTCAAACACCAGAATAAGTAATTCCATTTTCATGTCTCTGCTATCAGGCAACTTCTAACTTTGAAGCAATTATTGATCCTCAGGCTGCTTCATCACACCACTTTGCAGGGCTTGGGAGAACAGAAATAAATTGATGAGTGTCTTTGAGAAACAGAATTTAAAATCTGAAGTGGCCATCACCCAGAGATCTGAACTGTGAACCTCACTTGGCTGGTGATCTCTGAAAGTCAGACATTACAAGGAATATGACCCTAAAGCATCTGTTGAAAATCAGACTACTACCAAACTGGTGGGAAATTCAGACTACTCCAAATGTGGGAGCCAAGCCAGCTACTGAAATTATATAGTGCTACCAAATATAGAATCATCACTCTGTGAAGAAAATGGGTTCAGTTCTAGAATCAAGAAACAAATAAAAGTTACCCCTTCATTGTAGTGTTTCCTTGAAGGTCACAGAGAAGCACCAAAAAGAGAATACAAGGGGAAGACGAGAGTAAGAGAATTAAAAATACTGATTCTGAATCAAAGAGTTGAGAGTAAGTTGGTATATTCAGCAAGGGTTTTGTTTTTTTAAGCAATGTCTGGCTCTCACAGACATATCTATTGTGGGATGTATTTAACCATCTTCATGTCTTACAGACAGTCCTTGAAATCTAAATGTCTTTCAGCTTCTCATACAGATAAAATTTTCCTTCTTTGCAGTAGAGAACACTGGTGAGAAGTGTAGTGTTCAGAATCATCTCCTTAGATTTACGGTTTTGAGAAGTCTACAAAGACTTACAGACAAGTTTTGAAGGTCAGAAGGAATAAAACCCCCAGTGTGCTGGAGAAAAATAAAAATTAAGGAATTTAAGTGATTTGCCCACTACCACTTTGCACATTGTGTCATAACTGAGGTTTACAGATCCATCTGGTAATCAGTAATGGATTTGCCATCCATTTCTGTAGGGATTGTCATCAAAGGGACTGCAAATAGAGAGCAAAAATCCTTGGTAAAGTAGGGGGAAACCCAAACAAAAGAAGTCTGGCAAATATAAACAAGTATTTCTGTTAATAAATTACCAGTCATTTTTGGTCTACACCAGTCTTTCACCTTTTGTTCTGAGAACAAAAACCTGTTCTGGGGCTACAGTTTGGTCATTACTATCTCTTGCTAGGGGCACCTCAGCTGCTGAGTTTACAGGAAATTTCCAGTGTTAAGTGCTATCTACCTAAATATTCCCTTTGCACCTGAGAAACATGAAATAGACTCTTCCCAGCCACCCTTCTAGGCAGTGAAGGTATAATTGTTACCTCAAGTGACTTCTTACATCCAGGTCCATCCCATTCTAATCCCTTGCTGCCCATTTCAAGGGTCACTGAAATACCTGATATTGATAATCTGACACCGATTTTCCTGATTCCCTCATTTCCCCCACAAAGGCCTAAGAGGAATTGGGAATCTCTTCCTAGACATGCAACCACAAAGGAATCACAGCTCTTAATTGAGCCATTGTGACAGATGAGAATCCTGAACGCACCTCTACTGCACCCCAGACAAAATAAAAGCACCTGAAATACATGGGGTTCTGAATACTCCTTGGTTTTTAACGTGATCATCTGGTAAGAAGAGCCAAAGTCATTGTCTCGTCATTAGTACTATAATTTGTATAATTATGTTGTCAAATGAACTGCAGTGAATAAGTAGTCTGAACTGTTAAACGTGTGCCAGGGGACCAGGATGTTGAGAAAGGACGGGAACCACCAGGAAATTACTTGACAAAGAAAGTATTCCTAGGTGAGAAATTTGAAAAAATATTACAGTGTGAAATAGAACATAACTTGCACTGAAAGAGCGTGCATAATATATGTTAGAGCTAGATTCCTGGTTACACCACAGTGGATTCAAAACTAGTACCTGGTAATTATCGTTACTGAGCATCAATTAAAAAAAAAAAAAAAAAAAAAAAAGCTGAAGAAGTAAGATTAAAGCTTTCATTTGGATCTTGAAGCCCTCAGACTGACAGTGATTTTGAACAGCTCTACAGCCCTTTTATTTGGGGAAATTTATTCATAGTGGTTGCAGTACACCAAGGAATTCTCAAATCTCTGCACTCAAAACAATAGAACTGAAAGAGTGTTTACTTCAGAAGCTAATTATAGCTTTTAAAGTAGGAGCACCATTAACTACTTTACTCTCCAAAAAATACCCTGGGGACAATCCACAACACATGCAGTGGAAATGGACCTGCCTAGCTAATCACAATCATTCTTTTTAGTTTTAATTGGTCTTTTATAGTGGCAAAAGGTGAAGAACAGGTATGAAGATTGCAGAAAGTTCAAGGCAATAAGAAATAATGCCTTTCATTTTGATTTTTCTGCAAACTGCTGGAATCATAATCAGTCCCTAGCACTGCCTGCACTTACACCATGGTTGCAATCAGCTGAACTGCACCCATGCTGCATCTTGCCGAGGCTACTCTTCACCTTTATAGGTAAGGAGAGCGATCAAGACCAAAGGATAAATTCACTGGCCCTTACACAGGCTCCCAGTACCCTTTGAGATGCCCTGGAGGTGTAAGAGACACTTGGCAAACCCAAACCCACCCCCACCCCCACACAAATAAAATCAAAATTTGATGAAAATAATAAAACTAAACACTTTTGTGTTCTGGGTTTCCCAGCAGTTTCACCGAAATCATTAAGTCAGGACATGCACAGAGCAGAACCAAATCACTCAGAAACAAAGGTCATGTGAAAAGGGTGTCACACTTACAGGCTGGAACCACCTCCAAAGACTGCAAATGGGTAAGTAAAATTTTCAGAGAGACCCCAAGAGCAGCCAGAAGAACACTATGAAAATTTTGGGGTGAGATCCCAACAAAGAGCTGAAACATGGTCCCAGCACAGTTGTCACATCTGGGGGGCAGCTGGAGGAACATCCCAAACTTGTGCAGTTTTCCAGCAACCTCAGCCTCCTACAGTTGAGGAGAGGAGCACTGTAGGCTGCCTTTAAAGTTGTCGTGTTCACACAGCTGTTTTTGTAGGAAAACAGCTTCTCCCAGAATTTAAGTGACCAAGAGATTCAAGTGGTCTTGAAGGACAGAGAGGAGGAGGAGGAGGAAAGGGTGCATTTTTTCACATCAAAGGTCATTTTTACTTGAATATCTTTAACCATTGAGCTTGGACTCTTGCTTCTGTGGCTGTAATGGGCATTGCTGAGCCTTGCCAAAGAATCCAAAAAATGACAGCTCTGAAGGTATAATATAATACAAGCAGTACACAGGCACCCTTCTCTACATCCCAAATGAGCTCAAAAGAAATATATTTTTGTAGAGACAATATTTAATGAAGAAATAAATATATATATTTAAGGAGAAATACCATTCCTCACTGAAATGAGACCAGCTGTGAATACAGACAGTCCCTTGAACAATTTGTAAGTTCTCTCAAATAAAGTATTTTCACCACATCAGTGAGAGCTGAAAAGACCAAAACAGAACTAGTACTAAAAACAAATAAATAAATAAAATGCATCCACAGTGCTGTATTAGGTCTAAGTTTTGCTCAAGGTCTCTTCCACAGACTTTCAGTGAGTGTTCAGATGGAAATTCAGGGCCCAAGAGATTTATTTTTTTTTTTGAAAGCAGTAAGGGATATCCTGAGTCCCAGCCAGCAGCTTAACAATGCAGCTTCCAACAGCCAAAACTGGGTGAATTGTGTTAGGAACATCTCTCATTACTGCCCTGTTTGCTGATGGAGCTTTCTTTTAATTGCATTTTAACTATCAAAAATGTTCAATTTATGAAAGACGCTGCACTTTAAGAAATATGTCCCTACTCTATAAAAATCAAACCGTGATTTTTAATTACTTTTTATTTCTCAGCATATTCAGGTGGTGAGCTTTGAAAGATGCACTGTGTAATTCTATATCTTGACGGGGGGGGGCGGGAATTGGGCTGTGAAAAGTCCATTCCTAAATTCACTTTCATCTTTATTTCACGTCTGACCAGAGTAACCTGAAATTTTCTTCATGAGAACCTGTTCTAGGCTTCAAGGTGGAAAAAAAAAAAAAACTAAAACCAAACCAAAATTACAAAAAGTCCCACCCAGTTTACATTAAATTCTTGTTGAGAAACTATTTCTCTCCACTCTTTTCTATCATAAAATGGCTCAAATGTGTTTCTTTCATCAACATCCTTCCTCTCCTACAGGACTGTGACATAGGTGGAGATGTTCACTGTGGGACTGCATTAGTTTCTTGGCAAAAGTTGCTCTGACATACTTGCTGCAACATCCTAAGGTTTGTTAGCATTCCTTGTCCTAGCTGTATCCACATCCCCAAGGGGTAACTAAAGAATTATTGCAGAAATTTATTGTCCGAGCTGTGGATTCCAGAATTTTGTTCTTCAGAGCTGTGCTTTTATGGAATTATCTGTATTTATGGCCAAGGGATGCAATGCTCCAATAACATTCAGTGTTATTGCACGTTATTTTTTATTTGTACTAAAGTTCATGAAAGTTAGAAAGCAGAAGTGCTTAAATTATACAAAATTTACGGTTTGTAAAGGCAAATCTGTGACACTCGACAATTTATCTCCTACTCAACCATTAAAGAGCTATGAACCGTTTACAACTGTGAAAATCTGTTTGTAAGTTCTCTCATTTTTTTGGTACCTTCAACAGTTAATTTGCATTTGGGTCTTTCAATTTAACTGCAGAGAAAGACTGAGACAGCTACAAATGTGGGTCTTCACACATTTTTCATTCTCTACTTCTCACAGCCTGATTACTCACTGGAAATCAACTGCTCAGTGCCATTTCTGGAGTGTTACTCCCTTTAAAGTGCTTTGTGTTCTTGTCAGCTCTGGGTGTGATAATTTCTCTTCCCAGAGAAGCTTCTTCATTACAGGAACTGGGATTGCATTTCTTTTCCTTTCCCTGCTCCAATGGCCCTTCCACCACCACGAGGAAAAACAGTCCTTGAAATGTAACTACAACACTGAGGGCATTAAAAATTGCTTGGTGCAATTAATCTGCTCATGTTGCAGGAGCAAGATTAGAGTAGGTGGTGAGTACTGATCCTGCCCTCAAAAACTGGAGAACCTGAGTCTTGCCCCTGCGGACAAACACCATTTGTGGGCAAGTAAATGTCAGTAAAGCAAAAAAGAAAGTTAAGGGGTTGTTGTTGATCGACACTTCAAACAAAACACAAGCGTGCCTTCCTCTCCGTGCTAATTCTGGGAGGAGGAGGAAGTCAACAGAATTAATGGCTGATTATTATAAAAATACTGTGTTGCTTTATATAGCACAGCATATAGCTTGCATAAACACTGAAGATCTTTCATTCAACTGCTTTCAGCCACTGGCTTTTTTTTTTATTTTTTGTTTCAAGCCTGGATAATATTATGCTACCTTTGTTAGCTAAATTTGTAGTTAGAAAAAAAAAGCTCTGCAAGTTTCAGAGTACTAAATAATTCCCAAGGCCATCAAGGAGATTGTTTGTTTGTTTGTTTATGCAAATAATTGCAAAAAAAGAATTCGATTACTTAAAGTGATGCATGCATTTTTACTTTTTTTTTTTTCATTTCAGGAAACACCATGCAGTGGTTATATACAGAAGTAAGAAAGAGGATATTAAAGCTCACTGGCCTGGATCTGATTCAAGGTGTGAATCCTGCATATTGAGCACAAAGGTTCCAGTTCAATTACACCTGTGAAACAGCATTAAATATTCTAAGACAAATGAAAAGCATCAACTGCACTGCAAAAATATAATATCTTGATCCCTGAAGTACTGTGATCTCTGAAAAAAACATGTCACTGTCAAGAAATCAAAACCATCTGTTTCCACAACAGTAATTGTTTTACGAGCAATTTGCTGTGGAGCCAAACTCTTAAAAACTTAAGAGAAAAACCCAAAATATCAGGGTGGGAGAGGTGACAGTGGGAAAAAGAGAGCTCAGTCCCAGTACGTGGAAACAAATTTGTGTGTTTTGTTTAGTTATATTGGAGACTTGGCATGTTTGTCAGTTTTACAAGAGTCTCAAGGTCCAGCTACAGTTGTAAGGTTCAAATATGTATAGAATACCATCTGAATAAGCAGTCTGATCAAATACAGACCACCAGCACCCTGAAACTGCTTAAACCTGGTCCTTGTGCCACAAAAGTTACCTGATAAACACTTAAAATTTGCAAAAACTAAGCTGCTCAGTTAGGTGCAATAAAGAAGTAATGAATTAAGAGCAAAGGAAAACCAAATCAGTTTATCAGCAAATATAAGAACATACCAAGGCATCTTTGACTTGAACACACTATTAGTAGCAAGTCCTCTCTGACATGACTTACCTTGGAGGCAGGTGGTTTCCATTGCGCTGTTTTTTCTGCACATTAAATGGACAGAAAGATGATGTACAAATTTATATGTGTGGGGTTGAGGCTAAGCCCAAAGACTGGGAACTGATGAACAAATTCAGTTCACCAAATAAATAGCTGCAGGGTTGGATAAGCCACATAACCTTCTGTATCCTTAATGTTTTTTCCAAGCAGAAACAAATCCCTCCACATTGTTAATAGAGTGTACAGAGGCACAATAATCTAACACGTACAGTTTTGGAACTAAACTTATTAATGTTTGATGAATTCAGGTCTTTTCAGTGTTAAAAAAAAAAAAGGTAACAGTCTACAAAGAGCTGGACTTTTCCCCTCAGAGTGAATAAACTTTCCTAAGTCTCTCATCTAATCTAGCAAACTTATGAAAAAAATTCTTACATGCAAATATTTCCTTGGAGCAGCTGCAATGTAGGTGCTAGAGAAGTACATTTATTTTCCCCAAGAAAAACACCTGTAACTGAGTAACAATAAATTCTAAAAGAACACCCTAATACATTCTGTGGTCACAAGCTGTGCTGACCAATGTTTTTTCCCTACACATGCATTGCATAGATAAAGAGTTTTTTCCTCCTAAAGAGCTAATTACTTTAAACTTACCTGATTACCAAACTGTATTTTAGGAGAATATGGATACTAATGTCCTAAATAACACTTAAACCACACGTATCTTATTAATTTACCTACTAAAGAATAAAGGAACGAAAAATAAAAGTCACCATTGGACTGTATATATTTGACCACATAGGTAATTTATGTCAAATGTGGTTTTATTTTGAATGATTGTGTTTACTGATTTCTATTAGCAAAAGATGAGAAACATTTCCAGTGAGCTCAATCCTACTTCCCTGAGAGGAAAAAATAATAATAAAAAAAAAACAAACACAAAAACAAGATGCAGCACCAGCTGCTTGGCAGGACTCTTCTGGAATGATAGCTTGGTCTTGTTCAGGCCATGGAATTAATTCCTGATGAATACTAACACAGCAAGAGCACCAAAATTGCTTCACCTATGTCCAGCAAACAAGCTAGTTGTTCCTGGCGCTCTCTGCTTTAGTGCAGAGCTTTTCCCAAATTGTTTCTGCTTCTGGAGTAATAGTTGAACTAAGGGGTGGACTGTTCCTAAAACTAAGAAACAGTCACACGTATCAAAGATTTGTGAGTAACAAAGTAACATGAAGCTCTGTGATAAATCTTCTTGAAACTAAGCAAATAAAACCTTTTTATTCAATAATATCTGCCCACTAATTTGAGTTAATCTTCATTAGTGAGCCACCTATAATTAGAAAATTAGTATGAACTGGTTCATTCTGCAAAAGTCTCGTCACCCTCCGGTTTAACAGACTGCTGTTCGTAAAAAAGTGACACTTATTTCTGGGAGAATGGAGATGGAGCAATCTGAATTTAAAAAAAAAATAAGGGAAGGGGATGGAAAAACAAGCTAAAATTATGTTAAGTCTTTTTATATAAAGTGACAAAAGAAGAACAGCAACCAAAAAAACTTCAACCCCAAGGGCAAGAAAAAGACCCACAAAACCAAAAAAAACCCCAAACCAACAAACCCACACCACATCAAAAAACTCAATCATATGCTGTAACTTTGTGATTGTATAAGTTTCTCCACTTCTTTGGATAATGTTCCAGATTTGTTGGAAATCTGGACAGGAATCTCATGAGGACAGTCTTTCTGATGACATTTTAGCTATTCCCAGGCTGTAAGTCTGCCAGACACAATGCAAGAGTAGCCTTTCTGCATAGTATTTTTGTATTTGGATTCCAACTCCAGCAAAAGAGTAGGAACGGCAGAGGTGAGTGAACTTAGAGAGGGATAAGCAACAAAAGTCTCTTTCCCCGTTCCTCACCAATGCACAGCCTGAATTCTGGGGAGGACACAAGAGAACTCTGGTTTTATTTGAATCACTACACCCTTTTCTGGTTTTTAAAAAAGTATTGGTTGGTGCTATTTAAAACAAACACCTGACAGGAGTTTTATTCAGTTTGCTACCAAATAATTTGCTTCTAAAGATCAAGGATATCTCTCTGTCCTGAGGACTGGGCTGTGACTTTGCACACAGGATCCCTGCAGCTTCCAGATAGGGCTGGTAAATAAAACAGGATGTTACAAAGGTTACCTTCCTGACACAAAACAAGGGAAATGCTTAAGCAATTGGAAGACTGTGAAAAGGGATCTTCCATCAATAACAATAACAACATATTTGCTACATTATGGAAAGAAAAAAAAAAATAAGCCACCAAGTGATTTTATGTTATTCCTTAAAGCTGGCTACAAAAATAAAGGCAGTTACATTCCTGCAAGGGAAGATACAGCTAAAACTTCCCTATGTATATCTTGCACTTCTTTGCAAGAAATGCAGCTTAGAAACAGGTGTTCTGATAACCACGCTCTCATTAAGTCAAGATTGACTAGAAATTGAAAGATCCACTGGGTTTTTGGTTCAACCACCCTCTGTGTTATCCACAGAGGTTTGCTGAGCAAGGGTTCTTCTATGCTTGGTTTTATTACAGCATTTACTCTCAGGTTTTATGGGGAGAGAACAGCAAGTTCTCCCAAAGGGTCACAGAGAGGTGGAAATCCTTCTCCTAAAGATTTGGAGATACAGACAGTTTTGGAAAGGCAGCAGTCCAAGATTCTCAGGGCACAGGAAAAGGAATGAAGGCATATTTGGTTACTACACAGAGGTTATGGTAGATGAAAAGAGAGTGGACAGGATCAGGTAGAACACAAAGGGAAGGAGAATGAAAAGAGTTACACTTCAATCCCCTTTTTTCTTCTTTTTTTATGTTTTCAGCTAGAAAACAAGGTCTAGATACAGAGAAATTCACAGAAGCAGCCTTTGAAAGCTGAGGCTCTGCAAGAGTGGGGCAGGAAAGGCAGTTGAATCCCTTCAAACACACAGCAGTTGCGACAACTTGGTGACCTTCCTGTTAAGCCCAAAGGGCCACAGATACACAGAATCCATACAACCCGTGACATCTTCAAACTCTGGAAGCTGTTAACCACACGTCCAGTGCCAGGAAACCACTATCTGTCTGTGACAAACTGAGTTTATCCCCCTCTGTAGGACTGGAACTGATTTATTTTCTACTAGAGCATGCTTATAATCTCTCTGTCTCTAGTCAAGATAAAGGCTTTCAGCAATCAGCTGCAGGTTAAACCTTTGCAAACCCCCCCAAAAATTATTTTTGTCCAGATTTGTGGCGTGACACACACCCAAGAAACTAGTACTCTTTCAAATGGTCGGTAGTCACCCTCTAAGAAAATCCAGCTGATGTAAAAAAAATCATCACATGTAATCCTTTTGTCACATTCAGTGCTCTAAGTATTGAAGTGTTTGCTTAAAAAATGTTATAAATGGACTCTGGAAATCCACATATGGATTGGAGCTTTTTAAGTTCAAAAAAGTATTTGCATACATCCAAATAAGATCATGTGGTGTTTTTTAGGAGGAACATCTTAACTATTGTGCTGCAGGTTATCATGACAGAAATATTATTGACCAGCATTTATTAATTGCTTTATTTTTACACGAAGCAGTGCCCGCTGCCTATCCTGTACCGAGTGACACCTTAATATCTTTTTGTTAAACAGATACAAATAACTTTGGGTGTGATAAATAACCACTGAGTGCTCTCTTTGTCCCACCTTCCAAAAGCAGCAGTGGTGTGGACACAGCGAACAAAAGACATTTCCTCCAACACATATCTAGCCCTCGATATTTCCCCTCATTTATAACTCCCTTGAAATTGTTGCTGGATTTGCAAACCTTTGGCCTTGTTTTGTGCTCTGAGTGTCATTCATACAGTTCCACGAGGTATGTGGACTGTGCCAGTATGTTGCTTGTGACTTCGAGGGGTTTGTGGGATTGAAGACTCCAAAGTCAAAAGGAATCAGAGAGCTAAGGAAAAACAGCCGGTCTCGAATGAGCCCTGTGCCAAACTGGACAAAAGCTGTGCAGCTTAGAAAAGCCTTTTTGATGAGTAGCCTTGATTCAGATCCTCATCCACTGACACTTCATGCCATTTAACATGCTTCTTGTTCTGCAAGGACCAGACTCACATGTGTAATCCTGTTGTGGCCAACTCCCTCACCCAGTCTGTGCTTGCATGCAACGAGACAGATATTGTGCTGCCAGACTTCCCCTTCACAGCTCTGCTAACCTCAGTGCTGACCTACAATGCCCTTAGTTTTCCATTTGTGTGTTACACAAATACAGCCCAGTATTCCAAACTGGGATGTGTTTGTTCCAAGAACACAAAGATATCATTTTCACGTCTAAGAAAATGATGTGTCTTAATTAAAAATTGAAACATCTTCGCACAAGGTTGAGAAGAAATCTGCTTTTCATCAGCACCCCAAATCTCTGTGGAGTGGTTTCTAGTCTATTCTACTAATCCCTGGATCCAAATCCTAAATGTCTTCCCAAATTTGACTGAATCCTCTGTTGCTTGAACTCCTTATTGCACATTAGCTGGAAACCTTCTCAAATCTTTGCAGCTGTGGGTGCCCATTAGTGGGTATCCTTCAGCTAGAGAATTGTTAATTTTATCACACCTCACAGAAACAGTCCACAGTTGCTTCAAGTAGGTGCTATTTCTTATCTTCACCTTTTATATCAAACTGAACATTTGGATTCCAAGTGTTGGAAATTACCGAAAACATCCTGCGTGGCAAAAAGCAGCACTGCGAGTAAGCTGCTTTATTTTCAAAATCCAAAGGCAAAGTATTTTTCTTTTCAGTGATCTATATAAACTTCCACATACAACAGCCCAGCAGGAACTTCTGACATTTTATTTGTTAGAAAACGGGCAGCTCATTGCCTTACCATGCCAAGAGAGGGTGCTGACAAATGAAACGAGCTGGTAAATACAAAGCTTGTTCATAACAAGATTGTGCAAGAAAATATACTGTAATGACCCTGTCTGAACATCCTGTAATAGCCCATTGTTCCTCTCTATTACTGTCATTCAGCAATTTTTTTTAACAGCGGATGCAGGGCAGCAGAGGAACCCACACAACATGGGGCTGCACGTGCATGGACCGTGCCCCCTGCTAGAGGTGAGCAGATGACCCCCAGCCCAGAGGAATTGTGGGCTGCTAATTGCATGTGGGCATTTACAAAACCACTCCACACCTACTGCCTAGCTTCAGTAAGCCAAGCGAAAATACAGGCATCTGGAAACAGAAAACAGCAGAGTTGTTTCGCCTGTGAAGGGCAAGGGACAAGGACGACAGGAATGGATAAAGGAAAATCATCGGTTTAAATTCTGAAAGATCGTAGGGTCTTGTAGTCAACACAGCAGAGAAATAGGAAGAATTCTTCTGTTGTATAGAGGAAGAGGAGATGGGGTAATAAACATCTTCCATGTGTGACAACCAGATGTTCCACCTTCTCTCTGTACGAGAAAGGATGATCTACCCTGTCACTGCAGTTACCGACACCTTAACCAGATCATGTGCTGAAAACCAACAACTCTCCCTGTTGCCAAATTAAAATGCTGAACAGACAGAGAATTTGGTAACTGTACTGTGAATTCATGTCTGCAAATACAGGTTTCTCACCATTTAAAGGAGTCTTTCTGTTTATCAGAGTTTGACTGACCACAGAACAACTGATTCAGCATCATCTCTGTAATAGGTCACACTAAAGGGAACATGATCCCATTTACTGACTTATTCACAGATTTTTTTTTCCTTGTGCCTTTTTCATTCCTTTTACCATTCTGTCTTGTTACCAGGCTTTATTGTTTCACTGTAAATTAGTGCTCAAGGAAGGAGAAGTTGGACAATTGTCCTGTTTAAAAATAAAAAAAGTTTCAAATTCTAGGAAACACAAGAGCTAAAGAAATTACAAAAATAAAAGAAACTAAAACAAATCTCTGGTTTAAGAATTTTTGCATTCCTGTGTGGTATAATTCTGGTTTTGAACACATGGCCAATGTGCATTCCCTGAGGAAGCTGAGTTATCACTCTATCATGCCAGTCTGTTCTCTTCGAACAACACGGATTTCCACAATAACGTTTCTCCCCTCGCCTAAGCTGACTGGTCCCTAAAAATCTGCTTTGAACCTGGGCTTTTTTGGTGCTGACTTCACCCTGGCTTAGGGATGGCAGGATCCACTGCCATGGTCTGATGCCCTAGTGCCCCTGCAGAGCCAGCACCAGTATTTTGCCATCCTTCCAACAAACCCTGAATTACTGCCATGCCCTTCACTGCTCTGTAATGTGACTCTAGGAAAAGCTTAGCATGTCAGCAGGCTATTTTATCCCTGTAGCTCTAAATAAAAAGTGCCCAGCTGAACTACACTGCCTGAATTCTTCCCTTGGATTACATGTGCAGTTTTCAGAAGAGGGATCTTCTCTAGAGGAAAAGCTCTACTTGTGCATGGCTCTTCTGGGATAACTGGGAGGGGAAAAAAGAAAATCTAGGGCCCAGCAGCTACCCCATTGGATCATGCTAAAAGGCTAAAAAGATCAGAATGATATTGTTCTGCCTATTTTCTTAAGTATTCCTAAAATGCTGATATAACGCATCCAGCATGTGGGGTTGGAGGGAAAAAGAAAGGCTCTTGTAAGACCGTGCTGTGACTTCCACAACCAATCCAATGACAAGGTCAAGAGCTGAAGATTGATCAAATCATCTCATTTAGTCAGAAGAGAGTGAGAAAACAAGTGTAAATTTAAATTAATACAATGGCTGTACTCCAGGCAATTGTTTGAGCTTCCAATCACAACCATTACTCATTTTAGATAAAACCTACATTGTGAAAGCAAAATAGATATGAAAAGAAAATAATTCTATTTCCACTTTGCTCCCTGGTGTGTAATTTGTGGCAATGTTGATTACACTTCTGACATAACATGCAGAAAATTATAGAAGCGATATAATCTTTCAGATCTCTCTTTGTGATAACTGATGGAGGATGAGATTCCCCAGCTCTGCAGGGTGAGAACACTGCAACAGCAGAGTTTGACTTGAGGGGAATTCTTACTCTCATTTGCATATTGGTTTCCCAAGTTATTCTTTTCCAGGACTATAATTTTCCCTGTTTCTTTTCTGCAGAAAGGCTTTCATGTCCTGATGCACATACACAATTAACAGATTAGAAGCCCTTTAAAAAAAAAAAAAAAAAAATCCTTCTTTTTTCTATTCCTTCCAAAACCGAGAGAAGGAAAAACAAAACAGACAAAGGAAAAACCAAACCCATCTCCCCAAGCCTCACACTGAGCTGGCACCCACATAACCACACCAAAGGCTATAATTCGGTTAAGTGTCTAAGTGCCTACTTAACATGTGCTTTTCTCCAGTTGCTGCTCTCTGCCCACAAAAACAACGCAGTCTTGGTGGCCTTCAATGCGTTATGATGCAACAAACAACACATTTAGTAAAGAATGAAGAATTGCAGAGCGGTGGCCGTGCAGAGAGTACTTGAACAGGCACTCAGGAAAGAGCTTTAATTTGGTTTTCCTGAACTTGCTTAAACTTTTTTTTTCCAACTACCTCCTAAGTCAATTTTAAAGAGGTTACCGATCCTGCTACTTTGCTACAGCACACACGTGTTGATGTTCCCCTTCAAGGAAAATGACTACGGAGCTCAATATATAGTCATTTATGGAAAGGGTTCCCACCCCCACCTTCCCCTTCCAAGAATCTGGATGTGTGAAGACAGACATTTCTTTGAGAGGAAGGATAAGGCAGAGGTTAATTTCATCTGCATGAGCCAGTATAGGATAAGCTTTTGGAAATATTGTGGAGCCACATTCTTAATGCCTGGCAAAGTGACTCATTCAGAGTCATCACAGGAAAGGAAGTTGAATAGAATCAAAACCGGAACAGGATGGGGGCTTAAACAGGAGAAAGAAGTGAGAGAAAGGAAACTGGATTGTTTAAAGTAGGCTGAGGTTACAAGTTCTAGAAGGAGATTATTTTTAAAATAAATATAAAAATATATATAGATATGTATGTATATATAAAAATACACGTACGTATACATGTATTTACAAAAAACCAGCTTCTTTCTATTTGAAGACAGACTTGTATTTGCAGGTTGTCTTTCAAAGATGCCCGCTGAGGCGTTTGTTTCAGTTTGAGATGGCATTAACACGGGACGGGGAACAAAAAAGAACCCTCTTGGAGAAATCCACAGATTTTTAACAGCCCTGTTCCTATTCCACACAATAGGAAATTCCCAGAATATGGAGTTGCACACTCATGTAACCATCCACCCCAAACCAACAAACACACTCCCTAAAGGAACACTGCACAATAAAGAAGACACATTTTTGTTCCCCCCCAAAAAAAACTCTTCAGTGACTTGTTCTAAAAACTTGGCACAACATGGCAAGGTTTCTCTTCAAACTTTTTTCCAGTGAAGCTTTGGGTGATTGGCCACCTGATATGTCAATTTTAGCTAAGTCATAGCTAGGTTATTTCAATAAGTAAGTTGCAGCAACCTGCTGCAGAGCACCTCCTCGACTTCCATCACCCCTGCAAACGTGTTGCTCGTGCAATAGGACGTCCATAGGGGGGAAAAAAAAAAAAAAAGGAATAATTTTGATCCCCAAAGAAGATGAGAAAAAAAATTTTTTTATAGCATAAAGGCAATATCCAACTGATTTGCAACGCTTTATATTTCAAAATTGTCACCTGTGAGTGAAATTTGATTGTATAATCCAATACCAATGTGTCACTTTTCATATTCAAATGGATGCATAGAAAGATGAATACACCCATGAAATCATATAACTGAAGAAAATAAACTACAGAGTTAGAAAGGCACGCATGGTCAAAAAAAAAAAAAAAAAAAAAAAAAAAAAAGTAGTAGAATAAATACTTCTAAATCCTCCCAAAAAATGTTTATCTCCTTTTGTGTAATACTCCTTATTTAATCCCCAGAGTGACACCTGCTGGATTTCACTAACTCAAACAAAAGGGCAGATATTCCCATTACACAGAACACCTCAGGATGATAACTGCAAAAATGTGCCATTTTAGTAATCAAAGCTTGCACAGTATAATATTTTTCCTCCATTTAGGGCAGGAAATAAATACATAGATGCAACCACAGAGGAAGGAAGTATAAAGTCTAAAGCTCTTACTGATTTCTGAAAGGTATATTTTTATATTTTTATTTAGGAAGACCCATGGAGCAAAACATTTGGTGACAAATTATATTCATTTCAGTAAATATAATATGAAAAAATATTTTTAAAGCCTAAAGAACCTGACTTCTGGTATAACAAATATGTTCCCAGTACATCTTTATTTTTTTTAAATCTAATGAAACTCTAACAGAATTATCAATATTAAAATAATATAAAACTTACTAATAATACTTTGCAAGGTTTTACCACTGAAATGGTGGAGGAAAAAAAATTGAGGGGAAAATATAAATGGTAATTCAAGGAGGGACTTTACGGCCATAAAAGCATCAAGTTTTTAGCACAGTTTTCAAGCTGAGAATTATCAAAGAATATGTAGTTTTTGGGAACTGAAAATATATTTAGCCCCAAAACAGCAGGTACAGCATAGGGTATATAATAGTGCATGAGTAGGTGCTTTGGACATAGCAATAATTAAAAAAATAATCACTAATTGCTATGTTTGGCCCCTTGTGCATGGTATTACTGAGAATGGTGTGGGCTTCATTAAACAAAGCCATCACTCATTTTTAGGGGGATATTTTGTAAATAAGGGCTGTGTGAGCCATGCATAAATCCAGAAATACAACACTGTTTGCTCTTCTAAAATTCAACTGGTTATCCTAATGGTCAGCTACAGCTCAACAATGGCCAAAACTGTCAGCAAATTCTCGAGTGACATCTATATGGTATGAAAAGGTAACAGCTTCAGAGACATAATGCAAATTTACCCAAGTTAAGAACCTGTTTTCTTGTGTTGGAGGGAGAACATTGCTCCTCTCATGGAAAGCCTTTTTTTTGGTGCACTGCAATCAGTTAAGTGCCCTTCAAATGCATCTTCGCAAAGAAAAGCAACCCAAAATAAATTACTTCTGGACAGTGTATCCTGCAGAAATGATGGAAAGTGTTTGCACAGAACTAGGGCAGAGAAAGGATGACTTTGCTGGGAAAATGTAAACAGTATAAACAAACTTGGGAGATTGAAGCACTGAGGGCTGTGAAAACAAAACTTTCAAAATGTGAAAGTTCAGCCTTTTAGTTCTGCCCAGATTCTAATGTAGCACAAAAAGGACTGCTAAGAAGAAATGCTCTAATGGAACTAAATTTCATAAGATCTTCTATTGTACTGCACTGGCTGTGGAATCCTCCATTATTAAAACAGGTAAGAAATAGGCTATTTTCTGATGCTTTCTGTGAAAGCACATTACACTGAAAACATCTGAGTTGCCAACGTAAGTACAAAACCTAAAAACAATGCATTGTGCACTCCTATAGAAAGCTTTCTCCATTTTCTTTTAAGTACTGAAAGGAAACAACATTCAAATGTATTCAGTTAAAAATGCTAACACTTGTTGATCATGGCTTTCTAAACAAAGCATGAGGTTTAGGATTAATTTGCTTTGAAAGTCCCTTTAGAAAGGTACATGTTCTCTCTTTAGTTGCTGCATTAGCAATAATAGAAGTCAGCATGATATAGACCTGCATACACTGTACACAGAACTAATATATTACATATATTATTATATGTTTAATATTCAAACCCATACATATAAACACTCTTATTTTAGTACCTGAAAGTTATTTGTTTGTCAGCTCACCTCAGTTTTGGTAATAGAAGTGTTCATTCCTTCCTTGACACAGCAGTATCAAGGATATAGTTGATTCCAGAGCTCTGACAATTTGCTGCATCAAAAACTTCCCAGAGACAGAGCAATTACTTGAGCAACTAAGAGACTGTTTTCAGTAAGAGTGAAGCTTAACTGGAAAGTGCTACACGTGGAACTCAAAGAGAGAGCTCTCAGAACAGAGGTAATGCCAATATTGTGTGTGTGCTCCGCAGGACTGACAGCTGATCAGAAGCACAGAAGAAATTTTGGTAGCAAATCAAGAACACCGTAAACACGTTGGCAACAGATGGGGAACAACTTCTTAAGAAGAAATTGTGGTTTTGGGTTTTTTTAACTGTAGACTTGGACTTCTTACTGGAGAAATTCCTTCAATTGCTTTAATAAATAGCTTATGTCCAGCATTTAGCATAGAAGTGACCAGATATGCACTTTTGAAGTACCACTGTATACACATTATTACTGAAAACATATCGATAGCAATAGTTTCTTCCCAGTGACTGTGGCCTGGTTTGAATCTTTATCTGCATGACTTTGTGGACTCTCGTGGGCCCAATCCTACCCAGCTGTGGCATGTGCTGGGAATGCGGTTGGAAGCAGCTGATTACCTTGAATGTAAGAGAACCAAGCTAGTAATTCTACTGGTGGCAAATGTGTTAGTGTGCTTTCTTCCCTCGGTTTTGTTATTGATTGTATCCTAGCCTAAAATCTGAACTGTAGTACCCAGGCAGCCCACAGGAGCAAGCCTGTACTCCCAGGGTAGGTCCCTTCACTGAGCCAGGTATGACACTAGGCAGAACGAGACACACAGATCTGGGTTTTCCAACTGCAGCGCTCAAAAATTATAGAAGTTACCAAGAAACCAGCTGCCAACAGACTGCAGAATGCAAGTGCTTGGATGGGGGACCCAAAATATCCACATATCTTGCTCTTTGACAGTCGGTGGGGAGATTCCTGCTGGCTCTCAGTGGACCAGGATTTCAACAGTTGTGTTGTATCATGAAAACCCTACTCAAAGGGACAAACACTACATTTCTTAACACAGAGAAAGACTCCAACTGTTCAGAAATTCAGGGTACAGTAACATTTGAAGTTGACAGGACACACATCATGCCATTCTTGAACTTGCAATGAATGTTATGTATTCAGGTACTCAGTTTTGTCCAGTAAAAAGTGCAGTGACACTGTTCTACGCTGCTGTCCTGCTGCTGTCTTTGCTCAGTCTGCAGATAACGTAGATTCTGACCTCAAACCTGCAAACACCCCTGACACTTCCCATGTGTGCACCTCAACCTACACCAGCTACTTGAGAAAAACCCAACAAGTAAGAATCTAGTTGAAACACTGCAGTTTTCCCAACTGGACTGATGGTTAAAACAACATGAACACCTTTTATCCGAAGTGCCCCCTTCTTTGACTCAGTGTCACCCAGTGCCCTTTGTGCGGAAGATTTTAAGAGTTGGATAAAGACTTTGGGATTGCTCCCATCTGCAGTGAAGTCAACGAGAGCTTGTGCAGACTGCAGAAGTAAATACTGTGAAAATAGAGATATTTTTTTTTTAATTGAGAATTTCAGACAGTATTGCAGCATGTGCACTTTGAAGGAAAACACATGGATTCAGATCTGATCGTGCTCCTATTTATCTAGATCTTAGAGGACCTCCTTTCACCCCATTGAAAGGACTTGGGATTCAGAGTACATCATTGATCTGAATAGGTTTAAACTGTTCTATGCATTAGTACTGCAAATGAATGACAAGATCCCCAGTAGGCACAATAGGACTGGAAAGACTCCGCATTGGCGCAATTGTGAGAGCAGCAAAGTCCATCCCCAAGGTATCTGGCATAAATTAGTTACTTATCTCTATTAGTATTGCATTCTCGACCCCTACAAACCAGATGGATAACTAAATGAGATTGTAGATCAAATTCAAGTGTGATTTACAGCCTAAAAAGATTTGTTTTCCTGATTCCACAGATCCATTGCTTACAACACACGAGCAAATGACTAGAATGAACAACCTCAGTACCGCAACCGCGTTTGTAAAACCAGAAGGTACCTCATCTCTTTTGGAAAGCTGAAGAAGTGACAAGACTGTTAACTGCCTTTTAGCTGATACTTGAAGGCACAGAATCACACACTTCCCACCGTTCAGTGGTTTCTCAGAGAAAAGGAAGTAGCTGACAATCACCTGCCAATAAATCAGCTTGGTGTTTGCGGTCAGAAACCTCAAATAGTAACACCCTGGCACGCGACAGGCTTCAAACTCAGCCCAACTTTTCCTCAGGCAAACAGAAAGTCCAAACAAAACAGGAGCGTTACCTTTTTAGCTGCGTAATTACAACACAGAATCTAATTATGAAACAGCTCAAGTATGACTTCTTTCTGGTACAATAAGATTAAAGAAATATTCCGGAAGAAAATCCACACCACTTCATCACCTAATTCAGCCTGTCTTGAAAGAGCTGCAGTTGCACTGAGTTAGTTTTAAGGACCCTTTTCAAGCCAATGAGCCTTCAATTCTCTCCAGATGCAAAGACAGAAATTTGGTTAGTTAATATTAGAGGTTTGAGACAGAATCCTCAAAGTGCTACTTAGAGCATTTTAACTCCCTTCCTACCTGTTTATTCTATCAAGGATAGGTATAACAACACCAGTCATAAAAGCAGCTCAACATTTCGCTCACTAAAAATAAACGGAGGTTTTCCTCATACCCCTTTCTCCCTGCAGATCCTGTATCACAACGCCTCGGCGAAAAGCAAAAGCGCTGCACACACGCGCAACTATCAAAGCGTTCAGACGGCACACAAAAACTGCTGTTCCCGGGCGAAACAATGACACTGTTTTCCATCGGTACTCACCGCGTTGAGATTTTTGCGGGGACGCTTTCAGGCAGAGCGGCGGGAGAGCTCGCTTTCTCCCTCGGCGGCCAAAGTGGAGCTGCGAGCGCCTGCCCGGAGGTGCCGCCGGGTGTAATCCAGAGCCCGGGCTGCGGGAGCGGCGGCTCGGGGGGCAGCGCTGCCGCGGGAGCGCCGGGAGCGTGTCCGGGGGAGCGCGGAGCGGCGGCAGCAGCGAAACATCAGAGCTTCCTGTTACATCACCCGACCCCGCCTGCGCCCGGCGTTGAGTTACTTTTCTCTCTCGAATGGCACGTCCCGGAGAAGCCGGGCTCTCCTCTGGCATTCGTGCCCCAGTCCCTGCCATCTGCTCCCCGGCTCTGCCCGCACCTTGCCCCGGGGCGGCTCCGGCTCACCCGTCCCAATTTAAAGCTCTGAAACCGCTGGCGAAACGCTCGCTCGCTGCTCTGTTGGAAAGGAGGAGACCACGGGACTCGTCCTTTCGCGTATCGAGCCAGTGAGATTCGCCCTCCTCCTCCTCCAACTAGACCCAGAGAAATAAATTCGTTTGGATCTTTATTGAGAGACAATACACAAGAGCTGCTTCCTCAGTGTGACTGACGTGACCCACCTCTGCCAGCAACTGCAGGGGCTACATTACATCCCAGGCTATAAGTGCTGACAAGCTCTACAGAGAAATACTTCTACTCCTCAAATGTTAAGCTGCGGCAAAGGTCAGAATCAAAGTTTTCAAATTCAAGAGAGTGCATAATTTCAAGTGACACTTTGATTTGCACTCAAGAAAAAAAAACTATTTAAATAAATAAGACGTTGGATTTCTTGGGTACAAAAAAGGCAACAGGAACATTAATATTGCTTCACAGATCTCTAGGTTACATTTTTGTAAGCGCTGGGGATTTGAAAAAGCACAAGTATGAGCTGCCTGGTTTGAAAACTGCCATAGTGGAGACAAAACAAAATTAATGGCAATCCTTCCACTATCTGCAAAGAAATTTGTATTGGGACCTAAAAATGTTTCTGTGAGAGCATGTATCACTTGTTCTTTGTACAATCAATACCTGTGCTATAGACAGGATCTGTGCCCACCAATTCAGTGGGCAGTTACTGTGTGGGCATGAACAATAATACTATGCTGGAGCATTAAGCTGGAACACCAGTACCTCTTATGGAATACCATGAGGACCTCCCAAAGGTCATAAGGACCTATCAAAATGATGCCCTTTAATTTGCTCATAAAACAAGACAAAGTATTCTACTTACTTCTCTCTACCTGTCACTCGTTCACTCTTTTTTGCCAGCAGAATCATTTGTGGAACACACTGTGAACTGGATGAGGGAATTCATCTGGCTGTTGAAAACCTTTTCCTCCAAAAGGAAAACAGCGAGAAACCCAAAACTAAGCAGGAAAACCTCCCACAAACCAACCAAACATACAAACAAAAACCAAAAAAAAAAAACCACCCCAGACCTAATTCAGGGTCAGGAAAAAATGGAAGAGGGAAAAGAGAGGGGTAGGGACACTTTCAATCCATACAGCCACTGGACAATATGACTTGTGAAATCACACTCCGAGGTTACCAAAAGAGCAGGCATACGACTTGAATATTCATTTGGCACAGGAGAGTGTTGGTGCTTCTAGGATCTCACATTAACAGGAGAATGTCTGAGTTTTATAACCAGTGAAGAACTAAGAACTGGCACTCTAAACCTCTAGGCAATGTAAACAGATATAAAATGGGGATTAGCTCTGTTTCTGAACAGCGATGGAAATTAACTGTCATTAATTGGTGTCACCTCAGGTTGTGGAATTTCATCGTAAGTGAGCCTGGGAGTATTACTTGGGCCAGTTAGGTCTAGTTTATGGATTACAACATGGTACATCACACATTGTAATTTAGAAAATTGCACGTGCTCAAGACAGGCATCTGAATCAGCCAGAGAGTTGTATCACACGGGCCATGTTTGACTTGGCACGTCAAATGTTATTTTGCTTGCTTGCTTCTTTGTTTTAATTATTATTTACAAAGTCTCGTATTCTACGTGTTCAGCTATCATGGAAGCTTACTTGCTCCTGGCGTACAGGCTCCCGAGACCCCTCAGCTGGTGCAGGTTGCTCTTCAGAGATGCACCGGCTCCCGGAATTTCTTCGTCTCCCCCTCCTCCGGCTGCAAGGTGCATAAATTACACCCGTACGGGAAGCGAGCACTTCAAAAGGGACCTAAATGTGGGAAATTCGAGCGGGAGAAGGCTAAAATCCGCGCGCGAAGAAAGCCAATCTTTAATTCCCTCCCTTTTAGCACGCAGGGACTGACCCGGCCGGCTCTCGCCGCACCGCGCGCCCCACCTCGCGGCTTCCCGCGGGATAAACAGAGCCACGGGAACCCCCACACTGCTTTAGGAAGGATAAAGAACTCCTCGTGGGTAAAGCATTATCATCGCGGGTGGACAAACAGAAATTGTAAATTCGTATTCCACTTCACTCGAACCTGTTTTGTTTGTTTTTGTTTTTGTTTTGTTTTGTTGTTGTTGTTTGTTTTTTTCCTTTAGAGATGCTACTGAAAACAACCAGCTGTGAGACATAACCCTTGTGTCAACTGCAGTGTGTTTGATGGGTAGGACCTAAAAAGACCAAAACTTGCTCAAAATGTAAACGAAAATCTGTCGGCTTTGCTATTATAGGTGGATTGGAGGTGCAGAGAGAGAGAGATGCTGCCTCAAATGAACTGGAAATAAAAGAGAAGCAGGGGGGAGAAAATAAAAAGGAGAAAAAGGAAGGCATACCAGTGAAAATGTAAGGAAAAAAATAATGAATAGAAAGATAATTAATTGTTTCTCAAAGATATTTTGCTTCATGATCTGCATGTATTAAGGACACATACCAAGTTACTGCAGGTCAGATGACATGTGGAAACTCACCAGACCTCTGTAAAATCTCTTCAGCTTGTTGGCTCCTTATCACAGAGCTGGGGAGAAAATTCCTCCAAAGCAACTGGGGCAGACTCTGGAATGAAATGACTGGATGAATGGACTCTAGTTAATTGGAACTGTACAGTCACTGTAACACATCTTCAGGATTCTGTGATCTGATTCCCTATGTCATGCCTCAGTTATTCCCCCTTCTACATTTATCCTGTAATTATCTTTGGGAAATACTTAGATCTCTGTCTTTATTCTTGCATTTGGTTGTTCTGCAGATACCCAGGATAGAGGGATGAAAAGAAGTGAAGGAAGGGCACAGAAGGGACTTGTAATGTTGGTGAAGATCATATCACGTCACATTGCAGTTTGGACTTTTTATGGTAAAAAACTAATTCAATGCACTGTAGAGCTAAACCAAAACAAGACAGGAAGACAGATGGGTAACTGGTATGGCAGCCAAACAGAGTAAATGCCCCAAGAGCAGCTTGCACTCTCAGATCAGTTTTTACAGTGCCTACAACACTCCAGTTTTCATTCTCATTGCACTAACAAGTCTGACAGATAAATCACTTTGTAATGTTTTCTTAGTCAATCAAAACAGAGGTGCTTTTGGGATGCTAGAACTATAAATTCTATTCTGTATCCACAAGGACATAAGAGATCCCTCACTGGATCACCTGTTTAATTTAGGACAACGTAAGTGGTGGGTGGGAAAGGATGGGGAAGCCCCTGTTAGTCCTGTCCTGGCTACTCCAGTTCTGGGAGAAATCTGCAGAGTCTTGGGAGCAACTGAGGACTCTCACTGAGAAGACCCTGTTAATTTGCAGTAGAGTTCAGCAAGCAGGAGGCTTATAAGAATGGGGAGCAGCCACAGAGCCAGATTGCTCCTGGGACACAGAGGATGACTTTTCCTAGGCTTCCAGGGTATATTTTGTAGGTGCTGAATCCAGGCAGCCAGGGACAAGTCACTGGACCAAGAGGGAGGCTGAAGGAGAGATACTGCCACGAAATGACCCGGGGATCACAAGAGACAATCTGCACATAAATTAATCTATTCATTGCTATCCTTTATATAGATTGTCTCATTCAGAATATTCTGTTTCAGAAAGTCTATCATTCTAGGTTTTAATCTAATAAATCTTACAAGCCTTATATATTTTTTGTAGTGTTCTTGGTGGGACTGCTTAAAAAAATAACATGGACAAACCCCTTCCCCTTCCTCCCAACCACTGCAAGACTCTGATCAGAGTCCCACCACAAGTGGAAACATCACCAGGTTTAGAGCTGGAGTCACAACTGGGCAGAGGACACTGCCTCAGAAACAGCTCTGTCCCCAGCACCTTTATTTAGGCTTGATGCTGGGGAAAAATGCACCTTAAGGAAACACTGCCACCAACAATGCAGATCCCTGTAACCACTGGAGCTATCACAATGTTGCACTTCTGCTACTAAAGAATGAGTTTAATTCTCTTTGACACAAAAGCTCTAGAAAATGTTTTAGTTTAATACACTTACTTCAGCTCTGTCTCCACTTTAAGGTATATAATGTAATTATGTAAATTTTAATACTGAGAGCCCAGGGGAAATTATTATGACTAAAAATGGAAGGTTAGATATTTTTACTCCCTTCACCATAAAATTTACGCAAGGAGAGCTGCAAACTTTTGTGCCCTCCCCTGCATCCCCAGCCAGGCAGACACAAGCCAGTGTCAGTGTAAAAGCAGAGTAACTGTAACATTAGTGGCTTGTTCAGCCACCTGGTAAATCCTGACCCTCCCAAACCAGCTGTGTCTGAAGCAACTCACCTTTTGGAGGCCACGCAAACTACTCTGCAAAGGCAATTGCCATGAGACTAGTGGGAAGGCCTGGCAGCAGCTTAAACCATAGGCTCTACACTCATCTGCAATGGCAAATTCCAGCTGCTCCAAGTATTTAACCTCCTGCTTTGCTCCTGTGCAGTGCAACTCACATCTACAGACTCAACTCCTGGTGCACGAAGGACAAAACAACACGTGGCGAAAAAGGTCAAAGTAGGGAACTAGAATGGTAAGATATCAAATGGGAACTCAAACTGGGAGATAACAATGCACCAAATAATTCTGTGTACAGTAGCCTGTGGAGTTTAGAGGTTTCCCGACAGAACTGCACTTGCCTGATTTATGCAGTTATTGCACTGCAAGTCTGGTGCTCAAACATTTTATATGACAAGACTCTAAATGAAGTTTTGTCTGAGCTACACTCCTGTTCCATAAGAATTTTTCCAATCAGACTTAATAGGTCCTAGGTAAAAGAAACATGAAAGGACTTAAGCACCAGAGAAGACATTTGAATACAATTTCGTATAAAAATCTGACTTCTACTTACCCCCTCACTCTGATATTTAGAATGCGTAATTGCTTACATTTTCAGCAGTAAAGCTTAGCCATGAGTCTAATTCATTTACAAGGACAAAAGTTAGCGATCCCAATATATATATTTTTAAATCATTGCAAATATTTGCCACATTGTTTAACACATTTACAGCTTTAACTGTAATCTTTTTATAGGTATCGGTGTGTTAATTCTGATCTCACATTCACTTTACAATACTGTAATTATATGCACTTCAACGGAGTTAAATCTAGCCTGCATAATCTAAAATAAATGTGATTCAAACAAATCCAGTGTCTATTTCCTCTTTATAGCACAGACTTTTAATCATGGATGGAAACTATCATGCTTGACAAGTGATGATTCTTTACAGGCATTATGCTTTCTTTAGTACAAAAATAGAATTCAAAGAGAATAATGGGGTAATAAAGTGAATCTGAATCTTGTCTACCTTTTAACCATTGTGAATTATATACTCACACAGACTGTTGACCTGTTGCAGCTCTGACAATTATATACAACCAAACTACATTTTAAAACCCTTTATCAAAGTAAGAGATAACATTTAGTAACATAAATGGGGAATATATAGTAAAAATTTAAGCAGCTTAATAATACGTAATCAAAATAATCAGGACAGTAAATATATTTTAATGGTGTACACTGAAGACTTTCATTCACAGGTGAAGAGCAGTTTACTTCATGTTTCCATAAAAATCAGAGCTGTACTCTTTCAGGGATGATTTCCTCTCCCAGAACCTTTACTGACTGTTTCCTTCTTTTCTTCTTGATTTTTATTAACTTTCTTCCACCTTTTTTCTTATTGAACCCTAAAGATAAAATTAAGTAAGATTAGAAGACATCAGAAGATTATCAGAAATGAGAGAAATCTTACTTCAATAAATCTCCTTAAAAAAAAAAAAAAAGAACATTGTCTTACCTAAAGCCTTCATACACCTGAGCAATGCCAAGCTGTGCTATTTCTGTTCTTGTACACTGTACTTTACTGTTCATCTTTCCTCTCTCTAGCTCTGTCTGTCTTCTGATTTCTGTTTTCTAAGGCTTTCAACTCTCATGCTTTATCAGGCTCAATACTTACAACCGAAAGCAGTGAGACTGTTTCGAAGTGCATAATATTTACCTGTTGTGATAGTCTGGGGCAGAACCACTTCCCATACCTTTCTTGCAGATCCTCAAACATGACTTTCTGGAGGTGAAATTGTTTTCGTTCCCACCACAACCGCTGTAGCTGAACGGGTGGCATCTCCCGCTTGAGTGGTTGTAGAAAAATCTCAACTCTTTGGCTCTACAAAGTCCTCTATCCATGGGGGTCATGCACAAAGAAGGGATGGGAGGTGGTTCTACAAATACCAAGAAAAGCAAGGTTAGAGACTGCAGTGTATCAGCTTCCTGTTACATTGATACTATTTGAAATTTATTGCAACATTTACCGGCAAATTTAATTCTTCCCTCCTGAAAATCTGGGACGCTTCACACAAGCGTCTTTGAATTCATGGCTACAAAATTTACCATGGTAAATGTTATCCTGTCTTTGAATTTCCAGCAAAAGCTTACCTGAGAGTTATCCCCTAGCCCATATAGTTAGTGACAAAATTGCCATTTCTGTTATAGGAGATGGCACTCAAACTAAGTTAGGGGAGGTTCGAGGGAAGTACTTGTAGCAAGTGAAGTGAAATAAATGAAACCTGGACGGCTTTAAGAAT
Organism: Pyrocephalus nanus; assembly: GCA_038380795.1. NCBI lineage: Eukaryota > Metazoa > Chordata > Aves > Passeriformes > Tyrannidae > Pyrocephalus > Pyrocephalus nanus. Next base: position 38,109,582 of record CM076267.1, read on the forward strand.
ATGGTAAATATTTCTGGTAATTAATGGAGGGAATTACTGCTAGACATTTTGAAAGCAGAAAGAAGGTAAAAGTACCCAGCACTTCCAAGATAAGATTCAGAAGCTTAACGCTGGGTTTGTTGAATGACTGCGGAAAGCTTGACCTGAGAAACAGAAGTTGGTCTGTCAGAAAACACTCAGCAGTTATAAAAAAATAGCTTGTAACTCACAGAACAAAAAAGGATTGCGTGTGAAGAAGAAGTGCACAAATTAAGGGAGCTGCTGGTGTGTTAGTGCTGCATTAAGGTTTTACCATTCCGGGGAGGAGGCTGGGGCTTGTTTCTTCATGGACGCTGCAAGTAAGAGTATGAGAACTGAAACACTGGGAGACGAACCTGAGGTATCCAAAATACCTGGGCACTGGAACGAATTCAGGAAGCAAACCCACGCCAGAACTCCCGAACCTGAAAGAACCCCACCATCTCTTGCCCTGGAGTGACTCATATACAAAATTAGAATGGATCCCATTGCTGTACAGGATGCAAGAAGCTGAGTGGGAGCCACTCTGCCATCAGTGCAGGACCTGAAGGAGTGAGGAGTGCCATTGTCCCTCGGGAAGCAGCAGAACTGAGGGAGCTGAGATCTGAATGCATCAACAGAAACGTGAAGCCTCTTGAGGATACAAAGCCAGGTAGAAGTGGTTCAGAGGAAAAGCAAAGCGAAACTCTTAGGGAATAATTTTGTGTTTCAGCAGAGCTGAAGACAATCTGTGGCCACAAAAGTGGGATGCTGGTGGGGTGCTGAAAGCAAGAAGTCATGAGTTAACTTGGGCAATTCAAGAGGCTGACAAGGAAATATCCAGAAATGACATGCTATATCTTGTGTGTCTGACGTGTCTGACACCTGCTAAAAAAAGTTCATCTGACAAGGATAAAAGCCAGACTTTTCTGGTGAAAAAGGATGAAAAATTGCTAGGAAATAAATGGAAAGCTAAGATGGTAAAACAAAATTAATAACATATTTGAAGGTGCTTTAGCAGCATCATACTATCCAAAAAGAATTCTGAAGTTCAAAAATGGAGTGAGTTGTTCTTTCAAGATAAACTAAGTTAATTTCAAGTTATGAAACGATCACTACTTAGTTTCTTTCTATAACTGTGATGTTACTGCAAGACTAAGTTTCGCCTGGGTCCAGAGCAGAAGTCCACAACATGGTACAATGCACATGAAATCTACTGTTTTGTTTTTAATGAGGGTGGTAGTTAACTGAGGTAATGCTTTTGGTACTGCTCTATCTGAGAACTCTTGAGCTAGTGGGACTGGTTGAATTTCTCTCTAGCTGGAGAGGATGTTAGTTTTCAAAGCACCTGTTCAGCAAGATGAAAAACAAGCTTACCTACTTTAACCTGATGATTTATGAACCTAAAAAGAACAAAGCAGGAGCTCTTGCCAGTGAGGAAAGGGCCAAACAGCACAGGTTTGCTCATTATATAGAAGGATTTAAATATACACTTTGTAGTGTAAATTACTTATCTGGTATGGGGGATTCTCCAGTGAGTCCACAGTCTCCTCGTGAAGGAGCTCCCATAACACCTGCAAGCTTTGGGGGAACCATGGGCTACCTATGTATGAATAATGCAATGGGCAGAGAGGTGTCCAAATGCTATTCAGGATCCCTTCTGTACTCCTCCAAAAATCAGGTAGGTCTTTGTCAAGCTCGTTGTTAGTTAAATGCCCCAGATACAGAACACTGTTCCTGTTTATCTTCAGAATATCTGCCTATTCTTCACTCTCACAGGAGCAACCCCAGAAGCAGCCCAGAAAGAAAAAAACCTCTTCATTTTGCCGCATAGAGCCATTTCTTCAACAAAACAGTATATTAAAATAAAAATTAAATTACTCATCACCATTTCCTGTCTGCTGAAGATCATAAAAAATTATGAATTGATTTTAACATACTGATCACTAAAAGACCTGGTAACTTCAAGTTACTGCAAACATAAAATATGGACTGTGCATTAGATGTAACAGTAAGTTTAGATATTATGCCTGTTCTTGAGTTTCTGCCTCAAGTATTTTGATTTTACAACCTCATTTTGCTGAAAGCTGTTGAAAAGTTCTCTCTCCTGCTCTTTCTGTGAAGAAAAAAGGAAAATGAAAGAGGCAAAAATCCCACAACCCACAGAACTATCTAAAAAGGAAAGAATACAGATTGAAAAGAATAATAATAAAAAAACCAGTCCTGCTATTATAATTGTTTTCCCCAATCTAGTCATTACAGGTTTATGAGTACAGATACCAACTTTATTGAGAGACTATCTGACATGGAAATGCTGGTTTTAACCCTATTTTTTTTCCTCAATTTAAAGTACATTTCAGTGGAGTGGGGTGTGCGTGGCGTAACTTATTACGTGTTAACATCAAGTGGATCATACGAACCCAAAACTGATGAATCTCATTAAATGCTTTCTAACTTTTTCATACATACAGCTACGATGGCCCATCCTATGGTCCTTGATGCAATTTCTGTTTATCCAAAATGTCTGATTTAAACCTGTTTTAAATCTCCAATATCAAGTTCATAAACTTGGGTTTGCAGTGTGTGTTATTGGCCAAAATCACTTGGCATTGGTCAGGCCCTGAGCAGGAAAAACAACTTATGATTCATACAAGCAAATGACAAATGAAATCTTCCAAGCTGGGTTGGTCAAATGCTTTCAGGTGTAAGGTTTTCTTCTGGAAAACTGCAGTACAATTAAATGCAAAGTGATTCCCAGAAATGTACCAATCCCATCAAAAACTTTTGAAGGAACTGAGACCTTGGAATGCCTCTTATGTGGAGTTTTGGAACTGGAGCTCCTAAAGAGTTTCTCATTCGGGGTTCAGGCTTTATAGCAGGGAAATAAAGTGTAGATTTTTCTATTATCTTCCATTTTTATTACTCCTGTTTCTTGGTGATTTGACTGATTTTGTTTTGGTGAGAGAATAAAACCCTAAACTGCAGTATTTCATTGATTTTTTCTGAAAAAAAATTGGCAAACTAATTGTATAAACTGAGTACTATAAAGAAGGCTATAGTTCTTATCCATAAAAAGACTCTTATGCCTAACCCTTCACTGCTACCTAAACAATCTGTGTGTATGGTTTAAGATTCAAATCACATAATAAGACTTTTCCTGAATCCCAGACACCCCCCTCGGTGTGAATGGATGACATGATCAAACTTGGGAATCTCTGAAACATGCATAGTCAGATACAGGCTCACATTTATCAAAAATGATGCCAACCCCGCATTGCAGCAACCATCCTTATCCCTCAGGCTTAGCTGGGGCTGTGTGACAATGAACTGCTGATGAATCACAGCACAAAAGAAGTTTGAAATTATCTTGGTGAGCAGGACAGAGGAGAATGCAATAAGCACCATTAGTCACTAAACACGGGTGTGTGACTTCCATAAAGCTTCGGATTTATTGCCAGATTTTTGACAATGTGCAGACTTGGCCTTCTCATTCCTTGCTGCAGCAAGGTGAAAATAAAAGAATCTTCAAGGAGGCAAACTAGTGCAAAACAACGAGTCATCCGCACTTGACAGCACTCTGCAGGTATAAATTGGTGCCGATCCACCGCAGCAAACAGAAATCTGCCAATTTATCAGCAAAAGGTGTGACCCTGACCCTGAGAATTACTAACAGGACCCTCATCTGTGTGCTATTCTGTATTTGCTGAGTAGAAAACTGACTTTTGATCCTGTTACCTGCTTAAAACTTGGAAATCAAACGTAAGTAAAGGGCTCGTGATTTTCTACCACAGAGCACTTCATATAATCTAAAAATGAAAGCTTTGATTCTTAGCTTCAATTTTCCTTAACTTGCCCAGAAAAAAAATTAGTTTAGATATTGCAACAGAGCAAGACCAGAACAATCTTCACCCTCTGAAGGAAGTTCATGGCTGATAGTCCTAAAAATTTCATAGGTTTATATACGATTTTATTTTGGCCGTAGAACAGTGTAATTTTATGAAGGTCAAGACCTATGTTGGACATCTAATAATCTGATCTTATTACGGTACCACTAATAATAAGACATTTTTTTGTCTTGAAGTTAAGATGAAATAGCATGTCAGTTTTGAGGTAAGGTATTCTATAAGAGAACTCCCTTCAAAAAGGTTTTAAATTTTTTAGAGTCTTAGCTTAATTTTTACTAATTAATCAAATGCAATTTATTTAGATTAATTAATTTAATGTAAATTAGTGTAAGTAAATGTAATTTTTTAATGCTCTTGTTAAAAAAAAAAACTACATACATGTAGCCAGGCCAACATACATGCAAAAAGCAGATGTTACAGTGGCAGATCAGCTACTCTGCGTGTGCTTGAGGAGATGGACATCAACCACTCCATCCCTGCTCCTCCTGGCCTCATATATTCACAGTCAAATTTTTGTCCCTCACTGAGGGCTACAGAGGGTGACAACGCATGTTGGTGTGAAGTGACTCTACCTTGCACCTTCACTTGCCCAAAAGCACAGGATTTTAGCCCTTTCCAGCTGCCTGGAAGGAACTCAGTGACAAACAGAAGAGCAGCAGGAGGCTGAGTGGGGCAGACAGTTGCAAGACAAAGGTTATGGAGTAGGGAAGAACCTGTGGGGTCTTCAGACTTTGCACTGAAATGCACTGGTCGTTCCAAGGTCACGCTTCCCACCTGACCCATCCAGCTGCACTGACTCTGCTGGTGCTTGTTCCCCTCTTCCAGCAATCTGCAAGTCCTCTCTTTCTCTTACCCTCACCTCTCACTCTCAAAATCTGCTGTGCAGGAAAAGTCTCTGTTGCTGACACAATCAAACCCCATTCCATTTCCTCTGGGAAAACACAGTGAATCATGCTCCTGTTCTTGGGATAGGTTAGTGGTTTTGAGGATTTGGGGATTCATGTTATGACTAAAAACCTTCAAGGAATGTGTATGTCCCTGGACTTATTACTAGATCTTAAGTAATTCACGTATTTTTCAGTACAATAAGATGCCAAAAGCATTACTGTTTTATATTCAGTCATTTGAGCAACAGATATTGATGATATTGAATAATTGATGCTTTTTATGTGGTAAACAAACAACACTACCATAACAGAAACTTATGCCAACCAAACAGTACATGTGGATCACAGTGTGCAGGCAGAAAACAGAGTACAACACACATTCATGCTTTATTAGACACACCATTCTAAGCGAAGAGCACAGGAATTTTATCCTACAGGCCCATTATCTTACAGAACATATAAATGCAAAAAACCTTAATGAGTCTTTAAGCCATCACTCAGTCCTCAAAAGTACAAGTGAGTGTAAATGCAAAAAACCCACATAAATACTTGGTAAGACTGCTCAGGCTCTTTCCAACTGTTTGTTGTTTCCTCTTGCACGACTGTGGATCATAAAAATGACATACCTCAAATTCAATCACCCTTTACAGTGTGAGCAAGTACCAAGTCATCTATAGTGGACAGTGTCCAGCTGCAGAAACTGCTAAAGCCTATCCCTCCCCAGTAAAGGTCCAGAGTCTCATCTACATTATCATCCATAGTGCAAAATTACCCTGAAGCAACACAAAATTAATTTACACTCAAACCAAAATTGAGTTTAATATGGCCGCAGTGAAAATGAAAATATATATATTATACTATTCTGTACTCTAAAATCAAATATGGTTCTTTTTTAATGGATAAAAGGAGCTTTAAATCACTTGCCTAATAGATCATCACAAAAATGTTAATTTTGATTGAAAGAATTCTGCATCACAGCTTTTGCTCTTTTTGTATTAATCAGACCTTCTGGAAGTGTACACTTTTCAAAGAGAACAAAATGTGGTCAGTCTTCCAATTTCCATATTTATGGAAGATCTGTAAATAGCAATCTGTTCCTTGGCTTCAACTTTCTCTGCTTACCAAATCCTTTGACACACATGAGAGCCCATTATTTCAGTCTTGGATATGGCAGAAAATGGGTGGAAAAGGAAAAGCAATCCATGCAAAAAACTTACCAAAAAAAATGGGAAACTGGTTGTGTTTCTCCTTTCGAGAGCTACTGTTCAGAGTGTTGGACTCCTCATCCGGAGCAGTTGGCAGCAAATTTACTAAAAGAAAAGGAAAAGTAGCTGTGAGTGTGGGATGTGAAGCAGTGATGGGTTAATTAGACACAAGCAAGCCCTGAAAATCAGCTAAGATTGGCACCCACTGGTCTTACTCAATGCCAGCACTGATGCCACTTAAAGACAGCATTTCTTTAAGTCCCAAAGCCATAGGAAGCTGAGGTTACTGAGGCAACTTTGGGGTGGGTTCCTTTTTCTTCTTCAATTTTACTGACGCAAGATTTAAATCAAAAATGGTTTGGCAAGGTTATTTTTATGTCACCAGCAGACACTCTAACCTTTGCGATTTTACGTAAAACATTTTTCAAAGCGTGGCTTACTGGCTAGAAAGTGGTTATGGAGCGAGTTTTAATGTTAGTGACTTCACTGTGCCCACGTATTTCAACTGCCACACGTCTTCAAACAAATGAGTGGAAAAACCAAGGAACATCTGCATGAAAGGGTTAACTATAAACATCTAAAGCAAATTGTTACCAAAAATCCCATGGAATTCTTCTGGTTCTTCTGCTGGGGAACTGCTGTTCACGATGTTAGGATGCTCTTCAACTGTGACAACTGGCAGTAAGCTTGCTAAATGAAAAAAGGAGGGAAAACAATCAGGGAAAAAAGGACCCAAATTGGTATTAATGATTCTATATCTCAAAGATAAAAACTTTGATCTATTTAGACCGTGGCAATGGCCCTTAATCCTCTGTTTGTTTTTGGGTATTCATACAAATTTACATGGAGGTGTTATTTCAGACTAAAGTCAGGAAAAAAAAAAATTATTCTGCAGCTTTTAGTCCAAAAGGTAAAAGTAGAATCAGAGTCCAGGAAGAAATGCTTCAGCAAAGGTAGGGAAAGAGCATGTGGCTCTATATGTATAAAAAAATCTTTTTTAAAAAAAAGCATAGTGGGTCTTTCCTACTCCAAGTGTAAATAAGCTCAAGTTCCCCTTGCCAAAATGACAGATTATGGCACAGTCCTGGAAAAAGGTACACAAGAAGCAAGCGAGATAAAAGCATCTGGAGGCTCTCGATTGGCAATTGTATTCACCCTGTGAATAAAATGAAGGACTCTGCAAGGGGAGAGGAGTTCTGAAGTGTATTATATGCTGGTGTAGAACAATTCATTGGAACTGGTAGGACAAGGAAGTGGATGAAGACCAGAAATTCCTTGATGGGCACCTCTTTCCATTGTGAGACATGGTTTGAAAAGAGCATATGCAGATGTGTGGTTTAAAAAAAAATATATATATATATTAGTGTTTTATGACATTAAATGGGCAGATTTTAGGTCAGCTGTCAAGAGAAAAGTAAAAAAGGAATCCTGTAATATTAAACAGTGCCTACCAAATGTTTTAGTCCATGTTCTTAATTTTGGTATTTTTATTTTAAAATATGTATAATTGTTGTCCAGTTCACATATAAATTAGTGCCATCTCATGGTACCATAAAGTGCCTTTTTCCCCATGCAGGATACCTTCAGAACAGAGCCCTGTTTATGCAAGGGTGAAACTAAGGATAATGAAGATAACGACTCACAGTTTTCTTGGCAGGTACTCTGGCAGTCTTCCAAATTCTTGAAGTTGTTCTGGTTTCCCAGGCACCCACCATACTTGAACACTTCACACAACTTTGTCTCTTTGTTGTAGAAATACCTGGTAAAATAACCTCGGCAGATCCCAGGGTCTTTCTCGTGGAAGCAGAAGTCGGGCTTGTCTACAAACAATGGTAAATGATGAACAAAGGGGGAGAATCAGAGAACTGACACACATTCCAAGACAACAATAGAATTGGATGAAGTATATAAAATAACTTATATTTATATAATATAAATAACTTATATTCATAATATAAATATCATATTTATAATAGGACCTATATTTATAAAAGTGATATATGATATATAAATAACATATTATATATGTATAAAATATATATTTATAAAATAATGTGAAGCATTCTAGGGATACTTGTATTGCTTCTTTTTCTCTTTTCAAGCAGCCAAGTAAATCATATCTTAGAAAATGACAGCTAAGGATTCCTTCAAAGTTTTCTCCAACACTGAAGCTTTAACTTGAAAATCAGTTTTTGTTCTGATTTAAAAGACCCAAATCTCAGCTGGATCATTTGCGTCTGAGCACACGGTCTTGTAATTTATATAGTTGTTTTAGTCAATGTAATTGTGAATTATAAAGAAAGCAATGTTAAAACAGAATGAAAAATAAATAAATTAAAAATTTAAAAAGCAATTATTTTAATTAAAATTAAAATTATATTCTAAAAATAAAATCATGGAAACAATAATAAACTATATGTGAAGACATTCTCAAATTCTTGCGAGTAGATACTTCTAAACAGGATTTTTGTCAGAGCTAACTTGCAGAGGAAAGTCTATTTAGCCAGTCATATCAGATGTGACATAAAAAAGCCTTCCTTACCCATAAAGCTTCACAAAATATTGAGACTAAAATGGGGCCAGTGAGCTATCATTTTAGTAAAAATTGCTGCAGAACGATTACTTTGAAGCTCCTAACATTTTTGGAGCAGATTATCGAGCTACAAAGAAGTTAAACCTGTTGCATCTACTTTAGCTAAATATATGTTCAAATTCGTTGCTAGAACAAGGTTATTATTAAAAACAATTAATGCACGATATATTTATATAAAATATTTTATAACTCATAACTTGTCCTTTTCCAAGAATTAATTGGCAATATCTTGTATTTCAATTGTTATAAAACTTTACGATCAGCAAAAAATAATTTTCAGAGAGCACACATAAAATTAAATCATTAAAATGTTCTTGGGTAAAGCCACAAAATAGTAATAAGGGTATGCAGACTACAGGATTATGATTGATACTTAAAAACAAATGTTCTTGGTTTAGAACATCCTCAATTAAAATGGTTCTTGCAGAAAAGGGAAGTGAAGCCCAAACTAGGTAAGCTCAGATCAAACTTTTACAGCCACTTTTGGAGAGAGAGTTCACTAAGGCAATATAATCCTGACTATAAAAACCAGTATTATACATCTAAATGCCATGTCCTTCTCCAGGGACTCAATATGCAAGACTGCATTACTGGGAACAAAGTAAAAAATTATGTTGATGATAACCATGAGCTGAATTTAACAGGGTATATTCTGGTTTGTCATTAAAAACGTGGAACTGGGATCAGCCCTTAAAGGAAGCAGTGCTAAAGTTTGCAGCATCTGTGGAAAATCAACTTTAGTAACTTCCATAGCATAGAATCATAATTTTTTGCTTCTTTTTTAATGATTAGGAATGGAAAGGACAGAAGAAAACAGGAAAAAAAAAATCATCATCTCAGTGTGAAAACATTCCAAATAACGTTCAGCAAAGAGAAGGGATTTGATTATGTTCTATTTCAAAATGTGTGTGCAAATGCTGGCATCTCTCCAAATTGCTAAATAAGCACCCATTCAAGCAGTCCTAAGTGAAAGAAGGGATGAAGGAGGGTAAGCAGCAAAAGAGGAGCTGATTTGTGAAAAAGTTTACTGGGAACTCTGGCCACCAGCAGTGGGCCCAGTGCAGACACATCCCTAATGTGCAAAGGGGAAGGGTAGAATGAGCCTTTCCGAGCTCTGTTGTAAATGTCAAACTGAAACATCCTCATTAGGAACATGGGTTACCTCAACAGACCAACAGTGCTCCAGGTAAATGGATCTCAGTGCTTTAGCACTGGCTATTTTGGAGCTCTGGGTGTCAGGCATTTAAAGTGCTGTAAACTGTTCCCTTCAGGAGTGGAAAACTTGCTCCCCTGTTTGATGTATAATTAGGGGATCTGCCCTAACCTCTGGTAGCTCCTCCACAGACAATGCTTGAAAAGTTCTGTTTCAGAGTGATTTTTTCCCTCTATTTTTGCTAACAGTGGAGCAAGCTTTTAGCTCAAAACACACAGTCTGAGTTCCCTGTCACGGTTAATTATACAATGCTTGAATCTCTGCTGAGTCTTTCTTTTCACTGACAAACAAGAAATGAAAACCATCAAGATGTGTTTATTTTGTGGAGAGATTGTGGCTACCACCTTCACTGACCACAACTGTCCTCAAATTCTATGATGAAGCTGAAAATTCAGAATAAGAACTCACTTTCATCTGACATTGCTGTTTCTGTTAGGACATAGCTTGGAACAATACCTAAATAATTTAACAAAAGAAGCTAATAAATACCTTATTGTTGTATAAGAGTCTGAGATCACTATGTAAATATAATTACCTTTCTTCATTTGTGCTACCACCGTCTTCCCAGAGAATTCTGCAAAATAAATAAAAATATTTAGGAAAGACAGATATGTTAAATCTCACCTGTGATATCAGTGTGCTTGGCAGTGACAATAAGCACTGAGGAGAAAGAAGGCAACATCTCTTCCCTTTCTTTTTTCTCTTTATTAGAGAAGTAGCACAAAAGCTTGTTCTGGAGGACTGAAGCATCATTTCCTTTGTATGAGAAGACTTGCTACACTGGAAACCTGAGGATATGGAATGTACTGAAATCAAACTATTCCAATATTGAATTGAACCGGGAAATTTCTGTTATTGGATCCAGAGGCCCGTATTATGTAGTCTTACTTCTCTAAAGAGGAGTAATTAGCAGACTAACAACCCAACTGCTGTAGATGCTGATACTGCAAGTAGCTTTGGACACGACCTAGGGAGACATTAAGGACTTCTGCTGTCCAGTTCCCTTTGCTGTGCTGTGTCGTGTCTGAGTAAAGTTTTCATGATGCTGTTTGTGACATTAAGGCCCATTCAGCCAAGTATCTTTAACGCTGTAAGGATGACAAGCCTGTTTGCCCTGCTCTCTCAGAGCGTGATCAGCAGTGCAGAACTCTCTGCTGTCATTTTTAATGGGGGAGCCTGGGTTTCATTTGATGAGCTCAACAAACTGGATAGCTCAATGCGCCCCCAAATTTCTTTTCAGTGATTGAAAACAAATCTTCTTCCCCTTCTAATGGACTATCTAACCATAAAATCACAAAAGAATCCACGGGAAGGTCGTCTCAACCAACATCTACGAAAAGCTGATGAGAGAAAAGTGACCAAGGAGAGCTGATGCATTTTCTATTAGAGATACTTTGCAAGGCATGTGAAATAAAAGCTTCTGGACTTCACCTCCTAGTTGCATTGCTTCATAATTCTAGTTTCGTACCATATTACCCTTGTGTGCTATAGTTCTACCCCAGTTTTCTCTGGAAACATGCTGCTGTTATATTTTCAAAGCAAATCTGTGAGGTACAGATTCTGTTCACAATATACATTTTTCCTTCTACCTCTGGGACAATGAAATTGGTATCCTTTTAAAAAAAATTACTTAAAGACATGACATGCATTTTAGAGTGACAAAACATTTCTCTGAGCATACTTCCAGCTTGTCCTATTAGTAGGAATCTTTACCTTCAGCATTTAAACGTCTGAAACCCATGATCTAAACTACAGACACCCATCAGACCACTTCACTAATCTCACTCAGCTGTCCCCTTCAGGGCAAGATCAGCAATCATGTTTTGGCATACGATTTCTACTCTTCTGCCAGAGAACAGGAAAAATTTACTGTGAGTTTATACAGGCCTAGAATCTTCTAATCTTACTACCATGTCAACAGCGTCTTTTTGCTTCTGGTTTCAGTTAAAACGCCAAATCCCTGTCAGAGTCAATTTCTTCTTTGCAAACAAACTGCATTTCTGAGTAGATTTCCTCGGTAAATAATAGACATTAGAATTGTTGTCATGATCAGAACCATTTAACAGTAATTATTTTCCCAAGTTAGAAGGTTAAGTATCCTACAATGTATATTCATTGCCCTGAAAATTAGGACTTTTGTGCTAGTGATGACACCTGTGATTCCACTTATATCCAGTAAGCTGGATATAAGTATCCAGTAAATGAAGCATATAGGCAAATACCTCTTAAAAGTAGTTTTTTTATTCCCTGAAGCGGTGAGTATTTGGCACAAGAAAAAAAAAAAAAACACAGCTGATTTCTGGGAAACTTGAGTCAGAACTAGGCTTCTTGAATCTGAACACTGTCTTTGAGAGTGGCCGACCTGCAGCTGAGCTCTCTGAACTCTGTTGTACTGATTTCAGTCAATTCTGTCTTGGTGGCTTATTCATTCCAAAAATGTTTAAAAGTCATCCTGATCTGATAATGCACTCATGTTGCCTCATTTATTTTTGTATTTGTGCTGAATATTAAAAATCAAACACTTTGATTATTCACATTATGTCATCTGAATTTAAATATACGTTACATAGCTTCCCTTTCGCTTATTTTTATCTTGATCTTCACATTCTTCACTGTGATAATTTAGTATCTCAGATTCTTCTTTATTTTCAAACACTTAGGTAGCACTCGTACTCTCTTTCAAGACTGATTTCTTCAGTTACTAAATAGTGATCTTCCTATAATAATAAAAGTTTAAGCATAAATAAGATGAATGTAACTACATACTACAAGTCTGGTCAGAGAGAGCTAGCTTTAACAAAAAGAATTTACATAATTATACTGAGGTTAACTGAATCATTTTATTAAAAGTGGTTAACTTAATATTTTACTTTGCCTTATGCCTGATGATTGACAGAGTACTGTATATGACTCCAAGCCATTTTATCTGCTGTTCTTCGTTCAGAGAATACAGAAATTATGAGCCTTTATTGCTCCAGTTCCTCCAAGCAGATGTAACTCTTGTAGAGTTTTGGATCACTGTTATCCATGCAGAGAAAACTAAACTTGGGCTGAGTGCCAAAATGCAGACACTAAGCCAGTTCTCATTCTAAATAACTTTCAGTTTTATGTTGCAGAGTTATGCCAAATATATGCCAGGATGGGATTTGGTCCAGAAGATCTGTTTCAGATTTTGATCCTATATATATATGAGAATCAAAACAAGACTATTATTCAAAACAGCAACATTAGATTGAAGAAATAATTTGATAAATCTTCACTCGTGGTACCTGATCTTGACTTTCGGACACTTCATTCCAAATTCTGCATTTATTAACCCTCCACTTTTCCCTTCACCCCTCTGTTTTAGCCTTTAAGCTGAAATTTTGGGCAAACACTCCAAACTGCCAGCAAGTCACGTGTTTGGGATGAGATACTACAAGTCCTGCAAACAACTCTGCCCCAAGCATGGCAAAGATGCTGTGGGTCCATCTGAAACAAAAACTAAATACCAGGTATAAATTACCAAAAAAACAGCCATGTGTCAGAAAAACAAGATCTATTTCACATCCTGAATTCTGACACTGAATGCTGATCAAGGAAAAATATCTTTAATTTTTCAAGTTGAAAGATTATATTCACTAACTTTGTGGAGTCATAACTAGACACATATTAATCACAATTTTCTAAACAAAACACTGTAGGAGTGAAAAAATGCCTTTTAAATTTGGTGGGTTTTGTTGCTGTTTTGTTTTGTGTTTGTTTGTGAATTTTGCAGTTCTTCCTAAACACAGTCCCACTGAAGCCTTGTTGCACTCAGCCACGCTCTTCTGGCTCAGTCTATGTCAGTAAGAAAGCAACTCTGCTTTACTCTTGTAAATTGTAAGCACTACTGAAAATTGGTAATTCCTACTAATTTTTATTAAAAAAATACAGATGTGTTTAAAACAGACAATATAACAGACTTAAGGCCCGATCACAAATACTTCTAACTTAACTCCTGGTTTAAGTAAATGAATATCCAATATGATACTTGGGAAAACCCCCACATAGTGGATATACTTACTGTCTGAGGGTTATTACACACCTTTGGTGACCTCTTTATATGGATTTTTCTTTCAATTTCCATTGTCCCTCTCCCCTTCCAATACATCCCTATCACTTCCTGTTAACGCGGCCTGACACATTCCATTAAATTCCCATAAAAATAAAATCCATATGAGGTTGTGGAGGACAAACAAAAGAAGCAAGAGGAATACAAGAAATGGCGCTCGATATATGAAAAATACTAAAAGGACTCTTATCTAATAACACGGACGTTTGCAGGCAGTTTAAGCCTGATTCGTAAATGAATAGAATGTTTATAATGTTTACTGTTAATGCATGCTTTTTAACGTTTGTACTCCAGTTATATTTGTTATATTACATTTGGACATGTATGAACATGTCAGTCCCGTCATGAATTTTCTCCTCCCTGACTGGTCAAGGTTTCCCTCTCCCTCACTGGCCAGGATTTGCTGCAGTTTGGGCGGTCCTGCCATTTCCCTCCTTCCATGTTATTGGCTCCTAGTTAAGTTATGTATGTTGCTGAATCCCCATTGGTTGTTTAGTGCCAGTTTCCAGATCCTTCCACCCTGAACCCTTTTATAGGGCTCAGTCGGGGACAGCACCCTTGACTCTGTACCCTCACGCGTCCCTGTGTTAATAAACACCCACAACAGAGCAGGAACCTCTCGTGCTGTCGTCGCCTCTCCTTTCATCAGGCTGCGGCATTAGGTATCCAGAGGAAACCCTCAGTAAGGCTTTAATTCCTCTGGTCTCTAAACATATAAGCTTGCCTAATTTCTAGCTCCACTGGCATTAACTCCCAGCTTTAAGAATCTTCTAAATTTCATCCAGTCCTGTGAGGGTCTCGTACACTGCTGGAAGCCTTACTTAATTACAAGGTTCATTTTAAATTCCAAACTCAGCATTCACAAGGCCCTTTGTGAATATTGTGCTGTGTGTCGTATGCTAAATTTCATTTTCCTCTTTCTAATGATTAATTGATGAGATTTCAATAAAACAGAGCTGGCAAATGGCTGTGACTGACATATTTAAATGAGAATTATCTACTACTGTAGTTCTAATTATGTTGAAACATAAAAGATGTCCAAGATGCTGGACAGCTTCTACCAGCTTCTCAAGTGAAGGAGAAAACTGGGAGCAAAAATGGAGTTAGATACTGTGAAAGCAACAAAGAACATCTGTGCTGCCCACCAGCTTAGCCCAGCCTAAAAATCAGTTTCACTTCAGTTCTAGCTAGGAAATAAACTTCCTTGCACCAGTGTCTCTATTCCAGAAGTACACTAAAACAAAGTCACACTCAAATTTCCAAATCCTGAAGGTTTGCTTGCAGAATGTAAAATAATTCACATGACTCCAGCCTACTTGGGAACATAATTAGTGGAATTGCATTTCTGTATTAATGGGAATTGAAGAGTTCCCGTTAAGAGCTGCTTCTTCTAAACGTTTGTAAACAAGAACTAAGAGATGCAAAAGAACTGACAGGAGGATAAAAGAATGGGTACTGGCCTGTTACCACACACTTCTTCTGGCATTCTTCCAGCGTCAGAAAGTTGTTCTCATTGCCGTGGCATCCACCATATTCAAACACTTCACACTTACGGCTTTGGATGTTGAAGAAGTAGCGCAGGTGGATGGCTTTGCACGGGCCGTCATCTGCTTTCATGGCACACACTGAGTGCCCAAGGATCAGGGGGGGCAAAGCAGCGCCTGCAATGCAGATGAGAAGTAGAATAAGTGTTAGTAGGTTTGCTTCACTACGCAGTGTAACTTCAATATGACACTGCTTGTGTTCTCTGCTGGAGAGGCACGGCGGAACATCTGTTTGCAACGCTCTGGACACGCTAAACAGATGCAAAAACAAAAACATCATCTGGGCTGCAACGCAAATTCCATTCAATCAAACCGAATGTGTGGTTTCAATTCCCAACCCAAACAGCTCATGTTATAAACTTCTTGAACTCCTCATCCCAAATCTCGAAATAGCTACGGACAGCGGCTTGGTCACGAGGGCCAGTGGGCAGTTCTGAACAACAAACATGGAGAGAGAAAATCCTAGCAGCTCCTAAAACACAACTGCCACGGCAGAGAGGATTCCTTGGGCTGTCTTCCAGGCACTTCTGACAGTGAGCATCGCTCCTAAAGACACTTCCCGTGGAGCAGCGTGAGATGGACAGAGCCCTGCAGAGGGCATTGCTCCCCTGTCGGATTGTGCTCCATCGGGACACAAACCCAGCCCCGTACCACTGAAACGTCATCACACCGTCTTTTTCCTCTGACCTCGCTGTCCTTGCATTACAGCTTTCAAGAGCTAGGCAGACAAGTAGAGGGGAAACAAAACTCTGTGTTATCGAGTGGTGTAATTTCTATGTCTTTTGATATATATTGTTAGGTCAGGGAAGGTTTTGTAAATGTTTCTCATATGTATTGTGAAGAACACCAGCCAAGTTTTCATACTGTCAATGCCTATAAGGAAATTCTCACTAACACCTGAGTTGCTGATCTTCTCCCTTATAAATATATGGTTTAATAGTTTTTCCTGTTTTGCTTTGAACTATTTTACTGTGGAGGATTTTGAAAGCTCTACAGAGCTGGTGTGATTGCCACAGCAGGCAGGAGAACAGACCTGAAATTTTTCATTCATTCTCCTACAGCTAATTAGAATACTGATGTCTCAACACATATGTTAATATACCTAACAGTGGCCCAGAAAACAGGAGACAAATCAAAGAAAGGATGGGGACAAGAATTTCCATGATTATTGCACTGCCTCCTACTACTACTAGATTAAGTTTCCAGTTTTAATTAAAAGAATCCAGAAAAATCAGGCTTTATGACTTGATAAAAAGGAAACCCATTGAACTAAAACACTGTTTTGCTACCTCCTAAGGCCTTTCCTCTGCAGTCATAGGGATGCCGTTAACCAATGTCAGATGTACTGACATCTGCTAGCATAATGACCAGCTGTGTCACACTTTTTGGCAACTGGACATTTATTTTCCTTAAGAACGCTAGAAAGTTGCCATAGTTTGATGAAAATCTGTACCCTGTGAAACTCCCAGGGGATGAACACTCCAGCTTTAAACAGTAACCAAGTGACTGAAGAAAGAACTCTCTGAGGGGTTCATCGGAACTGAATCATTCTTGCTTCTGGGAACAGTGAAGGAATTCTTCCCCATTATTTTGCACCTGGGAACATTTAACTCTCACAGAGGATATAAAATGAGCTTTTCTTCTCAGACTGGAGCAGCAGATGAGAAGGAAAGCTGGAGTGTTTGACCAGCAGACCTGCACAGGCACAAATCTGGAATATACCTCAAGAAAACTAATCCTTAGGCTGAGGCCTCCTCCTCTGCTCTTGAACACTGGAACAAATTGTTACTACTACATTTTAGGTCTTGTGTGAAGAGCACAGGATGTGACATTCAGAGGAGATGTCTGTCAGGAAGGTCAGTAAATATTCTTCAGCAGAAGCATAGGAAGTTAAAACTCGAAGGAACCTTAAGAGTTTCTTATCCAAGTGAAGGAAAATTCCCAGCAACCTGAAGGAGTCAGTGCCAAGATTTCACTACCTGCTTGCAAGACAGGCCTTCCTTGTAATGTACCACCTAAATATTCTTATCTATTATATAATATTTTGCTTCCTTTATGCACAGACAGAATAATTCAAAACCATATATGTATATATGCATAGAAAATCACATTAATTTTCTAATCTTGCAATTCAAGGCTGGTGCAGGGGAGAAGGTGGCCTCCTGCACTCTCAGTCTTTGATTTGGGCCCTCCAAATTTGGCTCCTGCCCAGGCTACTTGAAGCCTTCATGGTGCAGCAGCTTCCTTGCACTCATTGCACCACTTCAGCAGCCCACTTCTGGTCTACTTTCTCCCTTGTGGAAGATTTTTGCCTCCTCTTATTTATCTCCCTACTAAATAAACTCATTTCTTCAAAACTTTTTATTGGTCTTGCTTTCTAAGCCTTTTATAACTCTTATTTGGATCTTTCCTATTAGTTGGATTACTGTTAAATTGTGTGCTACCCAGAGCTGAACATAACCTAAGGCATTAGCAGTGGCAAATAGAGTGGAATAATTATCCTTGGGGGTTATTTTGTTTTTTCTTAAGACAAGACAAAATATCGCTTGGCTTTTTTTTTTTTTTTTTAAACAATATTGCATTATTTTTGCAATGCTCTGCAAATTCATTTTGCTTTCCAGCAAATATAACCTTGTTATACAGGTGCTTCAACAGTTGTTTTCCACCCTATGAACGATGAGAGAATCAATGAGTATTGATTCTGCTTCATAAGTAAAGCACTACACATTTGTCATTAAAAAAAATTTAGTTTAACTTTCCACATTGGACATGACCCTGTCGGATATTCATTACCCATTCAATTTAGGCCAACTCATCTGGTTCAAATAAATTTAGGAAATCTATATAATTATAGGATTGTACCACCCTAGACCAAGAAAATTTTGTTTCCTTAGAAATACATGAAACAATTGTTACAGCTGATGCTCATTGTCACACTAAAGTTATTACTTACCATGCTAAAATTAAACTAAAGCAAAGCAAACTCTCCTCTCCCCTTTCTCTCCCACCCAACCCCCTCGACTTTTTCATTAACGCTCTTTACCACACCGACAGTGTGTTAATATTCATTCCAGTGGGTAAATCCACTGAGAGAGTTCTGATAATCTGCAGTCAGAGGTGCTGCAGCCCTGAGCACACGGCCTGCAGGGGAGCAGGGCAAAGCTCTTCTCACACTTTATTAAGAAGCAGTGTAATATTCCAAAAGCAGAAGTGGTGACTAACGCCTTTAATCCTTTTACGCTGATACAAGTGAAAACAACACCTTCCCCCCCGGCTGCGGGCATAACAAAAGACTTTAATTTGACATTCAGTCTCCTAAGGATCATCTGGCAGGGCTGCTTGTCAAGAAAACCTCCTTTTTAATAAAAAAATTTCTATCCTAAACTTGCAGCACAATAAATACGACGGCCAGGAGCACTATGGTGGAGTTGCTTCTCAGAGCAGAACTATGTAAACCGAGAAAACAAAGGTCGGGAATATTTCTGGCTTTTTAAGGCAGATACTCCGTGTTTTTGCTTGCTTAGGTTGTGTGTTCTCAACCTTGCACGAATTCCCGCGGTTATCCCTCAATTACAAAGCTACAGCTGTCATCTTTTGCAGCCTTTCTCGTAAATGCCTCCCTCTGATAAGCGGTATCAATACCGAGCACCTTTGCCGCTGATGAATGGCTGCTTCTTTTCTCCCCGTCGTTGTCAATTTGACAGCTTCCCACCCACGCGCTGCTTTCCGTGCTCCTCGCACCCACGTGTTTCCTACGCTTTTTAAGAGGGCATATTTATTCTTGGCAAACTTTTGCAGAGGAATAAAAAAAAACACGTTCGGTTCGTGAGTCATTTGCTTCAGGCTTTGGAACATCAAAGCCGGAGAGCTGCCGACCACATAAGGTATTAATGATCAGTACACATAAACTAGTTCTTTTTATACCAGTCATTTTTTGTTATTACCCTTATTTATGGGTGGAAAAATCCCAGGTTTTGCTGGAAGAGAACAAGTTAATAACACTTTTTTCTCCTATTGGACTTGCACTTTCAATTATGTAATTCAAACAAACCTCCCACCTCTTAAATCTACAAAGCACTCAATGTGGTCCAAAAGCACGACATTGCAAATAATGGATGCACACAACTTATTTTATCCTTTAATACCCGAAATTTATGGAATGCTAGGGTAAAATATGTCATTGCTTTATGACTGTCTAAATTCAGAACTAAATGTCATCAATGAAATTGCACCCTACAAGATTTATACCTTTAAAGTCCATGAGTGCAGAATTTAAATTTTGAGAAATCACAAATATCATTTTAAATAGCAACAATCTAAATGTTTTATGGAAGTAGAGTACGATGAAAGTATTTTGTAAACACTGTAATTGAGTCTCCAGCAGTCACTAAAACAGGTTCCTACTTTAATTTCTAATAATTACATTTGATTGTTTTTTGCTTTCGAATCAGAGCTCAAAAGTTCAACTGTTTCTCACACTAAATCAGTTATTGGTCACATAACCTTAAATAATTGGTTGCAAAATAACCAGTGACAAAATTAATGCCCAGAGCAATGACTATTTCATTTCCTTGGGATTATCTTTCTTGTTATCTTTTATAAACAAAGTAAATAGAGGAAAAAAACCTAAGCCAGCAGATGTCTTGTTCTGGTGACAAAGTGTGCAAGGCAATTTGGACAGTATGAACAGCAATCTTAGGCTAAGGGTTTATATAAGACTAAGAGTTGCAGGGCAAGGATAAACATGACTTCAGGGTTAAGAGGAAACAAATTTATGCTGCATGAACAAGTTTTTACTACACAACCATGCTAATATTTCTGTCTCAAAGAACACTGCTGCAGAAGTCTGACACAGAGAAACAATCTGGATGGAGATAGGACGAAATATGGACAGATAGGCAGAGTGCCAACACAAAGAAAAGGTTCCCCCTAACTGCATTCCTAGTTACGCTTCAAAATCAGACATGTCAAACAGAAGTTTCCACTTCATAGTTCTTGATGGAGAGATCAT
This sequence comes from Pyrocephalus nanus, assembly GCA_038380795.1. Classification (NCBI taxonomy): domain Eukaryota; kingdom Metazoa; phylum Chordata; class Aves; order Passeriformes; family Tyrannidae; genus Pyrocephalus; species Pyrocephalus nanus. Next base: position 38,130,030 of record CM076267.1, read on the forward strand.
CCTTCTCTTAAGGAAGAGATCACAATTTTAAATCATTTTCTAAAGGAAAGAAGACTATTTTAGTGTACTAGTGTAATAATTTAGTGTATTTTTCCCTCATCTGCTTTCTCAAAATTGTTTGGGAGGAAATGAAAATACCTTTCCCAATGATATCCAGGACAGAATTCTGATCCATCCTGGTTAACTTCAATGAAGTAAACAAAGATCTTACAGTGGTAAGAATCCAAGAACCTCCCCAGTTCTAAGAGTCACACTTCTTTTGTGAACAAAACTCACTAGCCGGTGGGTTTTTAATCATAGAATTATAGAATAACCTGAGTTGGAAGGGATTAACAAGGATTGAGTCCAACTCCTTTATTTATCTAGTGATATCAAATCACTTGGGGCTATACAGAGACCTTCTCCAGGGCCCAGAAAAACAACCAGGACAGTAATGGCATCATTTTGAGACCAAACTTTGCACATGAACTGTGACTCAGGAGAGCTGTGCACAGGACAGCAATCTACAGTGTTATTCATCATATTTCTACTCCTTTTGAGAGGGGAGATAAAACCTGAGCTTGCCAGCTCGATGTTCTTCTCCCTAAACAATGAATTTTTCCACGATCCTAAAGCAGAGCTTTAAGGGAATTACCTTGATATCTAACCCAATGTTTGTTTAGGATTAGGAGTTCCAAAAAGCTTGGGAAACAGAAGCCTCGACAGAAGGCAATTTTAATCAAGCTTAATACACAATTCTGCACATCTCTCCCCTAGTTTGGAACCAGCCCATTTTTAGCTTAGCCTTAATGGAAAATTCTGGGAATTAAAGTTCTCAAGTGCAGAATTACATCCACAGTGCACTTTAACACAGTGGGCTTTGTTGCTTGAGACAGTTTTAGGTGTTTTGCAGTAACCTCTTACCCTCTACACGCTCTTCTTCGCTGCCATCTGACTCAGCAGTCGCACGCCCAGTGATGCAGCAGAACAGCAAGACGAAGGTTGAAGGTAAGGAACATCCCTTCTTTCTTCCTTTCATCTTCCCTGTATAACCTAGAGAAGACAATATACACACTTTAGTCAAATTTCTTGAGTGTTCTGCAAAAGCCATGAGCAGGATGGTGTAAATACACAGACTGGGAGCTTTGGGAATAACGGGAGCTGTATCAGTATAATCATATTGTAGATACAGTGAAGAACAAGACAAGCTGTGCTCAGCAGATTGCACGTCTCCTGTCCCCCCTCCAGCACGGATTAGAGGCATTACTATTACTTTTATCTCAAGCCACAACTGAAATCACCTCCCTGAACACGTAATGATATAAAATGTAACTCTTGACACTTTCATTGTGCTGATCAGCTTTACAAAATGTATAGTTGGTTGCCCAGTCAAATCCTTCCAAACAAGTTTTCCTCGGTCTGCAGGACTTGAGAGTCACTGCCACAAACACAGGATTCTATTTTTAATGAATATTTAATCAATTTGTAGTTGCACACGTGGCGTTCCACGGGAGTCAGGGAACATTTTGCAACTTTAATGTCCTAAGAAGTGTTTTGTCTCTTGTAGATCCCTTTAGTTGTGGGCACCTCACTTAAGTGCAGACCTATCGTTTCTCACATCTTTATCAGTGCAACCATTCACACAAAAGAGCACCTTGATTCCATGGCAGCTGGCGTGCTCAGGTTGCCAAAGGTGAGGCTATGGGTGCAAGTACAAAATCTGGAAAAATTTTGCTTTAATTTTTTTAGAAATGTAGATTGTCCAACTAACGGAAAGTTCCTCAAGGATCTCAGAATCCTAATTAGAGGATAAGCTAAATACCTTTTTTGCTCCCAACAGGTGGATTCCCTCTAGATATCCTCTTCTCTTAAAGTACAATACTAATTTTTTTTGCTGAGTTAATTAATATTTAGTAAAAACTAAAGCTCTAAGAAATGCCTTCAGACACTGTTCAGTGTTCATGTTTACATGCCTGTGAAGACAGCACATTTCACCAAGGAGAGCCAGAATTTTCATTTCTCTCTAGGAAACTTGCCCTCTTGGATACTTAATGGTTTCCCAACTTGCAGCATATGTGGGAGAAAAGAAATGCATTCTTAAAAATAAATCCTGGTGAAATTACAGACCAGACCCTGAGGAACACTAATTATTTGGGCAATTTTTTAAATTGACAATTCCCTTTAGAACGCTTCAGTACATAATGTGGTGAAAAACACTGAGAGAGGTCTTCCTTTTTTTTTTTTTTTTTTTTTTTGTAAAGGAGCAGAGTTTTGGGATCAAACGAATTTCTGTTTTAGCCAGAAAATATGACAGTGTTAACTTGGTCATAATACTTTCCTGTCAAGGTCAACAAAAGGATGAGTGTCTTTCATTCCATCTAAGCTCAACTATTAAGCTTAATTCCTACATGAACAAATAAAATGCTTTATCCATATACAGCTGAGCAAAATATTTTTCAAAATAATTCAGATCACAGCTTGTGCTTTTAATTGTGATTTTAAAAATCTTTCCTCAAGGACTGTTTTTTTCCTTCTGCGAACAAATTCAGAAATTATTGCTTTCTTGTGGAGATGCAGTAACCTCTCCTGGAATAGAAACCAACTTTTTACAAGTTCTGAAACGTTATGTAAACAGAATACATGTAAGTGCCACAATTACTCATTTTCAGCTATTACTCAAGGAAATAGTATTTTTATTTATGATTCTAATTAAAAATTCAGTTTTAAGTCCCTTTACATGCAAAGCTTTGCTGGTACATGATCTTGGAAGTATTTTCCATTTTTATCCAAGGGTTAGAGAAAATCTTCCAGCAAATCTTTTTATTCAGTGCTGATAAAAAGTCCAGTCACACTTTAAAAACAAATTAACTGTACAAAGCAACCTGAAGTTATCTAAGACTGTCTTTATGATTTGAGAGATATCAGAGTTGTGAAGTTAGTTCGGTATCAACTAAAATTAAAATGAAAATAAATCCATAATTAGGAAAAATGTTATGGGGAGAAATATCAAGTAAAAAATTTCCAGCAACTGCACAAGTACTTAGCATTGCAATGTAAATAAAGGTGCTGAGAGTTTGACATCATCCAGGCTCAATTAAAACCGAAATATCATCCAATTCTCAGGTTTGATGCTTAGGTCTATAGTAATAGCTTTCAAACTTTGTGTGACTCCTGTGAGTTCAATGGAATAAAAAAATTATCAGATACACTTTCAGCTTTTTTTTTTTTTTGAAATGACATGGGAAAGGGCAATTATCTAGCACATTGTTTTCCTTAGAAGTAATCATTGGCACAATCGTGACTGCTCATAAAGAAACCTGTAAATTATCCACAACCTCAACTGCCCACGGATTAATTCCAAGTTTGTCCCTGGGCTCTCATTTTCAGTATTTGAGTTTTTTCCAAACATGGCATCAAAACTCTCACTTAGTTCAGCAAAATTTGATTTGAATTTGGTTTTTTTTTATCACTCAAATTGAGGCTTTGGTTCTTCTTCTGGGAATCTCCAGAATGTAGATTTAGGTTGCAAAATTTAGTAATTAGTTTTTAATCCGTCTTCCCATATTCTCAAAAGCTGGTTCCCAAGCAGAAGAAAAATCAATCATCAGACAGAAATGGAAATCCTCAAAAAGTTTCTATGTTTTTCATTTAAAATTAGAATTTAAATTATATTTAAAAGTATCATGAGCTGCCATATCTAATTGTCACTGTGTGATTATGAGAATGAATTGCTGCATTTGTACAGAAAACAAAAATCTTCCAAGGGTACAGCATTCCTATTCTTCCACTCAACTCCTACATTTCCCTTCTAAGAAAGAGTGCCTTGTCAAAAGCAGGGCATCCTGATGCTTGGGCAAGTTCCCAAGAGGAAAAGTGTGGGCTGTATAACTGGATATCTACCTCCCTGCAAAGCCTGCTGACCAAATACCATCTCCTTTATCCTGTTTTTAACCTTCCCAGAGGGTCAAACATTCCCAGAGCACTGTGTCAGGTGTGGGTGGAGGCGGGATGAGTGGGGTAAAGGTTTTGCTAATGAAATGCTTAAATCCTTCTCTAGTTTAATTCTTTCTTATGTTTCCTACAGGAAGACTAAAATCCGAGATCACAGTGAATTTGGCACTGCTTTTTCAATTAAAAACCTAAATCTTCTAGAAAAAAAAAAAAGAACAACAAGTTTTCTGCCTGGATGTTCAGCTGCTCAGGAACAGAACTTTAAAGCTGTAAACCTTTTATGGTATGGATATAACTTTCATTTTTAATGCATCCTGGCTGTTGTCATTGTGTTTATGTGGAAAGCACAATTCAAATATTTCATGTATGATATGTGGCTCAGTAAAATATTTGATGCACACATCTGTAAAGGACTGTCATGGGAAACGTTTCAAGTTCAAATAATTAATGTTAAATGGTCTGATCATTTGATCCAAATTCTGAAAATTCTGAGAGTAAATAGTGGCCCCTTCCTCCAGAAGGGTTCTACCTTAGGACAGCCAGGAATCAGTCCAGCATTAACACTGGCTTTTCTCTACACCGAAGTGTCATTAATGCGCAATTCCTTAAGAGCTGGCACTCCACTGCTCCCAAACTACCTCCCTTTTAATGAGGCATTTTTATATCTGTAACAGAGAACAACAACCTTACTCGACAAATAAGGTCGAAGGTCTGTGGGTAACAATTTGCACCAATTTATTTACTGATCTAATTAAATACTTTTATCTCTAAATAACACAAATGGCTTCTGTCAGGCTGAAATACAGCTAGACCAGGTAGACCATAATCAAGGCAGCTCCCAAAAACAGATCCTTATTACATGGTCCTATAACTAGGACTTTTTTATCCTGACACCTAAACACAGAAATAAAAGAAAAAACAAACTTGATGTCTTCTCCATGCACTTTGCAGCCTTATATATATATATATATATATATATATATATATGTATGTTATTTTTTTTACCCAGTAGTCTCTTCAACACCAATTTCTATAGTTACCTGACTGTTTAGATGCAAACAATTTTTTCAGTGTCATCTAACTGGCAAAAGCAAAATAAAAGCTGGTGTTTCTCGTAGTAGCCAAAAAAAGACATTCCTAGAAAATGGCATAAAGTGACACTGTAATGACTGTAAAAGTGACTCATTCACACTGACAGCCCAGGAAGTGGAAACACAGATACACAAAAAAAATTTAAAAAAAAAAAAAAAAATAATAATAATAAAAAAAATTACACTCCCCCCCAAAGTATATAATTGAATAGAGGAATTAATAGCATGAGACAGGATATGCATAGCCAAAGGTCAAATTCAGCACAGCCTAAAACTAAAGACTAAAAGGTCTAATTAGACAGGATTATAACACCTCTGATGTAAGAGCAGACCTTTCTCAGTCCACTGTACTTCAGAGACATTATGTTTGCCCTATGAGATCTTGTACTATCTACTAGGACTTGTGTGACGGATTTAATTAGACCTATCTGTAGCATTGTCTCCCAGCTGGCAGAGTCACTCTGTTCCCTTGAGAAGGATTTTATTCCATGTGCTGCTCTGCAGCTGCTTGCAAATGTCCTGTTTTTCATTTCCTCTGCAGCAAATATGAAGAATGAATCGAGCATGACTTTCATCACCTCTGCCCTGCTGTAAAGGGAGCAAGGAATGATGGCACCTGCCCCAGCTTTGCAAGTCCCAGAGTCAGGGCGGGGCTGTCAATTAAACTGATTCCCACTGGAGTCACCAAAGCCTTGCACTGTCACAGCAACTCAATAAAAGGGGTAGCAGTGCACTGGGAATCATCAGCATGCAAACACTACTGATTGAAAGCAAAAGCTATCAAAATTCCACCCCTCCCCAAACTTATCCCCTTCCTGTGCCCTGCAGTAGCAGCTCTAATAGTCTGTATCAATCCTGACACCAGAGACTCCTGATTCATCCAAGAACTTCAAATTTGCTTCTTGCTACCCACCTTTCATCATGTAATATGAATGCTTTGCTGCTGCTGCGCTATTCCAGCCTCTTAAAGTAAAGAGAAAATTTGGAAAAACAAATTTCTTCGTGGGATTTTAAGCTGAAAAGTTGCTTGACCTGATGTCACTGTTTCAGATTTCAACTCCCTCTTTGGTCCTGCTTTTATTAAAGTTGCAAGTGCTGCTTTTCAACCACACCCGATAAATGAGTTGAAAAGGAAACCTTGTTATGTTTTGAAATGAAAATGAAAATAAATAAATTAATAAAACTGCCAGAAGAGCTTCCTTCTTTTTTTTCACATGCTTGTAAACTTCTCTTACCTTTTCACTTTCCTTTGTCAACTCCTTTCACTCATGCTTTTAAACTGTTTTCCATTTTCCCACCTTAGCTTCAGAACCTGTTTAATCCCTTCTCCTAGTCAGCTCACACCTGGCACCAGGTCCTTTTCCCATCCTGTCACCACTTCACTTCTCTTGTGGCACAGGTCCAGACCTTAACTCCCTCTCCCACTGAGTTCTCACTCTTACCTGGCTCAGTCAGGCCTCCCATCCATGATATCCATCACCCAAAACCTGGGATGTGGTTATATTCCGGGAGGCAGAGCTACAGTGAGATTATACCTTGGCAACAGAAGCCTGTGAGTAATTTTCCTCACTCACTGATCATGCAATGGAGAGCACCTGATGCAACAGCCCCAGGGAATTATAAACGTCAAAATTAAGACTGATTCATTAAACAGCTTCACTTTTCACAGGGACATTGGATTTGTCCAAGTCAATTCATACAACCAGCCCATTTTCATTGTGATATATACCTTTCAAAAGGGAAGAGAAGTATTTTGCTCCTGCCAAAATATTTTTGCACGTGTACTAAAGCAAATTAGTGGTTTACAAAATTTCTTAAATCTTGAAAAACAAAACAACAGAACCATCACACTCCAACCCGTACCTGTTTGTGGCAAAATCACTGGTCATCTAATCCTGTTTTCAAACAGGGAATGCCTTCAGCATCTTAATAGCCACTCCCAGAGCATAAAATCCTCTCACAAAACAAACAAGCAGCAATATTAGTTACATATTAGGTTTATAAATTCTCTAGCCTGTTTTTTTTGTGTTTTGGGGTTTTTTTTGGTGTTTTTTTTTGTTTGTTTGTTTGTTTGTTTTTCCCTGGCAGTTTGGACTGGAAGAGTAGAGTGTATGTGCTCAAATCCCAGCTGTGCTCATTGATAAATAGACATGTATTTAGAGGCCAGTTATCTTACCACAACCTGCTTTCAGTGTTGTAAATTTGTTAACCCGGTTGAGTGTAATTTCCTGTTGTACACAGAATAGAAATGCTATTCCCTTACACTGAAGTGAAGCTGTCAGATACTGAAAATATAACAGGCAGGCACAGGAAGAAGCTACAGGCCACAGTAATGCCTTTTAACCTTTTGTAACCTCAGCATCACAGAGCTCACGTTTTGCACACATACCAAAGTCCAAACTACGAGTTTCCTTGCTCTATCAAGCAAGCTCAGCTCATTTGGTCCATCTTTCCAGCTGGAGACACCACAGGTATTTTTACTGCAATGGATGAGCTTTGGATCGTCCCGCAGGTTAGAAATACTGAAAATGCTTTCCACGGCAACACCCCCAAGTTCAGACTGCCCCAGCAGGAACTTAAAACCAACATAAAATAACACTGCCAGAGAAAAGAAGTATTCCCTTCGCCTCTCACCACAGTACAGGTCAGGTGGTTTATTTTGGTGGCAGTGCCGGCATCTGTGGACTTCCAGCATTCATCCAGTGGCTCTCACAGCACAGACAATTTCAGCCTCATCTTCCCACACCAACTTTTCTCTGACTGATGAAAGCAGAAATCATTGTCCGGCACTTCATTATGTCAGAGACTCTACCAGTATAAAGGAAAAGGATTGCTTCTCAAAGTAGAAGATATTTACAGAATATGCCAATACACTTCAGCAGACTTTTCCTGGAGTTCATAAAAACCATACCAACTAAGTATTTCCTTTATATGATATTTGTATTTCTAACTGACTTGCTGCAGTTGGCCTTTTCAATGTAGTTATTTTACAACTGGTTCATTTGGAATGTTCTGTTTTCTGAAGGAAAGTTTTCCTTTCTTATGTTCAATTCATAGCCTGGGGCAACACGCCCAAATGCCTAATGCTAATTTTTCACTAAACAGTAAATCTAATTACCCAGTTAATTTCAGAGGTATCCTCAGGTATGAAAGGCACACATCAGCAAATACAGTAACAGTGCTAAAGAAGGGCAGTGAACAGATGTATTAACAGCAAATAACTGAGAAATCGAACAGAGGAGTTGGGAGACAAAATTTAAAGGACTGAAACCAAGTCTATTTTGCTGTTAAACAGCTACGAGAGGAAAGGAATTATACAAGTCCCCATATGGTTTTGCTTCACGCTGTCCCCAGGGGAACTCTGTCCCTATTGTAAAGCTAAACTGGTTTCATAAGAGAAATAAACAGAAGAAGGTATTTTATCACTGTTTTTTAAGTCAGTTCTCCCTAGTTTCAGTGCAAAGAAAAGCTTTAGATACGAAGACCCCATCAGCCTCTCCTAGTCCTTAGAGAGAAAATAAAATTGTTCAGAATGTAGCCCAAACAAAGGACAGTAGTAATTACTAGAATTTGACAGATTTTTAACACTTTACTCCGAAATTGTGAGACATGAGTCATGTAATTCTCTAGTTTTGCTGATTTCTTTTTAATTTAATTTTTTTTCTTCCTATACATATGCTCCGAGTCCCTCTGGCAGATGTTCTCAGAAAGTACTGAGTGCTCACCAACAAAATCATGGCAGTCACAAAGCACTTCCAGCAGTTACCACTTCATTTTAAAATGCAAAAGAAAGTCATTGCCAGAATCACCCTTTTAAAGTACATCTAAATGTTACAGCATCTTCCCAGAATGTGAGAAATGGTGTATCTCTTTTTTTTTTTTTCAGTGGTGATTTAATATTCATGTTTCCAGAAACAATCTTAATCCCACTGATATATCAGTGAGAGCAATCCATGTTTTCTGCCCTGAAAGTAATCCAAGAGCCACAGAATCAGAATAGCATAAAAGACATCAGTTTTCCTGAAGTGGGGAACACCAGGGTACTCCTATCTGTTGCTGTTCATGCACTTGGATTTATGAGTTTTTGTAATTAAGCTTTCAAAATTACAGTGAGATCAAGGATAAACTCAGTTGTCTTCTCTGTCCTGAGTCAAGGACACAAAACTTAAATTTACAGTTATTCTGCATTAGAATATTAACTAGATGAGTAACAGGTGAGTGTTCATGAGCAATATTGGTAAACGTGGGCACTGCACTGAAAAGTTAAATGCACTTTAAAGGTCATGTAACTGCACCAGACAAATGCATTAAAACTCAGAATCACAAACTATGAAATCCACAATGTAAGGATGAACCATAAAGATTAATGAAAGTCAATTTAAAGCACACTTGGAGACACTCCAGCATAAAAGCTATAAAATTTTCAAATAAATGGATTTATCAAGCAGTTGTTCACATGGCTGCTTTTTAATTAACCCTTTCATGTGGGACATTATTTGACAGGGAAAAAGGCCAGAGCAGGACATGTTTTAATCATCTTGACCTCCTCATCACGGTTCTGTGTACATTAAACACAAAGTAAACTAGATTATAACTCTGAAATTCAGCTTAAGGAATAGTGCAGAGAAATTTACTGTGGATTTAGATACTCGCTGCCTTCACTGACAATCAGAAATCCTCTCCTAGTAGAATTAAATGATGAGCAGAAGGTTACAAAGAGAAAAGGCTGACAGTTTTTCCAAAGTAGGTGCCTGGCAATTCCTCCAGCACGCCTTTGCTCTCCCTATCTGTACTGACAGCTGCACTTCCTGCCTTTGCCTCTGTCCATACGACATTCAGGAAGGAAGGTTTGTATCTTTACATATTTCCCATGAAAGGACTTTGGTGACTAATGCCTACAGTCCTGAGTCACACTGACTGTTCCCATACACACTCCCCCCATCCATACTGTTACTGTTCTCCCTATTCATCTTTTCCCATTGTCACAGGCCTTTTCCTCATTTGAATAGTATTTATAGTTTCTAAATTATTAGCAAAATTTAGCAATTTTTTTTTTTTTTAATAAATACAGGCAAGTTATCACTGTTTTGCTTTCCACAGTTCCTAGAAATAAAGTGTATGTCACTTCTGCCAAGCAAAATATTACAAAAGTCACCAACAATGTTCTGGTTTTTTGGGGAGTGGTGTGTTTGTTACACTGACACCACTATAAAACTCATTTACTACCCTCATTGTTTAAGGGCTTTTAGTTTCTTGAGAATTCCAATATACATTGGGAGTGAAATTGGCTTATGTGTCATCAGCTTAATTTGATTCTCCTAAAATGTCATTGTACTTCTCCTAAAATATTAATTGCTTCAGATGTTACATGCCCTACAAGGATTTGAAACAGCCTGCCAGACCACTGTGCTGAATCAAGCCTCCCTGAGAACTACTGCAGTGGAGAAATTGCTTTAAAAAACAAGAGCTTTTCTTCAAACTCGAGCTACTGATCAGAGCTAACTTATTCACCTTCAGGAGAGTTTTCTTTCAAAGAACCCTCTCGGAGCTCTGAGATTCTGGCGACCAATTAGTTGTGTTATTAATCACAGAAGTTGTTCATTGTCCCACTATTACAAGTTTACAGAGGGGGAAAAAAAGTCTTCCTTTTTGCAGTACTCATTGCTGGACTTTGAATCTAAACATCTGACTCCTGCATCTACCATATTCTAAAGAAAACATGCCACCAGTAAGTACTGCTTTCTGGCAGCTAAAGAAAAAAAAAAAAAAGGATTACTCATTTAAAACCGAAAGTCTCTTCCAAAGTACTCACCCAACTCCTAGCAACAGTCCTTGAAGAAAGAAGGAGCTCCTGAATCAGAGCTGAGTATGATCCTCCCCTACTAATTCACGTTGAAGGGGTGTGGTGTAAAGCTACAAAGGCAGGATTTGCAAGCTGATCGTCCCAGAGCGGGCTCCTGCCCGGGGACCGCTCTGCTCGTGGCTGTTCTCGCTTTTCGCGGAGCACACGGGCTTGCTCCGGGGGAGAGTCAGAGATCTGCTACAGCGGCACCAACGCTTCCTATTGAAAGTTTTCTCATCTGCCTGCAGCTCAGAGCGACTGTTTCCTAAACGGCACAGGGGCTACAGAGGGGCTGCACCTTTAAAGAATGAGAGCTGTGAACGATAATCTGTGCGTTTGTGCCTTGCAGGCTTTGAGAGGGCTCGGGAGGATGCCGAGCTCGTTGTGTGTTTAAGAGAGATGGAGAGTGATGCACTGTTGGTTTTTGTCTGTTTGTTTTTAAATGAAGCCTTGCTGCTTGCGTCCGGCCTGCGTTCATCACAGCGGCTGGAGCTTGGATGCAAAGGCTGCTCTGCCTCCAGCTAGAACATACTACCATCTATTTACAAATCACACTACTATGTGCTAAACTTAAAATTTAGTGTCAGTAAGAGCACCACGGCTGAAGATTGGGATGGGCACTCTAGACACCCTCTCTGAGACCTCATCGTGGATGTAGAGGCAGATGCCCGGACTTTTAGTCTTCAAAACACAGGATGAGAATTTCGAAGGTAATGAGTTAAACAGTAACAGATAACAGCAAAATAACAGCTGAAGAACAATAACTCACACAGTCAGAAGCTGCAACTCACTGCAATTTTAGGCAAAGACTAGCAGGTAGTTAAATCACTTTCACTGAATATTTATATTCATATGTTCATCGCCATCCTGAAACAGAGAGGAAGTTTCTGGTGTTCAGTTAATGGGTTAACTACCTCTGACACAAACAGAAGTGCTCCTGTCAACTCCTTAGATCTCCTTTCTTGCTCTGACTTTAAAAATGTCTCTAATACTTTTCAGGGCGAAGCCAGCAGTCAGCTGAGTCTACTGACTATTAACTGGGCCAATAATCAGATGGATTAACTGTCCTAAAATGGACTAGAAGAACTCACAAAGTCAAGAGGCAGTTCAAATACTGGGGGTAGGGTTCTACTCTATAGTTACTAATTAGCAACCCAGATAAAGCAAGAGGCAACCCAGCCCAGGAGGTCAGCGAGATGGAAATGGTCAGGCTGTCATTTGTGTGACACCAAGACCCTGAAAAACATTGTGGGTCCACATGTTAAGCATTAGTGTCTCTCTGAGGGTCACGAGGCAGACAGTCCGAAACAGATGCAGGGAAATTGCACAATGGTTTAAAGAAAGTTCAGTCTGTGCATTTACAATAGACACCAAAACCACTAGATTTCAAAAAAAATTACATACTTCTTCCCTGTGATTTTCTTGGAACGCAGCTGTATGGATGAACAGGCATCTATGGGGATAGTTTCAAACTTGCTCTACTCTACAAGTCATTTACAAATGAGCTACCTTACTTTTCAGTCATACTGGATGCTGAATGGTCTGAATTTACAAGTGCATGCAAATATATTACAAATCTAGGGAACTGGACCTGGTCATAACCTGAAGGGGGATTTTTTTGGTTTCAATGAGAATTTTATTTTTTTTTTTTTAAGAATAAGCAAGAAAGAATGTTCATATTTGGCATCACAATGTGCTAGCATCAGTCCTTCTTTTCTCACAAGTTCTTGCTCGAGTCACTCAGATTTGGTGTGCAAAACAATAAAGTAGTTCTGAAAGGAATAGTCCACAAAGACATGGAAAAAAACAAAACCAAAACCAGAATAAACAACCTACAGTTCAAAATATATTTTTTATCTTATGGTCAAAGAAGTTGTGAATCACATTTAAAGCAAAGTACTTTGGGGAACACATGAAAGAATGAAGCTCTTATTTTGATTAAAAGTTAGACTAAGAAATCTGTAGTAAATAATAAAAAAATATGATAGCAAAAATGCCACTATGTGCAGAGTGAACACATGTTCAAAAGGAAATTTCAAAGGAAACTATTTCATTTTCAGATTAATAGTTTTGCTTTCTACTCTATTGTCTCTTCAGTTCCCATGTGCAGTCATTCTAATTTAGTCTGAGGGGTCTCTGGACTCCTTTGCATTATAACTTCAACAGAAAGGGCTTCAGCTGAACTGAAATCAGACTTTGAACATGGAAATTATGCTCTTTTGAACCTTTAGGAGCATCAAAGAATTCCATTCAGCTATGACCTGGCCTACACAGTCACACTAGCCTCTGGCTTGTCTTGAAATCTGCTGATAGTTCAAGACAGTTGTCAACAGTTAAATGTTCACAGAGGAAAAAGTCCCTCCAGTTCCGAAAAACAGGTTTTGTTCCTTTCTAGAAGCGGCTTTTGAGACGAGCAGATGAAATTTGTGAGCTCTAAAACTAGTCAGTGAGAAACACTTTTCTAAGGTCCTATGGGAATCTAGAAACCTCTCAAAAAGTATAACTTGCAAATCACAAAACTCACCAACCTAGTTTTTCCTTAAGATATCATCGAATTGTTGTTATTTTCATTAAGCTTTGTTCACGTTCTGAAGAACATGAATCCTCACCAGCGGCATTTCCAGCCTTTGGGTATGTGACTTTATCATTACATTCTCCCTTCATGTTTATTTATACCCTGTACTACAGGAGTCACTTGCTGATACAAAGATTACAGTTCAGAATTTACCATTTCACATCAGTTCTGAGGTCGACTCAGAGAGCCAAGCTCTGGCCAGTTATGCAATAGTGGGAACTGCAACACTATTGAATGAGTGTGGGAAAAGACCATTTACAGCACAAACATCAGCAGGCCAGCTACCAAATTCCCCTTGGTTTTCATGGATTGCACTACCATGGGGCAGGGGCCGTGCAAGCCTGACATCCCAGTCCCCTTTCCAAGCTGCTTTCTGCTGGCCTATTTTGAAATGACTCAGATTTGATAGTTAAAGGAAAGCTCAGAGAACATTTAAATTATTCTTTTTCAACAGATAGAATAGCTTTGATCAGGGATTGCAGCCCCAGAACATAACAGATAGAAAAGGTAGAAAAGCAGGGCAGACAGTGGGGCACAAAAGGCCCATCAAGAAGGTCTGAAAGACAGAAGACAAGACCAGACCTACTGAATACACTCCAGATCACTCTTATCACTGAGAACTCCCATAAAGAAATTTGACATGTACACAGCTCTATTTTTTCATGACTTCTACAAGCAGATATATGCAAAAGTACAGAAAAAAAAAACTAAAACAGAGATGCCATGAAAAAACTCTTTTGTATAATTCTTGCAGTACTTGGCTCTCAAGAGTTCAAAGCTGAGGCGATTAGATTTTAGCCTTCTGACAGTATGTAGAATTCTTACCCATAAATTGGGAGATCAGGGAATTTAAAAAACCAAACAACCAAATCCCCAAACAAACAAACATGTTGACTGAGAGGGATGGAGGAAAATACTTCAAATTCAAATTTTTCTATGCTGTTCATCTTTATTTGTATGAAGTGGATGGGTTTTAGCAGAATATGTTATACTTCACTGTAGTGCTAAATATCTGGTGTTCAGAAATTAAAATGTCTCACAAACATCCAATCTTTTTGCTGTACCAGAACAGAGATGAGGCAACACGAAATTATATGTTAAGTTTTGTGTGTACACATATATAATGCAATTTTTTTTAAGCTCTGTCATTCCTGAAACAAGATTTGCTTGAAAAAACACAAAAGCTTACGTGAGTCTTCACAAATGCCTATCTCTCTCTCTCTCTCAGTGAGGGTGTGACATTGCTCAGGCTTTAGCAATACAAACGTCTGTGATGTCTTGTTGCCCTCTAGTGATGCCACTTCATTTTTCCCCACTGCTTGGTTCTTCAGAACCTCCCATAGAGCTAAGTAAATGTCTGATTTTCCATCTAAGGCCATCTGCATGCTGATGACATGCAAAACCCTAACGAGGTTCTAAAAGAGGAACTTAGCCTAAGCTCCTTTTAGTACAACTTTTACAGATAGCTTTATTACTGTTTCATAGCTGCTGTGTTATTTTTATTGTGGTTTTTGAAGCATTAAATATTTAAATCCCAACTCAAATACTCGAACAGAAGCGAAGGGCCTTCCCTAGTGAAAGAAAGAGGCCGAAACTCTAAAAACACAGGCTTTGTTTCTGTCCTCACTTCAAAGGTAGCAATACCTTTAAGTAATACACTAAGGTAGAATGCCACTGATGTTGACTGATGGAAATGTAGGGATGTTTTTAAAAGGGGAGAGAACCTTCAAGCCCCTCAGGCATCTGCCTGTCTGATTTGTCCAGTTGTCCTATGGTGAACAACCAGTTCTCCCGAAATGAAACTTTTGTTTTGCTTAGCAGAAGTACACAGGTTCTGCAGTCAGCTGATGCTGCTGTTCTTGTTCCTGAAACAAGCTGGGATTCTTAAATTTTCCTTCCATCAAAACCAAGACTTAAAAAAAAAAAAAAAAAAAAAAGGAAACTTCCTTTTATTTTAAAAATTATTCTTCTCTTTAAGCACAACACTTTATCATTTTCCATCCTATAGAAACCCAGTATTAGCATACCAGTAGAATGAAATGTGGCTTTGTGGATACCAGATTAAGCAGGGGTTAAACACTCAGCATATCTAGTGATCTGAAAACCACTCAGAACACTCAAGAAGAGGCAATGCAACCATGACTGAGGCTTAAATTTTAATTCTCTTATTTTCTGTATTGCTATCAAACTATTATCTCTTGTCAAAGGACAGACATGTCAAATGTGGGCATTTCTTCTTTTAATCTGGGTAGTTGTTTCCTTCACAATATTTTAATCTGTTTTTCTGTGCATTTCTTTTTTGCTTATGAGCTTCCATAACTTGTATAATTTTTTTTTTTAAATTCATCAACTTCTTGACTAAAAAGTGGGCTACTCAGAGCACGCCTTGAAGTTGAAACCCTAAAGAATTAGTTCCTATTACGTCCTTTTTGAAAAACCCAGAGATAAGCTACTTCTGTAGCACTTATTACAGTAATCACAAAGTACAGAGCACATTATGTGACATTTTGAATTACATGGAGATTTCATGACTCAGATCCAATCAAAGAAATTTTGGATTACTGAGAAAGTAGGGGGTCAGGTCAGAACAAGATACCACTTGTTTTTAGAGCCAGAAGCTTCATGAGGTGTAAATTTGATTATAAAACTCACATTGCCTTCAACCAAAGCAGAATAAGGCATGTCTTATCTCGAAACAGTAAGGGTTTTGTTTCCTTCCCTACAAAAGGCAGGTTTCTTATTTATTTTTTGTCTTATTTTTTCATTAATTTGATAAAAAATGGAAAGAACTTTCCATCATAGAGCTGCAGTTAGATCTGAGGTAGATCACACCTGAAGCAAAATATACTAGAAAAGTATTACCCACTGAATTTTGTTTTGTTAAATGGCAAAGGGGCTCGTTAAACAAATTGCCTCACTGGACAAAGCACTTGTTTTAAAGTAACATATCCCTTACTTGGCTCAGTAAACATCTACTTTGGAAATGGAAATGGCTTAATTAAACATATATATAATTTTTTCTGGGTTAGTTATTTATCATGTTTTTTGTTCTCCTGTGGTGTCTGATTATCCTGTCAACGAGCCCAGTGTTTCACTAACGATCCCATCCATGTCCTTTAGCCCTCGTTCCAAATTCCAGAACTAACTGGCTTAGTCACTGGATGTCACTGTTGCAGCACTAAGAGCTTCAGTGTTTTATCTGCAAACAGCAAGCAAATAACATGTATGTGTTTTATTCCTTCATTACTATTAAAGGTTTGCATTCCTGCTCATGTTGAAGTCAGTGAGAGTTTTACTCCAGGTCGAATATTTAGAATTATTCAGGCCTGAGGATAATTTATGCTTTCATAAAGTAGGGGAAGGTATTTCATTTAAGTTTTAAAACTCTTTGTATTTTTATTTGAAAGTGTGACCTGTCTTAGCTTTTTGTTTCTACTGCTCTGATAAGAATTTTATTTCTGAATATTTTTTTATATATGCACAGTGTTCATATTTCCTTATTTCCGTAAGGAACAGCAACAGGAGTTTCACAACGTGCTGCCAGAAAAGTATTTTAAGGGTAGGAGTGAGATGGCAGCTGAGGACACCCCCACCTGCTGCCGGTTCTGGGGAGCCTGGGAGGGCAGAAAGGCACAATTCCCCGCAGATGTGCCAGACCCGGCCCCAATCTCGGCCCCGGCTGCTTCAGGGTCCCCCCTGCTTCCTCCTGCTCCCCCTGCCAGCTCCACACCCTGCCCTCCTGGAGGGGCTCCCAGTATCCCTGCCCCGCTGGGCATCTCTGCCCTGTCACCTGCCGACCCCAAAAGTCTGCAGCAGAAGGGAAGGCGACCCAAGCAAATAACAGGAAACCTGTTTCCCAATCTGCTAAAAGAGAAATCAAAGCCTTAGCAGCAACTGCCGTGGTGAGGACGTGTGCTATCTCATCCACCCATTGACTTGCAGCCTGCCAGGCAGTGATTTGAAGAGGAAAAGGACTTCTCTAGGAATTTCAGAGGGGGCAGAAGTTGGTTGGGAAACACCACGTAGACTTTGGCTCTTTTCAGTTGCTATCCAGTACCTACAGCAGTACCTCTGAGCAAAACGAGCTCTTAAAGTGTTTCCATAAGATGTCATCAGAGAACTAAAACCAGGCAGTTGTTCCTGTGACAGCTATTGCTGTGCACTTGCTTACTAGGGAGCGGAGCTCAATTATTTACACAGTGTTCATAACTCTTAGAACAATTGCCTGCTGTCCAAGAAACTGGGAACAATTTGTGTTCTCAGATGACAGGGCAGTAATCAATCTTCAGCAAAGCTGCTGCTGTCCAGCAGTGAGAAAAAGAATCTTGTTCTTTCAGTATTATTACTACCCTTTTTTTTTTTTTTTTTCCTGGTAGTAGAGAGTAAGTAATAAATAATTAGCAGATTAGACACACTTAGGAAATCTAAACACTTGTTGGTTATTCAGCAAAACAAGAAGCACTGGATTAAAGCTGAAAAAAACCCAAAAAACCAAAAAACGCACGTTTTAAGTCCAGCACCGTCCTGTTTCAAAACTAATCAATCAAGAGCAGACTATGCCAAACATGCAATGCTTTCTACACTGTAATAGTGAAACTCATGACATGATACTAACAAGGCAAGTGCCACAAGTCCTGTGAGACTCTCCCCAGAGGAAGACTCCTTTCAAACTCGGTAGGTAAGACCCACCTTAGATGATTGATAGACATCAAATTAGTCACTGCTAACACCATTTGCTTCCTTTCTTTAGTTACTCCAGTGAATATGAGGCATTCAAAACACCTCTTACATGCAACAGTTTCATGGCACACCCACAAAGCAACAAAAACCCAAACCAGATCCTTGGCAAGACTGCCTATCTCAGGAGACAGAAAATGGAACGTAATGCCTTTCACAAGAGTTTTGCACTTGGGTTGGGTCATTCCCAAGTGAAAGAGTAAACATCTGGAACACTGACTGACCCAAAATCACTTAAGTGTACATCCAACTCTAAACACAGAAGTAATAGCACTGGCATATGAAAGTGCTTTCAAAAGCACAGAACAGCTTGCTCCAGAAAAATGTACTTTCTGCTGCATTCTTGCCTCAGCCAGCAAGAGCAGACATGTTGGTCTGGTCAGTAACTGGATGAATGGATCAGTTTACGGCTTTACCTCCAATAGTTCTTAAACAGAAATGAATTAAAGACGGTTCACTTGAAAGAGTTACTCAGGCTGGTACCAGAGGACAAGTCAGATAAGAAACTGAGAGTGTCATCTGTGGAAGACTGACAACAGTCCTTCTTCACTCATTAGAAAAAAATCCCAGTATTTACAGGTACTTCGTAGGTACTTAGTACATCCTTAAAAAAAGCACAGTTTAACGCAACAGTTCAGAATACTCACAGAGGTACTATTTATAACGTATGGAAAACTGTGTGACTTTCATGGGAAAATCCAAACAATTTCAGTAAAATCCTAGCTTCCTGAATGGCAAATTTTTAACTGGTGAGAATCTCTCACTGAAATATCCCCACCTTTGCCAAATTAGCCTATTTTAATAAGGAAATAGGCAGAGAAGGGGGATTTTTCATAAAACTCATGTGCTGTTGCTAAAAGCAGATTAAGAATTACTCTATATTCTCCTTTGATCCTCTGCAATGTATTTCTAGCACTATACAAATCTGGCAGAAGCCTGACAGCTTATTTGATTTCTTTGCAGCCTGTGAGATAGCAGGGGTGATTATCTTTTGCTTCCTTCCATGACAGGGTAGCACAGATTTGCCCAGAGCTAAGACACTGTGATACACACATCCTGCTCTAATGCACTGGATAAATGTTATAATGGACACATATAAATTTCTTTGACAGAATAACCCTCGAACAAACAAGTTGCAATTGCTTACACTTACATTTCAAAGGAGTTTTTAATACAAACTACTTGTTTAATAAATTAAACACAGAAGCAGTTTCCTCTCAATAATAAAGGGTAAGCTGCAGGCAGGTTTCTTACGGAGTGCTCTGTTGGACCATATTCAGCTAAAGATGTATAAATATTCTCCCTGACAGATTTTTTTCCTCCAATACTATTTTTACACTTTGTTGTTCTTTGGAGAAATAGCTGAACTATAGATACAATATACCTGTTTATCAGGGTTTTTCATCCTGCCTAGGAATTCACATAAAATGTAACCAAAATAATTTTTCCTTCAAATACTTTGCAAACAAAAAGCCTGAAACCACTTGTACAAAAATACTCTTATTATTTAAAAAGAATAAGCAGCTTTCTTTGAAGGTATGTGCAAAAGAAAGCATGTTACTATTAGGCTGATTGGAAGCTTAGCAATTTCAAATATTTTCAGGGATAGCCAGGTCTATCTCTCCCATCCTCTCCTCGCAACTCTGGAATACACAGGGATGCATAGATTTCAACCAAGAGTGGAAAGTATGAGAAAAGCAATATATTTAGAAACACAGACTCTGATTACCAGCTTCCTGGAAGAAGGCTCTGTTCATTCAGTTGTTCCTTGGCTTTATTTTACAAAAAAACAGTTGTTTTTTGAGCAAGATCCCCTCCATTCTGCAAATGGGTCAGAATTTAAACTGGGTTAGCAAAACAACCAGCTGCTCTGTGTGATCCTCAAAGCAGAATATCTCCATCTGACCTTTTTTTGGCCACCATTTCCACACCGCAAGCAGACTCCAGCTGCTGAAATTGGACTGAGTGGTGTTATAGGTTACTTCTTCTCTTGAATTCTGAAGACAGCAAAAATACCTGCAGGACAAAGAAATATAGCAAGAGATGTTTATTGCAGTGCTGGTTACCCATTTCCAGCACTGGGTGCACCTCTGAACCATACAAAGAGCACACCGTTGTTTGAAAATCGCGCTTTTTTGTACCCTTCGATATCAGCTGTTGAATATTCATTCATTGTCCGTTTGTTGCCTTAAAAGGTAATTTCCCTGCTTTGGGGGTGGGTGTTACCTTTTGGCTGGTTGTAAGATATCTCCCCTGGGCTCGTACAGGGGGGTCTTGCATCATCCCCAAGGTATGCGGGGTCTCTCTGTGTATCCACATGGCACAGAGGAATACATTTTTATTTATAATTTGTTCCCTGTTCCCGGCCGCAAAAGATTCCCTGGTGTTAGGTCCAGGCGGGACGCTTCACCTTACAGCTTCCACGGTACACCTGTAAGTTAGTAAATATACAGAAATAGTTCTTTTGTTAGTACCCTCTGTTTATTTTAATGTGCTTGGAATAAAACCGGGTTCCTCTACTTATCACAAGTGGGGCACAAGGGCTGAGCCTGGGAGATGGGCACAAGTCTCAACAGGTCATTTCAGCAGAGGGGATGTTCACTAAGGGACCACAATTGAATGGCTGAGCAACGAATGGTTAAGAAAAATGGAAGAATAAATCAAGTGTGACATCAGAAGCTGGCTGGCACTCGTTTTTGCTAAAGGTTACCACCTCCAGCAATGAGAGCTTGGTTGTATTCTAACACCTGTTTTTTCAAACTCAGGTGCAATCTTGATCTGTTTGCAGTCGATCACTACACGTCTCTAATGTTGTGATTCTCTTCATGCCTGTTAATCCTTGCACCTATGTATGGGTGGGGTAAAATTCACTGAAAATAAAAGGCTGTGTCAAGCACCAAATGTGAATTCTTTCAAGTCTGAACAACTTCTGTTGGTCCATTAAATGCCCACTTCTTTTACGTGCAGTGGTGTCTTTCTGGGCTCTTGGGCAGACTAGAAGTGCCAGGTAAGTACTGGAAAAAGCATTGTTGAGAGACATTGAACATGATGAAGAATTCAGCAGGCTCTCCTCCGGGCCCCTGGAGATGGCAGTGGCACTGTGTGCTTAGATAGCACAGGCCTGTAGCCTAGGAAGGACTGTAAGGATTGAGCTTTAGTAGCATGGAGAGTATTTCCTATTTGGTCAGGACAGAGAACGCCAAGTTTTGAAGGTAAAATAGTCTCAGAACTCTGCAGGTTAATTTTGCAGGCTTGCAAATTGAAAAAATATTTCAGTTATACTTTAAAGGAATAAATTCTCTCGTATCTTTCAGAAGGGAAGCAGGTGATCTCTGTTTGCATGTCAGTATTGTAACAGCACTGCTCTGCCATTTCATGTATCAGCTCCACAAAACATGACTGATGAGTTAATCAGAAGTGTGACAAATGACAAAGTTCTCTCTTACTTTTGTTTCCTTACTGCTAAACTGACAAAAATAGAAGTATGGATGCTTTCACGAAGAGAGGTTTGAATAGCTTGTAGACCAAGACAAGGATGAGAATTGTTCATGCAGAGAAATGCAAGATGAAAATGAAGTTTTTCATGACTTGTTCTATAGATGTAAAGTGATGTGAATAGAGGCAAAAGCATTTTTAGAATTCAAAATTTTTCTTAATTTCTGTCAGTGTGATGCAGGGAACAGAAGACGAGGTCAAGTTTAACAAGAAAGCAAAGCTGAGTGTTATTCAGAGTTATCAGTTGCTCAAGGGAAAAAAAAAATAACTGGTAACATATGCAAAAGAACATATACAATTATAATTAACTGTTTCCCACACAGGCATCTTCAAGTTTACTATACAAATTTCTTTCTTAGCACAAAGATCATTAGTTGAAATAGTGCTGTTGATCAGGATGCAAATTTGGGCTTTTTGTCTGGTTGTTTTTTTTTTTTTGGTTGGGTGTTTTGGTTTTTTGGAGGTTATGTCAACATTTTAGAAATAAATGAATAACACGGACATTATGACTGTTTTGTTCCATTTAAAATGAAAAGGTCTTACTGCTTTTTGAACTGAGCTTTTTGGATACAAACACTAAGCAGGTGGACAGGCCAGCTGGAAAACAGAAGGGTGAAAAAAGAACAGAAAGAAATCATAATTGCCCTAAGCAAGAGACATATTTATTTAAAGATGAATCCCTGGGGAGGTGGTGTAAGTATTTTTGGAAAACAAATATTCATGCTAAATTAGCTCTCCCCTCAGTAAACAGCATTTTCTTCTGAAACTAAACTGCTTTTTCCTAAACATAGCTCATTCACATCATTAAAAGAAGGCACTTTGATTTTTACAGAGAACACTGACTTTTCTGACCAACATCTCAGTCCCTAATATCAACGCTTTGCTCACAAGAGACAGCAGAAAAACGATTAACCCCAATATCGGTGTGAATAATAGGCTACAAGTTCTTCCTGCTTATGGAACTGAGGGGGCACTGGGTAATCAATTAAGTGATCTATTGTCAATGCCTTGCCTGGGAACAAGGTGTATATTTTAAGGCTCCTGTGCTTAAAACACCAGTCATGGAAGCAGTTGCTCTGTGATTTATTATTATTCTTGGTGATTGCTCTTTGGTAAAAAGAATATATTTCGCTTGATTACTGATTTTTTCAGAATCGCTTGTGACTTAGGTGGTAGCTTTTACTACAATCAAAGAGGGAAGGTGACATTTCTTTCTTCATTGCTGCTCTTTATGCCTCGGAAATCAAAGAAAGTAAGTTCAGCTCTGTGATAATAAGCCTGGAGCTTCCCTCCCAGCCCCCAGATGGACCTTCATGCTTTAAGCCAGTGCCTGCAACCTGCCTGGAAAGAAACAATTTACCTTTTATTTCAAAATCAAAGTGAAAACAGACAGTTTGCTCCGTGTAGCTTTACCATGAGGGAAGAAAACACTGCTCTGTTAGAATAAACACATCTGAGGTTAAACGGTGGCATATGTTAATGGATGAAAATGGGATTTGGGATTTGCTTACTCACTGTATGATTTTCTGCTCACACATTTGACCTTTAAGGGTTTAAAAAATACAATGAAAAACAAACCAAAAAGCTCAAAATTCACCGAACTCCCCAAACAAACACCCCCTCCCCCCAAAAAAACCCCAACAAAACAAAACCAAAACCCAAGATACCAACCCCCAACTGTTTTTTCCACCTACAGCAAATATTCTAGATGTGTGGTACTGAGCAATGGCTGTAGGAAAAAAAAAGGCACTTTCCCACTAAGTATATTTTTGGGAAGCAAACCTAATATGAAGAACCACACCGGGACTCGGTATTACAGTGGCTACTTGTGAGAACATCTCTTTTCCTCCAAAATAAGCAGCGTTTAAACAAAATGGAAAGCTGAATAATTACCACTTCACAGCTGGAGAGACTCCAGCATCCTCTGGTAAATCTGCACGTGATTGGCTCTGGCAGATTTTGGAAGTGCAGTGCTCAGAAATGCAGTTTAACCACTAGAGGGTGAGGAAGCCTTCCCGAGGATTCAGATATGTCAGGGTGTTTTGCATCACAGTTTTGTAGCACTTGCTCATTACTTTCCAGTTTTTCATCTGCATGTCCTATACCTTCTTGGAATTGAACATATTGCTCAAATTACATATTGCCTGTGAGGTGCAACTTCTCTGTAGATATGGAGGTTTCTGTAGATATGGAGGTTCCTGTTAATCCCCAAATTTGAAGGACGCAGAACCTCTGGCCACTATTTAGAACACGATATTTTGGTATCTCAGCAGACATCAGCAGTAAATAACTCAGAGACTTGCTCTACTTAGAATTCTGGAACACTCAAAAATATATTGATTGCTTTAAAAAGCTTCCTAGAGGAGCTTCTCTATCTCTTCAGAAATAAAATGGTTACTCATTTGGTCACTATCACCAGAAAATGATATAAAATTCATCTCTCTTAATCCTAAATTTGTCTCTGTGTTATTACTACAGTAATTGCAACACAATGCTTTGCACACAGATTAGTCTCCCATCTGAACAAATGCTTCTGATTACAAATACTTGATATTTGAAATCTGCCACAGGAAATATGCAACACATCATGACTGACTAAAAAAACTATCCCAGTTTATAATTTATGACTCTTAAAAGCACACAAACACACACAAAATCTGCTTATGGAACAACCACTGGGTCTTCTGACACGTTTTATCATCTATTCTGTTCAATCACTAAAATTGCTGCAAATGAAGAAACAATCATTTATTAGTCAACAGTAGGGAATCCTCCTGTACAGCATAAAAGGTTTTGTCTGTAACATATTTTTACTCAAATTCCTCTTGTAAGACAGTTTGGGTCATTTAAATCCAACAGAAATGAAGGAAAATTCTAAATGAACACCATAGCTAATGGGGATGTAACCCCATGTGGCTTGCAGGATCAATCCACTCTATTTGCCTGCATATTTTGTGGTTGCCAAAGAGGCTTTATTGTTCTGATTAAAAAGAGAAGCATCTTAGCAGAATGACTTTCGCTAACTCTTCTTGCTGATAGCTTTGGATCTAAAGGATATGAGGAAATAAATACCTGAAAGAAGGATCTTTTTCTATTTAATTTTGTGGGAGGTGCTCTGCTTACCCATGGCTGCTGCAGCATTAAAAGTAAAAATACCCCAGAAAACCTCCTATGACCTAACCTATTTTCTTAGGATAAGCAACAGGTAAAAGATTTCAATCTATTTTCTACAATAAAAAGGTCAATGGTTGCCTGAATTCTTGTTACTATCAACTCACTATCACCTGAAAAGAGGTGATCAGGGAATAAGTTTACTTAGTTACTAAATCCTCACTCTCCTCCTGCCCAGACACTGTAATTTTTGACTAGTTTTTCTTCTGTCTATCTGTTCGGGTTTTTAAGTCTGAATTACAGCCATACAAGTTCTTTGTTTGGTGGTAAGTCGGGTTTTACACTGAGTAAACTTCCAGAAAAGACAGATCTTTGCAGACAATCACAAAAGAAAAAAAAAAAAAAAAAAAAAAAGCAGAGCAGTTATGCAGCAGTACATCTTAAGAAGGAACAGATTAAGTGTATCATTTAATTAGAATTCATTTTCATTTCTTGATGTTGCCTATTTTCCAAATGAGCTCTCTAAATATTCCATGATTCCAGGCCTAATGCAGGGGTTTTTAGAAACTATGTATCAATTCAGGACTTTTGAATATCAGACCTAATTAAGATTAAAAGATTAACTTCTGCAAGATACAATTATTTAACAAGCTACTGAACAAGTTATCCTAGCTGGTCACACAATATAAAGTTTTATAAGAGAAAACAACCCTTGATATCAGGGTAAGTGTGAAGTATGGCCTCTGGGGAATTAAGAAGTTAAGCCCTCAGTATTATCGGATGCTAAAAGGACAGAACAGGCCTGCTTTGCATGAACAGGATTTGAAGGTAATAATTGTACCACAGGCTTTCAATCAGCATGGAATATGCAAATTGAAGTCATTATTAAGCAATTGCATTCACAGACAAAACGTGCTGTAATTGGAGCTAGTCTGGAGCAAGGCAAGCCAGCTCTGTCTCTGTGCAGAGGGTGAGCCCATGCACTGCTTTCTGCAAGCTAATGAGAAAGACCAATCTGATGGCCAAGGAATGAATTAAATTGTGAGTCCCACAGCTCTCAAGGAAAGTAAAGAAGAGGCTCAGAGTGATATAGTCCTGGAAAACTGCAGCAGAGCTTTAGGAAATTTTCTATGTCATTGGAATGGTAGGTTGTTCTCTTCTGAAAAATCCACCAGTCTATAAAATACACATCCTATTTCAGCAACACAGAGCAAAGAACTAGGGCCACTTTCCCCAACTGGTTATTTTTACAAAGCATGATTTGGACAACGTGCACACATTGCTGGCTGGCTGTCAAGAGCCACAACCTTTACACACAGCCAAGTGGAAGATAACTTTCATCAGCTCTTTTCTGGATCTTTTACATAATGGAAGCAGAGGATGCTGTTAACTTTAGTAGACATCACATTTATGAAGTAAAGGCTCCCTGGTTCTTTCCTGTCACCAGTAATGAGAGAAAACTCCTCTAATCACTGTTGTAGCAGCTTTGTTGGCTGAAAACCAACTCACACACTTTTATGATCAGAGAGAAGTATGTTTTAATTGCCAGGCATTTCATCATAGATAACAAGTCTCAGTGACTATCAATCACTGATTAGAGGAACAGCCTTGCTTGTCATGATCTGAGAAAAGGGAAGACAGTGACAAATCCTGCTGCAATATCATTCCAGCTCGCAGATAGGGTGGCTCCGAAAAGGCCGAAAGGCGTGACGAGTTCTACGACACAACTGTCATTTTTCAAGCCTCATTCCTGCCAAGACATTAAAGTAGGAGCAGAACAGACTAAGGCCAAGGCTTCAACATTCAGTCTTGGGCTGCAAGGTTTATAACAGGCCTGATCCTGCACAGGCTCCCCACTGGGACGTTTCCTACTCCACCCACAGCAACATCTGTTCTTAACTAGGCATTAGAGAGTTTGAGGGAAAGTTCTTCTGATTTGAGATGCAAAAGTGTCAGATTATTTCTGGAGAATAACATCCTTTTATGTTCTCGGTGCTGGCGAGAGAATTTAATTCCCTGTTGCCACTGTGTCCTCAGTCAACATTTCAGCTGGGTAAGACAGACATATTTCCCAATTAAAAATAATGCATTAAAAAAATATAAAAAGCCACAAGTAGCAGGGACTGCTAATTCCTCTATTAGTTTCAATTGTTTAATGCTTTTTCTTTTCTCCACAGTCTCTTCAGTACCTTTCCAAACTTTGTGTTTTTTTTCTGACAAAAGATCAAATAGTGATATTTTCAGCTGGAAGTTTTAACCAAAGACAAATACAAAGCACAGCACAATAAGAATATCTGTACTGTCCTACAGATATCTGCAGAAACAAACGATACATGTTATGTAAAGCTATTGTAACTAAATATCATTTACTACAAAAAATGAAGTTCTGCCCGTGATGTTTCCTCATATCATCTGGCATCGATCTTGTTCATTATCCTAAAAGGGACATTTCCTTCTCTAGTTCTGACAGTTTCTCCTTCTACTGAGTACAGCCCTGACTAGACAGAAAAAAACCTTTCTGTACTCTACTTTGTTACCATTAAAGACATAGAGATTTAAAAGGTCTCTTAAAGTTAGTTTATCCTCTCCATGGTTTTTAATAAGATGTTTAATACTCTTAAGAATGCCCCACGCCTTGAATTGGTGCCAGTGAAAAGCCAACCCTTGCTACAGAAGTAATTTCAGAATAGACAATGGAGTACATTTACCTGGTTTAACTGCATCTCATCAGCAAATAACACTGCATAACAGCAAAGATAACGTGGTAGGAACAACATCATTTCCCTCTAGTTTAAAAGTAAACTTTAAGTCACCGTGACAAGAAAACACTTGAGCAACAAGTGTTGTAGCTGGGCTCTCTTTGAGAGTATTTTCAGGGCTTTTTGCATTTGACCATGATAATTCTGAGTCAATAGTTTCCCATTAAAGAACCCAAAGGTCATGGAAATTAACACACGTGAAAGTCGGAGCAAATACAGAATTTATAAGATTACAGATAACACAATTTATAAGATTACAGATAACACCTGTAATTAAACCTGGAGTATCTGGAACTGCAACAGAGGCAGTTCTTTAGGAAACACAGACTGTGCCCGAAACAAAGACAGCTTCTTCCAGCTCACATCCATGGCACGAACCCTTTAGGTAGCTTGACTTTCATGATTATTGTTTTATGGAGTTCAGCTGAAAATCCCAGCTTGCAGAGTTTTAACCTGTTTCAGGTTGTGTCTGGAACGCAATTTTCATACCAAAATGTAACTCATGTTGATAACTTCAGGGTTTACCCTCCACCACCACTGGACTTTGAAATTAACTCCAGAACAAAATGTGAAACCTGAATTACTGTCATAGTTCTGACTTTAGCAAGGAATTTTTCTTCCCTTCCCCTCCCCCTGTGTGTGTGTGTGTGCAGCACACCCATTTAGGTGAAAACAAAAGAACTAGCCGGGGCGCTAATGGTCGAACATTAGTTGCCTAGCAACGAAGGGGGAGGGGTTGGGGCTGGTGTGTGGGCTGGAAGGAGGTGTGGGGGGGGGGAGTCGGGCTCGCGGGGAGGAGGAGAGGCTGCTGTGAGCTGGCAGACGCTGGTTCATTTGGTTTTTTCTTGTTGTTGTTTTTTTTTCCTGTTGGAGGGAAGTTTTTTTTTGGCTGCTGCGGTTCCTTCCCAACTATTCCTGTTTGTCGGGGCCCCCCCCGGAGTTCGTGAGTTTTTCTTCCATTGAGAGAACTTTCTGTGTTGTCGGTGTTGTTTTTTTTCGCTTCCCCCTTCCCCTTCGCCCCCCCCCCTTCCTCCTTTTCCTCGGGAGGGGAAGAGGAATCAGTTTTTTTGTTGTTTTTTTCTCCGATATACCCGGGGGGGGGGGTGTTGTTGTTGTTTTTTTTTTTTGTTTTCCCCATCCCACGTGGCAGTGACCAGGGATCCCACAGCGCTGCCTGGTGACAGGCACTGGTGACAAGCTCTGCTCCTGTAGTGATCCAACAGCGCCACCTGGTGACTACCATAGGACACTACAGGTTCTGCACTTCCAACGACCCAACAGCGCCACCTGGTGAATGGTACAGGACATTACAAGTTTTACACCTCCAGTGACCCGACGGCGCCCCCTGCTGACTGTGGTTGGAACTACACCAAAGGGTGCTAAAAATTGAACTATTTTAAATTTTCCTTTTGCCGGGCTATCGGTTTTGTTCTTGAAGGGGATTATTGGTGGGTATAGTAGTATTGCTTGGTTGTTTACTTGGGTTCTTTTTGTGTTCTTGTTAATACAAACATACCTTTTAATAAAGGGCTGTTATTTTGTTTTCCCTTTTCCATAATTTGGTTTTTTTTCCCTTCAATCAAAGCTCCTTAGTTTTGGATTAATAATTGCTTAGGAAAAAGTTTGGGGTCTTTTCCTCCTAATCCATCCTCAGCAGAAGACCCTTGTCCCATTTAAACTGGGACATTTTTGGCGCCCAACGCGGGGCTTTGAGAGAGGAAAAGTGGAAAAGGAATAACTGCCCTTTTGTGACTTTATACGTGTTTGTGAACCTGTAGGCACCATGAAGTCTAAGCTCGCTGCTTTTCTGTGGTATATAATTATGCCAAAATCTATGTCTCACCTGTCGATGTTTTTCAGCTCAGACACTATGACCCTCATTGTAATAAGTATGTTTGAGATCTCGCATTGGGTTCATGACATAGCAAACTCAGCACCTGTTATTTTCCTTCGGGACATGTTCTCAAGGATATATTACTGCTCTAGCCTACACTGTCTCCTTTGGGGTTTTAAGGATAATGGCACCTATCCCTATGGAGAAACACAGGGAGGTATATTTACCCAACCCCTCCTACATTTTCTCTTTGGTTCTAATACAACGGCCTCTGAGACATTTAAACTCTCTTTAGGTGTAAGAGACGTTTTCCTTTTGGGGTTTTTCGTGCAAGCTTGTGCCACGGTGTTATATCTAACATTTGTAGTTAGGCCCATGATTAACCAGGCACGGGCACAGAAGCCAGCCCCAGGGGTGGGAAACTTCGAATGGCATGGGCCATGGGAAGACTTGGGTAAATTTCTAGAAAGTGGTTCAGTTCCTACAGCATGGAAGTTCGCTCTCGAAAAACTCCCAGACCCTACACAGATAATAATAGCTGCAAGGGAGAGGAGTCATGGTAAACCCATAGAGAGGCAGGTGGCAGATGCATGTGGGGCTTTAGCCGTTGCCTACCAAAAGGTGCTCGGTATGGTGCAGCCTTCACAGGGAAAAAGAAAAGATGAAAACGAGAGGTCTGATACAAGGGTGACTCCAGATCAGGCCAGTTCCAAGGAACCAAACAAGTCAATGGAGGTTGCACCTATCCAAAGGAGAAAATATAAGACCAAATCAGCCCGCCCAGTTGATGATGATGAGGAGGCAGGACCCTCACAGGCAGCCAACCCGGAGCCAGAAATCATCACTGAGTCCTTATCGTATGACAATCTCCGGAAATTACGGGAAGACGTCATTCGTCAGCCGAATGAGTCCATACTAACCTGGATGATCCGAGTTTGGGATTCCACGGGTGATGCCATAAGCCTTGATGGTGGTGAAGCAAGGTCCTTGAGGTCTATTGCCCGAGATGCGGGCATTGAAGAGGCATTTGTGAGAGAATCAAAGCCCCTGTCTCTCTGGGCACGGCTGCTGGATGCTGTGAGAGAGAAGTTCATTCACAAAGAGGCCTTCCAAGCAGACCATCTTACAAAGAGCTGGAATACCATGGAGGAGGGGATCCGACGCCTGAGGGAAATGGCACTGTTGGAGGTACTGTTTGGAGGGGATATGCAAGCTAATCACGATCCCGACAAGGTTAGATGTACACCATACATGTGGTGGACCCTCATACGTATGGGGCCATCTGCACACATCAGTTACCTGACATCATTGGAGGCTGGGGAAAAGAGAGAGCCAGTGGCGTTTATAACAAATAAACTTCGGATGTACAACAGTATGGTCCAAGAATCACTGCAAGCCCGCGTTTCCTCCGTAGAGACCTCGATCAACAACCTCACTACCATAGCTACAAAACTACAAGATCAACAGGAGAAAATCCTAGAAAAGATGGAGAAGAACAGCTCCCAGGTGGCACCAGTGAGAACCAGGCGCCCCCCAGCCAGAGAGGGGAGACAGGCCTCACGAACCGAGCTGTGGTATTTCCTAGCTGGCTCTGGAGAAGACATGGGACAGTGGGACAAGAAACCCACCCATGCCTTGGCAGCCCGAGTACAAGAGGTTAAGGACCAGAGAAAAACAACGTCCGTGAAAGTGAGTGCAGTGCCGGTATCCCGTGGGCAGGGATCTGACCCACTAGAAGGTACCTCCCGCCGGTATTTGCAGACGGAAAACTGTGACGAGCAAGACAGAGACCAGTATTAGAGGGGCCCTGCCTCTAGCCAGGTGGAGGCACGGGACAACCGTGTCTATTGGACGGTGTGGATCCGATGGCCTGGCACATCAGACCCACAAGAATATAAGGCTTTGGTTGACACTGGCGCTCAATGCACGTTAATGCCCTCAGGACATGTGGGACCAGAGGCTATTTCCATTTCTGGGGTGACCGGAGGGTCACAGCTGTTGACCGTGTTGGAAGCTGAAGTGAGCTTGACCGGGAAGGAGTGGCAGAAACACCCCATTGTGACTGGTCCAGATGCCCCATGTATCCTGGGCATTGACTACCTTAGGAATGGGTATTTCAAAGACCCCAAGGGACATAGGTGGGCTTTCGGGATAGCTGCTGTAGAGACAGAAGTGGCTAAGCAGTTGAATTCACTACCTGGCCTCTCGGAGAACCCTTCTGCTGTGGGACTGTTGAAAGTTGAGGAACAGCGAGTGCCAATTGCCACTACAATAGTGCACCGTCGGCAGTACCGAACGAACCGAGACTCTGTGATCCCCATCCATAAGATGATCCATGAGCTGGAAAGTCAAGGAGTGATCAGCAGGATCCACTCCCCCTTCAACAGCCCCATCTGGCCTGTGCGTAAGTCTGACGGAGAATGGAGATTGACTGTGGACTATCGTGGCCTGAATGAAGCCACCCCGCCACTGAGCGCCGCTGTTCCAGACATGTTGGAGCTCCAGTACGAGCTGGAGTCTAAGGCAGCGAGGTGGTACGCCACTATTGACATCGCGAATGCGTTCTTCTCCATTCCCTTGGCGGCAGAGTGCAGGCCGCAGTTTGCTTTCACGTGGAGGGGCGTGCAGTACACGTGGAACCGACTGCCCCAGGGGTGGAAACACAGCCCCACCATCTGCCACGGATTGATCCAGGCTACGCTAGAGAAAGGTGAAGCTCCAGAACACCTTCAGTACATTGATGACATCATTGTATGGGGGGACACAGCAGAAGAGGTCTCTGAGAAAGGAAAGAAGATCATACAGATTCTCCTGGATGCTGGGTTGGCCATCAAAAGAAGTAAAGTCAAGGGACCTGCCCGAGAGATCCAGTTCCTGGGAGTAAAGTGGCAAGATGGACGTCGTCAGATCCCGAATGAAGTCATCGATAAAATCACAGCAATGGCCCCCCCAACTAGCAAGAAAGAAACCCAAGCTTTCCTGGGTGCCATAGGTTTTTGGAGGATGCATATCCCCGAGTACAGCCAGATCGTAAGCCCTCTCTATCTGGTAACCCGCAAGAAGAATGATTTCCAGTGGGGTCCTGAACAACAGCAAGCATTCGAACAGATTAAACAGGAGATTGCCCATGCTGTAGCCCTTGGGCCAGTCAGGACAGGACCAGATGTGAAGAATGTGCTCTACTCTGCATCTGGGGATAAGGGCCTCTCCTGGAGCCTCTGGCAGAAGGTGCCTGGTGAGACCCGAGGCCGCCCACTTGGGTTCTGGAGCCGAAGCTACAGAGGGTCAGAAGCCAATTACACTCCAACAGAAAAGGAGATCCTAGCAGCTTATGAGGGAGTACAAGCTGCCTCAGAGGTGATTGGCACAGAAGAACAGCTCCTCCTGGCACCTCGGCTACCGGTATTGAGTTGGATGTTCAAAGGGAAGACGCCCTCTACACATCATGCCACTGATGCCACCTGGAGCAAATGGATTGCCCTGATCACGCAGCGCGCCCGCATTGGAAACCCAAATCGCCCTGGGATCCTAGAGATCATCACGAACTGGCCGGAAGGTGAGAATTTTAGTCTAGCAGAAGAAGAAGAAGGGGAGCAAGTGGTACGGGCAGAGGAAGCCCCAGCATACAACCAACTACCAGAAGAAGACATACGCTATGCACTCTTTACTGATGGTTCCTGCCGTATTGTAGGAATGAAACGTAAATGGAAAGCAGCTGTATGGAGTCCCACACGACAAGTTGCAGAAGCTATAGAAGGAGAGGGTGAATCAAGCCAATTCGCAGAACTCAAAGCCGTCCAGCTGGCATTGGACATTGCTGAACGAGAGAAGTGGCCGAAACTTTTCCTTTACACAGACTCATGGATGGTGGCCAATGCCCTGTGGGGGTGGTTGGACAGATGGAAGAAGACCAATTGGAAACGTAGGGGAAAACCCATCTGGGCCGCTGATATATGGCAAAACATTGCTACCCGGGTAGAGAAACTGATTGTGAGAGTCCGCCACGTAGACGCCCACGTGCCCAAAAATCGAGCCAATGAAGAACATCGCAACAATGCACAGGCAGACCGAGCTGCACAAGTTGAGGTGTTACAGGTGGACCTAGATTGGCAGCACAAAGGCGAACTGTTCTTAGCACGATGGGCCCATGATGCCGCCGGCCATCAGGGCAGAGATGCCACCTACAGATGGGCACGAGACCGAGGGGTGGATCTAACCATGGATGCTATCTCTCAGGTTATCCATGACTGTGAGACATGCGCTGCCATTAAACAGGCTAAGAGACTGAAACCCCTGTGGTATGGTGGACGGTGGAATAAATACAGATATGGGGAGGCTTGGCAGGTTGATTATATCACACTGCCACAGACCCGCCAAGGTAAGCGCTATGTGCTCACCATGGTGGAAGTCACCACTGGATGGCTGGAGACGCATCCGGTGCCCCACGCCACTGCCAGAAATACCATCCTGGGCCTCGAAAAACAGGTCCTGTGGCGGCACGGCACCCCAGAGCGGATTGAGTCAGATAATGGGACACACTTCAAGAATAGTTTAGTTACCACTTGGGCGAAAGAGCATGGCATTGAGTGGGTCTATCACATACCATACCATGCAGCAGCTGCCGGGAAGGTTGAACGGTGCAATGGACTGTTGAAGACTACCCTGAAAGCATTAGGTGGAGGGACTTTCAAACACTGGGATCAACACCTAGCAAAGGCTACATGGTTAGTCAACACTAGAGGCTCTGTCAATCGAGCCGGCCCTGCCCAATCAGAGTCCCTTCACACTGTAGATGGGGACAAGGTCCCAGTGGTTCACATGAGAGGTATGTTAGGTAAAACAGTTTGGGTTAACCATGCCTCGAGCAAAGGCAAATCCATTCGTGGAGTTGTCTTTGCCCAAGGACCTGGTTCCACATGGTGGGTGATGCAAGAAGATGGAGAAACCCGGTGCATACCCCAAGGAGATATTATCTTAGGGTAAACAGGCTATAATTGTACCCGTATTTGTACCTATATATTTATGAATGTGTATGTAGTTTAGAATAATGTATGTATGTATGGAGTTCAAGAAAAAGGGTTCAATTTGATAGATGTATAGTGGCATGGGAATGGGAAGAAAAATTAGGGGTGGATAATGTCATAGTTCTGACTTTAGCAAGGAATTTTTCTTCCCTTCCCCTCCCCCTGTGTGTGTGTGTGTGCAGCACACCCATTTAGGTGAAAACAAAAGAACTAGCCGGGGCGCTAATGGTCGAACATTAGTTGCCTAGCAACGAAGGGGGAGGGGTTGGGGCTGGTGTGTGGGCTGGAAGGAGGTGTGGGGGGGGGGAGTCGGGCTCGCGGGGAGGAGGAGAGGCTGCTGTGAGCTGGCAGACGCTGGTTCATTTGGTTTTTTCTTGTTGTTGTTTTTTTTTCCTGTTGGAGGGAAGTTTTTTTTTGGCTGCTGCGGTTCCTTCCCAACTATTCCTGTTTGTCGGGGCCCCCCCGGAGTTCGTGAGTTTTTCTTCCATTGAGAGAACTTTCTGTGTTGTCGGTGTTGTTTTTTTTCGCTTCCCCCTTCCCCTTCGCCCCCCCCCCTTCCTCCTTTTCCTCGGGAGGGGAAGAGGAATCAGTTTTTTTGTTGTTTTTTTCTCCGATATACCCGGGGGGGGGGGTGTTGTTGTTGTTTTTTTTTTTTGTTTTCCCCATCCCACGTGGCAGTGACCAGGGATCCCACAGCGCTGCCTGGTGACAGGCACTGGTGACAAGCTCTGCTCCTGTAGTGATCCAACAGCGCCACCTGGTGACTACCATAGGACACTACAGGTTCTGCACTTCCAACGACCCAACAGCGCCACCTGGTGAATGGTACAGGACATTACAAGTTTTACACCTCCAGTGACCCGACGGCGCCCCCTGCTGACTGTGGTTGGAACTACACCAAAGGGTGCTAAAAATTGAACTATTTTAAATTTTCCTTTTGCCGGGCTATCGGTTTTGTTCTTGAAGGGGATTATTGGTGGGTATAGTAGTATTGCTTGGTTGTTTACTTGGGTTCTTTTTGTGTTCTTGTTAATACAAACATACCTTTTAATAAAGGGCTGTTATTTTGTTTTCCCTTTTCCATAATTTGGTTTTTTTTCCCTTCAATCAAAGCTCCTTAGTTTTGGATTAATAATTGCTTAGGAAAAAGTTTGGGGTCTTTTCCTCCTAATCCATCCTCAGCAGAAGACCCTTGTCCCATTTAAACTGGGACAATTACTTATAAAAATCTTGATACTTGGAAAAGCACTAAACTATCACCTAACTGGGGTCAAAATTTTTTTAATGTTGTGTGTGTTGTTTTTTTTCCCCACAGATTATTGGTCACTTCAAGTAATTTTAGCATTTGATTTGCCTAAGTTACATTAGAAATTAGGTACTAATTCTAACTTATAAACAAAGCTCAAGGATTAAAGTTGGGATTTTAAGGCAAAATGTATCCCTGCCTCATAGGCTTCTTCATTTCCACACTCATACAGAAGTGTAAACTGCAAACCAGTAATCAGTGACTTGAACTTTAGTCTCAGTCTTAAATGGCCTCTCGCTGAAGGAGGAAGTCCTTTAATTCAAGAAACCCATCCAGTGATTAAAATGCAAATCACATGTCACAAGCACGTTTTGAGAAGCACACTTACACAAACCTCCTGCCTTCTAACAGTGCAAAGACACAAGTAGCTGCAGATATATTTTCCACATCATGTGAATCTCCAGCTATGATTCACAATTATGTAACAGATAAAATTTTGTATATTATGCCTTCGAATATTGAACTCAATTTCAGTGCTAGTGTAAGCTTTGACAGGAATACCACATGCCATCTAAATTATATTTACTTTACTATATGCTATTTGTATATATATGTACTATTAAGTTTTTCAAAAATTGACAACAAACCTTTAGAAGTTATTTCATTAAAAGCTGAGGGTTTTTTTTTTTTTTTCATTTTTACTCAGACAACTCAACGGGAAGACTCTACTTTAGTCAAATACCTCTTATAACATGTTTTGTGCCTCATCTACCACTCACAGACTGAAAAGGAGGAAAGAGTCCTAATCCCAGGATGTTATCTGTAAGCATGTCATAACAAGAGTACCAGAGGCTGGAAATTAAAGCAGATGGCTGCACTTCTTTTCTTGGAGCTCTCTAAGTTCTTGTATTGAGCAAAATCTATCGTAGACTGAAAGAATAAACCCAAAGAAAGAAATTTTCAATCCGAAAAAAATAGGAGAAAGGAATACAAGTAATAGAGAGACTGCTAAATTGGTGCTGTGCTTTCTTCTCTTGCATTATCAGCTGCACCACACTTGGGCTTTTGCTTCAAATAATCCTTTTCCACATCAGTGATTCTATCATATCAATAGAGAAAGTTAAAGACTCAGAACACCAAACACGCCTCCTATTCAAATAAAAACATGCTGCAGAAGCTCAAAAGTTTTTTAAAGCAAATGGACGGATGACATCAATAGATGGATAATATCAACACCAAGTGGCATAATTAAAAAAAATTTGTGGTTTTGGGGAAAAAAAATGGTATAGAGGTATTTCCTCCCTCATGGTTTATTCTTTTTAGGAATAAAAACGAAGAATATGCTGTTTTTGTTTCCCAAAATGATAGCCTTGTTATGAAGTCAGCTATCAGAAATTTCTTCCCAAGCTATTATACAAGCACAAAGGCAAAAAAATATTGATTGGTATTAGAATAGGAATTATTTCATTTCTCTCCAGCTACTTATTGACATTACTAAGAGTAATGTGAGGGGCACTTCTAGTGCTATCTAAAGCCTAACAAGTTTCCAAATCATTTCTACCACAGAGCCAGACAAGTGTGCCAACTACAAAATAATGTTGTATATAGGTCATTTTTCTGCACTTTCTATACAGGCTCCAGTAAAAATCCCTCAGAAGTCATCTCTCAAGCAGCACTACAGCTTGGACTGAGGATTTTGGATTAAATCAATTCAGCACAGACCCAAATCATGTTCCCTGAATGGCTGCTCTGTGACTGAGTGTATTTTCCCCCATGCTGTTGTTAACTGCCATCCCACACAGCAGGACACACTAAACTTATTGTCAGGTATTTTACCTGGGTTGGAATGAGACATTAAAGAGTTATTAAACAACTCAGGAAAGGGAAGACAGAGATGGATTCGTAACTTCTGCAACTCTCCTTTGGGTGCAGATTCCATAGAGCCACAGGAAAGGAAGGCTATAAAGATTAAAACTTCACAGGGGTTATAGATTTCCCTGTACAAATCTGAAGTTTTAAGACTTCTTATTTTATACATTACAAGCTGCAGATGCTCTATTCTCTAAACATTCTTACTTTGGTTTCAGCCCCTGCAGTATGTCTTAATACAAATTAGGGAAATAAAGCCCTTAAAGGAATTTAGAAGAAGAAATATGAGAGATAAACTTGCACACTCTTTGTGCATCGAGATGAAAGCTTTGCACAGCTGCTCGGAACAGTAATCTCGTCAATGTTGTTCTTTATAACAAAATAGAATCTTTATGTAACTTAAACTTCTCTCTCTGCAAGGCTATTAAATCATGTCTAGATACAGATTAACAACCACCTAAAATGTTATATGTGGATTTGGGAAGTAAAACATCCTTTAAGTGTGGGTAGGTTGTACAAATAGCGATGATTTACTATGAAACATCTTTCAATCACAAAATGCCAATTCAATAAAACTTAATATTTTCTTGTTAATATACCAGTAGAGTGCTACAGTCAAACCTACACAGAGTCAGAACCTGGAGACAGGTGCCAGAAGTACCAATATCTTAGCAATTAGGGCTAATTACCTAAAAAGAGAAAATGGCCTCAGACAAGTACTCTATTTTCCAGTTTGTTTTCCATTTTGTCCTTTTTGTTCTGTGGCTTAGAAAAGTAACAGCAGCAGCAACATGAGAGGTCTGGGCTTTCACCTGCCACAGCAGGACAAAATTCTGAAACTTCTTCAAAAAAAGCAAAAAAAAACCCCAAAAAACAAACAAACAAAAAATAAATACAAAACTCATCTCAGCAATCAGATAAAAATCTGTAAACTGTTGTTGCTTACACAAAACACAAAATTTAAATTCTTTCCTTCTTTCAAACCTTCTTATGGACTTGTACTTAAGCTCCAGAAAATTATAACTTATCCAAAGTTCGAAGTGTGCTCCTTCAGCTAGGTACCTAATTATTTCATTATTTCAGAGGATCATTCGTCTACAGCACTAAAAAATTATTGCTCTCTGGTATGTGTCACACTCATTTCATAAAGCCATAACAGGAGACCGGCTATTGAATACTTGAAGCTTTATCTTTCTGCAGAGTTATGTGATGATATTACTGAAATCATGTGAGACATCTTCAGTATTTGATTGTTTGGGTTTTTGTTAAATATATTTCTAGCATTAGATGATGAACAGGTTTCAGAAGTCATTGAGAGTTGTAACAAAGCCAGTGAAAAACAGGTGGCCTTTTGCCTCCTGCTCTGCCTGAATTTACAATTAGAAATGGAAAACATAGAAATCCAGGTATGACTATAGAGATGGCAAGAGTGAAAACTGTCAAAGCAGACAAAGTTAGCAGGGGAAATAACTCTGGCCCAAATTTTGATGAAAGACTGGCATGGGTTACAAGCAACTGAATCACATAGTACATGCCAGAAAGATGATGTGTGACAGCAAAAACGTGAACTGGACTCAAGCAAATTGAAATGGAAGCTGAATGCCAGTGTGTGTCTCTAAAGAGTTAATAATCACTTTTCAAAAAGAAGAAATGTCCCTTTACATCCTGTCTGCCTTGGTCTAAAGCTAGGGGGAGAAAAAAAGAAAAAAAAAAAAAAAAGAAAAAAAAAAAAGAGTCTTTCTAAGAATAGAAAAGAATGGTAATTGCCATGGAAAATGCAGGACAGGAAAGTCCTGGCCCCTTTGGAGATGGGCAGACAAATATAGGTGTCAGGAATGGAGCAAAGTTGATGTGAATATGAAATGGGGACAAAAAAAATGGGGCAGTTCATGGCTGCCTTGTGCAACCTGAGGGCTCCCTCCGCTTCAGCTCAAGCGGACACCACTGCCAGCACACCCTGCATTTGCACTGCACCTTTACTCTTAACACAATCCCTACAACTCTTACGTGACCTGAATTTCTCCTGCTGGACAAGACAACGCTTGGAACGTTTCTAAAGCTGGCACTGGTGCTGCTTCTGCTCAATTTGGAGCCAGCTGTGCTACAGACTTCCCTTTTCTTCACCTGATGCATTGTGCTCCATATACTTTCTCAGGTTTTTTGAGACAAAAAAGAAAAAAAGTCTGCTCTAAATGACCTTAGTAACTTTTATAATCTTGTTTTACTTGGGAAAAAAAATTGTTTGTCATCCTTTCATCTCTGAGGTTGTATTTATAGCCTTCTCTGGCATGAAACAGCAAGTGTTAATCCTCTAGTGACTTGCTCTAAATCACACACATTCAATATGCTTTTACTGTGCTCTTTGTTACTTCTGTCTAAACTGAATGAACTTATCTTTCTGATCTCTTCTTTTAGGGAAATCTTTCCTTCTTCAATCTTATTGATTTCCCTTTTTTATCCTATCTGATTGACACTAAGTTACCTGGGCACTGTATTTAAGGCAACACAAGCCTTTAACAAAAATACAGTGCTTGTTATAAGTTACTTCTTTTCTTGAATTTTGAAGACAGCAAAAATACCTGCAGGACAAAGAAATATAGCAAGAGATTTTTATTGCAGTGCTGGTTACCCATTTCCAGCACCGGGTGCACC
The DNA here is from genome assembly GCA_038380795.1 of Pyrocephalus nanus. NCBI lineage: Eukaryota > Metazoa > Chordata > Aves > Passeriformes > Tyrannidae > Pyrocephalus > Pyrocephalus nanus. The sequence goes on from CM076267.1 coordinate 38,170,195, forward strand.
TCTGAACCATACAAAGAGCACACCGTTGTTTGAAAATCGCGCTTTTTTGTACCCTTCGATATCAGCTGTTGAATATTCATTCATTGTCCATTTGTTGCTTTAAAAGGTAATTTCCCTGCTTTGGGGGTGGGTGTTACCTTTTGGCTGGTTGTAAGATATCTCCCCTGGGCTCGTACAGGGGGGTCTTGCATCATCCCCAAGGTATGCGGGGTCTCTCTGTGTATCCACGTGGCACAGAGGAATACATTTTTATTTATAATTTGTTCCCTGTTCCCGGCCGCAAAAGATTCCCTGGTGTTAGGTCCAGGCGGGACCCTTCACCTTACAGCTTCCACGGTACACCTGTAAGTTAGTAAATATACAGAAATAGTTCTTTTGTTAGTACCCTCTGTTTATTTTAATGTGCTTGGAATAAAACTGGGTTCCTCTACTTATCACAGTGCTAACATTGCAAATTAATTTCATCCCATTCTTTCATCATTTCAGTATAAAATAATTGAGTCTTTTCATCTTATTTCCTTAATAATGTCTTTAGAACAACTTCTTGTCAGTGTTTTGCCACAAGTGCTGTTTCCTTCTCCCTCATTTGCACACAAAGCCCTCAGATTCACAAAGCAACCTTGTTGCTGATGGGATTGGCTGATACTGTTTTAAACCTTAAGTGAAATATAAGTATATTTGTCACCTATTATTTCTCAGGGCTTCTAAGGAACACTTTGGGATTTCCAGTAAATTTATTTTAGCACAACTACAAAGAAAACCAGAAAATTCAGTATATAATAAACGTCCCAAAATATTTATAAGTATATTCAAAGAACAGGACACGTTAAAAGAAATAAATCAATCACTACCAGCACTTCAACCCATAAATGAAGAGGTGACCTACTGAAACCTGACTTTCTTAGGTGGAAGCATCAGACGAAAATTGACAACTCTTGCAGTATTAACAAAATATATAAAAATAACCTCTTGCTAATTTAAAAACATTCATTATTACAGCTTGATTTTGAAGGTAATTACAAGATAAACCTGCCTGTCTCCCCCCCTCTAGCAATTAATATGTCTGATTTTTTGCAGCTTGTCTCATTGGACTGTCTCTGCCTGGAGAGCTCTGAGATCTGTGACTCTGTGTAGGTACAATGGTCAGTCAGGGCAGAGTTCACACAACTTTTCTGTTCGTGCAAGTGTTTTTTTTCTGCCAGTTTAAAGGCTTTTTGTGTAATTAACAGGCATGTCCAGTTTTCACGGTACAGTTTCCATGTCAGGTTTTCAGTTAAATTCCTGATTGCTAATCTGCTCTGACCCACAGTGAACAGAAAAGTTGTGTGATTTTATTTATTTCTACCTTTTCCTTTCCTTGATGCAGCTGAAGGAGGATTAAAACATTAAGACACTGGAGAAAGGAAACCATTCAGCATAAAGGACACCTATCTCCACCTCCATCCCCTTGAAGAATTCTCCTGAGAAGTCTCCCTTTCCTGTTCTTCCCAATTCCTTTGCTGCCTCCTCTCTTTGTGGGGTTCATTCACACATAGTGGGCACACTGGAGTTGCTTTATTCGCTCCAGCAAAGCTGCTTTTCTACAAAAGTCTGACAGACTCACAAAGCAAGGATCTCCCCATCACCCATAAAATAGTAAGACAGATAAAGGAAGTGCCTGAATCTAGAAACTTTCCCACTAAACTTGGAATTCTGTAGCACGGAAACAGGACATTGCAGTCTGGCACTGCTGCTTTTGTAGTGTTAGGAAATGTTTCAACTGCTCCTAAGAGAAATGCTACTGCTTAACAGCTACCTGCGTCTCTTTGTCATTCTGGATGCAGTTTTGTTTGTGCTGTAACTTGCTCTGCAGGAAAACAGGTGATTTCAAACCCTGGCACAAAGAAAAAAAATAGTAAAACAAATGAGATGTCAAGTTTCATTCAGGTGTTTATATCTGCTAATAGAAAAGCCAAATATGATCTCTTTGCTTATGTTTTGGATAGAGAAACAAATTGGGTCCTGTTTGCAATAGCTGGCAGTAACAAATAATGACCTGCAGTGTTTATCCCAGGAAGTCAGTTACAATTTCAACAAAATTAAATTTTACCCTTCTACTAAAGACCAAAATTAGAATCTACTAGTGATCCAACAACCGCTTTCTTTTGTTGTTGTTGTTGTTAGTGTGCTGTGCCCTAGACTGGAATACCACAAACTAAAAAAATATCCAGGTTACAGAACAACATATGACAAACAGACTGTGTCCAGTTGTGATCACCCACAATTCTGTTCATTCTTCCTTTGTTCCCATCCACCTTCATAGGAAAACTCTGCTTTGGTTGCCTTTGGCTGTGAGAGTTTGGAGGGATTCCTTTAGGATATAAAGTGTCTCTTTCACATGAATTACGCACTGATAACCTTGAGGTCTTATTTTTGTTTACCTGGCTTTACTCATTTAAAGCACACAGCTTGCTGTGCCGGGTTTTTCTGGGTGAAAGCAGAAATACATTACTAGTGTTTGGAAGCCTTGTGACTTTTCTTTTTCTGTGCAGAAAGCAATTTTGAGGAGGTGAACACCATTTCACCTCAAGCTTTGGCAGTAGCAAATTAAAGAAAAAAATCACCAAAAAACAAGGCAACCAACCAAGAAAAAAAAAAAAACAAAAAACAACAACCCAACAACAAACATCAGAAAATGCTTAATTTCCTTTGATGGAGCTCTTTGTTATATTCAGCTTTAAATCTGAATATTGTCTGAAAGGAGAAGGGAAATTGATTTGTCTTTTAACTTTCTTGCTTCAGACGCATCATTTTTGATCAAAACTAGAGATGTTTTTACAGACTAGATAATAAAACCTTGTCAGGACAGACGTTGAACATGCAAAGAATAACATAATATATGGAAAGATTACAGAATATTAAATAAATAAAAATAAATAATTTCTTTAATCGTGGTAATACAGCTAGACTTTGCTATGTTTTTGAAGTGAGATAGTATAAGATTTTTTGATTGTTCATGTGGAAATTAGAGCAGAAGCATGCTGCTGGAGCATAGAAATAATATGCTACGCTAGAAGGGAAAAAAAGCCTTTGCTTTTTTGGAATAATGTTAGGAAGTATAAGCTGCACAGCATGAACCAGAGCCAAGTTAAATGTGCCCAGATGTATTTTTTCAGAGACTCAGAGCAGCTAAAGCCTCATCAGCTTCACCTCGTGTCTTCTGTTAAGGTTATGACAAGCTGCCTCTTCAGCTCCTCCAGTCCTGGAGAGCAACAGGAGTTGAAAGCCCTGGGAGCAGAGCCCTTGGGAAGCCAAAAGATCAGGTGTGATTAGCAGCGATCACTCAGCAGTGAAACGAGCTCACATTACAGAGGAATTAATATTTCCATTGCTTTCCTGTCCCTTCATCCAATCCCTGCCCTATTCTCCCTCCTCACAATGAAGTTTGGCCTCGCTGTGTAGAAGGGAGAATTATTAAACCATAGCTTTGGATTGGAGGTTCTCTAATGACCCTTAAATGCAAATTACAAATGAAGTTTTTAGCTGAAATAGTTGAGCTGCTAAAGTTCAGGTGAAAACAGCAGGACTCTCCAGTTTTGAGTGTGTTAGGAACCTCTTTTCCTCCTTTCCCCAAACACATTCCTAGTGTAGTACTGCTTAATAGCACCAGTCCACTTCCTTGTTGTTTTTTTGTTTGTTTGGTTGGTTGGTTTTTTTGTGTGTTTTTTTTGTTTTGGTTTGGTTTTTTGTTTTGTTTTTGTTTTGTTTTTTTTTTTTTTAAGGTCTTTGGGATAGGGTGTGCCTTGTATGTGTGTGTTTTCAACACAGTAATAAACACATGTATGCCATTATCTTATAAGAATAAAAGTAGCGGCCTTATTTTCAAAACTCTCAGACAAGAGGTGCCATGCACAGGTTGGTAATTGTTCAGAGCTGGTTTTCAGAGCTGGTTCTGATTTTGTCATGGGGTTTTTTTTGTTTGCTTGATTTTCTCGATGGTGAGGGTGACCTGTGCTACTAATAACATCTGTCCATAACAGCAGAACTGCTTGCCCTTCATTTATCTTTTTTTTTTTTTTCACTGATGACAAAATAAAGAGGAAAACCCCAAGTGTCCATCTCACATATTTAGGGTGTATTTAAACCCTTGCAGTGCAGCAATGATTACTGGATGAACCTAAATCCACTAGTACTTTTACAGACATGGAAAACCTGAGCAGCTCCAAAAGGACCCCTAGAATGTTTTCTTCCTTTCAAACAAATCCAATGCAAGGCTCAACGATTCTGAAGAGCCAGCCTGTATGGTCTGTATCACATTATTGAATTTCTGCAGCAACAGTTAATCTGCAGAACAGATTAACTTCTAAAAATTCATTCAGGCAAATCTGAAATTTTTGTCACTTTCCCCCCTTTATCAGGTATTCTTGCTTCCAGGAAAATATAACATTTAATCCAGTTGAACAGTTTTTACCTTAAACTTACTGATGTATTTTAAGGCTTCAGATTTTGGCATGCGTTTACTACAGCTTATCTGAGCAAAACCCCATAAAAACCCAAATAAAACCCCATAAACTCAAACAAAACCCCTTGTTTAAACTACATGCAAATTCGAGGTACTGCACAGAATATTAAAATGAAATTCAGTGGGCACTGACATAGCAGAAGACTGTGCATTCAAACACCTCATGCATTTGTTATTTTTTGAAGTGTTTTCTCTGGGAGACCTATGCAACCTGAATTGTCACATCTTGCTCTTTAAAAAAGCTAAAGTAATTGCATTGCTCCTTCCCAATGCCAAGATGTGAATAATTCCATATAAAGGAGACACTGGATCCAAAATGCATTAGGTACTTAGAAATTTCAACCACATTTGTGTAAGTTTAAGGGTGAAGAGAGATCCTGTGTTTTTTAAATTAGTAAAAACACATCCTAAAGTACAGAATATCCATGTATAAATAAAAAGGAATTTTTACAGCATTAAAAGCCTTCTATTTGTCTCTCAGCCCCCTTAGTTGCACAAAACTGGGTAAATCTTGCACTACTTCTGAAAACTGCATCTCATAGTGGTTTCTGTCCTGCTCTCTGATCTAAATATTTCTTCAATAACACAAATTAACATGTAATGTTATAATGTATTATATTCTATACATCTTAGGTAGCATATTATTACATTTTTGAACCAAGACTGAAGATTCAAAATGTTTGTTACAGCAGCCATATAACTGTCACAAATAGTCTCATTGTCCATAAGCACAGAATTCATCTGTGAATCGCATCACAGATCTAAAAAGATTTCCTTTAAACATCCATAGGTGGTGCTGAAATACAACTGCTCCCTAAAAAAAGCAACAGTCACAAAGTAGGTGGGTTTAAGATAGGTGGTCCTCCTGTTTGTGCGGATTTACTTCAGGAAAATGGAACTGAATCACAGCTGAAGGGCATTATTTGTTTTTTCCTCCACTACTTATTACAATATTCTATGGTTGTGTCTTATAGCCAAGACTGGAGCAGAAAATATCAGGCTACGTTCCTAATTGATGGAAAGAAAAAATAAAACCAACAGAAAAGGTGTCGTGAATGTGTCATAACTACCAAGGAAAGGAAACAAAAACACGGCTTATCCTGATAATCATAAATTTTGCTCTTTGCTATAAATTGTGGCAAGGCAGCTACTAATAATAGTTGTCTGGGCATCAGCCCAGATTGCTGAAATGAAGCAGAGTTGGATTGCTTCTCCACCGACAGAAAATGGAAAAGAACAAAATCATTGCCAGGCATTAATTAACATGTTGGTATCGTGATAATCAGCAGCAGATGAATCCACCCATTCTGGTTTCAGAAAACACATAATAATTCCACATCGGTGGTTATTTATGGAGAAACGGAAGTGTTTCCAATTATGAACATGCTTTATGGTAAAAGTCATGGTTCGAGCCATTTCCTGAAATGCTAAAACTTAATTTCCAAACTATTTAGCCTTGGAAAATGACAAAACTTAAGGAAACAAGTTACAGGAAGAAAATAAACAAATTAAATGTTTCTGTATTTTTAACATTAATAACACACAATAAAATATTATATCAGGAAAAATTTGTATCAATAATTAAACACTTATAAAGTTTGTGAACAAAGGTTTATGCACATAATGTAAACCAATTGAATGACATAAAACATGAAGGGAAAGGGATTGCTTAGTCCCTGAATCCATCTCCATCCATTTTAAAAGTCAAGGCATGCAGAACATCAAATTGCTTCTCCCTCCTCTTGCACCATAAACTGCAAATTACAGATAGGCTTTCCCTCAGTGCATCATAAAACCCAAGACAAGAAACAGAAAGCTACATTCACCCCTCAGCTAACAAGGAAAGAGCAAGGAGAAAAAAAAAATTAAATGACTGATATGTTAAATTCCTAAAAAACCCGAGAATTTGATAAAAACAGTATGAAAAATTATATTATTGCTCTAAACATGCCAAGACATGAACTCCAGATCTATTCCTCAAAGGAAAATATAAACAAATATTAAATTTGTCATGACCCTCTCTGCAAAATGTTGCAAACCTCCATGGGATGAACAACTCAGTTATTTCCTTTGGCAAAGCTTCAGCTGTATTTGTCCACCTCTCCTCAAAGATCTTTTGGGATTGGATGGCATAATTAGTATTCAAGTTTGCTTCCTAATGCCTTCCTGAACCTCATGTTGCATATTTTAGTAGCAAAACCACCATTACAAACTGGTAGTAGTAGAGAAAACCAATTCTTGAGAAAAATTAGAGAAGTTCACCAACTACTTTCTGATCTTTGATAAACCTCTCCAAACCTAGAAGTAAGCCCAACACTGATTTGGGCAGCTTAAGAAGCTGCAAAAAAAAGTGGACTTCCTTGGGATAAAAACAGTTTTAAGCTCCCCCATCAAAAGTTAGGGTAGACAGCACAAATCAGACACATTGCGGTTAATGTATACAATTATACTTAATTATACCTCTAATAGGCAGTTTGATTACATGGCGAGTGTTTAAGGTAACATGAATGAGTCATTAGATTAGATAGGGGAGCATTATTTAGCAACATTTTGATTAGTTCAAGTTGTTGGGAAAGCACTTCAAAACTAAAGTAGTACAGGTCTAGTGCTAGTGGATCACTCCACAGGCAGACAGCAACCCATCCAAATGCAGATATCATCTGCCACGATATATTTGTACTGAGATGGCAGCTCAGTATATCCCTAAAAATCAGAAAAACTAAAAGAAAACTATTCTGAAACAAAGTAAATTTAACTGATAAAGTTACAGCTGAACCTGACAATTTTATTTTACACTGGATTTGTGTCAAGGTTTCCCCAGCTTGGAGGTTTAGTGAACTAGCCAGTAAATAAATGACCTGGTGGGTGGTCTGGTCATCCCCTACTTATGTGGGGTAAAAGTCACTCTGTGTATAATTTCTGGAGAGTTATAGAACATATATTTGAATGGTAAACTCCCTCAGTGCTGGGAAATATTTACTGTGGTGTCGCTTCACTTGGCTTCTTGCATGAGCCTGAAATTTTCATAAAGTCTTTCATAATGGCACTATCTCACCCCTGCAATTTTGTATGTATTTAAACAGCATCTTTTACCAAGCAGCATAGATAGAAGGGAAAATTTGGCCATCCATGTGTCATGGTTTTAGCTAGCTCTGGTAGCCAGGTGAAGGATTTTCTCCCTTCCCCCCCTGGATGTCAAGATAAGCACTTCAGATTACCAAAGACCTAGCCCCCATGGCTGATGGTGGGACATTAGTCTCCTAGGAGACAAGGCAGATAAGGACTTGCACTTTACATTTTTCTCTTGTCTCCTGGGCAACTGAGGGGGAGGAGTTCGGGGGGGGGGGGGTACTGTGTGGCTGGCACACAGGCTGGGAGGAGAGTCTGGTGTGTGCCACGGGGAGTTTGGGACCTGCTGCAAGCTGCAGACACTGCCTGGCTCTTTTCTTTCCTGTCAGAGGGCAGTTTGCTGCTGCTCTCTGCTCAGCTGTTGCTGGCTGCAGGCCCTGCTTAAAGCGAATCCTAACCAGCTGAAGTTTGTGAGTTTTCTTCCATTGGGAGAACGTTCTGTTTTACTGCTGGTTTGTTTTTTGTTTTTTTTCCTTCCCCATTCCCCCTCCCCCTTCCCCTCTCTCCTTTCCCAGTGTGGGAAGGGAAGGGGAACTGAGTTGTTCTTTTTGGATTTTGGTTTGTTTTTTTTTTTCCTTTCCCTCTAACATACGGGAGGGTATTGTTTTTCCCTATCCCACGTGGCAGTGACCAGGGATCCCACAGCGCCTCCTGGTGACAGGCACTGGACATTACAAGTTCTGTTCCTCCAGTGATCCAAGAGCGCTACCTGGTGGATACTGTAGGACACTACAAGGTCTACATCTCCGGTGATCCAACAGCGCCACCCGGTGAATGGTACAGGACAGCACAAGTTCTGCATCTCCAGTGACCCGATGGCGCCCCCTGCTGACTGTGGTTAGAACTTCACCAAAGGGTGCAAAAAATTGAACTGTTTTACTCTTCCTTTTGCCAGTTTATCAGTTTGTTTATGAAGGGGTTATTTGTGGGTATAGGAGTGTTGTTTGGTTGTTTTACTTGGTTTTTTTTCATGTTTCTGTTAATATACATATACCTTTTAATAAAGGGCTGTTATTTTTTTCACTTTTCCATAATTTGTTTTCCTTCAATGGGAGCCTCTTAATTTCGGATTTATAATTGCTTAGAAAGAGAAGTTTGGGTCTTTTCTCCTAACCCATGCTCAGCAAAAGACCCTTGTCTCATTTAAACTGGGACACCATGCAATCCAATTGCATAAAAGTGTGACCTAGTTTGACATAAATCAGTCTGACTCTTTTGCTACAGTGAAATTTAAAGTCATGAAGGTGATCAGGGAGCTGGAGCACCTCCTGCATGAAGATGGGCTGAGAGAGCTGAGGTTGTTCAGCCTGGAGAACAGAAGGCTCTGTGGAGACCCTAGAGCAGCCCACCAGTACTTAAAGGGAGCCTACAGGGAAGATAGGGGACAGCCTACAGGACAAGGGGGAACAGCCTTAAGCTGAAAGAGGGTAGATTTAAACTACATGTTAAGAGGACATTCTGCACTGTGAGGTCCTGGCACAGGTTACCCAGAGAAGCTGTGGCTGCCCCATCCCTGGAAGTGTTCAAGGCCAAGTTGGATGGGGCTTGGAACAGCCTGGTCCAGTGCAAGATGTCCCTGCCCATGGCAGGGGAGTGGGAATGAGGTGATCTTTGAGGTCTCCTCCAACCCAAACTGTTCTATGACAGGTTGGAAACCTGGCCCAGTAGCATGTTTTACCAAGCCAACTCTGAACAGGCATCTACGTTCCAAATACACCCCAAGAAGTCAAATGCCAAAACTCCTCATTTGGCCCGTTCTGGGTATCCTGTTTGTCTCTGGCAGCATACTACGTTTTTGAACTTCCTTATATATTTAGAGTGGAAAAAGAAAACATATGAATGAAAACAAGACAAGTAACTACAACCAGATTTGAGCCATCAGCACTGAAGTTGAAGCTCTATCTAAATTCTTGTTGTTTTTCATGTTATGAAAGAACTAGTGATCTCATTTGTCAAATTCTCGTTGCAAACAGCTCAGACAGGATATTTCATTCACTACTTTCTCTTTCAATGTCCCCTGAAGCTGCTTACAAAAATTGAGGTAAGTTATTATTCCTTCTGTGTGCTATTTATAGATCAGAATCTGGAGTTAAGATCTTATAGTCTAAAAAAAAAAAAAAAAAAACCAAAAAAAAAAACCTCAAAAACCCAAGATCACAGCTCTGTCAACAGCAGGTTTCAAAAGATCTTAGAACCAACTCCGTATCAGTCCTGAGAAACCAGTTTTAATCTTGTGTCTCCATAAAGAAGCCAGGAGCCTCGAGGAGGGTTGTGCCTCTCCCCTGGGAGCTTCATTGAAGCAGAACCTCCTACCTTTGGCACTCACCTGAACTGCACTGCCCACGCCCAGTCACTGAGGCCAACCCAAACACTTCTCAGGACTCCAGAACAACCTGCCTTTTCTCCCTCCTGACAGCGTGATGCATATTTCCTGCAGGGGACGCTGCATTTCACAGCTGAAATGGGTGTCAGAGTCTAAAGGTCCTCTACCTCCAAACGGTAGATATTCCCACTCTCTCCCAGCTTCCTCCTTTTGTTTCCAGCCATCACAGCCCTTTCTTTTGCACCTCCTGTCCTTCTCACTCAACTCACTCATGCTCAGTAAAGGCAATCAACAAACCTGTTCACATAAAAGGGAAGTGATCTCATACCCCCAGGTGGGTGTGTGAGGGAAGGAAGGAATAGGGACTCTGTCTCCTCTTTTGGTGACAGCAACTTCACTTCCAGTTTAGGTGTTTCACAGTGTGTTTTAGTTCTCCCTTTACCTCTAGTTAACTCCTGATTCTCAACCTTTCAAGTCCTCATCTGCCACTATAAAAATCTTTGGAAAAAAAACAGCGAAAAACAAACAAACAAACAAACAAACAAAATCTGTGTTTTAAATATAATTGCCTCTGAAGACGAGCAGGAAACATGCCTTTCTCACCTTCCTTTTTCCTCTAGCACAGTAACTATCCCGGAGGGCTTTCTTTTCTCTTATTGTTTTCAGAAATATCAGGCAACTCTCATCTACCTCTTCTGCATATCCCCTGATTAAAAGACAACTATGATCAGCAATAAAAAGCCTAAGTCATACTCCTCTCATCAACCCTCCTGCTGCCCCACCAACACATAGATGCTGTATATAGATATCAGCTGCTCAGTCAAGAAACCTCTATCAGAGATAGAGAGCAAATTGCTCTTGAAACACGCCGCAACCACCGTGTATTTATTTAAAAAAGCATATCCAGTAAGACATAAAAATGATGTGCCATTTTTTCGAAGTTCACAAGGGCTCATGATGTTATTCACGGCACGTATTAAAGGGGCACACATAAAGACAAGATGTTTTGGAGCTGAAATCTCATTATTTCGGTTAGGGAACAACCAAAGGGGCTGCAAGAAAAACAGGCCACATTTCCAGGATAGGCTACTTGACAGTGAATCCCCTGCAAAGTTATATATTCTCCTAAGCAATTACACAACAAAACAGATATTGCTCAATACAAAACTATTTTGCCAAATTTAAATAATGAATTTATTAATTTGGTTACAGTGTGGAATGATTTTACTTCTATCTAATGTGCTAATCTCAGACTGAAATTTGAACCTCTTCTGAAATAAATTTACTGACCACAGTCATTCCTTTTAGTGGTAAAGCATTACAGCATAGAAGTACAAGAACGGATAAAACTGAAGCAGTCTTATTAATTATCATGGCAATATCTTAAAGCACACATAAAATTCTGCTCTCCAACCAGAACACAGATATTTCCCTTGAATAAAATTACTAATACTGTTGGTGAATAAGTAATTGTCTCCAGTGCTCATGGAGTCTTTCTTTGAAAAGCCTTGGAAAGGTCACTGGCACAAAAAGAAAGCCAAATCTGAGAAATGTACAAAAAATTTAGCCTGACAACAGAAATTAAAAAATCATCTCTTTTTTATTAATTTTTTTTTTATAGTGTGAAAAAGATGGGAAAAGACAAAGTAACAACCACTATGGAACAATTATCCTTTGAAAACCAGAATTTATCAGAATTCTGCTGAGATAATATGTCGCTACCCAATCATTTCATCTTCAGTAACCATAAAGAACAAGAGAAAGTTTTGGAAGCAGTGACTTTCACAGGCTAATCTGCAGGGAATGGGAGTTCCATGGCCTGTCCTGGGAGCTACTAGTGCCAAAGGAAAGATAAATCCCGAGCCTTAAACACATTACCTTGTCAATATTCTATGAATAGTTTTACTTTCAGTCTTGGAAAATAATACATGCATTGCTCTATTCTAATGATTAACCATATCCAACTCACAGCTCTCTTAAATGCACTTACCATTCACATGTAGTCCATCATCAGGACTAGGTAGGTGATAAAACTTTCCCTTCTGTTGTATCTGATGTTACAACTGAAATTTTTGTTCATTCAATCATTTCCCATTAACTGAGGTCAGGCTGATGTAGCATTGTGTTTATGGACACAGAAGTAAGCTTATGTACCAAAAGTGCTCCCAAATGCCTATTCAAAACTGTTGAAATGTTCGAGTTACTGTTTATTTTTCCCTTTTTATTTATTTATGGTATCAACACCTAGACAGAAAGATGTTTTCATACTCAAAGCAGAAGCATTTTTTTTCTTATCTTCAAGGAATTTATTTAGCCGTTTGCACACACAGCAAACAGATGCTGCTACCCTAATTTATTCATAACGCACTGTGATGGTATCTAGAGAAGCACAGAGCAAACTTGTTGGACCTTTACCACCACTTATCTCTGCTGCAATACAGACGCTCCAGTTTGCAATACCCGAGGAGTCCTTTGTGCTGCTGGCAGCTACTCTTTACAGCCACTGATGAAAACATCCCTTCCCTCCTCCTCCTCCTGCCTTACAGAAGCTGACAGCCTTCATGATGTAATAGTTAATAAAAACAAAGGTGAATAATTTGCTAATCAAATTAAATTTGTAATGTTAGTGATTAGTTTGAATTACAGGTGTCAAGCCACAATGTTGTGTTACTATGGCAAGCTGTATCTTCTTGTGTTGAACAAGTTCTGAATGTAAGTTTGGGGGTGCCTGTAAAATGTGGGTGGGGGAAAGTCGTCCAGAGAAACGGGGGAGAGAAGTCTGCCGTCTTCCCGCCCTCATCTGGGCACATATAAAAGACTGATGCACGTTTTTGGCGTGCAGACCGTTGGTGGAACAGGAGTTTCCCCCGGTCTCCCAGCGCGCTGATTTGCTTTTTTGCTTTTAATAAATTTCTACTATATTTTAAAAATATATCTGGTCTTTTGACTAAAACAGTGAGGTACAAAGCAGAACAAAAACGTTGTTTCTGCAATCATTTCTCTAATAACTTATTCCCAAACCCCACACAACTCTGTTCTCTCTCCTATCAGGGTGTAGCAGACACTACATCTCCAAATTATTTAAAAATTTGATTGGCTACAATTCTAAGCAGCTGAGTCACTGAACACAGCTAACAAAGGCACTGTAAGTTGCCCCCAGCCTTTCCAGTGTTTCAGAAAGCCCCATTTCCATGCAAACCTGACCTGAAAATGAGCACAGCACATGCAGTTCCTGCAGTTTCCACCGTCTGTCCCAGACCTCCTTCACTTGGCACAGGTTGAGTAATGACCAGCACCGCTCTTCTGGAAAGCATCTGTAGGGTAGTGACAAAGACAGTAAATAAAGACTCAGTTATGCAAGTAAACTGCTGGGTTTCTTACACATTTAGTAAAAGATTGTTGGTGATGTTGGTAAATCCCTTCCCTTTCCGGCCCTGCTCCTTCCACAGGGCTGCATTAACCTGGAAAGGAGACTTCTGACCTTGGAGCTGCCTGCATTTCTAACTTAGACTAACCAAAACAAACCAAACCCAGCTCACCGGTAATTACCGGGATCCCCCCGGACCGGGAGAGGATCTCCAGGGTTTAACACGACCCACCCGGCTGCCCTTCTTTCCAGCAGAAGAGGGGGCCAACAAGCAGCCAAGGATGGCTGCAGCTCAGCAGCCAGAACCTCCCTGCAGGCAGAAGCGGTGCCTTACCTGTAGTCTGAAATGCTCCTCGAATCACACGACCAAGTGTTGGAATATACAAAAAAAAAAACAAAACAAAGGCAAGGCAGAGGACCGTTCCTCGCAGGATTGAGGGTCACTCTGCAAACTATCAAGGTTCCAAACGACAGAATGAGACTGTTTTAACACCTCTGAAGAAGAGTTTTTACTCAACAGAGGAGAACAAAGACTACACCGGCAGTCACCCTGTGCAAGATGAGGCTCAGTTTGACTCGCCCTGATGTTATTGCTTTCACCTGAGTTCCCTGGGTTGCCAGGAGCCCTAATTAGTTCACCTGACACAACTATCCACACAGCAATCAGCACAGCCTGTGATCCCAGCCGTGCCACAGTGTCATAGTTCTGATTTCAGCAAGGAATTTTTCTTTCCCTTCCCCCCTGCGTGTGTGCTCTGTGGATGAGCCATCAGGTGAACAAAACAATTGGCCTGGTCACTAATGGACAAAAGAGTAGTCTTCTAGCCCCCTTCCCCTGGGGGGGGCTACTGGGGTGTGTGACTGGAAGGGGGTGGAGACTGAGGGGGGAGCTCACTCTCTCTGCCCGGGAGCAGAGCCTGCTGCGGGCTGCGGACACTGCCGGGTTTCTTTGTCTCTTTCCTGTCGGAGGGGAGGTTTTTTTTTTCTGCTCCTCTTGGCTCAGCTGTTGCTGGCTGCAGGCCCTGCTTACAACGGACCTTAATCAGCTGAAGTTCGTGAGTTTTCTTCCACTGGGAGAACTTTCTGTTTTATTGTTGTTGTTTTTTTTTTTTTTCCTTTCTCCTTTCCCCCCCCCCCCCCACCTGGTGGCAGCCAAGGATCTCACAGCGCCACCTGGTGACTACCATAGGACACTACAAGTTCTGCACCTCCAGTGACCCAACAGCGCCACCCGGTGAATGGTACAGGACAGTACAAATTTTGCATCTCCAGTGACCCGATGGCGCCCCCTGCTGACTGTGGTTGGAACTGCACCAAAGGGTGCTAAAAATTGAACTATTTAAATTTTCCTTCTACTGGTTTATCGGTTTTGTTCTTGAAGGGGATTATTGGTGGGTATAGGAGTATTGCTTGGTTGTTTTACTTGGTTTTTTTTCCCGTGTTCTTGTTAATACACACATACCTTTTAATAAAGGGCTGTTATTTTTGTTTTCCCTTTTCCATAATTTGTTTTTCCTTCAATCGGAGCCTCTTAATTTTGGATTTATAATTGCTTAGAAAAAGAAGTTTGGGTCTTTTCCTCCTAATCCATCCTCAGCAGAAGACCCTTGTCCCATTTAAATTGGGACACACAGAGACAAGCTTCTTACAAATGCTGCCCAGGTGACACCATTTAGCAGTGGATTACAGCACTCAACTGTCTGATGAATACTGGTGTTAATTACGCAGGTACTCTGATGATTGGATTTCATACATTTCTTAGAACTCTAATAACATCTCATTATTTGAACAGTTGCAGTCAGTTTGGCTCCACTACATAGGTGGTATTCCCACAACGTGTTATGGTTTTTTATGATGTTCAAAGCACATTCTGTCATTACTCCCCGATGCAGGCCAGCTCTGCTCAGAAGCACTTTTGGTGGAGAAGTGTTCCAGAGGTCATTAGATACCATTCAGTGGAATTAATTTCGTCCAGTTCTTGAATTATATGTTTAAAGTCTCTTTAACACTTATTGTTTCCCCTGTTTCTGACACTGCCCCCAGGCTTCATTATTTCTCCTGTATATGGAGAAAAAATAATCAAGCCTGCAAAATATTTGAGATAACCTGAGGGAAACAATTTCCTCGCTCATTCTCTACTCTTTTCACTCCAATCCTCTTGTCCAATCTGCAAGAAAGATAGTATTCATGATTCTTTGAACCTGAACAAGGGCTTTACCTTCCATGTTCACAATCAGTAATATTCTCAGTTTGGCAGGAAACTATGATTTACCTTAGCAAGAAGAGTTTGGGTAAGGTATTGAGGTGTGTCAGTGAGAAGAGCTGAAGGGTTTGGGTTTGTTCAGCAGAGTCCAGGGGAGTTTGCAGTGAGCAGAATGTTTTGAGCAGGAGGAACTGAGATGGCACTCCTGTGTTTAGGCAGGAAATGTTAAGCTATTCACAAAAGCATTAGGGTGAGAGCTAGTACATAATTAAAATAAAGAGCTGACAAGCTGATTCACTGCGCAAAAAGGTGTGAGGAATTAGATGAGAAATCCTATGCATTCTCTGGGTGAAGGGGTAGCATGGAACAGACAGCCCTTGAGGGAAGAGCAGTATGAGTAGGAGCAGAAAACTGAGGAAAATCTTTACTGTTAAGTGGAAAAAAGATAAAAGTTAGGGTGCAAGGAGACAGGTCTAATCTGGCAAGTGTACAGAGCAGGAGAAAGGATGAAGATGTCAGTAGGAAATGCCAAAGAAGCTTTCCTGACTGCTGCTGACAGTTCTGACTCTGGGTGTTAGAGCTGAATCAAGGGCCACACCTCATTGTTTGAGACAGTTGAGAAAACAGTAATGCAGCATCAAGGGAAGAAAACAATCTTCTCAGGGTTTTCAAGACCACTTGGGAGCAAGAGCTTTGAATCTCACGCACAAAAACAATAAATAAAAAAATAAAGAGGAAGTAAGACTTAAGCTCCCAGCTTAGACTTTTTATTATTTTTGTATCTTGACAGCACAAGAAAACATATGAGACTGAGACAGAGAGAAAATTCTTAAAATAGAGGTTATTAAGAAAGAGGTTCTCTTTATGCCTTGGTTTTGGCTGCTTTAGTGAGTAGGACAGAAGAAAGACTCTGGAATGACAGAAGAAATTCCTTCCTATTGTTGCTTCTGGTACCACTATTTCCCACTCCCAGAAAATGTACTCAGAGTTACAGACCTCTGCTCTCTGCCTCTTTCCTGGTCAGAAGAAAGACTGCTCACTTGGGGACTCTGCAGCTGTTCCCAAGGGTGAAGGAGTGGAAAGCACTGCATAAACAGTAAGATAAATATCTTGATGGCAATAATCATACTGCTACAGAAAAAAAAAACAAATAAATAAAATTCAAGCAAGTACTTCTGGCAGTAATGCACTGGTACAATAGATTCCTGATTTATTTACCAGACTTGCTATTCTCTTTCAGCTCTAGCAAGAATCAATAAGCCTTCCCTCATGGACTCCATACATATTTTCCTCACTGTGAATACATTCCTAACTAGTATTTGTTTACAGTCATGTTATAGAGATGTGAGTAAAATATATTATGACATCCTCCATAAAGCCTGTTGGCCACATAAAACAAGCATAACTCTCAGTCATGTCACTTCCCATAACTCAGGCTGTGAAAAGCAGGACAAGATTCATCAATTCTTGTTAGTCCCAGTATTAAATACTGTATGAACATATGAATAAACAAAACAGAACAGGTTGCTTTTGTTCATGCAAAGGACACATTCAAGCTCTAAGAGCTTTATTAATTTATTTGCTTTGTTTAATCTTACTCAGTGTGTTTCCTGATGGAAACCAGTGGCACAACGTAATTACTGTCAGTCTGGCCAAGGGTTTACAGAAAATTACATTACCAACCTGGGTTTACACCTAGTGTAAGACTCCTGTTTAGCTTCAGGGTAATTTTCCTGTGTGGGTTTTTTTTTTTTTTTTTTTTTTTTTTTTTTTTTTTTTTTTTTTTTTTAAACAGCTAATAAAGTACAAAGAAATACAAAGAAGACTAGCAACAATATCTGCAGTAGACAGGGACTTGCCAGCACTTTCCTCTCCTCAAATGCAAGTCCAATTCCCATAGTCTTAACATACTGCTCCTTGAGAGCCACCTAATGAATCCCTAAATGATGTTAGAAGCAGTAAAGTTCTCTATGTTTGCCTCCAGCATTTTGAGCTGGAGCATAACAGTTATTTTGTCTCCATTAGACAGAAGACACATCACAGTGTCAAACTGTTAAAAACCCACTAAACTCAAGCAGCGCCCACATTATTCCAAATCTTAAAAAAAAAAACTGTGTAGCTTCATGCTAATGAAATGCACCGCACTGATAATATCTTTTCAGAAATGCTACCGTGGAAATAAAGGTAAAAGAATGCTGAGGTGGGACCCAGACAGGTATTAAAAAGTAATGGCTATTTGCAAAACAGCATCAATAATGCCATGGTCCAGGATAAAACAGGTTTTTAATGTATTTATCCTCTTCCATATGGGCAGAGCTCACCACCACAACAGTTTGATTAGAACATAATGGGAATAAGTCTGTTTGCATCTTTTCTTCATTTGCCAGGCCTTTCCTAATGACACTGAGCTGACTGCCTTTGCTGTGTTTGCTAGTTTTAATTTCACTTGAAGAATAATAAATGCAAATGATCTCTTTCCTGCTCCTTTCTCAGCATGTTTGAATATTGCTGCTTTTATCTGAGAATGCATATTCTCTCTGTGCCATCCATGCATTTTGCTATGGCAAACATGAGTTAATGTTACTACCTAATTACTTGGCAGTTGCTGTAGAGAAAAAGCCATCTAATTTTGTGATAAATAAAATCTACAAGAGGGATGGGACAGAACTCCCTATTTTCACATTATGGTTTGAAGCAGTAATGAAAATGATACTCAAAAAAAAGGTAGATTGGCAGTTTTAAGGACTAGAACTGTCTCTGAAGATGATGGAATGGGAGAACAACCCTGTTTTTACAGTTTTTACAGTACTCCTCATTCTTGCCCAATTCACTTTTTAGGAGCTATTGACAACAAGTTGTTATTGGTCTCCTGTGTATTTAGACTGGCTCTATGAAGGGTAAAATTACAGCCGTTACAGAATTATCCAGCAAGTCATCTCCCCAGAAATTATTTTCATAGCAGGAGTTTTTGGGACACACAATTACTTCATTAATGTAATCCTCAAATTTTTTACCTTCGATATCACTGGAGTTAATTAGGTAATGCTGTGGCTGAAGGAGGATTCACTTTCTAAGGATTCATGCCATAAGCTGACTAGTCCTTATTGTTTCTTACTGACTGTGGAGTGTCTGATATGTGGTAAATCTGCATGTTTAGATGCCTTGCAGAAGGCCAAACAAGTGATTATCAGGGTTATTCTACATTAGATAGTGTTACACACCCCATGTGAACACACAGGGGGTACACACAGTAAAGAAACCATCCCAGACTGTGCTCTGTAAGAAATGAAAGCTGATATAACTTGAAATGCTTCAATAATTTTCTGACAGTAGCAAAGAAATGTACAGTAATGAGTACAAATTAATATGGCTTTGGGTTTGTTTAGTGAAAAAAAAACACTGCGTGGAAAACTCATTTTGGAAAGTGATTAGCAGTTATTAATAGGCATCCAAAGTGAAGAAAATAATTTGAAAGTGGGACAAAGGAGTAGTTCAACTTTGTGCAAAATTGCTTATCTATCTGGTGTAAACCCAAATTCTGCCTAGATTATCTATTTTGTATCTGAACTTATAGGAGATACTATCACTGTTGATAAAAATCTGCTTTTCATTAAGGGATTTATATTAGTATTTAGAAGGCAAATATTCTGGCTTTAATAGTACTGTGTGTTAATAAACACCTGTTGCACTTATCCTTGCACCACTTTAACTAGAAGCTGAAGGAAACCTGCATTTATTCTGCATGAAAACAGTTGCAGCCATCTCACTTTCCCCCAGGTATTAGAAGATAAAAATCATTTTTTAAGACCCCCTCCAATGACCATGATTCATGTTCAGTGGAAAGGTCCTCTTTATTTTGTAGTGGAAATCCAATATTGTTTACTTCAAAACAAAAGCCAAGAAAATTAATTCCTATTTTCTCTTTCAAGATGATAGATAATTCAGTGAGTAAATCATTATTGTGGTACCCAAGATGACATCACAGATTTATTAACTGAGATCATGATTATTTTGTGTAGCATAAGACATACACTCTCTCCATTTTGGTTTCCTTTTGGCCCAAGGAAGATGATGTAAATTTTCTATTTTTATATTGTATTGTTAGGATAATTAAATTGAATATTCTGTTAAGTAAATCATCACCATCACTACAAAATGGTAATAATAACATTATTATAACTGTTATATCTGCATTAAATTTATAGAGGGCATGATGAATTCAGATACCGTGGCTATCTTAAGAGAGAGACTTTTCCTAATCTTCTCTGACATCATGTTGAAAATTGTCAAGGGCAGTTCCTACTCCTTGTCCAATAAGTAGAATAAAGACTTTTTGCCCATCTGTTCCTAAGCTTGAAATGTCAGTTGTTTGTGTGTTGGTTGAAATACTTTCAATAAACAGAAAATATTTTATTGTGTATTAAATCTGCTGCAGCTTATTTGCATCTAGAAGGGAGGACAGAACAGTTACACAGAACAAAAAGTGGGTGGACTGAAAAAAGACCAAAAGAGTCATTAAAAGCATTACAGGAAAGTCAGGCTCCATAAGAAAGCAAATATGTCTACCTATGAATTGTCTCTGTTTATTAGAGCTTGCACTCATGTTCTGTAACAGAACTGAAGTTGGGGGCAGCAGGGGAAAGAAGTAAAGCATGTTATTAGGTAAAGGTTTGTGGAAGTAAGTTTAAAAAACAGATTAAGTCATAAGTTCTATTAAGGCTAACTTTGGAGTTTTCAGTAGCTTCTTCACTGACTACAGCTGACCTTAATATTTTCTGTTAAACTCCTTCCAGGGTAAATATTTTCATGGGCCTCTTGACAGTATCAGCAATCGCTGATCCTGGTGCAAGAGGTGAGATACAACAGATTTTGTAGTGTTTGCCATTGACATAACCACCCACTCCCTATCTTTGTTGGGAAGGACTAATTAAGAGCAAAAACCCAAAAACACTGGCCCAAACCAGAGAGTTTCATTTTTTAAAAGTAATTTTCCTTCAATAAAGTACTACCACAATATGTCTCTTTCTGGAGATTAATAAAAAGAAAAGAAAAAAGAACAGGTGAAAGATCAAGAATTTGTGTTTGTTGCTACTGCTTTGTTCCCCAAATTGCACCAGGTATAGGCTGGTCAAGCACTAATCTATTAAAGAACAGGAAATTCTCCTCAATAGAGCTTGCAATTTCTGGGACTCCTCCACTTGGAGTAGAACAGTTTTGACAATAAGACAAAAACTATAACCAAAGTAAGGGCAGGAAACAAACAAGATAAAATTATGTCCTCCACAGTGAAACCCTGGTGCAAAAATAATATTTACTGTAATTATAAATGATAAATGACTCCTTGTTTCTAAATTTGCTCTCCATAATGAATAAAAGAAAACATAAAAAATTCAGTGTTCTTTTAATGGAATAGACTGTAAAAGCTAGTTGTGATCACTAGTTGTGAACTGATTGCAGTGATTCTCTACGCCATACTGAGTAGGAATGGCCAGTCAGAATAAAAAATGATAGACATTTTTTAGATTAGCGTGAGAAAAAAAGTCACATTTACCAAACATTTGTTGCCATGCAGAGTTTATTTCAAAGAGACTTGAGCCATATTATCAGATGAGAAAGAAAACAACAAACCACAACCTTTCTTCCTTTCCAAAGACTTTCTTCTCAAGCGTCTGTATTTTTACAGAACCCAATCCAAACAGAGATCACCAAAGATCTCATGTTATTTGATGTTATGCAAAAACATGAAAAGCAACATGCTTCATCTTTGAGAAACTGTTTCAGACCATGAAAGGGGAAAGCAGTGACTCCTGAGGCAGTCACTTGAAAGTAAAAATCAAACAAAATGTAACAGGGTTTGTTTGTTTCCAGCTTTCATCTTTTATACCTCAATTACTACTCCTGTTCTCCCTCTGACCAATCATTACATGAGAGCAACAGATTTCTCCAGCTGGCAGTAACACACTCGGTACAAAACCAAACCACCACTTGCCAAAGCCTTGCTGACCCTTCAGCAATCCTCCCCACATGGATTTTCCTTGGCCTGTCTCAGCATTTTCTCTCAGTGCTAGTTCATTCACCTCTTGAGAACTGAACACCTGAAAACATTTTAATAACGGTAATTCTGGTAACACCTCATTGTGTTTTAACCCCAAATACACAGAAATATCACGGAGAGAAAAGATACAGGATAGCACGGAAATACATAATCCTCTTACTGCTATTATTCTACTGTTTGTCATTGTTACTTCACTAAAATATACAAATCTTAGAGGGACAGAAACAGTCACACAGGTGGCAAAGTAGTAAACAAGTATATAGGAAGGAATCTTATACTTTAGCATTCCAGTTACTACAATTTTTTTTTTGTGCGTGTGTTTTTTTTTGTGTCTGTAGAAACCACTCCCTGGTGTTTAGATTTTGTCTACTGGCATCAGCAGCTCAAGGAATGTGTGGTTTAGTTGCTTTGGGTATTCCTATTTGTGAAGGATTGTATTCATTTCACAAACCCCACACAGATAAAGCCGAGACAGCTCAACCAAAATAACATTGGAAATGAGCACAGGCACGTGTTTGACATCAACAGATAGCTCAGGTTAGAGTTTTATTAAAAAAAAAAAAATTGAAACACAGTTTGGTGTAATTAATGGCTCATTAGTGGTTGTGAGATCTGTATCTTCCATTTTGCCACTAATTTATTGAGTGGTTGTAGCTAAATTGCTTTCACTTTTACTGCTGCTGTTTACCCATTTTTTCCCTCTTTCTCATTCTCATCTATTTCACACTACAAAGTCTTTTAATGTGGTGTAATCTGAGTTCTCAAAGCTATAAAGCTTCCAGCTTACATTCTAGTACTGTAATAATTTCACTTCAGAGAAAAAAGACCATTTAAATGAACTCCAATTCTTCCTCTCATTTGTCTCAGTCAGCTCTTTGGCTCCCAACTGCTCTGCTGTTGGGCCAAAATATTGTGTTAGTATCTGTGATGCAGACTGGACTTGGTCACAAATAAGAAAGTATCTCAGAAATGTTGCCAATATTACATTTCCAAGTAAGTTATATGTGATAATCGGACAAAAAAATTATTTTTTAGGGATTCTGACTAGCAAATTTTCCCAGGTGCTGGGAGGTAAAGATGCTTGGCTCAAAAAAAAATCTCTATGATTTTTATGATGCCTGGCTCCTTTTCTTTTTCCCCAAGATCTTCAAAAAAGAATTTATGTAACCCTTGATTTATTTCCTTTTTTTTTTTTTTTTAATTCTATTAACTGAAGTTTAATGTTCTTATGTACAGGTTAACAGTAATGGACAGTCCTGTTGGATATCATGGCAAGGTGGTTAATCTTGTTGCTCTTAATCTATAATTAAAAGTGAGGAGCAGAATGAGGCATTCTGCTGACATTTCTTCCTCATCTTGAAAATCACTGATTTTTAGCTATTTAAGAGAATTATGCTAATTGACGTTCCTGGCATAATTCATATTTATATTAGAAGGTTTTTTTTCTCATTTTTTTGTTTCAATGTTTTTAGTATGTCCTACGTTCAGATTCAGAAGGAGAAAATCTGTGAAAGCCTGAGCCAGTGAAAGTAAACCTCGTGCTCACAAGCAAAAGTAAGATAATAGGACAAAGCATTCTCTTTTTAATTACACTGATTCTTTAAAGCTGCTTATTTAGAGAAATCTGTTACAGAATTACGTAGCTCTTGTGCACAATAAATATTTTGCCTTATAAAAAATGAATCATAGAACTTATTTTTTGCAAAGTGATACTGATTAATCAAACTAAGGTCAAATGTGACCATACACCGGTTGAGTAAAATTCTTGTCAGCTGATTTACCTGAATAAAAAGTTAAGAATGTAAAGAAGAACTGATTCAGTTTTAATAAATGAACACTAACAGAATATTGACAGAATATCTTCAGATGCTCTTTCCTGTATTTGTCCTGAATATATTTTGGAAAGACAGAATGATTTCTGTATGTGCATCAGAGCATCATTCACTGCTAAACTCCCTGACAGCTACTGCTAATCAATTCCAGGGCAAACAAAAAACACCACTGTATCATTTTTAACTTCAGTAAGATTTCACTTGCACCCTAAAGGAGAGCAAAAAGTTAATTGCTGTAGTAATTGCATCTTTGATCTGTAGGAAAAAAAAAAAAAAATCTGTCATTTACAACTGTTTCTCTTCATCATACACCGAATTAATTCACCTTGCAGTTCTGGAAGGTGTGGGCCTTTCATTGCAAAGAAGTCACTGATCAAGTAGTTTTCTTTCAGCTCTCAAATAGTAATTATACTTGAGTATATTTAGTGTATTTTCTGCTCTTCAAAGTTACCTGTCATTTTTCTGTGAAATACTGCCTTACAGCACGAAGGAGGAGAGAATTTTAAATTAAAACATATTCTTTGTTATTATTTTTAATCAGTAAAGAATATCACCATCTTTAATGATCAAAAAAAAAAAAAAAAGACAGAAAGAAAAAAGTTGGTTTTTTTCCCCCCAAAGAGCACTAGACATCTCTTACAAAGGACCAAGAAGACAATTTTGAAGCAATAGGGTGAAAAATGAAACATTTAGGATGAACACTAGGAATGTTGGTCTCTACTGATGTTGACATCTGCTGAATCCTGAATGGTCTCCCCGAGGAAATGGATGCAGCCCATTAAACAGAAACTGATTGCACATCAACACTTGATGAAATACTGCAATAAACAAGACAATATTGAATGTAATGACTGAAATCTGTACCTGTTTTCAAATACCTGAGAAGAAAGGAGGAAAAAACACCTACTTATGTGGCACATGTCAGAGCTTGGAGGGTGGGTGGAGGGAACTGAGCTGCATCCCCGCACACAGGCACTGGTGGGCTCTAAAATACTCCTGTGTTTGAAGACAAGCAAGTCCCAAAAGAATTGATCTCAGCATAAATTTCAGAATTTTGTTTTGAAGAGCCATTGCAGGAGAATGACTTCAACAATCGTTACATTGGATATTTTGTAATGCTGTCTGTACCGCAAAATTTTATCTTTCAGTATATGCAGTTGTTAACTTCACCCAGCTATTCTACTATATACTCTTAAATGTTCTATTTTCTGTAACAGGAATTTACATTAAAAAGAAAATGTAAAAAAACCAACTTGAATTACAAAACTACTGAAGTGACCCTGGGAAAATCAACTTTTTAATTTTAGCTTTACAATCTGTGGGAGTTAACTTCCATTAAACAGAAAAGACAAAAGTCCAGCTTCAAACATTCAAGCAAGTGTTATTTCCTTGTGTGTTATTTCTAATAGGACTATAAGAAGCCTGTAAAAAATGAACACCAATACAACATTATTATGCTTTAGGGAAGCCAACCCTCTAATATGAACAATTATTTCTCTGGTAGTGATTTTCATTGACCCTGAGGGATGGTTTTCTTTTAATTGCACCTAATGAGTTGGCTAGAATATCATCTCTCTCATTTCCACACAAATTTGCTGTTGTATAACTAGAATGCTGAAGGGATGAGAGAGAGCATAAACCAGCTCCAATTTCCACATCGTCAGAGCTATCAGCAAAAACACTTTCATTTAGGAAAGCTTTTCAGAAGATTGGAATTTTACTGTAAAATAGTACAAAGCAACTTTAACATGTAATTTCTCATCAGCACATTCTCAGATTTGTGTGCAAAGAACAAAAAATAAAAGGGAAAAGAAAGGTGAATGCACTTAGAATAATTTTGGATGCATTTATATGTTGCAGGATGATATCTTACTACCTCTTCAAAGCCAGGCATGAATTTTTACCATTGCCTCAGCACAGAGTTTCTGACTCAGAACCAGCCATACCCAGCCATATCCTCACACTGAAGACTCTTTTTCACTCCAGTGAAGCTGCTTTAGAATAGACTAGCTAAAGGTCTCATTCTGATCAAAAATCCAGTCAGTGAGGCAGCACTATGACTATTAATTGAGATAGAAAGTTAAAAATCTTAACTAGAATCACACAAAAAAATGTGTGGTAGTCATGGTTTGAACCCAAGTAATTTTAGATCCACATCAGCATCACTGGCATCAAACCTGAGATCTACTACTTTGCATAAGGATCAAGCAAAACCACAATAACTGAAGAACAAGCCAAAAGTTCACACTGATCTCTCAACATTTTTCCAGGGAGCAAAATTAAACAACAACAACCCCCCTGAAAATTCAGTAAGGACATTTGAATTTGCATACCAAAAATATCTTGAAATACTAGGGAATTCATATAGAAAATCAGGATAAATTTTCCCACAGACAGGCATTATCAGATCACTTCTTGTAAAGGATCTAAACTGTGCACAGCGGGAGTTCTTTTGCCAACTCGAACGATGGCTTTGAGGAACAAGTGAAAGACATGAACATTGTGGGATGACAACCAGCTTGTTGTTTTAATCAAGGGTTTGGAAGTTGAAATGTTGAGTGACTCTTGGAAAGAGTCTGATATCACAGCACAGGCAAATCTCTACTCCTGTGCCTTTTAATTTCTCTTCCTAAATGGTGTTCTTGGTCCTAAATTTCTATCAAAAAACCTGTAGATGGTGAAGGCATTTGTGGCAGCCTGAAATTTAACATCACTTGTTACAGCTTTGCTTTTGGTTAGGTATTTCTTGACTCTACTGCTTCTCTAACTTAATTTACTATGGTTTTTCAAGTGCCTGTCTTTACCAAAGTACCACTGAGATTATTTAACTTCACATCCCTTAAACTGTGTGTAATCAGGTGTTATAAATGTTAAGTATACTACATCTGGCAAAAGCAGAGCGTGCAGAAGTAATTGTCTCTCTCACCATTTTGTCCTCTAGCAAAGAAGAAAAGGACCATCATGGAATTGTGTTTAATACATTAAAATAAATTCTTTTTTTTTTCCAACCAGCATAAACAAGTGTATGTTTTGTCTCAGGGGAGTAATACTTGTTCGGTCACCAAAGCCATTCTCTCTTAATTGGTGTCATATAAAGACAAAACTCAGCATCAGTTGCCCACTGTTCATTTGAAGTAAGCATAGAAACAATTAAAAAGTGCAATTTCTCCCAGAGTGGGATTTATATATCAAAATTACATTTACCTCTGGACTTTAGCATCATTTTTTCTATTGCTTTAGGGCTGCATCTACGAAGTGATTTGGAGGTTTATATTTGACTTTAACTTCGAATCATGCATTTATACTGAAAAAATAATCTCTATTTTTGACCATTTGCTGGATTCCCTTTGAATTTGGTTATGTCTAATTTACACTGGCTTTCTCTAAATAATTGTATAAAATCTCCCATGTGAGTGAAAAACATAGCTGAACAAAGATTGATGAGAGAAATAAAATCATACTGTGAATGAATAGAAACAAAGGATTATTGTCAAGGCTTCTTGCAAATTTGCCAATCCTTGTTAACTGTTTATGGAAAACTGAAGACTTAAAATTAATGTGATTCACGCTTTGAAGAAAATGAGAGCATCTGTGAATACATGTTTGATAGCTAAAGAATCAACTGGAAAATCAGGTTTAAGTGATTGTATGTATGAAACACTGCATTAGGAAATAAGATTAGAGGTCTCACTGTATTTGAAGTGGATTTATCAGATGAAATATTATTGACTGACATAACCAGTGATAAAATTGTGATTAAACTGTATCTCTTCAGCTTTTAGAAGTGGTGATACGAAGCTGCCTACCTATCAAGGACAAGAGATGAAATTTTGCATTTGAGTGTGTTTAGGGAGAAAGTGGGTGTGAATTTATTCCAGGACACAGGTGGGATTACACTGGTGAGGAATGGTGTCCTATTGACTTGTGCAGAAACTCATCTGAGTGAAATCACTGCCTGCCTCGGGCATGATAATAAGGCATCAAAACTTGTCATGTAATATTATTCCTTTATGATGAAAAGCAGGGAAGTGAAGAACAGCAGGTGGTCTCAGTGCAACAAAGTAAGTAAGGCACTGCTTTGAATAGTGACAAGATATTCAGTAGATGGCATTTTTGATACAGTAGGTGTCAAAAGACATTTCCTGCCTTCCACAAAGTTTAGCTCAATCATTCCCAGCTAGACATGGTGTCCTTGTAGTTGGCATTCTTTGAGGCAGGATTTTCTTCTGTGAATAAAAGTGGGCCTGCAGAGTTTAATTACGTGCCCCGTGTCAGGCATTTTTCATTTATGTTCATTTATGGTTGTCAGCAGCAGTGCTACCTCACGGCAGATCCAGGATGGGGGGTGGTCAGGTTGTACCTTCCTGCACAGCAAATGTGACGTTTTTGGGTTCTGCTAGAGTAGATATCCTTTGTGAGCACTTATGCCTGTCTATTTTGTATTTTTCCAATACATTCGCTTCAGGGATGCTTGTAGAAAACCTCTTATGTGAGCTGCAAACTCTGCAGTTCAGGTGAATTGTGAATCATTGCCCCCAGCTGTCCGCTGCAGTAAGTCAGGAGGACTGAGTGCAGATACCCACAAAATGCTGTGGTGGACTCTCTGGGAAAGGGTTAACTTCACTGGCCTCACAAAACTCAAGAGGTGGCAGAAGACTCAAGAGGAGGGATGGACCTCGGTCTCTCATTATTTGAATTAAAATATAAATGTCACAGAATATCTTCCTTCTTTCAAAGAACTCATCAGATTAATGAAACTATGATCCTCCCATGCTCTCCAAAGTTCCTTTCTTTACAGCTATTTCATTTTTTTTCCCTCTTATCCAGAAAACAACTGAGCAGAATGTGCTTTTTAAAAATCAAGCTGTCTAAAATATTTGATAAAGTTCAAAATTGCAGAACTTCCTCTGTCTGGAGAGGTACATTTATTAGAGCTGAATGCTCCATTGATCCTTGTTCAAAAGACACAAAAGAAGTTAAGTGCCAGTTCTTTAGAGACTGGAATTCATCAATCCCACATATAACTACACTCTGAAAACAAAAATGAGACGAAAGTGAGCCTTTGATATCAGCTTCTGGGCTGCAAAGGGGCTTCTAAGTAATAATGGAATTTTCTTTAAAAGTTGGTATCTTACGGCACAGAGAGGAACAGGCATTGTAAATTAGGAGTCCTGCTAGCTCAGTACTAGCTCCAAAAGCAGAGGGACCTCCCCAGGTTAATGATCTGTGTTGTTAAAGACCATCAGACTCCATTTGTTCTGGATCTCCCTTTAGAAAGTTTCATTTTGTTTCTCGGGGCTTTTGCATCTGAAAGGAAGGTAAGAGTTGTTTCCTATTCGCCTTCTCGTACTTCTTTTGCTAAAAAAATAAAACACATGTGATGTTTAGAAGTAATTAAAATGAATTTAAATTTTAATTTAAACTCGTGGGTGCTGTTCCACAGTATTTCTGCTTATTCATCCCCCTACAGGCATGACCTTGACCATGAAATACATAGAGGAACATTTAGACAAATTCACCGATGAGGAAACCTTGCAGTACCTCATTGCTAAGGTTACCTCATGTCATAGCTCATTTCTGTAAGCCAAGCCTTGCTGTCTGTGATAATGAGAAAAGAGCTTTGCAGTTTGTAGGGAATGTCATTTCCTTCAGGAGCTCCCAAGAGCAGGGCTGTGCTAAGGAAAGGCAAAGCTCCTTCAGTGTTTTCAGGCAATCTCAGCTGGTTTTGGCAGGATAGAAGATAAATTTTGTCACATTTCCTAGAATAAAAGGAAAGGTTTGTCATGCTTTTCAGTCTTTTTGTTAAAGACTAATCTGTGCAGAGAGAGAGAGAAAGAAGCAAAATCTCACTGAGTCACGCAGTGAAAGAGAGGTTTGTGAGGAAGCCTCAAGTAATCTCCACTTTAAGGTTCCTGCACCTTTTCTGTACCCAGATCCAGTGTGAAAAGGCAGCATTAGCACATCAGGGTAGCTCAGGTCTGGCCACACTTTGGCCACTTCAAGGTATGACTGGTTTATGTTTATTTTATTTTCTTTTCTTTTCTTAAACCCACTCCATTTAATCACTTACATCTCATTCCAGGCAGATAAGCTCCACTCAAACTGTTGACAGCATTGTACACACAGTTGCCAACTTGTTGAATGGGAAAGCTTTTAGTGAGAGAGTTCACTTGGTTTCAAGTGCTATTGGAATAATTTATCTTGATCACAATCCTATTTCACTGAACTGAGAGGTGGTAGGAATCTCATGGAATACCCACGCCAGGGGGTCCCTTGAACTTGGAGAAAATAACAAAAGGTTTGGGATCTACAGAAATATTTTCAAAATATATTGAAATTGACTACTGGAGAGAACAATTCTTTTTTACTTCTTGTCTTTCAAAGTAGGTGGACAGCTCATTTTTATTGTCACTATTGGCTATCCAAAAGGACATCTGGCGTGCTCAGATGTCAATGCAATCTGACAGTGCTCTCCAAAGAGAGTTGGTCACTGTCTCTTCCTGTGATATGGAAGGGGAAATTGGAACAAACTTGTTTTCTAGTACTTTTCAACAATAATGTATTTTCTGGCACAGTTTTAGAAGAAGTATGATTTAAGACATCAGCATCTTGCAAGGATTCGGCCTGAGAATTAAAATATATTTTACTTAATACTCAGTTTATACACTGAGATAGCATGGTGAAAGATTAGTGAAAGAGGATTGAAAAGAGGTTAATTTAATACACTCACAGCTTGGATTGCTAACAATAAATATGATTGATGAGGACTGGCTCACAAAGAAGCAGAGCTGTAGTCAGCATAGACCTTGCAAAACAACTTCTAGTTTCTCCCAAGAGGGAAAGAGCTTTTTTTTGTCCTAATTCAGCCAACTGGACTCTAAAAGCTTTATGATAAAAGTCTTTCATGTACTTACTTTCTCTTTCTTCACATATCCTTTTTTTTAACTCAAAAAGAGGTTTATAAAAACAAAAACTGAAAACAAATTTTAAAATGCTTTTGGATGATTCATTGGGTTACACACTTTACTTTTTAACTCCACGTCTGTTTCTTGAGAGCACTGAACTCCAAATATTATAAACAGGTAATAACTGGTGTGAAACGGAAATGGACAATATAAATAATAATTGCCACCTGACAGTTCAGAACTTTGTTACACCAGATGTGCCTAAAGCTGCCATCCCTGAGGAATGGCTGCACTGTTGCTGAGATTCAAAAACCTTTTCTCCTGCATCAACACCATAGACTGTGGAGAAGGAAGAGAACCATCCCTGTCAGTTTGGTCTTTATTCTTGCCAAGGAAAGCAGTTCTCCAGTAATAGCTCTCCATACACTCACAAACCCAGCTACTACAAGCAGAAAAAATAAAAATAGAAACAAAATGCCATCGACTGAAGGCACAGAATAAGAACCAGATGGTTACTCAAAAAAAAATTATGAAAACAAAGGCAAATAACTTCATTAAAAATCATTAAAATACTTTGATCAGGATAATTACTTGTATATATTTGTAAATAACTGCATTAAATTATGCATTTTATCTGTAGGCTGATAAGTCCACTCTATTTGGAGTCTCTGTTTTTGCTAATTTTAGGTGCTAATGTTTTGGATGTTTTGCAAGTGTTCTGCAGAATGTCCTCCTACATAAAGAGACACATATTCCATTTTTCATTTCGGCCTGGTATATACAACAGAACTGCACAACTGATTTGATGCACAGTAATGATATCACACTTTCTTTATCTTTTTCTGAGGTCTCTGATTTTTCATAACATTATTGAACCCTGAATCATGGCTGTATTACTAAAACCAGATAAAGCACAAACATAGTACAAATTTTTCCAGATTCCTTAAAAAAAAAAAAAAAAAAGCTCAGAGACTAAGACAACAAACTGATGGCCTAATTTCTATTATGATAATAAGAATTAAAACCAGGTAACCATATGAGCCCAGCAGAGGCCTCAGGTGACACATTGGCTCATGGCTTGGACCAAGAGAGGCAATAGCGCTCCTAGAGTAGTCTGTGCCTGGGGTGATCCCACCACCAGTTCAGACTTTAGGGAAGAGATGCAAAAGAAATGTGAAAAAAACAAACAAACAAACAAACACAAAAAACTGATTAAGAAAGCCCATATTTCCTTGTCAATCCACAGAACTTAACTCAGGCAATGGACTTGGCATCCAAATAGACTGAGAAAAGAAAAGACAGTGTTTACCAACTGTGGAACAAGCAAGGACACAGGCAGAACATGGTGAATAAATACAGAAACCTGAGTTTACTTTTAAGCAGTTGCTCTACCAAGTTAAGACTAGACCTATTTTAAAGCTGAACAAGGGCAAAAATGGATTTTGTGTAAACAGGAAGCTGAATGACTGATACTCCCTCGTAAAAGGTATGAAAAGAAACCCCAAACATTAATTACTGTTATATTATCCAGATAACACCTACAAAGAGGTCAGACAGGAAAACTCTGTGATTTGGCTCCAGGGAAAATCGAAAGATTATAAAAATGGATTTTAGCAGTCATTCAACCTCAGTGAAAGACAGAAGCCACACAATCAAAACCCTGAAAGACCAGATTCCAAAAGAGCTGATGAGAATCTGTGGTGAAACATTTGCAGACTTTCTCAAAGGGACATACACTGGGTACTGAACAATCTTGCTGACAGGCCATGAAGATTAATTTCTAGCACTGCAAAAGAAGCACTCAGGAACACACTTTTTATCTGACAGTGTTGGGGTCTTCAAGCTGATGCCCAGAAAAGCAGCATAGCTGGTTCAGAATCTAGTGGAAATTGGTATGTGCCATTTCAATGACTGTCCCATTTTGAGGGCTCAGAGAAGTATTTTATACCAGTACTTATAAGGATTAGTTTGTGCAAACTGTCTGCTCTGCCCTGAGCTACTGGAAAAAGTGGCAGAGGACTAAAATGCTTCAAGCCTGAGAAAAGCCTGAGATCATCAGATTCACCTACAACACACAAGTACAAAACGCTGCCCTGAACTGGTTCATTGTCACAGTGAACTTCTCCATTTTGCAGCTTTGTTTAACTTAAGGCAGCCACAAGTTTACTCTATGAGTCTGCCAAGTTATACTGTAGTCTGTGCCATTTCAGAGGAAAATTGCTTCTATTCTGCCATCAGAACTGCAAAATTTTTAAAAATGTAAATGCCTTACAGACTACAGAGAGAGATTGCATCAGTAATGTAACTTGTCAACTGCTGACAAAACACACAAAATCCCCACACTCTCCATGCCACAAAAAGCTCTTCAACAACAGGCCAGTTCCTATTACTGAAGTAGGTCAGACCCCTGAGAAATGTTCAGAAAGAGAAGGAAACAGGTTGCCCAGAGAAGCTGTGGCTGTCCTAGCTCTGGAAGTGCTCAAGACCAGGTTGGATGGGACTCAGAGCAACCTGGGCCAGTGGAAGGTGTCCCTTCCAGGCAGGAGGGTTGGAAGGAAATGATCTTTAAAGTCCCTTCAAGTCCAGGCCACTCTCTGATTCTATGAAACAAGGCAGATTGCTGGTTAGAATAACAACCAATTCACCCATGCTTTCCTAATAGGACTTACTTCTGAAAATGTATCAGCCCATGGTGTTCTTAATGGTGTTTGTTCAAACATAGGCAGATTCATTCCAGTTTTCTGAAAGTGGTTCCCAAGTGAAAACAAGAAATGTAACACCTCTTAAGTCAAGAGTCAGAGAGCAGCACTCACACACTGTCAACAGGTGAAAACAAATCCGAAAGGAAGCAAAAAAAAAAAATCTATCAAATTCACAGCGGGAAATTTCTGTCGACTAGTGTGGAAATTAGACAAGTAAAATATAACAAGAATGCTCCGATGTGCTGTCTTCCTTCTTTCCTGTGATCGTGAAAACAGCCTTTTCAGGTAGTTGCAAAAGGTTGTGTTGGCATTGTCTGTCTGAAGGGCAAGGCCTGATGTGTGAGCCAGATCTCACTTCTGGAGCTCCACTTTTCCCAAGGAGATAATGAGAGCATGTGTCCAAGTCTGGCCTAAGCATGCAGAACCACTTATGAGTTCCTAAGATTAGGATTTTCACATGAATTCAAATTTAAACTAAGTGACAAAATACAAATAAATGGGATTTTTTACCTACAAAACATATGCAAAGAGCTATGCACAGAAAACGTGCTATTTGAAGTATATAGAACTGCTGGGATACACAAAGGTAATTTATGATTTAAAAGAGATAGTTTAGGATGAAAAGACCTGCATTATTTCAGCCTTTGTTATTCACCTCCCAGCACCTAAACTGGGAAACATGGTTGCAGATAGGAAAAACATGCCATGTATTTCAATGCAAACCAAACATACACACCAAATCAAGTTCCAGAATCCCTGTTGAAATGACCCTTTCAGTCCCAAAACACTGGCCCTGTGGGACAACGCTGCTTTTTTCCTCCCATAAAATCAGCTATTGTTATTTTAATTGTTGATTCTTAAAGTTAACTCCGAAAACGGGGCATTTTGTCTCATTTGCATTCTGAAAAAAACTTGAACCATTTATATACCAAGAATAAAATGTCTGTTTTTCAAATTCAGATTACGTGATTGTGGATTCAGGCCTGTGCTCTCTGCATGGAAATCTCTCACTGAAGTAAGTCTCTGTTTATTTGGCATCAGAAGCTAGATGGGATTATACCCACATTGCTTTTGGAAGTGATTCTACAACCTTTCTGCATGAAATAAATGAGAATTCCAATCTTTCTGTTTATATTGGTCTGGTTTCTCCTCATTTTCCTAACTAAATAGGAGCATGCAGGCGAGTTGGATGATATATTCCTGGTAATTCTGGGTCTCACTGTGCCAGGTACTCTGAAGCCCATCTGAGCTCATTCACAAATAAATGTTTTCATCAGTTTAAAAACATCATTTCAGCTTGGAATATCACAGTTATATCCTATGCAGTTTTCCAGATAAATATCAGTCTTTCTACATAGCATTTTAAACAGATATATGGGTGAAAGTATACTATAAAAAAAATAGGAGAGTTATTAAGCAAACTTCAAAATGAGACTATTTGCGAATAAAATACATGAAATTGCCCTTTTTTACCTTAGGTGAACTCAAACATAAGCCCCTTTTTCTGCAAGCTTAAGAGCTGAGAAAAATCTCCCAGGGAAACAGTCCATTATAACAAAATCCTCTGTCCCAGCCTCCTTCTCGAATGACCTGCTGTCCTGTCCCTCTGTTGTACCAGCTCCTTGTCTGCTGAGTCCTAATTTTCTGAACAATATCTGAGGTTTCTCAAGCAGCTCAGAAAACTGAAAGTGAGAGGAGAATTTAATTTAATACTCTTGTCATCACCCTGCAGCAGAAGTGCCTCACAATGGAATAATGCACAGCTCTCACTTCACTCCAAGCCTCTGTTAAAAATCATCAGGGCCCCAAAACAGTCAGGTGTCACATTTAATGTATTTGCAGTCACATTCCAAACAAAGAGCTCTGCTGAAAGAACGAGCTAAAAATTCCTCTGAATCAAAGTATCCAAATCTGTACTTACAGTCCACTTTGGACTGCAGAAAAGATATTTCTTGAAAAGGTTGTCTAAACAGCCCACCACCTCTGTTTAGACATTAAAGCATCACTCTTTTTTTTTGCAGGGAACTCAGCACAGTACTAAGGGCAAGGCTCTGCTTTTCATGGCTCATCATTACTTTCCTGTAAACAGAATTAACAATTTAAATTTTTCAGGAAGTCTAACCATATTATTGCCACTGGGACATGAGCAAAGAGGTTCTATAAAATCTCCACTCTGTGTGACGTGTTCCAAAGTTGTACCAAATCTCAGACGTGATTGCCAAGCCTGGAAGACAGTACCTTTTTTAATAGCTTAAGGTAGACTGAAGGCTTTTATAGCTGAGCTATAGCAAGAACACAGCAAAACTCTAAAATTTATTATGAGTACAGGTCAAAGTAATCTTTCGTTTGTCAAAAGATAAGTTTTATCTCCCCACGACCTGGTTAAAAAAATTCTGTAACATCTTAGTATTCACTAGGTACCTTAAAGTAATTGTAAACTATTTGTAAATTACTTTGTTTGGAATTTTAAGACTTTATTTTAAACATTTAAGATCTACATTTAAGGCCTTGCATATAACCATTCCCACTTTATGGCACCTTCTTTATGGTCCTAAAAGTTTATTTCTCATGTACAGAGCACAGAGAATACCTTGGAAACAAAAAGTTCCAAAGTAAGGTTTAGTGCTTTTAGAGTGATTTTCAGTGGTGTTCAACACGTGACATTTTCACTGTAGTTGGTATAAGCACAGGCCTGGTGAATCAGATCATTAAATCTCCCTGGTTATAACCTAGGCAAGTTTCCCATTCTCTGTGTTTCTTTCAAGAGACATTAGGATGATAAGGGTAGTTCCGGCACAGAGAAAGGAATGAGCATATTGACATTTATTACAGCAAATCAATATACCAGATATCTGCAATTAATTAAGTCTTTAGATTTACTGGGCTAATTGTACTTTCTTGAAAAGTAATTGTTTCCCCTGTGTACTTAGATATGATGCTAAGAAACAAAGTTATATCTGTGAATGTACTCACTAACTCAACATCCCATATATTCATTTTCCTTGTGTTAATTCTCAGTGACGACACACCATTCCTTTACTGACAGGTGATATTATTAAATATTTAGCTCACAGAGTAGATAATTGGAGTATTTCTGCTGCCAGTGTTAATTTACTCAAGCTGGTGATTCATGCTGATCCACATGAGAAAAACTGTAACTAAATCCACACTTTAAGCCACGGGAATCAGAAGCTGAAGCAGAAGAAAGAAATTGCCAACTAAACTACACAGTTGCAGGGAGATAGAACAAAGGCACCTAAGCAATTCATCACATTGGCTTCATGCACATTTTAATTTATTGTGCACTTCCACTTGGGATGCACAGTGCATCGTTGGACTGCATCATGTTATTTCTTTTTTCAAATTCTAACTCTCTAAAAATGTAATGTATTGCTTAAATTGAAAGTTAACTTAGATATTTTGTATAGAAGATGTTTGGGGACTGATTTAGAATTGTGCATATGACCAACACTTCATCCAACTTGTGCTGCTTGGGATACCCATACAATAGCAAAGACTTCGTGTGCTATTAAGGCATGAAAAAATCAGGCTATTGCTTAGAGGAAAGAGCTAATCCAACAATATGCAAATTCTTAAATGAGTCGTTTTTCTTTAACACTGTGTAACAAACCAAAATCAAATTCTCCTACCTCCACACTTACTCATTTTCTTTAGGGTCCCTGTGTTGTATCATAGATTGAATATAGCTCAGAAAGCTATTTAATATTATAAAATTGAATGGATTTTAATTCTGTAAAGCTGCAAACCAAAAACTTCAGCCCACACATAGTCCAGTGGCATAGATGAAGTCGAGTGTTACACACCTAGAACTGACATCCACTCCCTCCAACCAGTCCATGGCCTTTTTCATATGCAGCCACAATAAGTGTAGCAAGAAAAATGAACATTATAAGAACACTCCAAGGATTTATTCTTCTCAATACAAAGGTAAATCTTCATCTATTCAGCATATTGTTTTATAACTGGAGGCCTAACACACTAGGCAGGTGCCACAATCTCTCTGCAAGGGCCAATAGCTCCTGACAAAGAGACAGCAAAGCCTCTTCACTTCATACATGTTTTCAAGGCAGTTGAAGAGACAACTGCAGTTTCACCATCTACAATTTGATTGTTTATAAGTTGGTCTATGTTTTTCTGTATTATTTGGAAGTGTCTGTGATACCCTCTTCTTGTTCAGACACTGGAAATGTTAATCTCACGTAAATGACTGCATGAAAACATGATTTAATGGATCACTTCATCAGGATACTGTGGATGCCTCATGTTGCTGGTGAGCTGTCCCTCAGTGCATCAGTGGTACAAAACAAAAGATAAACTCTTTCTTCCCTTTTCCCTCTCTGTTGAATGGATATCAGGTCAATGTTAGTCTGGGTTTCTTTCAGACTGAAAGAAAAAAACAAAATCTGTTTTAATTGTTTGGTCATCTGCCCTGTGGAGGGTATTTTCATCCTTTCAACACACACTGCAGTCATGTTTTGTGAACACTGCTGATCAACATGACTACTATCTGCCACTTTAGTTTTGTCAGCAGGCTGATATACTTGTTTATGTATTGATTTTTTTCTTGAAGTTGACATCCTTCTATCAAACAGTCACAAACCTGACGTTTCATATTTAAATAACTGCAGAGTCATTAATCAGAAAGTAATGCATGATAGTAATTTATAGAGAACACAAATATATGCTTGAACATTTTTATACCTCTCTTGTGATGGTTTTGGTCTAGGCCTTCCTGGTGACCAGTTTGTAACCAAGGAAGTGGCCAAGTACCCAGTATTCCATACGATTTTTACGTAAACCGGAGTATAAATGAGTTGGAGATTAGAGGTCTCGCTCTCTTCTCTTCCGGCGAGGTTTGGGAACAGTGGGTCCCTGTGTTGGTCTCGCTTATCTAAGGCTGAGGCCTGCAGAATCCACTGTCCTGCCACGTGGAGGTTTGGAGAGTGCTGGCCGTGTCTGCCAACCCTGCTGTTTTAAGGGACGTGGTGAGATTTGTTTTACTAGTTATTTTACTAGTTCTCAGGTTTGATTGTGCATATCTATTCGGTGTCCCTTTTTGTTCCCTCTTGTCCTTTTTTCCCCTTTCCCTATCCCTTCGGGGGGGTGATTCCCTTTTACTGTGTATATAGCATCTTAACTGTATATAACTGTGATTTATGTAAATATATATATTTTTATATGAGCAGCTTGACTTTGGGTTCTTTAATTTTTATAGTTTTTTTTTTTTCTTTCTTTACCCTAAGGGAAGAGGGAAGGGGGAAGGGAGGGCTGCAACTGGAAGTTTGGGCATTTGGCAGGGAGCCAAGGTCCAAACCATCACACTCTCTGAACTACAAAGTGATGATATAGCACCCATTATCAAAGTTTTTTAATTTAATTTCTGATAAAACAGTAAACAATGAGACAAATAGCTGCAGGTGAAGCTGCTGCTTGGTAGCCACTTCAGTTTGACTCTCCCTAACATTTGTATGACATCACATCCATAATTTATAAATTCCATAAAAAGATACATGGAAAAAAAGTGAGAAGCTGTGTAGTTGTGCAGGGAGAAGAAGAGAGGGAGATGGTTCTTGGGAAGCCTGGAATTATTTACCAATAAATTGTCATTTGAAAAACAGCAGGTGACAAAGGGTAATAAATGTGCACAATTAGAGGTAAAATGTGACATCTTTAGAAAGCCAGATTATAAAGGTCAGTGCAGTCTAAGGTCAACTGGGAATGTTTCACTGCAGTAGCACATGTTTAAGATGCTCAGGTAAACAGGCAACAGCTCAAAACAAATATGTGGTTAAATGAACAGCTTTGGGATGAGATCTGTGTCAGAACCTGAGTGAAGTAATAATGTGCTGGAGACAACACTCTCCATATGTCTCATATGTCCAAGCACAACAACATGTCGAGATACCACACGTGTCAAGGAACTGGGACACTGTGAAAATCTGTAAGTAGGCAATTATGTATTATCAGGCAGCTGAAAACCCTTTGATTTGTTCTAACCAGGAAATTCTTAATCCTGAGAAAAACAAAACACTCAAAGTCCATCACAGGAAAGCTGGAATGCATGACTGAAGGAAAATCAGTGCTTGTAAGCTTGAGTGTAATAAAGAAATATGTTCAGGAAAAAGGTATTCCCTTGGTTTCCTCTTCCTGAAGGCAAGTAAAGCTTCCTACGCAGGGTGAGAGATTTAATCATAAAATAAGGGGAAGAAAATAGAGAAACACTTGTTATAATAACTTTTGAATAGCATCCAGCTACCTTTGGTTTTAAAGGACTGACTGACTTGCTCTTGACTCTGTATTACAAGTTTGTTGATTGTTCCCTTTGGAAGTGAAACTGCTTTTTTGATTAAAATAAAGTAAAATAGCTTTTGCCTGTTTTGTATTATGATTGTTCTAAAATCCCCAGTGAACTATTCCTATCCTTGATACTTAAAATGCAAATTGACATGGGGATCCAAAAAAGTATTTATATTACAGCAATTAATAGTTGCAGATAGTTCTACACAAGCACAGTTGTCAGAACTACAGTTCCCTCTGTGCTAAGGAAAAATATATGAGTAGGACCCGCAAAAGTTAAAATTCTTTTAATAATTAGTGAAGTGATAAAATGTAGAACTAAGTTATGTCCTACGGTTGTAAGCCATAAAACCAAGCCATAAATGTAACTGTATCAATTCCCTATTTCTTTTTTAGCCTATAATAGTGTAAAATACATGGAAGTAACTGCCTAAAGGAGAATGAATGCATGAAATAATGCATTATTTAGGTCATGAATTCTTTTCTAGAAATTTGTGTGCTGATGTTATTAGACTCAAGAGTCAATCTCAGCTGGAAAATGCAGGTCAATTTTTTTGGCATGAGTTTCATACTTTCTGTTTTTCTGCCCAGTATAAAATATACACAGTCTTGCTTCATCAGCTTCCAGTAATCCTTTTCTCATCCTTCACCTCAGTCTTTTTTTTTTTTTTTTTTTTTTTTTCCCTTGGAATACTTTTTATGATATTAAAGATTTCTGAGTCAAAACAACAGATCAACAGCTTCCTACCTCAGTATATTTGTTAGTTATCCATTATCTAGTACTCCATTAAGTTTGATAGATTTATTAAGCTGTCTTTTCAAAGAGCAGTTTCATGGCAGTTTTGCTATTCTGGAGTGGAATTTGTCTATCTCCCCTTCGTCTCTATTATGACAGTTAATTTCCGCTTTTCTCAGATATGCTTATTTTCATTTCCAGCAGTTTTCCTGCCTCCATCCTCATGCTCCCTGTTATCATTCTCACTGAAAATTGAGTGAATGCATTCCTTTAGTTCAGGTGCAGTATCTTGATCAGCTCCAACCTCATCCTTGTTGTCAAAGCACGAGCACACCATTTTATCTCATGACCAAAATACCTTTTTTATCAGCTTTAATTTCCCTTCTAAAATATAATTGTGTTTGCCTTTTGACAATTATTGCTTAAGCCTGACAGTCCCTCACCTTTAAGACACAGCTTTCTGGAACACACACCTTTCTCTGTGAGCCTCCTGTAATTTCCTTTATATCCTCTCTCTGAGACGGCAACTTTTCCCTTTAGGGGTATCTTCCCACTCCCTTCTGGAGTACAGTGGAAAGTGGCAGTTCACCCTAAAACTGAATCAGCACAGAAAGTAACATTCAGTTTGAGCTGATGGTCTTTCTAATGGGTTTGTTGCTTAACTGAATTCCCAAAAATAAGTTAAGATGCACAAGGTATTTCCCTGTGAGAAGATCTGGAATTAGGAGAAGTTTTTGTGAGCATAATTTAGATTGCCCTGAATTCAGATTTTACTGCAAGTACCTTTAGGTCCTACATCTCATTTCGTAGCTGATCTTCGGTATTTATTCTAGCTTTTGTCCAAGTAGGAAATGTTGAATAGCACAGTAGAGGAAAAGGTGTTCTTTATTGGTTTTGGTTTGGTTTTGTTTGTTTTGTTTTTTGTTTTGTTTTTTTTTTTTTTGTGACTTACGTGCAACTCTACACCTCTGAAGAAAATACTACCCATACATTTTTAAAATAAATAGCAAAGGAAACTACCTAAATAAATATCCAAAAGGCGTTTTCTAAATAAATATCATATCAAATAAAGGAAGATTCTGTGACTCTCTCTCTAAAGGTCCATCACGCTGAACAATGACCCCCTAGGAACTGTCAGTTCTACTGGTGTCAAACCAAAGTACAACACTGCATTCTCCTTCCACTCTCCTGCCACCCTTATCACTGCACTAACAGAGAAACCTACTTTTCAGATTACAGATTTTCAGATTTTCTGGAGCACCTCTCTTCAAGGTACACTGTTAGTGTTTTGCCTCCTATTTTGATTTTTGCCATAATAAATCTTTATAACTTCAGATGCCAGCAGAGATGCCCTCACTGAGGAATTTCACCCTGGGAAGCCAGATGGAAATAATTAACCAAGGACTCAGATACAATGACTTGTGTTTCTTATAGTTTGTAATCCTAGGTTGCCAAACGAACATCTGAAAGTAAAATTAATTAGAAACAGAGTTCAAACCTGTCATTATTACATGATCTTTAAAGAGAGAAAAAGACCAACAGAAAGAGAAGAGGGGAATTGCACAGCAGAGATTTCTAGACTGTTGCAAATTTCTGCTTTGAGGGATCAGAATCTCTTTAAGCTTTTGTCCATTATTAATAAAGATCCCCCAGCCAGGCAGAATGCCTGCAATGTTGGCACCCTCCTGCCTGCCTCTCACAGCTCCAAGTCCCCTGCACCTGTTCAGTCCCCTCTCTCCTTGCCACTTGCTTTCTAATTTCAGCCCCAACAATATTTAGAAATTGTCTTAGACAGAGAATTCCAGGGTGCCCTTTTCCTGTTTATCAGAAAAAAACAAAAAACACAAAAACAAAACCCCACAACTGTTGTATGGTCTTGAATGTAAAATTGAATTGTAAAAGTTGATTCCTAAAATCTTGCATGTTTGAAAAGAAGTCTCATAAACTAGTGAACAGTGAGCCTCAGATTAGAGAAATCCTGGAGCAATTTTTATACATGGAAATATCATCCAAGTCCAGTCTGTAATAATAATAAAAAAAAAGTCTGTGATTTCTTGTTCTTTTTAACCTTTATAAAATATGTTTGTATTTTAATTTAGCTTCAGTTCCTCCAAGAATCTTACAATGAAATTAATGAGATTTAAAAAAAAAAAAATCCATGGAAATACATTTAATGGATTTCCAGAGACAGCCTGGGCTGGGTAACTGATGGTAAATGTCCTCTGCTGAGCCAAGTCCATCCCTGAGAATACGACAGCAGGGAAAAGCAGGCAAGGAGAATACCACTCAAGTTCCCTGCAGCAGCACAGGCTGATCCCTCAAATTTTGAGACAAGCAAAAACCAGTGATGTTCCTCCCAGTGCATCAGAAGGAAGTCAAAGATTTGCTGTTATAGAGGGAAACAATTAAAAAGTTGATATTCAGAAAAACCTGTAGGAAAAGAAATGCCCAGAAAATCTGTAGGAGGAAAGAGAAATCCCTCCTTTCAAAACTTTTGATCTTTGTGCAATCTCCTTCACTATTTTCTGTATTTTGAGAGTTCTTTTTTGCCAATAGTGCTCTTGTAAGATTTAATTTTAGAATGGCATACTGAGAATCCCATGCCCCACCACATAAAATCATCCTCACCATGTATTTGTACATACAAATATATACATCTTTGTATATTTCAATATATTTTCTAATATTCACAATATACATTTATTTCTAATTCTTGTGTTAATTGGAGTGGAATGCTGTTTTCCAGGAGGCTTGCACAAAAGTAACAAACTTTAAAACAGAAGTCCTTCTTCAAAGGTCTTTTTTCTTAGGAAAGATATTCCCAAAACAGTCTTAGGTACCTTAGAACCTATAAGTGCTTTATTTAGGTGGAAAAGCCAGAAGTTACTCGCACGTCATTTACTTTCCTATCCATCTGACAACATCCACAGATGAGGCATGGAGTGGAAAACCCAGGGGCACCACAATAGATGCAAAAATCCTTCTGGATTAGTTAATTTAATGCACATCAGCAGTTTAGGATAAACTCACTGACCTTCTGTACAGCCAAGTCACATCTACCACCTGTAAAATGAATTTGTCAATCCCTGCTAGAGCTCCTGAGCCATAATCTGAACCAGAGAAGAAAAGCACTAAGATAAAAACCATCTAAATC
Source organism: Pyrocephalus nanus (assembly GCA_038380795.1). Lineage (NCBI taxonomy): Eukaryota > Metazoa > Chordata > Aves > Passeriformes > Tyrannidae > Pyrocephalus > Pyrocephalus nanus. The sequence goes on from CM076267.1 coordinate 38,213,420, forward strand.
CAGATTCTGGATGTTTTTATAATCACCTTTTCACTGACAAATTACCTCTTCCCCTCCATTCTACCCCCATTTAATTGGATGCCCAGACCTCATAAAGTTGGAGGCAAAAACTTCCCCACTACTAAATTTATTTAATATGTTGCTGTAAAGTCTTCAACAGTTAAGAAGTTTGCACTGAAGACTTTTTTCTGCTCTAAAACTCATGAATAAAACAAGAGTAGAACGACAAAGATGTTAAATCAATATTATAATTAACAGGGGTCAATTAGAGACGTTTTGCCTATTGGTTTCAAACACATTTTTCTGTCAAATAAAGACCTTCCCAGTGACAGCATTTTCAATATCTAAATGGAAAAATCCCATAATGTAAAGTTTGCCTTGCTTTTAAAAGCTTTTTCTTACTCTTTACAATATACTGCAGCTCAGATCTCATAACACCTTTTCTTTAAAATATCACGGACTCCTCTTGAAAAGCATTTTAACAGGTTTTTTAGCATTTCTTTGATTTTTTTTTCCAGGAATGTATAGATTTTATGAAAAAACTGTAAAAAGTACATTAAAATCCACTGAAAACACAGAATTAAGCATTCTCATGTAAGGAATTCTAAAAATGCTTGTATATGGCCTATATAAAATCTTATTTCATGAAATCATTTGAACAATGAATAGGTCACATCCCCCAAATAGAGGCTGTGAATACAACTGATGATGCTTTTAAGCAGCCAAGCTTGAAACCACTAAACCCCTCATAATTACATGCTTATTTCAACATTTGAGTTCTCTACTGTTTCTTCATTTCTTGAGAGAATTATCATCTCAAAGAATATTAGGAAAACAGGAGAATCCAGTTGAGGCACATTTACCTTGGAGTTAAATTGTTATTACATTCAGGGTGGGGGTTTTTTAACTGACTCAAAAAAATGCAAAGATAATGACTGCAGAAATGCAATGGTGCAGCCCATAAATAAACAGCAGTTTCTTCTTTAAGTTTCGAGGATATTTCCAGGAGCACAGAATTGTTTTCAGTTTTACTTCCTACCATGTATTTCCACCCTACTGTCGACCAGAATCACATGAACAGATTTTCAGTAGACACCGACTGTTCCAGCTCCACTGACAGCACAAACTGTTCATGGGGGCACCCAAGACTCTTAAAATGGAAAAACACTGAATTTCATTGCCTGTCTCCTGCAGCCTGACCTTCAGTTGGTGCGCAGAGGTGCCAAAATCATGTAGTACACAATACCACCCGCTGCTTTCTCTCTTGATTTATAATTAAGTTACACTTTTAAAAGCTGATAAAGCTTTTGATAGAGTTATGCCACTCTTCTTGCTTCTCAGATTCAAGATCTACTTCCCTTTGAGACTCTTCTGGTCTTTTCATCCAATTCTAGTGTCTACTTCAACATTTTAGCAGGAGGATTGTTTTCCAAGGACCTCCACTAAAGACATTGACTGCTCATATTCGGATGACTGGTTCATTAATATTCCTGTGTCCTTCACAGAAAGTTGTTTTTATGTTCTAATCATCTTTCCAGGGGCCAGAAACATAAACCAGGTCATTATGAGTTGATTCAAATGAATGTCCAATGACTTTCTAATTTTCATTTCACACTTGACAGCCTTACTGTCTGTTTTTGGCAACAGTTCTGCTGAAATACTCTCATTAGATATTTTGGAAAGTTTTTTTTTTTTTTTTTTAATCTTTCTGAAGCCATGCCTGATCAAGAGGGCTGCAGCATGAACACACACAACCATTTCACACAGAAAATGCTTGGGAGTTAGAATTGTCTTCCATTTAAAGGCCTCTGCTCTAAAGCTTCTCTAGGATTTACACTGAGAGAAAAATTTCAATAAATTTTTAGGCTTAAATTTCATCTGAAGAATGCTGTCAGTTGTGTTTATTCCTGATGTTATGCTAAGGAGCAACATCATCATTTAAAAAAAAAAGGAATGTATTTATGGCTTACATAGAAAACATGGGCCTTATAAGGATTTTCAGCCTCCAAGTTTTGATACCTACTGAAAAAAACTGGTCTTGGAATTGGTCATTTGGAATCAGTACCTGAGGAAAGGATTAGTGCACACTGCCACCAGAGTATTTTATTTTCCTTCTGTTAAGTTGGGCAGTAAAACCTGCCTTCCTAAAGGGATCTCAGTGGTCAGTGACTGCTACACTCCTCAAACAAACATATGTTATTCTATTTAGAAAGAACAGAAATTTATTTTGGTGGTGTTGCTCCTCTAGAATCCTTATATTTAAAGTATATCTAATGACCTCTTTTTTTTTATTTTGATTTACTGAATTATGATTGACAGAGGAATTTACAGTTTTGAGGAATAGTTTGAACTTTATCTCCAGATTTAGGATTTTTTGCTTGTTTGTTTCTGAGTTGGGTTTCTTGTTTGTTTGTTTGTTTTTTTCTTCCTTCTCCTAATCCCACTACAGGCTGGAGAGATGCAAAGGGTTATTCCCAGAGCTAGGCATGTCTGATAATTCCATTTTCTGCTCTCTGGGTGCACCTCCAGGGTTCAGGAGCTGTGCATTCCTAGGTTGTTTCAGCAATATGCTACACTGCCACATTTTATATTGCTTATATTGTTTTGAATGTTTAGACAATCTCTGCTAACCTAAAGAGTCTTTGCAGTCCTCTGAGAGCTGTGGAGAAATTTAGTGGTTATGTCAATAATAACTCATTTCATTCCTTTCTATATCCCTTATTTTATAACATTCCTACTGGAGTCACTTCCAAAACAAAGGAACATATTTTTTTTCCTTAATTGTATTCTTACACTCCAAGGTAAACTTCTAATTATTTAGTGATGCCTGTCATTCTGTTTGGTTTCAGACTCACCCAGTTAAGGATGCTGGTTTGGATCTGAGGCTCCTGGAGGATTTTATTTTCCCTGAACACAGGGCAGGATTCTGTTGCATCCAGAAATCATCATGTTACTCCAACAAGCCAAATTCCTGATTTATTACATAATGATACCCAAATAGGCTGTTCACACAAATTTAATTACTGTTTACAAGCATAACATGAATCAGTGTATTGGTTTATTATTATTCTGTTGCCTGTATTTTTTCCTGTTAAAGCAAACATTTCATTGCTAAATATTGTACTGACCCTTGTGGGATAAAGTTATACTTAAGCTCTACAAAAATATTTCACTATCAGCTTTACATTCTGTGGGGTTTTTTCAATTTTTATTTGTTTCTTACAGTCTTCTATAGTCCTTACTTTCTAGATTGCTGTATCCCAACCACTGCCATGTTTCTGTGGAAACAAAGGAGGTTCAATCTTCTCAAATTTTTAAAAATCCTTTTTTCCCCCTGTTGTTTGAAATCTCTGAAATAAGATTTCATTATTAATTCATAATTAATTTCAACATTATTCTGAAAAAATACTTTGACAGGAATGCCTTCACTGATTCATACAAACTTCTTATGATATAGCTTCGAGGGCAGACACATAAATGAACAATAGAAACAAGAAAGTTATTTGGTATAAAAGTTTAGACACAACTGTTGCTACTACTATGCATTAATGATGTTATTCACATTTAGATTCAAGATCAGAAGCAGAAGAATTGAAAGCTCACTTGAAAAGACTTCAAGATGTAAGTACACAGTTGTCAAAAGAAATACTCCCAGTTCTGTTTATCCTCCAATTCTGTCCTCCCCCTCTCATCCAATCGTTTTAAAATTAAGGATCCAGGCTTCAATGATAAATTAACCCTCTAAGTGGAATTCTAATGAAAACCCATGGAATAATAGCAGATTATGCTTTGGGCTTTCTTCTTTCTGCAGAATGTAATGCTTTGAGAGGTTTAGTTGATTCTAAAGACATATTCAAAGGCTGGCATACAAATCAAAGTGTCAAAGCATCAACAGCCCACATTTTAAACCTGAACATACTTTAGGGAAGTAAATTCCAAACCCCATCTTTTCTCCCTTTCCAGTTTACATAATCCATCCTTTTGAATTGTGCGAGACCTTACAGAAATATTGTTCTCAGTAAAAGAATTTGAATGAAGAGAGAGGTGGGGTTTGGTGGTTTTTTTGCAAAAAAAAAGGTATACAAGACATGAGAATCAGAGAAAATAGCTTTCTAAGTAGCAGAGAACAAATGTGATCACCCATGTGATCACTTTTAAGATACAGACGCTGAGCTTTATGATCAGTAAAGCCCTATAACTTCATGTCTTTGAAAGCTGTTCTGTTACATTAAGGAAACACACTATAGTGAATATTTCTCTGCATGTGACTAAGTTGCCCTGCTGGGTAAAGGTTCTCTTTTCTGCTTGTGATAATTGCATTCTGACTTCCTTAAATAAAAGGTTGGGGTTTGGGTTCCATTAGTCTTCCCTGGGAATGATAAGGCTGCAGCACAACAATGGCCATTTAGGCCTCAAGATATCAAGATTTCCATCGAGGAGATTTCAAGCAAACAATGCATTCACAAGAGATTTATTTATGTGTAAACAGCCTTGGAATAATTTAGTGTAGATAGAAGCCTTTTTTATTGTGAGGTTTTTCATCATAAAACTTTTACACTCACTTTCCTGCCTCTAGAATATGAAAGCTCCCTGCCTCCTGTAAAAAACTTGTTCTCTGAGGATAAGTAATTTTCAGGAGACTTCTACACTCATTTTCTTCCAGGCTGAGAAAGCAGATGGCTTAGCTCTACTTTCTTATAGAAGTCTCAATTCTTCATTTCTTTTTACTCATTAGATTTAGTACAGCAAAACTAGTAGCATTAACCAGTACTGAAATGAGGAATTGTCGAAGGATTCTTACTGTTGTGCTGCTAAAAAATTCATTTGACTCTTCATTAATTAAAGACAGCACATATCTTGTTTTAAACCATCATGCCAATACAATAAAATGCTGTTTGGGAAAAAACCAGCATAACACTCAATTTTTAAAGTACGTCTTGTGAGAGTGCTGTACTAGGGAATGTAAACCGTGATGGAACTGCCATATGGTAAGCTCGTAGTGCCAGCATTAACTGAATCCCCCAAACCACCACTTTGCTTTCAAACAATAGGGGGAAAAAAAAAAAAAAGAAAAAATAAAGGCAGCTTGAATGGAGGGAAAAAAAAAAAAAAAGCCAACTCCAATTCATGTCAAAACTGATGTCAGGATAAGTTATCTATATTGATATCAAACCTCCTTCTCTGAGGGGTCTATCTTTGCAAGTGTTTCCTGTCCTGAGGGTGAAGTACGTACAGATGCTGTCAGGCAGTAAAGGATTACAATCCTATAGTCTCCAGTGGTTTTGCTTTGCTTCCAGAACTTGCTGCTCCATTGCTTCCCCTTCCCCAGCTGCCAAAACTGCTCCTCAGCAACTCTTCCACACAGGACTCCCCTGGGCCCTGATCCTGATGCTTCCCTCCCTCTGCTGTGGGCATATTCTGCAAGGCCAGGAGCAGAGACATCCTCAGTCTCAATCTCACAATGTCACAATTGCCAGATCTGCAGAAAAGCATCAGTTGTATATCTCTGCATATTATGGGAAGCACTGACGTCCTGGAAGGGATAATGTGCTGAATAGCAACATTTGTGTCCCACCACGGCTCTAAATTGTTGTAATATGTGCCCTCTGCAAACATCTGGCTGCAAAACAAGAGAGTTACTCATCACTCATAAAACCCAACTGAGCAGAACAAGGTCCCTCTGAGCTTTTCTGGGCATGCAAGGCATTCAGATGATTCTGTGAAGGCCTGACCTTGCTGTCCCATTGAGTTGTACAGAAGAATTTCATTGACTCCAGTGCAGTTTTATCCAGCTCTTGATAAAACTGTAGATTTGTTTATCTGAAAGTGCATCAGTTCTGTGAACCATCCCTGGATACATCTGCCACCCTAAACATTGAACCAAGAAATGTTTGTGGTATTTCTTAAGCCTCAAAGTGAACAATTGGATTTAATTTTCCTCATGACAGGGTAGAATATACCAGAACACCTTCAGTATTTTGAAGAGAAGGGCAGTTCAGAAAATTCTTGAAAGGTTTCTTGCTTTCTGGAGCTCCAGAAAGCAAGAAACTGGAAACAAGCCTATTAGGACACACATTCAACATACAACAGGCACCAAGAAACAGCTCACAAATTCATACATTTTAGTCAACCACAGAAACATTAAATATTCACTACTAGAGACTCCAATCATACAATTTTTATGAGCTTTAAATGCATATCAATGTGTAGAAAAATATACCACAAAGAGAAATATTTCTCTTTAAAACAATCATTTCTGGAGGAGGAAGGAAGGTTGAGACTTCTTGAATAATAAAAAAATAAATAATAATTAAATAATAATTTAAAAAACTTTCAAAAATTTTCTGAGCTGTTTTCCAAAATTTGAAGATAATGATTTAAGGTTCAGTTTGGATACCCATTGCCAAGTTTCATGAGTCCACTAAACTGGAATGTCAAGTATCTTGAGAAAAGCCAGTCCAAAGACATTTCTGTTTCAACACAAGGCCGAGACAGAAACTAGATAGAATTAGGCTATTTAAGTGCTTTTTTTAGAATTTTAAAGGAGTGTTGGTTTGGCACAAGGGGATCCTGTATTACAGGAAGTGTTTCATGCATCTTTATTTGTTCCAAAGATTTTTCTGTACGCTACATCCACATTGTTAATGCAAAATCAGCCCTGGGAGTGTCTGGAGGCACTGGAAATGAAACCAATTCCATTCTATTCAGAGGAAGTAAACAAGCAGAGATAAAGGTTTAGAAAACCTACTCTTGTGGGTAGGATCAAGAGAAGTAGAAATGCCCTAAATATAAGAAGGTTTCTGCCATTCACCAGACACTTGTTAGCTTGTGTCCCTAACAAATATTGGCCTTTTCTTTCACATTAGCAGAGATCATTAGGACAAAAGCATTTTTTTTCCCTCCAGATTTCTTTCCTGTTCTTGACGTGGGCATTCCCCTCCCAAGAGTCTGTTCCAGGATATTTTCAGATTCATGGTCCTAGAGGTCTGTGACAGATGAACATACTGAGCCTCAGGGTAGACTCTTCTGCTCCCACAGTGCCAAATACTTGGGGTAAGCAGTAATTTTCAAACTGCCTCAAAACCCTCTGGGGAATAGAGAAGAACCCAAGCAGAATCACAAAGGAAACAAATGTAAATAAAAAGCAGAAACAATTGAAAGTGGTGACTCAGCTCCCTGGACGAGGGCAAGGCATCACAGAGCAAAGCCTCTCTGTGTTGGATGTCTCTCTGAGGCAGGAGCTGCTTACTTCATCTACCTGCTGGTGATTTTCTAGGGTGTTTCCTAGGACTAAAAGTGTGTATTGTGGCAGCCAGAAGTTACACCAGATTGTGATTCTGCTGTGCTAAAAATACATACTAAAATGTCATGGCTCTAAAAGCTGCAGGGAGACAGGTAAACCACGATCCAGACATTTGGGAAGTGTGTGAAATACTAGTGGGAAGGAAACAAGTGGTGTGGCCAGTAGGGTGGTGCCAAAGACAGGATCTGCTTTGCTTTTCATGGATGTAGAAGAGGGCAGAGGCTCAGTCTTATCCTCGAAGCCCCTTTACTGTCTGTGTTTTCACGGCCACAGAACTTGCCTGCTCAGCCCTGGGGGCTCTCCATCAGTTCAAGAGAAAAGCTGAGCTTTGAGATAATCAAGTTGAGCATTTTTGCCAGAGTCTGGAAATGTTTGGGGGCCTGTTTGGTCAAATGAGCCGGGAGCACAAGGAACAAGTCAGCCAAAAGGAAAACAGAAGATTAGGCGTAGGAGAGAAACGATCCTGGAGGACGATAGGATAGTTGGATATCTCATAAGTTGCTTTCTTTTCAGGATTCATAACTCACATGGGCTTCTAGGGAATGACAAATAAAGGCAATGCTTGGAAACCAAAACTGAAAAAGAATTACTGGACACTCCCTAACTGGAAACTCTTGGATATAGGACCCCTATAATCTGAACAGACTTACAGAAGCTTATTTCTTGTAGGAAAATTCATATTTTTTTTCCAAATGCATGAAACAGTCAGCAAATTTCCCAGAGTGCATATTTATTTTACAAAAATCAGAAAACTATAGAGTGAAATCAATCAGATATCAATCAATCTTATTACATGCATGCACTCAGGTAAACACACCAGCATGAAAGCCTCTGATACATCTTTATTTTTAATTACTTTGATACTGCTCTGAATATTACAGAGCTGGGGAGGAAATTGCAAACACTTGCCAAATCCCAGTGACTTAATCAGGAGGGAAGTTCAGTCTCTGAATCAAGTGTAAACCTATAAACACAGCATCTTTTTGACTTTAATAAAGAGAAATAAATAAGCTCCTACTCAATTTGTGAGCTTATATTATATATCACTTTTCTTTAAACTATACCTCATTTTTGAACATGGAAGTTTTTGGCCTAATGTTACTTTTTTTAAATTAAATCCCTTCAGCTTTCTGGGAATAGATATAAATTAGACAAATTATTTTAAAAGATGGTTCTTTCATTTTTATCCATCAATAGCAAAACATTATGAGGGAAAAAAAAAAAAGAAAATGAAACTCCAATTTCTGTCAGTAGGAACTACTCAGCATTCCAAAACAAGGGGAGAAAACCACCAGGAGCTGTATGTTTGTGATTAATACCGAAATATCAAATCAAATTTCTACCTTATTCGGCTAAATTCACGAAAGCAATTTAAAAAGCCAAGTGCATTGGACAAAAACCTAAAGAGCCAGAAAGTCAGAAGCTAAATGTTCTTGACCCTGAAATACATAAAAGAGTTGGAGGACTGCTGCAAAAATAGTACCTAAATACTCCCAGGAAAGCTCTGTAAACTGTTTATTTTCCTCCTAGTCAGATCAATCCTCTTGTTTCAGAGGACCCACCTGCAAGGTGAGCAGTTTCCTCACCAATTCATCAGTGAGAACCTATTCAAGTGTACCAGAGACCCCAAGAATCATCACACTGCCATCTGAGCATGACAATTGTGACTAAGGAAAGCTTTTGCTTACACTGACTGGGGCAGGGATGGAATTCAGCCCCAGAGAGCTGCCTGCAAACCCCTCCCCAGTGCAGACAATCATCAGGAACCCTACAGCAACATTTCCACAGGGTGAAGCAGTTTCCCTGAAAGCTGAAAGCCCCTCTGTCACAATGCTCTCTCCTCACTGACATTTATTAAAATAACCTGCAACATCATCTCTTGTCTTAAAAATTATTCATTATGAAGTTAAGGCCCTGCCAAGTGCCTTCAGGCTGTCTTCAGCCTGCTTTTGAAAGCAATTTCTAAAGTAATATATATGGGAGAAATGTTCCTAAGATATCGGTGCATAAAGAAAGCAAACAGCACCTCCTTTATCCCAGCTCAGCACTGAGGCAGAACTCTTAGACCTTTGTGCTTATCAGGCTCACCAGAGGCCAGGAAATGTTGAACACCACTAGCAGGTATAGGAGCCAGGTCTCCTCTGCTCTGGAACAGCACTTTAATCCCAAATGTTCCTCCAGCAGCATCTTCCTCAACAGCAAAGAGGTCAAAAACATCTTCTCTGGGAGAAAAGAGATAAGCCTTCAGGGAAGAGAATCTTGCAAGAGGTGGAGGCTGTTTTCTTACACTAGAGAGGAGCTGAAATCTCAGAGGGGCATTGACTTTCAAACTCCCCTGTGTCCTTGCACAGATAGATCCAAGGAGCCTTCTCTGGGCAGACACCCGGCCCCTTGGGACCCCATCCGGAGGTGCCACGCCCTCCACTGGCCACGGTGCACCAAACAGGCTGAACATCTTGTGTTAGGGGGGCTCGTTCCTCATCCTGTTTCAGTAAGGTCATTTTTGTACGCTGAAAAATTATCATTGTGTCATTTAGATGCATTAAGTCTTGGCTATAACTTCAGTGTCTCTGAAATGAAATGGTGAATATGCTACATCTGAAGGGACTATTAACTCAGATTAAAGAGGGAACTTGGCAGGTGCAGCACATACAAAAGATGAATTTTTATTTTGAAGCTGAGAGCAACAGTGAAAATTCTCATTTGCCCAAAGGTGATCCTGTCAGATGACATAATGTCAGATAGCATTAAATGGCAATTGAATATTATCTGACGTTATTTCGCCACACTTGCATAGCAGCAACTGAAATGATAGGAACAGACTCATCACCGAAATGGGAACACACTGAAGTTATCTGGGAGGGTGAGCAGGTGTCCTTGAGTGTAATTAGCACTTCACAGCCCTTTTTTTCCTTTAGACCAATCTGCCTAGAATTATCAACTTTTGATGGCATATTGCTGCTGAATAGAGCCCCCTACATCTGCCGTGCCCACCAACCCCAAATCATTCTCAGTTTTGGGAACCAGCTTGGGAATTAAGAAAAAAACCCCAAAATAATGTGTACTTCAAAAAATTCTTAGCCTTGTTTAGAATCACAGAATCATAGAATCAACTGGGTTGGAAAGGACCTCTCAGATCATCAAATCCAACCCTTGATCCAATCTCGCCGTGGTTCCCAGCCCATGGCACTGATGCCACATCCAGTCTCATCTTAAAAACCTCCAGGGACAGAATCCACCCCCTCTCTGGGCAGCCCATTCCAATGCCTGATCACTCTCTCTGTAAAAGATTTCTGCCTAATATCCAACCTAAACCTCCCCTGACACAGTTTAAGACTGAGCCCTCTTGTCCTACTGCTGCTTCCTGGGAGAAGAGACCGACCCCCACCTGGCTACAACCTCCTGTCAGGGAGTTGCAGAGAATGATGAGGTCTCCCCTGAGCCTCCTCTTCTCCAGGCCAAACACTCCCAGCTCCCTCAGCCTCTCCTCATAGGACCTGTGTTCAAGTCCCTTCCCCAGGCTTCTTTCCCTTAACAAGCCAGCTGACAAGTTGGGCTGACTTTTCTAATGGTTTCTCCTTTTCACATCTAAAATAGTGAGCAATGCACTTCACATCCCATTCTCCCCACCATTCTTTTTAACCTGTTTTGAAACAGAGCAATCAAAGCATGTAGCTGAATATTCAAAGTCCTGAACGGAGTGAAAGAATAAAAAATAAATCTCAATTTACGGTCAAAATCTAGTTTTCCATCTACACTCAATTCTCTTCCCATTTCGACCTTTATGTGAATAGAAAGAGGGCTCATTTTAAAACATTCATAGAGAGAGACACGAACCTCTTGACTTTTTTTCCCTGGATTCAACTCTGAGAAGCCTATTATGTATTGTCAAGCTAAGGGCCAAACCACAGTTCCAATACACCTTTTAAAGCTACAGATGAATGTGCTTTGATTTAAATCTTTAGGTTATGGTGCCTTTAGAGATAGTATTTAAGCTTTTGTCCACTCCCTGCTACAGAGAGAACACTTAAACACAGACCAAAGAAGAACTGATTTGTAAATTTGCTTTAGTAAACATCAATCTATTTTTCAAGAGAAAAACAGATGTGTGTATAAATTCTGCTACAAGAGATCTGTCATATTTTGGTATTAATTTTCCTTTACTGGTAAAGAAGATACTGAAGATTTGGCTCTCTTCTTTGGGCTGTGACCACATAGTTTTGATTAGAGCAAATTTATCATGAGCTGTTGGGGGATTCAGAGCAAACCCTACAGCTGGCACAGCAGGATGTGGTGCCAAGGTAAATGTGCCAGGCTTCAGAAATGGAAATCAGACTTCAAGTCTGTTCAGTTCCACTGAGAAAACTGGGTAAAACAAGTCTGGTTAGTCCAGACAGACTATAGATTTTATCCCACATGAAGAACTTCCATTTTCTGCTGTTACATATTCCCTGTTCATAGCTTTGGTTGCTAAACCTTGAGTTTCACAGAAAAAAACAAACAAAACAAAACCACAAACCAACTGTAATCCATCCCATAAAGAAGGCAAATCATCTGCTACTTTCAAGCAGCTGTAAAACAGTGTGTGTTAGAAACCCAGAAAGCCATTAAATAAACTTGTTCCCGGGCTTGAATTCCCCAAGATCCCATTTAAAAGAAATTAGGAGCTTTTTATATGCAGAAAACTCTGAAGTGCACACTAAAATAATGTCTCAAAAATTATGTAAATTTAGAAGCGATTGGTTGACCAGAACAGCTTTGCCAACAAATGCATTTATAAATGTACTGGCTGTTATTAGGAAATGCTGGAGCTATTACAAAAGTACACAAATGTATTAATAAATCACAGCAATTACACAGTATTTTACATCTCTGTGTAAGTGCTGTGCAGAAGTGCAGGACACCAATATATTTCATCATTAGCCTTTTATTGGTTAGTTGGATGTTTTCCTCCCACTGTTGTGGCAAATCTCACAGCTGGCCAGGCCCTTGGACTCATCCGCCTTTTTCCATCTGTTCCTCACATTAAGCCACTCTCTCATTTAAACCTCAGTGACATCTTCTTGTTTGTTGCCTCAGCCTACAAATTCGGCCCACCTGCTGTAATGGAATCTCCCACAAAAATCCTCAGGATGATAAAAAGATGAAGTTTCCTGGGAATTTTCTGCCTTTATCAGAAAATATGGATTCACTGAATCAAGTAGTATCAGAGCATACAAATTAAATGGGAGAGATGTTTTCAGGCTACAATAGGAGTTTCTTTTTAAAGTAGGAAACTTCAAAATCTTAAAAATTATGAACCAATTTCAGGCTGCAAACTATTAAACTTCCTTAGGAAAAATAAAAAGAAAAAAACCCCAAACCTCTTGTGCTCATGCCTAGACTGAGTTCCTTCAAGAATTTCTGAAGGCTAAGTCTTTGTTTCCATGACAAACAAAGACCAGCTTTTTAAAATCGTTTTCTGACGTGTTCCTTCAACATAAAAGATTTAAAAAAGGATGAGTAGGTTTCTATTGACAAGCAAGAAAAATTAGGTTGTTTAGCCTTTATTTGCAATAGATAATCTCTCAGACAGAGGAATATTAAGGGTTACACTCACTCAAGTAATACTTAGCTCTGTGAACAAGATTTTCCCAGGAGTCCCCAAATGAGCAGTAAGTCTGCAAACACAGATTGCCCAGATATTTCTCATTTCAAATGGCTTTTGCAGAGCTGTCAGAGAATCACAACTCCATAAGAACACAGCCTGGAAAAGATGAGCCTCGTCTTGTCCATGTTCTTAACCCCCTACAGAAAAAACTGTTACATGTTTACAAGAACCCTTGATTTCAACTGGGTGAGACATTTGGATTAGTCTGCACAGGAACTGCTCTGTGTCAGCAAGGAAGACACAGCATAAAGCTGGAGGAAAGCTCACTGAGTTTCTAAACCAGGCTTGAGACAGAATAGGGTCAGTGCACAGACCTCTGACAAAATGCATTTAGCTGAGAAAGTAGGAAATCTCCCAAGGGATCAGCATAAATCAACCTAACCAAATATGCCATCATCTTCACAACTCTTCTGGTTTTTTTCCAATAAAGATTCTTGGCAACCAAAACAATGCAAATCCAAACAGAATCACTTATGAACAGCTGTGACATATTTCTTTACCTGGAAGAGAAGTTGAAATAGAAATCCTCTTCAGTGTATAGAATGAACAATATGAGATGAAATGCTGACAACAGAGGTTTTCAAACTCAATGGAGAAAAAATATACATATTCTATAAGTCTCACTGCCACTTAAGTAGTTTCTCTGTGCCCTCTGCATTTATAACTGTGATTGTGGAAGTAGCTCCAAATTTGACAACTAGCTGACTTGGAATCAAAGGATAAAAATGTCTCATTTTACATCAGAACTTCTTTGTGTACAGCCTATGCAGACCAATCAACATGTGAAATGGAAAATAAACCTCCACAAACTAAAACACTAAGATAACCATAACTATATACCACACCCATCACCCTTTTTTTCCCCCGAAAAAAATCTGGAAGGTACTGAAATGTAGACCAAAGCTTGAATTAGATACAATTTTCATCACAGTTGTAAATTCATTCTGTTATATGCAACAGCAAGGTTCCTGTTAAGTATAATGGGATAGTTTGGAGGAACCTGAGAATATAGGATCTCATATCCCACCTCTTTGTGAATTGTCCACATGTAAACTAGATCAGATTCTCACAAGGAGGTCTACCTAGAACAATCTTTTTTGAGTCTGTAAAGGTAGATTGTAGGACTGAATATTTCTCAGGGATGCAGAACTCCTTCAAAACCTCTCCCAGGATTCCCATCACAAGCTGGAAACTCTATAATTCCCTGACCTTATTTTGTTATATCTGTTTGATCAGTTGGTGACCCAAATGCTACAAAACTTCCTGTCATATACTGATAACAGCTTTTGATATACAGAAAAACAACTTTGCAGAGCTACAATAGCACCCAAATTTTTTAAATGGTGGTGAATGTTGACCCCTTAAGCCAGTAAAACCTTATGGGTAAGATCCCTTGCCTTCCCCCTCGTTGACCACACAGCAAACACTTGCATTACTCCACTGATTTCTCAGTTCAAATATGAGGAATACAAACCAGCTCCCTGCAGTTAGTAAATGCTAATATCACTAAACCCATCATTCTTTCATCTCATGGAAAAGTGCCATTATTACTAAGTGCCCAAGTTCATAATTGTCATATAACAAATTTCCTGTCCTACTTTTAGCTATAAGGTACCTACTACTTATTGCAATTTAAGTGAACTACTCTCCCTGTCTGCTGCTACATCAGTCTTCCAGCTAAATTATGCTTTTGCTTAATTTAAAGAACTCCACTGATAGCAGGTGCTGGGATAAGCAGGGTTATTCATCCTAGAGAGACAAGGCTGTCTGAGAAATTGCAGAAGATACAAAAAAGGTTAAATACAATCAACAGAGTGAAAAGGCTGAAAAAGAAAGAGGATAGAAAAGCAGAGAAGGACTAGAGGACTGAAAAAAGAGACACAGCACTCCTGACATCACTGCTTAGCTTGTGAGAAAGCAGCTCTCTGCTTCTATAAAAGACCTGTCCCCCAAGGATTCTCAGTTCCTGAGCAGGAATGCTTTTCTGACACGCTCCATGCAGTATTTCTCTTCCAAGTGCCAGCTGCCCAAGGCTTAATATTTTCACAATTCCAAGACTCCTCTTAGGTGCAGACACCTGAAGAGAGTTGAAGTGAGAAATCAGTATCAGATGGTGAAAATACAGAACCTGAATCTCTAAGGTTTGCTGAATACCAGAATATGCCTTTACTGCTCACAGGAAATGGCAGATGCTTTCAGCTCATACTGCACTCTACTTGCTTTAGTCTTAGACATACAAGACCATATCTACTGACTTTTGGAGTCTGTTCGTTGCTGACAAGCTGAATAATAATCTAAATAATTAAATGACAAATACGATATGAACATGCAAGTCTGAGTTGATATGGGTCAGGCTGGATTTCTCTGATTTTAGAATGAATGCCATAAGCTGAATAAATCATTTATATCAGCACTATTCCCCATCAGAGACATAAAACCTCATTAATCCTTGCTAAGTAAAAAACCCCTTCCCTGTCAATTCCTCTCTTGTATTGAAAAGCAAATTCAGCAAAAGTGTTATTGAACATCCCTGCACCTGTGCAATGGACTATGGTAGGAATTCTGCTATATAATAAAAAATGCAGTGACCTTTGGGACAGGTGGGGTAAAAAAAACCCCCAGACATAATGTAGCAATGGATTTACCCTATATGGAATGGAAGAGGTCCTGTCAGAGATGGACTGGTGAAGGAAAAGAAGAAAACAGCTCAAATGTTATAGAAACAGAAGTTTTTAATGTTGTTTAAACAGATTTTAAGATGGCTTTTCTGTAATTTGCAAAGTCACTCTGTCTCCTTCCCGATACCCCCCTGTAAAGGACCCTTATGCAGGAATGTCCTGGGTCTTCTCACTGGCCTTTGTTTAACCTCCTTCTATTGGCTATTAAGTCTTTACCTAACTGGGTTTTTCTTTAGTACCCTGACCTTGTCATTGGTCCCTTTTCAATCTCCCTGAAAGCCATATGAACCTCCATCCCCAAATAAACTCTCTCTTTCGTCCGTCCCTCAGCTGTGGTCTGTGTGTCCTTCTTACAGGCTTGAGGGGCAGTTTGGGAGAGCATTACACCTCCAGAGAATGGTTTAACACCCAAGACCTGAAGGTGCCCCCCTCAAATCAGCCGTCGTAACATAGAAAAATATTAAAAAGTGCTTTAGAACATGATGGCTATCTTTTCCTGTTAATTTTACCTTGATTTGTACAACAGTGTTCTCTTAAATTGCAGCACTCACCACATCCATGTCCTGTCTGATAAACTCTGTGATCAACTCATGTTGGCCTCAATCCAGAGTTTTTCCTTGATCTTCCTGAAGCCTGCTCCTTTTTTATTTAACTTAGTATAAGGTCTAGGACTGCCTTCCAGTTGTCAGCAGCAACTAAGCAAGACAGAAAAAGGCAACTGCTGTACAAAGTTAAAGCCTTCTGCTCTTACAGCGCTGCTTGAGAGAGCAGCAGAGTGAAGGGGGTGCTTTAGGAGAAACAAACTGGAACAGGAAAGTATTGACAGACCACACAAAACAAGGAGCAGGCTCAGTGTCTCAGTGGACATATTGTCATAGTTCCGATTTTAGCAGGGAATTTTGATTTCCCTTCCCCCTGCCGTGTGTGCTCTGTGTCTAGGCCATCAGGTAGCTATCAGGTGAACAAAAGAATCGGCAGGCCCACTAACGGCCGAGAGATCAGTCTCCTAGGAAACAGGCAGATGAAGGAGCTAAAGTCTACCTTTTTCTGTCTCCGGGACATCGGGGGAGGAATAATTTTGGTGGGCTTGGGGTGTGGCTGGCACGCAGGTGGGGAGGAGAGGCTGGTGTGCCGGTGGGCTCAGGACCTGCTGCGAGCTGCAGACACTGCCTGGTTTGTTTTTTTGGGAGTTTTTTTTGTTTTTTTTTTTTTCCTGTTGGAGGGGAGTTTGCTGCTGCTCTCTGCTCAGCTGTTGCTGGCTGCAGGCCCTGCTTAAAGTGAACTCTAACCAGCTGAAGATCCTGAGTTTTCTTCCACTGGGAGAATTTTCTGCTTAATTGCTGGTTTTTTTTTTCTTCCTTTCCCTTCCCTTCCCCCCCAACTCCCTCTCTCCTGTCCCACTGTGGGAAGAGAAGGGGAACCGAGGTGGTTTTTTGTTGTTGTTTTGTTGTTTGGTTTTTTTTTTCTCTGACATACCCTGGAAGGTCTTGTTTTTTCCCCCATCCCACGTGGCGGCAACCAAGGATCCAACAGCGCCGCCTGGTGACAGGCACTGGACACTACAAGTTCTGCATCTCCAGTGACCCAACAGCGCCACCTGGTGAATGGTACAGGACATTACAAGTTTTAAATCTCTAGTGACCCAACAGCACCTCCTATTGACTGTGGTTCGAATTGCACCAAGGGGTGCAAAAATTGAACTGTTTATTCTTCCTTTTGCTGGTTTATCGGTTTATTCTTGAAGGGGATTATTTGTGGGTATAGGAGTGTTGTTTGATTGTTTTACTTGGTGTTTTTGGTGTTTCTGTTAATACACACATACTTTTATTAAAGGGCTGTTATTTTTCCTTTTCCATAATTTGTTCTTCTCCTTCAATCGGAGCCTTTTAATTTTGGATTTATAATTGCTTAGAGAGAAAAGCTTGGGTCTTTTTCTCCTAACTCACCCTCAGCAAAAGACCCTTGTCTCATTTAAACTGGGACACACATTAAACAGGACTCTGTGGGAGCTGTGTCAGCATTTCCCACACAAAGCACAGAAGTTCTGAAAGCCAAGTCACTTGACTTTGCAATTAGTAAAGCAGAGACACCCAGAAGGTCAGTAATGTTTAATAATGGGAGCAGTGGCTTTCAGAAACTAATAGAGATTTGCTAAGTCTGAATTTCTGATGGTTTTTATGCTATTCCATCATCTCCTCTGGCAATAACAAAGTGCAAAATACTCCAAACAAGAGGCAGTGTAGAAAAGCGAGTGGCATTGGCTGATGTTTGGATGTAAATTTAATTGAACATGAAGACATCAGTAGAATCACACAGCTTTTTCCTCAGTATCTTTTTGCTGAGAGAGAAGTCATGAGAAGTTTTCTGACAGAAGATTCCATGTAGTCAACAGAAACCTAAATAGTAGTGGCTTGTTCACCTGAAAGAGCATTTAAGAGACCTGTCAGCTTGACACACAAATGCTTTGGTTATAAATACATCAGGAAATGGGAGAAGTGAGAAAAATGTGAAAGTGTCAGTAGACTTTACTGTGAAATTACGAGCTTATCTACTGCACTTTCAACTGCTTTGCTTTCCATAACAAAACTGTATTTGAGGAAAAGAGCATAAAACGCATATCTTTGAAGCACATTTGGGACCAGCCTAAAGTGGCCATACACTTCCTTACAGCAGCTCAGCTGGCAGGTGGTAACTGGTCCAGTCTTGCAGTTTAGTTTTGCCTGTTTGTGTCCATACAGTGCCCATATTAGATCCTAAATCTGAGAATAATTAGATTAAAGCAAAATAAAACTTAGAATGTATCTTTAATCCTTCTGTTGCCAGGAAGAATTATCAAAGTGCACACACAGACACTGCTGCTCTTCTAGATGCTGTTACATTGTCCAAACAACAAGGTAAAAACATAAAAAATGATGATAAGAGGCACTGAAACCACTTGAAATTCAACTCTTTGCATAGTAAAGAATGGCAGCCTTAAAGTTCTTACCAACACGTAAATTTTTGTTGGTTTAGATTTTTTGCTTTAATACAACATGCTTGCTAGTGTTCACAAAGTTTACAATAAAGGTTTATAAAGCTGTTTTTCTGAGTTTCAACTTCTGATTTTTTTTTTCTGCATTTCAATAAAAAAGTGAATTTTTTTCTATCGCAAAACATAAGGACTGGGAAATACAGAAAAATATACATGGAGAATAAAAAGGCTCATTTGCAACTTCCCATGAGCAGAGTCTAATAAAGGCTTAAAATTTACACTGTAAAATTCTTTTAAAACACTTGGATGTGTTTAAATGCCTGATGGATGCAGAGGTGAACAGCCAAAGCTGTGCTTCCCCAGCGAAATGAGGTACTTACCAGAGAGAATTGTTGCAATAGAAAGACAATTACTTTTTTTTTTTTATATCCTTCTCGCAGCAATAAGGTTACTCTAACAAACCTGAACACAGAAAACACTTGCTTTATCCTTTACTCCCCACTGAATTTAATTCCCTACATTCTGGCTTAAAGCAGCTGAAGAAGAAGGAGTTTTTCACATGCAAGTTTGCAAACAAATTACTTGTTCCATGAAAAGAAGTTTTCATAATGGCAGTAGGAAGCATTTTGGGTCATAAAAGCTTTCCAGGTCTCCACCTCTCAGTAAAAAGCAGGTGGAAACTTCTGGAAAGTGGGGTTTTTTTTAGCTACAATGGTACTTTACATGAAGTTCTCCATTCTGCATTTGTGCTGTTTGCATATTTGATATAAAACCAAATCATGTTTATATATATATATATGTGCCTTCTCCCCTGGAATTCATCTCTTTGACAGAAAATGAATAACCTCTTTTTTTTTCCTAGTTTCATCTCTTAGTTTTACTTTTAAAGAAAACATATTAAAGTAGTGCGGTTGCATCTATTTTCCTCCCTGTGAGATAGGAATTCACTGATGCTCGCATCTGGAAACATAAGAAAAAATGAAAGCTTTGTGATGAAAAAAACAAACACAGGGAATACACATTTCCAGATTTTTCAATGCAATTAATTATCAGAAATAAATACAGAGTTTGAAATGTGGTTCTTTTGGTTTTAAGTTGATTTCTAGAAAGAAATCAGAAGCATATTATGAGTATACTGAATCGAGAAAAACCAGTATTTTTAGTTCTTTAATATTTTTTTATGCTCCTGAATTTCCATAAATGGTCCAACAGCAATTGCATTGTTCTGATATTTTGTGCAGTCTGTCCCTTAAGGCTGTCTGTGGAGTTAAAATGACAGAGGAGTTGCCAAATTCTTGACATTCTTTCAGCTGAGGCTTTGACCTGGGACACAGGGACACTGATCAAGTGACAGGAGAAAGCTGGGTATTAACAGCAGGTTTAGAAGAGTTTGCAGGTAAATTAGTACCTGATCCACCAGCCATTTTTTGGGAAAACAGTCCTGTCTGTTCTCAGAAACCTGAGTTTGAGTTTACACTCCTTTATGCCATCAAATATATCTTTAACCTTTTCTCTTATTTTTTTTTAACCCTTTTGTGATGGACACTGTGAAGAATTTAAGTTTGTTGTTGTTGTTTTGTTTTGTTCTGTTTTAAGAGAAGAAATACAGAGGAACACAGATGCTTATTTCTTAAGTACCATCTGTCATTAGTTCAAATTGCTGGAAGTGATTGAAGTTTGAGCTTACAAAGCTGGATCTAAATGGAAGAAGCTGAATAGTGGCTGAACATCATTGTCTGCAAAATATGAAAAGGTCTGACCAGCTCATGCAGCTGGGCTGACCACAGTTTACCCTCTTACTCAAGCCCTAAAATGTTCAGCAGTGTTCCAGAGTATTTTTCATGGCATCTGTAAAAGGAGATTGAAACAAGCTGTTACTGTTGACTGCTGTACCAGAGAGTACCACACAGAACAAAGCCATCTTCAACTTGCATATTCAGTTGATGGTTCAGGTTCCTATGTCAAATCTTCAGTTTGTTATTTGTAGATCATAAGGCAGCAAGATACACTCAAGCATATATACATACGTGTGTATATATAATTAAATATCGAAAAGTGAGGGTATACTGCCTTTTGGCAGCCCCTAAAAATAATGAAAATTGACATTTTATTTTACACGGGGTGTCTTCTGTTTTGTATTTGAGGTGGGCAACTTAGGAAAAAACCCAGATAGCTGATGATCACTGCCCAGAGAGTACAGGACACATGAAGAGCTTTGTGCTATTTGTTTTCTCCTTTTACAGTTTCAAGCTTTGGGCCAGCACATAAATCTGCCTCCTATGGGTCAGCCTGCAAATCTGTAAATTCATTGGGTATAGAAAATCAGCTCCTATCTGAGCTAAACTGTACAAGGTGTTAGTGCAAACCACAAGAACACTTTTGCTCAAAGGAGCTCTGTTAAGGTTCAAGGGCAGCAATATTTTTGGGCAGGTCTGATAGACCCTACCTGCTGGTTTCAGGAGGTGATGGAACTGCCAATGGCCATGATCCCAGGAGCCATGGAAATGGCATTCATAAGCACTGGGCATCCATGAGTAAATCTCCTCGTAATTTCCTCATTCCTTTTACCACATGAAACCACTCAGAAGCAGTTTTTACTTGTTTTTTACTCTGATTTCTTTTATCTGCCTTTAATTGTTATTTAAATGAAAACGAAGGATGTTCTGCTTTTTGTTAGATATCAGAAAACAAATAGTCTGATTTATTTAAAGATTTCCCTGTTTACCCAAAGTGTTTTGCCCAGCCAAAGTGCAGATTTTCTTTTTTTTTTCCCAAGCATGATAACCTTGCAATAACTTCTGTTTTTCTGCAAGTATGAAAAAGTAAGAGTCAACAAAATTCATTCTTTGATGAAAGCCATTGAAAAGGCCTAGGAATTGACAGGAGAATTATTTCATGATCTCTGCTTTTGTTGCCAATTAAAGAAATGGTAACTGCTCTCCTGAAAATCCGTAAGTGAGTAAAGTTACTGAGATTAATTTTTTATATCATATAAGTATATATGACAACTTGTTTTCTAGAACAGCTTCCTAAATATTACCAAAAACCACACAGATTTTTAACCTGCAATAATTTGCTAATGAGAAATTGTTTTGAGTAAGAAAAAACTTGAACAGTAGGGAGCCTTTGAGGTATTTTGGATTTCATTAAGTCAGTGACAGTTTTAAACATTTTAAAGACACATCACACCACCATAGCAACCCTGCCTTTAATAACCCAGGAGATGGAAACGTGGAAGGGCTGCTCTATTCGTGGATTTTAGTAAACTTTTTTGTCAGTTTTTGAACGACAGAGAAAGGAAAGTTATTCAAGGACTATAATTGGGGACAAAGACCTGTCCTCCAAACATTTGTGCTTATAAATATGCTAATCTTGCTGTGCTTTACAGCTTCGCAGCCCTTGACAGGCTTTGATGTGCTGTCCCTTTAGCTGGTTTGGCTGATATTTTAAACGGGAACTTAAGAGCACCAGACAACACTGTCACCGTCTTCAAAAAGAGGCTTTTGCTGCTGTAACCGCAGTTTAATCACCGTTCCAGAGAGAGACAAGTTCAAAGCAGAGATGGGGAACTTGGGACTCCAGAAACAGCTGGTGCCTTTTTCACAGGTTACAAAAGTTAAACCGCACAGCTCTTTGGAGAATCATTCCTATTTGCTTCAATATCCAAAGATAATGCAAGCCACAGAGAATGACAGAAAGGTCAGGGATCCTGATAAATCAAATATTTAGAACAGTCTATCTCTTTCTACAGCACCTATCAAAATTTTGCCACAGCTCTCTAGCAGAAAATGGTAAGACGTATTTTCAGCTCCAAGGACCTTTTGGACCAAATGCCCCTGCCACCAAATTTATTCCAGCATGAATATTTACAACACCTGGGTGTCTGAAAGCCACCAGCCTTAAGAATAGGTAAATAAATCTTAGTAACTTAACAAACTATATGGCAGGGAGGTTTTATGTTTCTTCAGTGAGAATCAAATCTGATCCAGGGACTTCTTCATATCAGATCCAGGGATCCTTTCCTTTGAGTCCAGACAACTCTGATTTAAATTTTACCTTTCTTATTTTTAAATGACATCCAGTACTTAGAATTTTCCATGCTGTTTAGGAATCATATAAGAAGTGTGATTCAAGTGTATCATAGGAAGAACAGTCCCCTCCCTTCAGAGATAATGGTTAAAAAAGAAAATATTATTTTCCAAGTTACGCCTCTATTGCCAAAAAAAATGAACTATACAAATTGTGTTAACTCAGTCCACTCAAACCCAATATAGTATCTTTATCTTTTTTTTCTAAGGAAAGAAAATTAATAACACTTAGTGCTCTGTATTTCTCCAATTGAGCTTTCTCTCTTCTCTCACTAAGGCAAGTCAGAGCTGATAAGAAAAGCAGACAACAGAGAGAAAAGCAAGAAGTTCCTCATATTTCCCTCATTTTCAGGTTGGAGAATTTATTATTTTCATCCATCCAGCCTCCTTCCCCATTTGTGGGCCTCTCCTACGAGAGCAGACATTCAGCTTCAGGCTCTCAAACAGGCCCCAGGAGGAGGACTGTGGATGATTCTCAGACTCGCTCCTTTCTTCCAACAGACAAAAGCCTTTTTATTTTTCTGATCATTCCTTATAGCAGTACTTGCATAACACTGCATTTTTGTTTCATGATCTCTCAGCTGGCACCACAAAATATTCTTCTCTTTCTTGGCCAGCTCCAAAGCTAAATCATTTATGCTCATCAGCCTCTCCAAATTAGCCTGCTCAAGTCTGATTGGTTGATTCTTGTGTTTCTAAGCTTTCATCTACAGGGAAATTTCACCTCTGGGAGTTCAATTGGCTGAGCCAAGGATAATTCTAATTAATTTCTGTTTCTGGTTTTAAAGCCACCACAGGAATTAGGTCTTCATAGGGAGATTCCTCCCTTAAGCCACAGACCACTAAATGCCATGCGTTTTCATCACATCCTGACAATACCAATACCAACCTTCAGTTGTGAAAGTCTTGTCTAGAGTGAATCCCTTGAAGAATTAGAGATCTTATGGAAAAAAAAAAAAGAACTTTAACAATTTTCTAAAAGCCTTTAAACTACACTTTCATATACAAGGTTATTATAAGATATGAGCTGCAGTATGAAGAGCTTGAGAAATTAACCCTTTCCAACTTCTCCCCCTTTTTTTTTTTTTCATTTTCAGTCACCTGTGACTCCAGAGGTTTTTGAAAATAGATCTCATATTTTTTTTATTCCCCAAACTGATACCTGGAATTAAAAAATATTTTATCATATTAGAATGAATCTGGATCTAAGTTCTTCTATTTCATAGAAGATTTACCATCAAAAGCTCATAGAGAAGAAAACCTTCTGGGGCTTCCCTACACAAGGGAGGTTTAGGCTGGATGTTGGAAAAACATTCTTCACCCAGAGGGTGGTTGGACACTGAAAAGGCTCCCCAGGGCAGTGGCCACAGTACCAAGGCTGCCAGAGCTCAAAAAAAGTTTGGAAAACTCTCTTAGGCACATGGTGAGACTCCTGGGGATGTCCTGTGCAGGGCCAGGAGCTGAACACTATGATCCCTGGGGGTCCTTTCCAACTCAGAATATCCCGTGGCACACAATAAATGAATTTCAAACAAAGTGAAAGGAAATTAAACCACCACATTAAACTCTTCAATATGCTATCTTGTTTTCAAATACACAGAAGTTGTAAACTAACAACAGTTGTTTTTCTCATTGTATTACCACAGATACCACTTAAATATTTATCAGTCCTTTGGTGCAGAGAGAGGAAAGTGAGGACTCTGTACATATGGTTCTTTCTACTCACAAAAATCACATTCCATGCCAGGGCTGGGAACTTGACATGGGAACAAAGGATTTATTCTCACACATACAGTAGTTGACACATAACGTGATTAATAAGGTGCAAGGAGCGCTGATGTAGATCCAATGCAATATCTACTGTATTTTATGCTTCTACCTATTTTCACAAACTGAAAGATGCTATATATTTAAGTGATTTTAACTGTTGAAGTGGTTTGCTTGTTTATTTAGAAGTTAAATGAATTAGAATTTAGGTTTCTTTCATTTTTCTTTACAGTTTCAGCTCAAAAACTGCATTGTCACTTGGAATTCCTGCAGTAATCCAAGAAGTGTGTTACAGAAAGGGCAAAATAGGAGCTAAGAGAAATTGGCTTTAACATTAATTGAATCAATGGCTCATTCAATGTAACACCACCAGGACACACTCAGCTCAGCTGGAAAAAGGGGGTTCACAAAACAGACCTAACCTGGGGAATTCCTCACTACAGAAAAAGGGTTATAGATATAAAGGGTAAACTAGAGAATTTTTTGTAATGAAAAACCTGAAATACTGTTTTCAGGATTCATTTACCCATTTCAAGCATGCTGTTGTACAAGAATAGCTACAGATTCTCTTTGTCCTTACTGTGCTCTACGTCATTATCTTAAATTTGATCTTGCATTGATCAGTGTAAAAGGCATGAGAGTGATCAAAGGCATCTGGATGCCTCAAGGACAGACTTTATGGAAATACAGAGAGATAGGTTTGAATAAGTTTTGTTCATATCACTTCATATTCTTTATATTTTTATCCAGGCAAGAATGTAGATTCACATACCTCTGGCTGAGAGGAGAAGCAAAACCCTGTCACCCAAACTCCTGGTTTTCTATATGTGAATAGCACTTTGTGATTGACTTGTAAAACCACAACACTGACCAGTTTCTCTATTTTCTTCTCGTTTATTGTGCAGAAATCTTTTGATTGCTGATACCTGAGGTGACAGGACTTTGTCATCAATTTTTCTCCATTTTGTCAGAATAATATATAGTGTTACCTTATGTGGGCCCACTCCTGCAAGGTTGAATCATTGTATTCAACAGGGTTCAAATATTTTTATCCAAACTGTTCAAAGCACGGTAATTCCAATCTTAAGTTAACCAGAAGCAGACATGTTCAGGATAGGTATGTATTTGACTCCCTTTAGGCTGTGATTTTTATCCTATTCCCTGTCTTTTCCAAGCATTCACAACCATCTGATATTACATTTTGCCTTCTCATGATGCAATGTGTCAATGTTAGAAGACCACCACTAAAAGGACGTGAATTTAAATGGTTTGTTACATCCTAAAAGCTACAAGTCCTTCCTGTGCAACTTTAATACAAGTGTAGGGCTGTCAGTTTGTTCTTTTTGCTTTAGGAAGGTAAAGAAGCAGAATGGTAGCAAGCAAAATGAGATTGTTACAACGATTGACACTGGAAGGTAACAACCCTTGAATAATAAACAAACACTTAATAAAGAAAACAAAAGAAAAGGTTCCATGTTTATCAGAGCTGAAACAACGCCACAGGCAAACATAACACAAAATAACGTTTGACATCATCTCACAAGAATATCCACAATCTTATTTTGACGATTCAAGCTGTTCACAAAACTTTAAAGAGAGGACAGTTTCAGGAGTTTCTCTATCCCTCCCCCTCTCAATATTAAAAAAAACCCCTCTACCTAAATTAATTAAAAAGAAAATTAAATAACTATATAACTAGAAATTAAAATTGAGATCCATTCACAGTTCTCATCTTGACTCTCAACTACATTTAACTACACATGAGAAAAAATAGAGATCCAGCTAGCCTGGTATGGCAATGAGTATCAGAACAAGATAAGTCATCTATAAAGTAAAAGAAAGAAAAAAAGCCAAACATCTTCCCTAAAACACATGAAAAAAAGAAAATCTAAATCCCAGCATAGCTGACCCTGCAATGGACAGCAACAGAGGAAACCCCCAGGAATTCCATCCTGCTAAATGACAGCATATTTCCCTCACTCGTACATATTCCTGTACAAAGAAATAGACATTTGCCAGAACAGCAAGCAGAGCATGGAAAATAACCCTTGATCTTAACTGGAGCTGCAAAGTTCAGAGTAGGGACTATTCCCTACTCTCTCCCCCATTATCCCTTGCTGAACTACCCGTTTTTACAATAATAACTGTATGAATATCTGAAATCATTCACCAGAGACCTCTCTGAACAGCGACAAGGTAGAGCTCTGGTTATTTTCTAGGGGAAAAAAGATGCTGTAAGTGGCCTAGGGCATAGTTCATTGCTTCTGTGCATCTGACACAATGGGGTGCTTAAGGTGGAATGGATGGGGCACATTAGTTCAATAACGTCCTAAAGCACACAAGGCAGGAATGTCAAAGAGCCGGTGAGATTAATTTTTTTTTCCAGAGAAAGTTTCAGATTAAGACTATGACCTTTATATATAAAATGGGATTTGAAGCCCCTACTGAAAATGCATCTGCTCTCCAAAAAAAAAAAATCACACAAGTGAAGAAATTCCTAAGGGCTGCTTATTGATAGCGGATTTTCCCTAAAAGTTAATCTCCCTGAAAGGCTGTTAGAGCAGTGGTAATGACAAAAGCAGATCTCCAAACACATTAACTGCTGAGAAAACGGTACAAATTCAGTTGATAAATGCTAACACTTAACTTGCTATTGTCTTCCTCCACAGAAGATGTAATTATGACTCTAAATATCTGAAGTAAATAACCATTTTAAATGGGGCACTGCTTCAGATTCATTGTCAGTCATTAGTTTTGGGGATTATTCTTTTTTTTTTTTTTTTAATAAGCCCCTCATTTTGTAGCTAAAAGTTAAATCATTGTTCACTGCAATCAAGAAATATATCACTGTAATTGATCTGATATGAAAATAAGAGAGGAATACCTTGGCTTCATTCTGAAATACTGTTCACTCCCTGTCTTTGTGAAATCCCCATCACGTGTTCTTGAGAGCAGACAGCACTATTTCATACCTTGGTTACTTTATTAGGCTCTTTCAAGCATCAATAGATGAAGATACGAGCACAGCTACACAATTCTGCCAACTCTTCAAGAACTGTTCTGAAAACCAGAAAGAAAAATCAGGAGTGTGTGACCTCCCCATATTCAAAGCATTTCACTGAAAAGAAGAGACTGATAATAAACATTCATGAGAGATGGTGAAGGGGAATGCATAGGATGCCACTAATCAAAGTTTGCAGTCATGTAGATAAGCATTAAAAACAATGAACCTTTCAATTTAGTTAGCTTGATATTCCTGCTGATATCAGCACTTCTCTAATCAGAGAACCCAAAGGTTACTCACCCTGCTTAATTCTGAAAGGGTTTCTTCTTGTCTGGCTAACACACATCAGCAGAATAGATAAAACAACATTTGTATCAGACCCAAGCATTTCTTAAATCTCAGTCTCAGTCACAGTGGCTTTGAGGACAACTCAAGTGACTCAGTTGAGTCACTTGATTTGTGCTTTGATTCCATAAGTGTCATAGCATAGCCTAAACGGCAACAGTTCAATCCTAAATTGCCACTGAAAACAATGACAGTATAAAATGAATTTATGACTGAAGGGTAGTAGGGATGCCAGGTATCCATTTAGAACATTTATTACTAAAAAAAAAAAAAAATTATTTTGATTCTCTGATTGAAAATATTTCCTTAAGCGACCTGGCCAGTTGAGGGAATTGTATTTTAAATACTTCCTGATAGAAGATTAGGAAACAGATTCAGGCACAGAACTTAAGTATATGGTTTATGTTTCCCCTTCTCTTAGGAAACCCTGATTTTTTCCCTTTTTTCCAGTGGAGCATTCTGAGGAGGGGGATACTCAGGTTTTGGAACAAATAGAAAGCAGACTGTGTTGCAACAGACTAAAAAGGCTAACGAGTGAATAATTATTAGAGAGAACTGCAAGAGCTTAAAAGTATTTTCTCTGAATTGTTTTAGTTGAGAAAAGAAAATCAGGGTCGGGTTTTCAAAGTCACCAGAAGGAGTAGGAGCAGTTGTTTCTTTTCCCCAGCAGCTGAGCAGTTCAAGAGCTCTTGCTGAGGTGCAGGCCCACACTGAATTCAGCCCTTAGTCCGACAGAATCAGAGTGGAAATCTTTATTATATAGACCTGTCCTGAAGAGTAACTTCAGAGGACTCAACACTGAGCAAGTTCCCGATACCCAGCACTGAGGGGTTTCCATTTCTTATCACAGCTGTGAGATCACGAAAGAAAATCACTCCACCTGCATTCCCTGGCAAAGTCATATCCAGGGAATGAAAAATCTGAATAAAGTTGAATCCTTCAGCAAGAGAATCCACATAACCAACCAGCCAGTTGTCATCTTACACTGACATGTTGTTAGTGGGGACAACATCTAAGCTGATAGCACTAAAATCTTTATTAACTGTCCCGTTATGAATTCCTGGAGCTATTCCTGCTTTATTTCTGTCCACCACACTTATTTCAAGAAAATATCTCCTTCTAAAATAAAATCAATCTGTAAATAAAAGATTATACTAAAACTGTTAATAGTGCATTGCCTTGTGAGTCCCTACTGAGTTTTCTCATGGAGTTAAAACTGAAGTGAACAAAACTAACTTGGGAATTGTGGGTTAATATGTGTGTTTTGCTTCTGACACCTTTATTATAGCTAGATAAAAACTCAGGAGCATATGCTAGCATATCATCATATCATTTAAATACCTCATGACAGGAATTCTTCTAATTTACTTTGTTAACAGAATGTTTTTAGGTATTGGCTTAGCCCATTTTTTTCTCTTCATTACCAAATACAACAAGGAAAGGAAAATAATTCAAAAATAGAATACTACACAGTTAAATATTTCCCTGGCATGAAAGTTTCTCGATGAATTCTCTTCTACCCCATTTCTGCAGTCCAAACATAATCAAGAGCATAACCAAGCTGACTTTCAAAGGATCAAATCTGATTTCTACAGTTTTCAAATGCTGAGAAGCTCTTTGTCTCCGAGTTTTGCTTTTTGCATTGAACAAAAAAACCTTGACTCCCAAGTGCTCATCCAAACCTGCTTACAGATACACTGCAGAATGCATCACATATTGCAAAAGTTTATCACATATTAGAAAAAAGCCAGCCATACTTCTTGCACCAAAATATTTTGCAACAAAATTGTGTTTCGGATAAAAAGAATTCATTATTTTTGGGCAATGACGCATTAAATACCTGAACTGGGTCTATCTTACAAAACCGATCTGCTTCAGAGGCAGAAATGGATAAAATGCTGGTCCTGGTAAAATAGTTGGTGAAACTTTCTTGCCTCCAGTTTGTCTGTGGGGAAAGCAAGAAAACACCAAGTGGATGTTTCCAGCAGATAAAAGTCCATGTGTTACCAATGTTTCCAAATGCATAGAGTTATTACCCAAACCAGTCTGTTTCTTGCAACCCTAAACAGCTGTTACTGCTTGTGATAAGTAGAGGAACCCAGTTTTATTCCAAGCACATTAAAATAAACAGAGGGTACTAACAAAAGAACTATTTCTGTATATTTACTAACTTACAGGTGTACCGTGGAAGCTGTAAGGTGAAGGGTCCCGCCTGGACCTAACACCAGGGAATCTTTTGCAGCCGGGAACAGGGGACAATTTATAAATAAAAATGTATTCCTCTGTGCCACGTGGATACACAGAGAGACCCCGCATACCTTGGGGATGATGCAAGACCCCCCTGTACGAGCCCAGGGGAGATATCTTACAACCAGCCAAAAGGTAACACCCACCCCCAAAGCAGGGAAATTACCTTTTAAGGCAACAAACGGACAATGAATGAATATTCAACAGCTGATATCGAAGGGTACAAAAAAGCGCGATTTTCAAACAACGGTGTGCTCTTTGTATGGTTCAGAGGTGCACCCAGTGCTGGAAATGGGTAACCAGCACTGCAATAAACATCTCTTGCTATATTTCTTTGTCCTGCAGGTATTTTTGCTGTCTTCAGAATTCAAGAGAAGAAGTAACTTATAACACTGTTGAAAACAGAACTTGCATCATTTTCACATGACAGAGGGGAAGTTGAAGGTTAAAATCTTGCTGGTAGGTAAACTGAAGTCTTATTGCTCATTAGTGGTACACTGCAGTCCTGAAGTGTAAAAAAAAACAACAATTGACTCATTATATGCTAACCTGCAGAAGGTGTGGAGGTAAAAATAACTAATGCTCGGAGTTTACCAGGTTGTTAAAAACAAAAAGAACAACAAAAGTTTAGTTACAAAATTTAAAACAAGGTAAATATGGTTTTCTAGGGTAAATTTCAAGCAGGCTAAAAAACGTTGTGGCTTCAGAATAGGAGTAGAAATATTTGACAGAAGTAAAAATCTACCTAAGAGTACAGCAAGGACTCTGTTGGTGGGGGAAGGCTGGGGAGGGCTCTCATTTGCAGAATGCTGGAAAGATTTGGGAAGGAATACATCCCTGTGCTGCCCTATTCTGTGCATAGCTTTGTGCACCAAGATAGTACAGTGTTTAACTGACCAGCTTTTTACATTCAGGCAAAATCTGCCACCCCCCAGAGCAGATGAAAGTGTGCTGGGTTATGAGAGAGTACCAGGCACACAGAGACAGCCACTGGAAAAGTTTGCTCCCCTTACCTGTTGCTGGTCTAAATGCCTTAATGTCAGCCTGCTGATATCACTTAAATCTGAATGGACTTACATTTAGATGTTTCCATAGAAAAATGTTCTGATTGCATCCTTGTAGCAGAATAAAAGAACTCAGGACCCTTCTCAGAGTTTTGCCAACTTACAGGAAAGAAAAGCATTTTCACAGCATGTTCTGAAAACCTCCATGCAGATACTATCATATGAGTACATTTAACCACCAGTTTGATGAATATGCCCATTTGCAGGTGAGGGTTTCTTACTGGAGAGGCATTTCAGCATTTAAAGGTGGGGTTTTTTTGAGATTATATTTCATTTTTTCATAAACCCATACAGCAAATCACAGCTGTGCAATCGGTACCTAACAATCAAAGTGAAGGGAATTGAAGTGGGGGTTCATATTTAATAATCTAAACCCTGTCTGTAGATCACCCAATTAGAAAAAGTAGGTTTTGAGACGAAGAAAGAAAAAAAAAAAAAAAAAGGTAATGAACAAGTAAAATCATAGACTCTACTAATATGATCTGGACCAGAATCACATGATTTCTTTACTTGAAGAAGAGAAACAGAAAAGAGAAACAGAAATGAGTAGTCTCAGAAAGCCCTAAGAGTAGATTCCTTTTCTGCACTAGAATGGTAATGGTCAGTGGGGACAAGTATGAGCATGCAAATTAATGGCCAGATTCAAACACCCACAGTTAAAATTATTCAGGTGAGAAATGATTATATTTTAGCTCCTTGCTGACTTTCAGAAGAACTGGAAAGACTCAAGAAAGATAGAAATGTGCAGACATAAATAAGAGACTGGTTGTATTTATTGCAGCTGAGCATTTGTCATGGTACACTATGAGAGTTTCATCTGCACAGAATATTGATGTAGGCTTGAATTAATATTTCAAATCATTTCCTTCCTCCATCAGCACTCTTCTGCATTTTCCACTGCTCCACATTTAATATAGTAGTGCAAGTCTGAAGGAAAAGCTGCAGCTAATTTGCCTAGTGACCCTTATGAATGAAACAAATTATTCTATTTACTTGAGCAGCACTCTGATCCAACAGCAATTTTCTCAGCACAGCAATTTTGCTGCAGTTCCAGTGCAGAGAAATGTTTTCAGTCAACATTTAGTCATTCACACAAGTGTTATTAAACACTGCCAGTCATATACCAGTCAACCATAACTTACAACAGTCCAATCTTGTATTGAAAAATGAGTATGTTATGGGGAAAGTCAGGGAAAAAAATAACAGACAAATATTACTGAAAATCCAAGATATCTATGAACTGAATAAGATTCCACACACTTAGCCTGGGTTTGTTTTTGTTTTGTTTTGTTTTAAAGAAAATGTTGAAACCTTTGTACTTTTTTGATATTGGGTATTTTCTGCAGTGTAGTGCAGATAACATTCATTCATTCATCCAAAATCTCATCATTACAAAACAAGATAAAGGATTAGTGAAAAAAAGCCTTAATATTTCACTCAATTTACCCTCGTGAAAGCAAAAATAACATTTTTAGATTGGAAGGGATCTACAGGACAACACATTTGTGAGATAGATGTAATTGTATAATATGATTAAAAAGGAAAATTCAAGGTCAACTACTGGAATGTTAGTCCTCCTCATCAGAAATAGTTTGTGGGAAACAGGTATCATGAAAACACTGCTTGAATATTACAATTTTTTTTTGCTGTGCTGCAGTAGATTTCTGATGTTGTTGAATACCTCTCTCTCATAATTCACTATTTGACTGCTCTCTCTCTGTTTTTGTTTACACTTTGAAAAGTTAAGAATAACACCCTGATCTCTTTCACAAGCTGGTTGTTTGTTTAAAACCTTCACCTTTTACCACATAACTTTGTTACAGTTTTAATATACAACCTTTTTTTCCCCCCAAAGTCTGTTTTAAACAAACAAGCGTAGCCCGAAATAAACACAGCTTAAATTGGGTTTAGAATTCACCTGTGCTTAGAGTGAAACAAAATTATCCCTAAATTAAATAAAAATGTAATTCATATGCAAGCACAGTCGTGTCTATGCAGTGTGCATGAAAACAGGACAAAAACTTTTTTCCAGAATATCACTTCCTGCTGCTAAAATACAACTGTGTGGCTGAACTGGGCAATGCTTTCAGGAAACTGTATCTTCTCCCACATCCCTCCAGCCTACACAAAAACATCACCCTAAATCAGAGAGGTGACACTCTAAAAAAACCATTCTTCTGATCCCTACTATTAGTTTGTCACTTTAATCATCTCTGACACCAGGTTTTAGTGCCAAACTATACACTGAACACATGAATAGCTGAAAATTACTTGTGGGATGGGAAAATGCTAGCAAGAAATAAGGGGGAAATTCCAATTTCATCTACCTCTAAATGACAGGTATTTGCAAGGTTGTCTTCGAGGGTGTATTATTCTCTTTTTAGAGGTACTAACTTGCATCACAAAACACTGCCAACATTTATTACTGGACAGAAGACTATCATTTAAAGTTCTATAGACAACTGAAGTTGTAGTCTCTACTTGTTTGACAATTATGACAAAGGTTTTTACAGATGGCTTTGAATTTAAGCTTTCCATGGATTGATCATGTCATCTATGCAGTTGGATCCCAGAGAGGTGATGTACATACACAGCAGTCCCCTATCACATGTACATATCTAAATTCCTTAAAATCTCAGAGCTTTAACAGTCATTTAATACGTTCCTGGTGTTAATTATTAAGCAATCACAACAGTAAAACAATTCTTTGCTACCAAAATAGCCATAGCATGTGCTCTAAAACTATTCACATGTGCAGAATTCATCTGTATAGACCAGTATTTTCTTCGGGTTCATACCTGGAGTCTCATTTGGAAGGGGCTGGAAGAGATCACACTTATCATTGCTAAGATACAGCCCCAGATCACCTGTGTTTGACAACCACCTTGGGGCAGTTGGTCACAAGTGAAGACAAGGCTCTGAACACCCAGCTTATGCAAATCCTTGAAATTTTGATGCAGAGGACACACAGCACAAGTACCCAGAGAGGCAACTATCCTTACACAGCCTTACCCCATAGGGTTGCAGGGCTAGAGACAGGTACAGGCATTTCCAGACTGCAAAGACTCTTTTTAGGAGTTTCTTTTTAAGACAGACATTTAGAGTGGGATTCACTTATCCATTCTTGCCATTGGTAAATAAAAGCACTTGCATTTCGGAATTCTGAAAGTTCTTGTTTTGCTAAGAATATGCTCAAGTTGAAGCCCTTCTAATCTAACATAACTGAAAATCTATCAACTCACTAACCAGTCTCTTCTAACTACAATGCCATTTTAATATTCCTTCAAAAGGTTCAAGAACTCTACTGATAAGTCTGGAGAACAACCCAGCAATACTATTAGAGCTCTTCAGTGTGAAAGTGTTATGGAAACTCAGTAATCTCAATTATTCACATACTCAACGTAGGCATCTAATATTAATAAAATTGAATATTAAATTGCGTTTTGTTTCATTTATTCCATATTACCACTTTTTGGTAGGAATGGCTATTAACTATTCAGAGGAAAGAAGAAAAATTCTCAATGAAATACATGTTAATCATTTTAGAAAATGTTGGATGGTAATCATGGCAAAAATCCAGAGTTCTCCTTGTAGTCTGATGCCAATTTATCTGCTAGAATGTTCAGGAGAGGAATAGTTGTGATCTTCCTACTACGTTTTATATTAAAAGTCAGCAAAACTGATAAAAAGAACCCAGTGCCTTGAAAAGGATACTTTTTGTCCATGAGGGTTCATTTCCTTCTCCTAATGACTAGCAATTAAGTAAAATTTTTTTTTTTTTTTCCTAAGGAGACAACTATTTTCTTGAAATTTTCTTCTGGCTTGGGCAGAGAGGGAGAAAATAATTTTTCATTCAAATAACCCATTTTTTGTTCAACAGCTTGCAGAGCTGACTTGCAACTAATTTTTTCATTTGCCCATGGGAAATTTGCCATTTGGGACCTTTAGAGCTAGTGAATTGTGTAGACACTCCATGCAAACTTTCTTCGGGTATCTATGGAAAATTCTCTTCTTGGCTTATGTAATTTAACTCCATCACCTAAAACAGTCTAATTGAAAAGCTTTTCATTTGGAATTCAGTTCCCCCCAGGTGGATTCTCTCTTTTTACCTATGATTGTTCCCCCATCCATGTGTTCTCCTTTGGAATGCTTAGGCTGATCACTCGCTCCACGAAAGCCACTGAGCACATGACCCTGTAGGTCCTTGTCACTTAGAAAAGGGTTCCTACAACAGTCTCTGAGGTAACCACAGGAAGAATGTGCTACCAAAGTATCTCCTCATTTTGCAGTCGCAAAAACCGAAGCAAAACTTGAAATGCTTGACCCAGTCACAAAGCAAAATCATAACTTGGTATCTTCTCCCCCAGAGCGCTTAGCAAAAAGAGCAGTTGTTACACGTATTCAGAACAGTTAAGAGCAGGCAATTCTTCCAGTTAAAACCTGGAAACTTTCTTTTCCAGCACTTTGGGCTCACAGCTGAGATAGATAACCTTCATGGAAACAGCGACTACTTTTTCCCAGTCTTTAAAGATCCATCCATTTCAAAAAGGAAAAGCTGATGATGCAAAAGCAAGGAAAGCTTAAACAACCACAGCTTAGTGCTGTGCCTAAAAACAAATCACAGATTTTAAAAAGGATTTTGGTAGCTAAACTCTCAGGCTTGAATAAAAGGCATAGGAATTTACTGACTAGGTTGATAGATAGCACTGGAATCTATAACCTTAAAACCAATGAATTTTTTCTAAATATCAAGAGAAATCCAATTCAGCATGTGTTTGAGAGAACTACTCTATCAATAGAAATGACTGAAGTTCAGTTTGGAGCCATAAGCACTGGAACATATTTTAAGCTTATTGCACAATATTAATGTTCATAACTTCTTTTAAAAATGGGGAATCTTGTACATCGTCATCCTTTACAGTATGATTCAAATTCAATTCTACCATAACATTGTTTTTCACTGGTTTGAGAGCCATGAGTGAGGTGGGAAGTGAGTCTCAGGAGGCTGGGAATGAGTCCCACAAACTGGTGGGACATCCCACCCCACAATGGGATGGACTCCTCCCAAGAGTCTGAAAAGCTTTGCTTTAGTTTGGCTTTATAAATTGCAAACTGAAGTGATTGTCGATGTGATGGCCCTTGCTGTCCTGTGTCTTTGGTGAGGTGTTGACTCAGTACCTTTATTGGAGCTGCTGTTTGGTGTCCCTAATTGACCTGTAAGGTCCTGGTTTGTTCCCTGCTTCTCCCAGCTTGTTCAGGAGATGGAATTCCAGCGCTACAGTATAGATGGCTCATGGTGCTCCCAAAAGGAGCCTTTCTGCCTTCGGGACAAGTTGTGATGCCACTGGAGCTGTTGGGAGAAGCGGAGGGTCGGCAGTGCCAGGCCTGGAATGCTGCTGCTGTGGCACAGACGCTGCTCCTTGGCAGGTTCTTGGGTTGGATTCCTTGGCTGCCACTGGGCAAGGCCTGAAAGGGCCTCAGTTGTGTAGGGAACAAAACATGGAATAGGAAAGCAAAGTGAAGAAGGTTCTGTTTTCAGAGAGAATCATTGGATTTTCTGTTTCTGCAGGGACACTGAGCTGCTCCAACTGTGCCAAGAGCACATGGGCTGTGAAGGTTTGGGGCAGTCTGGAAGCTCCCTTGTGCCCAAAGGATCCTGGCAAGTGCAGCCCTGGAAGAGTCAGGAATAATGAGAAGTGCCTCAGTTCTCATAAAGCTCAGCTTTGTAAGACACGTCTCAAGACCAGACAAAATCCTCCAGCAGTGAGCTTGGCAGAAAAGGCCAAGTGAAGCAAAGCAGCATGAAAATCTAGAACTGTTTGGGGATGGCAGGTGAAAGCTGGAGCCCTCCCAGGTCAAGGTGTCTGATCCCCACAATCCTCTTTGTGTCCTCTGCCAGCAGCTGCTCTTGGTCATTCTTGTGGTTTGCAGGGAGTAAAAATGGCCTTGAGGATTAGCTTCAGGCAACAGGGATTCGCTTCCTTATGGGTGTCCTTGAAATGGAAGTGAGGCTTGGTGAAAAATGAGGAGGCTCCAGGAGTGCTGGGGCTGGAGAGTCCACAGTGAGGTTGGTTTGAGTGTCCTGATGTCCTTGACCAATGCTGTGCTGTCATCAAGTGCCCTCATTCTGATTTAAACTGTCCTTAAATGTGCTGCCAGTCCAAACTGAAGTACAAGATAATTGTGGAAAGCTTGGTGTTCCCAAGGGAATGCTTTAGGGATGTGCAGCTTCTGAACTGCAGAAAGAATGTGGGTTCCCCCAGAACCCTGCTGGGCTGTGTGGTTTGGTTTTTTGTTTTTTTTTTCCTTATTTTTTTTTCCCACTCCGTACCCCGGGAAAAATCCAGTCCGGATTTTCCCCCATTCCGCATGCTGGGAAAAATCTGGGATATCGCCGTTATGAAAATACAGTTGTTTTGAGTGGGATAACAGCAGCCATTCTGTGATGTTGTGACAAATCAAAATGTAAATCCCTATTTAAAGGTATGCAAAATCTAAGCTACAATTCACATTTCTTTCAGAATTACTTAACTGATCTCAGTGACCATACCTAAATTTACACTGTGTAATTAAGATTAATTCCAGGCTCCAACTGGTGTCAAATTGACAGCCAAGAGAGGAACAAAAAGTTTCTATTTGTCCAACAGAGAGAGCACTGAAAGCTATTCGCTAAGGTTGATCTTGGATTTGATCCTTGTTCCTCACTCTTGTCAAAGAGACTTGCTCTAAAGTCAGGGGATAAAACTTCACCCTCACTGAGGTCAGTGAAGGCAGAATTTTTCATCAAGTGCTTTACTTTCAACTGGTGAAACCTCTAGGAAGCGTGAAGCTGATAAGGGTTCAACCAGTAGCAACTGTTTACCTGTACTACCTTTGGTCCACAGCTAAACATAAAAACATTTTACAAAGGCAGTAAGTTCCGCTGAAAAGTAAAAAAAAAAAAAAAAAGCAGTAAGTAAAAGCAGTAAGCTGCTTCTGATTGGAGCCAAAATCAGAATAAACTGCTCACAGTAAACAGGCATGTCACACTAAAGCAGTTTAGTCTGGAACCTTCATAACATTAACGCCCTTTAACGAGCTTTTCATTACTACCTTTATACCTCAGGACTGGTTCATATTTTTGCCACTTCCTCTTGATAAAAAGTCACTGGTGAGTGGTGACTGGTTAGGTTATTCCATAATCTCTTTGGATTTCATTACAAAGATTTCTTGGAGTGATCTAACACGTTCCATCTCCTAGCAACTGAGTTAACAATTACTTAAGTAACTGAAAGCTCTGCTCCATAAGCCTACAACTAGGACAGGGGAAAACATCCGTATTCTACAGTGCCACCGAGGAACTACCGGTCCTTTGCCTCGCAGTGACATCCCTGCAAAGGCTGTGAGTGGCACAATTACTTCCAGGCGGGTTTGCATTGCTGGAAATAATGTGGCATGATTGCTGTGCGTTCGCTCCTTTGTTGCTGCGATGACAATAGCGCTGCTATTGTAGATGCAAATGAGGTAGCAAGGGCTAACAGCGTTCCTTAACCTCGCTAAAAAAACCTCTGGTGCTTCCCTGCGTCCTGTTTGCCTTAGAAGTGAACCAGACTATTTAGGAAACATAACACTACCCAGTGAAGTTAAAAAAAAAAAAAAAAAAAGTGGTTAACTTGAGAACGAATATCTGTTGTTGTGACAGGGGTGTCGCTGTTAAGACAAACCGAGGTGGTGAACAGAACAGGAGAACCAAATGCTGGAAGATGTCAAAGTTTTGCCCGTAGGTTTGATTCTTTAATTAAGGAGATCAGCAGGGGAAACTGAGGCACAACCTGCATGAGTCACTTGAATTGCCAGAGCATTCCTGTCACGTTAGATACTCCAGAGAAGAGGCCTGACAAAGCTCAAGGGCATAAGAGGGTGTACTCTACAAACCATCTAAATCTTATCGATAGAATATCGCATTACATGTGCTGCACACAGGAAATGAAGTATCAATAATCTCTAATCCATGTAAAAGACTTGGGATGAAAGCAGTTTTAGGCAGGCTAATTTGATAAAACCAGGCTGTATAGTCAACTTCTTAAAAGCCACACAGGAGTTATGGATTTTCATTTCTCTTTAGATAAATGGTAGCTCTGTCCTACACTCATTAAAGTTTTGCTTAGCTAAAAAACAAAACAAAACAAAACAAAACAACAAAAAACACATCAACCTGAGACAAGATGTGGTCAGACAACAGAAGGGCAATAAAAATGTACAAATGGAAAGAGGGGAAATTTGGGTTAGATTTTTGGAAGAGATTTTTTACTTTGAGGGTGGTGAGACACTGGCAGAGGTCATCCGAGTAGGTTTTGGATTCCCCAACCCTGGCAGTGCTCAAAGCCAGGTTGGACAGGGACATGAGCAACCTGGTCTAGTGGGAGTGGGTCTAGATGATCTTTAATGTCTATTCCAACCCCTGAACATTCTGTGACACTCGTGAGTAGTAAATAGTGCTGCAAAACAAGATAATGGTAGAGCAAAGAGATGAAAATCCAACTTTCCAGCCTGCCACCCCAGGCTATCAAAATAGAGGAGCTCAATATGCCCATCAGGCAGAGAATTACTTACCCCTAAAACTGCAAAATTCATTAGGAACCAAGATAAGAATCAGAATGGTACAAACTCCACGACCTGAACCTCTCAGTGAGTTCAATGCCGTCTTTAGGGCCAAAATGGAAGAGACACAGGAATCTCCTGGAGGAAGCCCTTCTGCATTGAAGATTAAAAAGGATGACCAAACAGAGCATTCAGGTTACCTCTGCAGCAGATGCCAAGCAAATAGTGGCATTAATAGACTTGTGTTGTATTTGCCCTGTATTTCCCCTTGTCCATTATTCAAGTTGCTTAATGATAATGGTTCATTTCAGTCTTCATCTGCAAGGGAAATGCTGATTATTTTTGTATTTATTTCCTAAATTGAATCCAGAAGCTGTGAAAGATGCAAGATTGATTTCCCTGTGCCTGCCAGCTACTGAGAAGACAGCAGGAGCACAGCCAACCCCGAGGACTAATTCCACTGCTTATTACTGCTGATAAACACCCAGAGCACAACCCTCTGTTCTCCCTGCCACAAGTCAATCACAAGAGTCAGGAGGCAGTTTGCTCTTTACTAGAATAATAGCCCAGCAATTATAAGCTTGCTTCAACTCTCTCTCCACATGCCATTTTTCCCCTGAATGCTGGTGGGACAGGCTGCAGCCCAGCAGCTCTCATATCTTCATTTCCTTTCCTAGGAAGACAAACAGCAATTCTGGGAGAGATGTTTTATTCAAACTGTTGTTCTGTAAGGAAAAGCTGCCTATCACTGTCTCTGGGCAGGCCTTTCTGTTCCCATTTTCAATGGGCTGCATAAACTCTACCAGTTAACCAACACCTAATTAACTGCTTACAGACTACAATACTTTAAAACCCCAGCTGCCAGCAAATTTCATCTGTACATTAATAGAGCCTTTGAAAGATTTTTCCTGACTCAGAAAAAGTGGGAAAAATAAACTTTAGAGAAATGGGGATACAGAATGACCAAAGAGACATAAAAGGCAAAGAATTCCATCCAAAAAAAACCACACAAAAAATGTTGTGTGTTGAGATCATAATCTGTAAATATATAAATAATGCAAATGTATTTCTGTATTTAAGCATTTAGATGGTTTACACACAGGATCTTCTGAACAATCCTAGATAGAAACATCAACTGATATTGTTGAAAGGAAAAAATTAGATTGCTCTACTGACTTTTTTTTTTTTGTCATCTCATTTTTGTTCCTCAGGGATTGCTCCCAAAAGCAACCCCGAGAAGTCAGCCTTGATAGAACAAATAAAGAGGGTGAAGCTCCAGGTGTCGAGTCTTCAGGATTCTGCAACCACTAAGAATTAAACTAGATCCTCAGATTTGACTGCTCAGAGGTTCCACCAGCTCCTGCAAGGCTCAAATGGATTATTACACCTAAGAATTTTGGCTAAAATGAGCCTAAGCGTGATTATTGCTGGTGTAATGCCAACATCAACCACAGCTACCCACTGCACTGATGATTCCTGTGTGCAAACAGCCTTGAAACAACAAGCTTTTGTTGTCCTTTAATTGATTTTAAAATTGCCTGCCACATGCCCTGGAAAATAACAATTTACAGTCTATACTAGTCTGGATAAACAAGTATGAATAATCTCAGAGATAAATAAATACTTTTGTATCCAATCTCTCTCCTTCCCTTCTCCTCTTGCTTTCCTATTTGGTAGCAACGTGATGATGACGCTACACAGCACACAGAAATCTTCTTGTAACGCTGCTTTGATCTGTCTCCCTCGCTAAATTTAAAATCAAGGGAAGAAA
The DNA here is from genome assembly GCA_038380795.1 of Pyrocephalus nanus. Lineage (NCBI taxonomy): Eukaryota > Metazoa > Chordata > Aves > Passeriformes > Tyrannidae > Pyrocephalus > Pyrocephalus nanus. The sequence continues at coordinate 38,254,888 of CM076267.1, forward strand.
TTTGTTTGCTCGTTGTGCTGAGGAAGAGAGAAAGGCTTAACCCACTCCAAGCAGAAATTAAACTATGCAACTCATAGTTAAATTGCTTCAGAGAGAGTCTTAGTAACAAAAAGACTCCTCTTGTAAAATAGCTTTATATTGGTAGGTATCACAAGAGTCTGACTGGAAAGATTATGTTCTTTTCTCTTTACTCCAAAGTAGTAAGTTATAATATACAATTATTTCTTGGTTTAGAGCAGCCTGCACAAGCCAAGGCAAAATATGCTTCTCCCATCTTGTTTTACAAGGATTTATGTACACTTTGAGTATCACTTATATGGAAATATATCTTCAAAACTAAACTGCTTTCCAATACTGAGTAGTACAGAAATCTGAAGCAAAATAAATAAGCAAATATGCTGTTGTTGTGTGAATGTCAACAGGTCTTCATTTGAATTTCTATCTGAACTTTAATTACTTACTTGTGGGGTATATATATTTACATCTATATAAGCTTTTCCTGGTAGGGTTTGATTAAAAACTCCACTCAGCAAAATACTCAAACTAACCAGGTCTGCTGGAAGTTTCACCAATCCACTTAAATGGAAAACATCCTCCCAAATGAGTGCCCAGCTATCCATTCTACAACCACCAGTAACACAAAGCTGATTTTGAAAGGATGCCTGGTTATGGTGCATTTATCAGGTCATCTTTGCTGTGGGTTGCTAACTAGTTTTTCACCACCATTCACATAAAAATATTACTTGAATGATGAATTACCTTCTGATTTAACAGTTGCTTTTAGCTGGCAAATATTGGCAGTGATTCCCTCCTCCAGTTTGACTCAGGGTGTGAGTCACGACCTCCCTAGGGGATTTCATATTTCCAGAACTCCCTGCAGAGCCACCACCACATGCAGCACCTGCATGGCAAGGAACTGGATGTATTTCTACCCTCGTAAATAATGCAACATTTTAACGTTGCTAATTACGACATGTACATAATTTACTGCTCCCTAGAGGCAACAGAATTTTCTCTCCTCTACAGAGTGCATAATATTAGTTTTTGTAATGACGAGTTGGAGGGAAAGTATCTCAGGGCAGGGAGATGACTGAAATTCTTCTCTTGCCTGCTGACATTACACTTTCATAAACGAAGTGGGAATTTTTGGTGAGTGGGCAGGTCTGATTTAGAACAGCAGACTGGTTTAAGGACAAACAAATAGACAGAAACTAAGAGGTTTTTAAAGAATTCAGCTAAATAAAAACAAATTAGACAGGTGTTTATTGTCATCTTTGACTACTTGACTACCTTAAAAAAATCCACTCCTTTATAAGTACCTATTTACACTTCCAAGTGCATTTGTTTTCAAAGAATTTTCAGTGGTAGTACCTGCCTTTGATATCCTAGATTAGCCAAGAGATTTTTAGTAGAATAAATAGCAATGACTCCCTGCAGGATTTTTTGCTTTTGGAGATTTTTTTTTAGTTATTAAAAAAGTGGCATACATCGACTAGGAGATCTGAAGAGATAGTCGAAAAATCCAGATGACAAATTAGGTTTAACAGATTCATTACACAATAAAAAAAAAGTTAATGAATGTAGTAGGTTTGTGTTGATACTATGTAGTAAATTTGAGAGGATTACACCCACTATATTATAGGGAATAGAGCAGTATAAGATTTTCATTAAGATTTAACAAATTGGGGCAGGATTAGTTTTCAGTATCCAACCTGAGAAATGTGAAAAAAAGTCTGATCTTGATAAATAATTGCTTCAGGCTTCTTATTCACTAGAAAAGACTTCAAGTTATTATTCACTCTTGGAAATCCTGACTATGAATTGACTATCCTCTCTTTCATTAAGAGGAGTCATCTTATTTCCTTTATTTACCGGGGAAGAAGGATATTTAATGGGTGATTATTTTGACTCTGAAGATAAATTACTGTCATCACTGTTCTGCTTCATCACAGTGAACACAAAGTTTACTGAAAAATAAATGACTGTTTAAAAGCTTTGATAGGATAAATCTTGACAATATTGACAGTTCTAGAAGTCCAAATACTGAGGGTATTTCAGGTTAGCTAAGCTGCTTTTATGTTTGTATTTATATTTTCATGAGCATTGATGGATATAGTAACCTATTGTTTTTCAACAAATTAGTATTTTTTCTAGTAAATTAGTATTTTTTCTAGTAAATTGAAAAAATTAATATTTTTTTTTAGTAAAATACTAGAAAAGATCCCGTTTGAAGCACACATGAAGCCTTCTTCCAAGCTCCAAGGTAATTAGGAATTTTCAATTTGGTTCTGATTTTCTCTATAAAAACTGGTGAAAACAGTCTTGCCACACTCAAGCCATGGAGCAGGGGCTTGTTAGATCAAAAGGTACGGTGTTCTTTCTATATGAAATCCTTATTCCTGCTTCTGGATCACCACACGTGGGCCAACTAATGTCCACAAAAAACCACATTCCAAACAGTAAGCAATCTCTTCGGACAGCAAGTAGAAATAAACTGAAAGAGTATCAAGAGCTTAAAGATATATATAAGCTTCTTCTATCTATTCCTCAAAAGTAAGATCTAAAGGACACTTAGTTTCCTTCTTACAGTATAATTGCAATGCAATTAGGCACATGTTACACCTTAAATGGGAGTGAACTCACCCTCTGTCCAAAGAAAATTGTCTCCTAACGTTTAAAATCAAAATTAATGCACCATTAATTTATGGCTCCCAGGTATAGAGACCTTGAAATAACCTCAATAAGGAAGTGTCGAAGACAGCCTTAATTATAAAAGGTGGCAAGAGGCAATATTTAGGAGCAATAAGAGAGGTCAAGACAATTAACTTTCCTAGACTTTATTCCCTGATTAATGCCACATAGAAATAAAATGACTCAGCACACCAACATTGCTGTTTATAAATCCTTTTGCACACCAGGAGATCATAAGTTGCTTATGAAAATCCATCTTTAAAGTCCTTCCTTTAGGATTAGCATCTACCATAAGCCCAGTTGTCCATTTGGGCAGGTTTTACCACTCCTCCAGTTCAATTTGCTTTCTCAGTGCAAAATGCAATCAACGTCAATCAACGTCAATTAATGATCATGTCAGAGCAGAGGCGGGAGACCAAAGTCAGCCCCGGCTCAGGCTAAGGGGGCTGTTCTTCATTTCTGTGAATTTTACAGCACTGCTCCAAATCCTCTCTTGGCAGATCATCTGTAAGCATTTCTCTTTGCAATTATGCTCTCAACTTGTTCAGGGAAATTGATTTTAAACTAAATAATTACTTTAGACCAAGTCATGGATTTCTGTGCTGTGGCTGATACAGAGAGAGCCAGCTGAAGGGAATGTGTTAATGAATTTGTGAACTACTTTGAACAACTTACACATATTGTTACAAGGAAGATTTACAGCCATAGCAGATCTAATTAAGTGCTTCATAAAGCAAAACATTGGGCAGATGTCAAACTGATAAATCATGTTTTGTTTTGTTGTTTTGATGAGTTTTTACTTCTCTTAAGAAATATTTTCACCCCACATGACAGTCTTGAGCTACCCAATGGTTTCTAACGTTTGAGAAAGATGAAATCTGCAATCTCTCAATTTGTAATTTTCTATTGAGTGAATTCAGCTTAGTTAAACAAAATTCCTAACTCAGAAGTAATGTCTGATCATGCTGTTGTTTATGTTTCAGCTGGTACCTACGCCATGCACAATCATGATAACCATCGTTTCTAAAAGGAGAATTACATCTATTGAGGATATTTACAAAAATTTTTAATTAAAAGTAGGGACGAAAATTAGAGATTATGCCAATGGCTAAACAGATACATTTTTTAATAATTATGAGTGAGCAAGTCAGCATTTTCACATCTCCAGAATTTAGCATAAGTTAATAGTATATTTTTATATATTTAGAAAGTATTTCTATGTGCATTCATGTACCACAGAGAGGATCAAAAAGGAATCTTAGACTTATTTTTGAGCTACCCCCAGGCTGTTTTGCAGGGATGCATACAGCTACACAGCCTATTTGCACAGAAAGTGTAATATTCACAGTGCTTTTTAGACCCTGATCTGACAAGCACTGCCTACTTCAGCAACAGTGGTACCCAAAAAGACCAGATTTGTGCAGCTTGGCAGCTCCACTAGACACATTACGAGTAGCTTGTTTCCTTTCCTAGTGGCTCTTGTGCAGGCTGCTGATTGAGCAGCGGAGTGCACCTTCCAAAGGAGCTCCATCTGAAATGAGCCTCATCCCTGAGCTCCTAAAACACACACTGCAAACAAACACAACAGGCAGGGGCGATTGCAGGAGCCTCAGGGGAAGTTCACTCAGTTCACAGCAAGCCAGAAAACATCCCCTGGTGTAACATCATTAAGTCCACATTCCCACCACTCAGGACACTGGTCAGGACCAGGCAGAACACAGAATGTGCAGCTTAAGTGAGTCTGCAACTGTTAGACTGCTGTTTAATCCACTGATGGAAGGACATAGGCAAGCTGGACTTGGATAACATAACACAGAAAATTATAGAGAGGCTAATTAAGGTCTTAACTGAAAAAAGATGACTTATTTATTTATTTATGCGGCAACAAAATTGTGATTTGATAGCCATCCATAAAAAACTGCAGCATTTAAACACATACTGGAAGGAGAAGATTATAACAAGTGCCTTAGGAGGGGATAAACTGGAATAAATTAATGAAGTAAGAAAAGAGAAAACATAGGTTATCAGAACAAGAAAAAATATGACTACAGATCCCTCAAAATAACTTTCTTACCGAGAAGGATTAAGTTTCTCAGTGCTGGAGAGTCAAATTGAGTTATAGAAGTACCACTATTCCTTTTCAGCTCAATGGTAAAGATAAGGAATGTATTTTTCTGAGGTTATCTATTGGCAAATTTAGCATCTCGCTTGCATTAATTTAAAATGAGTCTCCCACTGCTTAGGCTGTGGCTTTCCATTCAGGAAAGCTTCAAAGAAGGTACCCAACGAACAGGCTGCTGGCTCAGGAACAAGAAAAATATTAAAAGGATTTCATGATCCAAATTATATTGCAGGGACAAGAGTTTGCATTCAGAGTAAAGGTATCTTCTAAAAGAGCCAAGTCAATAGGACTCTAATCCTGTACCCTGCACATTTCAACATTGATTTGGTGCAGCAGCAGAGAGAAAAGGGAGCTTCTGAAAGCATCAGGAATGCAAGAGTCAGCAGATCTTACAAAGACAAATATAAGTTTTAAGTAGAACACCGGTGATCTGTACCATTGATTTTTCTTCCAGCATCTGCATATCCCGAAGGTCAGTCCAAGTCATGAGAGAGAAGAGTATGCCAAAGAAAAGAAAGGATGAGTTAGGTGTTGAGCCTCTACCTCCTAACTGGGGAATGAAGCACAATTGCCTTGTTCTACCAAAAGCAGAGCTGATGTTTCCAGAACACTGAAATACTCAGTCTTGTCCCCCCATACACTGGAGAGCAGCACAGCAGCCACAGTCTGGTGTTCATCAAGACCCTAATCAGGTTAGAAATGCTTCAGCGATGGCAGTGAGGCTGCAGCCACCTTTCTGTGCCCCGAGCAACACTGAGGCTTCCTGGCTTGCACTGGAGGACCATCCCTCCATTGCGAGTTTACCTTTCAGTGCTAAATACATTCAGAGTCTACTTAGTCATTAGAGAGGCCCTGATTCTGTACAGAGCCTGCACAATGCATGGAGATCAGCATCTGCATTAATCAAAATTAATTATGCAGTGTAAATGAAAACCAGGCTCCAGTAGCTGAACTGCCACACGTGTGGTGTCCTGTCAGGCACTCCATCATCCACGAGGGTAACGTTGAGCTCTGTGGACAGAGGTCACCTTTTCAGCCCAAATTTTAAGAAGCAAAAGCCTGTTCATTTTGCACAGTTATGCTTCCCTTTGCCTCATGTCCTCCACCATCTACATGAAGATGAACAAACTGAAGATTTTGGGGCTGGGCATAACCTACGGACACACTGGCGGCCTGGTATTAGAAATGTGAAAGTTAAACAGAGTTCCACAAATGCTCTCTTGTGTGCTTCTCAAGTTATTTAACCAAGTTAATTTCCCTCATTTTAAAACAGATAAATGGACATCTTTATTTATATTCCAAGTTTTTTCATCGACCATGGTTTGCTGGAGAAAGATCATAATGCTGGCCAAATAAAGGAATAAAACAACTCGACTTTACAGTAAAGACAACAAGCCATTTAGAATTCCTGCTCCATAGGATTCAGTAACATCCAGAGGGATTGAAAAACATTTAGACAGATTCATTACTTTGGGTTTTAGTCTGAGTAATTCTGACTCAACAGTTAAACAAATTAGGTCAATGAAAAGTAATTCCTTAATTCCAAGTTTTGGATCAGATATACTAGAAGAGAAGGTGGTAAAAAACCTACATGAATTCCATAGGAATTTTAAGCAAGGAGAAATAGTGTGACCTGACACTGAGAGCCACGCTTCAGCACATGGTCACTAAAGAAAAGAACCAAACTTGACTTATTTAAAAAAAAAAAAAATAAAAACAATCAAATTTCCATTCTTAACTCAGGATTTTTTGTTTTGGTTTGGGTTTTTTTAGTACATATTATAGAATTTAGAGGAAACAGATTTCTCTAATTCTTTGACCAGGATGGAAAACCTTTTTAAGCATAAACACTCCATGTTGTTCTTGTTTCTATTTTATTCTGAAGAATGAGAAAAATCCTATTATTTTCACCACAAAAAGCATTAGAGCCATTATTATTTGTAAGATTTTGCTGTCAGTGGTAAAAAGTCCTGAGGCTTCAATAGTTTCACTCCTCCCCTGAATCTGAAGGTGTCAGATCTGAGACAGTTTATGAAATCAAGGCGAAGAGAATCTACAAGTGACAGCTTGCATTCAAAACAGATGATAGCTCTTAGCAGCACATATTTCTGTTTTAAGAAAGCATTTGGCAGAGTTTGTCACAATGATCTTTTGAAGACTTTGTTGTTGTTGATGCTCATTTGGAATGATATGAGGGATTGAAATCCAGATAGGAGCTTTACAGAGCAGCAGCTACAGGTTTCCTGGGATCAATCTCCCTCAACAGCAAGGAAGAATTTACAGGGTTCCCAGATACTTTAGGGTTTGTAAAGGAGGCAACTTACATTAAAAGTGAGTTGTGAGGGGGCAAACGTTAATCTCATTTTATCTAACGTTTCACTCAGGAAATTACTTCTTTTTTGGCAACGGGCAGTGCCAAGCAGATATGGGTGACTAATGATGAAGGTCATTTGCTGAACATTGTTCCTTTCTGAAGGAGATGTTTCTCATCAGCCATGGGTGGAATTAGAAAGTTTTTTACAGCAGGCAGAATTATACAAAACAATGGATTTTTTTCTTTTTGTAAAGGTTTTTGTTTGTTTGGTTGGTTGGTTGTTTTTTTTCCATTTTTGGTCTGTAATTGTAAATGTACAGTCAACAAACACATTTTTACAAACTTAAATGTAAGCACAGGTAACGAATTAATACAATGGCTTGAGTGTCAATGAATTAAGTCTTTGGTTATACTGATTAATTGGAGAAAGCATCTTTCTCACCTCAATCTACTTTACTTCTCTCTTGATAAGAAGAAAATAAGCTTTATACAGATATGATCATTATTAAAATTTTTCTAGTGAAATTTTTACAACTGTGTGTTCGTATAAATTTGCAGTTGGACTTCAGTGAACTCTTAAAGTCATTCTAATTACTTGAGTTCAAGGCTGGCTGGAAAATACAGTTTGTCAAAAGTCAAAAACCAAATATGATGAATCTAAGGTAATGTTGGTAGTTCCAAGTGTTGTAGTTTATCCCCACTAGCTGCTCCCTCACTACCTGCCCCACCAAGGTGGGGGAAAGGGTTAGAGTAAGAAAACTCATGGGTTGGGATAAGAATAATTAAATTGAAATAATAGTAATACAACCCCCAAACAATAAATTTTGTTAAAAGAAAAAAAAAACAAACCACACCCCCCAAAAAAAACCTCAAATAAAAACAAACAAACAAACAAACAAAAACAAAGAGAGGGAAAAATCCAAGAAAGACAAGTAATGCAGATAAAAACAACTGCTCTCCACCAGTGCCTAGCCAGTCCCCGAGCAGGAACCCACCCTCCCCACGGTTTATGCAGCGAGCACGGTGCCAACATGGTCTGAATATCCGATATCCTTGGGTCAGCTGGGATCACCCAGCTCTGCTCCCTGTGCACCTCCAGCCCCCTCGCTGCTGGGGTGGGGGGAGGAGCAGAGAAAGCCCTGACTTTGTCAGCGCGGCTCAGCAATGACCGAAACGTCCCTGCATCACCAACACTGTTTCCAGCAGAAATTCAAACCACAACCCCGCACCGGCTACTGTGAAGAAAATTAACTTTGTTCCAGCCAAAACCAGCAACAGCAAGTCAGCTTATTGTTTACTAAGAGTGGCATACTGCAACTTTTGGAAGAAGTGCCTTTATACCCAGTCACAGGGACTCGGAAAAAAAACCAGAGTTAGTCGTTCTATTTAATTACAGGTATTTTCGCTAAAAGCATGCTCTTCGCAGATACTTAGTAGCAAGTTTTTGTTGCAAATTTGCAACGGATACAGTTACCAAAAAAAAAAAAAAAAAAAAAAGAGGAAAGACTTCCACTTGCAATCGTGCAAGAGCTTTACACGAAGTTAAAAGGGCAAGACTGACAAGGCACTTTGGAACTCTGAACTGGCGTGGAGACAACTGGGGGCCACACAGCAGAGCAATCCACAAAAGCCCTATGACAGCGATATTAGTGGGCATTTAGGTATATAAATATATATATATATATATATATATATAAATCAAAGTGAGCAGTTTTGATCACAGAGGAAATCTATTGCACTGTTATGATGGGAACAATCTGGTTTTCACTTGTTTCAGTATTTATTCAGAAAATAAAATGCAGCAGAAGAGATCTGTGGATCAGTTCTATCTCAATTTGTAGTTACACACCGTTCTTGCCTCAGAATGGATTCCACTATTTATAAGTTAACCCACAAGCACAAAAAAATTATCACAGAGCTCTATTTTCCACGGCTTATACTTCTGTGGAACTATTGAAGTAGCAACATATTATCCCAAGGGAAAAGATATTATCAAAGATCAGAAAAATGCCTCAGAAGAAAGCAGATTTCTAAGTAAAGGCTGCTGTGATTTATCAGTAACCTTTGTTGATATGGTTGCTCATCTTTTGTAACTGTGAAATGGAAAAATACCCTTTAAGCCTGGGTAACATCTTTAAATTTCCCAAATACTAAAACAAAGGCAGCAACACAAGCACAATTTTCCAACCACTACATGGAAAAAATCTAAAAAGGATTGAGGAAACCAATTCTATGTTATCTTGATACAGCTCATCCTGTGAGTCATCCTTCAGATGGCTCAATGTAATAGACATTCAATATTATCATGTTGCAGTATTCTTGTGGTACATAAAGTGTGCTGAAGTTGTAATGATTGTTTAAAGTGACCATGCTTCCAAAATGGTGATTGTAACTCTTTGTGTAACCCTTCTTGTTCCCAAGATCCCTTACCTGTATCTTTGGAATGTCTAAGAGATAACTGGGAGCTTACCTATTGGTTGTTAACCCTTTGTTATCTGGTTGTTTGTAAGACCTTCTGGACTCTCAGTGGTCACCTTGTAATCCTCCCGAAAGGTATTTAAGCTGTTACCAGAACAATAAAATCCTCTCTGCCTGCTCCTTCCCGGCCTGCTGACGGCATCCTGGTCTCTCTGGAGGGCCATGAGATGCCGCGGGGTAAAGGAGGGAGGGGAAGGGGGCACCGCTCCCCCTCGGAGCAAGGGGTAAAAGGAAAAACCTCTTGCTCTGGGGTTCCCTCTCCCTATCCACCCTCAGCATTTGTCATTATAATACATTTACTTTTACCATAAATATTCTCTTAAATTTTTCTTTAATAATGCAATATCACTAATGTTCTTGAAATGAAATTCAGAGTTTAAAAAAAAAAACTGCATCGTGGGTATATTAAAAACACTATTGTTTCCACATTTCCAGTGACTCGGGAAGACCACTGAATTGGTGACCACCAGCTAACTCCAGAGGACTGGGATTTTAGCCTGGGATGATGAAGGAAACAAAGAAAAACGTGGAACTTGGGGCATCTCAACTTTTTCTGGTATCTATTTCTGGATTCCTGATTCTTAAACGCAGAGAATTTCCTTGGAACATTCTAGCTTCCTCCTGCACTTTAAGCATGATTTTCTCTTGCATCATCTGCAGGATTTCCCAAATCCTGACCACTCGTCCTGTAGTTAACAATTCGATCTCGCTTGCCTTGTGCTTTTTGGCTTTGCTGAATTGGCAGCTTTTAAATGAGCTCTGCAGGGCAGCTCGAGGCTCCAGGGGAGAGAACACAGACAAAGGAAAAAAAAGTCATGAATAAGCAAAATAAGAATCAGGTGGGAGAAACACAAGAGCATGGGAGAAAGAAAAATAAGCTATTCAATCAGATCAGGTGGCTACCACGTTCAGTTTGCTCCACAGCAGAGGACAGAAAGCACTTCATGGTGCAAACATCCACAAGTGAATTTAAAATGAGTGATAAAGTTTCCTCTTCCACAGAAGTTGTAAATTCCATTCATCCCTGTAACAGCTACATTGCTATTTATGTAAATGCTCTAAGTGGTAGAGTGCAATTTTGAAAGAAGCAGCCTTGGTGCACCTTTTGATGAGGTGGGGAATAGAAAAATTGAATGCCCCAAACTACAGCAGCTAATCCCAATTTCAACCAGATCCTTGCTCTCATTAAAATACAAACTAGCAAAATAATTCAGTGCTCCTGTGACACAATGAGATTGAGGTTGAGAATGTTAAAATGGCTGCAGTACCCTAGCAGTAACATTTACAATTAAATCTAAAGAAAGAAATTTTTTTGGAGGGGGAAAGTGTATTTTTCTTTGGAAAAAAAGGCAGAAAAACATGTCAGAGGAGAAAAAGTTCCATTGCTAAACAAAGTCTCAAATCCAAAAGAGAAAGGAAGGAGCTGACAACCCTCCTCTTAGTCAATGTTTCACTCTGCGTTCACAGCATCCTTTGGTCATAAGTAAGTTTTAAAACAAATTTTTTGCAATAATTTCATAGCAAAGCATTTTCATTTTCAAAAGTATTTTCTTGTCCAAAATGCTCCTTGCCTATTTTATTCAGACTTTACCTATTTTCAAGCATTTCAGCATATACATGCTTATATAGCATATTATGCTAGAATATTCAGCATATTATGCTTATACAAAATAAGACTTAACATCTGAAGAAGACAATTTCTTCAGGATTATTTTGGAACCCATAGCAGACCACAATAGAACTTCAAAGGCATAACATTTATTTGGTGAAAGCATGACAAAAGCGATGTGCGATCCTCAATTGCAAATTTATTAAAACACATTTCCTCTAGTTGTCCTCAATCTGCGCTAATAACTCACTTTAATGATCCAGCCATCGATACCAGTGCCAGCTGAATCATTAAAGCTCAAAGATGGACATAAAGTGAACATCAGCAGGGCCTTCAGTCAAGGTGCTATGAAAGCAAAGTGCAAGATCTACGGTATCAGCATTGCCCAGGCATTTCTGCAGCTGCCTCAGTGAGTTCCACCATGGTCTATATTTTATGGTCTGTGTTTAGATTCTGTGCACAGTCTCACTGGCAAGTTTTGTGGGGCTGAAGCTCATTTAGACACAATTAGAAATTTTTAAATGAACAGTAGAAAGGTAGAAAGGAACACAATAAGGGAAACTGCAAGTGGAAGGCGAACCCTTCGTGCCATTCAGAGCAGTCCCTGAAACTTTTTTGACTTTATTTGTTAAACATCTATCTAATTCTGTTGTTATTATACTGCACCAGCAACTTAAATTTGTCTCTGTCACATTTTAAACAGCCCCTGGAATGCAATTATATGCCTCATGATATGTTAGCAGCAAAAGGGAACTCATTTGATATTTTTAACTTGTCCTTTTACAAGGGCAGGATGCTTGAAGGAAAAATGGAAAAGAAAAAAAAAGTGCCTCAAAATTCAAAATTCTCATGTCAAAATTCAAGAAATTAACACAGATCACTATTAGTAATATCATAGCAAACATACATAATCAATAATATTATACTGTATAGCCCTAACTCTAGGTAAAATGCTTATTTAGAAATTAATATTTCGCTCTTCTTGTGCCAGACAACTTCTTTGCATGAACAAAGCCATGGAGAGGAAGACAACCTACTCAGCCTCTAGAAACCAAATAGACTGTCACACCCCCTGTGATCTTTGAGAGAGAAATAGAAGTGTATCAACTAAAATCAAGGTCTTCAGAATCCAGAATATAATCAATTATATTTTTGGCATTTATTTGGATTTTCTTTGATTTTTGTTCCCCCTGCCTCTGGCAGTCACAGGCAGACATTCAGCAGTGCAGATACAAGCAACATCATCCTGGCTGCTCCAGATTCAGGGAGTCTCTGGATGAGCAAGAAAAAGCAACAGAACACATAAATCTATGGCTCAAAAACCTTAACTATTCCTCTCATGACAGGTGGTGGTTTCAGTTCTGCAGAAACTTTGGAAAAGTGAGGACAAAGGACTTAAAAGGAAAAAGGACTCTCTTAAGGAGAATTAAGGAGTAATAATGACCCTGTGGGGTGCTGAGTTACTTACACAGTTGTATTAACAACATGAATATGTCAGCACACTAACAGCTGCATCATCGTTTACTGTCTGATCAAGGAAGAGCCCAGCTCCTGTAGGAAACGACTGAAAGATGTAGCAAACTGAGTATTCAGACAAATTACATCAATTCCCCCTGTGGTAAAAAAACAATGCTTGTAGCCAGCAATATTGAATGCAAAGCTGGAAGCTCTGCAAAGTCTTCTCTGCCCTTTCTTATCCCTCACGCTAATTAATCTCAGTGGGATTTTGTGAAACGGTGAGAACAGTAACTGTAAAACAGGATTTAACAATCAGACATTTCGAAATTGGTATGAGTTACTTCCCCAGCCACTGCAGTTTAAGAAACCCCAATCTCATTAGGAAACCATTAATGCAAAACCAATGACATCAGGATGTCATAGCACAGAAACCAAGTCTCTTCAGAAGCAGCTCCATGTAATGGGGGTGAGGGTGAAAACTGTTTGGGGTTTTTTTTGGCAGGTCTGCTTTCAAGCAGGTGCTCAGTGTTTCTTTTTGAAACAGGGTTAGTGGAAGACAGAGTATTACATCTGTACCACAGCTCGTTTTAGGAAGAATTCCCATGACCACAGAGAGGGGGAAACACTGGTTAGGCAATCACTTTCCATTATTTACATTGCAGGACAAACAACACCGATACAGAAATACAAATGTATTTATACTTATTACCTTAAAAAATAAATATTACATTATCTTCCAGCTTTTTAGAGCTCACAAAAACAAAGGTGTTATCTTTTGATTGAAATGTCTGGTATTAAATTAAGAGGCTTTTTGCAGTATTTTTATTTCTTCAGAATAGATGTTGGATCACGCAGGATCAGCACCATGAAATATGGGGAAGTCACACCTACAGCAATAAGAACTAGAGGGAAGAAAAAAATCTTGGTGGAACTTGGTGCAAAAAGGCCAGAAACACAGGGGAAATATGGATGAATTGCACTAGAATTACTTTTTACAGTCTCCTCCTCACCTTCCATTTTGACATTGGAGAACACTGGAGTTGCAAGTCATACCTACAGGTAAGTACAGAGACAGGGAGTCTCAGGAGTCTGTAAATAACTAACAGTGGACAGAAAAGCAGACTACAGTGGAATTCTCCTCAGGCACAATCTCAGTTTTGCTAGCATTTTAAACTGAAGTTCAGACTAACACTTTAGAGGTTCAGCTGTGGTAATACAAAAAGGCTAATGAATTTTTTTCATCCTGATACAGGTTTGTCGTATCTTCAGTATCTCTTTGTGGATTAACAAATAAATTTTGGCCAAACCTGACTGCAAAAATCTATTGACAAAACTCTACAAAGTCAGCTTTAAATAATGAAACAAGAAATTTGCCAGTAGGTTTGAGAGGTCAAAACACTGTTTATAAACCTTAACAGCATATAGCATGACCTTCATTTCATTTCCAGCCAAAGTAACTATTTCACTTACAGAACATTTTAGTCTGTTGGCAACCATTTAAAATCTACTACTTACTTATATATGTAGCTGAATTATAGCCCTTCTGGAATACATTTGAGTAGAGACAAATATATATTTAAATCTGACTTGATGTTGAAATACAAGCCTTCAGGTCTTTATACTGCAATTTGTACTTGTAACATAAGTCCAGGGAAAAGATAGCAGTGCTTTTCAGCAGGTTTTTTACCTGTTAAATTGACTTCTCTACGGGTTTTAATCACAAGAAAATAAATATTAACCACTGAAAGCTCTTGATCTGCACACACACACGTCTAGATCTGTATAATTATGATCATTTTACTGGAAGTTTATTATATTTTTGCAGCATTTTTATTTCTACAAAAGCCAAGTCTCTCCTGCCTCAGGTTTGTAGCTGCAAGGACAACAATATTTGTATTAAGGGTCTTCACAAAAGGCAAAGATCCCCTCCTGTGCTTCATATCACAATTCTCTTACCCTATATGGAGCTCTCAGTGCCTTATCTACTTCAATTATTATATCAGAATCCAATTTTATTAGGCCTTGTGATTTTATTAGTGGCCTTTAAATTAGCATCTGCTTGCAGTTACCCCAGGCTGAAATTACCAAGCGAAAATAGCATTTTTGCTTTCTTTGTATAAGAAAAAAAAAATGAGCTGGCTGGGCTGTTTTGCCATTAGACAGCTTTGTTGCTTTTTCACGTTTCAGACTTCACACTCATGATGCTATAGACAAGATAAAACAAAACTGATTGAAATAGATGCATGCTGTAAATACATGGTTCTCTGTCCTAACAGCCTTATTCTGAGGGACACAACGTGAATAAGATCACACACAATCAGCACTTGGACAGAAAAGACAGCACAGTTCTGTGCAGGGACTTGGATAAATTTTTTCCTGCCTGACTCTGATGTGTCTTGGGCATAACATTGGGTGTGTTTGGCAGGGCAATTAAATGGACAAGTCAGTAATATTGCACAAATCAGCACTCCATCACACAGCCTGATCCTACCAATAAAGGCAAGGAAATACCCCCTGGTACAGTATTTGAGGAAGAGAGGTGCACATTTATTGTTAACTAGAACAATCCTGTGTTCGTTAGCTGAGTCACAGAGCTACACGGAGTGAAAACCCATCCACTTCATCATCATATTTTACCAGGCTGCAGGGAGACCAATCCAGTCAATAGCAATGCATAAAAATTATAAAGTCTATAATTACTTTTTTTTGTTCATGGCTTAGAATCTTCTGGTTTTGAATAATAAAATACCATACTCCTGTCAATGGGACAAATTATAGACATGGCAAGAATTGTAAGCTAAAGATGCAGAATCTCCCCCCGCAACTCAAACATTCTCTCAACTTGTCCAGCCTCAGGCAGTTTCAAAAAGCATTTAATATAATTTTGCAATTAATGGTATTTGTCCAAACTACCCTGTAGACAAAGCTATGCTGTATAGCATCCTACACTTCATCTTCCCAGGCCAAAAATGGCATCACACATCATTTGTACTGTTCTCCTGAGCCCCCTTACTCTGTCTTCACCAACATAAAACAAATAGAAATAAGCTGCACCAAAATCTATAGTTAGTGCACTGAAGTAATAAATAGTTTTTACATTCTTCTGCATGTTTTTTCATTACACCTGCTGCTGGGGACAATCTTTGTCATCCAAATTTATAGGCACATTAGTTATAATAATTCTGTTTTGTATTTTATCTCTTCAGGAACCCTGTTAGGAGCAGTTCCAATCATCTGAGTGCAGTAAAAGCCTTATGCTTTTAACACATCTTATTTGCCTATGAATAGTTTTTAGCAAGACAACCACAGGCTCCTTTTTATCAGCATATTAGCATCTAATGTTTGTGTGGACTCAGGGCATGCATGTTTGTTCTAAAGTGAAATTATGACATTAAGATTTGGGAAGAACTAAACACTCAGATAATAAAATTTCTGACATGCTAGCTTTTTGTTTTTCGTACCTGAAATTGTGCTGCAACATTAGTTAAATAGAACATTTCAACTGAAAAAAAAAATGAAATTTTAAAATATAAATTCAGTCATCACACAAACTCATTTTGGCTAACATTATCTTCCAAAAATTTAGCGGGAATTGCCTGTCCCAGTCATAAAAATTAAAAGTTTATCTCCATTAAGATAAAGTTACAACTGTTTGCAAACAGTAATTATGGACCTGTCAGACCCAAATGATTTGAATAGAAGTGAACTACCCAGCCTTTCTAATCCTAATTTTGGTAGACAAGTACAACATATCATTACAAAATATCACATCAGTAAACTTATGACCATGGAAAAACAGCTGAATACATTGGGGCAGTTGAAAGCAATTCCATTAAAATAACACTTTAAGTGCAAGTCTGGGCCTGCAGACATAAGAATTAAAATATGGGTGACATGTTGTGCATTTCCTCTAGATTTTTTTTTTTTTTAATATGTGTCCATGTTGATTAAAATGAGTATGGGGTGAAGTTACTGTACTGGAACAGTAAATACCAGCAATGAAACAGTACCAAATTCCATTCTGATTTCTCCTATCTTTAAAAAGCCCATTTTCCTATGAAGTGAATGTAGAAATCTAAAAACTCTCAGGGAAAGGCAGTGGAAAAATACTCCTTTTCACAAGTAATGAATTTAATTCTTATTTCCTTCTACTTTAAAAAGACCTTTAGTACTAAATCAATGACAGTTGCATTTAAGAAAATAAACTCATTACTCAAATACACATTTCTAGTGTAACAGCAGGAGCTAATACCCTGATTAATACTGCATGAACATTTCCATTATCAGCTCAAGCGGACTGAAAACAGAAATGCCTTCATGATGCCTATTTTCAAGTTCAGCGTGCTCCTCTTGTCTTCCTGTAATCACTTTTTCTGTAATCAAAAGCCTTCAGTTTGAGTTTTGTAACAACACTGTTGCCTGTTTTGTGTGTACTTTTTGTCCTGCCTTGACTTTTGGATCAGTACTCAGCATACTTACACTTTTCCTTCAGTTTTATTAGAGCTCACATGACGGGTTCTGTTGATGAGTTTATTTGAAAACTAACTCCTTATTTACTCTGAGCTCAGTTCAAGATGTAAAATGACTTCAAAGACATTCTGTATACTGCAAAAAGACATTAAGCTCCTATAGGAGTAAGATCTAAGTATTATTTTGACTTGTGCAGGTGAAACAAGTTTAATTAAATTCCATATGAAAACACAACTATTTGCAATTCTCATACAAAAGTGGGGTTTTTTTACTGAATAACCTACAGCAGTTACATGAATTACAACTTATTAATTCATTTTCTTAACTCATTTATCATTTATATCAAACAAGTCTTAACTGGTCTTTTTTTGCACTGTTCCCAGAAACAGGAAAAAATGGGATAATCAGTCTTGAAGCAATAGTGGGGAAAATTATTATCTTCCTTGCACATATATTTCCTAATAGATTTTTATTCAACAATGATAGAAAATATTTCATTTTGACTGCACTCCTCAATTTTATTGTGTCCAGCTTCCCAATGCCCTAAAAAGTTATTTTTTTCAGTGAAAAGACAGTTTTTGTTTCTCCTCCAACAGTGTAAATTGTGAGGCAAATACTCTCATTTAGTTCGCTTTAACGTGGTTCTAAAGATTCTAATTCTGCTTCTGCTGTCCTTGAGGGAAGGCAGATGATCTTCACTCCTAAAAACCAAGAAGTGATGTTGTTTTATGTGGTAAAGAAGGAATGTTGTGCCCTTAAATTGCAAGCACTGGAAGTACAGGTTTGCAGGCTTCAAACAGCAGCACGCCAGGCGTTTTACAGGCAGCAATCAACGAGACATCTGACTTGGTGTCATAGTTCTGACTTTAGCAAGGAATTTTTCTTCCCTTCCCCTCCCCCTGTGTGTGTGTGTGTGCAGCACACCCATTTAGGTGAAAACAAAAGAACTAGCCGCAGCGCTAATGGTCGAACATTAGTTGCCTAGCAACGAAGGGGGAGGGGTTGGGGCTGGTGTGTGGGCTGGAAGGAGGTGGGGGGGAGAGTCGGGCTCGCGGGGAGGAGGAGAGGCTGCTGTGAGCTGGCAGACGCTGGTTCATTTGGGTTTTTTTTTGTTGTTGTTTTTTTTTCCTGTTGGAGGGAAGTTTTTTTTGGCTGCTGCGGTTCCTTCCCAACTATTCCTGTTTGTCGGGGCCCCCCCGGAGTTCGTGAGTTTTTTCTTCCATTGAGAGAACTTTCTGTGTTGTCGGTGTTGTTTTTTTTTTTTTTTTCGCTTCCCCCTTCCCCTTCGCCCCCCCCCCCCTTCCTCCTTTTCCTCGGGAGGGGAAGAGGAATCAGTTTTTTTTGGTTTTTTTTCCTCCGATATACCCGGGGGGGGGTGTTGTTGTTGTTTTTTTTTTTTGTTTTCCCCATCCCACGTGGCAGTGACCAGGGATCCCACAGCGCTGCCTGGTGACAGGCACTGGTGACAAGCTCTGCTCCTGTAGTGATCCAACAGCGCCACCTGGTGACTACCATAGGACACTACAGGTTCTGCACTTCCAACGACCCAACAGCGCCACCTGGTGAATGGTACAGGACATTACAAGTTTTACACCTCCAGTGACCCGACGGCGCCCCCTGCTGACTGTGGTTGGAACTACACCAAAGGGTGCTAAAAATTGAACTATTTTAAATTTTCCTTTTGCCGGGCTATCGGTTTTGTTCTTGAAGGGGATTATTGGTGGGTATAGTAGTATTGCTTGGTTGTTTACTTGGGTTCTTTTTGTGTTCTTGTTAATACAAACATACCTTTTAATAAAGGGCTGTTATTTTGTTTTCCCTTTTCCATAATTTGGTTTTTTTTTCCCTTCAATCAAAGCTCCTTAGTTTTGGATTAATAATTGCTTAGGAAAAAGTTTGGGGTCTTTTCCTCCTAATCCATCCTCAGCAGAAGACCCTTGTCCCATTTAAACTGGGACATTTTTGGCGCCCAACGTGAGGCTTTGAGAGAGGAAAAGTGGAAAAGGAATAACTGCCCTTTTGTGACTTTATACGTGTTTGTGAACCTGTAGGCACCATGAAGTCTAAGCTCGCTGCTTTTCTGTGGTATATAATTATGCCAAAATCTATGTCTCACCTGTCGATGTTTTTCAGCTCAGACACTATGACCCTCATTGTAATAAGTATGTTTGAGATCTCGCATTGGGTTCATGACATAGCAAACTCAGCACCTGTTATTTTCCTTCGGGACATGTTCTCAAGGATATATTACTGCTCTAGCCTACACTGTCTCCTTTGGGGTTTTAAGGATAATGGCACCTATCCCTATGGAGAAACACAGGGAGGTATATTTACCCAACCCCTCCTACATTTTCTCTTTGGTTCTAATACAACGGCCTCTGAGACATTTAAACTCTCTTTAGGTGTAAGAGACGTTTTCCTTTTGGGGTTTTTCGTGCAAGCTTGTGCCACGGTGTTATATCTAACATTTGTAGTTAGGCCCATGATTAACCAGGCACGGGCACAGAAGCCAGCCCCAGGGGTGGGAAACTTCGAATGGCATGGGTCATGGGAAGACTTGGGTAAATTTCTAGAAAGTGGTTCAGTTCCTACAGCATGGAAGTTCGCTCTCGAAAAACTCCCAGACCCTACACAGATAATAATAGCTGCAAGGGAGAGGAGTCATGGTAAACCCATAGAGAGGCAGGTGGCAGATGCATGTGGGGCTTTAGCCGTTGCCTACCAAAAGGTGCTCGGTATGGTGCAGCCTTCACAGGGAAAAAGAAAAGATGAAAACGAGAGGTCTGATACAAGGGTGACTCCAGATCAGGCCAGTTCCAAGGAACCAAACAAGTCAATGGAGGTTGCACCTATCCAAAGGAGAAAATATAAGACCAAATCAGCCCGCCCAGTTGATGATGATGAGGAGGCAGGACCCTCACAGGCAGCCAACCCGGAGCCAGAAATCATCACTGAGTCCTTATCGTATGACAATCTCCGGAAATTACGGGAAGACGTCATTCGTCAGCCGAATGAGTCCATACTAACCTGGATGATCCGAGTTTGGGATTCCACGGGTGATGCCATAAGCCTTGATGGTGGTGAAGCAAGGTCCTTGAGGTCTATTGCCCGAGATGCGGGCATTGAAGAGGCATTTGTGAGAGAATCAAAGCCCCTGTCTCTCTGGGCACGGCTGCTGGATGCTGTGAGAGAGAAGTTCATTCACAAAGAGGCCTTCCAAGCAGACCATCTTACAAAGAGCTGGAATACCATGGAGGAGGGGATCCGACGCCTGAGGGAAATGGCACTGTTGGAGGTACTGTTTGGAGGGGATATGCAAGCTAATCACGATCCCGACAAGGTTAGATGTACACCATACATGTGGTGGACCCTCATACGTATGGGGCCATCTGCACACATCAGTTACCTGACATCATTGGAGGCTGGGGAAAAGAGAGAGCCAGTGGCGTTTATAACAAATAAACTTCGGATGTACAACAGTATGGTCCAAGAATCACTACAAGCCCGCGTTTCCTCCGTAGAGACCTCGATCAACAACCTCACTACCATAGCTACAAAACTACAAGATCAACAGGAGAAAATCCTAGAAAAGATGGAGAAGAACAGCTCCCAGGTGGCACCAGTGAGAACCAGGCGCCCCCCAGCCAGAGAGGGGAGACAGGCCTCACGAACCGAGCTGTGGTATTTCCTAGCTGGCTCTGGAGAAGACATGGGACAGTGGGACAAGAAACCCACCCATGCCTTGGCAGCCCGAGTACAAGAGGTTAAGGACCAGAGAAAAACAACGTCCGTGAAAGTGAGTGCAGTGCCGGTATCCCGTGGGCAGGGATCTGACCCACTAGAAGGTACCTCCCGCCGGTATTTGCAGACGGAAAACTGTGACGAGCAAGACAGAGACCAGTATTAGAGGGGCCCTGCCTCTAGCCAGGTGGAGGCACGGGACAACCGTGTCTATTGGACGGTGTGGATCCGATGGCCTGGCACATCAGACCCACAAGAATATAAGGCTTTGGTTGACACTGGCGCTCAATGCACGTTAATGCCCTCAGGACATGTGGGACCAGAGGCTATTTCCATTTCTGGGGTGACCGGAGGGTCACAGCTGTTGACCGTGTTGGAAGCTGAAGTGAGCTTGACCGGGAAGGAGTGGCAGAAACACCCCATTGTGACTGGTCCAGATGCCCCATGTATCCTGGGCATTGACTACCTTAGGAATGGGTATTTCAAAGACCCCAAGGGACATAGGTGGGCTTTCGGGATAGCTGCTGTAGAGACAGAAGCGGCTAAGCAGTTGAATTCACTACCTGGCCTCTCGGAGAACCCTTCTGCTGTGGGACTGTTGAAAGTTGAGGAACAGCGAGTGCCAATTGCCACTACAATAGTGCACCGTCGGCAGTACCGAACGAACCGAGACTCTGTGATCCCCATCCATAAGATGATCCGTGAGCTGGAAAGTCAAGGAGTGATCAGCAGGATCCACTCCCCCTTCAACAGCCCCATCTGGCCTGTGCGTAAGTCTGACGGAGAATGGAGATTGACTGTGGACTATCGTGGCCTGAATGAAGCCACCCCGCCACTGAGCGCCGCTGTTCCAGACATGTTGGAGCTCCAGTACGAGCTGGAGTCTAAGGCAGCGAGGTGGTACGCCACTACTGACATCGCGAATGCGTTCTTCTCCATTCCCTTGGCGGCAGAGTGCAGGCCGCAGTTTGCTTTCACGTGGAGGGGCGTGCAGTACACGTGGAACCGACTGCCCCAGGGGTGGAAACACAGCCCCACCATCTGCCACGGATTGATCCAGGCTACGCTAGAGAAAGGTGAAGCTCCAGAACACCTTCAGTACATTGATGACATCATTGTATGGGGGGACACAGCAGAAGAGGTCTCTGAGAAAGGAAAGAAGATCATACAGATTCTCCTGGACGCTGGGTTGGCCATCAAAAGAAGTAAAGTCAAGGGACCTGCCCGAGAGATCCAGTTCCTGGGAGTAAAGTGGCAAGATGGACGTCGTCAGATCCCGACTGAAGTCATCGATAAAATCACAGCAATGGCCCCCCCAACTAGCAAGAAAGAAACCCAAGCTTTCCTGGGTGCCATAGGTTTTTGGAGGATGCATATCCCCGAGTACAGCCAGATCGTAAGCCCTCTCTATCTGGTAACCCGCAAGAAGAATGATTTCCAGTGGGGTCCTGAACAACAGCAAGCATTCGAACAGATTAAACAGGAGATTGCCCATGCTGTAGCCCTTGGGCCAGTCAGGACAGGACCAGATGTGAAGAATGTGCTCTACTCTGCATCTGGGGATAAGGGCCTCTCCTGGAGCCTCTGGCAGAAGGTGCCTGGTGAGACCCGAGGCCGCCCACTTGGGTTCTGGAGCCAAAGCTACAGAGGGTCAGAAGCCAATTACACTCCAACAGAAAAGGAGATCCTAGCAGCTTATGAGGGAGTACAAGCTGCCTCAGAGGTGATTGGCACAGAAGAACAGCTCCTCCTGGCACCTCGGCTACCGGTATTGAGTTGGATGTTCAAAGGGAAGACGCCCTCTACACATCATGCCACTGATGCCACCTGGAGCAAATGGATTGCCCTGATCACGCAGCGCGCCCGCATTGGAAACCCAAATCGCCCTGGGATCCTAGAGATCATCACGAACTGGCCGGAAGGTGAGAATTTTAGTCTAGCAGAAGAAGAAGAAGGGGAGCAAGTGGTACGGGCAGAGGAAGCCCCAGCATACAACCAACTACCAGAAGAAGACATACGCTATGCACTCTTTACTGATGGTTCCTGCCGTATTGTAGGAATGAAACGTAAATGGAAAGCAGCTGTATGGAGTCCCACACGACAAGTTGCAGAAGCTATAGAAGGAGAGGGTGAATCAAGCCAATTCGCAGAACTCAAAGCCGTCCAGCTGGCATTGGACATTGCTGAACGAGAGAAGTGGCCGAAACTTTTCCTTTACACAGACTCATGGATGGTGGCCAATGCCCTGTGGGGGTGGTGCCCAAAAATCGAGCCAATGAAGAACATCGCAACAATGCACAGGCAGACCGAGCTGCACAAGTTGAGGTGTTACAGGTGGACCTAGATTGGCAGCACAAAGGCGAACTGTTCTTAGCACGATGGGCCCATGATGCCGCTGGCCATCAGGGCAGAGATGCCACCTACAGATGGGCACGAGACCGAGGGGTGGATCTAACCATGGATGCTATTTTTTAGGTTATCCATGACTGTGAGACATGCGCTGCCATTAAACAGGCTAAGAGACTGAAACCCCTGTGGTATGGTGGACGGTGGAATAAATACAGATATGGGGAGGCTTGGCAGGTTGATTATATCACACTGCCACAGACCCGCCAAGGTAAGCGCTATGTGCTCACCATGGTGGAAGTCACCACTGGATGGCTGGAGACGCATCCGGTGCCCCACGCCACTGCCAGAAATACCATCCTGGGCCTCGAAAAACAGGTCCTGTGGCGGCACGGCACCCCAGAGCGGATTGAGTCAGATAATGGGACACACTTCAAGAATAGTTTAGTTACCACTTGGGCGAAAGAGCATGGCATTGAGTGGGTCTATCACATACCATACCATGCAGCAGCTGCCGGGAAGGTTGAACGGTGCAATGGACTGTTGAAGACTACCCTGAAAGCATTAGGTGGAGGGACTTTCAAACACTGGGATCAACACCTAGCAAAGGCTACATGGTTAGTCAACACTAGAGGCTCTGTCAATCGAGCCGGCCCTGCCCAATCAGAGTCCCTTCACACTGTAGATGGGGACAAGGTCCCAGTGGTTCACATGAGAGGTATGTTAGGTAAAACAGTTTGGGTTAACCATGCCTCGAGCAAAGGCAAATCCATTCGTGGAGTTGTCTTTGCCCAAGGACCTGGTTCCACATGGTGGGTGATGCAAGAAGATGGAGAAACCCGGTGCATACCCCAAGGAGATATTATCTTAGGGTAAACAGGCTATAATTGTACCCGTATTTGTACCTATATATTTATGAATGTGTATGTAGTTTAGAATAATGTATGTATGTATGGAGTTCAAGAAAAAGGGTTCAATTTGATAGATGTATAGTGGCATGGGAATGGGAAGAAAAATTAGGGGTGGATAATGTCATAGTTCTGACTTTAGCAAGGAATTTTTCTTCCCTTCCCCTCCCCCTGTGTGTGTGTGTGTGCAGCACACCCATTTAGGTGAAAACAAAAGAACTAGCCGCAGCGCTAATGGTCGAACATTAGTTGCCTAGCAACGAAGGGGGAGGGGTTGGGGCTGGTGTGTGGGCTGGAAGGAGGTGGGGGGGAGAGTCGGGCTCGCGGGGAGGAGGAGAGGCTGCTGTGAGCTGGCAGACGCTGGTTCATTTGGGTTTTTTTTTGTTGTTGTTTTTTTTTCCTGTTGGAGCGAAGTTTTTTTTGGCTGCTGCGGTTCCTTCCCAACTATTCCTGTTTGTCGGGGCCCCCCCGGAGTTCGTGAGTTTTTTCTTCCATTGAGAGAACTTTCTGTGTTGTCGGTGTTGTTTTTTTTTTTTTTTTCGCTTCCCCCTTCCCCTTCGCCCCCCCCCCCCTTCCTCCTTTTCCTCGGGAGGGGAAGAGGAATCAGTTTTTTTTGGTTTTTTTTCCTCCGATATACCCGGGGGGGGGTGTTGTTGTTGTTTTTTTTTTTTGTTTTCCCCATCCCACGTGGCAGTGACCAGGGATCCCACAGCGCTGCCTGGTGACAGGCACTGGTGACAAGCTCTGCTCCTGTAGTGATCCAACAGCGCCACCTGGTGACTACCATAGGACACTACAGGTTCTGCACTTCCAACGACCCAACAGCGCCACCTGGTGAATGGTACAGGACATTACAAGTTTTACACCTCCAGTGACCCGACGGCGCCCCCTGCTGACTGTGGTTGGAACTACACCAAAGGGTGCTAAAAATTGAACTATTTTAAATTTTCCTTTTGCCGGGCTATCGGTTTTGTTCTTGAAGGGGATTATTGGTGGGTATAGTAGTATTGCTTGGTTGTTTACTTGGGTTCTTTTTGTGTTCTTGTTAATACAAACATACCTTTTAATAAAGGGCTGTTATTTTGTTTTCCCTTTTCCATAATTTGGTTTTTTTTTCCCTTCAATCAAAGCTCCTTAGTTTTGGATTAATAATTGCTTAGGAAAAAGTTTGGGGTCTTTTCCTCCTAATCCATCCTCAGCAGAAGACCCTTGTCCCATTTAAACTGGGACACTTGGTATTATCTTTCATGCACTTTGATATTTTGAAAATTAGGCCTAGGCCCTTCTACCAAGAATCTGTCCATCTTTTAGTGCCTCTGGTGGTCTCAGCGTCGAATTTGCCAAGGAGCTGCAGAATTTTCTGACAGTGACTGATGGAAGTGCTGAGCACCCCTGACAGTCAGACTATGTGCCCATTACTTTTCTGTTGTTTCCCTTGCCAGAGACTGCTTTTATGGCTTTTGTTTTTGCACAGCTCATTTCTTCATAGTTAAATGATGCATTTCCTGTGTTTCTCGTGAGAGTTTTTAGGTTCAACGTTTAATATATTCCCAATTTGTCTTCAAGCCTCTGTCTAACTAGAGGTTCTTTGTTATGGATTTTTCTACACTCTTACAAAACACAGATTCTATAGAAAATATTTCTCATGTCTAGAACTATAAGTTGCAGCAGTTGAACTAGAGGCAGTTCAACACAGCCTCTTGCAGCCAACAAAAATTCCAGACTCCAACCAACTGCTGAAACTCGCCCACTGCAGACTCAGGTCCCAGGACTGCCTCCTTCTGCAGCTGGAGGACAACTAACTATGAGCTCCTTGAAAGGGGAGCTGCACCAACTCTCTGCCACTCCAAACCAGCTAGACTTACTAGTACTGCACCTCCTGAGCAAAGACAATTCACTGAATAATTCCTCTTTCACAGTTTCCAGGCAGCTTTGAGAGGAAAAATGTTTGCTGTAATTAAAGATTTGAGAACTGCAGAAATGCTGATGGGACGAGAGGGACAGCAGAGAGCAGGCAGAGGCAGCAAGAAGTAAAGGTTCATCCAAGCCTTAACTGTTCTCAGTTTGGGGTCAAAACACTCCTGCTGTTGCTATCAAAGCTGCAGGGTCTGGCTGAAAGCTGAGATCTTGCCCCAAAACTGTAATTTATGCACAGTCTCTCTATTCTTCCCTTAGTAGAAATGCAGAACCAGGATTAGCCTGTTTCAGTACAAAGCAACGAGTTACACAAGCGCTTCAAGGGCTCCACCCTCAAGTATTCCAAGTTTCCTACAACAAAATCACACCCTTCAGCCATTCAGGACACAGGCAGAGAAATAAACTTCCTTGATGTGCCATTATTAAAAGGAGGGAGCTTTATGAAAGTGGCATAAACAGTTTTAAAGGTCGGGGAATCACACAGATGAAGCCTGAAATGGAGTTAAGGTGTCGCAAAATGAGCCCCACTACAATCACATCATGCCCTGAAAACATCAAACTAAATGGCACCGAGAAGTGCAGAAATGACAGCAACACTCGCAGAGTTTAAAGCAAATTTTTCCACATGGAGTGAAACTAAACCAGGAATAAAATGAAGTCATGGCTGAGAGAAGTAATTTGTAAAGCAACATTACAGCTGGTGCATTTAGAGTTGATTTTTCTTCTTTCCTGTAAAATATGCCAAACTGTTAAGGAACAAGTTAAGTACATCTGAATACACCAGGAGCGATATTTTTATTAACATTTTGACAACAGATGTCACAACGTGAAACCACTGTGACAGACCCAGGTACACCTCTGAGTCTCTGTCCTTGACCCAGGCCTTTGTTAAATACCTGCAACATGACATTGCTGCAGAGCTGAGACCGTGAGGACTGAAAATGCTACAGAGGTAGTGATTCTAGAGCCAGTTTTCATTCTGGGTGAGGATGGCAGCTTGACCACACAAAGCTGCCCAGGGTAATGGGAACGAGTCCAGGGTGATGACAGAGCCACACGCAGGCTCTGCACATACTCTGCTACCAACGAGGCACACAGTCCTTCTGATGCAGCAGTTTCATGAAGGTGTTAGGTACCATTAACAAAAAAGTCAATAAAATACTACTCAGTACAGTAGTTGCATCAATTACAAGCCCGTCATTGGTATCAATCAGCCACCTAATTACCCTACAAACAACAATTACTGCTATTAACTTAACTCTTGCATTAACCAGACAAAATAGCACGTGGTGAGATTATTTGAAACAGTGCTGATGTACTTTATTTTCTAAGGAGTTCCTCAGTGTGTTGCTATAGAAGACACATGGATGATGTTGGGGGCTTTATTTGCCCTTAACTTAAGAAAAAAACTCCATACTTTTATCATCCTATTTGTGCATTTGAAAGAATTGCAAGTTCCTTGCTTATTTGGGATGAAAAATCTAAGTAACTGATAAGAATCTGTTTCATTTATATTCTTGACACCTCTTGAGCATTTTAGAGCACATAATGTATTACTTAATTATATCATTAATTTTCATGGAATAATCAATATTAGACTGATAAAGCAGCAGAGCATACATAAAACAACCAAATCCTTCCTGTGTTTTTAGAAATAATTTGATAATGAAAACAAAAGTCATTTTTATTCTGAAGCTGAATGGGAAGCTATGTCAGAGAACACAGAACCCTAAGAGATTAAACTAACAGATTTTTACTGCATAAATACAAGCTATGCAAATTTGCTAGGCTGTTGCAGAAAAAATGACCTGGAACCTGAGAGGGAAGGACAAAATTAGGACAGGAAAAGGAAAGAACAACATATTAACTGTATCATTAAAAAGTTAAAGTACTTCCTCCCTTATACCAGTTTTGAAAGGGGCAAAGATTAGAAGCAGATGAACATCATATCAAAATCAATAGTTATGTATTGTACATCTAGACAAAGTTCCTGATCTCAACAGCACTTGTGCTGATTAACTCATATGTATAATTGAAAAAGAAGGACAGTATTTTCCAGTCACTGTTGATAAAACCAGTAAGGGAAAACTGCAGGCAACTGAGGGAATTGGTCCTAGAACCAAATCTGTTCCTAGGCAATCCAAACTGAATAATTGTTTGGTTCCATTTTATGCTAGTTCCTATGTAAGTAAATGGAAAACTAACAGACATTAAACATTCTCATTTCACAGTACTAAGCATTCACCCATCACCCACGCAGCTCATTCCTCATCCCTTGGGCTTTGACTGCAGCAGTGTCTGCTTAATAAATGAGCACTAATTATTCAAAATTAGGAAGAAATGCAGTACTTGGCACGTGCTCTCCTCTTTCACATCAATTCAGGAGTGTATAACAACAGTCTGCCATGCAGGACAACAAGGAAGAGGGTAATTACAACACAAATAACACAGAGAAACAATAGTGCTCATAACTGCATCTCTAGGATGGATTACACTGATTTTTCCTTAAGAAAAGCAGTCTCAGAGCTAGAAAGATATCCTTAGAAGTTGTGTTTTACAGAAATCAATAAAATGATTGCTGCTCCTCTGAGTAACTTCTCCATAGAATATGCAAATATACATATTGTATCTCTTTTTCAGGCAAGTGTTACATGGAAATACAAATTGAACAATTTGAATTATAAATTATTTATTTTTTATACTGTGTCTTTGTTATTTAAAATCAAAATATCTTCAATACTAAGACCTAACTAATGAGACAACCACAGTCGGCACCATCTGACAAGTGTCACAATAGCCCAGCACCACTGAGCCTCCCCATGCTCTGCACAGCAAAAACATGCTGGAAAAATACTAAAATGTTGATTCAGAATGCTTTTCAATGAAGGAAACTTCATATCTTCTAATGGTTTTTAGCAGCTTCCCCTGTATTGTTTTATTTCTGGATAATTTCCCTCAATGAGCTTATAATGATCTTAATTTAAATATTTCACATTTGCAGATACCTAATCTGCACCCAGACTAAATACAAAGAAAAGTTTAGCTTGTCAAATTATTCACTTTGTATCCAATCAATCAGATGCCATCATTCTTAACAGTGAATACAGAGCACATTGATCTAGTAAGTTATAACTCCTCCCTGTAAGGGATAGTTTTGTCTCAAAGAATTTTAAAAAGACTATTAGTCCCCATATGGGGACTAAAAAAGGAATTCAAATTATCTCTTACCAGTCATCCAGCTTGCTTTCTCTTCTTTTTAATATTAATTTTTACTTCAGTTTAAAGTTCCACAAATAAGCAAAGTTGTGGAGGACAAATTTCATTTTTATAAAGAAAATATTCCTACTTTTGATGCCTTTTTCTGCCAATACAGTATATCTCTATTTTCCCCCAATTTCTGCAGCATGAATATAGAGGTGTTGAACCTTTGAAGGTCCCTCCCAACCAAACCATGGTTCTGTAAATGCCATTTTAGCTTTGGGTCTCACAATCATGCACAGGCAAATGAGACTATCCTGAAGTGGATAAATAGAACATGGAACTCTGACATGACACTTGGGCTTTTTGCCTCTTTCTCAAAGATGAGCTTTAGTTTGCAGTTTATAATCTGCACTCATATACCTTGTTACACAGTCAAGTGCATCCATCATTCAGGGCTGACAACACAGTCCCATATCTGAGAGGGTTTTGAGCTCTCAAACAGCTCTTTTTAGCATAAAGACAGGGCACCTGCACTGCTGCCAGTGCTGGAAGAGGTTTGCTCAGAATTAATTTGGCCATGACAATAGGTGGAAACATGAATTCATAATGCCAATCTAAGAAAATTTTTATGTATTAAAAAAAAAAGCCATGTATTTTATTTCTAGGCATTGTTAGTTTGCCTGCTTGAGAAGGAAAAGAAATTAAAAAGGCAAAATATTCCAGATTAAAGTGGTATTTTCTAAGGCAGCAAATAAATCCATGCAGAGTGCTGACAGCAATTACAGGCAGATAAAAAATAGAAGCACATAAAGGGAATGCTTTCTTCACACGTGTCACAGCAAACAATGTCATTTCCTATTTTCCTGTAACACACTCCTGTCTCCCATATGGCATAATGGCACACAACTGTTTTGTTCCTTTCCTTATCCTCCTTTCTTATTTCTCCTCCCAGGTTTCCTTACTTTTATCCGACCAGGAGTCACATTAGTGCCCTGAACACAGAGCAGAACAAGCAAACAGAAAGATTTCTGCAGCACCAAACGCCCAAGGACTTGGAAACTTGCAGCCTTCAGTATTTGAAATTCAAAGAAACAGCTGGAAACATTTTCAAAGTCACAAGCTGCCAAAATACAGTACTTTCTCATTTAAGCACCTCTTCATCAGACAACAGGCTACACTGTAAATCCTATTGCTCTCAAGAGGAATGCAGCTCCACAACTAGTTTAGATGTCTCTTCCACTGATTAAAATTGCCATTTAAAATACACACAGAGGGAATATTTGCTAAAAACTAATACTTAGAGTGAGGCGTTGTCTTGGTCTGCAATCCCAAGTTTCCCTGATGAAGTTGCACCTGCTCAATTCAAATCACACGCACTGCTCAGCGGGTTTTGGCTTCATCAGAATTTCTGATATGGGCAATTTCCCCACAGAAGTGTTATTTTGCCTGATTAGTGTTTGGGATGTTCTGATGGCACTCTCTCTATCTGCACTAGAGGAATAAGAGGGTTTGGCCACACTTGCATTTGCAGTTGTAGTGATAGCCAGTGCTCACCAGAGTCTGCTGCTCTCATCTCTTCCATAAATTCCAACCCATATCCCCCTTACCCATCAGATTCTTGGCAAGAAACTTGACCAGGATCATCTTATGACTCTGTAACGCCCCCGTGGCCTCCATTTTTCAATTTGTATTCATGGGAAAATCTTGCCCTGAGTGGCATTTTATATTCATTTTTACCTTTATCTTTCTGAATATTAATTAGAATTATGTCCTCCTCTCCCACAGTGTCTATTTTGGCCAGTGCAAAAGTAGAACTCAGCAGTGGGGTGAGGAAGGCAGGGGGAGGGTTGACTAAAATGTAGCAACACGAGGCATTCTGCAAAGCCTTAGAAGTGTAAATCAATTCATAGGACACCCCAATGAGCAAGGCACTTGTTATCCCATTTTATGGGAATCTGAGACACAATATAAGTGACTTGCCTAAAGCCAGAACTGTCAGATGGAGGATTAGAGGTCCTGGCTCCATTTTCTTCTATTTACTACTCCGGCTTACATCGTAATTGCAAAAAGAAAGATTATTTTAAATAAATAAATAAAATTAATTCTAGGGTCAGACTATAACTTATGTTTTGCTCTGTGAAAGAAAATGGTCTAAGTATCAACTGAGATTTTGGCAGTTGATAATTTTAGGCTTGTTTTTGGTTTTGTTTTTTTTTTTTTTTTTTACAAAAGGTTCAAAACAAAACTGTCAAATACCTCAATTCAGTGTAAAAATACCTTAAAATGACATGAACATTTTTATGTGGAGGTGTGAGGCAACTTAAAAGACAATATTGAAAGACTAGAAAATGATGTGTAAAATAGAAAACCATTTAAGATCTTACAAGTTCTCTGGAAGCAGCGTTGGATATTCCTGAAGTGCTCACTACCTGGATTACTCAGAATTCGCTGTTACCAGTGATGCAAACCTTTCTTGATGCTAGGAGAGAAAACCAAAATGCAAGTATCCTGAGGAGATTTTACCTGAGTTTCTTTGGGCCAAGTTTCATCTTCAGGAAAGCACTGACAGGGCTCAGGGCACCTATTTTGTAGCTACATTATTTTTAGTATCTTTTTTTATAATTTCCAAGCAACCTTTAAATAAGTGAATAACTCGGTTTCACGACACTGCTCCCATGAAATTCTTTTTAGAGATTTTAGAAAGCTAACTGAAGATGCAACATTACCACTCAGAGAAGGGGACATTAGTTCTGAGCACAGTATGCTGAGCTAACAATGATCTAATT
Organism: Pyrocephalus nanus; assembly: GCA_038380795.1. Lineage (NCBI taxonomy): Eukaryota > Metazoa > Chordata > Aves > Passeriformes > Tyrannidae > Pyrocephalus > Pyrocephalus nanus. The sequence continues at coordinate 38,286,929 of CM076267.1, forward strand.
CTATCCCCGTTTTCCTCTCCCCCTCTATTTCACTTCCCCCGATTCCCTTTTGTTTTTGTCTGACAAAGTGGGGAACAGAAGACACAAGGATCCTCCTCTCTCCATAAGCCCAAAAGTCTGTCTGTAAATTAAGAAGCAAAAGGAGCTGGAGTGTTCGGTTGTTTTTGTTTGGTTTGCTGTTTTGGGTTTTTTTTAACTGCTGAGTCTCTTAACTCCAACCTTCTTCCCAAAGAAAAAGAAGAAAGATAACAACTAAAAGTTATGGGTTCTTAACTGTCTCGGGAACAATTTTATCTGAAAACAAACCAGCCTGCCATCAACTCAGCAGCACGACACTCTGGAGACCCAACAGCATTCCAAGGGCAGAAAATGTGTGATCCATTTGGCAGTGACAAGGTGCATCCTGAAGTAATTGTTAGAAATGTTTTGTTGCATCTCCCAAAAGAAATCACTTATCATTATAAACATCTCTGCAGTAAAAAATGTGAAATTCCTGCTTAATTTCAGGAGATGTGAGAGCGAAAAGGGGATTTTCTTCCATGAACTTACACGTGGGTTTTCTCCCCACAGATGGGAGAGTTTCCAAGTAACTGGGGGCCACACAGGCTATTTTTGACCGAGCTGCACTCTTGCCATAACAGCAAAATCATTTGAAATTACCTCTTCAGATCAGAACTCCCAGAAAGCCATGTCCAAATTATTGCATGAGATAACAGGTGTTCTGGGGAAAATCCAGGCTGGTCCAAAGGAACTGGCAGGCAGTGCCTTTTGCATTTAAGGAACAGCACCAAATATGAAAACAGCACCTGCCAACACTGTGTGCAGTGCAGTCTGTGTTCCAATACCTACATATCTCATGCGTTTAGTGCTGTGCTTCAGCAGCATTTGGAAAATAATTTTCCCAAGTTAATTCTGTCTTTTAAGTACAGCTGTCCCACAGCTTCGAAGTCGGCATGTTTGGTAAAATAAATAAAACCTTCTATTCTTTTGTTTGTAAGCAGAAAAGCATTTTTAGCAGAGTCAGGGATATGAAGCCAGGCAAACATTCCACAGAGCTGCACAACATCTCACTCAGGAATATGGTCATGGACCAGTAGGTCTGGCATGTTATTTATTTAACTGAAAGGAGTCAAAGCCATGAAACTGCTTCATGAAAAGGTCCTGAAATCATTGCAGAGACTAAAATTTTCTGATGTTTCTAATTTTTTTTTATGTGGGGTAGAGATGAAGAAATGTGAAGGTGAATGTACAATCTATCACAATGCTTATGAGTGCTGCTTTAAGGCCAAAGACAGGGAAGCTTTAAAGCATGACAGAACATCAGATCAATCTGGAGATCACCGTCCATGAAAGAGTAATCAATGTGCCATAGAACATGCTTTTTGTTTTCAGAGCATCTTGCTTGTGTCCCTACAGGGAAATGTGCTCAAGCACAGAGACAACCCCCTTCCTTCTATGTATTTATATATTTCTTTGAAGGTGATAGTTAAATCATTCCTATCCTACTTTATTTTTGTCAGCATCATCTTTAAACTGTGTGCTGCTTGTACCATAAACCACTCAGGCAACAGAATCATAGGGAATCAATTTTTTGTTGCATTAATATCTGTTCTTCCCTTCTTAGTTTGATCTTACCTCCAAACTACAAACTTTAGTGTCACTACCTCAGTGGTTTTATGAGTCGTAAATTAAAAGTCTTCATGTTTCATGTTGAAAATCAAAAAAATCTTACAGAGGTTCTTCAGTACTCCCATATATATCAAATAAAGATTTCTGGAACATTTTGAAGGGAACAAGTTGGTAATAAATACTGTGTATGTTTTAAGTTAGAAGATTTCTCTTTATTATTCAATATTCCTTTCAGGGAACCCAGCATGGTTTTTTTAAAGACATTTTTATTCACTATTTTTCTCAGAAATTATTAAAGATTGCAAAATTGCATCTGTCTGGAGGAATTAAAATATCTCTACTGAGACTGAAATAACTGGAAGTAGAGTTGTTGTAGGTCTGTTAACAATAATTGTTCTGCCTGCAGAACACAAGTCCAATAATCCCATATACTTCAAACACAGCTGGGCCAAGTCTGTGGAAAATGGCACCAAAAAGCCAAAACAGGAGATAAACTTGCAAAAACACTACCCAAAAGCCATTTACTGCCAGGAAAAGGAAACACCTAAATGAACAGCTTGATAAGATACATCTGCAACCCAGCCTGGGGAGGTGTTTTGGAAACTCTAAATAATCTAGCCAGTGACTTGAACTGGCTTAGTTAAATGGAACAATTAAGTTCCTTTGGATTATTCATCACCAAGAAACGTTCAGCAGGAACGATCACACAGAGACCAAGGAGAAGAGGAAAAGCAAAAGCAAAAAGACAAAAAGGAAGAATATAAAGCACACAAAAAAACTATAACACTAATTTCATAGCATAACCCTTCCTGCTTCAATGGCTTCAGGTTAGGTTGTTAGTTAGCTTTTTTTAAACACCTGCAGCAAGCATTGCCAAAGGCTTTTGACTGCACTATATCAAGCTGCTCCTAAAGAATGCTTTTTATTTATTTATTACACAGACTGTTAAAATATTTGAGCTCAACAGTCTGTATTTCTGATCAAGGAGAGAAATGGCTTTGGGAAAAACAAACAAAAAAACAACCACCAAGTAACCGTAATGAATAAATCAAAATTTATAGTTTAGACACCACCAAATTTGGCAAAGCAAAAAAAGATGGAATACTGGCAAGGGACATGTAAATTCTTCCAGATATCATAATAGACATCAATGTTGAAAACAACTGCCTGTTCTCTAACCCAATGGCCCTACAATAAAAGTACTCCTTACAAATATATTTCTGCTGTACAAGAATTTTAGACCAAAATAGCAACTTGCTATTGGTATTGATACCCCATACTTAAAGAAAAAACATCTATTTGCCTATATATTTATTTAGCTATATATATTTATTTACCTATATATTTATGTCATAGTTCTGACTTCAGCAAGGAATTTTTCTTCCCTTCCCCTCCCCCTGTGTGTGTGTGTGTGCTCAGCACACCCATTCAGGTGAAAACAAAAGAACTAGCCGCAGCGCTAATGGTCGAACATTAGTTGCCTAGCAAGAAAGGGGGAGGAGTTGGGGCTAGTGTGTGGGGCTGGGAGGAGGTGGGGGGGGAGTCGGCTGTCTCGCGGGGAGGAGGAGAGGCTGCTGTGAGCGGCAGATGCTGGTTCTTTTGGTTTTTTTTTGTTGTTGTTTTTTCCTGTCGGAGGGAAGTTGTTTTTTTTTTTGGCTGCTGCGGTTCTTTCCCAGCTATTCCTGCTCGTCGGGGCCCCCCCCGGAGTTCGTGAGTTTTTCTTCCATTGAGAGAACTTTCTGTGTTGTCGGTGTTGTTTTTTTTTTCGCTCCCCCCTTCCCCTTCGGCCCCCCCCCCTTCCTCCTTTTCCTCGGGAGGGGAAGAGGAATCAGGTTTTTTTGTTGTTTTTTCTCCGATATACCCTGGGGGGTGTTGTTGTTGTTTTTTTTTGTTTTCCCCATCCCACGTGGCAGTGACCAGGGATCCCACAGCGCTGCCTGGTGACAGGCACTGGATATTACAAGCTCTGCTCCTGTAGTGATCCAACAGCGCCACCTGGTGACTACCATAGGACACTACAGGTTCTGCACTTCCAACGACCCAACAGCGCCACCTGGTGAATGGTACAGGACATTACAAGTTTTACATCTCCAGTGACCCGACGGCGCCCCCTGCTGACTGTGGTTGGAACTACACCAAAGGGTGCTAAAAATTGAACTATTTAAATTTTCCTTTTGCCGGGCTATCGGTTTTGTTCTTGAAGGGGATTATTGGTGGGTATAGTAGTATTGCTTGGTTGTTTACTTGGGTTTTTTTGTGTGTTCTTGTTAATACAAACATACCTTTTAATAAAGGGCTGTTATTTTGTTTTCCCTTTTCCATAATTTGTTTTTTTTTTTCCCTTCAATCAAAGCTCCTTGGTTTTGGATTAATAATTGCTTAGGAAAAAGTTTGGGGTCTTTTCCTCCTAATCCATCCTCAGCAGAAGACCCTTGTCCCATTTAAACTGGGACATTTTTGGCGCCCAACGCGAGGCTTTGAGAGAGGAAAAGTGGAAAAGTGACTTTATACGTGTTTGTGAACCTGTAGGCACCATGAAGTCTAAGCTCGCTGCTTTTCTGTGGTATATAATTATGCCAAAATCTATGTCTCACCTGTCGATGTTTTTCAGCTCAGACACTATGACCCTCATTGTAATAAGTATGTTTGAGATCTCACACTGGTTTCATGACATAGCAAACTCAGCACCTGTTATTTTCCTTCGGGACATGTTCTCAAGGATATATTACTGCTCTAGCCTACACTGTCTCCTTTGGGGTTTTAAGGATAATGGCACCTATCCCTATGGAGAAACACAGGGAGGTATATTTACCCAACCCTTCCTACATTTTCTCTTTGGTTCTAATACAACGGCCTCTGAGACATTTAAACTCTCTTTAGGTGTAAGAGACGTTTTCCTTTTGGGGTTTTTCGTGCAAGCTTGTGCCACGGTGTCATATCTAACATTTGTAGTTAGGCCCAGGATTAACCAGGCACAGGCACAGAAGCCAGCCCCAGGGGTGGGAAACTTCGAATGGCATGGGCCATGGGAAGACTTGGGTAAATTTCTAGAAAGTGGTTCAGTTCCTACAGCATGGAAGTTCGCTCTCGAAAAACTCCTAGACCCTACACAGATAATAATAGCTGCGAGGGAGAGAAGTCATGGTAAACCCATAGAGAGGCAGGTGGCAGATGCATGTGGGGCTTTAGCAGTTGCCTACAAAAAGGTGCTTGGTATGGTGCAGCCCTCACAGGGAAAAAGAAAAGATGAAAACGAGAGGTCTGATACAAGGGTGACTCCAGATCAGGCCAGTTCCAAGGAACCAAACAAGTCAATGGAGGTTGCACCTATCCAAAGGAGAAAATATAAGACCAAATCAGCCCGCCCAGTTGATGATGATGAGGAGGCAGGACCCTCACAGGCAGCCAACCCGGAGCCAGAAATCATCACTGAGTCCTTATCGTATGACAATCTCCGGAAATTACGGGAAGACGTCATTCGTCAGCCGAATGAGTCCATACTAACCTGGATGATCCGAGTTTGGGATTCCACGGGTGATGCCATAAGCCTTGATGGTGGTGAAGCAAGGTCCTTGAGGTCTATTGCCCGAGATGCGGGCATTGAAGAGGCATTTGTGAGAGAATCAAAGCCCCTGTCTCTCTGGGCACGGCTGCTGGATGCTGTGAGAGAGAAGTTCATTCACAAAGAGGCCTTCCAAGCAGACCATCTTACAAAGAGCTGGAATACCATGGAGGAGGGGATCCGACGCCTGAGGGAAATGGCACTGTTGGAGGTACTGTTTGGAAGGGATATGCAAGCTAATCGCGATCCCGACAAGGTTAGATGTACACCATACATGTGGTGGACCCTCATACGTATGGGGCCATCTGCACACATCAGTTACCTGACATCATTGGAGGCTGGGGAAAAGAGAGAGCCAGTGGCGTTTATAACAAATAAACTTCGGATGTACAACAGTATGGTCCAAGAATTACTACAAGCCCTCGTTTCCTCCGTAGAGACCTCGATCAACAACCTCACTACCATAGCTACAAAACTACAAGATCAACAGGAGAAAATCCTAGAAAAGATGGAGAAGAACAGCTCCCAGGTGGCACCAGTGAGAACCAGGCGCCCCCCAGCCAGAGAGGGGAGACAGGCCTCACGAACCGAGCTGTGGTATTTCCTAGCTGGCTCTGGAGAAGACATGGGACAGTGGGACAAGAAACCCACCCATGCCTTGGCAGCCCGAGTACAAGAGGTTAAGGACCAGAGAAAAACAACGTCCGTGAAAGTGAGTGCAGTGCCGGTATCCCGTGGGCAGGGATCTGACCCACTAGAAGGTACCTCCCGCCGGTATTTGCAGACGGAAAACTGTGACGAGCAAGACAGAGACCAGTATTAGAGGGGCCCTGCCTCTAGCCAGGTGGAGGCACGGGACAACCGTGTCTATTGGACGGTGTGGATCCGATGGCCTGGCACATCAGACCCACAAGAATATAGGGCTTTGGTTGACACTGGCGCTCAATGCACGTTAATGCCCTCAGGACATGTGGGACCAGAGGCTATTTCCATTTCTGGGGTGACCGGAGGGTCACAGCAGTTGACCGTGTTGGAAGCTGAAGTGAGCTTGACCGGGAAGGAGTGGCAGAAACACCCCATTGTGACTGGTCCAGATGCCCCATGTATCCTGGGCATTGACTACCTTAGGAATGGGTATTTCAAAGACCCCAAGGGACATAGGTGGGCTTTCGGGATAGCTGCTGTGGAGACAGAAGCGGCTAAGCAGTTGAATTCACTACCTGGCCTCTCGGAGAACCCTTCTGCTGTGGGACTGTTGAAAGCTGAGGAACAGCGAGTGCCAATTGCCACTACAATAGTGCACCATCGGCAGTACCGAACGAACCGAGACTCTGTGATCCCCATCCATAAGATGATCCGTGAGCTGGAAAGTCAAGGAGTGATCAGCAGGATCCACTCCCCCTTCAACAGCCCCATCTGGCCTGTGCGTAAGTCTGACGGAGAATGGAGATTGACTGTGGACTATCGTGGCCTGAATGAAGCCACCCCGCCACTGAGTGCCGCTGTTCCAGACATGTTGGAGCTCCAGTACGAGCTGGAGTCTAAGGCAGCGAGGTGGTACGCCACTATTGACATCGCGAATGCGTTCTTCTCCATTCCCTTGGCGGCAGAGTGCAGGCCGCAGTTTGCTTTCATGTGGAGGGGCGTGCAGTACACGTGGAACCGATTGCCCCAGGGGTGGAAACACAGCCCCACCATCTGCCACGGATTGATCCAGGCTACGCTAGAGAAAGGTGAAGCTCCAGAACACCTTCAGTACATTGATGACATCATTGTATGGGGGGACACAGCAGAAGAGGTCTCTGAGAAAGGAAAGAAGATCATACAGATTCTCCTGGACGCTGGGTTGGCCATCAAAAAAAGTAAAGTCAAGGGACCTGCCCGAGAGATCCAGTTCCTGGGAGTAAAGTGGCAAGATGGACGTCGTCAGATCCCGACTGAAGTCATCGATAAAATCACAGCAATGGCCCCCCCAACTAGCAAGAAAGAAACCCAAGCTTTCCTGGGTGCCATAGGTTTTTGGAGGATGCATATCCCCGAGTACAGCCAGATCGTAAGCCCTCTCTATCTGGTAACCCGCAAGAAGAATGATTTCCAGTGGGGTCCTGAACAACAGCAAGCATTTGAACAGATTAAACAGGAGATTGCCCATGCTGTAGCCCTTGGGCCAGTCAGGACAGGACCAGATGTGAAGAATGTGCTCTACTCTGCATCTGGGGATAAGGGCCTCTCCTGGAGCCTCTGGCAGAAGGTGCCTGGTGAGACCCGAGGCCGCCCACTTGGATTCTGGAGCCGAAGCTACAGAGGGTCGGAAGCCAATTACACTCCAACGGAAAAGGAGATCCTAGCAGCTTATGAGGGAGTACAAGCTGCCTCAGAGGTGATTGGCACAGAAGAACAGCTCCTCCTGGCACCTCGGCTACCGGTATTGAGTTGGATGTTCAAAGGCAAGACGCCCTCTACGCATCATGCCACTGATACCACCTGGAGCAAATGGATCGCCCTGATCACGCAGCGCGCCCGCATTGGAAACCCAAATCGCCCTGGGATCCTAGGGATCATCACGAACTGGCCGGAAGGTGAGAATTTTAGTCTAGCAGAAGAAGAAGAAGGGGAGCAAGTGGTACGGGCAGAAGAAGCCCCAGCACACAACCAACTACCAGAAGAAGACATACGCTATGCACTCTTTACTGATGGTTCCTGCCGTATTGTAGGAATGAAACGTAAATGGAAAGCAGCTGTATGGAGTCCCACACGACAAGTTGCAGAAGCTATAGAAGGAGAGGGTGAATCAAGCCAATTCGCAGAACTCAAAGCCGTCCAGCTGGCATTGGACATTGCTGAACGAGAGAAGTGGCCGAAACTTTACCTTTACACAGACTCATGGATGGTGGCCAATGCCCTGTGGGGGTGGTTGGACAGATGGAAGAAGACCAATTGGAAACGTAGGGGAAAACCCATCTGGGCCGCTGATATATGGCAAAACATTGCTGCCCGGGTAGAGAAACTGATTGTGAGAGTCCGCCACGTAGACGCCCACGTGCCCAAAAATCGAGCCAATGAAGAACATCGCAACAATGCACAGGCAGACCGAGCTGCACAAGTTGAGGTGTTACAGGTGGACCTAGATTGGCAGCACAAAGGCGAACTGTTCTTAGCACGATGGGCCCATGATGCCGCTGGCCATCAGGGCAGAGATGCCACCTACAGATGGGCACGAGACCGAGGGGTGGATCTAACCATGGATGCTATCTCTCAGGTTATCCATGACTGTGAGACATGCGCTGCCATTAAACAGGCTAAGAGACTGAAACCCCTGTGGTATGGTGGACGGTGGAATAAATACAGATATGGGGAGGCTTGGCAGGTTGATTATATCACACTGCCACAGACCCGCCAAGGTAAGCGCTATGTGCTCACCATGGTGGAAGCCACCACTGGATGGCTGGAGACGCATCCGGTGCCCCACGCCACTGCCAGAAATACCATCCTAGGCCTCGAAAAACAGGTCCTGTGGCGGCACGGCACCCCAGAGCGGATTGAGTCAGATAATGGGACACACTTCAAGAATAGTTTAGTTACCACTTGGGCGAAAGAGCATGGCATTGAGTGGGTCTATCACATACCATACCATGCAGCAGCTGCCGGGAAGGTTGAACGGTGCAATGGACTGTTGAAGACTACCCTGAAAGCATTAGGTGGAGGGACTTTCAAACACTGGGATCAACACCTAGCAAAGGCTACATGGTTAGTCAACACTAGAGGCTCTGTCAATCGAGCCGGCCCTGCCCAATCAGAGTCCCTTCACACTGTAGACGGGGACAAGGTCCCAGTGGTTCACATGAGAGGTATGTTAGGTAAAACAGTTTGGGTTAACCATGCCTCGAGCAAAGGCAAATCCATTCGTGGAGTTGTCTTTGCCCAAGGACCTGGTTCCACATGGTGGGTGATGCAAGAAGATGGAGAAACCCGGTGCATACCCCAAGGAGATATTATCTTAGGGTAAACAGGCTATAATTGTACCCGTATTTGTACCTATATATTTATGAATGTGTATGTAGTTTAGAATAATGTATGTATGTATGGAGTACAAAAAAAAGGGTTCAATTTGATAGATGTATAGTGGCATGGGAATGGGAAGAAAAATTAGGGGTGGATAATGTCATAGTTCTGACTTCAGCAAGGAATTTTTCTTCCCTTCCCCTCCCCCTGTGTGTGTGTGTGTGCTCAGCACACCCATTCAGGTGAAAACAAAAGAACTAGCCGCAGCGCTAATGGTCGAACATTAGTTGCCTAGCAACGAAGGGGGAGGAGTTGGGGCTGGTGTGTGGGGCTGGGAGGAGGTGGGGGGGGAGTCGGCTGTCTCGCGGGGAGGAGGAGAGGCTGCTGTGAGCGGCAGATGCTGGTTCTTTTGGGTTTTTGTTGTTGTTGTTTTTCCTGTCGGAGGGAAGTTTGGTTTTTTTTGGCTGCTGCGGTTCTTTCCCAGCTATTCCTGCTCGTCGGGGCCCCCCCGGAGTTCGTGAGTTTTTCTTCCATTGAGAGAACTTTCTGTGTTGTCGGTGTTGTTTTTTTTTTCGCTCCCCCCTTCCCCTTCGGCCCCCCCCCCTTCCTCCTTTTCCTCGGGAGGGGAAGAGGAATCAGGTTTTTTTGTTGTTTTTTTCTCCGATATACCCTGGGGGGTGTTGTTGTTGTTTTTTTTTGTTTTCCCCATCCCACGTGGCAGTGACCAGGGATCCCACAGCGCTGCCTGGTGACAGGCACTGGATATTACAAGCTCTGCTCCTGTAGTGATCCAACAGCGCCACCTGGTGACTACCATAGGACACTACAGGTTCTGCACTTCCAACGACCCAACAGCGCCACCTGGTGAATGGTACAGGACATTACAAGTTTTACATCTCCAGTGACCCGACGGCGCCCCCTGCTGACTGTGGTTGGAACTACACCAAAGGGTGCTAAAAATTGAACTATTTAAATTTTCCTTTTGCCGGGCTATCGGTTTTGTTCTTGAAGGGGATTATTGGTGGGTATAGTAGTATTGCTTGGTTGTTTACTTGGGTTTTTTTGTGTGTTCTTGTTAATACAAACATATCTTTTAATAAAGGGCTGTTATTTTGTTTTCCCTTTTCCATAATTTGGGTTTTTTTTCCCTTCAATCAAAGCTCCTTGGTTTTGGATTAATAATTGCTTAGGAAAAAGTTTGGGGTCTTTTCCTCCTAATCCATCCTCAGCAGAAGACCCTTGTCCCATTTAAACTGGGACAATTTACCTCTATATTTACCTATAAATAATGAAGAAAGCACATGCCAGGCCAGAAAAAAAAAAAAAAAAGTAGTCTGATCTTTGGGTAACAGGGATCTTTGGCTTTCCAGCATTATCCAGTTCCTAGAAATGCTTGTGAGAAGACAAAAAAAAAAAAAAAAGAGGTCTGGTCTCTCCAAGAGCTCCAGCTTTCTCAGGAATTGTGTCTTTTTCTAGTGGGTCATTTTTTTTCCCCAGGATGCCTATTACATTAAATCCTTCCACAGAGCAAAAATTAAGAGTAATTTCAAATAAAGCCTTATATTTCTACAAACTGCAGCAAGTGGCACAGTAACTATATTCCATTTTCCAGCTAACAGCTACAGTGTTTTATGAAGAGATCAGGGTGAACTGCACTCATAAGTGCAGCTTAATTACTTCTATTTCAACATTCACACAAAAGTAGTAGGGGATTCCAAGTTTTAAGTGTCTTCATTGGATAACTAAGAAAGAATAAGGAGAAACCTGAGGTACTGACAACAGAAGAAGGGATTTTCTTGGTCACCCTCTGTAAGTAATCAAGGCCATGATTGTCAGATACAGATGGAAAAATAAATGCTTAAAATATTTTGGTCTTTAACCAGCAGTACCTGGAAATCAGTTCCTCTGCCCACAAGCTTCAGACGTGATTTTTCTTCAATGCATCCTCAGAAAATTGACCCCCCTCAGCTGAACAAGAAAAATCCCAAATTTACAACAAAAGGAACCTCTCAGTTAACTTATCTCTGCTCAGCTATTTCTGAAGACCTTAATTATTACAACAGGACATTGCCTGTAAAGGTCTCAAAGGTCTGGATCATACAAGGCTAAAACTAGTTTTTTGTGAAGTTCTGAAGCAGGGTGTGAATCAAGGCTGGTAATGAGCTGCAGATTAAACCCTGGCGCAATTTAAGCATCCAAAGCATAGATTTCAAGGCTGTCTACTAAATCCTGATTGAACTAGAACATCAGATAACTAAGAATTTTTCAGCTAAAGCAATGTAAGTTTATTCCATGCGCTTTAAACTTCCAGTTTGGTGGATTTTTTTTTTTTTTTTTGTTTTATCCTAAAATCAGTGGTGATGTCTTTAATCTCTAAAACTGGACAATAAGCTTGAAAAAGCCCCAGCTGAGCTTGCAGGAAGCTAGATTGAAAGGGCTGAAAGTTGTGTTGCTCAAACCTACTTTAGAGACCTGCCATTTGCAGAACTTTAAAAGGTTTCTCACATTTACATTTATTAGTGAACGTGACAATTTATCATTCACCTGACACCATGTCAGAGGATTCACAAAAAATCTTTTTCGCCAAGTGCATTTACTTTTATTAGGATGACCAAGGAGAAAATCCAGGATACAAATGCAATTTTTGTCAGGTTTCCACCGAGTTTTAACAGGCTGGATGGTTGATTTCAGAAGTTGTTACAGCTACAACCTTGGGATGTACCCTTGGGGAAAGTGGGAAATGTGGAAAAGTTTCTGTTGGCTGAGCAAGATTCTTCTATTTTCAGCTACAACTTTTAATTACTGAGCAACACATAATGTAAGTAAAGTAACAAAATCAAGACAAGTAACTGCCATTTGTTAATGTCACAAGAAGGTGGCATATTGGCTTAATGATTTACTCATTTTGGTCACACTTGAGGCACAATTGCCCCCCACATAGACAATGTCTGTGCACTGAATTCACCTGACAGGTTGCTTTCATTTTTTTTCTATTAAAAATGCTTTTTAAATTCACTTCTTAAAACGGGCTCATATTTTCAAAAGACTTTTCCATAAAATTAAAAAGATGAGGAAAATTACTTTCAGTTAAAGAAGTACCAGATAAAATACCTAGTTACCCTGAAATGAATCATGATCAATTTAAAATATAGTTACAACAGCAACGAACTCATTGAGTTTCACATTTTAATAGGTTTGTACCCTTAAAAGGTGCTTGAGGTGATACAGTTGAACTGTTAACATCATCTTTTACCTTGAAGGTAATAAAGGCATTTTATTCTTCATTATAATGTTTAATACATTTATCATTTGTATTTAATATGCCTTTGTCACATATTTAATGCTGCTACTGTAACCAATGATTCAAATAGGCAAATTTAACAAGTTTGGGTAAACTACAAGCTGCAAATAATAAGCAGTATTAGACATCAAAAATATTAAAATTCACAGGTGCAACAGGTTTGTAGCCATATGGAATCCTATCCCAAATAAACAAAAGATGGGGTTGTTGAACTGGGAGTTAAAGTGTTCACTGCAGTTTTTCCATGTTAAGGCTTTTTGCAGTGTGATACCAGGGAAATTCACATTCATAAACTTCCCTTATCTGGCTGTCCAGAAATTTTCCAATAAAATGTAACCATTAGAGGCACGATAAGATCTGAACCCACCACAGGCAAATTTTCAAATACTTTAGGAGGCTATTTGATGATTATCCACCCAGTAGATTGAAAGCAAGAGAAACCAGACTAATAGCACATCCAGTGAAATGGATTTCTAGTGTGAGAAAAAAAGACTTCTCAGACTATGTGGCAATTCACTGTTACTGGAATAAGAAAGATCTGTAGATAGAACTAATTACCATCTGCACAGTCCCAGAGCCTGTCACTCTGTTATCTCATGGGAGATGTCTTAGATGAGAGCTGGCTGCTTGCTGCTGTCTCCCTGCAGGTCAGATATGAATTCCAGGGTGACCATGGAATCAGATGCCACCCAGATACAAAAGACAATTTCCCAGTCAGACTAATGCCCTGCAGTGTCCACAGCGGCTGCGACCCCAGCCAGAACTCATCAGGCCAGACAAAGCCTGGGACAAACTTTCATCCTCTTCCAAAAAACCTTCTGCTGTCAGGGATCTGTGTCTGCTTTGCACCTTATTGACACATGTGTGACTAAAGGAGACAGTGTTCTGAAATGCATTGCATTTTAGGGTATTTTCCTGCAGTTTTTAAGCCAGCACAATTATAACATTAATTACTTAAGAGTTAATCTTGCAAGCAAAGCAGCTGGAAGGTCAGCAGGAGAGAACAAGCTCTGTCCTGGCAGCATTAAAAGGGATATTGTGTTTAGAGGGGTACATAAGGTGATGAATGCTTTCACAGACTTCAAGAACCTTAAAATAAAATCCTCTACGTTCATTTCTAACTGGCCAGAAAGATAAACTAAAGAGAAAAATAACCCTTTTCTCCCTCCACAATAACAGTCACATTGCTCACTAGGGAATATCTACCCTTGTAGACCTATGCCTTGTTAAGCAAAGCAAGAATTGGCCCAAAAATTGTCCATGTGACAGAAGATCAGGCATTATGTGTCTGAATCAGTGTTCACCATTATCTGCTCACCCAGTAATCAGTAATTCCTTTTATCTACAGGGCAAAACTATTCCTGCCAGGAACCTTCTGTTGACATTCATAGTACAGTTACAAGTATGGAAGTATTTTCCAGTTAAGCCCACTTCCAATTAAGCCAATTTCCAATTAAGCCTACCCATGTTGGTAATCATAAGGTGGACTTGGCTCTTAATGTTGTCATTATTCAAAAACAAAAGAGAGGATTAAAATCATATAGGCACACAATGAAAATTAAGGGTTCCACATTAGGCAGCTGCCTAATTCCCTTTAATTACAATTGTCTAAAAATAACCTCTAAGACTTAACTCTTTCAGCCCTCCATGGCACTTTCAACTGGAATCAGCTGAAATCTCCCCCCTAGAAACCCCAAGGCAGGTGTCAGCTTTTCTCTTCCTCACGAGGCTCTCAAGCAAACATTGTGCCAGTGTTAGTGATGTTCACAGAAGCCCTTAGTGATATTAATATTTCACTTGAGCAATAATAACAGGGGAAAAAAGGAAAAAAAACCCGAGACAAACTCTTCAGCCATTTAATTTCAACAATGAATGCAAAAGGAATACTATGTCATGGAATACCATCCTTCAGAAACCAAAGTTCAGAATTATTTCTATATTTATTCTGGTTTATGTCACACTTATATTAAATTTTTTAAAAAATCAGCTTGAATACAAGTCTATACTAGAGGAGCAAATAAATCAAAAAAGGATTGTTTTCTTGACAAAGAGCACTTTTTTTTGGATACAGTATGTATTTAATCACAGAAATTAAAGAGGTTTGTCTCACAAAGACTCCGGTAAACTTCTTAAAATCGGATTTGTCAGCTTCCAAGAACCCTCTCAGCTGTTCCTCACAGCAACACACAACAGCTAAGTTTAATAGGGTTTCCTTTGGGAAAAAGTCTGCAGGAATCAATTCTTTGTTCCAGTCCAAGCCCTCTGTGAACAAATGTTGGGGTTTATGTCACACACCGGAAGCATAAAACTCATAATTAGTATCAAAGTCATTAAACCCCTTATTTAACCAATAATTTATTGTTGCATGTGTTGAAGGAAAAACATGAGGTGTTTTTTTTTTTTTGAAGTGGTTTTAACTCCATTTGGGTGGTAAGATAACAGAAACAGCTTTAAATGCTTAATTCAAGCTCAAAACGTTTCTGGAGCCTGGAAAATGGAAATTTTGGAGTCCTGTTTCGTTATGTGGGAACCTGACTGCAAATCACAGTCATTGCTTCATTATCTTATTGCTGATGAATTTCAAAGTACAAAACATTTCCAGTTTCAGTGTAAAGTTACACTCAATTAGGCAGACTTTTTGCAGGCTTTTTACTCAAGGTAATTTTATAGAAAAAAAAAAATCTATTTTCATCTATTGATTTTTTTCTTTGTTAGGAACTTCTACTGCTTTCTCACTTTTCAAGAGTTTCCTTATTTCCTGCCTTAGTGAGCTCCACTCACTGATATGAGAAATGAGCTTCAGCCTTCAGCTTGGAGTCATTTAAATGCTAGTCTTTGACTGAGACTGTTAAACTAAGAAACTGGTTTCAGGATCCAAACACTTGAAAAAAATTCAGCATTTCCAAACCCTACATGCACATCAGAATAAGCCACTAGGTACACACAGCCTTGAAATAGCTCTGTCCCTTGAAGTTAAGTAGCACAGAATTCCAGTTCTTTCTTAATTGCATATCTACTGCAATTCCAAACCTTTAAGTTTTGTGAGGTTCAGGAAAGATTCCACTGTTTCTGCAGAGGAAACGAGCACAGACTTTGCACCTCACAAAAAAATTAACTCAAGCAGTTTTAGCAAAAGAACGTTCCATTTGCTCATTTCTTATAAATAAGAGACTGCATCAGGATTAAAGAAAATTAATGGGAGGATGGAAGTGAAGAAACTCCCCACTCTTCATCACCACTCTGCTTTAGAATACAAATTTACAGATAGTTTCCCAACTTTTCCACAGCTTGCTTATACTTCCATTAGAAAAGTATCAAGATTCCCCTTTCATAAAAAAATTAAGTCCATACATTCTTCACCGATTCTCATCCTTACCCAAGCACTGCAATTCATTCCTCAAACATAGGTAGAATGCCATTAATAATTCAATCTATACTGAAAGCACCAAATAAATAGAGGATACCTAGGCTCAGACACCATTAATCTTCACAAAACCTGGGTGGATTAAGTTAAATCACACTAGAAACTAGAGATAACATTTGGGAGGTTGTGTGCAAGACTGCACAGTGAAGTGACTAAATGAGAGAATTTACTTCCAGGAGGAAAAGAAATAAATAAAAATTTAGTCATAAAAAAAAAAAAAAAAAAAAAAAAAAAAAAAAAAAAAGACACTGCTGTTGGAGTTGCCCTTACTCTAATTTTCAAGCAGCCAAGGCAGTAGCACAATATACAACAACAGATATACATATTCTGACAATTGCAAACAGTTCTTTCATTTATAGAACAGAATTTCCTGTTAGGAAAATGCCCATAGTACTTGTTTATTTTAACTTTTACTGTAATCATTGAATTCTTCTGACATTTCTTTACATTGATGTCTCTCTGCTGTTAAACTGATTAAAACAGTAACAGAAAACCTGCTGTAACTATTGCTGTTATGTCAGTGTAGAGAGAAACTGAAATTTGAGATCTATTGCAGTGCCAAGAATTTAAGTCACTTATAAAATGCCTGACAGATAAATCAGGGCTTGGGCCACTTTAACTTTGATCACAGAAATTTATGTTCATGTAATCTCTAAGCAAAATATAATTTATTTAATTAGGAATAAATTAATTCAAATAATTGTCATAATAATCAGCCTCTGAAGGGAAACCAAAGCTAAAGTTCAGTGTTAGCTGATAGGTGAAGAAAAGCTGTTGGAATATCAAGGCCATGTAAAGCAATTTTATTTATCTCCTTGTTCTGACAGAATGGACTCACATATGAGTCATAAGAGTTTGAACTGTGGTAAAGTATATATAAATAAGTGCTAAAAATGACAAGTAACTCAGCTGTTCCTATCCAAGCTGCCTCTGGAAGCTACATTTGATACTTTTCCCTTTGCAGAATACCCAGGATTTAAAATTGAATAAGTGTTCCTTATTTGTGCTAAGGTTTTCCTGCCAGAACAGTCTTGGAACAGCATACATGTTTTACTTTGTTTTGCTAGACAAGGCACGAGCAAACTCCAATAAAGTCCCTGTCGGGGTTGTGAACTAACTTGCCTCTCATTGGTTTCTGTGTTGCCATAGTTATTATATTGTCTCTTTGGATTGGCTAGTTGAATGGCCAATCCAGTCCTCCCCCCGCAGCCTTTATAAGCTGCGGGAGATTTGAATAAAGCTCTCTTTGTCTGCTCTTCGCTGCTGGACTCCCTGCGTGCGGTGTGGTCTCTGTCTCCTGGCATAAGGGCCTACGCCGCCCGTCCCTGCCACGAGGGACGGGCGGCGGGGGTAGGGGGTGTCCTCAGCCCTGGAAACCTTCACCGAGCAGCCGGCAGGACAGGAGGACCCCCTAGAAACCCCCAAAGAACCGCAACAGTCCCTCTTTATGGAAGAAAAATAGGACACCTGAGAAAAACCATGATCATGAACAGCAGCCTCCTCTGGCATCCACCCACAACAATACATCAGGTCCACTTTAGTCCTCAGTAAATCTGGGCTGTGTTTCACTTTTAGTGCCATCGTGTATGGTGTTTACTTCATGGCAGAATCTTATTAATCCTCAAATTACCTCCTCACCCCAGAGCCCTCATCCTGAGAACCCTCTATTATAAAGGGTTCAGCCTTACTGAAGCCACGAGGCTGCTTTTCATTTTTGCCACGCTCACAAAGCAATGCCGTGGGGAAAGGGGATAATTGTTTGCTATTTCTGTGGGGAGGAGGAAAACAGAAATAAAAAGAGAAAAGGAAAGCAAGGAGAGCTTAGAGGAAAAAACCAATTCTGCCCAGAGTAGATAACCAAGCAAATAATTTAGAGGGAAAAACACAAACTCATTTTCTCCTGTGCCAGCGTTAGAGGATTTGGGACCAAGGGAACACAAACCCATGCCACACTCTTTCCTTTTTTTTCCCCAGTCACAAATCCTCAGAGGCTACCACTGCAAGTTGCATTATTTAAACAAGTGCCAGTAGCACTTGGGCAGCCCCCCCTCCCAGGAGCACCCCGAGGATGGGCACTGCTGGCACACCAGCGTGGGTTTAGAAAGAAAATAAAAAGCCTGCTGCTCAAACAAAACAACTGCATATTTTCAAAGAAGGGAAATATGTGCAAGCATAGTATTAAAAATCAAGTCTCATCATTTGGTAGGAAATACTACAAAATTTGTCTGAATTACCTTGTACCAGCAAGGTCACAGAATATGCAGAGTTGGAAAGGACTCACAGGATCATTGAGTCACCAAGGCTCCGAGATAAACTTGTTGCTTCAATCAGTGCAGGTCCCACCACCAGCACTGCTTTGCAACAATTTCTGTATTTATATTTGATTTGCCATAACATGCCTAATACATGAGCAGGATCCTTTAAGAGAATTTTAGTAATATTTCATAACTTTTTTTTCTCTCTAAGATATTGGCTGCTGGGAAATTCTAGCTGGACAAATAAGAAATTCCTAATCCTGTTCTTAACTACGACGACGTTTTGGAAATGGTCTTACTGAAGGAATTCAAAGTGAAGGAGGCCAAGCAACAGGCAGCTTTAGAAAGCAACATTAGGTCTCAATTCTCCATGCATATGCTGGTTTGGTAAGCAAATCCTGGAGTCAATCTGAAATCAGAGTAACGAACAGAGGGATATTTTGACTCTAGAACATGCTAACAGGAACAGCTGCATCTTAGCAAGCAGGAAGCCAAAGGTTTTGTTTTTAATTTACTTGTACTACACACATAAAAAAATAATTAGTATTTATTTCATTTAGTAAACCCTGGTTTAGAAAACCAGCCCCAGAGGACATTTTTGATGTGAGCAACTCAGGCTGTGTAGACTTTACATGACAAATTTTAAGCTAAGAAAAATAGCTCATGCTGGAAATAAATCATTCTAGTAATCCACAAATGTCATTGTACAACAGTAAGAGAAGTATTGTGAAACTCTACCTGGAGGCGTTCTGGTAGTTTATTTAATAGCACTTATTTAAATTGTTCAGGAGCACGCCAGGCTAGTTTAAAGTGTTCATGCATTGTGTTTGTTGAGTATTAACATCGTACAGCTGCTGGTGGTTCACAGGCTTTAAAACTGGTAGGGAGCTATTAATGAAGTGGAGAGATTGCATACAGGAGATACATTAGGGGAATGTTGCTGTACAACCAGTCTCATAACTCAGTTTAATGCTTCCCACTGAAAGTTTAGGCACAACTGACAAAGCAGTGGCAATAAATTTTTTAACTCTTTCTATTCTAATTAGCACACTGTCCCTGAGGTGCCAAATCCACAGTGACACAAAAGAATTCCAAAAAACCAACTGCCTGTTCTATCACAGCCTCTCCAGTTGTGACACAAATGACTCGGTTTTGGCCACGTGCCCAGAGTTACTCATTTGAATCACCCAGAAATAACATTACCGTGCTAGGAAGTGGAGTTTGAGAGACTTGGACTGATCGTGTGGAACCAGCAGTAAAACATTGTATGATTTTTCAGTAATTCACATGATATTATCAGTTTACTGGAGAGGTATGTTATGACATACAGCAAATGGGGTTTTTAGGGTTAATGCCACAAGTCCTATTCCTCAAGTCACCTTTGTTATTTTGGAGGTGCTTAATATTTGTCTGCAGTAGAAGGAAGTAGTTTTTCCTTCTGCTTGATCTCTACTCACAATTTGAAAGTTAAAAAGGATCCAAGCATTTTTCCGTTAATTCACAGCAAAACAAACTATTATGGCCTTGATAAAATAATCAATCTGTAGTGCCCTGAATGTCTTACCAAACCATTATCCTGTCTTTGGAAATACCTGGTATTTAAAATGACTCATGGCCATCAGAAGAACCTCAGACTCCAGTAGAGACATAGAGATGACTTGTTCAGTGCTTCATGAGGGTACCAAAATTCAGCACTCTCTAAACATTATTAAACTCTGGACTTACAAATAATACTTCAGTTTTCTTTAATAGAAGACACTTATATTGCCTCATCACATTGATTCTCACTGAAGTAATATTTTAAAAGAGTTCAGAAAGCATTTATGGCAAATAAATTCTTTGATATATATATTGGAGCTCCAAAGGGTATGCAGGAAA
The DNA here is from genome assembly GCA_038380795.1 of Pyrocephalus nanus. Lineage (NCBI taxonomy): Eukaryota > Metazoa > Chordata > Aves > Passeriformes > Tyrannidae > Pyrocephalus > Pyrocephalus nanus. The sequence goes on from CM076267.1 coordinate 38,306,980, forward strand.
TTTGGAGAAACACTAATACATGGAACAGTGTGGTGCAGAGGTATAAAAGGAAGAATTCCACGTGCCACTCCTTGTTTTGCTCTGAATGTCTTACAGGCAGTGTTGATAAAAATAAAATAAAGGAATGGCCAGGGAAAAGGAGCAAAAATAACATAGCAAAAACCTCATAACTTCTAATACTGTATATAAACCAAGTATCACCTCTTTCCTTTTTTTAAGTATCCTCTCCTAGAAATACTTTTTTAGAGAAGCTCTGGAACTTTTTCTGGACACCCAGAACAAATATAAGAATTTTAGGAGCAGGCAACAGTGTGTTCTAGTTTTCTCTGCATATATAAATTACGGCTAAGAACAATACTAAAGAGAAAGACTGGCACGCTGTGTTTTTTTTCTGGAAATTAAAGTTCTGTTTCAGGGGAAAAGGTTATTCTTGGTCAGAATCTCACCTGACAGAATCAATAACATACTGAGTATGGGAGAGGGGAGGGAAAAAAAATAGAGTCCCATGTCAGAACAATTCCCATGATTGCCATTCCTAAAGCATTCACTTTCCAAAACCAGATAGTAAATAATGGCAGGAAATCAAAGGAGAAAAATATGTTTTGTCTGAAAATGCAGGTTTTTGACTCAAAAAACTCAGCTCCTTTTAATTTTAGCTTTAGAAAAATACAGTTTATCCGTTTATATTTTACATAAGGATATTAGTCAATAGATTAAATTTGTTACTGTTTTTTGACTTCAGTCACTAACGCATCTGAAAAAAAAACCCCATAAATTGCAGAACTAAGCATGAAATCCAGAAGATATTTTGGCTATTCTTGGCTTGCTGAATTACAGGGTATGATTGTGCCACAAGTTAAAATTCCCCCAAACTCTAAGCAGAACAACCAACCAAGCAAACAAAACAGACACGTTGATAAACTGCTACAAGAGCAATCCACCATTAAAACTTCCTAATATTTTCTAATCTTTCAAGCAGCCAGGCCAGGATTCCAAAATTTTTGTGGCATTGTATTCAGATGAGGCTCTGGAGTACTGAGCAATAAGTTTTGAAATATTTGACTCAGAATTTTCTCCGTTGCCATATTGCAACTGAAAATATCATAGTTCAGGCTCCAATGGTCACAGAAATAAAAATAAAAGCTAGAGATGATGTGAAAAACTATGCTTTGAAACACCTTTGAAACACTGTTGAATTCAAGAATTTAGATGCAGAGAAACAGAAAAACATTTTAAAGTGGGTTTTAGTTTGTTTGGGGTTTTTTTGTTTGTTTTTTTTGTTTTGTTTTGGTTTTTTTTGTTTTTTTTTTGTTTGTTTGTTTGGGGGTTCTTTTTGTGTATTAATTCAAATTGTTCTCAACTGCAAAGAGCAGTGTGTCTGTGAGTGGGGGTAAAAATTAGAGAGAGCAGACAGCAGATTATTCCCTGTCAAAGGAAATTCGTAGCCCTTTCCAGGAATTAAAGAGCAATATGTTTAGACCACTTTGTAGCCCACATTCATAGGACTGATTATCCTTTAAGAGACAATACTTAACTATTAACTTTTTTAAAATCACATATTTGACAGGGACATTGTACAAAAGCATGCAGGTGCAAGTATGAAAAGTTTACAGAGCAGCAGGAATGCTTATGGGCTCCCTGCTAGTCTCTCTTACTACCTTCTACAAGGTAATTTGAAAATTCTCAAGCAAAAGCAGCAGCAAAATGCATGAGAAAGCCCATTTTTTTCCTTTCAAATACTCTGAGGAGGTGGGTTTGTCTTTTTTTTTTTTTTTTCAGTTCAAAGGCAGTGAGATAAAATGGGAATATACAGTTGTCAAGTAACAGATGTTAATTTGCAGTTAATCTGCACGTTGCTGTAGAGACTTGGTGAGAATTTTGGGGGGCTGAGAGAAAGTAGCACTGTAGAAACTGGCTGGAGGCTCTGATCTCCTCCTCTCTGGTCTCTCAAGCAGCATCATTTCAATCAGGGCTGCCAGTGAAGCTCAGAACCTGAAAATTCTTTCTCCAAAATAAAACAAGTGGAAAGATGCAGCCAGAGAACAGCTCCTTCCCCACGCCTTGGGAATTTGGAACATTGATATAGAAGGCACATCAAGGGTAATCAGGTCTAGTACCCTGGCAGATTGATATTAATTATTGACAACTTCACTGTGACCCTTAAGAAGTATTTCAAAAAGAAAAGACAGTGTGGGCCAGACTAAATCTATGTAGACTTCTTCCAAAGATGATTTTTTGTTACTGTGTACACCTGCAGTAATGAAACAAAGTGAAATTATATATGGTTTAGAGTGCACACTTAACCTGAAGACAGAGCAACTGGTCTTTTCATATTATTTCTCTCAGGTGAATTGAAAACTTCATTACAGGTTTTGATTAAGTCATTCTATGAGTAGCAACTCAGCAACTCTTTCCTCTAAAAGTTCGGAACACTCAGATAAGCAAGCCAGATGCAGATAAAAGAAGTGTTTCAAAATGGAAAATAGAAAGCTGTGATTTTTTGAGTCAATCAGATGACATTCAACATCCAAGCAAAGGGAAACAGGGAAATCTGAAGAGTTTAAAAAGCACTGGGAATTCTGTGGAGCTGCAGCAAAAATAATGCTATTCAATAAAACCACACAGGGAATAATTCAGCTCAGTTCTGAAGTTCTTCATCAAATACCTTAAGACTATCTTAGAAATTATAATACAAAGGACAGCATGGTTCAGCAGACACAACCATCCAGCCTTTAACTGCAAGTACTGCAGTGCCTTACAGCAACAAAATAATTAAAATCTATTTCTCAGAGGCCATTTAGCTTCTTCAGTCAACTGTTTTGAAAAGGAGCAGATCTTCATCACCCACCCCACCACTACCACGTCTTTTCCACAGCAGCATAATGCAAAGCAGAGCCCATCAGACTTTACTGTATGCCAAGTTAATAAAAGCAGCAGATAGCATCTTAAAAGCTGATAATTAAATTGATATCAGAGGCTATAGAGCTACTAGTCCTATTTTGCTCTGTTAATCAGATGCAGAAGCTCAAACTAAAAGGATCTAAAACAAATAAAAGGCTCCTTGATACAAAAACCGGGATGTTTATATGTGACATACCATGCTGTAGAAAAGCCTCCCACACAACCAAATTCCTTAACTTCTGAAACTGCTTATAAATATTAATACAATACCATAATCCATTTAATTCTCAACATCTTTCTAAATTTGTAACAAGGATTTCAGAAGTCAACTATTTCATCTTCAAATACATGCTAAAATGTGAAGGCAAGAACTGTCACTTAAAAACCACCTACAGCCTTAAAAAAAAGAGAGGCTATAACCTGCTGCTACAGCTACAGTTAATTCCCCAGAAAAATTCTCCACAAGACTCTAGAGAGTCAGTTTTACTCACAAGCAGTCTTGAAAACACCCAATAAATAAACAGGGCTGTATTCTGGATTGCGTTAATTGAGGCTCCAGTCATGGATATCTTTCCTTCCGTGAATCCAAAAACCCCACCGAAACGTGGAGATCTTCAAGTACATTTTACACAGCTTTGATATCAACAGAAGGAGCTCAGGAATCAGTTTAAAGGCTGCTTCCGTACTACTTGTCCCAGTAACAAAGACTATCTCCCAACTGACTGTCTGAATTCTTGTTGCAGAGCAGGAACTTGCTTGGTTGCCTTGAAAAGAACCTTTTCGCACTGGAAAAGGATCAGGAAACGCAGCAAGTGATTATTAGAAGTTTAGCAAAGCAACTGAAAACTAGAATCAAGGACTTGCAGAGTCATATTATCGATTAGATCTGGGTCTGCCGTGTGATGTTACTCTAGTTAGCATGGTGGAAAAGGCCTACGTTAATTAGTACAATAATTAAACTCCTCACTGTTCAATTCAATAAATCAGTGGATGAACAGCATAATTTATTCTTCTCCTTGGCTAAAGAATACTTCAGACAGCAATTTAGAGGAGACATCCATTCCAAACTCTAGTCAATAGTGTTTGCCTATTTTAATAATTGAATAATGAATTATTTGAATTATATACCTCCCTATATAAAGAACCTAAAAGGTCTTTAACTCCCAAGTACTTGGTTAATTATCTTTAGGATTTTGATACTTCTGCTAAAACTTGAAGTATACATTAAAATAACATTTTGCAGGGGGGTTATGGGGTTCTCTTCACACACAGAAAAATTCAGTTTAATCCTATATTTAAATATTCTTCAGTTCATACAGGGAAGGAAAAGAAGTGCACCACAACATTTTCTTTCTTACCAAACAAATGCCTAAACCAAGATAAATTCCACACTGTATATACAATCTTAACTTGCAGCATAAATCTTCCAGCTGTACAATTTAGAAGTAGTAATGAGTAATATAGTCATGATAGAAATAAAGATATTCAAGTGTTTAAGATAAAATACTTCTGCACAAAGTAATTTCCTGCCATGCTACCCTGTTATGTCAGTTTGGAGGGGTTTCATCTGAACTCTTATGCAGGTTGGGGCCAAAAAGAAGGTCCTGAATGTTAATACAAATTAGCTGGATATCTTCAGCCAGCAACATTTAAGTCTCAAGCAGAGGCTCCCATTAAATTCTAAACTGTGACAGTATCTCTAAAATATCTGGTTGAATTCCAGAGGCCAGGAAAGATATTTTCCAGAATTGGCCATTCACTGATATCCTTATCCCCTAAACAATTAAAAAAAAAAAAAAAAAAAAGTTCAGAATTCTTCATTTCCAAGCTTGGAAATATGAGAAGGTAAATTCAGGTTTAAAGTCACTACACATTGCAAAGTCACAGTGTAACAGTTAATATGGAAATGAAGTTTTCCAACACAATGATTGGCTTTTGTTGGGCTTTGTTTGGGTTTTAGGGGATTTTGGGGGTTTTTGTTGGTTGTTGGTTTGGGTTTTTTTGAACATTAAGAATTCATCAATCCAGAGTAGGAAAGAGAGACTGACAAGAACCTCAGTGTGGAAAGGAGGAAATTCAGAAAGTTATTGAAAAAGCAGAACTAAATTTCTTCCCTTACACACATTACTAAGAGCTTTTACACCAGTTCTTCAACATAATGGTTTGATGCCTCCAGACAGCTCAATCAATCACATTGTTTGAAACAAGCTGCACACAGCTTTCATAAGACCCAATAACTCTGCAATCTCTGAGTGGAAAGCTGTAAACAGAAATAAAAGGAGACATGCCTCAAATAGCATAGAGTATAAAACCAGGGGGTTTACACCTTTTTTTTTTTTTTTTTTTTGGAAAATGCACCTATTTCTCTATTACAGACACACACACACTACAAAGTAAAAGAAACAAATGACAAGATTAAAAAAAAAAAAAAAAAAAAAGGCAAAATGCAAAACGACAGCTCTGTCATTTTAGTGGGCTGCATTTAAAGTACCACAGCAAGCCCTTCAGCCACGCAGAGTTTGCAGCTCTGACAAAAATGGCTGAAACATCTGGAGCAGAAATAGATGCAGCAGATTTCTGTTCCTTGTTGGAGCAGTTTCTGCCAGTGTAGCTACACCACAGTTACCACTGCACTCCGAAACAAACACACAGCCCCACTCAATAGATGCAGGATTTCTAAAATTCCATGTACTTTCTGGGGTTCTGTTTAGTATTAATCAGTGAGGCTGCAGCACAGAACTACACAGAATAGGCACAGATTTCATAACTGTTTTACAAAACTAACAGTATTGATCTGAGGAGCCACTGAACACTCAAAAATCAGAGGCCCACTACGGGCCCATCATCTTGAAAAAAATACATCTTTATCTGCAAGGCTACAGAGTATCTCAAAACTAAATAAGACTACTATATTTTAGCTATTTCTTAATATTTTGTGGGTTTTTTTTACTCAGATATTAAGACTTTATTGGTCACACTAGTCTGCTTTATTGGAGAAATAGGATGAGACAACGAAATGTAAGAACACTTGCTGGCACTTATCCCTTCCAGAAGCATAAAGGGATTTCTGAACTTAAAGGAAACATCTTTTGATCCCACAGAGCAGCAGTGAAAATCCTTTCTTTATTAGCACATTTATCAGCACCAAGTTCTTGGCTGGTTCTTCATGTTCTGCTTTGTGCAGTTAAGAGCAGAAAGAACAAAACCCTTCAGAATGGCTTCAGTCTCACAGATGCCTTCTTTAGACATCTGCACTATCCTGTGAAATCAGTCTCTTTGTGGACACAATGCATTTCAGGGGTCTAAACACGGACAGGTGTTTAAATGCAGAGTTGCAGTTGCACAGAAATACAGGCCAAGGAGCAGCAAAGCTTCACCATCAGGTTTCTTCATGTTAGGAAAACACTTGGCCTTATTTCTTTTTGCCACTTCTGTCCCTCTGTTCCCCACTGAAAATAAGTGTCTTTTGGCATTCTTGCCTTCTCCCACCAGCATCTCTAATGGGCTAGCTATTTACCTCACTGCAGCTAATAAGATCTGTCGTTTTATTGCTGTTTTATGTGTTACACACATCAGATTTTTCATCTGCTGGCAGGAAGCCTGAGCAATGTGTCCTCAGTGAGGTTTCACTTATTTCCCCTCATTGCTTCCTGAAGAAGCTACACACAAATAATCATTCACAGTGGTTTTTTTTTTTTTGTTTTTTTTTTTTTTTTTTTTTTTTTTTGCAGAGTGCTTTGGGCAAATGTGTCACATTGAGTTATTCTGCTCTCTGATAAATATTTGAACCTGGAAAAAAAAAAAAAAAACCAACATTGAAGCCAAGATAGACAGTTTGAAAGTAATAGATCCTTGGAGGAAAGTAGAGCAGCCTTGAAAAAAAGAATTACAGCCTAAGGTAGGCACATTAAAAGTCCAGCAAATCTCATGGCAGGCACTGTGAGCATATCCAGCACGGTCATGAAAGAGATATCTAGCAGTAATTTTGTAGAAAAGGGCAATTTTGACCAGCTCAAGTTGATTTCGAGAACAAACCACCACATGAGATTCCATTATGATTCTTCAGAAGCCTCCCCCACAGGGTGCAGTCCTGTCCCTCCCAGGTGTGCTGCTCTGAGAGGGAACAGTGTAGAAAAGTTTGGGGGATTGGTGCAGCAATGAGATGTCATAAAAGCAGCAGATTTAGAGTTCTGCTCACTGCCTTTCTATAGGGCGAGCAGTCATGTTACAGGCTCTGCTTTTAACTCTTAATAATTTATTAAGGAGAAAGGAAATCCAACACTATTATGAGTTTTGAGCCAAGACTGAGTCTCCAGAAAGTACTATAACATTGCAGGTTAGCATAAGGACAGAAATGATGGTAATATATTAGCTTAATTCCCCATTGCCCTTCTCTTACACAGAAAGTGCTTACAATGAGTTTCTTTCTCTTTACGAAAGAGGGAATTTGTAGAACATTAGAGAAATGAAAATTAACCCTCACACACCTCTATGAGCATACCTTTCTTATCCCCCCCCAGTAATGTCATTTAAACATTAAGCAGCAAAGGGATAGCATGGAGTTTTTCAAAGGTAATTTTGCTATTAAAAATCAGACTCAGTGCTATTCACTGAAGAAAATGAGCTAAAACATTGGGATGAGCAGGACCTCACATTCACAAGCTCAGAATACTGACAACACCACAACAACATCCTGATTTAACCAGTCAGTTCTAGTCACACATGCTGGAATTTGCTTGTATAATGTGCCTATCTACTTTACAATTACTTTGTTACACTTATAATTTCTTACTGTTAGGACCTCACTTAGTATTGTCTTCTTTATGCTGATAACATCAAATTTAAGAGCCACGGTGCCAAAAACAAATGGAAGAGGCTGTTAAAAGAGACCTGGATTTTTGCAGCCCTGGTTTCAGCAAAAGGTTTATTCTATATAGGAAAATCAGTCTCAGTCTAGCTTAACTCATATATTCTCACTGTGAATCTGACTCTTGCAAATGCTTCATCACATATCAGTTGATTAAAATCAGGGTATGGAAGTAAAAATGATCACTTGAACTTTTTTTTTCCTTTTAAGTGACTTTTTAAATGCTACTTCTTGCAGGCCTAAGTTTATAGGAGAATATCTTTGCAGGGTAAATACTAATACCTTTTGAACACTCATTCAATAAAATAAAACTTGCAGTTTGTTTTGAAACCAACCTGTGGTAACTCAGGACTTCAGGACTAACAAACTATTGCATTCAAAAAGCTGCTTATTGAAAATAACATTATTTCATTTTTTATGAATACAGTGGCACAGAACACAAATAGTGACCAAACAGGTCTCCCTATAATTTCAGCTTTATCTTCAATGCAATGCATCAAAAAAACCTAAAAATTTAAGACCTAAGTCTTTAGAAGAAACCCAAAGAAATACCTGAGCAGAGTATCAAGCAGCTATAAATGTGAATTACAAAACATCATAAATGGACTAGACTGACTCTCCATTTCCACCTCATGAACCCACTCTTCCAAATAAATTGGTGTTCTAATAAGTCATCTGCAACCAGTCAAACCACCCAGAAAATATAAATTCAGATGTAAAAGTGGAACTCAGACTTGTAAAACTGAGTGAAGTTCCAAAGCTTTCAGTAAATTAATGTTTAGAACACAGTATTTCAATAAGCTTTAATTCAGGCCTATCACGACCTACAACTGCAACTTTGTTCCCTCTTTCTCTCCCATCTTTTTGGTATTAGCTCATGTCCTTGATCTTAAATTTGCTGGTGACACATCAGGCAAGGACAGTGTCTTCACAAGTTGATGCAGCACAGTGGGCACTTGAGTGCAACTTGAGCTTTTGACTTCATCAACACATGCAAATGCTGTGAGTTCATTTAAAGTCTGAGCATGTACATGTTTTTAAATTTGAGTTTTTGCAAAAACATCAGTATTGGGCAGTTATCTACATCCTTAATTTATCCCAGCTGACATGAAATCCATCAGGACTCTCACACAGTGACCAAAATCAAGGCTTCTGGAATTTTATGGCCACATACCTCAATCTAATTCCTACAGTTTGAAATCACTTGAATGAACTTTGAAGTTGTGCTAAGTAATAATGTCTTGGGTCATTAACTTTAACACTGCCAGCCTGCCCTCGTGATTGCATTTACTTTAATTAATGTAAGTTGGTCATTAATGGCACACTTAACAGAAAGGGCTGCTTTAGCATATTGCCAGTTCCTAACAAAGAAAGCAATCTCAAAGTGCTTCAAGCAAGACTGGACATCAGCTCTTGCAGGTGAGCATGTAGAGACAAAGACTCACCCACCATTTTTTTATTTTTTTTCTTAATTTAGGTATAACAGGTTTAATTGTCGTGATAGAAACACAGCCCACATTTTATCACATTTCCTTTGATTTTTACAATACTAAATTGCATTCATTATAAAAAGCCTAAGCATACATCCAGTGATTCCATGCAAGATTATTAAACTACTAGATGGAGAAATGTTGTCCTACCACAGCAGGACTGGTTTTTTTTTTTTTTTTTTTTTTTTGCCAGAACACTTATATTCCAACCTAATTCTCCCCTCACACATCTATTGAAAGGTTTCAATTTCTGGTAAAAATTTTGACCAAGTCAAACTTCAATCAAGGGACGAATGTCTTCAAAACAGCTTTATGCAATCTTTCATAAGGTTTTCAGGGGAAAAAAAAATTAAAAAAAAGAAAATCCTCCCACTACCAGAAATAAACATACACAGTAAGTACAGAAATATGGGATACAGTAGAAAGCTCAATGTCTAAATACTCTGTTTTGTAAAAGTACTAATCTGCATGGTGACTTGGAACTTGAATACTGCTTACTACATTTTCCAAAGCCAACAGAGATTTCTTCTGTGTAAATGTAATATTTAAACAAAATATTTTAGGAAAAAACCTCATTGACAGACCTGAATTAGTGATCTGAACTGGGTGGCTGTAAAACACACCTCACTGACACAAGACACAATTTGATGCCAGAATGACGCATGAGGCAGAGCTGATACACAAAACAGGAAACCAAAAGGAAGCTCATCAAGGGAAAAAAATAATTTCCTTGATTCTTCCTTCTCCATCCTGAAAGGAAGAAATGAAAATACAGACCTACTTAGGGCTGCGTGACATTGTCACAGGATTCATTACCACAAATGTTTTCACTGGCAGACAATGAGAGACTAAAGACGGAGGAAGAACAAGAAATAATTCCAGATATAAGATTTCTTTTGGATGATTCAGAAAGCCATTTGTCTGCCAGCATTAAGAGCAATTTACTCTGAGAACCATCTGTGGAAGATAACTGCACCTGAGGCCTGGCAAAAAGCACATTTCTCTTTTAATGACTCATTAGCTCACTTTCTCCTCTGAGAATAATAAAGCTTCCATTCCTGTCTTAGAAAGGAGGTGAAACATTTGGAGAAAGTGAGAGAAAAATGGCAAAAACCAAAGGGACGGCAAAGAAAATGACAAAAAATGTGTTGGAGAGGGAGAAGCGCCACATCCACCTCCCAATAACCTTGATTTTTGTAGTTATTTCCTTCCATAAGATTGTTCCCTCCATCAGAAGAGGGATGAAGGATTCATCTGGAGATATTAAGTGTCAAGAACGGGTGGGTGGCAGTCCCTTCAGGCATCTGTAACCAGGGAGGAATCTCAGAAGCACCTCCAAGTCCCTGCACGTTGATCAATGTACCATCTCTGGCTCTGCAGGCAGGCTCTGACAGAGCTACACAGTGTGCTCTACTCCTGCTTGGCAACTTGGTTTTTTCATCACAGTCTCAAGCACTAACAAAGAAAGCCTGTGTTTAGATTAAATGCAGAGGTACAAAAGTGGCAGTGTATTTTAAAGGATAGTCTATGTTTGGGAGGGATAATTATAACAATGTGAATAATCCTAGAAACTGTTTACATGCTTGACATGAGAAATCAAGTGGTTGCAGACACTCAAAACATTTACCACCTGAAATCCAGCTTTCCTAAGTACAACCTGGAGCTGGAAAATCAGCTTAAACAGACAAGGAGGGAGAGAACTCAGATAAAATTAGGTGGAATTAGTCACTACAGGAATCATAGCAAGACAGCCAGCCTGCAGAGGGGACAAGCAGTCACAATGTTTTCTCCCAGCTGTCAGTGCCAAGAGATATCACAAGGTGGGATCCCTCTATTGCCACACCACCCTGATCCTGCCCACTTGACTTCATTATAATCCTCCTTTCTCCTGACTGCCCAGAACAGTGGATACCACCCGAGGAAATGCTGCCCCTAACGTGGGAGTTACTTGGCATGGAAATCACTCCTTAGCTCTCACATGGGAATGCATTTCTGAAGGAGCTGAGAAAAACAAAACTGGGCTAAAGTAATTAATATTAGGGCAACTGAAGACTGACAAGTTGTCAATGTGTAGACAAGTTACCAAGTTAAAACAATAGAATACAAATTATTGTCTGTGTTCATCTATATATATATAAATACAAAAAAACCCCTCCAAAATATAAGAGGAAAAATAAGGATAATTATACTGGGGGAATGGGGATCTAAGAGTGTGCAGTGATTTAGAAGGCTTTAAGCTCTATCAAAAAAAAAAAAAAGCCAGGCAGTGGTCTGTAGCTTAATATCACAGGGCAGATGGGAAAAAGACTGAGCAACTCAATTATTCTAAGAGGTTTTATCTAAATCTTCTAAAAATTCTGCCACAACTCCCACCTAAGAGATGTGCTTTCCAAACTATTCCTTCAGAGGTAACAGCAATGGTATTATCAGTAAAGTGTGAATAGCATCTGACAGAGATCACTCATTTTAAAGGCATGATCTGTTTGCCATACTATTGGCATTCCCATATCTCTTTTTCCAAGGTTTTACCTTGGTTTCTCACATACCTGCTACAGCTTTCATTCATCAGGGCAAGCATGGCACTTGAAAAAAGTGCTTTCTTTAAATCTGGCCATTGGACAAACCCACCCATCATGTTGTTGCAATTCCAGAGGACACGTTCGGGGATAGAGATGGATGTACAGGACATCAAGTTCTGAGCTGTGCTTCACAAGAGCTTTGACAAATCCTATTAAAAATGGCCATTTTTACCTTTCATTTGCTCACTGACCTCCTACATGGAGGAAGGAGGTGTGTGAAAAGCCCAAAGCTTCTGGGGAATTCATCTGGAAATCATTTCCCAGGTAGAACCACGGTGCAATCTTTCCCCTCCTTGACAAGAAACATTTCAGGAGAAGTCTGACAATACCCAAGGGCTTTCAATCCAGCAGATTCCACAGTCGGATTTCTAATTCTCCAGAGGCAATATAACTTAAAACTTGGTGTAACAGAGTTTATTATATACATATTAATACTAAAAAAAAATTTAAAAATAAAAATTAAGCTGTATTTCTGCTCCTCAGGCACTTGTAATTTGATTTGAGGAAATGCTACAATACATGACAGATGCAGAGGGACAAAAGCCAGGTGTTTTCAGCATGCCCACACGTGCAGAGGTTTTTTGTTATGCCCAATCACATTGAGCAGAGAGGAACAAAGAGTCAGCTATAATCAATTTTTCACTGGTTTTGCAGCAAGGCTTGCATAGGTTTGTGTTTGGGCTGTGCTTTGGTTGGTTGGGGTTTTTAAGAGTGAGCAGAACTGGAAATTGTTGGCAAGCTTACAAAAATAATACAGATGAAGTGTGACAGGAGTAAGAGTGTTAAACCTAAGTCTTGCTGCAATGGAAACATCAGGCAACAGACAGGCTGACTAAAATCAACATTTTCCTCTGACTATTTTGGCCCTCCAGGACATGGTCCAGAGACCAAATTGCTAGAAATTAGTCATGCCTTGTTCATTATCCCAAAGGCATAGACTTGCACACAGGGATTTGAACATATAACTTGAAAAACTCACTGCTGTCCAAACAGGACACTTTTATACAAAAAGGAGGAGAAAAAAACCCAAACCAAACACACGAACCAACCAAACAAAAAACCCACAAACAAACAAACAGAAACAAAACCCGAGAAAAATACAAAGATTTAGATACCAGAAGGTATCATGGTTTCACTTGAAAAGAATATTTTTCTTGAGTGTTTTAATTTCAAGCTCTGCATACATCAAGTAAAGCCCTAATTAGGCATAACCAAAAGATCCTTCTCTGATCACTAGAGGGCCAAGGCATTAAGTGCTATCAAATCCATAAGTTTATGTTATTAAATGATGAACTAAGGTTTGGGGCCTAAAAAAAATTGGAAAAAAAAAAAAAGGCAATAATGATTATTGCAGTTATTGGAATTCCTAACATCAGGCTACACTTGAAACATTCTATAGAAATTACTGAGCAGCTTTTGAGTTACACATAATGCCAGGTGATTATTTAGCTACCTTCAAAGCCAAGGAAAGGTTATGCTTCCTAGACCCTTTTCCCCCCTCTTCGAGTCTGTAAAAATCCAATAATACCTCAAGTCTAGAGAGGCTTCATTTGTTTCCAGAATCATTATTTGTAGAGCCACTCACTTCCTGCAAGAATCTTTCCTTTAAAACAAACATTCATTTGTCAAGGGCAGACTAAAATAAACTTGCTCTGTGATGCACACAATAAAAAACTTCCTTTGTGAATACAAACTAGTATCCTCAAAGCATGCCTCAACTGAAAACAAACACTATAAGCTTAGATTTCTTATTCTTTCTCATAAATATTGAAAATTGTATCTCCAAAAATGTTTAATGAGTGCTTTTCCCTAAGTTTGCCTCTGGTATCAACGGTCTATATGCACCAAGACCAACTGAAATGCAGAAATATCACATTAACACTAAATAATCAGTGAAGCCAACCAGTCAAAAATCAGGTTTGAAATTTTTATCCTCAATTTCTAATCTTGACTCCAGCAAATACTCTAGGAAGACAGGTATTCAGCTGTTAAAAGCAGAGCTATTGCATGAGAAATAACACATTACTTGATACAAACAGAGCAACCTTTCCTAATTCTTTCTCAGGAATAAATGTCCCAACCAACCAATGCCTACCTGAGAAGTGGGCTACCATTCAGTACAATATATTTATTATATATAATCCAAATCAGAGCAAGCTGCCTTTCAGTGATCCATGACATTTAAAATCAAGATGCTTGACAGGAACTATCAGCACCACAGCACGATACACAGTATAGAGGGGAAAAAAAGTAATTTCATATCCAAAGAACTCTCTTGAAACCAACGTTGAAGTGCTTAAACAGGAAAAAAAAAAGACATGGAAAGATCACTGTAATAACATTTGGAGCATATATTATTCATGTATAGTTTTAAATCTTATTATTCTGGAAGAGCGATACAGTTATAATTCTCAAATTTGGGGGTTTTCAATTTTTTTCCCCAATTGCCTGAGCTTGAAGGGATCCACAAGATTTTCATAAGGGTATGTCAAAACTTAGAGAGCAGAAATTTCCTCTCTCACCCAGGCTGGAGTTGTCCACAAGCAAAGCAGAGTGTTACTCTCAAGTGGGCTGTTGGTCAGTAGAGCTGGCACTTTTGGAGTTTGTTGGATAGACCATTAAGAGGCTTTTAGAGTGCTAATCACTCCATGGTCACACTCAAAGTCTGGCCTGGAGCACAAGTTATACTTCTGAAGGAACAGAATTTGAATTTACAGGCCCTCCAATTAAAAATAAATAAATCTGTTGTGTAAAGAAAACAATCATCATCTGCTTGTTGTAAAAAGTTTTTAGTGTACTTAATTGCAAAGATGGGTCAAAAATTTCATTATTGACTTAATATTTTGTTAAACTAGGGACACTACCCAGTCTGGAGCCCTGCCACAGAACACAGATTTAATGATGTTTGAATTACCTCTTCTGAGAATTCTTGATTAGAAGGTTACTTTGGATCCCCAGCCAGATTGAGATGATAGTCTTTTTTTAAAAGCGTGATCCCAAAATACACAAACTGTAACAGCAGTTACAGTTAGCATTAGAGAAGTTAGCATTCTGTCCAATACAGGTACACAATTTGCATTTTAACTAATAAAAATAGAAAGAACATTTCTGAAGGGGCATTTGCATCTGCCATTTGAGACTATTTCTGCAATAGCACTAAACCAGCAAGTTGATGGAACAAATGTGATTAAGTGATAAGAATATTCTTCTTGAACAGCATGATGCTAACCAAAACAGCAAACTGAGGAGTCCAATCCTTTATCCTTCTTATTCCAATAAGGGAATCTAACCAAGCATAACCAATCCTGATTGCAAAGAATCTACAATTACAAAGAAATTGCTTCAGAGACTTCTCTATAAACATCATGATGCACTCAAAGACAGTTGTTATGATAACTTAGGAAGTTCAAAATAATCAGTGCTTAATAACTTAAATTTGGAACCAATGCACAGAAATTAAAGGCTTAGTTATAGCTAGTTAAATTTTGAGAGGAAGTTATAGAATTTGTAAGGACAATACATTTCCTATGTAAAGCACCCTATTTCAAGTATTCTGGGTTAAAAAAAAAAATCAAGCTGAAATTTTTCATAGAATCGCAGAAGCTGGACACTGATATGTAACATGACATACTAAATCCTTAAGCATCTAAAATGTCTGTTGTGGATCAAGCCATTAAAATAGAGGCCAGAACAAAACCAACCAAGCCTCTCTAGAATTGGGATAGCCCAAGGAGCAAGCAAACAGTTCCTGCTCCACCCAGCAGCATCAGCAGGTTTACTTCTGTGATGTATCTTGTTGCTAAACTAGTAAAGATGCTCCAAGTGCAGCTACTTACAGAGATTACAGCTTGCAGGAAATAAAACAAGTGTGTTTTACAGGGTGCATTTGAAGAGAGAAATAATTAACCAGCACTGATGATGAGGGGTTTACTTCAGGGGTTTCCAAGACCCCTTCTTCTGTACTGCAAGTCCATCTTCATGAGATTTGAACTAGTTATTTAGGCAGCTAAAAATCACAATTGAAGGTTTGCCTGATTTATAAGTAAGCTAAAATATTTTCCTGCAGAGCCCTAAATCTTAAATAATAATTTTCTACATAGCATTTAAATAACTAATCTGTTGCAACATGTGATCTTCATAAGGTAAGCCCCCAGAACACCACCATAAAATGAGTTTTAGACTGGGAAAATGCACAATATTGCATTTCTTTCATCTTGCAAGATTTACTCTTGGGCACATCAAGCGAATGTAATTTAGTGCTATGTAAAAGCACACCACAAGCTAGATTTGTGTAGTGTCTGTATTACTGTGTTGCAAACACTTATCTTCCATACTATTCCCTTCACATCATACTCTCCTGTTCTTTTCTTCAAAGAGCTACTCGACACAGGGAGGAAGAAAGGAAGAATTATCATGTCTGCACAGATAGGCAAGAGTAACAGAAAGGCTTAGTTACTTGTTGAAAGGGATACAAGAATCGAGTCTTTTTCCACAGCAATCTCTGCCACAAGATTGTCATTCCTTTTAAAGTAGCCTGGGAGATTTCTGAAACCCACCTCGAAGTAACAAGGCAATCCACACCTTCGTTCAGGCTCTAACGGGTCTTTCTGAAGAAGATAAACTGCTTACTAAAGCTAAGCCCAAGCCAGATTCACTCAGCCAGGAATTCACCCAACAGTGAGACATTATCATGAACCTTAGTGGATATTAAAGATTAAAGTCCCACTGCTGGAAGGGTTCAAGTTTTACCTTTAAAACCATTCTCTTGATTTTAGTCAAAGCAAATTATTTCGAAGTCTTTTTTAAAACTAGTGCCTTTGGAAAGTTTAAGATGTCACAAATATTAGAATACAGAAGAACTCATGTTTTATTGATATCACAAGAACGTTCCAGTGCTTTCTGAACTACAAAAAATAAAGAAATAAAACACAGGATAACAAATTAAAAGGTAATCTCAGTCAACAGTAAGACTGTTTTTGTTTATTAGGTTCTGTTCCCCAGATTAAATATGTTTTTCCTAATTTTATGACTTTGATAATCTGTACCTCAAGTTTAGTATTAAGTCCAAGATCCTAAACTGTGTGACAGCAAAGAATTCATCCAAATCAATTAAGGAAAAGGCACTGTTGCAGAAATAGGCAGGACCATTATTTCCCCAGAGAATGTGAAATAAATCATGTGAATATCTCCAACAGCTCATGGTCTTTGCTTAAAGCATTTGTGCCCATCACTAAAGAGCAAAGGGTTTCTGACAAAGACACATCATCTCACTGGCAAGTGCAGAAAAACTGCAAGACAATTATATGTAATCTGGTAAGCCCCCACTTTTCACTGATATTCTCTTAAATGTCTCCATTTTGTCATCCTGCTCTGCTAGAGGAGAGACACATACACCACTCAGCCATCCTCGAGATCTGCAAGCACTTTAGTATTTCCTGAAGAAGCAAACCAGACTTGCCAGCAATTTTTCCATGATCCTGAGGATTATTTTCCATAAAAAAAAGGAAGAGTTAACTTATTACAGAACATTGCCATAACAGAACAGAGTTCTTTAGGCTCAAATAATTCCTCAAGAGAAAAGCATCATATTTCTCAGCAAGGCTTCATGTGACATACCAAATTGAGAGGAAGACTTGCAAGAGAGGCAATTTACTTGTAAAATTCCTCTCAGATGTTAATATTGAAAACTCTAGTCTGCAGGTATATTGTGTCTAACTTCTGAAAATAAGCTCTGCAGCAAAATCTACTGTGAACAGAGGGGTCTTCATTACCACTTACAACATTAGTATTCTCCAACATAAGCTGTGTTACAGGTATCAAACTCCTGCAATCCAAAAAGGAAAGACTGCATGACATGAAAGTAGGATTGAGCAAATGACATCAGGTGTTGAGGCAGATGTTTTTCTGGATTAGACAATCCACCAGAAAAAAAAAAAAAAAAAAAAAAAAAAAAAAAAAAAAAAAAGCAGAAGACCGCAGACCATTTACCACCAGGACATTAAAAAATAACAACTGCCCACTGCTCTACCACCTCCCCCAGTTAGCCCCATAGTCCAAGTTTAACGTTCATACTTGCTTTGAATGCTCATACATTGCTGAGTCTAATCCTACAAGATTGCCAGGTTCTCTAACATTGCAGTAGTTACATAAAAAAAAAAATAAAAATTGCTCCCTACTGTTTGAGAGTTTTGCCTCCAAATTTTCATTCAGGAAGCAACAGGCAAGTTTTCCTGTACCCTTACAGAAAGTTGACTTTGAATACGCATTTTACTTTTCGTGTGAATAATTACAGCGGAAGTGAATTCCACTGAAGATCTGCAGCAGCAAGAGAAAGGAAGATCTTCATTTTCCTCGTTTCAGACACGGTCCAGAAGCAGAGGATGGCACTTCCACCTGAGTGCAGCTCCATGGACTTCAGCACACACACTGCTGGTGAAAACCAGTGTGCAGGTCACTGGTCCAGCTCTTTTGGCTCCTCAGGTTAATCCATGTGCAATAAACACCAACACTCAGCATAGTGGTGAGAAAACAGTTTAAGCCCTGCACTCCATTCCAATCATTTTTAAGCTGATCTTACTTCAGCAGGCATTAACAATCTGTTCTCTATATCTCAGTAGTTTTTCTCTGGTGCTGTATTTCAGATATAACAATAAGCTGCACCAGTAAAAGCGGTGTTCTGTTTTGAACTGATTTATTCTACTTCTGATAAGGTTATGACTTAATATTCTGTTTCTTGGAAAAGTAAATAGTGTGGAACAAGCTTGCATATGTACTGTAAATAACTGGGTTTATTCAAGCTATTTATTACTAGCAAATTCTAGCTCATTTATATTAGCATATTCTTGTATAACTGTGACATGATTTTCTCGTAGCTCTTGACATAATTTTCTTAAATATATTAGCAAACAACTCTCCTGGCAGCACTGGTTGTCCAAAACATCAGTCAAAGTTTTCTTTAAAGGAACAAGCAAATATGGAGGTAAAATTGAAACTATTATACTAGATAGTGTAAATGCAGTGCATCATAAAAACACCCTCTCATTTTACAGTGAATGAATTACTGCCTTTTGAGCGTTGCCTCAAAGCATGGAATGGAAAATAAAAAGCTCTGCGCAATACTTTTGCATTTGAACAACTGTACAATGCAAATACCAATCCAGTAAAACAAAATCCCAATAAATCCTGTGTCATTACTTCATAAATCAGTTTGAAGGAACCTGAAATCAAATTAACTTAATGACATCTGAACCCTGCTCCATTTAACTAAATCTCCAGCTTTGCATTTCTTTGTTTTTATGAGAAATACACTCCTAGGGAACCTTATTTTATTCTCTCAACCACCCTTAAAAAGGGAAGAACAATCCATAGCTTAAACTCATTTCACCAATACGTTAAATGCTGGCACTCACTGAACACTCCTTAACCTGAGCATTCAAAACACTGATTCCAGGGAGCTGACCTGGAATTAATACTGACCTCAGCTTCAAAGCATTTTTAGTGATTTCTAGTTTCAGCTTGTGTTTTGTTTGTGAAAGTAAGGATTTTGGATCTATTTTATCATCTTGTCTCTGTAGAATTTTTAACCAACATCCTAGGCATTAATCCAGAAGTCTACAACTTTGTAAGTTGGATGAAAGAGAAAAGGAATAAAATGAAATTCTTCATTTAACAAAAAGTACAGTCTGAACTCTAAAGATGGCAACCATCAACTACAGCTGTATTTTATAAACCATCCCAAAAGTATCATTCAAATAGAGTATTATTCAAATGCATCCCTAAAAGCAGGAATTGTTTGAGCTCTACTATTCTTCCCTGAATTTTCGGGATCTTTGCAGACCTTTGGTTCTTCTGCAGTTTTAAAACACTAAATTCACAGTATTCATCTTGACCATGCACAAAAGTTTTGGAACATATTCATGGCAACTGGTGCAACAAATGAGCCAAGAATGAGTTTCTCTAATCACATTTAGGGTAGCTTTGCTGGGTAAGGTTGCTGGAGTTGTTTTTTTTTTTAAGGACAAAAAAATGTGTTTTTCCCACAATACACAGCTTGTATTCTCTTGTGATTGCTCCAGGAAAGGAAAAGAATGAGCAGCTGAACTTATTGCAGCTAATCAAAAGAGTTAAGGTTGCAAAATCCTTATCAGGCAAATCTTCAGGAAGCAAACTTAAAGAACATAGAGTGGCTTGCTTTCCCACTGCCAGGTTGGGAAGGAGAAGGAACAGGACACAGCAACCCCCGCTCTCACACAGGGATCATTAGCATTTACAAAGTCTAAGCTTCGAAGGGAAGAAAAGCTTCCAGACACATTCTGCAAAGGAAACCTTTCAAACATCGGCTGAGTGCAAATAAACGATGTGCCAAGTCTGCTACAGAGGGAAAACCTGGACGCCAGAAAGTTTCCCTCCCCCTTTGCTTGGAGAGCAGAAAGAGCCAGATTGTTTATGGCTGCTCCCACACTGAATTTCCCATAGAGCTCTTAACTCTTGATGGACAAGCTCCAGAGAGCAATTCATCCCCAAGAGGGCAAGAAAACTCATCACCTCTGGGGAATTGAATTAACCACTACCCCGTGAGATTGCTAATCATTTTAGAAAATAATTTTTAATTTCAGAAAGCTCTGCTGCCACACCAGTCCAAGGGCTATGATGTCACCGACACCAAACATAAGACCTGCACTGTCCTATCCAGCAAGCCCAGAGGCAAAATCGGATTGCTTTGGTTCCTTAGTTCAAGCTGAACCAGAAAGAAAGATCTTAATGTTGAAAACAAAGAAACAATGCCTTAGAAAAGGAATGTAACCCAATACTAAGGTTACAGCAATCAAGCAGGTAAATTAAGGGTCACTGAAAGTCTTGCAAATTTATCTGAAGTTATCAACACTAATAGTCCTTATAAAAATAGGTATTATCTTTAGAATTTGTCTCACCCTGCTATACAGAGCCAATTCCTAACTTCTAAGGACAAAGTAGCAGGTATAAGAAGGAAAAAACCTGCAAGCATATTGAAATAATAAGCAGACACATTCGGTTTATATTCTGTTGGAAAAAATGCATGGAAAATGAAATTGTGTGAAATTACTTTGGAAAAGGTGGAAATTGTTTCAGTCTAAACTGGCCTGAGGTTACCTGAGCAAGACTGTCTTCTCCTGAAGCTTTAAATTTACACATACAGCAGAACCACATTTTGAAGTTAATTTGTACATCATTTGATCAACCTCTCAAAATAACAGAACCTGTTAGTAGACTTCACTTTGCAGCTGCTTTATCCCTTCCAAGAACCACATTTCATGTTTTGCCTGTTCTTGGTTCTTTGCCCCCTATGACTCTGCCTGGGAAATGTTCAACAAGCACAAACTTACTTCTGAAAGTCAGATGACAACTGATTGTTATCTGATCTCTTGTCAGTAGAATTACACCCTTTATGAAGCACTTGCAGGCACCTCAAGGTTCAAATTCACCCAGACCCTTCAGGCAGCTGACCAAGCCCATAGGAATAACTGCTGGATCTGAATGTTTGTATATCACAGTCCCACATATTCAGCATTTCAGTGACACTGTTCCAGATGGATCTTAACACAAACAAAGCCATTTGTCCCCTTAGATAGTACATCTCATTTCTGCATTAACAGCTCACAAGAGCTGAGCATTGTTGCTATGGTTGGGGCAGAGTATATGCATAAATGCTTTCTAGGCTTGCAGCTTCGAATTTGGACACAAGGATATGTCTGATCACATTTTTGTCTGCACAGGGAGAAGTTAATGACCCTAATGCATATCACTTAAAATTCAATTCTCCGTCACTGAGTTTCCATTTGCACAAGCCTGGAACTGGCAGGAGTCTATATCCTCTAGTGAATATCTTATCTATCATTCAGCATAATAATTAATCAGAAAGTTCAAAAGAACACTTTTGCTCATCTGCTTTACCCATAATTTAACTGAAAGATTAAGACATCCCTTAATTTGCAGCTCTACAAGAATATATTTCTTCAAAACTGATCAGGGAGTTCACTGAAATAATTTTGAGGCCTGTGGATATATATTAAATCCAGTGATTAAGCTTTCAGACAGACCTTACCAGTAGCTTTCTTCCAGTCTCAGAGCCTTCACCTTGCATAATAATCCTTAGCCTTGCTGAAAGCATTCAGCCTTTGTTGCCAACTAGCACAAGTTCCAGTAGTTAACACTGTACTTAATTGTGTAATTAATTTATTTTGACTAAACTTCAAGCTGAAATCTCTGTGAATGCCTGTGAGTCATACAGACTCTGCTCCACAGGTCTTTCCTCCAATTTAATTGGCAGCAAAATAAGCATTAAGCAGCTTTGTTTTAAAAGCTCAACATGACATCAACATAGAGCTACTCTAACAGCCTGTGCACACCTTCCTTGCTGTTCCTATAGCTCGATGCACAGAGACTGTTCTGTCATCATCTTCCAAGCTTGAGCTTTTCTTGGCTTAATTTTTTTGGCCCCATGTCCACAAAACAATGATCAAAACCATTCAGAGTGCAAGCTTTTACACAATAACCTTCAACTTCATAGTATCTTACTTCCCATTATCAGCAGTTCCCTGTCCCTCTCTAAGAGAAGTCAAGGCTCTGCTCCCCACTTGTCTGCCCAGATTCACAGAATATGCTCAGTTGGAAGGGACCCATATGGATCATCCAATCCTCAGCCCTGCGCAGGACCATCCCCAAGAGTCACACCCTGTGCCCCAGAGGATCATCCAAATTCTTCTTGGACTCTGGCAGCCTTGGGGCTGTGCCCACTGCCCTGGGGAGCCTGTACAGTGCCAACACCCTCTGGGGAAAGAACCTTTTTCTAATATCCAACCTAAACCTGTCCTGACACAACTTCAGGCCACTCCCTCTGGTTCTGTCACTGGTCACCACAGAGCAGAGATCAGTGTCTGCCCCTTCTCCTCCATTCAGGAGAAAATGATAAACTGCAATGTCTCCCTTTGTCCAGGCTGAGTACACCAAGTTCCCTCAGCTACTCCTCCCACGGCTTCCCCTCAAGGCCCTTCACCATCTTCATCACCCTCCTTTCAACTCTCTCTAATGGCTTGATATCTTTGCCATATTGCAGTGCCCAAAACTGCCACAATATTCCAGGTGAGGCCTCCCCAGGTCAGAGCAGAGCAGGACAATCCCCTCCCTCAACCAGCTGGTGATGCTTTGCCTGATGCCCCCCAGGACATGGTTGGCCCTCCTGGCTGCCAGGGCAGTGCTGGCTCACAGCCAGCTTGCTGTTGATCACCTCCTGGATGTGACCCCATGGCCCTGCCTGCCTGAACTGGTTATAGACACTTCACCCCACCCCATTTCTGGACAAGAAACTCCATCTGTCTCCAGTGAGTAATAATGAAAATGTACATCTTGCTCACAGAAATAAAGTCTCAACAAGCACAGAACTCAAGACCATTTAAACAAAGCTGTATATTCTGCCGGCTTTTCCTTGCAAATTTACTAGCCCCCTACTGGCATGATATTACCTGCTATGCCAGGATACCAATTCTGCTTGAATCAATTAATTCAGTAATTCTGCTGAAGGCAAGGACCAAGCTCTCCTGCTTGCACATGCTTCCCTGCTTCCTCCCTCCCACCTCCCAAATATGGCAACAGTGAGTATTACCAACAATGCACACCCTCCTTCCCAAGTTCGTGCCCCTAAACCTTTATCCTGTCAAGCAGTACATCATTAAGTAAAAAAGGAATTCTACCTACTTGAAGTATAACACCTTTTAGGATAGTGATTTCAGGGGAGCAAGAAAAACCACTAGAAATAACAGAAGGAATTTTGGGGTTGCTGTATAACAGGGTTGTTAATGAGCTGTTTTCTTCATGCAAGCCATGTACATAACAGCTGACAGCTCTTATTTTGTCACCCAGTCACCACCATTTCCTCATCCCTCCTCAGCAAACGGGTCAGAACTTCAGTCTCTGCTCCTGATCACCAGGATCACTTTGAACCAGATCAGATCAGTCCACAAGATACAGAGCTAACCCCTCTGATGTATTCACACTTGCCACCAGTACCACTCTAGAAAAGAACCTGAACAGGCTTATTTCCGGTCATCCCAGAGCAGACTTTGCCTACGACAAACTTTTTGCCCAGTTAAATTTCATTTGAACAAAATTTAGTTCGACTTGGCTTCCATGCATTATTAAATGTTCCATAACACAGCTGCAGCACCCAGCTTATCTCCCACACTTACAGTTTCTCAATTCCTAAGGCTATTTTTTTTTTAATTAGAGCTAGACATGCAGCTTTGAATCTTTCCACTCAGCCATAAGTTTCATTGTGCCCCCTCAGAGGCAAACGTTACATACATACACCAAACCCACGAAATCTTAATATTATATCAGAGGTTCTTCATGATCCACTTCAGGATTATTATCCTTTTAGAGAAATAAAGGATTAAACAGCCCACGAACTCCTACTTGCTTGGTAATGTTGCCTGTGGACATTTCTAACTTCATTGCACTTTCCAGCAACTCAAAGAGAGTAAAATAAAGCCTCTATATAAATAATAGTATTTAATAATAACAATAATAATATACTATATATAATAATAATAAACAGTATAATAAAACCTGAGAATTTTTCCCTCCAAGGGGGGCTGAATTTCTACCTGACAATACCTCACACTCATTGTAGTGTGAACTATATAATACTTTATTATTAAAATAGACAGATAGACAACCAGGAATTCTAAAACAGATATTCTCTGTGATTCATCTTGTTGTTCTTCCCTTATTTTTTTCCCTTAATTTCAACAGTACCAATAAGCAATAGTGACTACTTTTGGCACTCCAACAAGTTGCATTTCTGGCCAGCTTTCTCCCCACTTGAACCTTCACTGAAGGAAACTACATGTTGAAAAAAAATATCAGCAACTGGATTCTTACACTGAAGTAGTAAAAAAAAATTTTTTTAAATAAAAATCTTCAATCAAACTAGATCTCTTCCTACATATCTGAGTTATTTGCAGATTTCTTCTGCAGCAGTAAAAAAGCATGTTCACCATGAACAGAAATATGATACAGCTGTACTCTTCTGTCCTGATTAAGCAAGATTAAACAAGAATGATAATCCCTTCCCCTCCTTACCAAACATATGTTCATGTGTAAGACCGTTAATCTAAACAAAAATATATTAAAATTTCCTTGCAGATAAGTATTTTTAATAGTGCAATTCTGATGGCAATCATCAGTGTGTTAATGTATTTTTTTTCCATCTGTGAATCTGATACTCTGAAACATTAGAAGTTTAACATTCCTTTTTTAAATTGTTTCCATTTCACATAAGTATCATTTGTCTTTGGTGTTCAAGCTGCTGCAATACTGACTGACCCCGTGGCTCAATCTTTTCTATGACATTGGGTAGAACTCTTTGGCGTGCTTAAGAGCAATGATACCCAGTCTTCCATCAGTCCCCTTTCTTTCTGAGTCATGACAATTCTCATTTATGCTGACTCTTAACTACCAAGTAGGTTCAGCAGTTCTGATTTTGCTCAAATAAGTTTTACCAGCTAAGACATATTAGTAGATCTGTCCTTCTAATTTAGAGAATTCATAAAGAGGAGGATAAATGGGTCATTTAAGGTCCAAGATTCTGCATCACAGACACCTTTCATTTATATAATTATCACTTTTTAAAAAACAAACAAACTTTTCTACAGTCTTTCATTTTTCCCATTTCATAGCTGGACTTTCTGCCTTTGTTAATTTGAATGCTGCCCTCCTGTCAAAAGCCAGGCACTGTTCTTAGAAACATCCATGCACATGCTGAGGTTTATATTTCCCATTTGCCTCCACTGCCCTTGACATTCTCAGGTGAGATTCAGATGTACAGAAAACCAGAAACATTTACTTCTGAAAACAATATGAAAAAAAAAAAAAAAAAAAAAACAACAAAATAATTTCAGAGAGAATGAGACCAGTGCAAACTTGATTCTCTCTGTATTGTTCTGCAGTGCCAATGCTGGCATGAAAAAGGGCATTACCCTGTTGTGTAAGATTTCACCTCTTTTGTTACTGCTTTTTTCAGACAGTTCTGCCTTCTCTAACTACTACATGGTAAAAGGTAACAGTCCTTGCACACATCCTCAGAGCACCAGCCCTATCCCCATCAAGGCTAATACTTCAGCATTCCAAAGATACTTTATGAAAGTTGTATGAAGAGATAAAAATAATGAATGATAGGAATTCTTTGGGATGAGGAAGCTTAAATCTAAAAAAAAAAAAAAAAGAAGAAAAAATACAACTAAAGCTGAGTGTATTACTCATAAATTATAGAAAGTAAAGATTATTACAGTTAATATCAGTTTAAAAAAAAAAGTGTTGTGTCAGCAGCATTAGCAGCAACTCAGACTACAGTAATAATGGAAAGGGACCAATTTTCCAGCAACAAATGCATAAGGCAAGACCTCACCCTAAGAATGAGTAGACTAAGATTAGCAAAGCACACTGTTCTACTCTGGTTACTTTGTAAAGACAAGGAAATGCTATTCCCCCAGTGACAACATAAACTGTCAGCACAGAAAACAAATATGGATTTACTTTTTTTTTTTTTTTTTTTACTTCATTTTGTAATCATTTGACTTCTTTTTTAGCTACAAAGCTGCTTCTAAAAAGAAGTCAAATTAAATTATTTGATGCAACTCTCCATGAGCTTCTCGGATTTCAAGTCTTCTCATTTGTAATATTAGCCCAGCAAAGTTTAAGTAGTCTTAATTCTGAGATCAGTAACAGATATACTAGTTAGTTTCTACACGGTAAGGCTGGAGAATCCCTGATTAGTTTAAAGTCTCCTTAATGAAGCAAATCAACACACTAGTCTGCTCTCTGGGTCCTTTTCTGCACACACATTAGAGTACTAAGCAATTCCAGCAACTTATACATATAGTTTCTGAAATTTTAGGTAAATATTTCACAGCAGGCAGACTCTGTTGGTCATGAGAAGGATGGTGTTCCTGATCAAATTTTTAATACTAATGCAATAATCAAAAAAGGGATAATATGCTGCTACTCTAAAATCTACATTTACTACATAGCTACTTCTAAGATCTACAAAAATTAAAAAATCAAAACTCCAAGGTATCAGGTGTAAACATTTGATCAAAGATACTGAAGATTGATGAATATTCTACTTGTGTTCGAGTAGGACCAAATAAAAAGAAGAGTCACTATCCTAGCCAGAACCCTTGCTGCACAATACATCTTTGTGATATTTAGACAGTAAGAACAATTATTTTGGTAGCATAAATTGGAGTCTTGAAAGGTCTAAAAATTTGCCATAGATCTAGGAATTAAATGAATACTATTAAAGCCCCATATTCCACCCTTTATCCCCTTCAAAGGGAGCTGCTCACAATTACAGCCTCATTCTCAGGTAGTTGCTCAGGTCACATGATACCAAGAAATGTGTTTTTCCCCTAGGTATATCTTTCATTAGCAGAAAAAGCTCATCTTCATCCTTATCAAAGTCAGAAAATATTATAGCAGTGTGTATAATCAGGACATTCCCCTTTCTGTTAACAACATTAAGAGGCAGAAGACGATATTCACCATTTTCACCCATTTTTCCCACGGTTTTAACAGCACTACCTTAGACATCAACAATTTACTCTATAATATCATGATTGCTAAACCCAAAAGAGCCTCCAACCATCATACAACCCTCCAGTCCTCTGTAAACAGCAGCTCCAGTGGGGCATCTGCCCTGGTTGTCTCACTCACCAGCTGTGCCAGAGAACTCCCTTCCACACCCTCCAGGAGCACCCTGGACTGTCTCTCCTCTCTCCTAGGGTGTATTTCTAGCAAGTATCTTGTAAGCTGAAACCTCCCCCCCCCCCTCCCCCCCAGAACAACCAGGGCCGTCCTCACCACAAGCAACCCCTCTAACACTGAGAGACCCCACCCTTGAGCTGAGCAATGAAGGCCATTGGTCCACTCAGGACCTTAAAAACTAGCTGGTTGAACTTAACATGATTGCTTGCAGCTGAGAATAATTAACTAATCTGCATATTTTGACACAGCTAGATAATGTCTTACCTGATGAAGGCACTAACTACTTTTGCTATACTTAGGTTATCACAGCTATCACTAGATTTTTTTCTAGCTAGTGGGAATATAAATATATTTTTGCTTTCTCCAAGGGATTTTGACAAACTCTTCTGTGCATAAACTGGGAGTGATTTGTCAAGGCTGGTGGCATATTTTATGTCTTCCAGTCCTGATATTTCCCACTTATTCACCAAAATAAGAGAGCTGCTCAAAGCAAACAGTGTGTGGCTTAAGCTGAGAGTTTGAGAGGAGCCAGGCTGTTTTTGTGTCCGTTCAGAGTAAGATTAGATTTAGGCTTGTGTAAATCACCACAGGCTTGCAGGACTTCTGACAGGGAGCTGTGGACTGTGCTTACACACACCCCATTCTTTCCAAATAGAACTTTATTATGAAGCTCATTTGACAAAATCAGAACATATATGGTATTATATATAATCTGCTGGTGCCTTTTTGTGAGTGTCATGTGAACTTCACAGAGAATTTTGAGGTTATTCTTTTTTTATTATTTTTACTAATAATCAACTGCCAGCTTTCCAATAATGTTACCAGAAGTGAAACGATATATTCTAATGACCAGATTCCCCTAGAAAAAGTGTGGGGAGAGGAACAGTTTAAAAAAAACAACCAAACCAACCAAACAAAAATAAACAAACAAACACCCCCCATTAAAAACAAACACATTGCGGAACTTTTGTTTAAAATAAACTGAAATGCAAAACATCAAGCTCTTAAAAACGCAGGAAACCTACACATCTTGTGCATTTCTGCTACAATATCTGTACAATGCCAGGAAATTTACCTTTTTTCTGGTAACTGTTGTAGGACTTTGTGTGGAAGCCCTTAAACAAGTACTTTTCAGGCTCACATACCCACAGAAACACGCACTGCTCTGCTGGAAATGTTGTGATGCTTATAATGACAAAAACATCTCAGAAACATTCCAAAGATATACTTGAAGAATGATTGCATGACAAAGCACCCTCGAGTACAAAAAAACCCCCACTACTCTAATACCAGCCACCCCTGTAAAGACTCAGGTGACCCCACACTGAACCTAAAACAACCTCCTGTACCCTTTGTAGCAAAACACTGCCAGGCACGTTGCAATGCAATCACTGCAACAAACAACACTTGGAAATAAAAATGGGTTGGGGTGTTGTTTTTTTTTTTTTTTGGTAAATAAGGCTGAACACCTGAGGGCACTAACAGGCCTGAGTGCCCTCACCTGTGGCTTCCTCTGCACGGAGACTCCATAAAAACCAGGGCTGGGGAGAGAATGATCTTTTTTACGTCCTGGAAGGCTGGGAGGGATCCCTGAGCTGTGGTTGTGGCTGTTCCCAGATGGCTGGTAAGAGGTGCTGCCATCCTGTGTCTGCTGTGGGGGTGCTGAGGGTGGGTTGTGCCTCAGTTTCCCTCAGAGAATCTTGCCCTTCCTGAGGGAACCGTCCTGCTCTTGCTGCTCCCTTTTGGACGAGCGGTGCTTCAGCTTGGTATTTTCACTTCAATGTGTACTTCAATTTAATTTACTTTAATTATGCAGGGTAACTTCTGGGGCATGTGAATTTCAGCTGGTGTTCTGAGTTTCTGGAAGTCCTGTGGAATAAAAAATGGCTGCCACTTTCCCTGCCTCAAATGCAGGGGTGACCACAGGGGTGATGGAAGATTTCCATGGGGAATCTGGACTACAAAAAGTGAGACTTCACATATTGTGTAGAGAGAGCAGAAAAATAATTTATCACACATCAGGAAAGACAGTCACTATAAACCTAAAATTTATGTATGCAGCATAAGGTTTATAGTTGCTCATTGTGGGCTATAAGGCATGAGAGAGTGTGCCAATGAGAAGAGTAAAAAAGCAATTTCTACCCTGCTTCTGAGGACTAAACTAAGTTTTCAAGGATGATGAGGACTTAATGCTACCTATATTTCCTTTACAAGATATTAAAAGCTGTTCTTGAGCTATTCAAAGGCTTGAAATTAAAATAGTCTTATCTGATATATGCTAAAGCTTATATTCACTGAAGGATAAGTTACAATAAGGAACTTTAATAAATGCAGTTCTTATCTAATTGCTTCTCAAGAAAAAGAAGAAAAAGCTGAAAACTAGTTTCGGTGTCCCAGTTTGGATCTCAAACATGTGGTTACTGTCTTCATGTCCACAGCTACTTGATCAAGCCAGTTGTCCCAGTTTTTTCTGCTACTGTAAAAACTTCAGGTATTCTTCTGAGTATTGAATGATAGCAGGAGGGGGACTGCAGGTTTGCCCAGACACTCTGCATTCTGAGATATCTCTGTGTGTATCTCATATCAGAAATCAGACTAATTCTTTGACACCTCTGTTTATTAAAGCTTCAAAGATGTCGTGCCCATCCACCCTCATATGTGAAGGGGGAAACTACAACAATTGATTATTGACTCTGGATTGTAAACTTCAGATTAAAAATTACTTTAGTTGTGCAGAAAGGAAGGCTTTTAGATTGGAAACGTTCAAAAGGGATCATTTTTATGAAAACAATGCATTAGATGGTAGCTGATGCATTACTGTTCACAGCTCTACCTTCAAATATTGATTGCATGTGAAAGTTGGCACATGAGAGGAAACAGTGGGGGTTTCTTACGTGTTTGTTAAAGGAAAACAGAAATTATCTTTTTTCAGAAATGCAAAAGTTCAAAGGCTACTGCAAGGCCAGATTAAAGATGGTGTAAAGGAACTGTGACAAATGAAGCTTTTTGATACAGTGATAAATTAGTGATAAAGTCTGCTTTGATGAAGTGGCACTGCATGGGTTGACTCATTCTGAAAGTGCTGTATCTCTCCACCTTGAGCCTGCAGCACCTCTCTGGTTCCCCTAAAGGCTCTGCACCAGGGATTGCACTGCCTCACTCAGGGGCATCCCTGCCTGGATTCTGCTATCCCAGTTTCAATTTGCCCAGGTACCACAGTATGGATGCAGATTAAGATATCAATGCTATTTCTTCTCCAAATGACGTCACGTGTTTGCTTATCACAACTCATATCAGCAAGATGTTATAATGCTGGATGACTGCTGTGGTGGTGACAGGAGTGACATTACTCTTCCCATGACACCCTTCACCTCCCCCCAAGAACTTGACTTCACTAAGAGTGTTTTTTACACTACTGCAATGGCTGCAAACAGCTGTGTGTGCTCTCAGATGCCAAATAAACACCCTGGGGCAGGAGGGGTGAAGTGTGTTAGGGGAGAGGCCCTGAGGCAGGGCTGAGGAGGAGGGTGCCCAGGCTGAAAGAGGGGTTAGACTGGTAAGCTGCAGCTCCTGCAGAGGATAAGTAGCTGGGCAGGACTCTGAAGAACAGGAAGAACCCTGTAGGGACCCAAGGGCACTTTCTGGAATTTGCTGGAGCTCAGTCAATTAACTGAGACAAAGACTGGAAGCAAGGAGCTGCACTGTAAAGACAATGGCTGGAAAAGAATTATTTAATAATTATTTCTATGCTATCTTCCATAGATCACTAGATTTTTTTTTTTTAACTTCATAAGTTAATTATCCTAGATTATACACAGCTATGCCTCAGCCTTTCAAATATTCAGAGCCTTTTGATCTTGGTGAAGTTGTTATAGCAGACCAATTTCACAGGGTTAGCCACACTGGGTTCAGTTGTAGAAGCTGCAATCACAGGGGTTAAATCCAATCCTAACCCACCTGAGCCTCAATGCAAGAGTCTGACCCCCTTCCAAGGGATGCCCCATGTGCAGGGAGGGAGAGGACTGTAGGCTGTGCCATCAGAGCCCCCTGCTCTGGATGATCCAATGCCCTGGACTTTGAGTTGCAGTGCTAAGCATACCATCCCCACAGCCATGGGAATGTGGGATCCAGGCAGGCATAGCATGTTGTCCATATCGCAACAACAGCTGTGGCTAAAATGACTGAAACTTGATAGCGACACACAGATCCAGGAGGATCAACTGTGGATAAGAAATAATTCCCAGTCAGTAGAGGAAATGCTTTATTCTAAATTCTGTAGTATCTGTTTATCTCTAATAGTCTGATTATTCTTTAAAGCTAATTGCATTTATTTGCTGATTCCTTACAGTCTCTGCTGTGTACCATTGACTGAATACAAGTAAAGCAATTCACTCTCACTAAGAAAGAAACTCCTGTGACTTCCCATATCTTCTGAAACCATAAAAACTTTTAATTGAGAGGAGGAGAGTAAGTATCTGAAACCTGGCCTTCACAAGGGCTGAGGCAGGGGCATGTGAGAAATGTCACCTGGCTTAGACTACTCTAGTTGCATGTTATGACTCTCTGTTGTTCTGATGGCTATGTCATCTGACCTGAGCAAAAGGAATGAGACAACACGCCATGAGTGCTTATACTGAACTCAGAGGAGCAAGAAATGACTTCCAATGGACAGATGCATCTCCCTAAATGTCTCTGTATAGCAGAATGCTTTGCATTTACCAGTGCTTAATTGCAGTTTGGGGTTCTCTAGAGGCAGTCACTGTTCTTGTATAAAGCCTACTGAAATGTCAGTACTGGATGTCCACAGGCTGTGGTTTAAGAATCTGAAGCTTCTTGGTTGATTTTCCTTGACCTTTGTTCAGAATACTTTTCGAGCGCTCTTGTTTGCAGGGTTTTTTTTCCTCCTTTCAAAGGCAAAATTTGTCTTATGTCTTACAAAATGAGGGGTAAAAGAGCAAGGTAATTATGTCCAAAACTGTTTTCCTAAGGTACTTTCAACAGAAAAATTAAACAACTTAATTGCTTTGCCTTACGTGGTTTCCTTGCAATGACCTGTAGCAGTCAACAAAGGATACTGAAGAGGGAAAGGATTTTACTCTTGTAACATTCTTGTAAGGCAACCTTGCAGGGAGCTATTAAAAAAAATAATTGACAACCCAAATCTAGAGAAGTTATCAGGCAGGTAATGTTTTGCATTTAAAATCGTGTAGGTCAATGTATTGTAAGAAAGCATTATTGAACATTCTGTTGTTTGCCAGTTTGGGCTGAGTTCTACGGTCTGCTGATGAGATAAAGTTGAAAATTTGGACTTTGAAACACAACAGGATAAGATTTTAAGAAGGAAAAAGGAGTTTTCACCTTCACAGGAACAAAACAAATGTAGGAAAGGGTTTTGTAAGAGCTGTATACACAGGTGAAAAATAACAGAGTACAGGGCATAGTAGTTAGTGTTTTGTGAATTGGATGTAGTTTTGTTGTATGAAAATGCTGGAGACAACAATGATTATGAGGACATGGAAAGCGCATTCCAGAAGTGGAAAAACATCGAGGAGATTGAAACATCCTTCATGGAGTGGAAGAACCAGCTTATGAAAGTGGACAATGGACCTCATTGTGCCTAATGGACTATGTGTGGTAGTTTAGTTGAGAATGAAAGCTGTTCCTCAGTCATTGCCTCCTTAACTTTTAACATCTACAGTCTAGGCAAAGAACCCTGACGCTGGTCTGCTCCTCTCCCACAGACCAAGGCTGCGTCATGAAAAACTTTTAATTTCATGCTACTTCAGGGAAAAATAATGTGCTCTATATTTCTTTCGTCTTCCTACCAGTGGTGCTTGTTCCTAGTTAAGTTACTACGAGAATTAATTGATCTTCAGTTGAAGAAAATGTGGGGTTTTTTTGCAGATTCTGTTGTAGGTCTAAAGAACAACTTTTACATAGAGAAAGATAGATAAGTCAAAGTCGGACTAGCTTTCAAGTTGTGCTAGTCCCTAGATATTTAGATTGAGTTTTCATACATCACCCTACTGTCTGAACCCAAGGTCTTTAGGACTGAAGCTTTGCACTCCAACTTCCTTGATTTTGTAGTATTTGTCTCATTCTGATTGTTACTGATGCATCATAATTCTTTTAATGCGTTTTGAGCTAGCAAGAAATGAGTTTAATGGGGAACTGTTCTGTAACATAAATTGCCCACTGTAATGTCATCTTGCGAAGGAAAAAGTTCACTTTTTTCTGACATCAGTTGGAATCTCCAGTTTAACAGTCTATGACATATTATTGCCGTCCCCACTGGCTGGGAGAGCAGGCATTTATTTATTTTTAATCTGTCTTTTAGGTTTCTCTAGCAGGTTCTTTTCATCCCTACCAAGTTTTTTAAGGGTACAATATTCTAAAAATAAAACTCTTGTGATGTTTCCATTTTCAGAATAAAAGTAGCCTCACAAGACAACACCCCAAATGAATCTAAGTTTTTCTTATTAGGTTACTTCAAGGATTTTTTTTTTCCTCTGGTTATAGGATATATGTAACAAAATTAAGCTTTGTAAATCTGTTTTCTAAAGCAATGAAACTCTTGGCTCGTGACACACACAGACTGCAACCACAACCTGACAAATTAAGCTGAAAGGTTTGATTTATAGAATTCATTCTGGGGCCAATAGACTCAAATTAATAAATATTTGGAAAAGTATCTATTTAGCAAGGCAGAATGGATGTGACTTTTCTGCCTGTTTAAATAAAAATGTCAATCCCATACAATGGCACAAAACTACAGTTGTTGCAGTGGCAGTTTGATCAATCTTCTCAAGGCCTTGTCTTGAATTGATACCTATCACTGTAAAATAAATACCACTGCTTTATACTGTACAGTGCTTAATTTATCAGACCAGGAATAAATTTCTGGGCTACTACAATCTGTAAAACTTTCTAGAGATGCTCATTTGAAGTGTTTGCATGCACAGACTTACTGGAAGCTTTTTAAGAAGTGCTTGATGCCTTCTTATTGAAATTCTATCATTTCCTTCTACAGAAGAATTATCAAAGACAGGTGGCCTTTATTCATGTCATATGTAGGAATTTTTTCTTTTCAAGAGACAAAAGGAAAAGTGATTATTTCTGTAGGAAAAACAGAAAACATCTTTCCTCTTGGCTGAGGAAAGATGCTTACTTCTGTCTGTTGTTCGCTGTATTCCCTTTCCTTCCCTCCAGTCCATTGAATTCTTATGATCTGGGTGTTGTTTACGTGGTATCTTGATGTACTCTGAAAAAATCTCAGGATTCTGTTAGGAAGCACAACACAATGGCAGTTTGATCAATCTTCTCCAATTCCCTTAGTACTTTCCCCTCTAAGCTCTTGATTTGGATTATGGCTGTCAGGAAAATAACCCCGAGAGCAGAGAAGAGCGTGGGGTTGATTTGTTGCAAGCCTAAAGGAAAAAAAAAATAAAAAAAGAAAAGTCTTGGCATATCTCCCAGATATTTCACATCACTCATTCAAAAACCTACAAAAATTAATCCCCTTCTCTATTTGTTTCAAGTTGTACAGAACCAGTGTCAGAAATCTGAGCAGGGCTCGTACCAAGCGAGAATTGTATTTTGCACTGTGCAGTTTTGTACTGAGGCAGAGCTGTTCCATCTCTGCTCTTGGGTAACCTCTACTTTTTAGACTCCAGTATAATAAAAAAATCCAAACCACAATTTTGTATATCAGGGAATATCATAGGGCATGAATATTTTTCTTGGAATTTATTAAGGAAAATTGATGCATTGTGTGGCCATTTCCAGCGATGTCCTTCAAAGAAGAGGCTTCTTGTTTGCTTTCTTTTCCTTTGCTACTGGACATTGCCTTTGTTTTTTTTCCCTAGGATATAGAGATTTGAACCAGTCTAATGCTTCTTCCAAAAGAGACAAGTCCATATTATTTGAGGAAAGAAGGATTTTACTGGCTCCAAATCCTGTTTGCAACAACAGGATGTGGTATTACATTGGAGAGTTCCAATGTTGAATAACAAATAATTTAGATTACTGCATGACAGCACAATATACATCAGTTGATAAATTGTTTAAGAATGGGTAGAATCAGTCCACATGTTGAACTCCCATGTCCTGTTCCCTATCCATTTGTAAGCTGGCAGGTGATTATTTTTTTCTTTCCATTTAGGACTTAGTGATATAGAAAAATCACAGTATCTAGACACCAGCTACTTATTGCTGTATTGGGCCTGATGGATGGGCTTTATTTTACTGTCATCAGATTAGATATGAAGGGAGGTAAATAAAAGAGAGGCAAGAGAACTCTCTTGTTTTGGTGTTATGTGCCTGCTAAGAATACTCTGGAGAGGTTAATGAGGTTGATGCACAGCGAGGTGCAATAGTAGCTTAGTAATTACCTTAAAAAAAGCCTTGCTACTTCTTGGCTGGGAAGCTGCAATGGCAGAATTGCACCAACTCCCACAGACAGGCAAGAAACTTCTAAACAAATGGATGAGCAGTTGGGAGATGGTGCCTCCTAGAATAAACGGAGGGATAAGTTTTGTTTCCGTGAGTTAGTCATGCCAATGATGGTTATTTTTCAGGATTTTCGTTCCGTTGCTCTTCTTGCCTGGACAGAAAACAAGCAATTGTCCAGAGCAACTCATTCTGCTTTCAGCAGATTGCCAACACCAGGGAGAATATGAATTTTGCCTGGTAAAGGCTCATCAGACTACTCTGAAAAGGCTGTGAAGTATACCTACAGGCAGGTTTACTGGGCAGATAATCCAATTTGCTTATTTTCTGCTCCCTTTGTGCCACCCCATCATCAGCCTGCAGAGCTGCTTCTTGAGAGTTCCCCTGTACCTCACTTTACTTGAGTTTCTCTGAGGATTTCCTGTAGTAGAAGTGCTTTAACAACTGGCAGTGGCTCCAGAATGTACTCAATGAGCTTGAAAAGGGGCTCAGATCAGAGGGGAGGTGATATTTTAACTCCTGACAAAGTTTGCTGTGGGTGTTTTGAGAGTGACTTGCAGTAGAATTTGACTTTCTGGAATTCATCTGTTTGATAGTTATTGATCTGAGGAATTATTAGAAATTATCAGACTAGTGGAGCATCATCATGTTAAGATCAGTTTTTGCATTGTAAAAGTAGTGTGTAGCCCTGCCTTTCAGAAATACACTCAATTTTTCCACTGTACACTGGAATGTGCAAACTTTCTCTCTCATTCCCTATTTCTCAATGTTTAGAAGCTGTGCTGATACTGCAACTGGCTAACACAGTTTGAGTTGTAGGAAAAAAAATCTATTTTAGGACAGGGATACTAGGAAGTGAATAATTCAAATGATAAAATATTAAGACATATATTTAGCAGCCTGTGCAACAATGATCTAAAATCAATGCATCGCTGCCAGCTGCATGGAATTTAGGGAACATAGGAAGACACACTTGTCAGAAAAACATGATAGCAAATGCAGTTTGGATGCAAAACTGCAGCACAGGCCTCTGTTGAGTGAAATGTGGCTTCAATCAGCCTCACAGTGGGGGAAGTATCACTCAAATTAGAGTTTATCCCCGGTGCAATTGGCTTTCAAGGAATATCCAGGCTCTTCTGCAATCATGTGATTAAAAGGGTCACAGCCTCAGCAGTGCTTTAGGCTTTTTGATGTATTTTAGGATGGTTTACACTCTGAGGTGATGGAGTAGATTTTATGGGTAAATGCGCTGACATTCTCCTTTGGCTACAATGGGGAGACCTTTCTCTGCAGAAATTTCTTCCCCAGGACCTGCCTTCAAGCCAGTTCTTGCTTGGTTTCCATTTTGTAACGTAAGAAAAACAACCTATTTTATTGCTTTAATAGTCCAGCCACTTGAATATAGTCATATAAACAGAAAGGTGCGTTTTAAAAAATCTTTAATTATAAGATATCACCAAATAATCAGCTGAGTTGTACAAATACTGTATTAATATTTCCTTATGGTTAGATTTTTTTTTTTTAATACTTACTAGAAAATAGATGAATCCCTGTGTAAACAGTCTGTAGACTAAACTTTCCGATTTTCCTGTTGATTCAAGTTTATTTTTAAACAGCTCTCAAAGGTTTCTTAACTACTGTGGTTCATATCCTTTACCTTTCAAAGGACTGGGAAGAGGAAGGTTGTTTTCCTTTCAGTCTGCAGACACATCTGGAATGAGGAATGAGGTCCAATCAGTGTCCTTCTAAAAAATATTAATTTTAGTGTTCAGTGCTTCTGCCAGCAGCAGCATTAAGGGCCAAAGTTCTAATGCATTACCTTGACCTTGCAGTGTTTGAACTGAGACTAATGTGTGCAATTTTCTGAATGCTGTTTACTCCATGAGTTTTTTAAATGCCAAGGAAGCACTTTTTATTAGCATATTTCCATCACCAGATTTTATAAAATGGTAACAATCATAATTTTATTCTACAGATGGGCTGGTTTTTTACATTATCAGAAATTTCACTGGACCTTTTTTTTTTTTTAACTCTAATCTTAAACCAAATGCAAAAAGGTCCAGAGAAACTTGCACTTGGACAGCCATACAGGTGTTCAGAGAGAACAGTCAGAGTTGAAAACCCAATGCAACTAAGTCTATCAACTTTCAAACATTTCAAATCATTTAAAATATATGAAAGCTTTTTTTTTTTTTTTAATAAAAAAAGGCTCCTTTACTTCACTATAATTTTTTTATATGCTATGAATTTAAAAAAATGATACCTGCTTGCCATTGGAAGTTTGTTTTTTTTTTTCCTGGTCAAGAGTATCTTTGCACAGAAGATAATTAAACATCTTGCCAGTTCTGTTGGCTTAATGTAAGTTAAGCTGCACAGGGGAAAAAATAAAACAATGATAAACCTTTTTTCAAAGTAATTTAAAAATGTGTATCTTATTTTGTGTTCTAAATATACACCTTGCAGTTCAGGGAGGGAATAGCTGGTTTTTTTCAGACTCGTGTTTCTAACAAAAGTCTGAGTTTTGGGGTTTTTTTTAGCAGACTGCTCACACTTTTATTCATATTGGATATTCCTTCAACAGATCTGGCTGCAAGACTGATTTTGTTTAATAGAACAATGTCATTTGAAAAGGTCTTATCCACCCACAGGTATCAATGCAGGCTCCTTATTTCCTTCTAGATATTTTTACTGATGTTTCCCAACCAAGAACATCAAAGTAGTTCTAACTTAGACCACAGCTGAAAGTCAGCAGTTTCTTTTATTC
The DNA here is from genome assembly GCA_038380795.1 of Pyrocephalus nanus. Classification (NCBI taxonomy): domain Eukaryota; kingdom Metazoa; phylum Chordata; class Aves; order Passeriformes; family Tyrannidae; genus Pyrocephalus; species Pyrocephalus nanus. Next base: position 38,345,827 of record CM076267.1, read on the forward strand.
TTGAATTTCTCCTTTTCTCAACCAAAAATATTTTAGCAACAAAGTAAATCTCCTCTTTCTGAAAACAGCTGTTTAAACTTGTGATTCTGGACCCTTTGCATCTGTTTTGCTGTACTTCAGTTAAATCTTAAAAGTTTCTTTTGGAAATGGATGCATAGACTTAAGCAGTAATTTTGACTGCTGCTGATGTGAACTCTCTTCAAACTCAAAACATTAAAGCCAATCCTGTTCCTTGTGTTCCCTTTTCCCCTATTATTATTTTTATAATTTTTTTTCCTCTCTTTGACACACAAGAAAAACAACAGAACCTCTCTGTTCTGGTACTCATCTGCTGAGCACGTGGAGTCTTTCTGCACTGTGACTGGGACATGAAATCCAGCTGATGTTGGTTTCAATGAGGAGACACTAATTGACCATCCTTCCTCTTTAATAACACAGCACAACAATCCTCCCAGTTGTATCAGCACTCAACATGCCTCCAAAACCACAAAACTTCAATGAGATGGCAAAAATAGCTGTGCCTTTATCAATGTGTATTTTACACATGTAAACTTTTAACAGTTGGATCTTCTTTGGCGTGAAAAGACTTGTGATGAACAGACAGATGCAATGGTATGTGGTGCCCTTTAGTTGCTGGATTCAGCTTCCCAGAATATATGACCTTTTTGTTATGAAAACCATGCTCACCTGTTGTGTTTCTTCTCTCTTGCTCCCCTTTATTGCACTGTAAGATCATGATTTCAAAAACTCACACAAGATAAAGCAGGAGGAACAACAGTGGTAAACAACAATGATATTCTGGGTCTTTTCACTCCCTGATTCCAGAACCCAGCTCATGACATGTATAAAACAAAAGCAAGGTTAGTCAGGAAAATCATAAAGGCAGGCCAATGCTCTCATCTCAAATACGTCTGTTTGCAATGAGATGGATTAACAATTGACAGGGAGGGAAAAATCCAACTCATTTTGCTGCTGAAGTTGAGATCTTTGCTCTGGTAATCTCTGACAGCAAACAGGCAACGCACAAACCATAAGTAAGGAATGTCCTTGGAAATCCACTCTGGTTTATTCTCTCCTCTCTTTGGGTCATCTGTTAGCCCAGATGTCACTATTTCTTCTTCCTTTTCCTACCAGCTTCCTATGTCAGTCCCCTCTGCTCTCTGTTCTTGTAAACATACTTTGATAAGATTTCCTTTCTAGCCCCCCTAAGCTTGTGGATATGTGAAGCTCCTGGACTCCATTTATTGCTGGCTGTGTCATTTTAGTCCTTTGCTATCCTTTTGTCCCTCCCAGCTGTGAATTAAGGCAAGAGGCTCCCTTTTTTCCCCTCTTTGCTGGTGTATGGCATGACCAGATTTCAAGCTATAAGGGTGCAACCAAATATGGCAACAAGTGGCTGAAAGAATAGGGTGTTTCTGCTCCAATTTAACCAAGAGCAAGGATTTTTATTTTTGTTACTCTTTTTGCGTACTCCTTTCTAAGATCTCAATGTATTTTGCAGTCTCATTGTGGGTTTTAACCCCCAAATACCTACCTGAGTTTATCTGGTTGGATAACTCTTACTGTATTTCTACATAACTGTGAAATTATGTACCTAAAATGCTTTTAATTCTTCTGTTAATTTGCATATTATATGAGAAAAGAGATACTTAAGTCCCTAAATTTTCTTTGGAAATTTAACTTTTTGGAGATGCTAGATTATCATCTTTTGAAGTAACAGGATTTGTTTGCTGGATTTCTAAGAAGATTATAAAGAATGCTAAAATTTGTTTTAAAAGTAAAATCTATATGCTTTGAGTCCTCTAAAATAAATGTGACTGACTGTACACTGAGAAACAATAATTCTAAGCAGAGAGGAACAATTAAACCCTTCAAAATGTCATATTAATGACTAGGAAAAAAATTTTGGTTGAAAAGAATAAACGCAGAAGGTGTTAAAAACTGAGCTGTTCATATCCTAATTTCTGGTTCTAAACCTAAAAATAATAACCTAAAAAAACCCCTAGTCCTACTCATTTGAATAGACAATTTATATCACTGACATTGAAGCTAATACTAAGAAAATTGTTCATTTGCATTTCATGTAGAGAAGCCAACCCTGCATTCCTCAGGCATCTGTTTAAACAAAGGATGGTATCAGATCAAGGAAAAAACCAAAACTGAAGTAATTTGCTTTATATGGAAGGGATAAATAAATATCCCACTGTACAGTGTGATTCCACTGTATGATTTCCGTCAACCTACGGCTAATTTAAGCAGCTCCCCCCATCCTCATCTATTTACTGTCTTCCCCAGTTGCAGTTTGCTCTCTTTAGCTGTCCTAATCAGTCATTTTTAAGGCCTTGCTCTCTAACAGGCAAGTGAAAAAGAAAAAAATGAATCCTATATTTCCTTATATATCTAAATTTCTAGATTGCCACACAAACATCTGAGCACAGTTAAAGGTGAGACAGTGAGTGTTTAAGGGTAAAGAAGGGCAGTAATCTGTTAAAATATCATAGTTTTCTTTGGTACTTAGTGCATATCCTAAATTTCAGCCAAGCAGCCTTTAAAGGGGAGGAGTTTGACTATTTTTTGTTTCTTTCCTGTTCTCCCATTCACAGGGAAAGCGTATCCATGTGGTGTCCATTCCAGCATTATTTATGATAACTAATCCCAAGCATGCAATACTTCCAGCTAATGAGCAACACAGATGAAAGGCAGATGTTTGCTGTAACCACGAAGTTGGCATTCATCTCTTATAGCAACATTTTTAATCTCTGCTGTATGTTTACTTCTTGGTGTGTTGGTTGCCACATAGTTGCAGTTCTCTTTCATAGTAGTTTAAAGTTTAAAAAAAAAAAAAAAAAGTCCTCCATCTCACAACTGTAGAATCACAGAATATCCTGAGTTGGAACAGACCTCCCAAGGATCACCCAAGTCCAACTCCTGGCTCTGCACAGGACAGCCCCACGTGCCTGAGAGCATTGTCCAAAAAGTTTCTTTTAACTCTGGCGAGCTTGGTGCTCCCTTGGGAACCTGTTCCAGTGCCTGAGAACCCTCTGGGTGAAGGAATTTTCCCCAGCAAATGGAGAAGCAGCTGCCTGTGCCTCTCCTTGGAGCAAACAGGTACTCAGTGACAGTTATTGATTTGTCTGGACTGGTTGTTGCCATCTGACCCTGCAGGAGGTGGTTTGGTCTGTGATCTCCACCTCCAGAGGGCAGGCCCGTGCTTGGTTGGATGCTCAGAGGTTGGTTCACTTTGTGCTGTGTAAGCCCAAGAGGGAGGTGAACCCCAAGAAAACAAGATATCAGAAAGCACTGACAAGAGGTCAATATTTAGTGATGTCTAATAGAAGAATGTGAGGTAAAATAAATAAGAATAAAATTTGTTGATCATTTTAAAAAATGAGCAGCAAGCAACTAAAGAAACAATAAACAGCACTGGTTTTAGATGAAGAATAGGCAGAACTAAGAAATTAAATGAGCAAAAGAAAAAATATATAATAGTCACTGACACACAAGGAATTATTTGGAATTATTATAAGTCAGAAAAAGAAGCAGAGAGATAAGTAATTAGAGAGAACTAGGAGCAAATATTAAGAAAATACAGTTTTAGGGAAGCTGATTTTGTCTGATGCTGTTGGTGAGTAGGATTGTGTTGTCCTAGCAGACATCCTTTAGCTTCCTTAAGCCAGAGAAGAGAAACAGCAGTGGCGTGGTGGGTGGCTTTTCAGGGGTGTGGCTGCTTTGTGGTACTAATATTGGCCATATACTGATGTAAAAATTACTTCCTACATTGGTACATTAGTTTTTCTTGAATATCAGAAGCTGAAAGGCTCTGAAAGGAGGTCAAAGGAAGGGAAACACAGTGCTGAATTGTCTGGGGTTTTTCCACAGCTGCCATACTCCTTGATAATGTTGAGGGAAAGACAGGAAAGGAGATTGATAGCAGATGGACATTTTATTGTTTTGAGGTTTTCTTTAGTGATTTCCTTCTATTGTTTTGAGGTTTTCTTTAGTGATTTCATTCCTAGTTTTGTAACTGGGACTGTAGAAAAAAAATATGTTGTTTACTTGTTTATTGACACAGGGTGGGCTACCCAGAGGAGGTATTCAGATGAGCAGTGAACAGCAGAAATCCACTCTACCCACGTGCTGTGGGAGTGTGAAAGCATGTGATTGTTACTCAGCTCTGAGGATCAGTTTCTGAGCTGATAGTGGGGAACATTAACAGGCAAGAAATGGGTTTAGTTGTCATGTATTAACTAGCAAGGAGCAGGTGGTTGGAGAAATATCTTATCCTTGCAGAAGGCTAATGATTGGTGAGTCATTACTAAAGCCATCATCAAAATCAAAGTTAAACACAATTTTTCTCCCATCTTGCCCTTATATAAGAGGGGAGACTCCAAGTTCCAACACCCATAAAAACAAGTCCCTGTTGTCTTTGGAGCAGCTATAACATCCTGCTGTCTTTGGCCCAGCAACACGTTGCACAACCCTGCTTCTGTGAACTGCTTGCTCTTTATTTAATGAATAAGCACCCACGACTTTTTTTGAGAGCAATATAACAATAACATAAACCTTTACAAATTAGAGCAGTTATTGCTTTCAAAGGGATGCTTAGGCTTCTCTCTGAGATGTGCTGAATGTTAAATAGTCACTAGGGGGATGCAGGAGTTCTACATGGAGTTAGGGTTCATCTTCAATGAGGTTTTTAATCACAGGAATAAAATGCTGCTTCATCAACAGCAATTTTTGAACTTTACCTGAACGTACTGCACTCCCTGTAACATCAACTTAAATGCACTCTGCATGGCATTTTTTTTGGAAACTTAGCTGGGCTTTTTGCCTGAACAGTTTCAGATTAGTTTTAAGCAACAGCTCTTTCAGAGGTAGCATCACACATGGCCCAAATTCTGAGAGAGGCTTACTCCTTAAAATTAATACTCTTTGTTCTAGTGCAAAGCATCTGAAGGTCATGGTCAGGAACAGAATTTAAGCAGCAATGCTAACTGCATCCATGAAAGATCACAGTTTAATGTTTGTAAGAGTTACAATTCAAGACAAACAAAATGTTTAATTGAGAGAGTTGAGCACAGGATCAGCCAGAGATGGATTTTTAGGCGTGTTTTAGGTGTTCTCCAAGATTTTTAGGAGTTCCTCACATGTGTTTTTTACCTGCAACATCAAAGTACATTTACAAGTTGTCTACAGGTTCAGCTGCATTTCATCCTAAAGCATAAAGAAGAATGATTACTGTGAAAGGACAAACCCAGGAATAATGATGTGAGATAACTCCCAACAAAATGGAAAGAAAGTCTGAGTTTGAAATGCTTGGCAGAGAATAACAGAAAAGTCTCATGGTCTGATAGCTATAGAAATGTGTGAATTTGTGTCTGGTAAAAACACTTAAGAATTATGAACGTGTTCATAAACCACATGTAGCAGCTACAAACTAAGGAACAATTCTATTGTTCATTTTTCACTCCTGTGATTCAGGAAGAGTACTCAAGAAATTCGAGGAAAAGGTGGAAGTTAATTCAAATACAAGGAAAGCAAGTTTTAGTTTCCAATGCACCTGTTGATAGATGCTGTAGTGTTTTTGTCAAGAGCTTAGTGATTCTTCCAGATCTCAGTGTCCTTCCTAACATTTCATCAATGAGAAATCCTGAAAGAAAAGACTTTTAACAGATTTTTTTTCTTTTCTATTTTGAGGTTTTACTCTTGTATAAGTATTTTATTAATATTAATACTCTCTCTGAAATCCACAGGAAAAATCCTTGTGGCTTCTATGCGAGCTGACTTGAAATTTTGCTTTGGTTTACGTATCCTTGAGTAAATTTCTGTTGCAATTTTTTTTTTTTTTCAAATACTGTAAAAACCTTTAAAAAGTAATGTCTATGCATAGTGTAGCTGGCAGACTAACAAATGCTTTTATTCTTAAGATAATGACATGGTTAGAATTTTTAGGCTGTCTTACTGTTGTAGGTTTCTGTCATGGTGTAAGCCACTTAGATCATTCCAAATAATTACATAAGTAGATATTCTGCCACACTTTAAAGGATAACTGGCTCAGGAAAAAAATAAAGAAGGAACAAATAGGCATTTTGTACTCTTGTTCTCTGCAAAGAATACTATATATTAGCCTTCAGTTTTTAATTAATTATAGATCTTCTATTGTTTCTTCCTTTTCTCAAAAAGAACAAAGTTGTGTCCAAAGTTGTCTTCTTTCTCTTGGCTTTGTCGATGTGAGGTTTATAATCAGCATTAGTCTGGGAGTTCTGCATGGAAAATTGCTTTTCTCTCTTGGAAATATTTTGTAAGGGTAGCTACAATACTTTGAAAATGATACACAGCCAGAAAAAGCTCTAGAGATATAAAACCTTACACCCTTAGGTATGAAAATTCTGGTATATATGACATAAAACCCCTTTTTTATATACCTTGCTAGTCCATAGCAATCACCAGCTCAGGTTTACAGTGAGCAGCTGTAAATCAGTCACCACCACCCGCACCTGAGCCTTGCCAACAGCCTCTTTTTCTCATCTATTTGACACTACTTTGCTCAGGCCCTGAATGGACTCTTAACAGCTCAGTAATTAAGACACCTGAATAAAATCGAGTAGCCTATGATTCCTATCAAAGTAATGTAATAGTTCTTTCTGTAATTTAATTTTCACAATCATGGAGAAAAAATGGGTAATCATGATCAGAAAAAACTCTCAAATACACATCAAGGATATTTTTAAAAAGGGGAATATAAGAGGAACACAAATATTATTATTTTTGAGTCAATAACCCGACATATCTTTGAAACATGACTTCTTTTCCAGTTAATAAAACTAGAAAAGATACCTTCTCCTGTTGTTCATCCCTCCTAACTGGCTCCATATCACATTTTCTAATGTATATAGACCTCTGTCATAAAACCTGTCCCAAAAGAGGTTTGGTTTTTTTTTTTTTTTTTTTTTTTTTTTTTTTTTTGTTATAAAACTGCCTTCAAGACATCAGCATCTGCTCTGATGATCTGATGAGCAGTTGCCCTGTCAGTGGTTGGTTAAGTTCACAGATGATAAAGCAACTCGTTGTCAGGCTCCTCGGGGCCCTCCTGACCTTTGCCACGTGTGATGTGGAAAGTGATTCCACTGCTAATGTTGTCCTTCCCTTGGTTGAAACACAGACCTTTTTTGGTTGTTATGTTCTCCCAAGATCATTAGGACCGATGTGGGGGTGTGACATTTGTTTACCATGTGGTAATTTACAGTTCACTGGCAAGGGAAGGCATGGAAATGGCATTGTAGCACCGTGACAACATTAAGAGGGCTACAAGTCAAACATGAAATTGGGAAACCTCCCTGGCATTGTTCCTTCCTACAAAGGACTGAAGAGGGGTTCCTGTGGTTTGTTGATTAATATTCTTGCAGAGCAACTGCTGGGTAGCTTTGGTCTGTGCGAGGGGTGAGACAGTGCTCAGCAGGGTGGGGAAATTTCTCAGAATTTGTGATTGGTGAAATCCTTTAATCTTTGCTCTTTCTAGTAACTATTTTCTGGTAAATCAGTGCAAGGGATGAATATCTATTCTTTGATGTTGGCATAGATCCAGATGTAAATGAATACTGATTGCATTGCCTTTGCTTATCCTCTGTTATCTCAGTCCTTACCGTCTGTTTACAAGACTGACATTTACGACTTGGTGAGAACAATAAAACCAAACCATTCCTGTAGGAGCCAGGGTGGAAGCAAGAAAGGTGGAGAGGGACTCTTTGCAAGGGCACAAAGGGATAGGACAGGAAGGAAAGGTTTCAAACCAAAAAAAAGGGCGGGTGTTGATCAGATACTTCACTGTGAGGGTGGTGAAACACTAGAACAGGTTTTCAGAGAAGTTGTGGGTGCCTCATCCCTGGAATAGCTCAAGACCAGGTTTGACAGGGCTTTGGGCAGTCTGGTCTAGTGACAGGTCCCTGCCCATGGCAATGGGGCTGGAACTGGATGGTTTTAAAAGTCTCTTCCAAGCCAAACCATTTTGTGTGTTTATGAAAGGAGTTCTGTTCTCTTGAGTATCCTCTTCTCATTTCATATGTGCCTGGTTCTTTGCTCTGCAACAAGCAGGTATGATCATAACCTCATTTTGTCCACTTGGAATTCTGGGGAATCCAGACAACAGAGGAAATCACCATTTTGTTCTTTTTTACTCTTAGTCTGTTGCTACTTGATCCCACTAATGAACAACTACGAGGAAGGGGTCCTAATGCTAGAGTTCAAATATTTTTTGGTCTACATTCCCTCTCAAAAAATATCCTCATTCCATTCCTAGGTTGTCACTGTTGATGGGGGGGGGGGGGGGGGGAAATTACCATAAAAGAAAAAAATATCACATTTTCTTCCATTCCCTTAAAATATTATGCATCAAATTTAGAGTTGAAAACAGGTTTGCTCTACATTCCTTCTACTTAAACATTGTAGCACAGATTATGTCAAGAATATATCACAGAAGAAATAGAAAGCTTCCTCTGTACTGAGTTTTTTTTTTCTTGTATTGTAAAATGTCTCATTTTCTTGAGGAAAAAAATTTGCATGCAGAAGGGATTTTGAAAAATGTCCTTTCCCGAATAATATATTCTATACATATAAATTTATTGCACTTAAAATGGTATAACTTGGGTTTGGACAAAATCTACCCTGAATTAAATTTTTCTTGCTTTCTGCATCACTTTTGGAAAAACTCATAAACGTGTATTTCAACAGCACCAATGTTTTTTGTTTGTCTGGCATGTGCTCTGCTCTGCAGACTCCAGCTGATCAAAGGGTATCATCAAAATAAAACCCAGGGCACTCGCTGAACAAGTGTGAGTACTTGTTTATGACACACACAACCAAGAGCAGCTTTGGATGTCTGTTATGGAATGCCAAATAGATGAAGATGCTTCCTGACACCGAAATGCACTGCAGTGTTGCCCAAGGAAGCAGTACATGAACTGCCAATGTGGCTTTAGAAACTCACCACACAAACATGAAAAATCAGCAAGCGAGGTCTAAATGTCTACCACGATGTTCTAGACTGGTTTGTGTCTGTATTTCTGAGAAGCTACTAAAGAACAAGGTTCTTGATAGCAGTTTACTTTTACTTTTCCTCAGTATTTTCATAGAATTCATAGATTGTCTCTCTTCCCATCCTTTCTGTCGCTTTTTTTGACAGAGACAAATGGTTGAAGAGATGGATGCAATGCACTTGTCACCTCCAACAAAATGCTGCAGAAGGGTATGTGGGAATAGCTGTCAGTAAGAACAACAGTTAACCCCCCCCTTTATTTATATTGACCAGTCATGGATCACCCGTGAATGAAATGTGTTGTGTCCAGATTCAATAGGTATTCCTTCGAATCTCTTAATATTGCAGTAAATAGAAGCTTACTAGGGTATTTTTTTGCTTGTTTGTTTATTTGTTTCCCCCTCTCCCCTTCCCTCAGGTGTTTAAAATTTAATATCTGCATGCTGAAAACAATTCCTGGCAGTGGTGTTATTTTGAATATAATGCTCAAACAATTTCCTCACATGTTTTGCGCTTTCCTGGCCTCTCAGAATTTCACTTCTATTTATCTTTTGAAATTTAGCTGGCATGGTTGTACCAACTTTGCTCATGTTGACAAACTCCTTTGCAATTGTTTCCGAGTAATTTCCTAGTAGAGTTTACAAATAACTCTGACCACGTAAAAAGTTACCATTTGTTTTCTTTACACGAGAGAACCAACTGATGGGAAATTTCAGATTTGTAATAATGTCTAGAGCAGATAAACTTACTGCTAATTTGCTTTTGGTTTGTGTACCTATTTTGGAGGGCTTTTTAAATTTTATCTTATTTCTGAATGGAAAGAGGCAGCCACACCAATTAAATTCTTACATAATTCATACCCACGCATGTAATTATCTAGAGCTTACTGATTTAAAAAGCTGCCTGCTCTTGACTTCTACCCTTCATATTTTTCTGTCATGATTTTCTCGACTCTAAACTGTAAATTCCCACCCTGAACTGTTTTTCATCTTGTCCTTAAAACAAGAATACGCCTGCTTGCAGACAAAAGCACCTTTGCTTTGATTTCAGTGACATGTTTTGTTCTGCTCTCTAAATGGCCATTCTTGAGGTTTGTCTATTGATTAATGAAAAATGAAAGGCATCTTTCATGTGCTCTGAAAAAAAAATAGGCAGGGGGATGACAGACGAGTTTCCTGCCTTTCTACAGACACTACATGGCCCCTTACTGGCAGCATCATGGCAGAAGGGGCCACCAGGAATAAAAGAAATACGGCAGACATCAATTCCTTGCCTTTCTACAGGAAATATTTAGTCCCTAAATTGCACTTAGCCTGACTGTCATAAAAATGTATCGATCTGCTCCCTTCTGGTGTTTCTAGAGCACAGTTTAATTGGGATTACAATGCCACAGACGTTACCTTCGAAGAACGATTTTCACATCCTGGCTGCGCATTTAACCCGGACCCGTGGAAGCGCGTCCGCTGTCCTTTCCCCAAAAAAAGATTGCTTCCTTGAGGGATGCGGAGCTGCTAAATCGCATTCCTCACTTTCTCAAGAGTACTGCCTACTCTTCGTGTGTCTTTATTTATTTATTTATTTATTTATTTTCTCCTCCCTTTTCTTCGCTCCATCAGACTTGGCTCGGACGGCGGGCGGCGGCAGGAGGCAGGGGGAGCCCGGGAGCGGCAGGGGGAGCCCGGGAGCGGCAGGGGGAGCCCGGGAGAGGCAGGGGGAGCCCGGGAGCGGCATCGGCGGCCCGGCCCGGCCCGGCGAGCCCGGCAGGCAGGCGGATCCCCCCCGCCCTCCGCGCTGACGTCAGGAAACTTTCTCCGCGGCTGGAGCCGGGAGAGCAGCGGCGTCGGGAGCCGGCGGGACGGGCTCCATCCATCCCTCCCTCCATCCATCCATCCATCCCGCGGCAGGTACGCCGGGGCTGCGCAGGGACAGGAGCGGCCTGGGGAGGGAGGGAGGGACTCGCCGCGGGTGCCGAGGAGCGGCTGGCGGGGAGGGAAAGAGGGAGGGGGTTCTGAGAGCCTGTTGATCGCCGCGGCGGCGGCCGGCGGGGAACTTGGAGGAGGAGATGGGCGCGACTACCGTGGTCTGTGCCCGGGGCTGTCCCGCAGCTCCCGGCTCACCTGCGGGGACGGCCGGGCCGTGTCGGGGGCGCATCCCGCGGCTCCCGGAGCGAGGGTGCGGGGGGGTCTCGAGCACACGGGCTCTTTGAATCGCAAGGGAAGCCGCAATTAATAAGATGCCTTTCATTCTGGGTTGTTTCCACCCCTCCTCGTTCCCCGTAGTGTAAGTACAGTAAAGCCATTATGCGAGAGGGGGTTTTGTTTACCCCTTCGAGGCTCCGCCGTGGGTTGGGGGAGCGCTCGCCTGGTGTTCAAGGGGGGAGGATCTTTGGGCTCTCAGGCGAGCCCAAACCACCAAGTTAATTTTAACTCGGCGTGTGTCGGGAGGGTGGAGAGCTGCAGGAGTTTGCCGGATCGTCGTGTGAATAGAGAGCTGAAATCTGAGCAAGGGCTGCAGCCGCTGGCTTGGAGTCGGCAGTGGAGGGGGAGATCCAGGGAGAAATCCTGAGTTTGAGAGGGGGTCTGGAAGTTGTCTGACAACCGGAGGAACACGGACAAGTATGTTGCTCGTTTAATTTTGCCGTCCTTGTCTTTCATTGAAGGGCACCGAGAGTCAATCAAAGGCCCGTAAAGGTTAATTGTATTCTTCCTACAAAGGAATTGGCCCCTTTCCGAAGAACTGGATGTCTGGGGTCTTTTTTTGAACTCAAGATACTAATTAGAGTTCTAATTTAAATACCATGCAACTTTTTAGCTTTTCAGTTCCATCACAGTTGCAACTTTTTAAAAAGTCATTTTTGTGGTAATAAAAAGTTATCATAACTAATAAGATTAGTTAAAAAACCTAATAAACTGGAAAAAGTGAGGCATATGTGAAGGCGATTATGAAGGTGCTTTGAATGTGTGTAGGTTTGTCTAAAATGTTTTAGCAATATATGCTGTCTATTCAGTAAAAATATAAATAAGCATCCATATTTATGTAATATGTGAATACTGATTAACCTCTCCTTTTAGGAATTATTTTCTGTGATTTTATTTCCCATGTACATTAGACTAACATATAACCCGAGCTGTACTTTTCAGTTGTTGTATTTGTAAGCAGAACTTGAGAGCCACTTGTGATGTTAATCAAAATAAGAAAAAAATAGTAATTCACCTGAGGGAAGAATTTTTTTTTTTCAAAGGCGAAGCTTCTATTTCTATGGCAATTTCAAAATGATCAGGAAATTTTGCCTTGTAATTGTAGGTTTACTTGATTGGCTTGGCATGTAGTAGTATGTCAGGTACAACTTCAAATATTTGGAGATTATCCACGTGAACTGAGAGAAAGGAACAACAAACCAGTGAGGAAATATTTCCATTATTATTAGCCATATGCTATTTGGGATGCATTTTATTTTTAAGTGCACAGATGCATTAGTGATTAGAGGTCTCTTTAAAGGCATATATTGATGTGAATAGCTTGAATAAACAGAGTGGTTTAAGGATTAAAAGCCTAGGAATTGTGATACAGTGTTGAAGGATGTGAGGGAGCAGTTCAGTTGGTGCTTTTAACAGAGCTACAGTAGCAGGAATATCAGGGAAAGGAAAGAAGGAGAAACAAGTAGGAATCCAGTTGCCTTAGAAGTTGGGATAACGTGAGCCAGCTCACTTTGGGTGTGTCTTGCAAGTGATGAGTACACAAATTAAAGTTATTCCAGCAGCAAACTACACTACGATGTGCTGTGGAAAGCATTTTAAATCTCATGGGGAAAATACAACCCAGAAAAGAGGAAGATGCAGTTAACAGGAGTGGACAATGAGAGTGGTTATTACACTAACAAGTTGTTGGTTCAGCCTCCTCAGTCTTTGGAGTCAACTTTGTCGTCTTTGTTGGGGATTTTTTTTAGAGTTCAAAGATGGTGCATCTACTGTTCTGCAAAACACTCACCTGATGTGACATTTCCGAACTTCCTTTACAAGCTCATTAAAGTAATTTGTTAGTCTCTTGCCTGTAGACAAGGTTACATTTGTGGTTCCATAGCAATGTGTCTGTCAGGGTGTGTCCATGCAATGTTTGTAAACATTACTGGATGCTCTTGAAGTCACTGTCAATAAACCTTTATGAAGAACTTGGGAGCTCAAACACAATAAACTGGAATTTGGATTGTGATTATTGAATTAGTTTTTCTCTTGAGATAATCCCTCAAGAGTGTATTGCTTGAACATGTCACAAAAAATAAATAGAAGGACCAGCAGAAATAATTAAAGAACAACTTCAGCTTGAACTGGGGAACTAACATAGCTTGGAAGAGAACAGAACTACTTTACTGTTGAATTGTGATCATAAATAATATGACCTGTGGTGGGATTCTAATTCTGTCAGGTTTTTCAAGAGAGCTGAAAAGTCCACCAGGTTCACTTCACAGAAATTGCAGCTCCCTTAGAATTTTCAGGTGTTATCCACAGTGGAATTCATGGCAGAAGATAAGGGTGTGTTTCAGCTCTTGAGACATAAAATCATGAACTAATGTCTTAATAGGGTTGTTGCATAAGAACATGGTAATTGGGCACAAATAAACATTTTCCCCATCACCTTTTTTTGCCTTACTCTAATCTGATTTTTGACGGGATAAGCTCCTTTAAAGAACCCTAGAAAAGAACAAACAACACTGCCCCTGTTAGAACACACAGTGCCTCTGCATAGCTGCCTAACAACATTCTCTTTGCTTCTCTTAGATTCAATATGTAACTTTTCATACAGATACATAATTTTCTTCCCAGTGTGTCCTAAATCCCTGAGATCAGAACCCTGGCTTTCTTCGTGCAGATGATTTTGTTGCTCCACTGCTGGTTCCTTCCCTGAACATGCCCCATGACTTCAGATGCCCCACCAAGCTCTTCTGTGGGTTTGCTCTTGTGTTGTGGGCCATTCCATTTGTCCAGGGGCTCCGAAAGAACTCTGGGTATGGTCAATAGTATCTCTGGAGTCTTAAAAAGGCTTTTTCTTGAGCATTTTAATGCACTTTAAAATGTGGGGGTTTCAACATGGGCTGCAGCTCCACCCAATCCAATGAGCAGACAGTCCTCTGAAATGTCTCCTCTTGCCAGATAGTTTTAAAACATGTTTGTTACACTAAATTGGACATCAAGAGAAGGAAGGGGTGTTACCACATAGATTTTATCCAGGATTTCAATGGCAAATTTGTCAGGTGGAAGCTCATCATGAAATCCCAGGGAAGAATTTAGACTTTCATTCCTCTTCCCCTCTGCTTGTGTAAGCAGATGTTCTAATCATCCAAGCTAGATGTTCTAACCATCCAAGGGGGTGCTCTGGATTAAAATATGATGATTTCCTCTCTAACTTCTGTAAAGTTCTTTTCTGTTTCCAAGGGCAGCCATTGAGAAATTCCATTTATTTTAATTCCAGAGTCCAACCTATTCAGCTTATTAGTATAAACTTACTTGATCAGTACTGCTTTTATTTTATGTCTCACTCTGAGCTTGCACAGTCTGGTTTTATTCTGGGAACTGAGCTAGGTTTTCTCCATTTTCTCTCTCACCTGCAGTTATAAAGATCCAGAAACATCTGTGCAACCAAATGTTTTTCCTTGCGTTCTGTCAGCAATACCTGATCAATACCATTGCCTTGTATGAGTGTGCACAAGTGTAACTTGGTAAACAGTTCTCTTAATAATTCTCTGGTTGGAGCAGAGACTGTAGCTCGCTTATCTTACTTGGTTTTAGTTCTAGGGAATAAGTTGTTAGAATTAGTTTGGGGTTTGTTTGTTTGCTTGTTTGTTTTTTTCTGTCCAGAAATTATAACCATGATCTGTGGAAATTCTTTGAACTTTTTGGTAACTCCTGTGCTGTAGAGATATCTGAGCAGTGTAAGTAAAGAGCACTTTCATTTGGAAAAGTACATGACTTCCAAGGAAAATCTTTTGGTGTTAAAAGTGTCTGATGGTTGTTTCTAGTTTGCTTTATTGCTTTAGTGGAGATAGGTGTGTGGCTACTCCAGTACTTGGGGAGAGATATGGATAGAGGAGATGAATCTCCAAGGTACTTCAGTCTTCTCATATTCCTTAAGTAACATGAGAACTGTAAAACTGCATGCAAATTCCTACTCATTATTTTTTAGATAGAATGAAATAGTTTTTTCATGACTCTCTGGATCTATTCAAGGTCTTCAATGTGATTTTTTTTTTTTTTTTATTCTTTCTCTGCTCTCTCTCCATCCCTGTAGTTTTAATGGGAGCAGTCTTGGACAAAGGCAAAATGCAGAAGTACCACAGTGTGCAAAACAGGATCCTGGCTCCTACCTGCTGTGACACTTAATATTCTATTCTGCTTCTATTTTTGTCCTTTTAAATGCAGATCTTAGATCTTCAGCTTCTTCCAGGCAGGATGAGCTATAGGAACTTAAACATTGTGCTTAAACTTTCCCAGTGAAAGTTTAAGCTGCTGCTCAGTGTAATTACTGCTTTTCCTGTGCATACAGGCACTCCTGATATTAAGGATTATGTTTTCTCTTTGGTCAGATTGAGAGTTTTTATATTTTTTTTCATGTGTGTGTAAATCTTTTAAAGAAGGTATCTCTTGAAACAACAGTGTTTTTTTTCTTAATCTGCTGTGAAATCTTCTGGAACCTGTAACTGAAGTGAGGTAATGAGCCTAGATAAAGGACTGTGTTCCCAGTAAAAAAGATTGTTTTTCCTGCAGTCACATCTCAAAATGTTGTTTGGAACAGCAATCATTTTTGCATGCCAGTTACGTTAGGAGTTGTTTAAAAAAGTTTTTTGTGTCCTCAAACCTATTTTTTTTAACATTTTTCCAGACCATCTTTCCAAATGCCTTGCTGTGCAGATATGTGCTGTCTCCTAATGCTTTCTTCCTACATGCTGTGTTGGCAGCTGTATGCATTCAGAGATCATGAGTCAGGTTCCCTAACCAAAAAAACCCATAAAATAATGAAATTTAAAGTAATATGGGCTTTGTCTACTTGGAATATTTAATATTGTTTTCCTTCTTCCAAGCTTTTTCTTCTTTCAGGTACAGATTTTTTTTTTTTTACACGAGTTCAAAATTTCAGGACTTGGACTTTCAAGAAAAAGTCTCTTGTGAGACTTGCCCAAAAATGGTGACCGATGGCACCACTGTGTCTGAGCGTCTGCTGATACATGCTTCAGTCTTCACTGAGAAAAATAGTAGGCAAAAGGTTTACATTTTCATCTGTGTTTAGAGTAACTGCAGTTAAGGTGATGTGGGGAAAACTTGTTCAAACGAAGTAAAAAAAAAAAACAAACAAAAAACAGTAACAATGAGAGGTGAAGTGGATGTGGTACCAGTACGATGCTGAGTTGTTATTTGGGACAGAAAACAGCAGCAGGGGACTGTGTGTGTAGCCAGCAGAAAGTTTGAGACACTAACCCCACCACTGTGCCCCTTAATCTCTTTCACATGTGTAAACTTTAAAGCTGAGCCTACTGTGGATTTGTAAACACAAAGGTCTTTAACATCTGAGATTAGGACAGTCTTTCTCTCGATTCATGCAGTCTAAAAAACTGCAGTACTAATTCTGTAAGTTATATATGTTGCATTAATATTCAAAGTATCATGTTGTGCAAATGGAAGGAAACACTTTTCAAGACAGTGGTGCAGCTGGAGCTGTTACTAATTCTCTCATCTTCTGTGCCATATAGTAACTGCACTTAATTGTTTGCTTTTGCTGTGTCTTGTGGTGTGAAATGCAGCATGTCAACACTGCTAAACTGCAACATCAGTGTGTATAACGCTAACACTCTTGAAAGAGATAATTCCCAGATTTCACCTGACTGGATGAAATGGCCCTGGTGGCACTGCCAATGCAGTGCTTTACACATCTTCATCTAATTTAAGTTTATAGTTGTGTGGGTTTTTTTTGTTGTTTTGTTTTTTTTTTTTTTTTCTTTTTTTCTCAGTAACAGGCTGGTTTTGTCTTTGCAAGTGTTTTTGTGCAGTGTGTTGGTGTTGGTAACCCAAAGGCAACACCCAAAAGGGGCTGGGCCAACATGGCTGGGAAGGTGGCATGTATAATAACATTTTCTTACACAGCCACTTAAAACTTAGTTAAACTTCTCAATAAATTGCTTGCTGTCCTTATACTTTAGTGCAGCTCTCCAAAGCTGAGCCCACTTTTTATTCTTTTAAAAAGCATATTAGGTTATTTTCTTGGAAGACCAAAAGAGCTCACCTAGAAGCATTCCAACTTGTCAAAATGGTTCTCTAATCTTCCCTCCCATGCTGTGATGGGAGCTCTATTTCTGGATTAGCTCCAACAGGTTTGAAGTCATCATTCTTAATAAACCAGCTGGTCTGGTAGAGGGCATTTGGGAACTTGATAGTTCACAGCTTTAGTTCTCTCAAAGACTGTTGCTCCTGCGCTGAAAGACAGCAGAAGGTACAAGCTGCCTCCTAATCTGGCTTGCAATCTCATGTTTGTCACAAGCACTCTGTCATTAACAGCAAATGTGATAACCTAGAAGAGCTTATGAGATCTTTATTGTTTTTTCTTTCAAAATTAAACACATCTCCCAGAGCTTTCAGTCTCAATCCCCGTGTTTTATGGCTGAGGGTATTGAATGCAGCTATTAAACTGTGATTTCTTTGTATTAGTAATTTTCTCCAATATGAAGAGTAATTCCTGAATCCAAATCATTAGGTGGCATTTTTGACGTGCTGGCTTTGGTAACATCCACAGCTCCACTGGCTGTGCTGAGAGTGGCTCTTTTTTACTGGTTTTGATTGGGATGGCATGGGACAGCTGATGGCTACAGACACAGCAAATCTGCCAGCCTGGAAAACTCACCCAGCAAGCATTGCCTTTGTAGGTATTGTAGTGATCTGTCAGGAAACCAAAGTGCAGTTGACAGCACCCTGTCAGCTGTTGATTATTTCTCTCAGGACCACGCTGGTGTTCGCTTTGCTTTTGTGCCGACTGGTGACGCGAAAATGATTTCCCCACACAAGTGACATTGCTGCTGCAAGGAAGGGTGTCTGTGTCACCATGGGCAAGGGTAGGATCTGCTTTAATGCCCAGTGTTCTGCACTGGGTGTGTTTACTTGGCAGTCTTGCCCTAAAGTTGAAATGTTGGTGGTTACCCACAGCAGTCGATGTAAAACTGTCACGCTGTTGGGATTCTCTCTCCTCCTGTTTCTGAGGGGGAGAAAAAGGAGGGGGTGTGACTTCTTAGCAATAATATCATGTCATGGTACTATGATTCATGTGGCTATGAGTTTAAAATAGATAATTAAGGAAGAAGACTGTTCTCTATGAGCTTGTAGTGTTTGATGACAAGCATAGCATGTACACACTAACACATGTAGTTTGACTTGCTTCCAGTATAACTAATACCCCTCAGTCTTAGCTCTCTTCTAAGTGTAGAATTTGCACCATGAATTCTACATCCCAGGCTCAGATTCACAAGAGACTGACATGTTTTAGTGAACAATTTGCAGAGGCTTAGTTAAAGATTTGGTTGCCCCAAGCTTGAATCTAATAGGATAAAGGATATCCTAAGAGAAAATGTTGTGTTGTTGAACTAGAATGCATTTACAAAATGTCTTCCTTTATGTGACTTTCACTCCCCTATTACTCTCTTTTGTTTACTTTTTAGGTTCCCGGATTTCATAAATAAAGCAAAGACGTAGTCTTTACTGTTTTATCTCCAAAGAAAGAAATGCATTCACTAAACCCCGATAAAAATAGATGCAACCTCTTTGTTTGCATATTTTATTCACATTGAGATGAAGAAAGTGACAGAGAGATAATACAGATGAGAGATGGTGTTGTGTGGGGCAAGTGAGTAATGTTGGAAGAGGCTTTTAATAAAGTGGAACGTGTCCAAAGGAGGGCAACAAAGATGGGGAAGGGCCTTGAGGAGAAGCCATATGAGGAGTTACTGAGGTCATTTGGTCTGTTCAGCTGGAGAAGAGGAGACTCTGGGTGTTTCCTACACTCCATGTATCTTTGCTAGTCACTGATTTTTCTAGTGTTTTTAAGGATTTCCTCATCTGTGATACTTCTTGCTTGAATATTAAGTTCTTTCCAAACTGGACTCCTGGAGGAATCTGGGATATGTCAAACAGAAGTTCAGTATCAGAGTGAATGGTTATCATCTAAGCTCTTGACATCCAGAATTTAGAACCAGGTCATATAGTGATGACTTAGAGGATATTGTACTTTATTATGTAGCATTTCTCTTAACATTCTTGGAGGATATCCTGAGTTTTTATAATTTTATGGCTTTTGAAGAATTCCTAAATGAGATTTTCTCCCCCTTCCCATTCTGGAGTTGTGTTTCCTCTGAAGCATTGTTAAGCTTGATTAGGATCTAGGAAATTTTTGAGTAATGAGTCAGAAAAATAAACAGAAGTTGAGCAAGAAAAAGCTGAGGAATAGAAGAGCTTTTTGGTTTAGGCAGGTTTAAATCCTTTCAGCTCTAAACTACAGCTATAGTTTTCCTGTCCTGCATGCACACCTATTCCTTCCTTTCTTCCTTTTTCTTCCACCCTCAAAAACCCCACAGAGAACAGTTCTGTTACGTCTTTTTCAGACAACTTTTTGGGATGTGCTTCTTGAAAAGAGCCCGAAGGGAAAGCTTTTAACTGTGACAAATCTGTCATGTAAAAGATGCAAAACAGTAAATATGCTTATAGTTGTAAGCCCTGATGATTCCACAGCAGTCCCTCATGTGCTTCTTACTCAGAGAATTATCTGTGTTGGGACTGTGTGCTCCTCAGGTTTTGGATTTCAAGGTTTTTGACATTGTAACTGGGCAGTGATTAAGAGGTATGAAGAAATGAACCATAAAATAGATGTTTAATGAAAGATAAGTAAAAAAAGCATACTTAATAAGATTAGCAGAATATGTTTGAGATGTGTTATGTTACTGGCATACCCATGACTACTTGAACACTGAAATAATCTGGTGCTATTTAGTCCAAATCAATTCCATTTGCTAAGTCATCTGGAAGTTACTTTACCAAATAAAGTTCTTAGTTGCTTAGCCAAATGGCAGGGGGGAAAAAAAGTCAAACTACTGAAGAAATATGCCTTGACAGTAAAGAACATAATAAAATGCTAAAGATCTCAGTTCTGAAAGAAAAAAGTGGTTGGGTGGAAATAATTGCTGTGAATATTTTGAATTCATTATGGTGAATTTTGCCAGATGCTGTAGAAGAGTATTTATGTACGTTATTTACTGTGGTGTTTCTTGTGCTTGCTGCAAGGCATGTGTACTTCTGGGTAATTTGATCCTGTTTGTTTGTGGTCTAAATACTTCTTTCCCCACCCCCTCCAGACAGCAGTGTTCAATTGTGTATTATGTTCAGCTGCTTTTTTAGAAGACGTGATAGAAATACAAGTCCCAGGCACTGTTTGTGTAAGGCAGAATCAAGTGTATTTTTTCTTAGCTGGTGAACACGTTTGGAACCTTGACATACATGACAGATTTCTGAAACTTGCAGTTCAGAGTGTACCTCGGAAGGTTTTGGGAGGTAAGATCTTTAGAGAGATGTTGCAGCTCAAAGACATATCTGTAACATGTCTGGAGAAGGCAACTTATTAACTGCTCTCTGAACTTCTGATACTGTGGAGGGGTGAAGGACAGAGAGAGCACTCTCTGCTCTGTCCCGTCTTGTACTTTATCTGGAAATGTGTCCTGGTGTGTGGATGTTGGGAAGACTTGTAGGCATACATGGCAAAGCATTGGCTAGTGAAAATAGATAAGTGAAAAACTGCCTTGGGAATGACTGCAGTTCCATGGTTACTAGTTGTTTTGTTATGGTTGTAGGAATTCTGCTGGGGCCTGTGCTTGGATTTCTCAGGGTATGCTCGGCTTGGACGTTCCCACTGCAGTTCTGCAACTCATTTGCGACAGAAACAATGCCACTGAAATGTTGGTTGGAGCTTTTCTCTGTGTACTGCCACCCCTTTCCTGTCTTTTCCTGCACCTTACTCTGGGAACTGGCTCAGGTATTTTCAATATGGCTTTAGGAACTGGACCAAGGATGACCAAGAACTGGGAAGTGTGAGGAATAAGTTCATTTGCACACATTTAGTCTCACTATGGAGCAGCAGAGTGAGATGCAATACAGTTGCTTTTCCAGCTAGGAGCTAAGCTGTGAGGGTTGGTTCAACGTACAAAGGTTTTTCCATCACTGACCTGAGCAGAACAGATCTATCCATATAAACATGGTCTCTTTCTGGCCTTCACTGATATACTTTTATGGTCCTCAAGGCACAGCCACTTTAATGAGGGAGGATAAGCAGTGCTGCAGTGAAGGAACCAGAAAGCACATTGTTACTATAGCCAGTTTATTTAGCTTTGTCCTAAATTCAGGTTCCTACATGTGTGTATTAGGGAATACCCACATTATGTCTTGTTTTGTTTTCCTGCTGACCTGTATCAGCAAAAAACAAACATAAAAACCAAACCAAAACAAAAAAACCCTTGGCTCTTACCTGTCTATAGAAATGAAGAATTCATTGACTTCTGAATGCGACAGAACACTTACTTTTATCTATTAATTAATAACAGAAAAGAAACAGAAATTGATAGTATTTTAAACTTGTTTTCTTTGTATTTCACTTTTATGTTCTTTTTGAAATGCAGACTTCATTTATTGACCCCGGTCAAATAAAGATGTGAGGTTGATGGTTTTCTTTCTGTAGTTTTATTACTAACATTCTTTCTATCACTCACACAAATATTGTGTGTTCAGTGCTCTTTTCATGGCAAATAACCAAGATTTTCTAAATCTAACCTTCACAAGGCTGTAGGACATGATGTTAACCAGTGGAATGACTGTCCCTTGTGTTGATTGAATTTCATGGCAAACCCTGCACTTATAAATTATAGCAGTGGTGTTAATTTCTTTCTCTGTGTCCTTAATGTCTGTCATTCTTCTTCAGAACTACTCAGAAGTGTTTGAAGCCAATTTGCAGAATTTTGGTCCTAGATTTCATGTATTCATAAGGGTTTAAGGAAGGGTTTTTTTTTTTTTTTTTAGTTAAGGCTGCTCTTTCATGCAATTAAGTCTGAATTATGTGCATAGTGAGCTCTGTGAAAGAGGAACTGATATTCCTATTATCACTGTTTAATAGATCAATTTAGGGTAAATATCATTATGTAGACTATGAATTTCTAGACTGGAATAGTAGGCTGACAGCTTTCCAGGCCAGAGCAAGCAATGTGGTGGCTGTGGATTGTCCAGGGACTCTTATTCCCCCCTCACCCCCAATTAAAATATGCCATTGCTGAAGACAAGAGTTTTGACTTTGAATCTCCACCATTATAAGTTTTATCATAACGTAGAACAGAAAATGCCAGAACTTAACTGCCTTCTGGAGGATCTTTTTACAGTTGATGGTGTTGCTGTTACTGAAATAGAGAAGAATTCAGGTGCTCAAGGGACTGTTTGATCTTTAAAACTAAGGCAGACCATTTAAACTGTTATTTTTCCAACTAGTCCCTAGTGCCATGGAGCTGCAGCAGAGTAGTCCCATTTTTCCTTTTTGCCTCTCTCCCTGGCAATGATTTCGGAACTTGTCGGTGAGCTCCAATAAAATTTTCACACATTTCACACAATCTGATGAATGGTTAGAAAACAGGCATTGACATCAGTGTCCCTGTAGGAAATGTGTAGCTGACCGGAGGATGATGTGGCAGAAAACAGCGGATTGTCGCTCATCACCCAAAGTTTGCTGATTTTTACTGACAGTTCCCTGTAATAAAACCTCTGATGGAAAGATGTTTTTTTCTTGGTCATAAAATTTTATCCATTAAGCCCTGTCATAATGGATAAAACCTTTCCAGCACTTTATTTAGGAGTGGCCTTACAGGTGCACAACAATGTGAATTTTAATGTTGTTCTTTATCACCCTCGTGCGGTTCAGTCATCTCTATTATTTATTATTTCTTTTCTATTTTTATCACATTTTATCACATTCTGTTTTCTTGTAACTTTCATTTTAGCTCTCTTCAGTCTACTCTTTTCAGCAGACACAACCTTTTACTCAGTCTTGCTTTATCAGAATTGGCATGACACGTCCAATATATGTACAGTATGGATAAATTTCCTTTTTTTTTTTTTTCCCCCCTAAAGTCTCCAGTGCTCCAGATCTTTGGGAGTGTGGTATAAATCAAACAGCTTGCCTGTTTTTCTGTTGGAGTTCTCAGTTTGCTCAGTTTGTAGACTGTCTCTATGCGTTCCATATGCTCCCAGAATTTACAGTAATTTCTTTTTCTTGCAAATTACTTCCCATGCCTGGATGGCTTTAAAACTGCATAGTTTGGTTGTGTTCAGATGTCATTTCTATATACTTCATTCAGCAGTGTTCTAAATGACCCTTTCCCCTCTATGTGCACAAGATTTAGACTTGCCAGGTTTTTTGCTTGTATTTAGTTTTGTGGGGTTTTATGGCTTGTTATGCTTTGGTGCTCTCTATAAATGCAAACAAAAACCAGTGGAATTGAAAATCTTGTGTGTTGTCTCTGGTGTCTGTTCTCCCCTTGCAAGCAGCTCTATAGTAATGTAGTAAGTCTAGAGACTTTGAAGGCTGTTATTACATGAAAGAATTTTAGGATCATCTCTCTTTCACTGGGTTACTTCACCAACTGTAGTGTTTGATTGGTGCCTTTTCTATACAGTACTTAGGTTGCTTTTTGCTTGCTGATTATTAATTTTTTGTTTATGCTTGGAGGGATTTTTTTCTTTCTTATCATTCATTTTAATGGCATAAAATTTTAAACCACCAAATTTCACTTTCATGTGTTTTTCTTCAGTTACCTGTTTCAGCTGCTGACTTTTCCCATTTCTATTCTCCTTTATTCCCTTTATATTGCTGTTTCTCCACCACATTTTTAACCTGGCAAATGCAGGGGTTGGTCACTGATTCTTGGTCTCATTCACCAATTCCTACAGCTCGATGTCACTCCAGTGTTTTCCTTCTTCCACTGACACTGAAGGCGTGTGTCTGTCTGCATCTCCTAGTTTATTTACAGAAGTTAATGATTACTTAATATAAGAAAGCAAGACTTGGAAACATGAAGGTGTAGTGGGTTTCTGTGGGTGTGTTTTGGTAGCAGGGGGGCTCCAGGGGTGGCTTCTGTTGGAAGCTGCCAGAAGCTTCCCCTGTCCCGTGGAGCCAATTCCAGCTGCTCCAGGATGGACTTGCTGCCACTGGCCAAGGCCAAACCCATCAGGAGTGACACTAACACCTCTGGGATAACAAATTTAAGAACAGAAGGTTGTGGCACAGAAAGAATTCCAGCCAGGGAAGAGTGGAGCAGGAACATGGGAATAACAACGTAGACACCTAGTTGGGTGCAGAAGGAGGAGCTGGAGCTGAGACCCCCCCTGCAGCCCCTGGGGGAGCATCGGGGTGCAGAGACCCCCCTGCAGCCCCTGGGGGAGCATCGGGGTGCAGAGACCCCCCTGCAGCCCCTGGGGGAGCATCGGGGTGCAGAGACCCCCCTGCAGCCCCTGGGGGAGCATCGGGGGGCAGAGACCCCCCTGCAGCCCCTGGGGGAGCATCGGGGGGCAGAGACCCCCCTGCAGCCCCTGGGGGAGCATCGGGGGGCAGAGACCCCCCTGCAGCCCCTGGGGGAGCATCGGGGTGCAGAGACCCCCCTGCAGCCCCTGGGGGAGCATCGGGGTGCAGAGACCCCCCTGCAGCCCCTGGGGGAGCATCGGGGTGCAGAGACCCCCCTGCAGCCCCTGGGGGAGCATCGGGGGGCAGAGACCCCCCTGCAGCCCCTGGGGGAGCATCGGGGTGCAGAGACCCCCCTGCAGCCCCTGGGGGAGCATCGGGGGGCAGAGACCCCCCTGCAGCCCCTGGAGGCTCCCATGCTGGAGCAGGGGGATGCAGGAAGGAGGCTGTGACCCCGGGGCAGGCCCAGGATGGAGCAGGTCCTGGCAGGGACCTGCAGCCCGTGCAGAGGGAAGCCCAGGCTGGAGCAGGTTTTTCCCAGCAGGACTCGTGGCCCCTGTGGGGGACCCACGCCGGGTCAGCTCATCCCTGAAGGACTGACCCCATGGAGGAGGGACCCACGGGACAGCAGGGTGGGGAGAGCTGCTGCCCGAGGGATGGACTCACTGCAGAGGTCCATCCAGGACTGTCTCCCAGGGGAGGGACCCCACAGGAGCAGGGAAGGATCCAACTCCTCTCCCTGAGCAGCAGCAGAAAAAACAACTGACCATGACTCCCATTCCCCATCCCCCTGCACCGCTGTGGGGGGAGGAGGGAGAACATGGAAGGAAGGAGAGGTGGAGGAAGGTGTTTTTAAGATCGTTTTATTTCTCACTCTTTAGCTCTTATCTTGCTAGTCATAAATTTGAGTATTATCCCCATGCTGAGTCTGTTTTGCCCATGAAGGTAATCAGTAAGTGACCTCTCCCAGCTCTTATCTCAACTCAGGAATCCTTAAATTTTTTTTTTTTTTCTCTCCTCTGTCCAGTTGCAGAGGAGAGTGAGAAAGTGGCTTTAGTGGGTACCTGGAATCCAGCCAGGGGCAACCCACTACAGAAGGTGGGTGGATGTGCCTGATCCCAATCTGTGACTATTCAGGAGAAAACAAGGAATAGATCTGACTCAAACACTGGATTTCTTCCATATCTGTCTCTTTTAGGACATTTTTGGTAGAAATGCTACCATGTTGTCACCACAGGTCTGACTCTGCAGTTTTAACCAAGGATGCAATTTCCATCTCTGTCATGTTTCATAAGTACTGTTTCTGTGACCATTTTGTGACTCTCCACTTCCTCAGCTTTCCAAACTGCTTTTTATGATCTGATGCAGATCACAGATGATAAAACCCTACCAAAACCTCCTGGGTTTAAATGTGATCTGGTATTCTCCTGTGGGCCAAAAGATGAATCCTGGTCAAAATTGTTTTCCTTTTGTCTGCTGCATCACGATGATGTCACATAATGGGACAATTTTAGCCTGTTTTTTTAAATACTTAATACGTTTTACAAAGGAGCCTTTTCCTATTATTGTTCTCCTGTCTTCTGTGATGAGAAACACAAATGTCCTGAAGAAAACACTGTTTATCATTTTAGCTGAAATACACTGCTGATCTAAATAGCATGTAGGACTCTAAGATGACAGTGTGACAACATCACAAGTTCCAACAAGTCTTTTTGCAGATTTATGGAAAATATTTGGGCCAGTATGCTTAAAATACGATCCCCTCCCCCCCCCCCCCCCCTTTTTCAAGTTCCAAGAGAAAACAACCATTCCGTTAGAAAAAAATTTGTGGAGTAAGTTCTGTCATAGCAGTAATCATAGTTTTGTGGGGAGTTTTTTTGGTTGGTTGGTTGGTTTTTTTTGTGGGTTGGCTTGTTTGATTTTTTTATAGAGTGAATGCAATATGTTAATCCTGATGTCCTGGATTTAAAAATAATAGTATCATACTACTAGTGGCACAACTGGTAGTCGATGTGGTGTCCTGAGGCTTTTCCAGTCTTAAAATACACATTGAACGTGATACATTCAATATACAGGTGATAGGATGGAGAATACATGGGATTGTACAGAGCTCTGGATTGAAAATGTAAAGAACATGATGAAAGATTTCCTTGTGGTGAAACAAGGATTTAAAAACAGCCCCCAACTTAAACTGCACTGGTGAACAAATTAGACATTTTAAGGAGGGAACATTTTGGGAAATGTATGACAGAGAAGTAGAGGTTTTTCCTTAATGTTTCATGTACCTGCATCTGTTTAGCCCACTGGTTAAATTGTTGACAAAGTTTGAGTATGAATTTATTGGTTGAAAACAGGAAATACTTTTAAGTCTGTCTGCATATTATATCCTGTATGGGCACACAATTTATTAACAGGGTTCTAGATTCCTGTATTCTGTGACCAGCTGAATCGTGTATAACTGTCAAAAAAAGTCATGCAAAATGTCTGTTCTTACTTTACATTCCAATATTTCTACTTGATATTGATTTAATACTTGATCCCCTTAATCTTGCTTACTTTAAAAAAAATCACTTGTTGGTTATGAGAAGTAGTTTCTTTTTACTCACTTAATTTGAACCAGCCCAATTCTGAAGAACATTGAGAACCTCCCTGACTGAATTTTGGACACGTTAATTTTGGTACAGACACACAAAGTAGACTGTCATATTTGTAGACTTCGGGAAAAGCAAAAAGGTGACTTGGTTTTTTGTAAATCCAGAATTTTCAGTCCTATTCTATATAACCCAGGTGTAACAGAAGTATTTTTCCATGCTAGCTGGTAAGTACATATTGTGTCCAGTCCTCAGTAACATAAAGGCTAACATAATTCTTGAGGTGGTTGTGATTCTTCTGAGGAGCTGCATTTGTTAAGATCAATCTGAGTAGTTTGCAGTTTTGTAAAGGTGAATGGTTGTGCGTGGGGTGGTTCTTAGGAAGGTTTTGATTTGCAAGTAGCAAAGCCAACATAATTTTGTTTTGTTGTTTCTAAGTGTTTCTTGAATTGGTTCAATTATTCCTAGACCTGAGGTTTGTTGGAGAACATATAGTTACACTATACAAAAGACTTCTGCTGAAATCAATATTTTGAAGTCACTGCGAAAGTTTTCAGTAGAGCATGTGGTGCCTGGTGTCATTTGCTTATTTTTAGTTCTGTTGATTGAACCCTGACACTGAGTGCAGCATTATAACAGGGATAGCAAGGGCTTGGTAGGATTAAAGAAGTGGGAAAAAATAAAAATACATCTAATGACAACTTTTGTGAAGCTTATATTAAGAATCTTCTGAATTAAGAAAAAATGTACAGTTTCATGCTTGAGGTTGTGAATTTGCTTATGGATTAAACACACCAAAGAATGCAGCCAGATCCGAGCACATCAGCTTTGGGTTTGAGCATATTTAACCACATGAGAAACAGCTCCACTCCAGAAATCCTGTGTATACCTCCAGAGTCATGTTATCATGCCTTAATACATTTTTAAGACAATTCAGGAGTGGGAGGGTGTTTGAGAGGTGGCCAATAAAGATGGTGAAGTTTCAGAGGTCACGTGGGTTTCGTGGCATCAGTCTCAAATAAGGTGTTGAAAGGCAACCTGTGGAAATCTCCTATTTCCACATGGCACCCCCTTATTACTGCCTCTCTGCTTATTCCATTTATATTAATGTATTTCTTGGTCTGGCTGTCTCCACGTCGGTTGTTCTTAGTACATGAGCGTGGTCAGAATCTTTTTATAGCTGCTTCTTGACAGATGTTACTGCTGGAGTTATTAGATTCTTTAGCACTTGTGTCATAATATATTTTACGTGTTGTAAGATCTCTGGAGTAACTTAGTCATGAGCTATGTGGAGAAACATGCTGAGAGAGAGAGAGGCCTTTAGGTTCATTTTCATATTAGTTGATAGGCTGTAATTTTAATGAGGAAAAAAGGATTATGTTAGGCTGAGGAAAGCTGTGTCTTGATGTAAAATTTTTATCTGCATTGCCTGATGCTTTCTTTGGACTCCCTGTGTGTGAGGAGCAGCTTGAGGATCTGATGTGGGTTCTCTCTGGAGTGGCATTTTTTAAAGGGCTGTGTTGGTGTGTAAGTCAGACATAAACAGAAAGGATTTATCTTGCACACAATGGGAAGACAGAACTTTTGTCCTTGAAAACTTACTGCCCCCTCCAGAGACTGAAATGGAACTTAACCAGTCAAATATCATTCTGGACATGGGATTCCCACCCCTGCCCCGTTTTTCCTGTTGGGCAGTGGTCAAGATGCTGTAGTAAACTTTTTGCTGATGGTAGGCTTTAGCTCTTGGCTGTGATTTGAGGAAGTGCTGACTGAAATCAAGGGCAGCTTGCTTTGATCGTAAAGTACTCTACCTTTTATAGCTCTTTAGGAAGCAACACCTGAGGGCTTAGGCATGTATCTCCTTGGCAGATAATTTCTGTGGTTTCTGCCAGGTTTTACTGCACCTGCAGCAAAACAGTTGGAGTGTAGCTGAGTCAAAGGTACCTCTCAGTAGAGTAGATGGCAAAACGTTTGATGCTTACAATTTCAGATGGGGGCCCCAGTTCTGTTAGAATATTGAATAGCCACATTGAATAAATGTAAAACGAGGGCAGGACTATTGTTGAAATGGAGATTTGAAATACACTGAAGTTTGTGGACCATAAGTTACTCTGGTGAGAGCTGCCACAGAGCTTTCTCCTCTAAGGGTCCTCTGTCTTCAGGCTCTGCTTTGAGGAGTTTGTGGTTAATAATGCACCTTTCCAGCCAGGCTTTACAAAGGACAATCCAACAAGGTGCTCATTTGATGAGCTGCATCTGGTTTTGTGCCCCGAATGAGGCAATAGCCTACAGGAAAACTAGCACGGAACAATCACGTACTGTCATTCCTACGTGTAAGGAATCCCAATTAGGATCACACAGACAGCATTTTGCCATTTTACAACTTTTAAGTGATTATTTACTTTGCTTAAAACTTGCATGTAGCACTTAATCTACAGTGTGGCAGAGTAGCATAACCAGGCATTCAGGTTTTTAAGAGGATAGGGCCTAACCTGCTCTAAGGTATAGAAGATTTGTGAGTCAGTTGTTAGAAGTAGTGCGAGTCCTTTCCTCCCAGGCTGTGCTGGTGGCCAGGCTTGCCTTTTTGTGACAGGAATTTTCAGCTGAAGTATCCCCTCCTGCTATATTTTCTGCTCTTTTAGGAAGAGTCAACTTCACTGTCTTAGGGGGGAATTCCTCCTGTCTTCCTGTTGAGCAATCCCTGCAGATTCATCTTATATTTGATTAACAACATAACTTCTGCCAGTGGGAATTTTGGTAAATAGTGAATGTGTAAGAACTTTGCAGAGGCTGATTATGCTTGGAATACTTCATATGTTCTTGTTTGTAATTTGTTATCAATAATACAGTTGAAGGAGTTGACAGTCACAGATATAATTCCTGTTGGAAAGTGAGAGTTATTGCCCTTATTTGTGATTTTTATAAAAATAGTTTATAGGTTTTACATTACTTATGGAATTTGACAACAAGCATTTTTGCAGAATCATTATTTTTGGATCATCTGTTTCTTTTTAAATGTCCATGACTAATTAGGTTATAAAAAAGTCATTGAGCTAATATCTTATAGAGAAAGCCATGATGTCAGATTTGATCCCCTAACTGCTCTTATAATTGGCATTCATTGGAGCCCTTGCACAAGCCAGGGCGACAGACCTCCTTTGTTTTATTTAGAATGTTGTAAAAACAATTGAACTGGCAGCTGATTGCAGAGTTCTGTTCAGGAAGCAATTTTGGAAGACTGTGGGCTATGCAGTTGTCTGAATTGCCCAGGTTGTAAAAGTTAAACGTAAAGAGAGATGAATTTTCAGCATATGGCTCTGTGCTGGCAATTACATGCATTAGTGGCTCGGCTAGTGCGTTGTGTCTGCTTTATAAATGTTTATATTGCAGCTTTCTACTAATAGATATTGATGGCAGGCATAAAGCACAGTGGATGGCAGTCATCATTACTGATGGCCCAGTAAAAATCCAGCTACATCTGTTTGGGAGCACATCCAGCCCTAACCCCTGCTCATGGAAACATCAGACATTCCGTTGCTCCTAATTAATATTTTAGCCTAAGGTCGTTGTCGAATGGGATGTAAACGTTTAACTTTTTATAAGGAGCATGTTCAGGTTTTAGAACTCTTTAAACATAAGAAATAAAATGATGCTGATGCTTGTCTTATTCATTCTGAAATATTCCGGGATGTTTTCTGTTGGCCTGAGTAGATGTATAAACGAAACATGCAGAGTCCCTTTGTCTGTTCTGAAACTACCGAGAGCTCTGTGGTGAAAGGCAGCTTTGAAATGTCACATTGTTGTCAAGAAAAATTAATTCACTGACCACAGTCCATAAAAATGGGTGGGGAAAATGGTGCAGCTATGAACAGTTCTCTGAATCTGATGCCTCAAAAATGGGAAGAACGTGTTAAGTTGGAACTGGGCTACGATGGGTGTTTATAGACACCAAAATATTTAACTTTTGCCATATGGCTTCTCTCAAATTCTCCTTTGCACATCAGCTCTGAACAGCATGGTATTTGTGGAATGATCCATTCGAGTTGCAGATACAAAAATGAGCTTGTTTTCCAGCCTTTGCCAGTTAGAGACACTCTTTTGGAATTGTTTGCATTAATTGTTTTGTAGTTGTAACCATGAAGGTCTAATGTCACTTCAAAGAATAAATGGAGTATTCCTGGCGGTGTTCGTCCGGAAACCAAGGCATGATTAGCAAGTAATTAACTGTCACATTGTTATGTCTTTGCATGACTTCACCAGCTGGATCTCTGAAATCCTGATTTTTTACAGTGGCGCAAAAGATGAAGGGCTTCTCTGGGGTGTTGAGTTCAGGTGGCAGAGGACAAATTCCTGTGACAAGTGTGAAAAATGACCTGTGCACCCTGTCCCAGGTGTGTAGGGCAAGGGCTGCTGAGTTTTTTTGTGCCCAGAGTGCTGTGGTGAACAAGTTGCTTTTTGCACTGGAAAGCATTTAGTTTCACACACCTCTGTGGATGCCAATACGTCTTTTTTCAATGTGGAACCTCTTCAGGCCACTGAAAATTGTCCTTTTGGTTTTTTATTTCTCCACATTTGATAACTTTGGAGGAAATGCCTCCGCTTATTAAAACTTACGTTTTAATCTGTAATATTTGGGGAAATGGATTCTTGCATTTAATGAGATGATTCAACACATTGTGCTGATGGTGGACACACACAATGCCTCTGTACTAAACTCGTTTGAATTGCCCAATGCAGGCATTTAAGTGATTTGTAAGAAGAGCTCATAGCAGCCTGTTAAATTTTTGGGAGAGTTGTAGTGGATTTGTGTCCCCGAGAGCATGTATCTCACCAAAATTCAACACTCAGGAACGAATTTGCCCTTGGCACTGGCAAATTTCTCCCCTGGAGGTTTAAATGCTAAGGATCAACTGTACCTCAAATCATCTCCTGGTTCCTGTTTGATTGAGTATTAGGCTAGATAAATCTGATGT
This sequence comes from Pyrocephalus nanus, assembly GCA_038380795.1. NCBI lineage: Eukaryota > Metazoa > Chordata > Aves > Passeriformes > Tyrannidae > Pyrocephalus > Pyrocephalus nanus. Next base: position 38,377,932 of record CM076267.1, read on the forward strand.
CCAAAGTGTTAGTAATATATGCAAGTATGGAATGAAGATTTAAAAGTCATTTAATGAGTTACAAAGAGTTGGGTTCAATGATTGTGGTTGCTGAACTTTTTGACAGATACCTCTGAGGTGAGATGCAGGACACTTGGAGAGGAGGGAACAGTTAGATCAGGTTCAGTAATGCCCCTTTTCTGGGTTTACTGTATATCCATATTTGATCACATAAATGTGCTTACTAACACTAACAGCTAATCCCCTATATTGGTGACCTGATGTAAATAGAGTTAATTCATATTTGTTGTTGGATCAGAAATCTTACAGGAGATTTTATTGTGCTGTTTACACAGGAGACAGTCTGTAAACACTTCATATCCTTTTGCCATCTGAATGCTTCTGTTGTCACTTCAGGGCTTATGAGCCCATAATAATTTTGGAACAGTGGAAGCTTTTCTTTATCCTAGACCAGTATGCTTAAGATCTTTCTAACCAGCACTTATCATACATGTCAACTTTTATTACTGAATCACCATTCCTCAGTAGGCCTTTTCTTCTTGAATATTCTTTATCTCGCTTTCACAGGCTGCTTATTTCATCTGCTGCTTTACTTTTATTTCAGTGCCCAGCTGCGTTAGATCTCAGAATGTACAGATGTGATTCTGTCAGTGCTTTGGATGATATGTCCGTTCAGAGGGAGGTTGTCATCAGGGCTTTGAGGGAGAACAGAAATCCGGCCCTTTTACTGTGTCAGATTCTTGGGGAAGTGCTTAAGTTACACTTTTGAACTTGCTGCACTCGTTCAGTGTGTTCCATTTTCACTTTGAACACATTTTGAAATTAGGGGTGCTCTGTGGTTAAGATTTGCTGTATGATTTGGGTCACTGGTTTAAATTAGACTGTGATAAGGGGGAGCTGGGGAGGGGAAAACCCCTTTTACAACTTGACAAGCAGTTTGTGTGCTGAAGGATACACAAGTAGCTAAGAATGGATTTGTCCCTGATGGAGACATAGCAAGAGTTAGCCCCAAAATAAAGTACCATGATATTTTTGTTTCTTTCAATGACTTGTTTACAACCCCCTTGAATTATTTTCTCTCAAGAGGAAGAGGAATTGAATCTGTGTTGGTTTTTTTTTTTTTTTTTTCCTAATGATATGATTGCATTTCTGATACCAGGCTCGTGGTTAAATAAAGGAGTGTGGGGTGGGAGGACCCACCTGTCCATGTCCTCTGTCTTGAGCAGTATTGAACACATGGGCTGTGCTCTCAGAGTGTGAGTGGAAAGCTGCACTCTGTAACAAATGGTGGTGCTCTGGCACCTGTAAAGCCTCACAGCTGATGCTGAAATCTCTTGATTAAAATATTTCTGAGAAATAAAACAAATATTGCTAGATGGTCTGATATTGTGCCACAAACTGTGAGCTCTGACCTCTTCGTTTAGTGGAAATCTTGTGTAAACAGGATTTGACGGGGTTGCACAAGTTCTTCTGGGTTTATTTGGGGTTTCAGTGGGACTTTTTGCTTTTTTTTTTTTTTTTAAAGATAAAGCTAATTCTTGACTAAAAAGAGAGAGTGTTTCACGACAATGCTCGGGATGCCTGCAGCTCTCACGCTGCTGTTCTGTAGCCTCAGATGAAGTTGGTCTCTTGCAGAAACTGGGAGACAGGAGGAAGAACTCAGAAACTTGAGTTCTGCATGATGAGCAGTACATTGAAAGTCTTCTGGACTTCGGATCAGGCTCCTAAAGATACATTTCAACTGAGGTTTTTTGGTGACAGAGAAATATAAATGGGCCCTTTCTGCCTGTGCTTGTTGCATGGGACAGTCAGTCTTTGTGTAAGAGAGACTGGAGGAGCTTCTCTTATTTATCTTTTTTCTCCCTTTTGACTTTCTGAGTAAGAATAAAGCCTCAAATTTTAGTGTTTGCACTGTGGAAATTGTTAGATATGTTTAGTTACAGTAAGCACTCTTCCAGTGTCTTGTTTATTGGGAAAGAAGAGAGGGAACGAATAGAAAAACTGTTGTTTATGTCCATATTTCCTGATTGCTCTCACTAGCATGCCAAATATGTAATGAAGAACTGCCTTGTGAATTGTTTATTTATTTATTTTTCTAGTGCTAGGCTAATATACTATATATATAATATAATAAGGTAATAAGTGGCATTAATCTGGAGCTTTGTCTTGGCATCATTGACCTCACCTGTGGGATTAATGCAAGATTTTGTTCCCCATTTCCTTTCTGCCTTTAGTATTAATTTGTACAGTAATACTGGATGCTTATTATGTTGAAATTGGAAAGGAAAGAATCTGTAACTCAAGGGTATAAAAAGGCAAACATTCTCACTTTTCGTTCTTATTTTTAAAAAGTGCTGCTTGCATTTACCTAAGGCGAGAAGAAAAAAGAGTGCAGCCTGTACAGAATTAAAAAGCCAGTGATTTTTCCTTTCCTTTCTGCAGATCCAGATGTTCTTACCAGGGCAGAAGCTTTCACTGTGTCAGATTTATCTTTGCATGAGTTATGTTCATACTTTGGGATACCTTGCTGTGCTAGAGCATCCTTAAGGCCAGGGTGGTGTACGTCAAGGAATGAGATCCCTTGATGATTTTTTGCATTGTACAAAGCTCTGGAGTAGGCAATAACCCTTAACACAATGAGCATGAGTGTTGATACACCTGTTTAATCTTCTTCCTTTAGGTTTAGAGATCATTTAGCTTACTTTTCACAAAGGAAAACCACAAATTACTACCCAGTGGGCTGAAGTCGTTAGCCTCAATTAGAGTAAAATAAAAATGCAGAATAAATGGAGGAAGAGCAGGACTGACTTAGCATTGTATTTTCTGCTGTGGCCACATTACTGTGCTACAAGGCTTCATTCAGTAGACCTGACAGACAACTGAAGATTTGAATTGTTAAAGAATAAATTCTCAATTTTAATCTCTTTTGGAAAAACCAAAAACAAACCACAAATCTTTGGAACCAAGGTAGTAATCAGACTGAAACAGCGTAGATTAGCCCCACTGAAGTGGAATTTAATTATTTGGAAGCAATTAAATTAAGACAGAGCAAGTCTGCTTAGCTCAGGGGGAGGGTTGAGAATAGGGTTTTGTGTCAAAAATTTTAATGCCTTCTCTGTGCTTTTGTACAACTCTATAATTTAAGAGAACTTTCCTTTGGCAATTTGCCATGAATTCAAAGACAACTAGTTTTCTATCGCGGGGGGGGTGTGGGGTGGGGTGGGGTGGTGTTCCCCCGAGATGAGACCCTCGCTGGCACACTTTGTTAGGAGACCCCAAAATGGCCTTTTATTAAAACAAGACATCAGTTTATATACAGGGGAATATGGAAGGATCGGGAACAAAGGTGGGATTCTTGCTAGGAACATCAAATCCTGAGGGTCAGTGATAAGGGAAATGGAGGGATTGGCCGCAGGGAATATGTCCAGCCATAGAGGGGGAAGGGAGAGTTTGGGGAGGAAAGGAAGGAGTGGTCTGGGGTACAGACAGGGGAGTTCTACAGAAGTTTATAAGGCTGTGCCTTATAGCCAGGTCCCAGGCAACCCCTGCAGCTGCAGTTGGTTAAAGAGCTTCCAGATAAACTTCTTCCTCTGAAACTTCTTCACAGCCCTTCTGCATCTCTCTCCATTCTCTGTAGGCTTCTGTTGGCCCACCTCCGACAGTTTTCTGTAACTTCAATAGTTTTTTTGGCAGGAAAAAAGCCCTCCAAACTGGTTGGATTGAACTTTGGTTCCTAAGTTGACAACAGCCAAGCAGATAAAATGACATCCCCTCCTTTATTAAGTTGGAGATTTCTAGCCCTCTTCTTCCCCTCATCTAGTTCGCTGCTCTTTACTCCCTAGAATTTGCCAGTACTGCTGCACAGTTACCAGGGAAGAAGTTTGGGACTCAGGAAGGAATTAACTCACTTGCCCCACTCTGATTTGAGCCCCAGATATCCACCTGTCCTGGTGGAGTGGAAAGCACTCTGTGGCCTCTGATCAATCTGTCAGGGATTAAAGGAGGGAAGACACAACCCCACTAGTGGAGCACACAAGCATCAGGAGGGCACTTGGCAAGGAGGTCCACTTTGTGTTCAAGCTGCTAAACGTTTGTGTTCTAAGAAAGGATGGGGATAAAGGAACTAAAGACTCAGTGGTCTGGTACTACCACCCCTTGTGCAGTGAAAATGAGAGGACAGCGTTGGTCAAAAAGTTGTTGCAGACAAGCTGAAGAAGTTTGGGATCAAATCAGGAGGCTTTGGTGAGAAAGGGCCAGTCCAATGCTGACCATTTGCCCTGGCTGCAGCTTTTTTTTTGGTGGTATTTGTACCCTCTGCTTGGGGAAAGGTTCTCTCAGAGCAGCCACATGTGAGTTCTTCAGTGCCTCGAGCCCCTCCTGTGCGTGTAAGTAAAATCTTGGTGGTGTTGCTGCTGGAGGTGTGGGGCTGGGGGACAGTGGGATTTGTCAGGCAGGAGGGGAGGCTGTGTTAGGGCTGTGCTGGGATGTCCAACAGCTGATTCCTTGTCCACTGCCTGGCTTTCAGATAAGAAACTGGATGTCGAAAACACCTTGTTTTGGGCATGAGGGGGATTAAGTGTGGCCCCTTCTTCCCTCAAAAAAACCCCAAACCACAGTGCTGCTGCAGTTGCTTTTGGCTATTTGATTGTGAAGTATAGTATGTTGTATTTTTAGTGGCAGCTTTAGGTTTCAAAGCATGTTGTTGTGTCAAGGCCTCAAGAATCCTTTGAATGTGTGGGACTTCCCTGTTTTCTGCTGGCACAGTAGGTTTGAATTTGGCAGTAAAGAGTAATGTCTGTGGAATGTGGTTTGGGCATATTTTTTTTTTTTTAAAGGAGGAACACAAGTTCAGATTTGTGTTTCCAGTGATGGACCACTTTTAAAAATTCTTTGATTTGTGGATAATATTTTCAAATTTCTCTTGATGGGTTTTCACGAAGCAGGTTAATGGTGTGTGTCTCTCAGACAGGCAGATTGTAGCAAATGGGCCCAAAGAGATCTAGTCATCCTTAACTTACTGTGAAACCCTTTGCATGCTGGTGGCTGCAAGAAGTAAGCTGGAATTTAAAGGGAAAGAGAGAAGGACAGAGCCCAGCTGGCTGTGTTTGTCCTCAGAGGGTGACCCCACTGTTTGGCACACAGACCACACACAGGGAAGTCAGTGGTGACTGTAATCTTCCTCTTACATGTCTAGTTAGAAAAAGTAATAAAGGCTATTCCAAACGCTTCGTGTCCTGGGCTGGATTTGAACAATGACCTGATAATCCTGACCTCTCTCCCTTTTCTCCGTTATCCTTGGAGGGGAAGGCGCTGTTGCCCTTGGGATGCAGTAAATCGTGCCGTGTTTCTGGTGTGAACTGTGCTCGTAGGACACGGTGGGGGAAGGGTTAAAACCTGACAGACCCTTTTGCAGGGTCTTCAGGGCGATAATGGGTAAGGCAAAGGCCACATTTGGAGGTGTTTTGGTTTTGTTTTACAGTTGCAAATAAGTCTGTTCTGCAATTGTGCTGTGAAGGAAAGAGCGGATGTTTTGATTTGAAAGGGAATCTTATTTACGATTCTGGAGTATAAACAAACAGTGGGGAGGAAGCCTTATTGGAAAGCAAAACAGCCTCACTGGACCATCTTCTGGGACAACAAGTAATAACCCCTGTGGTGTTTTGTATCAGAGACAAGTATGTATACGTGTATTTTTAGAAGGGCTTCCGAAAGGGCACCCTGCTGCGTGTGGGTTTGTTTATGGTTCTGTTACTCTAAACACGGCATATTCCCAGCTCGGCTCCCCCTCCTGTTTTAAGTTCACAGCCTGCCTTTATTTGCCCCTGGTGAACCTGTGGCTGGTGCAGCGAGCAGGAGGCTGCCAAGTGATAGAGCTGTCTTTCCGCCTAGCTTTCCTTATAAGTGGCATCAAGCGCTAATTGGCTTTCGTTCCACACTTCAGAAGGAGCAGAGTGATACAGAGCTGGGGTTTGCTTTTCCCCAGGGTGGTGTGGGTGTGACTGATGGCACAGAGCCAGAAGAATTTGGCAAAGTAGCCGACTGGAAAGGGAATAATCTCTTTTTTTTTTTTTTTTTTTTTTTTTTTTTTTTTTTTTTTTTTTTTTTTCCCGGATGATGGATGGCACTTATAAGGCAGCTGAGCTTGAAAGACATTTGTCATGCTAAGGCTCTGCAATGTGCAGGTCAGCCATTGAGAAAGTGCAAACTTTCGAAGTGTGAGCTAATAGCTTGGCAGGTTATGTCTGACAAGCGGTGAGTGATTTGATTTTAGTTCCTGGGGGTGCATGAGGGATTTTGGTGGAGTTGTGTTTTTTTTTTTTTTTTTTCTTTGTGAATTGCAACATTAGTAGTTCTAATATTTTCCTACCAAGACACGATGATCTAAATTCAGAAATACCTTAAAGAATAGTCAGTTAATAAGGGAATATATTTTTATCCCCAAATATAGTAAAATTCTCTAATAGCTAAAAAATGATTCTTTTGAACTGCTGCACGTGCTGTTAAGAATATAGGATAAAAAACCATATTTCAGCTTATCAGTACAGTTGAGCAGGTGTTAAAATACTGGCCTCTCATCTTTCCTGTGGGGCACATTGACAGAGCTACCTAAATCAGAGCATCTTTGTGTGCTGCTTTCAGAGAAGGGGACATGAAGCAGTGGTAGTGAGATTTGACAGGAAAATCTGTAGGGGAGTGAAGGTACATTCGTATATAGGATAACAGCTGGAAAAGACAGTTGTCTGATCTGGCATCCAGCACTCAAAGCTCTTGGAGAGTTGATATTGTCATATTTACTATTGATTTCGTAAAGGAAGAATGCTGGCTGGAACACACTGCTGGAGGAAAGGCTTCCTGGTAAACATCCAAAGAGTGAGTTTATCCCCAAGAGTTTCAGAGCTGCTTCTCGAACAGATCTGAACTCAGAACAGGTGCCTTTATTTGAAGCTGAAGTTTGAGAAGATGGATGGCAAAATTTTTATATGGAATATGCAATAAATGATAAACTATCTATATAAGCAAGGAGGTCCTAAACCATTAAAAAATGTGGATTTTTTTTTTTTTTGTACTACTAGGAAATAAACCTGTGAGATTCAGATCACTTGCCACATGTTGGCCACTGCTCCATGAACACAGGCAGTTCTAACCTTTCCAATGCTTTTAGGTACTCTACTTAGTTCTGTTTAAAGAGTTAGGTCTTGAGAACTGCTCTCCCCACAACAAAGTAATGTATTATTCAAAACATACAGACTGCAGGAATTCGTGAGATGGTAATCTATATGCAGCAGCATCTTGGTAATCAGTACTTTTAGAGTGTCTGAAACTCCCTGTGCTTGCCAATTGTCATCTGTGCTGCTTGATTTGACTTGTTAATCGCAAAGCTGGAGTTGAGCTTTACAAGGATGTATTGACACATTAATTATGAATGCAATTTTTTCATCTTTATTCTCATAAAATTTTAATATTCAACACTTTAAAGAAAGTATTTGTCAGGACACAGAACCTGTTTGTAGCTTGATACACATGTTCACTTTATGCAGTTTTCTTAGGAATGTTTCAGATAAGCAGAGGGTTTAATAAAGCGTTCAGGTGAAGTAGGAACCTTATTTAGACTTCCATCCCAGCCGGGAAGATACTTTGCTCATTGTAGAATGAACTCCTCTTACAGTTTCAATTCAATGTAAACTGATTGTGGTGCTCAACTAATTAAAACATCAGTACAGGGTGAGAACCTGCTTCAAATTCCTCATTCTGCTTTACAGAGTGAAGTGGAGAGTTTAGGAGTGAAGCACTTCTGTGGTCCGAGGAAGTAGTTATTTTTCTAGATCTTAATCTGAATTTGCAAATGCACTCCTGCTTATCTTCTTAGGAGGACAGCTAAAAATAAATGTTACAAGTTGTTTGTGTCCCATTGTAATTGTGGTCCTATAAAATACCGTGACAAGACTGGGGTGTTTGTGTACAGAAGGAATTTTTTCTTCTCCTCAAATATTGATGATCACCAACCTTTGGAGAACAGTGGCTTATATCACTAATCCTCAAGGGGCCAGTTTACACAGTGCCAGATACAGAGTAAGGTGTTGTCTGCATAGTTACTCAAAACATCCAGTTAGTGATTGAATATCCTGGTGTGATTCAATTGAAATAATGTGTCCCCACATTAATTGAAATCGATGTGAATAAACTGTGTCCCCCCAAATCAGGGAGCTGGCAACCTTATGTATTGGGCCCTTGGTTGTTAACCAAGGATTATGTTGATTATATGGATGCATTAGAAATTAAAAAGTAATAAAAAGTGATTTTTATTGGAGAGATCATAAAGATAATGCAGGTTATTGTGATGGATCTGGTGTGCCTGAGGTTATCAGTTCTGGAATTTACAGTTTATGGGATATAAATTGTGGAACAGACTGTAGATTGCTTACAATATGGATGTTACTTTCTTCAGACTGTAGAAATAGTGACTATATTCCTGTTGTATCTGCAAAATATTGTGTTCTGTCTTAAAATTTAAAAAATAGAAATCTGAAATGTTCAGAGTGATGTTTACCTAAAATTTATTCACTTTGTTCAGGGTGACTTGTGAAAGAAAGACATAGTCATACCACTTAATTTTTAGGCAAGAGCTAGAGCAACAGATGGCCGATGGTACATGATGTAATTCCTGCTTGATTGAAGTTTGCAATATTCATTAGGATTTCTCTCTGATTTTTTTAGAGAGGTAACAAACCCAGTGCACGGAGAGAGAAATATGGAACATTTTTACTGCGTTTTCATAATTACACCCTTTGGTATATTGATGCTTCAGACTTTGGCTGCCTTTGTGCTTATATTGTGATACGAGTTTTTATCAGGCAGTTAAGGCAAACCTTTATTACTTGGTGAAGCAACAGAGTGGCACAACACATGCAGTTCCCTACCTATAGTGCACATGTGGCATTGCCATGCCATCACTCAGTGTACTTTGCTTTATTCATATTTCCTTATTTTTATAAATTCAGAGGATTCTGGCTACCAACTTCTGCTGAGCAGCGACTTGACCAAAAATTAGCCAAGGGTTATGAAAATAACGGTTTCATTTTGCTTCTGTTTGTACCTGCTGCTTCCTACAGATGTTTCGTGTTGTTTCAGATGTTAGATCTGACTCAAGAAGCATTGGAAATTATTTGGAAATAACCCTTATTTTTCTTCTGTGGTGTCTCAGTGTGGCTGGCATTTTTCCTGGACTGACTGTGTGTGCCTGCATTCTGAATCTGACAGTTCTAAGCTAGTTTTTCTGGACAGTTCTACAAGTTTTTGTTCTTTTTATGGTAAAGTGCATGTGGAAAAAACATACTGACATGTAGCAGAAGAGGCTGAGGGAGCCTTATTCAGACTTTTTCTTAACAGGAAATCCCTTTCATATCTACCTCTCTGGGAAAAAGTTAACTTCCAACAGGGTTCAAATGTATCCCAGGTGGAAAAGGGCAGACTTGTGCAAAACAAGATTGCAGGAGGTGGTGCCATTGCACAACATGGACCCTCATCACCAAATCACAGTGATGCCTGAAAGCATTTTGGGAAGGAAGGAGGGGAAAAAAAAAAAAGGTAGCTCATTTTGTTTTGTTTCCAAGTGCATGAAGAAAGAATCAGGAGAAGCTGTAAAGTTATATCTGTCTTCTAAAAAGTCATTCTAATTTGCTATCTATGTAAGTTGCTATCTATGTTTTATGACTGACATACTGGGTGTGTTTTGGCCACACCTAGGAGAGACACACCACTTAGTGCTTTATCTCTGCTGCTTATCATAGATGTCTCCTCATGAAATAGCAGGAATAACAGCAGGAACATGAACAAATCTGTTTATTTTACTGATCTTAGCGGAGTAATTGCTGCATAAGCGTTGTTCGAACCGTACTAGTTAAGGTGACTTAAATTTGGCACCTGAGTCTCCTAAACCTCTTGCCTTCCCTTTCAGAGTTAAAATTTTGATGGGCTGCTGGAGATATTCGACCTTCCTGGAAATAAAAGTTGAGATTTGCTTTTTATTCTTGCAAAGAGAGGACAGAATTCTAAGTTCAAGAGTACCTTATCACGCAAATTTGGCTTGACAGGGATTGTCAGGGACTTAAGAGCCCAAAAAGGGCTTGCCCAATGTGCACTTAGAAACCCCTGTGCTGCTGTATTGGGAAATACTGCTATTAGAGGCAATTAAAAGGACACAGGGAAAACAGTTCCTTGCTTTCTCAAGGCTGTGCACTCAGCATCATAAAAGAACTCCATGCATTATGAAACCTGAAATTCCAGGATTGGTATTAAGAAAAAAAAAAAAAAAAAGAAGGAAAGAAAAGATAGGCTGTTATTCCAGTTTGTCATCTCTTATGGAATTTCTTTACAGGTTAAATGTTTAGGCAAAAGGTCTGCTTGTGTGGTTAGACTTACCCAGGGGTAAATTGGAGCTGAAAATCTACGGGGTGTTGATACAAAGTGTAACATCTCAATGTGAAGCAAAGTTTCTTTAAAGAGCCCTGCATCAGCAATTATTTAGGCTCATCAGTTATTCTTCCCCTTGATGTCCACTAAGACTTGAATAACAACCACGGGGCTACTCTTCTGAGATTTTCACAATCTGAGAAAGACTGTTCTTCCAAACTTATCTCTCTTTATCTCTCACCAGACTGTTCTGGAAAAGACCAGGGTGTAGCAGGAGGAGAGGTGAAGCAATGGAGCACTGCTCCAGGTTTAATGCACTTCCATAATTCTCTAGAACTGACTGTATCCTTGCTGAGAAAGGCAAGCAGCAGCCTGAAGGTTACAGTCACAGGGTGTTTGTTTTCATTTTGGTAAGAGATAACGTGGGTCTTCTGTGATTTGCTTGAATGAAGTTTAACAAGGTCTGGTACCATCAAGGTGAAATGAATCCCGGCAGCTGCTTCCGCGAGGGAATTTTTATTTGAAGCCTCCTAGGTGGCCTGTGTTTCATGCTGTTTAGTTGCAAGATCTTTGTGTTCTGCCAAAAAAACAAATTAAGAAAGGAAGAACATATTCTAAAATATTCCTCTTGTTTTCTGACCAGAGAAGTGGTAGTGGTTTTGTGGTATTGTGGAATGGCAGCTTTTTTCAATTAATATTTTTTGCTAAGCAGGTACTACAGCCACTTTCTTTCTGACAGTATATTATGTCATATTTGACAACATTGGAAGCCAAGGAATTAGAATTATACTTAATGCACGGCTTGTTTCACTCAAAACACAGTTTCTGATTCTGTCAGCCTCATGTAAGAGGTGTGAAATTCATCAGGTGAGCAACAGCAGATGGTTGTACCCTGTCTATGCTGGTATTCAGAAGATACCTGTTCCTGCTCCAGAAGTCTCAGCTAGATCAGCTACTTCTTAAATTATGTTTGTGTGAGCAGTCATTTTGTTTAGTGTCCTCCAGATGCTCCTGGGACTTCCTCAGGCCCATGTGAGGGAGATATTCTGATGTGTCTGGTTATATTGGTGTTCATCTGAGTCACAGTTTTGAGGTCATACCAGTCACTGATGTCTGTAATAATGGATAAAGTTGTTGAGAAACTGTGACTGTAGAGAGAAGATCCATAAAAATGAGCAGAAGATTGGCAATTAGAGACTTAATGCTTTTCAGAAAGAGAGAAATTAGAAAAGCCTTTGCTATATTGGAAAGCAGCAGGTAGTAATGCTTGTGTTCATTTGGAGGAAGACACATAACAAGAATCAATCACAAAAACAGATGCTGAATAACTGACTTTGGAGGCGAGGCATATGTTTTTGACAGTGAAGATGATTCATCTTTTGAACAGACTACCTTTTGGGAAAAACATTTTAGCCACCTTTGAAGTGTTTAAATTGAAAATATAAATTTTTACTTGAGCCTTTCAGAGGTGTAAATCCTTCCTAGCTGAAATTTAATGGCCTGTGACAGGTGCAGCAGGTAATTTTGGTCCTTAGATTTAGAAATGCTCTTGTTTCCTAGTTTAGCATTATGATGTTTTTTTGGCTACTTCATATGGAAAAATCTCCTTTGCTTACTGGCTTTTTGCTAAAATGTGATGTGATCTTAGGGTGCAGAGATAAGCTCCCAAAACACTTTTTATAACTGGTCACCTATTGGCATTGTGGAAGTTTCTCCCATCCTGGCAAATGTCTTTAATAGGTGGCTTCTCTTTGGTTTGTGCTTCTGGCTTTTCTTATTTATGTTCAAAACTCAGTAGCTTCCTGTTGCAGTAGTTTAGAAAAGAGCCATTTCTTAGGATTGGCACAGATAGAGATTCAGTTTATCCTTTTTCTTGCCGTACTAAGCCATATGACACGATAGGTTTGGTCTTTAACTTATTGATATTTTAACTTTATTAAAATATGGTTTCAGGCAGTACCTGGAAAAGTTTTGGTGCCTTCACCAATGCACTGAGCACTCTAGCAGAGCACTCTGCAGCATTGTTCTCTGAGTGTTGCAGGCTCTTCTCATTCTTGTGAGGTTGAAAACACATCTATCTTTACTCAGGACCTGGGAAATTCAGGGGATGGAACACCTCACTCACCACTTCTTGCGTAGCATCCACTTCATTCCCCACCGGGGATTTTGTTGTAGTAAAGTGTTGATCTAAAAAGCTCTGAAATGATGTTTAAATTACTGTGGTTTAGCTTTAACAGCAGAAGTAACAAGGTGGCTATGGTGGCTGTGATCAGGGGCCTTTTTGGTTGCCTTTCCTTGAGGTAGAATGACCCCTGTGATAGTACCTTGAAAGATTGTTGGTTGTTTTTTTTTTTTTTTTCCATTTCATTTCTGCTGCATGCTTGCATTCCTTTTCTAGGAGTGTGTGCATCAGAGGTACCAATGGGAAGAAGGAAGGCAACTCCTTTCCTTTGGGGCTTTTGGAGAGGAGTGTCCAGAGACAGCTGACAGAAAAGGCTGCAGAAATTCCTGGCTCCCAGGAAGGGCCAGAAGGTGCAGTGAGGAGCAGAGAGAGCAAACAAAGCCCCAGGAATTCTGTCCTTCCTAAGAACTAGAAGTGTCTAAATTAGTTCACAGACTGACAAACCTACTGACTTGGCTCAAGCTGAGCCCAAAAGGAGGATTCATTGGCAGGGAAATAGATCTGTCTTTTGTTGGATGGGTTACACTGAGTTCTCTTTTCTCAGCTGATTTCTTATCGTAGATGCTTTGATAAAACTTTTGGTTTTAACAACCCCTGGATTGTTTTTGGCAGCTTGCTGTAGGACAAATTCACTGGTCCAAATAATTTCTAGGTCAGGCTAGCTTGGAGTTGTAGGAGAGCATCACACAGCAGGTAAGGAGGAGCAGTGAACTCTGAAGTATTGGATGACCTTGCCAACAAAAGCTGTAGTTGCTCTGGAATACACCCATGGCAGGAGCTAGAAGAAATTTTAGAACTCTTTGTGTGGAATCAGATTAATTTGTGCTGTCCTGTTTGTGTACCAGTTTCCCCCCCCCCCCCCCCCATTATTTATTGAAAGAAAGTGTAAGAATGAAGTAGCACACAGAGCTGTTTTCTTACTAACCTGTAGTCAAGGCCAGCTTGGGTCAAAGATCATTTCTTTTGTGCTTAAGGGAACTTAATGGATATTTTACCCCCATAGGTTTGTTCCAGCACCTTTCAAATACTTGAAAATTTGGAACATGCCTAAAAAAGCATCAGCTTTTATCAGTACTGGAGTGTTTGACTCAGCATATGGATTTAAATGAAATTCATTTCTTTAAAATGGACTTTTGAGCATATTTTGGTAATTTCCCAGCAGCCAGCTACCTGGTTTAAGAATTCATTAAAAATTCAGAAGTTTAGAATAGATGGTCCTAGCTGTATGTTATGTAGTGCTTACTTTGAAAAAAATTATTTCAAGCTGACTTTTTTTGGGTGTTCCTGTTAAATCAGTCGTGTGGAACAGGGAGAGAGGCTCTGAAGTTTTGCTGGTTACATGCACAGTTAAATGGCGTGGTGCTTCCATAGAAATGATGTAGGCTGATGTAGGAAGGCCTTTGAAGGAACTTCTCAAAAGGAAATTGAGCACAATAACGTAAATTGAGTGTAATTCCATTGGGTAGAAAATCTAGTGAATGGCTGAACTGTGAGAGAATAGAGGTATTGTAGTAGCTGTTCAGCTTTTAATTAAATATCAAAGCAGTAATATATTTTTTTTCCATTCCATGCACCATGAAAAACGAACAGTTGTACTTGATTTTGTAAAATATACACTATGTCTTTGTAGCAGAATGCAGGGGGAGGCATTCAGCATCTTACAGAATTGGCTTATGAATTTTGTGTTTTTTGTTTTTTTTTTTTAAATAAATATTTGCTAGAAATCATTTTGATACCTATCGGAGTCTAATATTTTATGTAAATGTAAGTGTAAACTGGAACTATCTGAATTCAGAGGATTTGCTGATATAAAGTTGAGAAGGTCATACTTACTTGACTTCTGGAATATTGGAAACTATTTGATTTATTTAGCTTGCTCTTTTTGGTAAATTCAGTTATCCTACAAATGAAGCTCCAAACATTTGTCTAGCACTCTAAAAAGGTGAAGTTTGTGCACTCCAGAAAAAAAAAAAAATGCAAAACTCAGATTTTTCCAGTTTGTACAGGGAGTTTTTTGCAAAAACAGAGGAGGAGGGAAATGGGCTTGCAGCATAGTTTTAGAATTTTTTTTTTTTTTAATATGTGAGCAGGGATATTTAATAGCCTTTGACAGCAAATACCAGAAAAAAAAGAAGGTTTGAATAGGAATTATAGCAAATGCCAAGGTGAGACATTGTGCTACTGTACAGGCATTGGGAAAGAAAAAAAAAATATTAAGAAGTGTTACTGGCACACCTGTCAGAGTGGCTGTAGCAGCCATGGGAAGGGAGGGGGGTTGGATAACACAGGCAGTAGGTGGAAGGAGCCAACTGAAAATCTCTTTGTCTTAAAAGGCTGTGCTGAAAGAGACAAATTCATGGATAATACAGAGGGTTTGCCTTCAGAACCTCACCATGCAGAGCTGTTTTCTGCTGTAATTCCAGCTTTTCCAGCCGTCGCTGCTTGATTTAACTGTCATCGTTTATGAGGATTGAATGTTCCTAGCAACAGCCCTGATATCTCCCTGTATTTTTATATGATCATAAAGTCAATGTTTCTCTCTGTAAATCTGCTCAGTTTTGTTTATGTTTTCATCCACAACGAATACACTGTTTTATTGTGATGATTGGTGGTGGTGGTATAGATTTAATACACAAAGGTGTCTTTGGGATTCTGCTCTGCTTGCAAGTCTGGTTTTACAAGAAAACCTATGTTGACACGTGGCTGTTAATTGGTAGAGCTGTGATAATTTTGTTCTACAGATGTAGCAAATGAAAGGCATTTTTCAAATGAAGATAACTTTTTTTTAGTGATTATCAACATGTATATGTCAGTCAGAGTTTTGTTAATAATAATTTTGTTAGTTAACAAGAAAAAATTATCTCTTGGACAGCAGTGCATTAGGGTGGGATTCAGACTGTATTTGGCTAGAGGGAAAAGCTCCTATCAGCTTCCCCCCATGACCCAACTACCTGTCATGGGGGCTTAAAAACCATGTTTTTTAATGATTTCAGATGCCACCCAGGGCATTTCTCACTTAGGGAAACCGATAACCTGCAGAGCCTTTGATATGAGCTGGCAAGAGGCTTTCCTGTCTCATTCCACTTGGCTGTGGTAAATGAGTGTTTTCTTTGTTCACTCCACAGTCTTGCTTAGGGCCAATACTCTGTGAGTACTGTAAGAAGTTGTAAGGGGCTTGGATATGGGTTTTTGTGCTTTTGAGTTTTAAAAGCTGCAGTTATTGTTTTGTTGTTGAAAGTAGCTGTGTGCAATGAGCAGTTTTGTTTAGCATTCCATATTGGTATCATTGATGTCTGGATATCAGCCCTTGTAGTTCTTGCAGTTCTGTCTCTGCAGGCCTAACCTCTTCCCTGCTGTGGGAAGTTTGACTTAGCAGGCAGTACAATAAGTAAAAACAAGTGCAGAATGAGATTCTGAAGTTTACTTGACCAAAGACTTCACTATTATAAAATGCTGATTCCATATTTTCCTCTTCTTTACTAAGTATCTCATATTCCTGGATTTTCCTGAGTGTACGTCTCTTAATGTTTTTCCAGTTGGGCTACATTTCTCTTGGCTTTGACTGTGTGGTCATTACTGTGCCTTAAGAGCAGGCCAGCTGCATTCTTTCAGCATTTTTGGTTTTAGTAGGCTGGGAGTCCAGGCCTCTGTGAAGAAAGATCTGTTTGCTGCTGGGCTGTGTGAATACTTGTGATCTCCTGGGGTGGGTTGACCTTGGCTGCACACCCAGTGCCCACCCAGCCACTCTGTCACTCCCCTTCCCAGCAGGACAGGGGAGAGAGTAAGGTGGGAAAAAAAACACTTGTGGGTTGGGATAAGGAAGTTTATTAAAGCAGAAACTGGGTGAAAGCTTGCATGTGTTATCAACACCCTTCTAGCTGCCACAATGCAAAGCACAGCCCTGGGAGGGCTACTGTGGGGAAATGAACTCCAGCTCAACCAGACCCAATGCTTTTCCTCATAATACATTTAAAAATGCTATCCATGTTTTTCCTCTCTGTGACAAGAACAAATTGTGGGTTTATACCTGGCAGTTTTAAAAAGTAGATGTTTGCTTTGTCCCACTGCAGGTTTAGGTTGCTTCTAATCTGAAATGGAAAAAAACCTCAGAGATTAGTGGTTTGGGGTTTTTTTTTAGTTTTGTTTGTTTGTTTTTGACTTTTGGTGGGTTTTTGTTTGTTTGTTTGTTATGGGTTGGTTTTTTGTTTGTTTGGGTTTTTTTTAAGAGAAGCACAATGGAACTGTCAAAATGCATCTGGCAGGTTTTTAGCACTTGATAGTATTTATGGCAAAGTAAATGGTTACAGGCCTGAACCTGTGTTTTAAGCAGACACGTGTAACATGCTTATAAGAAGGGGTGTCCTTTATCTCTTTTTGTTAGGTGTAAAGTGCTTAATCATAATTGACCAAATGAGAGGACACCTGATAGGTTTTTCGTCTCACTTGGAAAGGAGGGATTGATTCAAACCCTAACCTGTCAAGAAGCAGCTGATAGGCTGAAGTTATGATGTTATTAAAATAACTGCATGGGAGGCTGTGGAGTAGCAATGCAGGTTTTCAGTATATAATGTTTGTCCCTCTGTACAGACAGTACAATATTTGGGCATTTTTTTTTACAACAGAATTGTGTTTAGAGAGCATTTAGAAGTAACGTTCCTTTTGTTTATTGAAGTGTTTGCCAAGCATGACATCACCAGAACTCCACCACAGTTGTGTTTAACTGGAATAGTTAAACAAAAATGCTGTCCAAAGCCAGCAAGAGCAGAGCACAGAATGCAAGGTCCCATCCAGAACCTGGGCATTGCTGCATGTGAAGTGGTTTCAAACAGGGAGAGAGCAAGAGACCAGTTACTGACTGCAAAATGAGCTGTAGAATTAGGATGATGTTTCAGGGAGATAAATTTACCAAAGAATATGAACTGTAAGAAGTTTTTGATTTCTCTGAAGATAGTTTTCGTTAATTTTAGAAGAGCAAAAGATCAAGTGTGGAAGGAAGTTGTGTAGTGTGTACCTTGTCTTTTGTCCTGATTAACTTTGTGTGGGTCTTCTGGCTTCTAGGACAGGTGAGACTGAGTGCATTTACAGTGATAAATGACCTTGGCCCGTTCATCCACTGCATCTAAATTGTCACAAAGCCAAATACTTTGTTTAGTGGGATACAGAGATATCCACTGGGAACTTGAGTAAGATCAAGTATATTGCCTGTGCCTGACTGGAGTTGTCTCACTTCAGTGCAAGTGGGTTTTCTTACAACTATAGAGAATGTCTCTGCGAAAGGGGGTAGGAGAACGTCCTTTCTTAGAGGTAATTACTGTAACAGAGTTGAAGATAAGGAGGGAAGTTTTTCTCTAATGTAAGTGGAATCTGAAAGCAGCCTCTGAGACACAGATAAATATTATGGGATGCTTCTTATTTCACAGGAACTCATGGGAGTTGCTGACTCCAGTAGTGAGACCTTGGGGAAGAATGATGACGTATGACATCTAGTAAACCTCTCTTTTTGTGTGTCTGAATATCTGGGTTCAGATTAACCACAAGATCCTTACTTGAATGTATACATTGTTAAAAGAAGGTTATATGGGGTTGTTTCTTGTATGTAACCTCTAGAACTGACTTTGAGGGAAACCTGTTTGTCGGAGACCTTTTAATTTAATCCTATTAACAGCTTTGGCTCGGGCATAATTTCTGAGCTTCTTATCTAAACGTGTTTTATCAATCTAATATATTTTTTTCATTGTGACTTAGGCTTATCCTTGCTTTATGTAATGTGATTTGCAAAACAAAGTTGGAATATATCTGGCTTTAGGTCACTGGTTACAGCTTTTGTGGTGGAATGTGTTTGGCTAATAAAAATCTGCCAGAGCTTTTAAAAACCCAGAAGAAAATTGAACTTATCCACTTTAAGGATATTACACTTCTTATAAAGCTCTATCTGATGATATGATTGAGAAACTTATCTAGAATACTTTTTAACAGGTAATTGCCTTATTTGCTCCTTTCTACAGGAGCTTTTCCATTGTGTTAGTATCTATGCAATATCTCTATTGCAGTTTAAAATTTGCATTGAAGCACAAATTATCTCCTTATAGTATTTTAGTACTGGATAATTAATTGCAGGTTTGTAGTTTGGCGGGCTTGGTTTTTTTGTATTGCCTCCCTCACATCCTCCTTGATACAGTCAACTGATTGACATTTAAAGCATATGTGAATTGAAATTCTGATTGCCAGGCTGTAGATAACCATCTCTACCACCTCACCTCATGGAAACCAATGCTGAAGTGTTTCTCAGTTTAAACAGTAGATGTCTATATAGTTTTCCATGTAATTGTTATTCATCACCTGTGTCTAATGGCAGTTGGCTTGGTTTTTTTTTAAAAAAAGAGAATGTCTGTATGGCCAGGGCAATTTTAAAGTTCCCATGGATGCTAAAAATGTTGTAACTGCAGTACTCTGTGCACTGTGCTGTGAAAGTTGGGGTGTTGCATCTTTTCTTTCCTGGAATATTCCTGAGAAGCAGGATGAATAATCCAGGGTGAAGCTGGGTGGTGCTTCTGTAGTCTTAATATGTCTTGCACTGACCAAGACAATCTTCCATAAGAATGGGATAAAGTCCCCTTTGTGATGTTTTTGTGGCACTGGCATAACCAGGGGACTTTCAGTGAAGTACAGGATCCTCATTCTCAGCAATTGTGGTTCCTGTCATGCTTTTAGTTGGTCAGTCCATGCCTGTAATTAAGGAGCAGGTGGATACAGCCAAGTGCATGTGATACTCCTGTGTCCAACATGTGAAGTGTAGCCAAGAACAGAGTAGCTGAGAATCTTTAAAACCCATGATCACTGTAGAGAAATACTATTATATTTTTCCAGAGTAATGCATTATTTACAAGATACCTGAGGCTTTTCCCCCCTGTTTTCTTGAGATTCACTTGATTTGTTATTCCACTTAGTTGCTTGGCTTTTCCACAGCGCCCCCCCCCCCCCCCCCATCAATTTGGTGTTATGACACAGTCATATTATAGAATAATATAGTAGAGGTTGAGAAATTAGATGCTGGCCAGTGTGCCCTGATCCACAGGAGCAGTTAAAAACTGTGGGAGGAGGGTCCTATGTAATAGTAGTGAAATAGTACAGCTTTGGATGAATTTTGGGATGTTTTTTTTGCCTTCAGACAGATCCACTAATGTTAGTCTTCCATGCTGGCAACTGCTGTTGTCTCAGCCTGTCCATCCTGATTTGATTGTTGGTTGGTTGCTTGAAAGCCTTGATTAGAACTGATGTGCTGCAGGGTGTCTGGAGCATCTGTGTATATTCTGAAGGTGTCACTCTATCTGACACAGGAATCCTGGAGGCTGAAATCACTTTCTTAGCTTTTCCTTACGTGGCACTCTGTGTTTTAGGTGTAGTGACTGTAACTCCCTTTTTTAGTAACCAGATGAACCCTTGATACATATTCATGTGCAGATGGCAGGGGCAAATCTCTGAACCCTGCCAATCCTTAGCAGTTGGATGAGTGTCAACCTGCAGAATTCTCCAGCTTTAATGAGGCATATTTGTTCAACAGTCACAAATGTTACTGAGGGTAGACATCACTTTTAGTCATGGGTGAATTTTGATAACAGCAAATGTGTTCTAAGATATACGTTTTGCCTTTGGAATAATGCCTGTACTGAGGGCATTTTCTGATATGAAGTCATGTCGCTATCAGCTGCTCCAGATGTGATTGTGTATCCATACTTGTTGACTATCAACATTATGATAAGATATATCTGTTAGTTAGGACTGAGTGATGTGTGATTTCAAGCTCTTAATATGTTTTTATTTGCTATTCGAAAAACTTCAAATTACTTGTGTTGTCTTCCAAATAAATCCATGATTAAAGAGTTAAACTAATTTGTGTTTTGATGTTCAATGCATTTACTTACTACATTCTGTCTGGGTGTGGAGGAAGTGTAATTAATTACTGGGATGTAATAGTGCCGTTTAGAAAATTCCTTAGGCTACAATATTTGTGTGGGAAATTTTATTTTCCAGGCATAACAGCTCTGTTTCATTTCCATACCCATTTGTGGAAAGATTAGATAATAGCAAATCATGTTTCAAAGGCTGGGATGCTCAAGTTATTCTATTTTATGCAGCTGTGGGCTGCGTGGATGTAGCCAAGCTGTCATCTGCAACCTGGTGTTTCTTAAATAATTTCTTATAAATCATAGGCGTAATCAAACTTTTACCACCAGATAAAAAACAATGCTTTTCTTTAAAAATGGCCCCAAATGAGTAACTTGTCAGAATGTTGAAATCAAAATTGCCATCCAAACAGGAGGAAAAAAAATATGTGCTTCTACAAATCATCTTGAGTCAAACAGGCAGCAGGCTTGGTTTGGGTTGTGTTCTTATGGAGCTACAAAATTTAGAGGACCTACATTGAAAAATCAGTGTGTCCACTTTGGTAAATACAGGGATGTGATTACTCCTCTGGGGGAGAAGAGCAGTTGTCATTCAGTTCCCCAGATCATCTCAAGTTGCAAATGATGAAACAGTTGTACGTCTGAGAACAAAGTTTAGTGCCTACTGAAAAGTTCAGGCTTAATCTGTATGGCCCCTTGGAATAATCCAACATGAAATATGTTTTTTAGGCCTGAGGAGAGCTGTGAGGTTGAACACAGGATTGCCTCTAATATACAGATGTTTTGAGATCCAATCTAAAAGGGAAGTTGGGACGCATGATGAGGCTTATGTGTGGGCTATTTCAAAATAATCTCGATTTATGTATTGCCATTTGGACTTCAGTAATGCCTGAAAACCACTTTTTTTTTTTTTTTCAGGAATGAAGAATTACTGTGATAGTTCAGTAGTTGAGTCTGATCACAGTATTTGTGATTTTGACACTTTGCATGTCAGCTCAGCAAGCTGGAAACTTTTCTGACATTCCTCACTTAACTTTCAGCTTTGTTTACTCCACATACTAAAACACAAGATTGTCCTTTTCGAAATCTAAAAGGAATGTTTTGAAATGCTTTGTGGGGTGGGGGGGAATCAATTTAGTATAGTCATCTACTTGAGATTCCCTCCCTACACACTTCCAGCATTGTTTGTGTCTATTCTTCACCTTCCCTGTCTCCTCTAGCTCCATTTCCAGCTTTATATCTGTCTTTAGACAATGTTTACGATCACTGTCTCCTTTTCTTACTGTGGTAACAAAGAATGTCTGGAGTACACACCAAAATCTGGCTTAGTACAACTGAAGCGTCGTTTGGGGCTTTTTTGTTATTTCCATCTCTGTCTGTTAGTGGTGTTTCATGAGGCTTCCCATTAAATATTTAACAGCTCTCCTTAAAAGTTTCTCTCCTTATTTTGCACTTATCTGTGGCTTTCCTATCATAACATGAAATTTCCTCTTCAGAGGGATGTACTTGCAGTGTGCCCTCGAGGCATCGCCGGTGATTGTTGCTGGAGGGCTGCTCTTTGCTACGCTTTGGGCAGGGTGACACATCCCAGGCTGATTTTCCTCTGCCTGTGTGAATTCTGCAGCCCATGTGCACGGGGAGCACCGCTGGGCACTGCAGGCAGCATTGGGAACTTGCCAGGCTGTGTCAGTAGCAGCTGCGGGAGGAAACCATCTCACCAAAGGGTAAATCCTGCACTGCAGAGGGTTACAATAGAAACCTCGAGGGAATGAACACAACTTCAGAGGGCGAAGCTGCTCTGGAAGACAGAGATATTTTTACAAATATCTCTGAGTCATTCTGAGCATGAAGAAATACTAGAATTGCATTATGTATTCTACGGAGAAGTTTGTGCTTCTTGATTGCAAAACAACAGCTTCTGAGCCTTGCCCTGTTGTCCCTGTCTCATCCCCCCTCAAAGGGGCAGGGAGTACCCCAGCTGAAGGAAAGCCACTCCTTTTGTGGCTCTCATGGAAGCAGCACCACTAAGATCAGTAACTGAGGTATGAAATGCAGAGAAATTGTTTATTGGTGCACTGGGCACTGTAGACACACACACATGAAAGTGTCTGTACTTGCATGTATACATGCTCCTCTTCACTCCTCAAAGATATAAGGAAAAGTAATTCACTGCTTTATGCACTATTTTTTATACTGATATAATGTGCAGATTTATCAGTGGTCTTTTGATTTTATGAGACTGTCATGATCTGCTTGAAATTATTTCAGAAGTGTTTTGGAGCTAGCATGTGGGTGGGGATAGATCAGAAAAGCTTTCTTTAAATCTCCACTTGAATTAAAATATTCTAACAGTCAAATATTTTCTTTTTCCAAATATTTTGGTTTTTTCATAGACACCATTGACATTTAAAGATTCCTCACCCTGATCTTTTCTGGCAGAATAGAAATGTCAGCTGGCCAGTGAAATTTTCTGGTTTCTGCAGTATCTTTTTTTAACAGCCATTAGCAAGGACTGTGACAAGCTTTTGTCTTTATGTTTGTAAACAACTCTCTCAGATGGATGTATATCTGCAGATCAGTTTGTATGACAGTAAGGGATTGTATGTGTGCAGAAAATGGCTACTGAGGGAAAACTTGTGTGATCATTTCTGAGATAATGAACTCCAGGCTGGCTTTGTCAATCGTGTGTTAGTTGTTGTGGTAGAACTATATGGAGTTCTTGTTTGATAACTGCTTTGATTTACTTCTGGACAAGATTAAAATTAATAAATGAGGTATAGTAATAAAATGTTTATATTCATGTATGGTACTTACGCATCATACAGCAGAACATATTTTGAATTCTTTCAGCTTTCCCTTTCCAGTTTGCCCTCTGAAATAAACACCAACTACCAATAGCTGAGAAGTCCTGTGAGTTTCTTTCCAGTATTTTCAGGAATGTTTTGCTGATTCATTAAGCTTGATGTGCTCATATCATCTCCATTGTGCAGGTCAGCATGCACAGGTACGGGTGATGTGCAGGGGTCAGATAAGAAGCATGGAACTGTATCTTAGCTATCCAGTCACTGGCTTGTCTGCATTTAATGCTTCATTGTTCTTTCATGTTTTTGTGAAAATTTCTGTTGGCCAGCAGTCCTGCAGCATGTCATTTGTCATCTTTTCTACATTGTTGTTTTTTAGAGAGAATAATAATAGAACAAGCAGAAAACAAATTAATGATGTTACCAAGAGAAACAAAGTAAGAAAATTTATTGTCTGAAAATAAAATGAGTTAATTGACTGTCTTGTTCCTTCTGGCAGTGGGATCAACCCTCCTCGCAGCGGTGGGGGCTGCTCAGTGAGTCATACAGAGTTGCCTTGTCTGTGCTGAGTAATTCAGATTAGCCAGTGACTTTTTGTTATTTGAGTAAATTCCCCTGCACTCCTTCCCAGTATCTGTAGGGGAGTACAAAGGACTGATCTCTGCAGAGTCCAGCAGCTGCTGACCTGTCAGTGATGATGCACTGCCCGAGAACCTGGTGAGACAAATCAAAATGTACCTCCTGAAAAGCCTGGAGTCAGTTTTAAGCAGCCTGTATTACTGTGGTGAAACAATTCATGTGTATTCTCAGCTGTAGGGATGGAGTGGTTGCATCCTGGGATAGAGATATATGGCTCATTTCTCCAGTCTTAGGGATCTTCAAAATAGCCCTGAGAGAAATTTTCTCTCCTTCATGCAGATGAATTAAGCAATATTCTACTTTGATATTTCTTTCCTAGTTAAGAATGACTGCATCTTTAGTCTCATCTTTGCAAATATGTTATTACTTAAAGAGTGAGAAATTACCATGTCTAATTTGGGAACTTTATTTTCTTTTCCCTTTAGTCTTTTCCTTGTGTAGAGGACAACGTGATTTTGAACTGTAAAAAGTCATAACTCTGAGAAGCACTCCAATACCCTTCTCCCTGAATTAACCTTAATAGAATAATTTTACTTAGTGGATTTTGATTTTTTTTTTCTTTTTTTAGCAATTGCTCTAGTCACTTTTATTTTTGAGAAAGCTCTTACCACCACATCACCTTTTAAAGACTGTATGGGCAACAGGTTGTTTAGAGAATCCTCAGACTTGTTATGAAGTTTCTTTCCAAATTAGATACAG
Organism: Pyrocephalus nanus; assembly: GCA_038380795.1. Classification (NCBI taxonomy): domain Eukaryota; kingdom Metazoa; phylum Chordata; class Aves; order Passeriformes; family Tyrannidae; genus Pyrocephalus; species Pyrocephalus nanus. The sequence continues at coordinate 38,402,567 of CM076267.1, forward strand.
TTGCTGGCAGCTAATTCATGTTCTGGCTGCTTCTTTCTACAATCTGCTATAGCTCATTGTTTTATGGAACTACTCTAACATCTGTATTGCAGGGTGACTTTAATTCTCTTGACTACTTCAGCTTTGCTTTCTCTCTTCTATCAGACACCTTAGAATTTACTTTAGGTCTTTACATGTTTGCGTTATGAATTATTCAGGAATATTTCACATTACAAGACAGATCCAATTGTTTTTTTTTAAATCTATATTGTCAGCACTACTTTATGGATATATAAGCAAAACCAATTGTAATGTGAAACACATAGATACCACATTGCTGAGACTTACCAAGACTTTTGGTCCCACCTATAGAAAAGCAGGATCTTTTACATCCATCAAACCAGAGTATCCATAACAATTATCTTCATGATCCTGCAGAAACAGAAGAATGTTAAATATTTGGCAGAGGAGAGTAATAATCACATTAAAACTCTAAGATTGCAATAGGGGATGTATCTGTGAACTGAACAAGATAGATTCACAGGAATGGGTGTAAACAAATTTGGAAAGAGTTTAGGAAATACTGCTTACTTAGCTGAGGCTACTGGGAATTCTGGAGGCTTTCCTTTCCCATGGATTAGAAGTTGGGAATTTGGTTTTTCTAATCAAGGTAAGTGTATTTGCACCAGATGTCCTAGTGGACACATACAGCACAAGTGTGTGGTGGTTGTTTTTTTTTTTTTTTTTTTTTTTTTTTTTTTTTTTTTTTTTTTTTTTTTTTTGTGGTTTGTTTTTTTTTTTTTTTTTTGTTTTTTTTTTGTTTTTTTTGTTTTTTTTTTTTTTTTTTTTTGTTTTTTTAATCCAGAGTTTTCAAAGGACAAAGTTTAAATGGTTTGGAACATTTTGCCCTGAGATGATGCCAAGCATACTGTACCTTGCAGAGGTTTTTATAGACTTCACTAAATGCTATTTGCTGTCTCATAAAATTGGCATAGCTTTTATTAAACGATAATTATAAAGAGGCATCTTCTCTCTCTTGAAGGAAGAGTAAAAACTGAGTATTTAGGAAGAACTTACTCTACATATTGGGACTTCTGCAATTTGGGATGTATTCTGATAGCTGAGTTTCTAAGGTGTGCTTCCCTTTCATGTGTCATATGATGTGGGTATTATTGGCCTGTGTGGGATTGCTTTTTGATATGTGTAAGAAAACAGTGCTTTAACAACTATTTAAAGCTGAAGATCTGCTGCTGTTCTCTGAGACATTGCTGTCTTGTACATGAGAACAGAGTACAGCAAAGGGACTTCCAGGGCTTTCTCTGATAAATTCCTGTTTAAGAACCTCTCTGCATGATTTCTGCAATGGCTGTGCCTTGAATGTAACCAGTGAACTGCCTAAAGGTTCTGCTGCATCCAAGTCCTTTTGCTCCATAAGGGTGATTCTTGAAATACTGTTTACAGTGACTGTGAGCAGCACAATGTGAAGGAGTTTCTAAAATAACAGTTTGGTGGCAAACAGCCATGTCAACAGCTTCAGGAACTACGAGGTGAAGAGCAAATGAGCAAAAAAAGGGTAAAGCCATTTGAGTCAGTGATTCCCAGTTCCACTGCTCCTTCTGCTCTAACCTTGAATGCTGCATTAATGAATGTGGCCTTCCAGGGTGTCCTATGACCTTTTCTCTTGTTCTGCTTTAATGTGAAAAGTGCAGTTAGAAGGCTGTTACTGTATAGTTGCAAGAAAAAGTGAGGAGAAGCAAGTAAAAGTGTTTACACTTTTTTTTTTTTCATTAAAGTGTTTGAATCTCATGAGTGACGTGTCAATCTAGGTGTGAATGACACTTAAATACGTGTTTCAGACTCGTTTCCTGGGTTAGATCCCGTGTCAGTAGACAAGAAAATGCTGCAGTGGAAGCTGTCTTTAAAACCCAGGTTTGCAGAGGGGGAGGCTGAGGATTTTGAGCTTCTGCTCTCTTCAAGGAGGTAGGAGGTGCTCAGCTGTACAGCATCAAGCAGAGCCACAAAATCATTTCATGTGGAATATGTTAATGGTTTTATCTTCTATCTGGACTATCAGACTCTTAAAAAGCACGGATTTGGGTTAGAAATTAAAGGACATTAATACAAAAGCTGAAACTGCCACTTCTCTGCCTTTTGCACCCGTTTTTTTTGAAGAAAAATTTAAGGGGTAGAGCATCAGTGTGAGGGTACAGCATTTGCTTGCTGAGTTCAGTACTGTCATGATGATGAAATGGTACAGGATACTTTTCACATCAGATCAAGGGGGAAAGTGTGTTGTAACTCCAGAATACATTCTCTTAGGCAAATGACCTTCAGAATTTATTATCTTGGTATCCCTACAAAAGCATGATGGGAGCAAGTGAAATAGGTGAGCATGATGCATGGTGTAATTACTGGAGCTGACATGTGTTTTGTTTGGCACAATAAGGAGGAGGCAGTGAAATTGCAGCATTGTGGTGCAGTACACAGCCTGTTAGAGAATGCTTCTGGTGTATTAGCACCTGGCTTTTATTCTGCTGGTAAACTGTATCATTAGGCACACTTTTGGGGTCTTGGCCACTGGGTTGGTCAGGCAGGACTGACTTCACCAACTTGGTGAAGCCGTGATGTCTTGTCTCAAATCATGTGCTGTCCTCCACAGCACAGCCTCTAGGAGTATCTGTTCCCTGATCTTCCCAGACACAGAGCTGAGGCTGACAGTTCCTGGGGACCTCCTTTTTCTACCCTTCTTTAAAATGAGTGCAATGTTTCCCCTTTTCCAGTTACTTGGGACTTCACCTTTCTGCCATGACTTTTTCAAATATCACGGAGTGTTTCTTGGCAACTGCATCACTCAAATCCCTCGGGACTGTGGGATGCATCTTGTCAAGTGCCATAATCATATTCTTTAGGTGATCACAAACCAGATCTTCTCTTACAATGGGAGAGGCTCTGCTTCCACACTCCCTGTCTTATGGTCTGTCCACTCAGGAGGTGTGGGAAGAGAGATTGCCACTGGAGACGGAGGCAAAAACAGAGCACCACAGACTTTGCCTTGTTTGTTGCTACTGGTTTGCCAGTCTTGCTCATCAGGGAGTGTCCTCTTTCTTCATGTTCTGGCCAACACTCCTGTAAAAACATTTCTTGTTATTCTTTGTATCCCCTGCCAAGTTGAACTCCATCCACGACTTGGCCTTCAGATTGAGCATTAAAGGATTTAGTGCTGAAACACTGGTAGTTATTTTGAAGTATAAACATAACTGAGGCTATCAGCAATTTGCTAGATGAAATTATCTGGGATATTAGGGGCCAAAGACAGTAAATTTTGTTTGGTAGGTCTGCCTTTAGTTTGTAGTTGTATAAACAGAGTTAAGTAAGCACCTGGTACAAGATAGAAAAGCCTTTTTGCCTCTGCTGCTGTTCTGCTTCTTGACTTGGAAAACAAAATCAATAAAAAAACACCCTTGCCTCAAATTTTAGGTAAAAATCTAGGTCTAGGTTGAGTAATACTTGGTTCTGTGGCTTTTAGTAGGGACGTTCAGAGGTTGAAGTTCACTGTGATCTTTACTTTCTTACTGAATTGAGACCACAGTGAAAACTTCAGAATTTCCCTTTCATCAATATCAAGGGCACATGTGATGGTACAGAGTCTTAGAGATGACAAAAATAAATAAATAAACAAATAGATCAGATTATCACTGAATATCAAGTTTGCTATCTGTTCTATTACTCTTTCTTCTTTTGTTTGTGTGAAGATAAAAGGATGGCCTGGTGGTAAGAAATTCATGTTTGAGAAGGAATTGAATACTTGCAAATCAAATCACCTCTTCTTTCATTATAGTGGACTAAGTGTCAGGCTGTAATTATTTTTGGTGGGCCCTGTGCTGTAGCTGAAAAGCCTTTGACATTTGTGCTTCTTCAATTTGTAATTGAAAAAATTGTTTTGAAATCCTTGAATGCAAGAACTTTGTGTTCTTGGTAACAACTGACTGAAAAAAAAGGTAATGATGAATCAAACTGGAGAGAATTGGCAAATAAGGTGCTAGAGGCATTGGTGTCACCTGGTTTTACTTGCCAGCTTAACTAATGACACAGGAATAAAGGGAAAACGTAATTAATGGGATTGATTTTGCTGAAACTCAGTTGAGAACTAATGAAAAAACCTCTGTGACAATTAATAGAAAAAATGGTGCAAGATGGGGAAGGACTGGATAATGTGGTGAGTTTTTGGTGATTTTCTTAAAGTGAAGGGAAGATAAAAAAAACAACCATGTCAGGAAAGAGGAATGAAGTAGAGAAACAGGAAATTAGGGAAAAGAAATTGCATGGATGCATATTCCTCACAAGGATAGTTTTTACACTAAGGCAGCAGAAGATAAATCAGTGAAAGGAGTACATAGAGGATGTGGAGTTATGTTTTCCTTTCATGGATCAGGAAATGAATATTCCCTTGCTGATAAGGCAAAATTCAAGGTCTTGATATATCTGAAATTTAACAAGTACAATAGGATTGAAGGGAATGGTATAACTAAACATCTCAGAGCAAATAATCAAAAATATCAAGATTTCCACTGCTATGGCTTATTCAAACATTCAGTAAAGGGAGTAAGAGTATTTTAAAGTCTTCAATTCTGTAGGAGGGAGGGATTGAGCTTTCTGATGTTGAAACACGATGCACTGTTTCTATAGACACGTTTCCTGGAATCTGTTAGAGTGAAGTATTCTCGTTTTAATTTTTATTTTAATAATTATGAGACTACTAATCAGTTTTTCCTTAAAGGACCAGGATTTTTATCTAATTCTGCATGTCTTGTGCAACTCATATTTAGTGGAACTGATTTCATAAAAGATCAAGCTATTCTTCTGTGTGTTAAATGGTAATTTTGTTGGTGTAGGGCAGTTATGGATGAGAAAATTATGCTAAAATGTATGAATCAGAATTCCTATTTGAAAATAGATCCCTTGCTCGCAGCATTTTAGTTTGATTTACACCTTTCCAGCAGAATTGTATTAAATTGCATGAAGTATATTTCCATTAAGCTGTTAGCATTAAATTGCTTAAAATGAGAAAATAATTTCCATGCTTTGATAATACACCAGTTCACATCTAATGCCTGTCATTGCTTCTTTTTATTCCAGTACATGAGAAACTATAAACCAGCAGTAACAAAGGTTCAAAAATGCTGAAAAATGAGTTATCTTATTGCACATGAGAGTTGGTGTCTGCTCTGTACCTTGGCAAGAGATTGGAATGCAGAAGGGTGAGCTGGTGTAATTGTTGCCATGAAGTGTTTTACAGAAAAGGATTAAGCAAATATTTTTTTGTGTGTGTGTGGTTAAATAGAGGAAGGTTTTTAAGATTGGAGTAAATGACTCAAGTTAGATATTTTTTTTTTTATTTCTTTTGCATTAAAGTCCTCCTAAGAAAGCCAAAAGGCTGAGTTTGTAGACTTCGAGAGTTAGAGAGGTGGTCATATCTGTTTCCTCTATTAAACAGTACCCTTGACATGAGATCCACTGCTGAGTGAATGGCACAACCAAGTTGTTGACCCAAAGCTCTCAAAGTCTAAGTAACTGTGTTTCAGTAACCCTATTTCTGAATGAGAGAATAATGCTTGGTTTTTAAAAATTTATAAAAAAAATTTTTAATGTCCCTTCCTTTTCCACAACTGGTAACTCAAAATTCGGGGTCCTCCAATGCTGTGGTATGTGAGAGTTTATTTATGGAAGTGGTTGGGATACACTTGTCCAGAACATTAAAGGCTTTAAACAATTTCTAAGTGTTGGTAGGGAACTAGGAGCCCCTAGAAAAATGAATATGTTATTTAGCTTAGTGAAAGGAAGGTAAGCTAAAACAATGTAGCAAAATTGTATTATTTAAGTGAGGATAAGCCAAAGCATTTGTTGAGCAATCTACTGGTTAAAAACCCCCCGACACTTTGTATTGGCTGGCTTATTCCAGTTGCTGCAATGTGCTTTAGAGCAAAAGCCTATCTCTTCATTTGATAATAAATCCCCAAATCCATTGAAGTGCCTCTGAGAAAACATGGAACTGGAGTGGGGTGAGGCTGAGTCAGCCTGTTGGTGCTGCTGGCCTTCCTGAAGATTAACTTCACCACGATGGCTCTTGCAGTGATATTTTAGCCTCCTCTAAGCGCTCCAAGCCTGGTTTTATTGCTTTTCCAGCCAGACCACCAGAGTGTGCAGCTCCTTCCTACCCTCCTTACTCTATCATGGTGTTCCCATTGTAGGTGATATGCAAATACTGTATTTCAAGTAAAAGTTCCTTGGCTTTTGGGTTATTGCTGTGCCATTATCCTGTAGGATTTTCAGGAAGCCAGTGTGTGTGTTTGTGACTTGATTCTTCTTTCTTTTTGATGGCAGAAACTCAAAATCTCTCCCATGTATGTACTGGATTCTCCTTTCAGCTCTGAACTCGATGGGTCTCTCCTTTCGCAGAGTGGGACAAAGCCAGACCCACTGGCAAAAAATGTCGTTGATAAAACTCGTTACCAGCCCAAAACACAGAAACATTTTGTAAATATAGACTTTTCTTGAAACAGATTTGTATAAGATGCTTAGCTTGGAATTTTTTTGCTGATTTGCAGCAGGCTTATGTAGTGTGTGGAACTCTGGATGTTAAAGCCAAAGCTAGTTTAATGTGCAAAGGCTTTATTTTAAGAAAATTGAATCCTTTGCCTTTTAAAGGCGTGTTTAGTTTTGGTGTCCGTCACTTAGGGAGTAAATAAAGAATGTAGCAGAGTGAAGTTAGAGCAGAAATTACATGGAAAATGCATAGACTCACGTGCAGAAATCTTTAGGATTAATCACTGATCTTTTCAAAATCAGTGATGGGAAGCAAACACCCCAAAATAGCGACCATGTTCTGATTTCCCTGTGGGGATATAAAAAGACTTGTTTCAACATCCCTATGTTGTTTTGCACAGGGTTAGGATTTATTTTTACTGTAGGAGTCATGTACTGCAGTAGTAAATAGTAGGAGGTTCTGGCACGCATGACCTGGTTCAGCTGGATAGCACTATTGATTTGTTTTTTCAGTGCCTCTGCTTCAGTTAATTGTAACTTTGTTTTCTGATTCTTGATTAGCTCAGTGGTAAGTTGTCATTACGGCATTCAACTCCCTAAGGACATGATCTATACAGTAGACTTTTCCAGAGGAGGGTCATGATTCAGATAGCTTACACATAATTTAAACAGCAGTTGGCCTAATACCCTGAAGTGGAATTTGAGATACTTGAAATCCAGGAGTGTAACACTATCGATTAGTGTTTGTGTTAAGTGCTCTTTGGAGACCTGCAGGAGGGGCCAGTGGGGCACATAATGCTCCTTGTGTTCTTTTTCGAATAAGCATGTAAAGCTAAAATCTCAAGGAAGATTAAGAAAAAAGTTGCACTTAAAGGAAAATTGTCATTTAACCTTTCACTGGCAAAGTTTTGTTTCATCAGGGCTGCCATAATATTTTTTTTTTGCCCAGGCTCTGTATTTGGATTTATGTTTTAATGGCCTATTCCAATAAGTGAGCACAATAAAATGTCTTCATGTGGATAGAGCAAGCTAATGAACTGACTTTCGTATGTACAGATGTTTTACATTTTTTTACAAGTTCAGTGCTGAGCCGCCTTCAGTTACTCAAAACAATTTTTATAAGATATAGAGAATTTGTCTCTGCCTTAGCATCTAAATGGCTTTGTCAAGCAGAACTGAGGTCTCAGAATGCCTCTGGAGGCAGCAGATTGAGCGTAGATGAGTTGAATGCATGTCTTTTCTGACTATTTTGGTGCAACCTGTCTGTGGACTGAAGTGTGACTGTCACCCACCTAAGAAAAGAGCCTCATTTGCTGAAAGATTTCTTAGGATGCCGGGATTTCCAGTTCAGTACCTCAGCACAAGCCTGGGTGGAAGTTGGCAGAGATGGTCCTGCTCCTCTCTCACTTTCCAGGGTTTATTGTCAGCCCTTACTTCTTGTTGCACGTGGTCAGAGAAAACTTGTTTTTCTTTTTTTGGTTTTTATCCCCCTTGTACAGTTCCCTGACAGATGAACTGCCTGTGCCCGTGGAGAAGAAGGTCAGGATGAGTGGGAGTGTTTGGACAGAAGGCAGGGAGGAGCTCAACTACTTCATGAATCTCTTAAAACAAATGGGAAACTATTTACATGACTGTTGATAGAGTAACGTTAGGGCTGTGAGTGTTTGAATGGCTGAGTTTCTGGGCAGTGGTTTTCAGCCAGAAAGCTTGGTAATTTAAGTGCATTGGCAAAGGTTTTTAAAGAATCAGAAGCTACTGACTAGATTTGTTATTTTAAGTAGCTGCACTTCAATGTGATTGAGTCAAAATTTCTTGTAGGGTGATAACAATGATGGGTCATGGTTTGGATATTGTTTTCACCCAGAGGGTGGCCAGGCACTGGCATAGTCTTCCCAGGGCAGTGGTCACAGCACCAAGCCTAATAGATTTCAAGAAATGTTTAGACACTGCTCTGAGGCACATGATGTGACTCTTAGGTCTGTCCTGTGCCTAAGGGTTGGACTTCCATGATCCCTGTGGGTCTCTTCCAACTCAGGAAACAAAAAGGTGTGTTTTAATTAGGAATATTAACCATGTACAACTAATAAATATGTACATTTAAAAGATATTTTTCCCTTAAAGCAATTAAAACCAATTTTGTATTTGTGTGGTGTATGTGAAATAGGTTCTGAATGTGAGTAAAATAGATGAAGATGATGTTAAAATAGTTGTGTGGAGTTGTCATTTACAGTCTGGATTTTCAAAATTCTTCCTATAGATCTTCAAGCCTGCAAGAAAAGCAATGAAATCCAGTCTTAATTGGAAGGTGTTTACATGATTGGGATGTTTTGTTTTCGTTGTGTGTGTTGATTTTCTCGATTCCAGAGTGGTTCCTGTATGTCCTGTAGGGGACATAACAAACTCCAGTGCACCCATAAAAATCTGTGGGCTCCATACTGTTGACCACAATCTGCCTAATTTAGCTCCGTTTCTCTCCTTGGCTGCTCCTGCCGAGCTGCCCCCACCCCTCCTGTCTCTGCTGCTGGATCTCTGCCTCCCCTTTCAAATCGCTCCACTGGTTTTGTCAGTGCTTTGTCCTGGATCCTTTCACTGCTGGCAAGGAGCCAACCGAGGCTGCAGCCAAACCATTCAAAATGTGAGAGTTCTTCCAGGTCTGTTTAATCACCTTGAGCTTCTTGCAGTCACCTTAACTACAGGCATCCTGCCATCTGGGACAGTCCCTCCTTTTCCGAGGACTATTAAACTTCTCAGAGTTTGAAGGTGGTGAAGATTCTGCCACATTTCTAATTAAGCTGTTGTGGTTTTGGGTGTTTGTTTTTTTTTTTTTTTTTTTACCTGCTTCTAGGTTGCATTTTTATTTTTAGTTCAGCATTAGGCTCCAGCATCTCTGAAAGTCAGGCAGTTTTATCGTTTAATCTCAAACTTTTTGCCGTGTTATTAAAATAAATGGGTGAATTCCAGTGCCTTTTGGTATAATGGTTAATTTAAATAACCATAAGAATTCCACCTCCACCCCAAACCACAGATACTGCTGGAACTGTGGAAGAAATCCCCGCGTTTGGTGTCTGCCGGTTCACTGTCTCAGGGCTCAGTTTGGTTATTTATGTTCTGCTGTTGAAATTCCTCCTCAAAACTGCTTCTTTCTTCACTTCTTAGGAATACACAGTGGGGGGCACATTCTGCATTTATAGAGGTATATTTTTCTTCATGAGCAAACAGATGAATCAGTGAATCAAAGTACCAAAGGTCAACTCAAATGGTTCTGTGAGACACTGCAGTAGGGAGGTGGATAGAAGTTACCCAGTCACCCTCTGTCTAACCCTCATCCTGTTTTTAACTGCAAGTCTGTTCTTCCATATTTTTGAGCCATGATAAAGTCAGTCTCTCTGTGCTAAGCAGCTCAGTGGCTTTGCACAGCAAATGCTTCTTTCTTTTTTATCTGACACCTGTTAAATGATATATGAAATTGAAAAAGACTTTATTCTAAACTTCCAAATGCGAACGGTTGTTTTCATTTATAAATGACTTTATTTTTAAGGTTTCTCTCCCCAGAGTTAACATTCCAAACAAGCAGGAAGGGGTTTGTACTCTTTTAATGTCCTTCTGAAGTGAAAAGGTGAACTGCATTCTTTCTTTCACTGCTCTTGAGACAGGGAAATAATTACATTTCACATTTCAGTTTGGTATGAAAACATGTAATGTTGCTGTTAAGACTGAAAGTACTGTGTTGTAATTCATGTTTTATTTATCTTCCCATTGTTTATATATTTGGGTTTCTATTTATAAATAATGACACCTCGTTCAGTTTCAGAAAAGTTTACAGATGTTTAGCATGTTAATCTACTTTTTGAGGCTGTTTTCCTTCTTTTCTTTTGTAGATAGAAGTATCATAACTAAATTAAAAACAGGTTAAGGGTAACACAAGTATTAAAGGAATAAAGTGCCTTTCCCCCTCATTTAAATTACTTCCTTTTTGTACTGAGTTTCTGCTTCCCTTCCATCCTCACCTTTAACTGAGCTGTAGTGCAGAATTGGGAGGACTGAAGCTCCTCAAAGTGTATTCAAGGGCCTGGGCCCATTATAAGTGGTGCTTCCACAGTTTTATAACCTAATTTCCTGATGTTTTTTTAAACTGTTTTGGTAATTGGGACACTCATTTTCTCCTGGAATGGAAGTGCAAAGGCTAGCTTAGTCTTGCAAAGGTTTGAAAAACAGGATGAGCAAAGCTGTGGGGTTTTTGAGGGTAAGTCTCTACTTTGACAGCTCAAAAATGATAAATGATTTTGTCATGAATAACTTACCTAATTGATTCTCTAAGCTATGCAAATTTTTTTTTTTTTTTTGCAAATTTTTCAGTCACTATGGTATTTGAGATGGAGATGAAAAATCCTGACAAAGGAGAATTCTTAATAAATGAAATTTGAATATTGTTAGCTTTAAACCAAAATCTACTTTAACAGACAGGGACACTTAAGTTTTGGTCAATTAAAAGAAAAATCAAATTAAAGAATATCAGACCTGGATATCCAATAGGTCATGTTTCAATGATACAGAATAACAGCTATAAATATATAAATGTATAAAATGTAGCTCTGACCTATGAAGTTGGAAAACCTTCATTATGTGAGAAAAAGAAGTACTGGAGTACTATGATCATGGTAGCTGTATGGGTGTTTTAGAAGGACTGACAGCCAAGGCAGGTGATTTTCTAGTAACTCAATTGCTATTGAGCCCAGAGAAGTGATTTACTGCAGTTCAGAGAATTTCTGTTAATCAGATAAGCCAAGTTAATTGCACAGATAATGGCTTTGTGACAAGTACAAGATAAAACATGGTATTTTAACCTTGAGTGAAAGTGGTAATTTGTTACAACTTTAAAGGCAAGTCTATCTTTCTTTTTTTTCCTTTGGTGTGAGGAGTGGATTTCATGGCTTCTAAAACTACCCCTGATTGATAACATGGTAAAACTGACTTTGTCCTTGGAAATATCACAAAATTGCATTGTTCTAGAGCTTGGACTGCACTAAAATCTACGCCAGAGTTTAGTTGTGGGTATCCCACAGCATTTGAGCTGTGTTCTTGGCCTTTACAGTGTTATTTTGTGCTCAAATTTTGATGCTACTGGGTAGGTATCTTTTCAGCAGAGGAAATGCAGTTTATTAGCTCTTGCTGAAGAGGAAGGTGCTGATGGCTAGCAGTGTCTAGATTAAAGGTAGCTCTCAAAATTAACTTTTTCAACAGGAGAGCCACTTTGAAATGAAAAATGCAGATCTTCTAATGCAATGATCTACCAGTTTATAATTTTGATCAACATACTGTTTACAAAACAGGCAGATCAATAGATGTAAATGTCACTAGTGAGGTTGTTCATGACCCTGAGCAAAGCAAAGATTTGGTTTCATGGGAATGAATCTATTCAGTGCTGGCAAACATGGACACAGTGCCAGAATACAGATGTATTCCCCCAAAAAATCAGTCAGTTTAATGTGAGTTGTGGGATAGAGTTGAAGATGGGTGAGAATTCAGGGCTAAAATGTGTTTCTCGTGGAAAATACCATAAGGAAGGATACACAGGCAAGTTTTACTGGCTTTTGGTGTGCATTTGCTCCCTTTTGCCTTAGCCAAAAAGGTGGAAAACTTTGAGGAATAAATGCCATCCTTTTGACAGGGAGCTTCATAGCAGTGCAGAGCTGTATTTGTACCACACATCCAGAGCAGTCCTGCAAGATCTTAAGGCTGCTGATGTTTTAAAGAACACAGTAGCGGACAAGATAACCACTCGGTGTCATGAAATAGCAATAAATGCACAATTAGCCCAAAGTTTCCTAATAGCAAATAGCTGAATAAAGTAGTACAAGAAGTGTAGGATTGTTTCCCAAATCAGGTACATTAGCAGATATAAAGGTATGGTGGTGAATTGCTCCTCGTTTTATTCCAAGCATTTGGAGGGGAGAACTTCTAGCTTGTAAATTCCTTGAATGAAAAATAAAAGTGTTATTTGTTCAAGACCTTGTTCAAGTGAACTGTCCCATGTTCATAGAGCAACAGCAAGGATTATGAGCTGCCCACAGTATCAAAAGGATTAATTGAAGCTTGGATGGTCAGCTAGGACCATTGAAAAAACAGAAAACCTACTTGTGGAAGGAAGGCATAGCATGTCATAAAGAAAGAGAAGAAAAAGGAGCAGAGGTTTGGCAGAGAGATATGGAAGTTCTGTCCACAAATACACTGTGGTTCTTGATGTCTCCATCACTCCCAGCTTCCAACAGTACTTCATCTCTTTGCCACTTTATCTAGGCCTGGAAGTACTTTCACCTGTAATTTTCTCTCCTAGCTTAAATAATGCTTTATATAATGCTTTATGCTTTTAATTTGCAAGGTAACTGTGAATTTGTCATTTTGGTTTTCACCTCTTTTCCCTCCAACCAAAATAGAACTGGTTTTTCTTCGTATTTTTTTATTTATATGTAGAAATTTGTGTTGAAGTTTACATTGGTATTGTTGAAATACTGGTTTCTTTCTTTGAGAAGCACAGTTTTTCTCAAGTAATTCAGATAATGTTGTTCTTCAGCTGTTAATGTTTTTTTTTATTTATTTTTAAAAGCAGAGTCAAAGATGTCAGAATTCAGTAACAGTCCTTTTTGTCTGCCTGCCATCAGAGTGACAGCTGAGTGTGCACATCTAGGCATGTGCATATGTATTAAAGCATTTTCCAAAGAATGAGCTTTCCTTGAGTTTTCTTGCAAAATATTCTCTTAAAACAGAGAATGGGTTTTAGAGAAGTGCAGAAAACTGTAGCTAAAGATGTGATGTGTTTGAGCAGGATATTTATAGCACTGAGCTATAATGACTGTTCCCTCTTACAGAAGCTCTTCTATGTTCCTGCATTTCTCAGTTATTACTTTTATGCTCGTTTTTTTTTTACCAACAAAAAGTACAACAGCAAGACTTTAAGATGATAATTTCACACAAGCTTGTTCTTTTTCAGCACTCCAAGGTATTTCTTTTGAAATGAACCTCTGTGAAATACAAAAATACCAGTAGAGATGTGCAGCTTGCTCTCTTGAGTGGCTAATCCTTTGATTGTACAGCAACATGGAAGTCTTTTGGAAATCCAGTAGTGAAGGAGCATTCATGAAGTTGTGTTTGTATATGAATCCAAAACAGAGAGTAATTTAATTTTCACTGGCGACTCCCAGTATTATTTGCATGTGATTGGTCTGGAAGGCTTGAGGTGCTGTGAGATTGTGGTGGTTTTGATTCTGTGTTTACAAATGTAGTCACTGTACCCAAAGCCGTAGACCAGAGTATGTGTCTCAGATCTGGAGACAAATAAATGCCTGGTGTAGGAATTTAAGCCATTCAAATACAAAACTCTGGCAATGGTCTGTTTCTGTTTTTTTTAAAATATTGATCTTCTGAAGTTTGAGGCTTGGTGTTTTGTGGTTTTGTTGTTTGTGGGGGGTTTTTGTGATTTTTGTTTTTTTTCCCCTCCAATTTTCAAGAAAGCACTGGCTAGCTTGGAAATTCTGTGATGTGATGGTCTATATTTCAGTATTTTCTACTGCTTTGCTCTAGGATGGATCGCTTGCCAAAATCTTGAAATAAGATTAATGATAACTATAATGGTGTGCGAAACCTGAATGGTCCTCCTGGATAGACAAACTGCTTAACACATACCTGATCTAAAAGACAGAGGTGAGGTTAATTTGTCATAAATAGGGGTTTGGTTTCCATACTTGTGTGTCAGTTTTTAACTTTGTATCACTACCTTATCAAAATGGTTGGATGCTTCAGAATGCCTGCAGATGAGCCAAAGGAATGTAGTGCTAAAGTCTAAAAAACAATATAATCTCATTTTCATACACTCTCTCTGAGATTCATTTAGTAGAAGTGAGAAAATGGATATTGCCAACATTTCTCAATTTTGAAAACTGTTGAAATCACTTAATAAAGCCCATCTCATCTGTATAAATAAAACTTAGTACTGTCCTTGAGGCAAAGCAATTAAAGCAAAGATTCTGAATGTATTAACAGTAATGAGAAATCTATTTACTGTAATAGTAAGGGATTGTGTTCATATCATGGATTTTGTCTTTGGGAAGTGAGTGACACTTTCTAAACTCTTGTGAGGTGAATGACACTTCTGTATGTCATTATTCCAGCAGTTTGTAATGTGTTAATACATTGACTATGAGAAAATCAAGTATTAGAAATTTGTATGGCAGTGATTTTTTTTTGTGTGTCATGTGACATCTAGCTGACAGGGAACTAAGTGATTGGAGGAACTGGACTATAAATGGTAAGAAAGACAGCATATATAAACTACACAGCAGGCTGTATGCCCAGAGTTTATACTGGGTTCTGGTTCTTCTTTGGGAGAGAGTTGAGGAACAAGAATTAGTTAATTAATTAAAAAAAATTGCAACTAATTAAAGTATAAAAGGGCAGACTTGAAGTCCAGCAGATAACTAGATTTAAATAATGAAATAATCTTGTCCTCTTCGTTTCTATAAGATTCTGTTAATTTTGTATTGATCTTTTACACTAAAAACCAAAACAAGACCCAATTAAAAACAACCCCAAACTGGTGACTTCAAAGAGTTTAGAAACCATTTGTAGTTCAGAGCCCTTGGGGAAAGGGTGACTATTCCTTTCATTTTACATTTCTAATAAATTGGAGCAAGACTTCTGAGCTGCTGGAGAGAGAACTGCAGTGAAGAAAACATCTGGTGTGTCCCGTGAAGTCTGTACAGGAGTAAAGATTATGCAGGAGCCTGTGTGGGGAGATGCAGGCACATTTCTCCTCGTTCTTCACTCACATTCCTACCCAGCGTTTTCTGGTTGCTTTGGTCTAAACAGACATCTGGGTTTTTCACTTGATCTTAATAATCTTTGGAACACCAGTAATCAGCTTTAGAACTTCCACTGAGTTTATTGCATGTTGAGGGAAGCTCGTAGAGTGGTCTCATGGAACCCTTTGAGCACATGGGCACGATGGTGTGTCCAATGCACTTTTCAAGACTGGCCAAATGTACTTTAGCAGAGTAGTAAAATGGTGCCTTTTGTAAAATGCTTTTATTAAAACTTATTAAAATCCTTCATAAAACTCTTGTACCTCTGCAGTGCATCTGCTAAATGTGATGAGCTTTTTACTGTAAGTGGATCTAAACTTAATTCTCAAAATGGAGTGCTTTATTTGGAGATTGCCTTTGGAATGCCTAATGAGTCTTTTGGTCTCTGCCTTTTCTGTCAGCAGCGCTTTTTAGCAAGTGATTGTGAAAATACAATGAATACAGGAAATACAACCTGAAAAACTTCAGGATGTTAATAAAAATTTGCTGCTGTTTTGAGACCTGAAGATTCCAAATACTTCCTACCCCCTCACCCCTAGAGAAAATGCAAGGGAGGGTTTGAAAGCAATCTGCCAGTAATTAAATAAATAGCTTCTCTAGATTGCTTGTGGAGCAATCAGCTCTTCCAGAGGAGAGGATGAGGCCAGCATAGAAGCAACCATTCTCAAGGCATATATTTCTTTTACCTCTATCTATCCAGCCAAGCAAGGACGGTGTGGGAAATCCTGGAAAATTGTTCATTATGTGAGTCAAAAAGCTCAGGGCTCAGTGTCTTTTCTACCAGAACAGGTTTTTTTTTTAAGAGCTGTGTTTACCTGTTCGTGGTGGATCCCACTGCTGTTAAAAACAAAACACTAACAAGAGCTCTCCAGGACCTCTGCTATCCGCCTGAAATTGGTAGGACAGATGAAAATCTTTTCCTGATTCCATCTAGATGATCACACAGCTAATGGGATGTGAAATACAGGCCTTCTTGTCTGCAAGCGAGCAAGATGTTTGCCGTCTGTCCGTCTTTGGGAAGCAGAGGAAAGTGTCTGAGCTCTTTGAGAGAGAACATGTGTAAAGCCTTTCTACTGGCTCTGAGCAGCTGACATTTGTAAGTTCTTGTACAGTTAGAGTAAAAATTAGGCTGACGTGACTGAAACCTGTCACCACATTTGACTCGACACTGTTGCTTGTGAATTGGAAGAAAACTCCTCCTGTATCCTGGTTATTCTGTCACAGTAAATCAAATAATAGAGCAAGTTTCTGAAGAAGGTATATTCTTGTTTTTAAAATTACTCCTTTTGTTTGGACAGTGTAAACTGCAGCTTGTTCTGTGAGTAATGTAATCCACTAAACCAGAACAGCACAATCAGTGACACACACAATGCATAATAATTATGTACAAGTAAATATGCTGAGCGGTGCCTTATTTTAAAATTACTTCTTTTCCTTATGCTTTAAAAGGCAGCTCTAGAGAACTGTTCTTGTGAAACAAGTAAGTTTTCCATTTCTGTTCCTTGTTTTGTTTTGTTTTGTGTTTTTTTTTCTTAAGATTGTGACATTAGCAACTTGTCTGATGACTTACTGGTACATGCAGCAGTTTGAAACACATTTTGTTCAGAGTTCTGCTTCAGCACTGAAGGTTATTCTTGTTATATTTATTGATGTTGGTATCTCTGCTTGCTGTAAAACAAAAAATTAGTGATAACTTTGCCTAAGGAATTGTTTTTGCTGTCACCTGTGACATCCCCTTGTCATCTGTTTACTCATCTGTATTTTCATTTTTTTTTATCATTGAAAGGAAGAGATTATTTTTAGGAAATGGAAAAGTGAAAAGTCACTTAGACAAGTTTTTTGAAAATTACTGTGAAGTGCATAAGTTTCATATCTGTTTTCTGCTTCCTGGCCTCTGCTGTTGATATTTATAGCATAACTCTCCTCTCTGCTTGTCCTTGGAGCTTCTGTGAACACTCCTTGGGCAGATCTACTGTACGAGAAATGCTTTACCTGTGGGCTGAAAGGCTTCCTGCTGTGGGCCCAAAACACTTGGTCACAATGGTCCTTAGTCTTGCACAGGTTGAGAGAGGGGGGGAAAAGTCGTGTGACTCCTCCCAGCTGGTTTCAGGAGCCTGGGGAGAGCAGGGACTGTGGTCTCTGTCAGACCAGAGGAATGTTTTTTTGGCCTTGGGATCAGGGTGTTCCTGCTCCTCCCTTTGGCAGGAGGACAGTCAGCACATTGGAAGGTGAGCTGT
Organism: Pyrocephalus nanus; assembly: GCA_038380795.1. NCBI lineage: Eukaryota > Metazoa > Chordata > Aves > Passeriformes > Tyrannidae > Pyrocephalus > Pyrocephalus nanus. The sequence continues at coordinate 38,420,181 of CM076267.1, forward strand.
GTTTTGGGATGTGGTTTCCAGCTGTTTTGGTGTTTGCCAGACCACTTGTGTCTTCACTCACCCTTTGGGGAGCCCCAGTGACCCCTCTGGGCGCTCCATCCACGCACTGCCCTGGCTGCAGATCGAGGGCCAGCAGAACTGTTGTTGGGGCTCTGCCCCACTGAGAGAATTGTCATCTCAGCAGCAAGGAGTGCTTTGGCAATGGGAAGGTAAGAGCTTTAGATAGAAGGCCAGTCCTTGACCAGTTTCCTCCCGTGCTCTACAAAGCCAAAAATTACAAGAATTAACTCTGGGTGTCTGCAGACTTGCCTCCGGCTGGAAAGCGTGGCTGCCACCTGGCTCCGGCTAATGAATGTTTTTGAAAACATGGGGATGAATCAAACTTTAAAAGTGAAGTTTTCCAGTGACAAAACTTGTGCTGCTGTGAATTATAAAGTGTTAGAGTAGGCTTAGAACTTCAACTGATAGAAAATTGTTCATTTTTGTCAAAGCCCACTGAGCTGTGCTGGTTCTGAGTTATTTTTCCTGCACAAGTTTTTGTAGCACTAAATTCTATTTCAATGTTGTTGTGTTTTCTAGTCCTACAAACTATTCTTTTATAAACTTGAAGGACGCGTATTTTCTTTACCCCCAATGGAAGTGCTTGCTTTCCAAACATTGGGAAAGACTTCAAGGCAGTGCAGGCTTGGGTTTACACCAAAATATGTTCATTGAACTGTTTCAGAGGGGAAAGGGCTGTGGCAAGTTAGTGTTTCACTTACTTTCATACAAAAGGAGAGGCAAGTGCATCATAGTTTTTATTTGGTTTTGTGTATTACTTAAAGCAGTCTTATCATCATTTTTTTCCTTTACTATGTCTCATGTCAGGATAATATTTTCATGGTGTTTTGGTCTAAACCAGAAAAATACTTTTAAAGCTGTTAATATATTCTGAAGTTTCTCATCTTACCTTCAGAAATAACTTTATAAGCCTGAGTTTCATTTCAAGTCAATGAATCACACATTCCTGTGTGCTGTGGCTCTTTTGAAAGCAGAGTTTAAGACATTTTGTGCTTCATTCTTTGAGAAATATTATCCAGAATGCTTGAAAGGTTGGGTCTGAGAGAGGAAGGAGTCTGAATCTTCATGTCTCCTGAAGCTAAATTTGGCTTTGTGAGGAAACTGTATGTGTGTGAGAGGGAAGGGACAGATTATGCTTTTATTAAAGGGAGTGGATGGGTGCAAGCTGGGGCTTTTAGGCAGGTCTTATTGGAAGAATTATTTGTGCAATGCAAAAGAGGTGCACAAAAGAAGGTTCAGCCCAGGTAGTTGCTGTAGCCCATGCCATTCAAAGGGATTGGCTGGAGGAGAAACCCCAAATAAGTAGTGAGAAATACCCAATTTTTAAGAAGAAATAAGAGGCAAATGAAACCAGTAATAAACTCTCATGGCTTGTTTCTTCCCCTTCCTAAGTACATCCTCTCCTGGCTTGTTTGAGACAGCTCTAAATTTAGAAAACATATCAAAACACAACATTTCTGAGGGAGCCTGCAGGCATTCAGAGATGTCTGGGTGGAACTGCAGTGTTGTCCCAGCAGCCAGGGAGGACTGCTGGTGCTGGGAGCTGGCAGCCTGCCACTACACCTCCTTGTTCACTGCCTTTGCACAACAAAGCAGAGGAGACAGCAACCGGCACTGATTTCAGCTCCAGATCTTCCCACCTCGCTCTCACCAGTCCAAATGCCTGCAAGCACCAGGCAGCCACCGAATCCGCTCGTTTCCTTGAGCCCCTGCCATTCTGCAGCTGCCTCCTCACTGTGAGAAACACCTTGCCATGAAAACTTAAAGGGGTTAATGGTAGTGAAGACACAGGGAAAAGAAGATGAAGGTCCCTGTGGCAGCTTAAAGTTTGACATAGCAGCTTAAACACTCACCTCCCCAGGCCATGTGCCCACGTCACTGTTCACACTGAGAGTCTCGTGTCTCTTCCTGATCAGAATATTTGCCTGGGTTTTATATTTTTGTTAGTTTAATAAAATTATTTTAAAACCTTTTCTCTGTCTTTTTTTGTTAGTTTGTTTGTTTCTCTTTTTTATCTGCCCCAAAGGAAATAATCTGATATAGCCCAAATTTTCACTCGTTCATACTTGTCAGAACCCTTCATATTTTGTCAATTAACCATTTTGTGAAATCCGGTGCAGGTTTTGTATTTCCTGGTAGGGTTTGTTTTTTGGACAAAGCTGAAGAAAACTCCTGGGAGTAAGGTGGAGAAACATTCTTTATCTAGGTGTGTCTTCTTGAGTGATGAGTAATGGAATGGCTTGGTCCACATTCCTATTCCCTAATGCCTCTGATTGCTACAACTGCTTTACCCTTTCAAATCAAGTGATTTATAGGAAGGACTCACCCCTTGTGTGCAGGACTCCCTGAACCAAAATGGGATTTTCTGACTTACCTTCCTTTCAGGTTATCTACAAGCTCTTAACACACTGGTTTGCAACTCAGTTTCTTCCAGCACATTTTTATGTGTTGATCATTGCCAGAAGCACAGTCATTTTCTGCCACAAAAACCTGTCTAGCACCTGTGATTAGAGGACAGCTTGCTTGCTCCTAATAGTTTTATTCTTAATCCGTTGGAATATTGCAAGCAAATATATTGCAGGTATGTCTAACTATAAATGTGCTTTTCTGACTGAAAACTCAGAAGCACCGCTTATGGCACTCTGACAGCACCCTCTTACCCCAAGCTCAGCTGAGGAGATTGAACTTAACCTTGTGACGTTTGGGTAGGTCTGCTTTCAATAGCAAAATTATATAGGATGTTTAACCATCTGCTTTTTCAGCAAGCTGAGGGGCTGATGAAGTTGTTTATATTGGAGTTCGAGTTTAATATGTTGAAATGTTTAATAACATTTTCTGTGTGAGGCAAAGAAGTACGCTGATGAAGTGTTTTGATGCTATTTGTTGCCCAAGCCACATCCGTAACTCGCTCTAATTGATGTTTTGTTGGAACCGAAATTATGAACACATCTTTGGCAAATACTGTCCCTTTCTAGCGAAGCAGTCAATAAATTCTGGCTTTTGCTGTAGATTACTTTAATGGTAATGTATCCTTGTTCATGAGGAAGAAACATATACTCCCTTACACTGTGTTTTAAACAAAATACTTGAGTGGTGATCTCTGCAAATGTGGCCAGCCAGCTGCCTGGTGATGGGCGCACGTAGTTTCTATTTAGAAGATTCTCTATGCAGTAAAACATCTCAAACATGTTCCCTAATAGTCTCTTGGATGAGGACAGGAATACACCAAGAGAAAAAAAAAGTGTTCTGAAAGAGGCATGTTATGATCCCATCATGGAGGGAACTAAAGTGCTTTGGTCCAGTGCTTGTAAGACAACTGCTGGAGGTATCTAAGAGAGGAAAGTAAGCTCTTTTTACTCGTGACAGTTCATGAAGAAGGTGAACAGCCTTCTGCCTCTGATTATATTTCTTAAGCTCACCTAATAGGCTGCCTGTGTTCCTTGTGAACCAGTAAGCTGAACACACTTGCAGTTCTGATGTTCTGCACTGCTTGTTACTTCATTTAAACTGAACTGATTATCCTCACTTGCCCTGGTGTTAGTCCTACTCTATGCCTTCCCCGTGAGGAGAGCTGCTTTTGGTGAAACTAATGCTCCTTGGAATTGCCCCAGCAATGCCATTGTGCATTCCAGGGATGCCGCTAAAACCACCCCTAAAGCCTTCCAAGCCCTTGGGAGTGTTTTCTGCTTTCAGTGACCCCTGTGTACCCACAGCTTTCCTTGTGTCACTGGCAATAGTGAAGGCAGGCATCAGGAGTGAAGTCTTTAGCTACACTGTTATGTAGTGTACCAAAAGTGTGGAGTTAGTTCTGAAATCAGGAGATGGAAATGAGATGGATAACTTCTACCTGTCCTTGTCGCGTTGTGTTCTTCCTTCTTAAATGCTCAGTAGAATCTGTAAAACAAAAATGATCTGGTACCTGTGCTTTAAAGAACAAATGGTTGCACATCAAGGATAGTATGCTAGTTTAAGTAAACAGGGATTATTCTTTCATTCACAGAGGACTATGTGGAAAAGAAGTCCTGCCACATCAGTGATTACTTGAAAATCAAATGGAGTTTTTGCGGGTTTTTTTTCAGCTCTAATTCCCCACGTCTTCCAATCTGAAAAATATTTACATGGAAATTGGGATATAATTGCTTTAATTGCTTTTGAATTTATTTACTTGAAAAGAGAGGGTCAAGCACCACAAGAAGCGTTCATGAGCTGCATAAAGTATCTTGGATTTGTCAGTCATCTTGGTGCTGAAATTTGAAGTACTGGCTTAAGTTTTGGGTTTTATCTGATAGCAAGTGCTTTGGTTTTCTTTTTTTTTTTTTTTCCCTCCCTTTTCCCCTCACCCCTCTTTTTTTTTCCTTTGACTGGACTGTTTGGAGAGCAGAGAAGGAGAAAGGGCACTGATGCAGCTTTTAGGTGGAAGATCTGAACAGGATGGAAAGCAGTGGTGGGAGTATCTTTACAAGTATTTGCAAAGGGAAAACCTCTACTACAGGACTGGGATGGTTTTTAAAGTTTAGAATGTACTGAATTTTATTATTTTTGTCTTTGAAATGTTGGTGAAGAATAAAATTATAAGGGAATATTGTGAATCAAAAATTAAGATAAGAATACAAGTGTATCAGGTTTTTTCAGTGAAGAAAATACAGAAATTACTGTACAGTCTGATGTAAATGGAGCAAGAAAGTTGTAGCTCTGATAGAAGGCAATTTTTTCAGTATTGAATCCTTGGGTGAAGAGGAGTCTTAATATTATGATTTTCCACTCCAATGCCAAGCCCATGGTAATTTCATATTTCTTAAGGTCATTCACCTTGTCTTAAATGTGAGGATGACGAAAACTTCAAATGCAGTAATTAAAAATTTTCTATTTTCTCGTGTGTCTTCTTCTGCAGGTTAAAGTGGGGAGGGAAAAACCAAACCCAGGAGCATCATTGACTGGATAGATTTTTCAACATGAATCGTGCTTTTAGCAGAAAGAAAGGTAAGTAATTTAGCTTACATTCCCCAGAGACATAAACAGCCCATAAAAATTCTTTAGAATATTAAGAATTATACAAGGAAGCACTTAATGATTGCACTGAATTAACTAGGTAGAAATGAGCAGCCTTCCACGAGATGTACAGACCAAAGGATTCTTGATTGATAGTTACAGAGCTTTCTTAACTCTAAGGCTTATGTTGAATTTCTTTTTTTTTTTTTTTTAATTGCAAGATGTGTGTACACACACACACGTACATATATTTATAGAATACATTCATTTATATCTTTTTTTGCCTGCGTACACTAGAGGGTTTTTTAGAACTTCCAAAGTGTCAGTGACTTCTGTATTATATATATTCACTGGATTCTTACTCTTGCAGGAGCTATTTTAGAAAAGTGTGTTTAGTATACCTGAAATAGCTCATGCAGCAGGATATTTCTTAGCTTTAAGAAGCTGTTTCTACATTTGTGGCAATCTGAAATGGTATACTTTCCAAAAGAATGTCCAACCAGGAAATATTCAGTTATGTATGTCGTTCCTCTGGCTTGCTTTCTTCTCTTTTCATGGTCTTATTTATGATTAAACGCAAGTCTTCAGATGGAGCATTAGAGATGCAGCTTTTTTTACTGATAGCTTTATTGCTATTTTTTCTCATTTGTTTCTAAGGTAGAAAACAGTGTTCATGTCTTTATTTTTTTTAATGTTTTCTTCTAAAGATCACAAAGTGTGATGCACACTGAGCTGGAGCCTCTGTGTTAATAACAAGGTGTAACCTCAACTGGATTAAGTGTAAATATTTTGTTTATGTAAAAAGAATTTCTGCGTAATTCTGGGTAAAGGAAGCCCAGAATGTCAGCAGATGCTGGAGAAGGAAGATACACTTATTCACAAAGAATGCAGAACAGGGTGAAAAATCATTTGATACCCCAGTAGCACAAAGAAATAAGATGAAATCCATAACCTATGCTCTTTGATGTATTTTTTTGTGTTTCTACCGAGCTGTCAGACTTCTTCCAGATCATTTGAGAGACCATTTCCAGTATTTTTTTTTTTTTTAATTTTGGATTGATTTATCTGGGAAAGAAACTTGGGATGTGTAGATTGTTTTATCTAAGAGACTGTATAATTTTTTCCTTTTTTTTTTTCTTTTTCCTAATTCTTTCTGATAATGTTTGAAACTCAGCCTTCCACGTTTCACAGACAGACTAGTTGTGTTTTATGGGATATTTCCTCAGTGTTTTGACTTGCACTCAGAGCATTAAAATGCGCTTTCACTATTTCTTCTTGCCTTTATGGTCAAATTGTGAAGCTGTATCCTCAGTTTTCTGGGATCGTTTGAAGAGTCTGGATTCATTCCTTTATTTTCATTTCTTTGTGATAAAATTCTTACTGACCTTACCTAATTTTTTTGCAATATTGTTGTATTCAAGGGCATTTGCATTGTTACTCAATCAATTTGGTGTGCAGTTCTCTTTATTCCAATTTAGAAAACAAAAAAAGTATAATATAAAAGCTGTCAGGCACAATGAAATGCAGTTATTGGGGATTCTTGGTAACAATTCAGAACCTGAACAGCCAGAAAAATTGAATACAGGCATCTGTTTATTTTACTCATAGTAATGCACATGACATTTCTATTCTTCTATCCTAAGGAAAACCCAAGTTTCAGTTAAGCAATTGTCAAAAACAAGTGAAAATTCCATATTTTTCATGAAAATTGAAGTTGAGAAGAGCTTGGCTCTGTCAGCGGTCGTGTCTAATAACTGCCTTTAGAACAGGATCAAACAGGTTCAAGTGCTGAACTTCCTTTATCGCAGTTGATTTTCTTCCCAGACCTCAGAGAGGCAACAATTTCCATCCCTGTGCTTGATGGAGTTATTTGTGGGTTTCCTCTGCCCACAAGAGCATGGATAGTTTAGGAGTTGCCTATGTGAGTGCTGTGGTTTCTCAAGCAGTTCCTTCCAAATCCAAGCCACTCTCTGGGTTGCTGTACTGGCAGGGTGTTTGCAAATTATGAATTCACACTACCATGTTACCTTGGAGCTACAAAAACAATAGTTTCAAATATATAGGATTTTTGAGGGGCATTTAAGTAGAGGTAGGTGGGGCTTTCACGATAGACACATCTAAATTGTGCAGATTTATAGATTTTCATGATCAGTCTGTGTGGGTTTTTTAATATGGCAGGTATAGAGAAGACAGTTCCTACTTTTACAGCTCCTTGTCTTTTTGCACTGGGCAACCTGGTGACTGAAAGGACTTGGACTGTGCTGTACCTGCTGATGAGTTCTTGTGCTATCACCTGCACTAAGAACAAAACTTTCCTCTTAAATATTCAGTAAATGCTATAATTGACAAACACTGGTAAACAGAGGAAGAAGAGAAGCACTAAAATCAAGATTTCTTTATTTTTTCTTTTCTTTTTCTTTTTCTTTTTTTTTTTTTTATTATTTTTAACTCTTGGAGCCAGATATCAGCCTGTGCTTTCACAAAAGAGTTGCAAATGTAAAGTTTAAACAAATTCAGCTTGTTTCAGGAAGAATTTAAACAGGTAATTGTAAATCAATGGAATCTTTTAACAGTCCACGTTATGATATCTGTTCTCATCTGTTACCCATAGGCTTGTTTAACAGGGAAACAAACTTTATGAACTCATCCTAACAAAAAAGATGATTTCAGATTTAAAGCTGATATCAGCACCTGCTGACTTTGCATGTTTTAATATGAAAGCAACCTAGTTCAAAGAAACATAGCCCCTCTGTTGACTTCAGTGCAGGGTGGTTGGACTAAATATGGAGAAAATTTTCTGTTGCAGATTTATTATCTGACTATACAAACTGTACAAAACCAAATACTTTTTCTCATTCATAGATGAACGAGTGCAGTAAAATCCATTGAAAATATAGATTATCTTGTTTTTTTAAGGATCTCTTCTCCCTCAAAACGAAATTGATGAACAACCTCTTAGGTGTGTTCTTGTTGCTTCCTTGTTAGGACAGAGGTTGTGAAAACATTTCTCTATCATGGTATTGTGAGATCGCTTTTGTACACGATCCAGGTTTGGGTCGTGGGGTTGGAAGAGTCCTCTTTATTTTTCATTTAATTTTTCCCTCAAGGTCAGGTGTGGTAGCATGCTCGTTTTGGAATGCTGCAGTGCAGATGGAAAGCTGTTCAGTTTGAAATAAATTCAGTCTCTCTTTTAAGTAACTTAGGGATATTAACATAATTCTCCTCTAAGAGATGTAAGTGCTATATTGTGACATAATTTTTTCTCTTTCTTAGTGTATTTGCATCTGAACTGAATTACTTGTTTGTCCTTAATTAATGTGGTTGTGTGATGGGATTTATTTGCATAAACAAACCAGAAAACATTAACTATGGGGGTTTTGTTTTGTTTATGTTTCTTATTGAATGGAGGTGCCTCTCACGGATGCATTTGGCATGTTTTAATAATTCTGCATCCTTCCATTCAAAGCCATTAGTTTAAGGACTGATGCAGACAGGTAAGCAAAAATCAACTAGTATTTCTTGGCTGTTGCCTCATCAAAAATGTGAAAAAAACCCTACTGTTTCTTCTAACAGGGGCATATCTAAATAGGGAATGACTGTAATCCAAACCTGCTGTGAGCAAAAGATTGAAACTTAGAATGACTCAAAATAGTGCCAAAATAGAGGTATAAACGTCTGCTTTGGGCTAAATTTAGCACTGAATTACAATGTATGAAGTCAGTGAGGTTGTGGAGGATGTAACAGTTCAATTTAGTGTTTTCATCATTTCACACCAATGGTCTTCCTTCCCCCCATAATGAATGTCAGCCTCAGTTTACTCATGGCATGAAGTTCAGTGTGTGCAAGAATCTACATTTTCTGGGGTTTTTTGTCCATATGATAGCAGTTGGTAAGGTTGGTAATTGGGGCCAATTACCAGCCCAGGAGATGTAGATGGTCTTTATAGTGCTAAATAGAATATATTGAAGGAATAGCTTGTTTTAAATCATAAGTTTCAGCAATAACATTTCTGTGCAATGGCTTTTTATGAGTCTCATTTATGAAAGTGGAGACAGATGCATTTAATGGGCAGGGACTGGCATATAAAAGTACTGCAATCAAAGGTTATAGGATGCTCTTTTATGTGAATGGCTATGACATGATCTTTGTTTTTATTATAAACATATGCTGCATTACAGAGATGACAAATGTTTTATTTTTTTCTCTGAATGAGCAGACAACAGGGGAAGGCCCAAAAGAGTGATGGGGATAAGTGTAGTCCTAAAGTAAATTATTTCATCCTGTCAGAAAGCATATTTCACATCAGGGATTTAAGCAAGTGTGCTGGACTCACTTAAATGAATAGTGATAAAAATCATTGAGCGAGCACAATTTTAAAGGCATGCAGGTAGTCACAATCTTTCAGACTGTGGTCTCTAGACATTCCTCTGATTGCACTTCATCCTGTTATAAAGGAACTCGTTGCCTTCCAGGAGAAAAGAAATAAAAGAAAATTAAATAAATAAATAAATAAATAGATTAAAACAAAGAAACAAAAAAACCCGAACACAAAACAAAAAACTACAAACAAAAACCAAACCAAGACTAGGTCAGTCTAAATTTCCTTCTCTGCCCCCACCTCCAAGAAGTTGCTGCTTGATGTTTGTAGGATTTTTTTGAATAAGAATTTTTTTCGAGATCAAAGCCTGGGAGGAGAAGAGGGTGCTTTTTTTTTGTCTCACTTGACACAAACCCCAGTTATCTTACTATTTTTGTAATCTCTCCACAAAGAGGTCTTGGGTGTTCCAAATACTGCTCCTCAGGTTTCTAAATACGGGCTCAAATGGAAAACCAATATTTGGAGACCAAGTCCCTTTTTTGGGTTGATTTCTGAGTATGTTTTTTTTAAGTATCATCTGCACTGTTCTATTGTTCTCCTTAGGCTCTGGGTACCCTTTCAAGTATGCCAGCAAGGGGAGTTGCAGGGCTACAACCCTAATTTGGCAAGGACCAAGTTAGGGAAAGGGAAGTAGTCCTGCAACGTGTGTTTGCAAACAGCTGCATGCAACTGTACGTCTATTTACGGTGATATATTTACATTCTGAAAGCAGAAGAGACAACTCTAATTGCTTAGGAAATAAATGATTACAGTATGTCTTCAGAGGAGGCATACAAATGAGGAGTGTGCTTTAGAAACTTATTCCAAAGGATTCCTGTTGCGTCTGTGCAGCTAAACCTGATTTTTCTTTTCTTTCCTTTCTGTTGCCACAAAGAATAATAATAATGATGATAATTTCCTGTTGCCTACTTTATCTGCGTTATCTTCAAAAAGGTATTGCAGAAGTGATCTTATCTATTGCCTGTTTAAAGAATATTTTGGGCAGGTTAACAATGCCATTTACCACAGTAACTCTTTGTTAGTGCTGCAAAACCTGAGGAGCTCCTTTCCAGAACATGTGTGCTGGCACCACAAGGCACTAAATTCTGGCTTCACAGTGGGAACAGCACTGAAGGAGTCTTAAGCTTCATGGTTTTTACCCTGTTCTCTGTTATGTCAATATTCTTCAATTAAAAATTAAAATGATATCTTAATTGTGCCAAGATTATTATTTACGTTGTTTTCCTCTATTTTGCTGGACTTATGTAATGTTCTTACTGTAACAGTAAGAAATTCTTCCAAAACTTGCCTTTTAAACATTTTTTTACAGGTGTAATTGATACTCATCCAAATTTATTTATAGTAATATTGGAATAGTTCACTGAACTCTTGACTACAAAAGCGAAAGATGGAGTTGGAGGTTTGATCTCTACATATTTCTTAGTAAAACTTGTGGAAATGCGATCACTTAAATTATATTATGCCAATAATCTCTTTTTCAACTTCAACTAGAAGCTTTTATCAAAGACACTGTGTAGCTCTGCTTGTGGCAAGAAAACCTAAGAGGTACAGGCTAAATAGCTCAGATTTATTTTTCTTGTCTTCCCCTTTGATTTAGGAAGCTGGACTTGTTAAAAGCTCTTAACATCACCAAAAAAAAGCACATGAAAACAAAGAATTGCTAATTGCTGCACTAACATTTTCATCCTATTTTCCTTTCTGGTCAGAATCTACACACCAGCATCCATATCTTAAAAATATACAGCATAAAATGTGTAGGTTATGCAGTGAATATTAGTGGTGGAGGAAATGTAAATACAAGCCTTGTTTTCATTTTGCAACTATGCCAGCCCAGCATTTTGTGGTAACTTTTTGCAATTCCAGCAATCAGCTGTTTTAAAACCCATCATCAGGTCCTAAATGTTGTTAGAGAAGGGCACAGAAAGGCAAAACATTCTGCAAAGATCACTCTGCTCTAGGGAGATAGAGCTGACATCTTGGCAAAGAATAAATACACACCTCCAAAGAACATTTTATGTCTGGGGGAAAAAAAAAAAAAGAAAGAAAACAGTGGAAGAAAAGCAAAAGAAATAACAAGAGTAACAATTTTTGAACTATGTATATTGATGGGTATTTTTCTCTATATGTCTCATTGTGAAGGTTTTCTTTATTGAAAAAAAAAAATCTTGAAAAAGTAGAAGGTATAGGTACATATAAACACACATAGAAGCAAAAAAGCTGTTTTTTCCCCGGGGCAATAATACCCAGATACACTGATCTCGTGGGATGATCTCTTCTTCAGGAGACTATTGGTAGGCTGATTGTCACATAAGATCTTTTTTTTTCCCCTAGCAAGTTTTGTAAGACAGGAAGAAAAGACAGTTTGATGATGTTAGCAAGAAAAACATTCACTGATGTCAAAGAGATTTTGATTCTTTGAAGAATAAAGGCTTTAGTTTCTGCCTGCTGGAAATTAATGTATTTTCACCATGGCACTAAAAAAAAAGGTGAACATCAGTGTCCTTTCTCTGTTCATCATATGAAGTGAATGGCCACTAGGTCTCATATGCTTTGATAAATGCTTTAGAAACCTTAATTAATTAATGTTAATTAATTAATAATGAGAGTGGGCTTTAGGGGAGGCCGTTAACTAAAACTGTAGTGTGAACATTCCACTCTATAATCTTTCCAGGCAGTAACAGGCACCGAAATTAATCTCAAAGGGAGAACAATTTCTTGGCTCTGTTCTCGCTTTCCTTTTTGGTAGATAAATGGTCAGCTGTGCTGTTATCTAACCTGATGTCACCCTCCTCTGAGTGCAGCACAGTTGGGCTGGATGCTTTATGAAGTCCCCGAGTCGGTTGACTTGAGTGTGTGATTTGTCAGCAAATTCCTCTGGAGCTGCTCCCACCTGGGGCTCCCTGCTCGTGTGATGACCAAGCATTTGATGTGAAATGCAGATTTATGGTGGAAAGGGGCTAGTGTGATTCAAGGAGGGGGGGGTTTAGAAAGGAGTGAATCCTCAATTCTGAGCAGCACCAACCAGTCCTCTGACCGTGCAAGTGTCCCGCCTGCTGCCTCCACCCTTGCGATTCAATCTGTCAAACCCAGTGTTAATTTTATGTTAATTTTCCCAAACTGAGCAGACCCAGTGTGTGCTGGCAGGAGCAGAACCTGAGGAGCTCTCACCCAGGTCATATTTATTCTCTTTAAAAGCAGGTGGGCTGCTTTGCTGCTGCCTCTCCAGGGGCTCTCCAAAAGCCTGTTAGCAGGCCGTGCATGTGAAGGGATTTTGTGTAGGGACTACAAGGCAGGATTACTAATTCTGCTTAAGCAGGGCTGTGGCTTATCCTGTGCCCTTGAAATCTGAAAAGTGACCCTTTTCCACATCTCCTGTTCCATGCAGCACCCGTGCCTTTGGCAAAGCCACCACATACTTAGAGTTTTGCTTCTTATAATTTTTAATACCTCATTCAAGCTGAGCTCTGCTTAGGTTTTAATGGACTCTGGTTGGCTCAAACTTATAATTCTCAAAAAATAACTGGGCACTTGTTTAAACTTTAATGTAAATGCTAAGGCAAGTTAGATTAAGAGCTTCAGACAAAATCTAAAATAACTAGTTTTCACCCAGTGTGATAGCATGAGTCTCTTTTCACTTTCTGCTGCTGCTAACATGAGATGCATGTGGTTGTCAGGTTTGGTTTTCTCTAAGTTTTTGGCCCTTTCTTTAGGACTTACTGTTTTATTTAGTGTTAAGTGTCTAGAACTCCTGCTGCTGTGTAATTAATAAAACAATAATATGAACTGTGACTTTCATTGTAAGCTTTCATATTTAGTTTTTTTTGTTGCTTCAGAATGAATAATTAAACATTAAGCTGTGAAAACCCTTTAAAAATTAAATTAAAAAGTGAGGAATCATGAAAACCACAAGCCATATCTACATCAGGTATTTAAAGATCTGTATAAAACAGGTTTTCTTTTTTTTCATGTTTTTCTGGCTTATTAGAAACAAAATGTCTGAAATTTGGTCTTTCTCAACTGCTGTGAAATCAACCTCATTTTAAGCAGTATTTCAAACAGCTGCTGAGGGTGGTGCAAGTCGAAAATCAGAGCTTACAATTCAGAAGGAAATGCTGGTAACAAACTTCCTTGTAATAGCCTGATTTTTTGCATCTCTGCTATCCCTGTGAATTTTGCCCTATATTGATTTTTAGTGCTAAGACTTCTATCAGAAGTGCCACCACTCTCTAATAATTACTTGCCTCTGAGAAATGGGCTTCTCATGTCAGTGGAAAACTTTAATATTTATGTCTCAGTGTCTGCAGATCCACATCTGGATGCTGGAAATACTGGTTGCTGGCTCACCATTTTAATCAACAGCACTAGACATCATAGAATCCAGGCATCTCTTTGCTACCCTGCTCAGTTACTGATTTCCTTCTGAGCTGAGGGTGCTCATCCATATTTCCTAATCTTCCTCTTAACTAGGGTTTGCCAACAGCTGTGGCAACACTTGCCTGGCAGTGTTATTCCTAGCTGGAATCCCTCTAACATTACAGCTGGAGTTTGGTAGGCAACTTGACGATTTCACAAAAACATTTTAAGTCAACATTTAAGTCAACATTTGTACCTGATAAGAGCACTGGAAAGATGCTTAATTAGGACCAGCATTTCACAGTTGATTCCCAAACTAATCTTTTTTTTTTCCAGATTAGAACTTGCCCTGCTTGGGGATGGGAAGAAGGAAGAAGGAAACATTTGTAAGGAATAGTTGGTTTCATTGGAACTACCTGTCTAATCAGTTGTCTGCTTATAAAATTGCTTTAGAAGCCACAGCCCATTCACTTGTTTGTGCAAGTACATGGCATGAAATAAATGGAGAACTGTTTTTTATAAAGAGGTTCAGGTTCTATTGTTGCTAGAATTTCCTTTAGGAATTTATAAACGTGGCAGTATGGTTGCTGAAGGTGGCAAACAGTCGATGTGCAGGAAATGGAGAAATTAAACAGTGATATTGGCCACATGAGTGCACGTTTTGGAGCTGAGCTGGGCCCTGTGCAGACCTCCCTTCATCTGCAGGGAGCACCCAGGGGTGCTGAGCAGTCCTGCCTCCTGTGCCAGCTTCATCTGCATCTGGGACTGGCCCTCAAACCCCATCACTGCTCTGCTTGTGGGGACTCCAGCTTGTCTGTTGGGTTGGCAGGCTCTCTTCTGACATTCCTAATTCCAAAATTCACACAGGCAGTTATTTTTCACTTGTGGATAACAGCAGCTTTTTGATGTTATGTTAAAACAGAGAGCAGGTTTCAGGTCTTAAAATACTCTGGGAAATGAGTTCTTGGTTTTGGTATTCCAATCACAAGCCTCAAATGAAAGGAAGAGCCACTTCAGTGCATGATCGTGCTCCTGGGTGCTGCTGAATGGACAAATCATTCTTCCTTCATTAAGAAGTGATAACATAACTCTTCAGCAATGGAGCTTAACATTGCTGTCATCTGGAATGAAATTTGCTTAAAGACAAGACATTTCCCCCAGCTTTGCAGTTCTGATCCTGTTAAGAGTGGTAACTGGTGGAAATCTTGTTTTAAGAGTTTTCTTCCTTCTGGATATTCTAAAATATTTAGTTGCTGCTTCAGTGTCAATAAGTGTCGTGGCTTTTGCTCTTCAACGGTTTGAAGCGAACAGGATTTTGTTGTCCTTATGTGTAACTAACAAAAAAGTCAGTAATAGCTCCAACTGCAATTCCCAGTAAAGGCAAAGGGAATTGTCTGTGAATATCCAAGGGTAGAACTTCGCTTTAAGCTATTACTCTGTTACTTAATTCAATAGAGTTCCAATCTGTGACTTTAATTCATGCTAATTTAAAACAGGATGGTCTCAAACTAGAAAATACTACTAAATATTCAGTGTGTTCTATATAAAATATTATTTGGTGTCACAGAATCTCTCATGTGGGTGGTAATGCAATGTAGTATTTTGGAACATATTTTATTTTTTCTTGAACACACTCAAATGAGAGAACTTTAAAAAAAAAAAAACCACTCTTTTCTAAACTTGTAGTAAAAAGAAGCTTTTTCTGGCACTTGAAATTCCACCTTGAATTCTGTAGAACATTCAGAAAGGGCATTCAGATAAGGAGGGAAGGTATTTGGCAAATAATTACAGAATCATGTCACCATATGGACCACGCAACAGGAAAAGTAAGAGAATATCACAGTCTTGTGGTGTGAAAATTAAATAAAAATAAGAAAATTTATTTAAGGTGTGTAAGGAAAGATTAAAGAAAATCTGAACTTGTGAAGCAGGGACTCTGATATACTTTCTTTTAAGGGCTTTTTCCTATCAGTTTATAGCTTTGATAATTTTTCCTGTGTCTTGATAATTCACCTGAAAAAGCACATAAATCATCAAAAAAAAAAAAAAAAAGGCCATTAGAAGCACATCATAGAGTCAGTGCAGAAACAGCAAATAACCTTTGGCCAGTGAATACATTTGGGAGGAGGAGCTGGAATTCTTATGGAAAATCAAGTAGCTTAAAATGGAAAAATGTGCCCAAGAGAAATAAGCAGGTTCTTTCATCTGATGTTTGGGGGAAGGTGTGAGATATCTCCCTCCAGCCCCAATAACTACTGCAGATATACTTTTCTGAGTAAAAGGAGGGTGGTTGTTATTTTCCAGATGGATAATATTATAGTTAAATTACTGATTGAATGACCTATTCAGTGCCTCTTTTATTTTGCTTTTCTGTAGACAAAACATGGATGCACACTCCCGAGGCCTTATCAAAGCATTATATTCCCTATAATGCAAAGGTAAGAAAATATGAAATTACGTTCTCCTCGTGCTTTCAGAACTCAGCACTTTCTATCTTGCTTTTAATTCAAAAACTTCAGAGACGTGAATTTGTCAAATGTCATAATGAAGAAAAAACTCAGTAAATGGCTGGTTTGCAGATCTCCTATTTTTGATCTTTGTTCTAAACGTGGTGGCTTTCTAGGGAGCGAATCAGTGTTCTCTTCTGCTTGATGCTGTTTCCTTTTAATGGATGCTAAATGGATGGAAATGTTGAGTGCAGAGGAATTTCAAATCAGGCCGCACGCTTACATACTTGAAAAATTAAAATTAATGGCAGAAAATTCTTTTTGAACAATAGCAAAGGCAATGAGTAATGATCCCATCTGCTGGAGATATTGAAGTGTCAAATACCCAGGAGACGTGGTAGAATAATAATGGCATCTTTGCATAGTAAAACCAGAAGTCTTTCTCATGTTTTCTTATCTCAATTACAACATAATTCTGCAATAGTGCTTCAATTTCTCTAATGACATCCGTTGACAGGAAATGCATTTACCTAAATAAGAGGTTAGAAAACAGTTTGCTGAAAGGAGGAGAGAATATGCAGTAATCAGCAGAACTCAGAGTAAACTGAGTAATCAGCTCTGACTTGCTGAAACTGCGAGGGTAATTCAATAGGATTCCACTGTGGTCTGTTCTGGATAAGGTCCTTCTGCCATTGGTATTTCTTAATATAAAACCACTAATTAAAATAATCTTATTAAGACTTTTATATATTTTTAAATGTTAAAAATGTTATTTCTTAATATACATTTTAAAATATTATTTATCAGGCCATGACTCAGGTTCCTATATGAGTATTCCCTGCTGTTGTGTTTGCAGTTTTCTGTTGCTTGGTATTGCCACAAAGCGAGAGCAGGTGTTTGTAGTGGAAATTTGAGTCTCGTTCAGTTCCTTGCCAGGGTTTCAACTTGTTTTTTATTCTGTGTGTCCTCAAACTGAATTTTTGACCAAAGGGTGTGTTACCACTTAACTGTGTAGCCTTGCCAGACACCTTGGCTTTATATTACATTTTGAGAGGGAGGATTGCTTGCTGGGGTGACTGTGCCATCTGTTTCAAGAGCAAGCTGAAGCTAAGCTATAAGTTTTTTTTTGATGCACTGAGCAGTGTCTGCTCATTTGTGGTCTTTAGGAGAAAAAAAGAAACCTCCTTCATCTTTCACATCTCATTGTCTTTGTGAGGAACATATCTTGTGAGTGGGTGCAGGAAAAAAAATCAGAATAAAGAAAACAGTGATAAGATGGTGGTTAACTGTGGAAAAACAGCATTAGCGACTTCTGGAGTAGAAGAAAGAGATAGAGAATTCCTGTCTGAAGGAGTCTGTTCTCAGCCTGGTTAGAAGACTCTTGATCCAGAAAAGGCTAAAAAGGCTAATATATGCCTTTGTTTTTTAAGAAAGCTTTTTGTTGTTGTTGTATCACAGTAGAAAATTATTATTTAGAACTATCAGTTATTTGATTCAAAGCAAACAAAATAATTGCTCTGCTCTACAGCTGGAATTATGAGGTGCCCATACCCTTTTTTTTTTTCTTATTGACACCTGGAATAAATTTGCACAGCTTTTATGAAGTTATCTGGCATCTGCAGACATTATTAAATCTAGATGATATTCCCACCTCAATTCTCAAGTAGCATTCTCATTAAGTTTTGCAATATTTTTCATTTCAAGAGGAAAACATGTACCTATTAGTACCTTTTCTGGGTTTTGTAACGTTTTGATTTTAACTGAAATACCACATTGATCTCATAACTTGTAACTACACCATGAAATAATGATTAAAGTCTCAGAAATCACTCATTAAGCCAGTATATTGAGCAAGACTCAATGATTTTTTCCCAAACCTTCATATTGTTCCACTTCCAGTTCCATAACATTCTACTCGTGTACCTTCTGAGGAGGAGACAACCCTTTATCTGATTTATTTCCAAAGGTAATCGTGTGAGGGAAGAATGACACGTTCAGCAAATCAAATCAATTTGATGGAAAGCAACACCAGGGATGTTCTTTGTCCACAGGCAGGCGAGCTGTGTTCTGCCTCACAGCCTTCTGAATGCAGATCACCCTGTTGGGGGAAAGTGTTTTCTTTATAAGACACAAAAATCGTTCCTCTGACACTTAATCTCCAGAGATGATCAGAGGAAGGGGAGCTTAATGGGAAAGTGAGATTTTGTTGATACTCGGGATGTCTTTGGGAATCAAAGGCAGCTTGCTGATAAAATTCACTTCGTAAGTTGACAGTTATTAAAAAAAAAAACAAAACCGACAAAATCCTAACAAAGTTAACTGGAAATTAAAAGAACCCTGCAATATGGACAACTGGCCTTTTTTTCTGCCAACTGGAGAGGACTTTTTTAATAGAGAATTAGTAATGTCTTGTTATCTCTTAGAACATACACCCTCAGGATGATTGATGTCGATAATCCTCTTTGTGAGAAAACATGAGCAGAGTTGTTCCTTATGGAAGTAAAATCCAGGAGCCATGAGCCTCATAAGGAAGCTCTTAAATATAAAACCATCTTGATTCTCTCTCTTTTTTCCAACACTCCTCATGGTTCTTGTTATTTTGAAATTTGCTGGCCTTGGCATTGTGTATTGTGTAAGTTGGTGAGGGTTTGGGTGTCTTTGTTGTTTGGTTTTTCTTTAAGTTTTTGTTTGCTTTTTTTGGGAGTTGGTGGTTTTTTTGTGTGTTTTTTGGGCTTTTTGTATTTTTGGTTTTTATTTTTTTTTGTTGGTCTGTTATTGTCATTGTTTTGGATTTGGTGTTTTTTGGTGGTTTGTTGATTTTGGGACTTCTTCCCCCAAATCTTACTGATGTCCCCATTCTTATTCCTGTGGAAGGGATTGATAATGACTCTACATATTCCAGTATGCTCTGGATATGAAATCTTGGCTTACTGAAGCCAGAATTTTGACATCTGTTTGCAATCCTATATTTTTATAACCATGTCACTCCAAATAACCATTTTTTTTTTCACAGAAAGATAGTTTAGGATTTTATAGTATCAAAAATGGACTAATTTTGATGTAGTGGCATGGCAGTTTTAATGTTACCAGAGAAGAGACATCAATAAATGTTAAGGCAACCCCAAACTTCTCTTCTGTTTCAACTTTTTCTGTAATGTTCCTTAATTAAGAACAGATATTTGTGTTATTTTCCATGCTGGGACTACTGTCCTAGTGCTTACTTTAACCCTACTTTTTACACTGTCATGTGCATATTTATGATTCTCGATGCAGTTTGGATTTGAAACTTTAAAATGAAATTACCAGTGCCAAAAAAAAAAGAAAAATTAGAAATGGTTGGACTCAGCTTGGAGGTCTTTTCTGTAATGAAAGACCTAGTACTTTTTGTCTTCAGTACAATAAACAGTTTATTTAGGTCTTCAACTTTACATAATTTATTTATTCCTTACCCTTTTTTATCACTGAAGGATGACAGATAATACTTTTCTGCAGCAGGCATTTTGGACAAGTTTCAAAGGTGAAATGATGTAACTCCTGTAGCAGAGCTGTAGGTGCAGTTCTGTCCTTTGAATATCTGCCTATCCCCATCATTAATGTCCAGTATTATCAAAGCCATGTTTTCATGCACTTCTACTAAAAAACTTTTAGTTGCTGCTGTGGCAATTCTCTTTTTCTATCCAGTCAGCTTATTACAGAAGGATCATGATTTTATGTCATTAAAAATAATTGATGGAAAAATGTCAAAGAGAAAATTGTATGTAGCTTTTCCAAGTCCACAGAGATGCAAGGTGCACAATTAATAATTACACCTCAAGTTCTGTGATGAAGTTAGATATAGCAAGATATTTTGAACAATACACAAAAATGCTGCAAATTAGAAACTAGTGAAATAGAAGAGGGCATTACAGGAAATAATTTTTCTACATTTATTATAATCAGAATTAATAACTTAATACCAATTAACTTTCATAAGAGTATCCAAATGTCTTGGATGTGATCATAATTACTTAAGTGTTGAAGCAGAAGAAAAATGGATATTGTGAAAATACCCAAACGAGATAGGAAAGCAGAAAATTGTAATTTTCCATTGCAGTCATTAAACTTGGATCTCATTATACCGAAGATGAATGGTTGCATAGATGGAATATCAAGTATTTAGAGTCTGCAACAAGTACTGTCAACAGACTTCTCTGCTTAAGGGAAATGGACCTGCCTATTCTATCCTGCCTAAAGTGGGAGAATGGAATAGGGGAGCATTATGTCCACAAATCTACAAAATAAATGACTGGGATGCAGAAGAAGAATTGTATCTAAACTTTCAACAGCAACAAACATTGTGTCATCTAAGTAGTTGCAGGGGGACAGCTGCATTTTAAGGGTTCAGCATTGAGTAGTTTCAGTTGCCGTTTGTCTCGCTGAAAACTGGCAAATATTTCAGCTTCCTTTAAAATCTGAACTTCTGTGATTTCCTCAGAAAGCTTTGTGGGGCACTGAGTGCTTTTGAAAAGCTGTCAGTCTGTGTTGCCCGAGGTTGCTTGTAGTGTGTGTGGCCAGCTTGTAAAGAGACAAGAATTAAATCTGCATCTCCTGGATCTTCATCCAGTCTTTGGAGCCCTCATTTCAGCAGTGTGTCACTGTGCAGGGATGGAAGCTGGATAATATTTGCAGACAAGTGTGCACCTCATCTGCATGTGAATGCACACAAATTCAAAGATGGTGTGGATGCCTGCTGGGTATGGCTGGGTAGCCCACAATGCCCTGACAGGCACATCAGCACAGTCAGGAGCATTTTTGCAAGAATTCACAGGCTTGTGGTGTCTCTAGGCATTTGCACCTAGAGTTTCATCTTTCATGTCCATTTACCATTGCTGTGGAAAATGTGACTTGTTTACAGTTGGAGTACTGGCATCTTTTACAGCTGAACACTGGCTGAGAAGTTCGGAAAAATTTGCAGAATAGCAGGTGGTTTTGACATATGCATAGACTCCTTCCAGGTGTCTGTAGCCCCGTCAGTATAAAATACCCAGCTGCACAACTTCAGTCTCTGTAGATCGTTATAACTCTCCAGAATATGGTCTGCCTCAAGAAATGGATGAAGTTTATGGGCAATTCCAGTTTTTCTTCTTTAAAATCCATTTGTGTATAATAATGCAAGAGGATTTAGTGTAATGTATGATGTTTTGTTTCTTTTCCTCTCTTAGGAAAAGCAACCAGTAGAGCATATGTCTTTCAGTGAAAGATCTTTGGTGGATTTTATTAAGAGCCTTAGACATTTTTTTTTTTTTTGAGAACGTTCTAGAATCAGTTATTTGGCACTCAGATATGATATCTAAAAACTAGAACCTGGATTTGAAAATGCAAAGCTGCAAGAGATTTAGCTCATCGTTGGACTTTGAAGCAATTTTAGGAAGATGGAATGTCCTATGGGGATTTTTCTCTTCTCTGAGGTAACAAGTGACAGGACAAGAGGAAACGGCCTCAAGTTGGGCCAGGGGATGTTGAGCTGGGTGTTAGGAGAACTTTCTTCACTGAAAGGGTGGTCAGGTATTAGAACAGGCTGCTCAGGGAAGTGATGGAATCACCATCCTTGAAAGTGTTCCAGTAAATATGTGGATGTGGCACTGAGGGACATGGTTTTACAGTGAACGTGGCAGTTGTGGGTTAACAGTTGCACTTGATGATCTGAGGCCCTTTCCAGCCTGAAACATTCTAAGATTCAGGATCAAAAACAGCATCCAAGGCATATTTCTGAAGATAACATGTTAACTAGAAGTTTAAAAGTAAGTTTTGAATGGTCATACTGCTTCCCCAGTTATCTGTCTCAAAAGAGTTGAGCAATGGGACTGTTGAGACAAAAGACTCAAATCATGAGTAGCTTTGTAACAGCTTTAACAATGTCATTTTTTTTATTCTTCAGAGTCTTATTCAAGACAAGGGAAGAAAACTCACAGGTTTCTCCAAACATAATTAACTAAACAAAGAAGAGTGTGCACAGGAAAAGCATGGGTGCTCCAAAGACCTCAGGGTCAGCAAAGATTTACTCAACCCCCCATGTCCCTTTCTGTTCCTTCTCTGTCGCTGATATTTATTCCCTTGCTTCTCCTTAAATCTGCTCGAAGCTGCCAATTAGCCTCATTAGCATGCCCTGCAGGATTCCCTGTGCACAGTCACATTTCCATGTGAGCTGTCAGCTGGGAGAATGGGGGGGGTTTCTGTCACGAGGCCCTTCAGCCTCTGGACTGTCGAGTGAGTTGCATGTCTGACACTGGAATGAATTGTCCGTGGAGTTCACACATCTGGATTATTGTGCTCCTGGGCTAGGTGGCCCACAGCTGTTAAGAGGTTGTTTTGCTTTAAATTGGAAGCAGGCCTGCAGATGAATTAACTCCTTCTTGTCTCCTGTGTTTATTTTTGACAGAGCTGAGTATTTCTGTTTGCTCAGCCTTTCCCTGTTTATGGAATGGCTACCTTCTTGCACCTACTATTAACAAAAAAATAATTAGGACACTTTCCCAATATAAACTCGAAATAGAGCTGGTTTATGAGAAATAATAGGATGGCACAACTTTTTGAACAGAAACTTCTACAAGGGCATACAATTTTAAAAACAAAAACAAGACTATGAGAATCTAACAGCCAGACTGTTTATCATGCAGAAAAAGTTTCACATATGCTGATCTCCATGAGGATTCATCCTCAGTAAACCATCAGACAAGCCACCAGCTGCAGTCTCTGACTTTATTAACTTTAATAAAATAGTAATGTACGCCAGTCAGCTGTGGATCCTGGACTGTAATGAATATTTCTCTCAGAAATGCCTCCTTCAGATGATTCTGATTCAGAAAGTGTAAAGCCAACCTTGGTCCATATTAAAAAACATTTTGAACTTTGAACATAAGAATTTCAGGTGAAATTTAAAAGTGGAACTAATAATTTCTGGTTTGGAACACAGCAAAGAAAAAATATTTGCATGAACTAATTTGTAAAGGTTTGTTAAAGTGTTTGTGTCCTAAAAATTATTCTTTACCACTAAAAGGAGGTGTCTAAACCTTCTTTTTCTTTTTCCCTATTGTGTAGTTTTACTCAAGTAATATTTTCTTCATTCCGAATCCTTAAGGGAAATCAAATCGAGTAATTTCCCATTGTTTTGTAGTTGTGTTTTTTTTTTTTTTTTTTTATTTGCTGCTGTAGCATTACTGAAAAATAGGGGAAATACAGAAACAAGGATGTCCATCAAATCTTTATATGTGTGGAACCAAGAACTGCATTTGAAGGAAGAGATAATTTGAGCCCCGGACTAGAAAGGTCCCTAAAAACTTACCTTGTCCTATTTGCTGTAGCACTTGGTGCTTCTGAGGAGGCAGATACCAGGAGAACAGGGATAAGTAACTCAGCAAATCACATTACTTGGACCTGAAAGATTAAATGAGAGGGAAATCTTGTCTACTTATGTAAAAGTATGATTTTTATGCTGAGAAATCTGTTCAAGTCAGGACTGTGTAGGTCTTCCTAAGCCAGAACTTAGAGGCCGTGTCTCAACTTGCAGTTTATGAGGAATTGAGGACCTGCAGCTATTAAAATCAAGCACCTTCTGAACATGGAAAACCATTCAACAAGACTTCATATGCATTCTTAACATTCAAATTGATTTTAAAAGCTTTAAAACTACATACGGGTTTGGGGGTGGAGTTTTGGGTTTCGAAGAGGTGGAGGTGGGAAAGTTGGACCTTTCCACGTGTTTCTTTTTATTTCCAAAATCAAAGAGCACTCTGTTAATTTTATACTGCTGACAGCTTTTTATTTGTGTTAGCATTTGCTGTTTGATGTGTCCAAGGAAGAATAGAGTTCGATGTTTCGTATCGATTTTCAGCAGTAACATTCAGCGGTTCCAGCCGAAATTGTGCTGTGCATTTCCAAGAGGTTACTGCAATTTATCACAGTTCATTACATCATAAATTCTTTGAAGCTAAGGGCTATCTTTTTGATGTTTGTAAAGCCCCCAGAATAATGGGACTGAGGCTCTAGGTGTGACCCTGCTGCAAATAGTCCGAGATCAAAGCTCAGAATAAGCAGGCACCAGGAGACCTTGGAATTGGCTCTCATGAGCTTTCTTCTCAGTTAGGGTAATGAAATGATATAATGCAGATAAGAAATGGGTGAGTTATTAAAAATAATAAAGGAAAGGAAGTAATTTTGAAGGTTTTCTGCATATCTGCCCCAAATCTGTTCTCATATCAGATCCCAAATTTTGAATTTTATTTCCATACCTTGAGCTCAAGATTGAATGTGTTCTCAATACATGCTCTCTAAGTGGGAAGGATTAGGTTGCTATTTAGAGAAAATCCCAAATCCTTATATGAAGGCTTTTTAAATATACTATTTTCTAATTCTATGTTCACCTAATGATGCAGGTATCACTATAATGATCTAGACTAGATTGATTTTCCTAGTTCAGCAGCAGATTGAGGTCTTTTATTGAAAAGCATAATCTTTTTTATGAAGTAAGAAGTGAAAGCCAAAGGAAGCGTCGGACTAATTACCACCGTAAAATAATTTACAGATTACTTTCCATCTCAGTTATGTTCTCTTGAAGCAGTTCATCAACAGATGTCCATCACATCTGCTGATATATCTAATGTCATGCTAATAGTAGTTTTACTTAATATCTGACATTGTCAGGTTGAAGTAGTCACTATTAAATATTTTTGTATTTCGCTGAAATAATCATTCTAATAGAAAAAAAATCCAGTTTCCTAATTTGTAATGTGTAGCAGGAAGAACATTTCATGTGTTTAGGTAGTGCTCTGCAGATTTGTTACATTTTCAGAACAGTAGCTTAAAGAGGCAATCCTTTCTGTTCCAAATATTATTTTAAAATAAATTACTTTTATCCTGCCTAGCTTTTGAAAAACCTCTGGTATCGATATACTTCAAGTGCCTGAAGGCCAGCTGTTGAATTATAGTGATCACATCTGTTTTATAGCTGCCTTTCATGGGAGATTATGTGAAGAAAAGGCAGTTTCTTCTGAAAAAATAGATTAGCAAGACGGAATATAGGCAGGATCATAAAATAATAATCATCACAGAGTAGACACTTCCACTTACTGTAGGGAAAGTAAAAGATGACAGTATAGCCAAACCAAGGTAAGAAATGCTTTGTTGAGGCTCATTGCCTGTGTAGTATTTTCTCAAAGCTTCAAACATGATGCGATTTTAAGGTCACAGTTCCTGCTCTGCTTCGTCCCCTGTGGTTTTCTTATTTGCTGCGTGGACCTCCCCTCTCTATAACTTCCACAAGTAACTAATTTGATTTTGTTTTTATTATTTTTTTTTTACTTGGCTATCCCAGTCAAATATTCTCTGAAAATTTCTGGGGGTATTCTGTTAATGCACTAACTCAGAAAGACATCTACAGGTGTCATTTGTATTTGTACAAAAATATCAATACATTTAAAGCAGCAGCTGAAGTTTAGGAAGTAGTTTCTAGAAGCAAGTTAAAAAATTACATTTTTAGTTAGACACAGACATTTTCTTGGCCGCTTATACCAAAATATTGCTATTAATTTCTGTGAATGCAGCACTTAGTTGAGCACATTCTTGTAATTATCCATCTGATTATGAATTACACTTCGCATACTGGCTCAGCATATTTCCCCACAAAAAGAAAAAAATTAGGCTTATTCTTGCTTTTACAGATGAAGTGATTTCCAGTGGGGGGGTGGGGGGAAGAATAAAGGAAAAAACTAATAAAAAGTAGTTCACACTTCATGTTCCTCTCCTATAACACACCTCAACACCTGTATGTGTCCTGTGGTGTCTATTATTTTGTACATAAAATGTATGTATAAATCATTTGCTACATGCCAAAGTAGTTGTAATAGTAGAATTTAAAGAGCAGATTGTCTTCTTGATAATGATAGCTTTAAAAAAACAAACAAACAAAAACAAAACCAAAAAAAACACCAGATTATGTTCAAAATTTCGGTTCCAGGAAAAAAAAAATTACTAAAAGTCATGTTAAATCTCCAGGCTGCTCAAGTTAAAGCAGTAGCTCTACACATTTACGACTCTTTCTCCAGAATAACTGTTTTCTGGGGTGCTGCTTGTCCTCTGACAGCCCATTGATTCTACGAATCAAGAACTAAAACAGGAGTCATTTATTCTAATTATGGTGCAGCAAGGCTCACAGCATTAATAGTCCTGATTCAGTTTCCTTAAAACAGGCAATTTCTTATTTCACATTAAACTGGAAAAGGTCTTTAATAAACTTAGACTCATGGATAATAGCTATTTGTTCCTATTACTAAGGCTGTTTGTGTTTGAATGAGGGTTCCTAACTGTGACTTCTTCTGTTTTCTGTCCCCTAGGAATTCCTGTTTCTGTGTTTGTGATGTCATGGCATGTTGGCCTGGCAAAAGTGTGATAGTGCAAGTCGAGCATTGTCATGTTAGTCAAGGACAAAGGAGGTAGAAATTAGAGCAAAATAAACTTTAATCACCAAAATGGGAAATGTCTGTGGATTTTCATCTCTGCTTTTATAAGATACTGTTATTGTTCTCCAGTACAAAGGAGTACTTTTTCATTGGTATTTAGACATACTCTGTGCTTCCAGTTTTTTTGCTTTTACACAAGAATTTCTTCCAGAACTTGCAGGGTTTATTTACACTGAGCAGGGGAAAGCTGTAATAATTTTCTCTCCAGCTTCAGTGTGAAGATTACTGCAAGCCAAACACAGAGTTGCACAATCCCACCTTGAACTTGGCACATGGGAACTCCTGGCTGTTCTTGTAGGTGTTGTTAGGAGAGGAAGGATCTGAAGTCGTGCCTGGCAGTGAAGCCATCTGGGAAACATCTCTTGGAAGGAGCAGCCGCTCTCGGAATGACATCACGGCCTGTTTGCTTGGGTGGCTCAGAGGTGCATCCCAAAGTTCTGAGTCGACCAAAATGCTCCTAGTTGTAGAAAGCTTTGCCTTATATTGGTAAAGCAGAATGGTTTTGCCAGCTTTATGAAGCGAGATTGCTTCTGTTATTTAGTACTTGGGCAACATAGCTCGTTTATTCCTGAGGGTTCTCTGTCATCTCGGTTCAGTTTACACTGTTCTTGGGGAGGGGTTTGTCTGACAGACCTACTCTTTGCAACAGGAAGAAAAAAAAAGAGTCAGCAGGACAGATGGAGCTTGAACATGGAGTTCAAGCTTTAACTTGCTCTGTTTTGTGGACAGAAGTGAGATATCCTGCACTCTGCTAATACAGAGCTGACCTGTACATGCTGCTGTTAAAGGAACAGTGGCTTTGGGAAAGCCCGAGCATTGATACAGCAGAGTAAAACAGAGCCAAAAACTAGGACAGCAGTTCTGCATAACTTATACAGGGTGTTAAAAAGTTGTCATAAAAATACCAGCACTTGGGATCTTGGTCTTGCTGTTCCTTTCATTGTAGCATTTTACAAGATAGGTGTGTTTTGAGGGAGTAGATGATGTGGGAATCTGTCCTTTCTGTACTGGAAGGCTAAAGAAAATTACCTTTTTGGGGGATAGAATAGTGTGTTTACATAAGTAGTAGCAAAGAAAATGTTTGTTTTTTGTTGGTTTTTTTGGGTTTTTTTGTTTTTTTTTTCATACAGTGGTGAAGAGAAGTTCTACCACCTTGCCGGTGTTGCTGACCAGCATCTGCAGAGCTCAAGTAGGAAGTAAAGCAAACTTGGTGTTCTGAAGTTTCTAACAGTACATTTCACATCTTTGCAAAAGAGTCCGCAGATGCAGAGCTGTTTGTGTTACTTCAGTGGAATGTAGGAGTTGTTGCAATCCTGTCTTATGGTTAAGGTTAATTCAATCACTGCACTGGAATCTGGTTTATAAGAACAAAAATTAAAAAGCAGCAAATTATGTCAACTTTCGTACATTAAGTTATTTAGCAATATCTAGGACTTAGTGCAAATAGTATTTTAGTAATAGTATTTATTAAAGTAATAGTAATAATATTTAGTAAAGTTGAGGGGTTTGTCAGATGTTACTACTTTCACAGAGAAATGATGATTGAGTTGAATCAAATTCCTGTGGTGCAGAACTAAGTCTAATGTCTAATTATGGGCTTGTAAAGCTGAAAAATCTGTCCACTCTGTTATTATGCACTTCTAAAGCTGAAGATTTGATATTTCAAATAGTGAATACGTGTCATTTTTAGATGTCTCCCTTCAGTGGAGGTAAAATAATTTTTTTTTTACTGGAAACAGTCCAGTCAGAATTTTTTTGAACTGAGTCATTTAAGCAGCATGATGTGCCTTCAGTGAGTAAGTATCAGAGGCACTTCTTGTTTGAAATATCCTTTCTAAAGGAAGTGTCAGGTTTGATATTTAGTTCTAGTTTCCCTGTCTGGACACAGAATGGTTCCTGTGCATGTGCAGGTACCCTTTTCTGTGCACAGGCATTATCAGCCTTCACTGAATATTGGTTCAATAATGATAATTCTTACAGAAATAAAGAGGTATTACATTTTAAGATTGAATATAGAGCTGCTAGTTCTTAGTTCTTAGAGGTCAGAAACTAAATAGAACCTAAACTAATGTGAGAGTAACACCAGAGTCTTGCAGGAGCTGGCAAGGACATTACTCAGCATCTCAGTCATTTTCTGTGCAAGTCACAAGCAAGTCAGAAAGATCATGCACATGGTGAAGGTAGATCACATTAGTCAACAGAATGCTCATTTGGTGTGTTTTCTCTTGTTGTCATCCTGAAGCTTTCAGGCAGTAAAACAAAGATACACCACAGGAGGCTCGGCACAGTTGTGAGTAGCAGTGGAGAAACAGAAGATAATGGTTTGATGCCGGTGTTTGATGTTAGATGAGTCTGTGTTAGGTGTCAGTAGTTTGTGTATTGAAGCAAAAGAGCTGTAATAACTTGAGGATGGATAACCCACAGATATTCCCTGGTGCAGTAAAAGAAGATGACAGTAAATAATCTGTTCACATGTAAAAGCAAAAACTGGAAACTCAGAGCGCTTCTAAACTGAAACCCAGAGGATAAAGTTTGGAAGCATGTTGTTTTTTAATTTGCTCCTTCATTACATCCATAAATGGACTAGGTTGGATCTCAAGAGAAGGTTCTTCCCCCAGAGGGTGGTTGGCACTGCACAGGCTCCCCAGGGCACTGGGCACAGCCCCAAGGTTGATCCTCTGAAGCCCATGGTGGGATTCCTGTGCAGGGCCTCGAGCTGGACTTGATGATGTTGAGGATATAGAAGATGAATATAGAAGGTGAAATCTTCTATAATTCTGTGATTTTACTCAACCTCTGAGTGCAGGACTCTTGCATGTGGAAGCTAAAGAACATCACAACACACACGAGGACAGAATGCTATCAAAAGGATGTGTGTGGTGACCCAGTCACAACCAGGGAATGTATGATGAGAAATGACTTTTTTTTTTTTTTTTCCAGTGATAAATTCACTCTCAGTACCATCATCCCCTGCCCTTGTTTATTGCATGCCAAATATTATTTATCAGCTATGGGAAGTGGACCTGGAATTAAAAGGAAAACAAGCCTTCAGCATGATATACTACTGGTATTAGAATCACTGTCATTTGTGCACTGTTAAAATGTTCCTTTTTAAGCCCTTTCTGCATACATCAAAAGTTTTTAAAGAATTATCTAAAAATGTCCTGACTTTGTTGGATTTTTTTTTTTTTTTTTAAGCTGGAGTATCCCTGGGGGATATTCCTGTTACCCTCCTGTACAACTGGTGTTTTCCACAGTGGCAGTCTTGGCAAGAAAAATGTTTTACCTTTTCTGCTTTTTTTCTGTATTCCAATCTGCTCTTATCTTCCTTGTGGAGGTACAGGCTGTACATTATTTTGTTTTCAGGATCAGGTGCTCTAACGCAGAGAACAGCTTTGATAGCTGTGTTGCATTGCAATTTGATTTTTGATTTTATCTTTGTTCCTAGCCCGCTTAGCATATTAACACCCTGATCTCTCTGGAGAAGATTTAAGTTTTGATCATTTACAAAGTGGGTCCTAAAGTCTCCTGAAGTTCTGCTTACAAACAAATTACTTATGGCAATATAAACATATGCTCCTATTGCATTTTCCTTTCTCTGTGCCATTTTCCCATCTGGCTGCAGGTAAAAATGCAGTGGGACTTGAGGAAGAATGTGAGCTGGTGTGATTATTCTCATTTATTGCCTTTAAAATTACACCAAGCTACATTCAGCCTACTTGGCCCACACATCAAGTTTCTTCCCAGTCAGCAGCCACGTAATGATTTGCTTACATATTTGGTAGTGAAGAATTCTTAGTTATGGCACTTCTAGAGACTAGAAGAAAATACAAACTAAACCACTGGTTTTTACACCACTGCATCTGGAAGTTGGCTTTGTTAACTGTTACTTAATTATTTTACATTCCTTTCTCTAATGCTCTTTTTTTTTTTTTTTTCCAAAAAAAATTCAATGACCTATTAAAAAAATTTTTCTTTATATCCAAGTTGCTGTAAATATTTTCTCCTCTGTGTTTCTCATGTGCATTTGACTTAATTCTATCGATGGATGAAATACCTGGTAATATTTGATTTTCATCAGAGACCCTTTTTAAAATGTTTTTTATTGTGTTTTCCTTTAATTTTCACAAATAGTACCCAAACAGTCGCTAAAAAAAAAAAAAAAAAAAAAAAAAAAAAAGGCTGGTGTGGAACATTACATGCCAGATGAGCAGAGGATATTCAGGGAATGTGCTGATGTATAGGCCACTTTTCTGTCTCATACTCCCATGCCGTGAGTTGGATTTCTGCTCTCATTTGAGCAGCAATCATGCCTGGTAGAGACAGTTGTTTTAAAGCTGTCACTAGAAAAAATGCTCCCCAAAAGGGAAAAATCTGAACACATTTGTGCTCTGGAAAAAAAAAAAAAAAAAAAAGCAACTGTAGAAAAACAAAGAAGCAGGTGAGGAACTGGGCTGTGGGGTGGGGAAAGAGAAGGAACCCAAAAGAGAGGAGTGTGTTTTATGGTCCATTTTGTCCTTCTGCTGTTCAAGTCATGGAGAAGGTTCATGTAGGCAAGGCTGAGCATGTTTTAGGAAGTGGTTCACAGCTTGGACATTTGTTGTTCTGTTTCCTGCAAGGCTTTAAAACTGGTCTCGCTTCTCTTTCATCCTTGTTTTGTGTCCTGTTGTTCTGATGTTATCACAGTGTGGACACATTTGTCTTCCTTCTGTCAGTAAATCAGCACCCCTGTAGAATGGAGGAGATAGAAGGAGCTAATTTTTCAAATGTTGGCAGCAGGTATCCAGTAATTTTGCATTGCCTTTTTTTCCCCCTTTCTTTATAAGTTTGGTAAGTACTATTTTCTTTTAACTGCATTTAAATCTGCATAAAAGAGAACCTTTAATGTTCAGGGATTTCAGAGTAATAAAGAAATATTGCAGTGCAAAAGATTGTGGGTTTTTTAAGATTAAAATGTGATGACAAAAGAAAACAGATGTTTAAAATTAAAATATCCTGCACTGCTCTCTACTGGAAGAGTGGAAGTCTACATAAAATATTCAAAAGTGCACCTAAAACTAGTTCTTAGTCAAGTTTAATGATTTTTTCTTTTTTTTTTGACTCTGGTAAAACTAAAATTTCTAAAGCATGGATAGTCTTTTGTATTCACCTTAATTTTTGAGAGAAGCCCCTGAATATATTTTGCCTGTGAAAGCAGTAAGATGTTGAGGGTCAAAATGTAAGCTTCCAGGGGGAAGACTTACTGGAGGCGTGTGGAGTGAACACCTCTGGTTATCTGCTGATCTCAGGTTGTAAACAGTTTGATCCGAGGTGTTTGTCTTGCACATGGCTGGTCAACAGCTCACTGTCTTTATGGCAAACATCAATGTACTTTAAAGAATACTTAAATGGTTCTCACTGATAAGACCTCTTGACCTCATCAATTTCTGCTTATAGACAGCTCCAATTGAAATCAGAATAAGTTATAGATTAGAAAAATAATTTTTCATCAGTTTTATAGGGAATCTGTTTGAAAGAATGGCAGATTGCAGTGAAAAAATGTGTAGTAATTTATATGGGAAAAGCATTGCTTTAGCTTGCTTTATGTTATACAAATATTAAATGTCATCCTCTTCGTGCTTCTTAAAGTATTCAATGAGAAGTCAGTATGATCATGATGATCTTCTCATTAATAATAAATATACATAAATATTTAAAAATATGAGTCTAGTGGCGTGCCTGAATTATTGATCATTTTCCTTTGAGTTGGCTTACTATGCATGAAGTACACCAAACTCAGGAACAATCTTTTTCCTAGTTACAAACAACAAACACATGTAGCAGTCATGTGTAAACATTTTCCAGCTCTATTATGTATCAGAACACATTCCTTATGTAAAGAACACCGAGGAATTTAGTGCATTTATTAGTTTGCATATAGAATTAATAGCCAATGGAATAGGGAAACTGCTGTGTTATTTTCTGTTTGTTGTGCAGTTAAGTGTGGGAGTTGTTAGCTTGACTCTCAGGATAAATTACATTTCATATGATGGTTGTTCTGCACGAGCCAGGTTGCAGAAAGGAACCTGAAGTGCTGAGAAAAGCTCGACTGACTTTTCAAGTTCCCATCTAGAACTCTGTATCCCTTCTGCAAATGATAAAAGCCTTCCAGTTAAAACATTAGCTATTTGTTAAAACTATATTGCACTGTCATTGTTTTGTTACAATTTCGTTACAAGAAACTTTTTCTGATTTGAAATTCTGTCAATGTTTTGTCCTCAGGTAGAACAGTCCAATTAAAGCAAATATTCAGAATATTTCCCCTTACTTGCTGGTGTTCTCTTTATTATTCTCGCCATAAATAAATAAATAAATAAATAAATAAATAAATAAGAGAGGTCGAGCATGAAATGTGTAAACAATTTGAATGTACCTGAATTTAAAAAATATAAGATTACAGTCAAAAGAGACACAAGTAGATACAAACAGTGCAATTCATGGCATGGCCTTATAATTTCTGATTGATATTAACACTTGAGATACAAATCTTTGTCCATCTGGATTATTCCAGCAAATTAATCTTGCTGTATTTTCCCACACTGAATAGTTTATGATGCATCAGCTCAAATTCCACATGCAGTTCAAAACTGCTGAGAGCACTAGAAATTTCAGTAGTGATGCTTAGTGTCAAAACTGACACTCAACTGGAAGACAGTGCATTGTAGATGACTGATGGAATTGTGGTGGGTTATGTTCCATAAATACTGGTGTTTCTATATTCTCTGAGATTTGGTTGTTTACTTCTTCTGTAACTTGTTGAGCAAACCCAAAGGGTCTCTTCAGGTTTTGTCAGCCTTTTAAACCTGTGCTTGCAGCAGTTTATCTTCCTATTTAGATCTCTACTTCTCCCTCCTCTCCACGATCAGAAATGCTAATTTCTGGGTTGGGAAACATTACTAGGAGCTTTAAAATTCAGTGACATTTAACAGATTCCCCAGCTGTGGTAGAAGCTCCGTTTGGTGCTTACACTTTCTAAGGCAGTGATGTCAATCAGCAGGAGGTTTGGCATATACATGTATTAGTGTGGCTTAAATCTAAGTGTATCTCAGTGTAGAAACTGAGATAGAATCATTCAAAATTGATGAATATATTACACAGAGCAGTTTCAGGTGCAGTTATACCTTTTGTAACAGTAAAGTAGAAGGCAAGCAAAACTGTACTGAACATAAAAGCATTTTATTGTACAAATAAAGGAAGGGTAAGGTCCCTTTCAGTATTAACAGGTGTATGTTTGGTTTTCATTAAAATCTTTTTTGGTAAAAATATCAACTCTAGTCAAAATTCGTTGAATATGAGCCTCATTTTTATCTAAGTTGGAGCCTAGTTTCTTTAAATCTATGGAATTACTGTACCAAGCATCTCTGAGAGAAAAATCAGTCCCTTTCATTTGTCTTGCATCACTGTATGAAAGTTTTAGCAGCACAGTTCAAATGATTGGCTCATGTTGATTCACGGGAAGTATTTTCTATCAGTGCTTTTTGTGCATTTTGTCACTGTTTTCTAAAGGAGGATTACCAAAATGACGATTTCCATGAGGAAAAAGGTATTTTACCCTCTATTTACAGATTTGTGTAGGACGTTTTTTTAAAGGTGATTCTGATAACACTTATATTTGTCTAATTATATATATGTATATTTTATATATAAAATTAGAATTTAAATTCCTGTTATTCTCTTGATTAGAAATATCTATATGAAGACTTTTTATTTATCAACTACTGAAACAACTGCCTTTCCGAAATGTTTTTGGAAATATTTGGGGAATAAGATTACTTGAGTCAATTAGGCCTTTCAGTGCACAACTTGCTGCTCACAAATTACAATCTTTTCAGTTTCTTGGCAGTACAGAAGTGGAGCAGCCCAAAGGCACAGAAGTTGTCAGAGATGCTGTTAGGAAATTAAAGGTAAGAAAGAATTTTTCATGAAATATAAATAGAATGTATTCTTAACCTGTTTTCACAGGTAAGACAGTTTGGTATGTTTTCTGGGTAAATTCATTGTTTCTAGAAGCAGTTACTTTTACTGATCTCTTCACTGGTGTGTGGGCTCTTCCTTATTATGTCTGTATTGTCAAGTCTTCAGCTATACAAATATTTACTTCTCCTATACAATTATGTCTAAATATTTATGAATATATAAGAATCTTTCTCCCAACTCTTGTGCTTTCCATAACTTTTTTTAGGCTTTTGAATAGGTGTGTCCTGGGATATTGGCAGAAAAATGTTGGGGATTCATATAGAAAAACTGGATTCTGTGTGCTATTGCTGTAATAAAAAGGAGA
The DNA here is from genome assembly GCA_038380795.1 of Pyrocephalus nanus. Taxonomy (NCBI): domain Eukaryota; kingdom Metazoa; phylum Chordata; class Aves; order Passeriformes; family Tyrannidae; genus Pyrocephalus; species Pyrocephalus nanus. The sequence goes on from CM076267.1 coordinate 38,455,221, forward strand.
AGAAAGAAGATGTGAAATTACTCGTGCAGATTGGCTTTTAAAACTGAGGTTTCCCTTGAATAACCCATCTTTACAAGACTGATCAATAATTGCATTAAGAGATTGAAACAGAAGTTCCTTGTCCTTCTTTTTCCTCTACCAAAGAGTACAGCTGCCTATAAAAGTTTGTTTAGCCAATTCTTGGAGTGTTTTGTGCCAAAAAAAAATTTACCTGGTGCAGTTAGAGCCATTGCTGCCTATTTTTTTTTCAAGTGCTTCAGGCTAAAATCTGACACTTTTTTTTAAACAATTACAGCGTTCTACCAGTGGAAACAAAATGTGTAGGGTTTTGTGCACTGAATGCAGTTTATGGCTGGAGTGAAGTCTGTTGTGTTCCATGTTTCATGTTTATAAAATTCCAAAACCCTGTGCAAAGTTAATTCTGGGCAGATCTGTCATGATGATAACCTGCAATGGGGAAGCCTTCATTATATTTATGATGTTTTATCAGGCTTTTCCTAAGTAAAACAGCTGCTAAGTGGCTCTCTCTCTTCCTGGTGGAACTCATCATTAACCTGGACTCTCACTGATCACTGGAGGCTTTGGGTTGTATGATTGCTTACCTGAAATAATTTGCAGATACAAAAAAAAAAAAGAGATTTCAAATGACTGTTCCCTGAAATGCAGGAAGAGCCAGAAATTTTGTAGATATGTTTGTGGTGTCATTGGAGTATGTTGATATCTGTTCTAACTTTCTACATGTGTTCCCTGCATAAACCACCTTGGAGACAAATGTCTGAAGAGTTGCTGCCAGAATCACACTTTTTTCTTCAAGTTTGGAATTTTGGAGCTTAGATGTCAAGTATTACATATGGTCTTATGTAATCATAACTTTATTAGAAAACTTCCAAAAGGCAACTTTTGGAATGACTTGAAAACTCTTGGAACACAATTCAGAGAACAACAAAAAAAGCTTTATGTTTGAAACAATCACCAGTTAATTGAATACTCATTTCAACACTGACTTACATTATGTATCTATATTCTTTGAAAAGAAGCCTAGGGGTATTTGATTTTATTATTAAACACACATCTGTAGCTTGTTTTTAGAAAATCACGATTGAAAATTTTAAACCAATTAAACCTACTTGAAAACTAATGCCTTATATTGAAAGAAATATTGATTAAATATATTTAAAGAAAATATATGGTGATTTGTGGGGTTGGAGAGTTTTTAGAAGATGTGTAGCTTGTGATGCCAAATTCAGAATTTTAATGATACGGACTTTGTTTTAATCACATTGTTAATCATGATTTGTCGTTAATTAAAATAAATAGCTAGCAGAAAAACAACTGACACTTCCTTGATGTCTGGAGCTATTTATACAAGTGGCGTGCATGGCACTAATAACCTTTTGAAGTCACGTGCTTGCAGTGATATATAGACCATGACAGACTGTCACCATAAACTATTTTTCTTAAGCCATCGTGTCATCAGACTGTGACAGACTAGAGGTTTGATCTGCAACTGTTCACTTCTTTAAATCATAAGCCCTTAACTCGCTCAGTACGGACACACTGTTGGCTTGCCCAGCACGGAAACTGCAGCTGCCATTCCAAGAACTGACTCTTTCCAGCAGGTGGAGCTGATGTTCTACAGAAACACACAATAACTTGGAGGAACCTTTTTTTTTTTTTTTTTTTTTTTTTTTTTTTTTGTGCCTCATTGTACTTCTTTTATCCCAAATACTGCTTTTACATTTTCTTGACAGTTTTTCTGGGTCAGCTGCAATTAGAAGATACTTTTTTTTTTTTTTCCGAGCATCTATGTTTAATTTTTCTTCAGGGTTCTCCAGTGCTTTTGTCTAGCTGGGATTACCCCCTGTGTTTTCCAAGTTCTTGGAACTGTACTACAGGAGGAAGAAGAAAGTTGCATGCTAATGTTTTAAAGTGTGTGGTCTTATTTGCAAGAAAAGGTGAATTTATTACAAACAATTCTTTTTCCTTCAAGTTTTCTGGTCGAACTAATTTCTAGAATGAAGCAAAATCTAAACATGGTACCAAGATGCTGCATGCAAACATGCCTACATTATTCAAATGTCTAAATGTTGTCAAATCACAGTTCATTTTATAAAGTGAAATGATTGCTCTCCTTGATTGATGAAGGGTATAACTCCCAGATCAGACTGTGGGAATGAATTTGATCCTTCTTATAAAGTGCTTGAAGGGTTGCCAGAGGTAAGAACAGTTAGACCAGAAGAACACATGGAAATGGAAGCACATCCAGACCAGTGGTAAGCAAACAGCAGGGGTGTTAGGGAGAAATCAGAAGTAAACCCCTGAGTTTGGGGTTGTTCCTTTTATGGTCTTCCCTGGGATGTTTTTGTGAGGACCAAACTGAAGGCTGTTCTCTTTTCAACTCTCAACTCAATATCCGTTTCTTTTCCACTTTTGTTCTGCAAGTGGAGATGACGAGACATAAAGTAAATAGAATTAATCACTTTGAAACCACTTGAAATATTTTTCGTCAGCTCCTTGAGCCCTAAGGACACACAAAGTGAAGAGTGCTCTTTCACACAAGCTGTGATGATGTCTTGCTGCTGCCCTTCATGGACCATCAGTGGATGTTCTTCTGAGCTCTCTGTCCTGTTAAAGTTGGGTTTCATTTGTTGTTGCAAGGAGAGAGGGGGGTGGAGTACAGAGAATCTTTTAATATTTGGATAAAGAAGTTTCCAGCCAAGCCTTACAGCCATGACTGTTCTTTTTGAAGTACTGAAGAAAGCAGAATTTGTGGTTCAAGGACCAGTCAGGGACAGCCTAAAGACCAAAGCAAGTCAGATGAGAAGAACTGAATAAGAAAATACCTGTTTACCCTCTCTCAAAAAAAAAACCCCTAAAATTCAACCCTGCCCCAGCCCCCTCAGAAAACCTAAAAAACAAAACCAACCAACCAAAAAAAAAACCTTCAACAAACCCCCAGACTTCCATGCCACCAAACAAAATAACATCCAAAACCCCTCAAAACCAACCAACAACAACAACAAAGTAACCCAGCCCCAAATAAAACAAAACACAAACTAAAAAAGACTTCAGGAATTAAGAGATGGAAAAAAGACTGCAGTGCATTGTCTTCTACACTGTGGTTAATAGATGGGTAGTCTTCCTCTCAGTCCAGTGTGTGTCAGGAGAATAAAATACAATATATTCCATAGAAATGGACTTCTAGACAGCTTTTTCTCCACCCTGACACTTACTGAGAGGTGCAGTTTTACATATCATGGTCTCTTTATCCTTTTCCTCTTCTTGACAACTATTTTTCAGAGGTTATAATTTCATTATACCCACATGAAACGTGCATGAGAGTTTGTACCATAACATGAGCAAGAAGATGACGTGTAGACACTGCAAAAGAAATAGGAGCTGTGGGTTTTTTCAGGCTTCTTTCCTCACAATGAACATTGTGATGGAAAAAGGAGGAAATGCACCTTCTCCAAGCTCAGTACAAAACTGTTTCTCAGTTTATACAACTCCACTGCCCTCAAACAGACATGTTTTAAGGTGTCTGCATGAAGTGCAATGCCTGAGGTCTCACTGGTAGCCTGAATAAAATGAAGGAGTCAAACCTCTGATCCCTGGGCTGAAGGTTAGCCCCAAAAATCATAGAAACCTCTGCCTTTTGCTACCTCAAGTAGTTTGAATATACTCTTGAACTGTGCAGTGAGGTGTAAATATTCAGTAGAGGCACATACTTTTGATTTGTGTATCTTTAATGCATATGATTTGTTTTAACCATAATTTTTTTTTTTGCTACAGTTCCTGGCTGTTTGGAAAACACGATTTTATTTTTTTTTTCTTCCTAATGTTATTTTTGTTGATTGTGGTTTGCGAAGACTTGATGCATAAGCATGTCAAATGTAATTTTAATGAGTCTCATAGTTTTCCCTGATACTATAATAAAAGATGAGATATACAGGAGCTTTCCTCATTTTATTTTTTTAAAGAAAAATTAAACCACAGAAAATAGGTTTATTTGTATTTGTTGTTTTCCTTAAAAGATGCAACAAAAATATGATGTTAATTCTAATGCAGTTAGACAAAAGCCAGCCTATCCCACTGAGCTGCACCAAATCTGGGTGTCTTGCCTGAGAACATTAGATATAAAAAGTAACAGCTGAAGAGTTTGGTCCATCATGTCCCTTCCCAAACCATGTTGTGATTCATTATCATTTTATATCATCATCCAGTTTGATGACAATGGGAGGCTACAGATTTTTACCCTCTTAAATAATCTTGTTTACCGTGTGAGATGCAAATTTTACTTCACTTCAAATGTGTGCTGAAAGGACAGAAATAATTTTTGCACATCTCCTAGGTCCAGAGGTCCCCCAGAGTCCTCTTTAAGTGAAAGGAATTAGTAAGGGGAAAAAAAAAAATAGAAGAAAAAAGGCAAATCAGCTGATACCTGACTAAGAGTTGGGATGTGCTGCTCAAACGCCACACAGGTTTGGGAGGTGGCTGAACTTGGCATTTTGGAGAAGGTCAGCTATGAAAGAAATTGCTGATTAGTATCTCTGTGTTATCTGTTTTTACACAGGACAGGGCGTGGGCAGGAAAAACGCTAAGAAAGAGACTGCACCGAATTTTCCAAATGAATCTATATGTGCTGTTCAGTCACTGTATCCCACTAAACCTTTAATTAAAAAGCTCGTGTGGATGTCTGTGTTAAAGAGATTATTTTGCATGTTTTCTTTATTATGTTTTTTTTTTAATTTGATGGAGTTTCTTACAAAGTAGGTTTCCAGCCCTCTGCTAACTTTTGCAAATATCCTGTTCTTTTTCTCCGTTTTGTCGACATTCTTCTTCATTTGAAATCCTCAGACCATAAAATCTGAGTATTTTCTCCCAGGCATCTGATGCAGTGCAGCCGCTGTTGTCTTCTAAGGGATCTCTCAGAAAATACCCAAGAATTTGCATTCCTTTTCTCAGCTTTCCTTTCACGAGAAGGTCCCACAGCTGGGGGAAGGCCTGCCATGTTCTCAAGACTTTCTTGAGGATTCCATCCTCACAGTCTGATACTCTGCTTGGTGAAGTGTTCTCTGTGTTATTTGCCTCCCCCCCATCACCCTTCGTGATCTGGAAGCTCCCTCTGCAATGATTTTAGATTTCAGATCATTAGTTATTTTCCTTCCCCCCCTTCCCTTCTTTTTTCCTCCTCGTATTTTTTCTGCCTGCAGATTTTATCAGTAATTATTTTTTCTCCTGGTCATTGTTCAATAATGTCATGCTTAAGAAATAAACCCTGCTGGAATACATTAGAAACATATCTTCCCAATGACAATTTCCTGTTTATAGCTGCATCTGGAGACTAATGCAACTAACTTAACTAATGCTCTCACTCTGTTGCTTCATTTGCTTAAATGTAATGGCCTACAAAATTCAGATGCTTTGTCTGCTTTGACAAGCTGCATTTTTTTTTTTTTTTTGCAAGATCCATATTGATCGTGATTAATTTCATCTCACGTGAATTCTCTACTTTTTGATCTTGATTTATGAGTTTTAGGAGTGGAGACGTGGTAGGGTCAGTTTACCCTTTTTTTACAGCTGGCAGAGAACTGCCTTCTGGAACTTCCTCAGTGTTGTAAGTCTTCTTGACTACTTGGAGCAAGCTTTGGCCAGCTGTTCTAAAACTTGTGCAAGTTATTCACATCACTTATTTTAAAAAAGTTTTCATGTTGTAGCTATTGTTCAGGAGCAAAGAGACGATTAACATTGGAAAATCATGCATTCCATCATCACTCTCAATGTATACTATGGCTATAACTGAGTAAAATCAAATATTTATGCCTTCTCTTCATTCCTGCACAGAAATACTTGCGCATGTCTTGGTCACAGAGGGACATTTTCAAAAATCGGGATTCACTCAAGTTCAAGGCTGTTCTAAGTGCCCCAGGATCATCTCTTGCATGGGTGCATTTTTGGGCACATAAAATACACTGGAAATTGAGCTGTCCAGGGGATCTGTGTGGTCATTCCATTTAACACCCAGCAAAGTGCAGAACATTAAGAAAAGGGGTCAGGGATATGAAAGTGAGTGAGTAAATTTAAGTTTTATATTCATCTTGAAGAAAAAAAAACCCGTGCTAATAAAACATCGATTGGCCTGTCTCTTCTTTCCTATTTTTTTTTAAACCACAGACTTGAGAAGCAAACAGGTTAAATTTGCATTATAAAATAAAGTCAGATTTTTGTGAGGGGAGGGTTAATTTAAAGAAAAAATTTATTAAAGAAAAAAATGTTTGGTTTTTTTCCCTGTAGTAAATTTGAATTATCCTATAAAGTCAAGAAATATTGTTGACCAAAACACTGTAAACCAGCAATTATGATTTTTAAATTTTATTTTCTATATAGAAATTTTTTAAATTGAAAATATGTATATGGGATGACTTAATATGCATATGGGATGACCTTAATTCAAAGAAGGGGATTAAAGTGTATTAAGAGTTTACATAGTCAAGACGAGGACTTAAAGATAAGTAGGAGGACAGGGAAAGTATGTGTTGCTAATATACATGATACTCAAGTGAGGCAGACCTAGAAGTTATGTTAGATTTGCTTGATTTTCAAGTAGTTTGGTTTCATAAAATATTTGGCCAGTGACTGTAGCTGCTGAAATGAAAAATGGGTGTTTAAATTTGATTTTGAGAATGGCACAGAGTGGTTTAGTTGGGGTTGTTGTTTGGGGTTTTTGTGGAGGTGAAGGGCATTGTTTGTTTTACCAAGTGTGTCATGTTTATCAGCTATTGTGAATCATTAATCAGTCAATAAACTGTATGAGTAGGTCATATAAAACAGATTCATTTTGTGCTTTTAGGATGGTTCTCCAAACTAGTTAATAATTTACCTTAACGAAACTGTGTCTAAGGAAACTGAGACAGAAGAGATGAGGACAGGCATACTGTGGGAGCAGCAGTGTTAATGGAAACCTTTTCCAAATACTAGTTGCAATAGGAACAAAGCAAAAACCCAAATTTCAATTAATCAAATGAATAAGGAATTTTGAGCAGAGTTTTTGTCTTTGTGGGACAGGTATGTGTTGGCTACAGCTGAGTCCTTCACAATCTCAAGGTAATTCAGGCTTGAGTCTTGCAGGTCTAACCCTCCTGAAGGTAGGTCAGCACCCTTGGACTCTTTATGCCACTAAAACTCATTGTCCACACTGACTTCTTACATCTTTTATTTGTGCTGATGGTGAATTATGCACTCAGTTATTCTTGAATGGGGACATTGAGGACAATGTGTTCGAACATGAAGCTCTGAAGAAGACTTCAATTCCTCCAGCCCCCAGGGAATCATCATCCTTATTTAATGCATTTGAAAATACCATTCCAGGCTGTCAAAGACTTGAGAGGAAAAAGGCTGGTAACAGAACAGAATATGGAGCAATTCCATGTATTTGCTGTGTAAGTTACCCAAATTCAGGGCACTTCTGCCATGCAGGAACAAGTTTTAGATACTCAGTGACAAACTGAAAGGGTTCATATTTCTACTGCTCTCGTAGAAATCTCATGCAAAAGCTTAAACCAATTGCATAAACAGCAAATAAAAGTTTTGAGAGAACATGCTAAGTCATTAAAAAATACTTTTTCTTGAATGATGGGAGTATTGAGCAGTCAGGTGTGCTGTTCTGTTGGTGTTGTTATAAGAAGCTTTCTGACCAAGGAAGGAAACAACTTCAGGTGGCAAGAGTTGAGAGAATAATGAAAATTAATTAAAAAAACCCCACCTACTAATAATGTGATTGCTGCTGTGTTTTTCATCTTATAGTTTGCAAGACATATCAAGAAATCTGAAGGACAAAAGACACCCAAAGTTGAATTACAAATCTCAATCTATGGTGTTAAAATCCTAGATCCTAAAACAAAGGTAAGAAACTTCCACATTTTCCATGCTAAACTAGCAAATATTGATTTCATTGTTTTTAATGGTTTTATTTTTGTATATTTTTCAAGTATAGAAAGAGACTCTGTTGATGGAAAAAAATCTTCTAAAATTACCATTTTTTGTTTACAACACATGCATGACATCTTGCCAGGAAGGTACATGCTGGTCCTGAATGTAGACTGCAGCTAATGGGGTATTTAATTTTTTTTAATCCTTTCACAGCAGAACTTCCAAATTTTGAGGAAGATTAAAATAGTGTGGTAAAGAAATGTTAACACCACATACGATAAATACATTTCCATTGTATAGCTGCCACATGTAGGTGTTTGCAGGTGGAGGAGGAGGCAGTTTGTTTGCAGTTACTCATTCTTTGTGCTGCTGCTTTGAAAGTGCACCTCTCTTTCAGTAGCCTGTTCTCTTTTTTTCTTATTTTCTGGTTTTACTTTTTTTTATTGTACCCCTCCTTCCTGGAATGCCTGTGTCTCTCAGGTGTGTTACTATAAACATCATGTAGCAGGCTCTAAGCACTACTGTAGACTTTTCATCTACCACAGCATGACAATTCCTACCTTTTCAGCAGTGAAATCCATTTTCTATTCCTTTGTTTTCTCTAGTATTTTCGAAGGGGTTACACAGAATCATCACAGAAAGGTTTGTGTTGGAAGGCACCTTAAAGACCATCCCATTCCAACTCCCTGCCATGGGCAGGGACACCTCCCACTAGACCAGCTTGATCAGAGCTCCATCCAATAAAACATCCTCCTTACAAACTTCAAAGAGGGAATAATGAGATCAATAGAACCAAGATAAAAAGGATTTGCTCAATAGTCAGTAATTCTTAAACACCTGTGTGTTCTTAAATCTTTTCTACGTATGTTGAACGTTGAATCCGAATGAACCTTTTGTTACTGCTTCTTAATTCTGGAGTAATTGCTGCGTTCAGATGGAGGGGACTGCCTTTTCTCCATGGTATTTCTATTTGCAACCCATTTTTGCATCAGACTCTTGATGCAACCACAACTCAACAGTTCACACATAAGCAGAGCGGCCAATAAATACTGATGTCAACTTTATTTGCAGCTTTTGCACCTTCCTTATGCCATCAGGCAGAAAGGGGCAACAAACCCCATATCCTGGCAGAAACTGCTTTAAAGTAACAGTTTTAAATGTCAAAATATGTTAGGTCTTCCTAGCTCCTCCTGCAGAGATTAACAGAAAGCTGTGGGATAGATGTTCTTGGGGGAGTAGGAACATTCTTATCTCTTAGCAATGCTGTTATTACAACTCAACTGTCTTTTTGTCTCCCCCACTTTGCTCCTGAAAGCTGCATGTAAATGTGAATTTGAACTAAGTTTTTTTTTCTTTTTGCACAGTTTATAGATGCTTTAGGAAATTACCTAAATTCCATGCTCTCACTAATTAGAATAACTTTTTGGGGCGCATTGCTGAAAAGAATCTCTTCGGTATTGTCACAGAGGAGTATTGGTTTATATTCACATGATGACTATTAATTGCTGTAGAAACAATCAGGACCTGGCTCTCTACTTGACACTCAAAAAAGGGAGGATTATAGGAAAGTGGTTCTGTTCTTAAATGAGATAATACAGTTACATGGATCTGTAAACCTAACAGTGCCAGGAGAAGCGGGTGTTGTTCTTTGTGAGTGTTAAAAGAGCTACGGGGGAAGGAGGTTAAATAAGAGAGATTTGGGACATGGGAGGAATAGAATACATAGAAGAACAGCTGTGAAGACTGAGAAAATGAACTCAGTTGGGGCAAGGGGGAAAGACTGCCCAGATGGTGCATTTTTTTGGAGACAAGGTTGTATGCTGAGAGGGGGCATGCCTTTTTTTGTGAGCCTAGAGCAATCTGGGAACCCCAGGCCTGTACAGAGACTTTCTTTTTTTTTTTTTTTTTTTTTTTTTAAGAGATAATAGCTCACATCTAAACTACATATTTTCCTTTACAGCAAATGCTGCTTTCCCATGTAATAGGCCAAATAAAATAAAATACCGAGAAGAGACTCGGCGAAGAAAAACAACAAAAAAGCGGTTGAGATAGTTTATTTCAATCTTTTCAAGCTCTCTCATCTGAAGAGCGTTGCCACCACTTCTTAAATAGCTTGAACTTGCTTTTTAATGGAAAATGAAATACAGTAGCAAAAATACACAAATAATAATTTTTAAAAGCTGCTTATGTTGCACCTCAAGTAAGAAGTTATTTAGATGTGAAATTTATTTCTCTTTGCCCCCATGTTTGGATAGTAAGGTCATTTTATTTCTGTTGTCTATATTTTAAGAAGCAAGGTAAGGACTCATTTCAGTAAAATCACTTTAACAAACCTTGGGAGATGATGAAATCTGAATATAGTGTGCACCTGGAAAAAGAACAGATTATTTTACATAATCAGGCTCTAAATAAATTGCACAGGGAACAATAAAACCAATTTTCTAGAACAGAAATTACTCTCCAAATAAACGCTTCCAAATAAATTCTGTCCAAATAAAAACTTCCTGTTTACATTCAGTAAAAATAGGAGCATCCTTTAGAGGATGAGTTTGCTAACTTCTGTTATACTTTAAGTTCATTTTCAGGCACTCTCATGTGCAGTGAGAGACATTCAAAGCTGTCACTGCAGCTTGCTCACGTTTATGTACATGAACAGAGATTTACTTCGTGCTTTTACTGCCTTTATCCTAAGCAAGACTACTAATTTCTTCAAAATCATCTTCCTGTTTATTTGCAGGAGGTCCAGCACAACTGTCAGCTCCACAGGATATCTTTTTGTGCTGATGATAAAACCGACAAGAGAATATTTACTTTCATATGCAAGGACTCGGAATCCAACAAGCACCTGTGCTACGTCTTTGACAGTGAAAAGTGTGTAAGTATTCCAGCTATGCTTTGCAAGACTGTTGTGGTGATTGGCCTGCCTTGAAAGGAAGCAGGAATGGTTCATTAAATAAAGGCACACAGCCTGCCTTTTCACTGGGGCCCTCTGGTTGAATTTTTGGTGTCAGCATAGTGTCTTGAGACTCAACATGCCTTGATTTAAAGAGGAGTATCTTTCTTCAGTGACCTGAGGTGGTCTTCTGGTGCAATTGTTCTCAGCTCAACGTTCTAGGAGAAGCATCTGCAATACTCCTGGAGCACAGGCTCCATCCCACCAAGCTGGAAATGTTTGCACAGCTGTTTTGGGGGGATTGCTGCAACCCAGTGGCTGAGATACCCTTGCAGGCTCTTCTGCTGGCACGTCTGTCTCAGTTTTTTGGAGTGGTTTGTTTGTGGGTTTGTGGTTTTGTTGTTGTTGTTGTTTTTTTTTCTTTTTTTGTGATTTTATTTTGTTTTGTTTTTTAAACCAACAAGGTGCTCCCTTTCCCTGCCCATCCCTTGTCTCTCAACGTTGTTGATACTGGGACACACAGAGAAAATATTCATTTCCCCAGCTGCTGAAATGCTCTTGTATCTGAGACAGAGCAGGGCAGCTGTTCAAAAATATGCAGTTGCAAACAAACAAACAAACAAGCAAACTAAAAAAAATTAATACTTTAGGAGAGGAAATGAAGAAAATGGTCTCTAGCTGAAACAGAGTCACCCTGGAAGAATGTGATTAACAACTAAACCAAACAGAATCAACACTGAAAATGGATGGTTTATTGATCTCAAGTTCCATTTTTGTTGTTTTATTCTGAAGTAACTGAGATACCATACAAAGATATCTATATTTTTTTTAGAAAAAGATATTAATTTCTCTTTATATGCAATTATGTAGCATTATGTGTTTCTTCACATTGTTTCTGATTATTTTGTTGTTCACCTGCATTGTTCCAGTGCCTTCAGCAGGTGTCATTCAGAATTGCTATACACACCTGTTCATTTCTCCTAATTTCTCTTCAAATTTCTATCCTGCCCCTCCTTTTCTCACATTCCAGTGATTTTAAATTGCCCTCAAAGTCTCTGCACAGTAATAAGTAATTAATGAGTAATTAATGACATTGGTTTTTCTTCTCTCCTACCTGATATTTCACTTTGCTTTTTTTCTGTTTCACTGTTTGTTCATTAGTACTCTCAAATTTCAAAGGATCCCAGCTCAGTTTGTACTTTTCAGTTCATCCCATCTTCACCCTACCTCCCAACTTTAGCCAGATTGGTGTTTTGGTTTTTGGTTGTTTTTATTTTTTTGTTTGTTTGGGGTTTTGTTTTGCCCTTTTTTTTTTTTTCCCTTAGAATGGTTAAAAAATTAAAACTTTATTACTTACTGGGTTTACTTTCTCCACCAAAGTTCTAAGGCAAAAAGATGTATCCATATTTTCACTTTTTGTTGGTCCTGCTGTAAATCAGCATTTTTTTCTGAAACCTTGGTGTGCTCTATCAGCTTCTTGTCCACTTATTTTACCCCCATTATTTTTGAAGTAGATATTCTGCATTGGCTGGGTAAACAAGTGATAACAAAGATGCGAATCAGCATAGAACTCGTAAATTATTATATTTTGCACATAAAAACCCAAATTCCCTTTGGTTGGATATTTGCACTTGGGAATAGTTGGGCAGATAAACACAGTTACCTACAGTATGCTGAGTGAGATTTATAGCACTTGTAAAAATAAGTGTTCAATTCCAGTTTAAAATCAATAGGGATCAAAATATCCATTAACATGAAAACATTGTTCCATTAAAATGAGAGAGTTTATTTAATGATTGAAGAGGCTGCATTTGCTCCAGAAATCATCAGAAAAAGACACGCTGCAGCCTGTTATCTGTATTTATGAAGGCTTAATTTACATTTACGTTCAGTTTCCCTTCTTTATCCGGAGTATTTTTGTTGCTTCCATAGCATTTTGTCAAGGTGTTTCATTGAAGAATGATTTACCTGCTGCCTTCTAGTGTTGGCTTGGTGATGTTCTGAGCAAACTCTTTGAATGTGGTACCCAGTGTGATGTATTCTGGGATCATCTGAGATGAAAGGAACGATGTCAAACTTTCTCACTGTACTAATTTCCATCTTATGTTTTGTGTGAAGGCCGAAGAGATAACTTTAACAATCGGTCAAGCATTTGACTTAGCTTATAGGAAATTTTTGGAATCCGGAGGAAAAGACGTGGAAACAAGGAAACAAATTGCAGGTTTACAGAAAAGGGTAAGTTCTGAACGAGGTTATTTTAAAGAGACAATAGAACATGCTGCTGGATTTGTGTTACCTGCTTTGTATGTAAGCATAATTTCCAGCATTATTCTCAGATTGCTAAGAATTGCAGAAGATACCAAAACAAGAAAACTGGAAAAAAACCCCACAAACTGCTAACTATTAAACGGTATTTTATGTCTTACTGTCTTGCAAGGACATTAAAGAGAAAAGCAAGGCTGAAATCTGGAGAATACTGAAATCTAATTGTTTTTTTGTTTAAACATTGCTTCTAAATCACCTGATTTCACATGAAATCTGTGTTCACTGTGGATGCTGCTGTTGAAATGAATGACTGCCCCAATAGCTGTTGCAATCACCACTTGCTTTTGTAGATTCAAGAATTAGAAACGGAAAATGCAGAACTGAAAAATAAAGTTCAAGATTTGGAAAACCAGTTGAGGATAACACAAGTGCATGCTTCTCCAGTAAGTACATAACATAAATCTTCTATCTGAAGTGACTCTTCAGATAATTTATAATCCCTTTATCCCTTGTAAATTTATAATCCCTTTATGATCACTGTTATCATCGCTGCTGTTTCCAGTGATTCCACTAACACGCAGTGATCGTGTAACACCTCTGTTGAAATGCAGAGTTGTACTAACAGTCAGATTGTGACAAGCCAACAGAAGTGCCAATTGCGAAAGTGTCTCTCAAATTGTGGTTCTTTAATCCCCTTGTCATACCTATTTGTTGCTGCCTAAAGATGGTAAATATTGTTTCAAGTAGCCATGTAAACCTTCCAGCTGAGGATGAAAAGCTCTTGTGCACTGGCAGGATCTGGCAAAAGAGTATTTTTAAATGACTGATTGTGACAGTTCTTTGCATCTAGGCAGGACCTCTAAAAATGCAGGTTTCCTTGTAGACAGATTCTATTGATTTCCCTCTTCTTGCAAGTGTGTTCTGTCTGTGCAGTGTTAAGCAACTGTGAAAATAAATAAAATTTCTTAATGTGTGTGTAGTAAAATCTTAGAAAAAGATGAACTGCTTTCAAGCTGTCCATTTTGACTGCCTCGCTCCTGCCCTGAATATGCGTCATTTCACTTGAAATGGATGTTTACAAATTTGGGCGATGGAAAAATATGTTTATAATGGTGGTGACAGCTTTTCAGTAGTGTCTGTGCACTCCCTTGATGTTGATTAGATGGTTGTTCCCATGAGGAACTGCCATTTCATTTTACTGAAATCTATTTAGAGGAGGGAGCACCATAAATTATAAATACTGTGTAACTACCACAGTGAAAGTTTTAAATTATGGATGCCTTCTCACTTATGAAGCATTCAATGATAAGCAATCAATTTTAATGCTAGATTTAATATCAGTATAGTCAGTTCTTAATTTTTTATTTTCCACAAAAGGAATTATGGTTGGCTTTATTTATGAATAGAATAACTACATGGATATTTGAATTCAATTAAACAGGCTCTCAAGTCCATTGTAATAGGTGCATTTCCCTTCATTTGAATTAATGAAGAACTTGGTAATTTCATTTAGGAAAAAATAAACTATGAAAAATTAATAATTAATAATTAAAATACCTTGTCATTTGTGATTTATTGTATCCTTTAAAACAATGATGTCTCATCCCTTATTAAAGAGTTAAAATCTTAATTTGTAAATTTGCCAGCCATTTGGAAATTCTCTCCCTAGATATTGTTTTATTGTTAATAACTATTGGTACAAGGAATATGCATACTGCTTAAATAGCAATTGTGCTACAACAAAATTATGGAAAATTGATCATTACTGATATTAATGCATTCATTTCAATAAACCATTACCAGCTGTTAGCTTACACATTAATTTTACTGCTCTGTTTACTCCTTAATCTTTAAAATGAAGACCAAAAAAAAAAAACAAAAACATTTCCTGTCACAAATTTCTGAGTTTGCTCATGGTTAGAACTGCAGTCAGAGCCACTCAACAGCCTGTTTAATATCTGTACCAATTCTGACATGAATTAGAGTCATATAAATGGATGAATATTAGAACAGGATGCCCAGGGATTGGAGGTCTTTGTGCTTTTGGGGATAATCAAAACTTCCCTGAACATGGTCCCCAGGTCCCCATCAGCCTCAGCTGATTGAATCCTGCTGCAAGTGGTTTCAGTGCAGGGGAAAGGACAGATAAATAATTTTAAGACAGCTTGAACTCCACTGAAAAGATCATCGGTCAAAGCGCCTGGAACAGCAGTGGATGTGATGTGATGATTCCTTTCTCTTCTTTTACTATGTGAGCAACAAATATGTATAAAGGAAGAAAAATCCAAACAATTCATAAGACAATTGGTTGCCTGCTCTAGTTTGCAATTAGTTTTATATGCTTTTCTTTCTAATCAACTGTAATTTCAAGCATGACTCTGCAAAATCTCAAATCTTACTAGACAAAAAAAGCAGAAAAGGTATAAAAAATATTTTCCTCTCTTTCCATATAATTTTTGTAATGAAAAAATTCATTTAGCTTTAAAAGAAATAACTAGTTGCTTTTTTCTTAATTTAATCTTGAAATATTTAAGCACTATG
This sequence comes from Pyrocephalus nanus, assembly GCA_038380795.1. Classification (NCBI taxonomy): domain Eukaryota; kingdom Metazoa; phylum Chordata; class Aves; order Passeriformes; family Tyrannidae; genus Pyrocephalus; species Pyrocephalus nanus. Next base: position 38,470,849 of record CM076267.1, read on the forward strand.
TTGTTAAAAATGTCTCTGCTGCTGGTCTACGTTTTTCAAAATTAGAAAGAAAAGCAGCAGATCTATATTGTGATTTCTGTACACTTTTCAAATCTGCATTATTTTCTGAAATAAAATAGCTTAAATGAAGAAGAATATCCAACATGGGGAGCAGTACTTATCTGAATTCCTTTCTAAGAAGCACTTTGGGTTGGATGGGGAGAGTTTGCTTCCCTGCAGATAGTCTTGGTTTGAGGTGCTATGAACAAAACATCATAATTGTCGTGATTCAAACCAGATGTATTAAACTGTAAGTTTAATAAGTAAGTTTAAACTTACAGCTCTCATATGAGTTATACAGTTGAGCTATTGAGTTATACAGTGCCATGCTTTCTGAAGCTTTTTTTTTTAGACATAATAAGCAGTTTGATTTATTTATATGTAGCTAATTTGTTACAGTGAGAGCTTCTTATCTGTCTGTCCGATTTGAGGCTGTTCTGTGTGCTGAAGTTTAGGGAAGGGATTGTTCAGTAATCAATGGAAAGTTTAAGACTTGATACTTGACACTTAATGTGATAAAAGAACATGTTCCTTAAACTGGCATTATAGCAATTTGTAAAGAAATGTTAAGCTTCAAGAGGCAATTACAGATAACCCCCATAAAGTTGTTTCTGCTTAAGCAGTACCTTGGATTTTCACATCTCTTGCTTTCCTTGTTGTATTTGGTTTGTCTGCATGCCTGTTTGTACCTCCTCCACGTTTGCCAGGTGTGCTGAAGTGGCTTTCCTGTCTCATGGGTTGTTGACTGTGCTCTTGTTGTAGTGATTAATGCATGATCACAGAAACACTTGGCAATCGATTCAGCACTTCAGCAGTCCACACTGGCAACTTGATTTAACAAGTATATACTTAAAGAAGCAGGAGATGTTGCAAAAGGCCTGTGGTGACAGCTCACAGAACGTGACAGTATAAACCCTGAAATCACGTTGTATGTCACATCCTCTCCTCCCTTGGTCCCCATCCCTGCCCATGCAAGGGAGATGGCAAACCAGGAGGCCTAAGCAGGTGTAATTTCAGGTTGACAGTGGGTGTGTATTTTACTTCCCCATGAGAGAAGACTTAAGGGGTTTTAGATTTTGTCTCACCTGCAGTGTGACAAGACAGCAAGTGATGTCACTGTCGTGGTTTATTTGTTAAAGTCCTGATCTAGGACAGAATGCCTTTCCCACGTGTCAATAACTGGGAAGCGTTGATGTCATTTGTATGCAGTGACAGTCTATCATTTCTTTACTCCTGCTTCTTCTTTCTGAACTGGATTGATATTTTGTGTGTGTGTGTGTGTCTTTAGTCATTCTAGACATATTAGTCTTCCTGTTAATTTTTAATGAAACGAAGAAGGGAGAAAATACCTTCAGAAATCTGAAGTGCAACAGGTTGGGGTTTTTTTTGTATCATTTCACTGATCCTTGACATTGCTGTTTTTTTGGTTTTTGTTTTTTATTTAAAAAAAGCCAAGCCCATTCTGTTTTTCTTCTGACAGCTCAGTCTTTTGATTCCCAGGCCATTTTCCCACAAGCAAAACCACATTGCATCTCCTGTTCTCACTTTAGTATCAAAAGAAAATAGAATGTGAGAGCATCTTAAAACTGTGGTTGGATAACATTATATGTATGTGGTTTTAAACATTTGGTTTATTACACATTTAAAAAAAAAATCTAGTCTCAACCTGCTTCAGTTCTAGGTAGATACATCCATGTCATTTGAAATAAACTTTTCTAGCTTCCTGTTGTCATTGAAAATAGGCTTGCTAACTAACTATGAGGACACACATAAAGCCATTTGCTGGAATTCGTACTCGGGATCAAATGTAATACTATCAAAAATTTAAAATTCAGATCCTCTTTTGCTTGCAAAATGTTTCAAAAATATTTAGTGTACAGTTTATCAGAGATGGAACGGTATATATGTGATGCTTAAGAGAAAATTAGATGCACCAGGCTGGGCTGCAATGTGTGACTTCACTGACAGATTTACTTCTGTAAAAAGGAGTTGAATTCTTGATTAATAGTTTTGAACACTTTGTTTGCGAAACACGATACTAAAACATATTAATTTCCTGATCTTTGACATCAAAATGTGTAAAAAGAATAATACACGGGGACTGCTCCAAAAAATCTATCCATGGTCTAACTCAGAGAAAAAAATGCAAGAAGTGAACTTTAAGCTGAAGCTTCACTTTAAGCAAAGAATCAAAAATATTTTGGATGAATTGATACTTTCACCTAAGGGGAGAATTCCAGCTGAAACTTCTGTTACTAATTATTTAAATTAAATTCTTTTTTAGGCAATAATGAATTGTAATATTAGGGTACTTACTGTGAGTCCTCAGTTGCTCTATTAAAAAAAAAAATCAACCCACTTACATTTGAAACTTGAAAGTAATAATAATTAAAAATTAAGAATTACTTTTCTCTCTGTAGTTCATAAATAGTGCAAGTTAAAGGTTTATTTGGGAAACACAGAGGAGAACCTAATCTAAAACTGGTTTTTGATCATTCTTGCTTGTACTGCAGATTTTTTGCAGGCCAAGTAAGGGTTTATTTGAGGACATATTTTAAAATACTGACAGACTGAAATGGGTGCGACCTACATGTGTAAATAATAAAATTATGCACCTCTTCCATTTTTGCACTGTGTAAATGGGTGCAAAGCATTGACAGCAATAAAGTTCTGCTTTTGGAGGATACAACTGCCATCAAAATTATCCAGAGTCTTGGTTATTAGTATCACTATGAAACTTTTTCTGTAGCTGTTCTAAATCTAGCCATATGGCCAAATCAACATCAATCCAATTTAGGTGCTTTTCCTGTCAGTTCACAGACTGTATGGGAAAAATAAAATTTTCTTCTGAACCCATAAAAGAGGCCATTAAGGCAATGAGCTCATAGTTGGAAATGAAAAAGAGAAAGCTGGGTTGTATAATTAAATACTTGTGGATAAAATACATTTTGAAAGTTGAACGCCAAATTATCAATCCTCACGCTTTTTCCTCTCAGGATATTGTAACTATTCAGAATTAAGTTTGCTCAGCACGTTCAGTTAACAATAAACTGCTTAGTGATCATTTTTGGGGGGTCGATGGTTTGAAGTATGCTAGCCTTCCTAGAACTTTAAAAAGCTAGCCCCTGATGCATCAGTGCTTGCCAATGCAGAAGTGTTATGCAACAGAAACTGTCACTTTTTTTTTTTTTTTTTTTTTTTTTTCATTTCCTGAATGGATCTGTCAAGGACTTGCTATCCCAAAGGAAGAGTTAGTTTGCCTGTGTGGCTGCGCTCACACGTGCCATGGGAAACGTTGGCAAGGGATGTTCCCTTTGTCTCTCGCTCCCTTGCATGCACAGCTAAAGTTTCCATTCCTTGTGTATCTCTGCTGTTTACTTCTCATCTGTTCTAGTGGCTTGGCAGTGCTTTAGTCGCTGGCCTCTTTTGCATTTGGTGTTGATTATATGAGGACAATCGGATTTTCATTTTCTTGTTTGCTTATGGTGTCACTGCTCAAGTTTGTGTCACACGGCCTTTGTCGGGGGGGGGGTCAGCACTTAGGTACAGTTGGCACCCCTAGTTTTTGTAGTCAGTGAATCATAAATCCTTGTAGTCCACTAAGAACCTCTGATGAGACAAGAGAGATTTTTAATCAGTTTTGTTCTTGGCTGGCATTTACCAGGCATGCCTTTAAAGCTTTCTCTTTGAGCCTGGTTAAGGCAGAGAAGGAAGTCGTGACAACCTCATGGCTCTGAAGTTAGATAGAAGAAAAGAGGGATATTCAGGAAAAGAGCTTAAAAGGGAGAACGCTCAAATATGAGAGGAGCAGAACTGAAAGGCAGCAAGAAAAGTTATTGGGAGAAACAGTTCCTAAAGGAATGGTGTTCTTCTATTCACCATAAGTATTATCAAAGCAGCAATATCTAATATATATACTCTTATCATGTCAGTGTTGCAAAATCCCTCCATTTTTAAACAGCATTAAAGATAGGGATTGATTAGACCATTTTTCAAGTTGTTATGGTTGTGACCTAGAAGCATAGGCCACCTGCACCTATTATCCTCATTAAAAAACTTTAACACACTCATGGGAAAACCCCAAGATAGACATTGGAACTGTATGCATTTCAGAAAACACTTTTGGAATGTGTTTATGCATAGCACTTGATTCCTGTTTCCATTAAGACTGCCAAGTGGGAAAATGCACATGTTTTTCCTTCACCAATCTTCAGCTCTTTCAGAGTTATAATGTTATGGGTTTAGTTCACTGAGCACTTCTTCATGAGGGTTCAAAATTCTCTAACATTTGTGATGTTAAAGAAATTTGAAATTGCCTATGTCAGGTTCCATGGCACTGGCAAAGTACTGAATGAACTGAAGATGTAGCAGTTAATTAATGAATCTGCTAATGCTTAAACAGTATTTTATGAATTAGCAAGTTATGGATTAGTAGGTATCCTTAGTGTGGTCCCAAATCTCAGGGAAATACCTTGTAAAAAGCAGTTTTGTATCTAAATGCGTAATTTTCAATTCAAGGTGACTCAGAGTAACATCCCTGTCACATCACTGCAGTCACCCACTGTGGCAGTTCTGTGCATCACCAGCCAACTGTTCTGAGGAGGAAAAACATTTGCCAATTCATTCAAATTCACACTTAGGTGATTCCTATGGGGGTATGACATAGAGATTGCAATCAGTGTCCTGAGACACCTCGTAAAAACAACTCTGAAAAGATTGCCTGATTAACAAAATCTCAATCATGCTACATTTTCTAGCACGACATAGCCCAACAGTGCATCTTCAACATTATGCTCAGTGGAGTCAAAAATATATCCTTTGATGGGCATATAGTTACATCTAATCATAAAAGAGACTAACTCCACTGAACTGGTATTTTAATCTCTTTGAGAATGATATCGTGTTGTTTTCTCCTGTTAATGAAATGCAGCCCGAATTGGAACGTGTTGTATCAAAGTGACTGATACTGCAAGTGCCACACAGTTGGAACCTCAGACAAAACACAATTGTCACATAAAATGGAAATTTAATATATTTTACTATATTTTCTTCGTTCATAATTTGGCGTATGAGTATTAAAGTTTCAGAAGTTACGCCCTTTCTAGGTTGTAGTCTTTAAAATAAGAGCCTCTTCCTTTTCCCCCCTGCACTCCCTTAATCTGGCAATATTTCCTGGGCTCTGTACTGCTCTGCAATCTCTGCAATGAAGATATCCCTGTGAAAATTCATTTACTGGCCAGGTGCATCCATAAAACTGCCATAGGAAGCTGGATGCCCCATACAGTGTCAAATGTCCTGAGCGTATCCCTGATCAGACACGTGACTGCTCCATGTTCAGGGCTCAGACGATACCAAGGTGTTTGTTTTGGTTTTGTATTCAAATTTTCCACTGCCTGCATTTGATACCTGTTCCATCATACTCATAGCTTTTCTGCTTTGCATCCCATGTGTATTTTTCTGGTTTCTGTATCATTTTTCATGCGACGTTCATGCTCTCTTATGGAAACCACTTTTCTTTTGCTCTTCTGTGTTTCAGAGAAGTATTTTGCTTTATTAATTTGACTGTTTTTATTTAGTCTCTTCCAGTATTTACTATTCTGAAATCTGTTTTTTCCATAGATGTGTATAGCAACAAGGATTATATGGTAGTAATACACAGTAGCAATGCAAGTCTTCTACCTGTAGGCTGGTGATACTCTTGAAATAATACTCAAAATTCTATGTCTTGTAGGGGTTTTTTATTGATTACCATTCCAAACCCTCCATTTCATAATTCAAGCATAGGAACAGATTAATTCTTTGCAATTGGGATTAAAAACTTTTTTTTTTTAATGCTGAATTGCAAATTTTGAGTAGAGAATCTTGTGGTGTTTGTGGGTGTTATCACAGCCATGGCACTGTTATGAAATTGGGGCACATACAGCATTAGCCTGGTTTATGTGTAAAGAAAGTGAAGAAAGAAGATAAGGTTAATCTTAAAAGGATTTGAAATATTTTTTTTTCTACATAACACTGAAAAAATGTCTTAAAATAATTGGTTAAATCCTGCTCTACTGAGTTATGCAAACTTCTAATGAAGCAACCGTAACATTTCCATTGTGGAACACTATGAAAACAGCAAAAGCAGACTTCAAAATTTTTGCTGCATGAATCTGCCAATGCCTCAGCCTGGGTCAATCAAAGGCTTTTTTAGGTGAGATACCTACAGCACAGATGGAATTCCTGCACTATCAGTGTGTAACTCTGGGCTATAGCCAAGGAGAACTGTCTGCACAAGTATCCAATTCTTTTTGTTAAGATCTGCCCTCTAAAGCCTTGTTTTAGCTGTCCAAGACTGTTTTCCTCAGATTTTTGAAGTAGGAATTATAACTTGGCTTCAACAGAAAGATCAGCCAGGCACCTTTTTTAAATCAAATATTTAATCAAATTTCCTTTTTGCTGATCTTTCCAGGATCAGTCTTGAAAGCTCTTTATTTCTAATTTCACCTAGACAAGATCCATTTATTTTGAAACATTTCAAGATTGCTGACATTTCTTATTTGGGTTAAAAAACACTGTAGTTTTTTATTTATAATCTTAATATGAAAGAGTCATCAGTCACATCAGGCAGCTGATTCAGTCACCTTGCAGTCACTGGCTGTGTTATGGTGCAGATATTATTCTTTTGCCTTTGCTTGAAGCTGCTCTGTGGATTTGTTATGAGATCCAGAGAATCTTTCCATCCTCAACATTTTTATTTCCCCATCAGCAAGTTTTTATTCTGTCCTGCATCCTGTGCTGCTTGTAGGGACGTGAGGATTCCTCCGCTTTGCAGCGAGTCTCAGCCTTTGAGATACCTACTGAAAATACCAAGTTCAAGTGGTTATTTATCCACACAGAAAAGATGGCAGAAAGGTGTTAATGTACATAGATGTTTAGGTTCTTAAATTCTGTCGGTAGGAAAATGAAATAAATTTTAGTATTAATGTAAATATTAAAATTAGTCAAAAATAGTTAAATAATGAGCTGTTCTTTAAACACTGGGGGGATACAAATGGTAGCTGTTTCCTGCTTTGGAGAGTGATAATTCTGACCTGTGCATTAATCACCACATATATGTGCCTAGCTGGTAATTTACATGTGCAGATATGAGAGAGTGCTGATATTATGTGGATTTAGGCATTTTTTTAGTGCATCTCACACACACAGTGTTGGAAAGATGCCTGACTTCACTTTATTTGGTGTAATGATCAAGGAGCATGTCATCTTTCTTTCAGCTAACCTCTTACTGTGGTATATGTTTAGATTTTATTTTAAAACATTTTCAGGTTCTGTATCTTGTAACTGTAGCACTGAACAGCAGGTTGCTGACAAACTTTTTTTGGAAGCATGAAATGTTCGTTGTTTTTTTTTTCTTCTTTCCCTGACGTTACCACGTTCTGTTCCTCAGAATGTTTTCTCTTTCTGTGATTCCTTTTCAGCTGCTGCACATAAAGTGTGATAATGATGAACATATGTTTCAAAGACCCTCTGCTTTTTTCTGGTGTAACAATGAGGATTCACCTCCTTGTTTAGATATCTCTTCCATTACGCTTACTCCTAGGAGTTCTCCTGACTCTAGACTACCACCTGGATTGTTAATCCCACCACCTTCAAAAACTGGTCTTCCAAAACCAACCAGTGAATTCAGCTGCCCAAGACCTCGTGTAATCATGCTGTGCAAAAAGCTTTCTCAGTTTTGTTTTGGGTTTTTTTTTGGCTTTCCTTTGTTCTCTGCCGTGTATTAACTTGTATTAAAAACGTGCATTTTGTACAGTGGTTAAAGGACAGAGAGAAGATGTATCTTAGATTCTCTTGGGGTGCTCCTAAAATACGGAATTTGTGAAGATTTACTCGGATTTCTACATAGCTTTTTCTCTCCCACCCCAAAACATAAATTCACTTATTTCTCCAACATGTTTAAATTAGGCCATTAATGAATGATCTCTGTTTTATCTGACAATCTTTTGGTAAAAAAAATTTATCTTAAGAATAGTTCTTCAAAACAAACTATCTTAAAAGGTCCTACTTCAAGGGCTTCCTCCCCCATGAATTAATAGAAGAGCAATTAGCCATTAAATAACTTTTAGAATACTGTGCAAAATGAAGACTGAAAATTGTTCTTAAATATGAAATGGGCATATTGCTGCTTTTTCATATTAAGGTGCTTATTCTCTCAACTTTTCTTCCGTTTGCAAGTAATATTTGGCTGTATTTGGCAAACATCCTGGCTTTCTGCATGTGTTCACTAAATAAAAATGCTTCTTGTGCTCATATGTATTCAAAATACACATTTCTTAATTTACTTACAGTTTTACTTAAATTAGCCATCTCCCAGCTTCAAATTAGTCTGGTTCTCTGGCTGTGCCCAAAGGTGCCAGGGGGTTAACGTGGACACTGAGAAGAGCCCGTTGTGCCTAAACGCTGTGGGCTGAAATCTTTTCACAGCAGATGATCTTTGAAGTTGCAATGCTAGCTCATGTTGAGGACAGCAATGTGTTAAAATCTTAAGAATTAGTTATTTTATGAAGTTGGTTCAGCCAGGGAATAACAGTGCCTGAGATTTTTTTATTATTATTATTTTTTCTTTAAGTAGGCCAAAAAATAAAAGCAGCATGTTAAATGTAGATTTTTCTCATGTTATGTTTTCCTATGTCTGATTATAAATGTCCTTTTTTTTTTTTTTTTTTTTTGTTAGATACTGAACAGTTACAGATCTCTTTTAATACAAATTGAAATATCAATTAAAGACTCCTAAGAATCACAGAACCTCCAAGAAAAAGGAAATGCGGGACATGAGTCTAGTGTTTTTTCCTCATTAAGCACTGCTTTCAGTGGAAGGCTGTGGATCAATATAATTTCCTTCTCAGCAGCTGCTGCTGAACCGCCAGAGAAAAACAGAGGTAGTTCAGGGCCACCTACAGACTTGGCTCAGAAGTCTGTGCTGTGAGCTGTCAGAGGGCAGCTTCAGTGCTGCAGCAGAACCACTGAAGAAAGTGGCATTCCAAAATAAAGTTCAGGTCTGTGGAACTCTGGTGGGCAAGTAGTGCTAAAGACTACCTGCTTTCCAGGTGGTTTTGTTTTTTTTTTTTTTATTTGTGTATTCTGAATAAAAGGATCCGCTTGACTAATTTAACTTGTGCTTAAAAATTTTCCTGTGAATAGTTTGGGCAAGTTGAATCTTGTTTAAAAGTTAGCAGGCTTTCCCTATGCCTGGCTGTATGGTCTTTCTAACACACAGAATGTGCACTGGCTGAGGAATAACATGCACGTGCAAACCAGTTTTGCCTTTGGGTTGGCAATCTCAGCTTTAATTGATTTCATCATCTTTAGTGTCCACTGTGGTCTGACTTGACTGTGCCCTGCTTGTGTCCCGAAATAGTGGACTTGTGGCAGGGGGAATGAATTATTCAGAAACAAATATGACTGTAGAACTACAGTAATTGTTGGGTTTGGGGTTACTTTGCTTGGCCAGCAGGTTTGTTTTTTTTTTTTAACCTTCCAAATTGCCAGGCCTTCCTAATGAAATCTCTTCAGTCTCACCTTCGAGGATGGCAGTTTTCTTTTGGGTATTAATATTCAGTGTATCACATGTCTAGCTCATTACTTATGGAAAAAAAGCATTTGAAGCTTTGATCATGCCACTTTCTTTAGCCTGTCAAATAAGAGATCATGTAAGGAAGAATTTGGTAAACGAAAAATATTGGGATTGTGTGTCTTTTAACTGTGTTCTGTGGTGCCCCGAGCAGAGCACATTGTAGTTGCCATTATTACCTTACCTGGGTCTCGTGAACATGTCTGTGTTTGTACCTCTGCAAGAGACAACTGCCTGTCACCAGCTCTGTCAGGTGTAACTGTGATACATTTCTGGCTGTACCAGATCAACTGAAAAGGGAAAGAATTACAATGCTGCTTATGTATTGGGGAGTTTTAGCATGTATCGGGCTCTGTACTGCAAATGCCATTTGCTTGGTGTCAGGAGCTGGTTTTTGCATGCTGATAGTTATTTTTAACTTTTTTTTTTTTTTTTTTAATGTGGCTCTTATCTGCATGCTGAAGAATTCGGTGTTGTGATCTTTCTCGTGTGAAATATTGCCCTAATATTTATTGTCCTTATTGTAGGCAGGCAGTGTGACACCTAAATCACCCTCCACTGACATCTTTGATATGGTTCCCTTTTCTCCCATATCCCCTCAGTCATCAACACCTACTCGCAATGGTACACAGCCTCCTCCAGTACCCAGTAGATCTACAGAGATCAGTAAGTTTTGTAACAATTGACCTAATTTTTTCGCTTACATTATTTTTTTTTTTTTAATAAAGCATCTTTAAAGTTTGAATTACATTTTGCATGAAAAGCCAAAGACAGTTTTTGTACATCGCATTCGGTAATGCCATTTCATTTTTGTACCGTCTTCCCGGAGTCACTGATGTCGCTGCCAAGTTACATTATAAACAAACTTGCTAAAACTATTATATGAACAGTTTGAAGGAGCTTGGTTGGGGGATTTTAACTTGGCTTTTTTTTTCACAGTCTCTTTTTTGTACCTCAAGCAATACTTTTACCTCCTGTTAGTTCTTTCCTTGTCAAGCCACAGTGCTAGCATCTAAAGCCTACCTTTCTGGGGAAGACAGCAGGTGGAGTAAGTATGGTAATGGTGATGCAGAGTGGAGAGCTGAAGAAAACCCTCAAGGTGTAAACTGTCTTGGAATGCTGTTTTAAATACTACTGTTCATATTGTGCACAGCTTTGGGTTTGTTTTATTTAGTTATAGTTGATGAACCTCTCCAGGTCTGGGGACCACTCCTAAAAGGTCTTCAAAAGATGATTAACAACAGCAATTTAATTTTGCAAAGGCTTGAAGGCACCTAGGGTAAGGTAAGGGAGTCTTTTAGGAGTCCAATAAGTATTTCTAAAAGCTTTAGAAGTCCCTTGAGGGAGAGGAGAGCGGAGCAGACACAAGTTGTGTTAGAGGTTGTACAAATTACAAATACCAGTCTGTGTGTAGCATCTTCTGTTTCTGATGCTTATTTTTGTATGGAGAAGAATGTCTGTCACCTTCTAAAGAGACAGTAGATCTTGAGACTATTAGTTCAATAAAAATCCTCTTTTAAGAGAAGATTTTAAATAAGTTTATGAATTTCTATGGGATTCTAAAAAGGTATATTAATAAATTTTTAAACTATTATATTAAGAAAAGTTACTATTAATTATTCTCATGTAGCTTAAAAGAATATTAGAATAAACTGTTCTCTTTGGAGAATTTTATGGCTTTTTTAATAACAACAATAAAAAAAGCAATTAAAAGATACCCCTTCCAAGCACTCCTTTTGTTTCAAATTCGCTTCTCTGAAATTACAGGCAATGCCATAAAAATAGACCAAAATGTGCATACCCAGTTTCAATAATGGTCACTGAGTATCTTGACCTATAATTCAGTTCAAGATATTTTTTTATCTATTGTCCTACTGCAGTTCCATTGAAATTGTGACAAGAGATCTTGTGGGACCCAGCGCTCAGTGCTAAGGGCTCTTGGAAATTCCAGTTTTTGTAACTCTAGAGGTTTTTGTAATTGTTTAGTCAGTGGGTCTGTAATATATATATAAAAATAAATTGCTTATTCAGTGATACACGCTGTTTAAAACAGTTGTTTCTTCTCCATTTCATTTACATTCAATTAAGGTGATGCATTTCAGAGATGTGGCAGTTGATGTCTGCTAATTCTGTGCTCCTCAGCTGCCACCTCAGCTCAGGAGAGATTACGAAGTGCCTCATGGTCTTTATACTTTTGATCCCCACTCCTTCAGTCTGTTGTGGTACTTTATATGTTGAAAATTCTTGTGTTCTTGGCTATTAAAGCACTTTGGCATATTTCAAAAATGTCATTTGAACCAGAAGATGAATATTTTATAATCAGACAAAGGGCTTCACTGTCTCAGATGAGAAAGTTCAGCTCCCATAAGAACCCCACACAGGCTGTGCAGTGTTACATTTCTATAATAATGGGCAGCAATATGTTGTTTTATGTGGTGATATTGCTGCCAGGACAGGCAAGCTGGCATTTCTTTCTCCAAGTCAGGTGGGTGGCAACCAAGAGGAGCCAAATGTTTGGAGTCTCCCGATTTCTGAGGTCGTCTTTTCGTGTTCCTATCTCTTTCTTTGTCACTGCACTCAAGCAGGGTTGTTTTCCATCACTTTGGGTGAAATGACAGGGTGATTTTGTTGGATTTTACAATTCTATAACCTTCACCATTATCACATTCAGTAGATGAGGATGGGCCATCTATTTGCTAGGGTCGACCTCAGTTGCTCCATTTGTCTGAGTGGGGTTGATCTGCCTGTTACCTGGGGATGGCACTTGAGCTGCTCAAGCAAAATGTGCTTTTGAAAGCCAAAGTTCATCTTGCTCATCCACTGGCAAGTTTGACAAGTCAGCCAAAACTAACTCTGCCCAGGAAAGACATGGCCCATTTGTAGGAAACCAGGGACAATACCAAGCACTTTGGATTCCACCAAGACCAAGAGCTTTGTAGGTAAGAAATGTCAGAGTTAAAATTTTGCTTACCAGCTTTTCCTGTGTTAATTGTGGGGGTTTAAATGATACCCTTGGCTTTGACTATCTCATAGTATTGTAGTCTAAGAAACACAGCATTCTGATACTAGAGGAGTGCAACAGGGACCTTTTTTTTTTGGAAAGTCAGCTATCTCCACGGTGAATCATCTTTAAAATGTAAGAAGATTCTTGAAATTTTGAGTTCATATTCAGCAGTGTAGTTACTCACTAAGTATCTGCTCACTACTGGCTGTATCAGTGATAAGAAATAGATTATTTTTACCTATTTTGAAGGTGAAAATGGCATGATTTTTAGACAGGAAGCTGCAGATCGTACAAATGCATGCTGGCTCTTTAGGTAATAATTGCAAAATAGTCCAATGTCACCAAAAATGCAATGCTAGAGACCATGCTGCTGCCTTCTCATGAAATAAGGGTTTGCAAATGTTCTTGTATGTTATCTGAATGGGCAGAAATAATTATTTCATTTAATTAAAGGAGGAATTAATGTATGTATTTCTTGTTGGTGCAGCATTATTGCTATATCTCCGAAAATAACTGGAGAGGTATATGCTCTGTTGAGCTGTTCAACATTTATTTCACTCAAATGCATCAAGAACAATTCAAGGTCACAATTGGGTGATGTAAAAATCTGTTCCAAGATTCTCTCCTTTCAGAGATATTTAAGAGTACGGTCTCAGAATAATGGCTGTAATAATTCCAAAAGAAAGAAACAGGGAGTAGCCTGCAGCTACAAGAAAGGCTTCCTGGACTTCCCTGCCTCAGATTATTCCAAATATTTTCTTAGGTGCTTGTCTGAGTGTGATTAATTTTTATTTGTCATCACAGCTGCTCCAGTACATCTGGGGAAAACATATATCAGCATAACAGGCATCCTGGCCTGGATCAGGAACAGTGTGGCAGCAGGAGCAGGGAAGTGATTCTTGCCCTGTGCTCGGCACTGGTGAGGCCACACCTTGAGTGCTGTGTCCAGTTCTGGGCTCCTCAGGTCAGGAACAATGTAGAGGGGCTGGAGCAGGGCCAGAGAAGGGCAACAAGGCTGGTGAAGGGACTGGAGCACAAGTCCTGTGAGGAGAGGCTGAAGGAGCTGGGGTTGTTTAATCTGGAGAAAAGGAGGCTCAGGGGAGACCTCAGCACTCTCTACAACTCCCTGAGAGGAGGTTGTAGCCAGGTGGGGGTTGGTCTCTTCTCCCAGGCAGCTCTCAGTAAGACAACAGGACTCAGTCTTAAACTGTGCCAGGGGAGGTTTAGGTTGGATATCAGGAAGAAATTCTTTACAGAGAGGGTAATCAGGCATTGGAATGGGCTGCCCAGGGAGGTGGTGGAGTCACCATCCCTGGAGGTGTTTAAGGTGAGACTGGATGTGGCCTCAGTGCCATGGGCTGGGAACCACGGTGGGGTTGGATCAAGGGTTGGACTTGATGATCTCGGAGGTCTTTTCCAACCTGGTTGATTCTGTGATAACTCTGTGCCTGGGTGATAGCTAAGGTAAAGAGTGGGATGTCAAATGCAACAGAAAAACCAAATATTTGTAGTTTTGTTTAATAATTACTAGTTTTGAATATATTATCGAGTGCAGGTGGCTATTCTCCAGTACTGCGTGGTTCTTCTTCTGAATGTCAGATAGGCCCCAGAAACAAGAATTTATTACTTCTTCATGTCTTTCTGTGGTTTGAGGTGCAGATGTAAAACGTCAGCATTTCATGGGGTTTGAATTTGTTGATCACTTTCACAAGCTGGAAATTTCTATCCATCCAGAAGGGAAAGGGAAGGGAAATTACATGTACTGTTCAAAAGAATCATTTTCAAAGGCTTACTGGTTGCTGTGTATTGGAGAAAGAAATGCCTGTCTATGCCACAATTATTTTGGGGAGTGTGTCGGGCAAGATATTCTTGTTATAGTTAATCTTCATGCAAATACCTTAGCCTGACATAAAAAAATACCAATTTATCCCATTTCTGTTAAAAAGGAGCCTCCCCTTCATCATCAGTGGAGTGAACACTGGCAGATAAGCTCATGGAGATCCCATGCAATACTGCAGCTCTGCAGTGATGAAATTCTAGTATTTCTTCAGCTTTTGATCAAAAGAAAATACTGATGATGTTATTGAATATATCTCAGGGAACTGTGTCCCTCTCTCACTCCTAGCAGTGCAGTCTCTCATATAACACACAAACTTTAAATGCAGAAAAGCAGCTGTACTGTGGACTTTTTCAGCTGGGTTACTGAAATGGGTTAGCAAGTTAGAATAGAGACAATTCCCAAAATAATAGTTTTCCCAGAAACCAAGCTAGGCATTATGTCTTTATTTTGAATTTGATTCTGTGAGGGGTTTATTATGCTCTGTCACTTGATTGATTTTAAATTCTGCCTTGAACACAGTGTAAACTCAGAAATCTTTCACAATGAAGAAAGGAGTGAGATTAGTCACATTCAAGGAGCTAAAACTTCTGCCATCCTCCTGCTAATGAGTTCGGAAGTGCTGTCATTAATAAAAGCCAATAATAAAACATGAATGAGATAATATCCATAACAGGGTAAAAAATACTTGCTTTCAAAAATAGTGATAAGTCACAATTCAGTACTAAGAAATGTGAAAGTTCTTTACAGCTTTCTCCTAAATACATTCACAGAATGTTTGCTAAGTCTTGGTGTTGGAACTGTGCTTTTGGCTGCCTAACCACCCAGAAAAATGTCAGCCCCAGTTAAGGGTCAAAAGAAAGAAAATGGGCCCATGTAGTGAGCAAATAGATTATTGAGGGTCATAAAGCATAATCACTTTTTTTGCCCAGTAGAGGTTAAATTGAAAGCCAAAGCTGCTATGTCTGAAGGTTACTTGGTAGGAGCATCAGAGCATCTAAGGACTCTGGTTATACTGAAGCAGCCCTATTTTGGCTGTGAAAGAGGCAAGGGGATGAAGGAGATGCTAAATTTTACATTGGATTATCCTATTTAAAGTCTCTTTTGCACGCAGGTGGTCTGCCTCTGCCAGGAAAGACTAGATTTCTTCTTGGCTCATGTGGGCTTTTGGAATAAGGCTCTCTGGTCTGGGCCATCTCCTGGTCCCACAGGACCAGTTTGTAGCTGTTTAGCCACAGCTTTTGAAATATGTAGTTAATCAAGTTCCTGCTCCAGTTTCTGTGCTTTATTATGTGAATGTCTGTATTTTATTGTGGGGATGAGGGCTGGTAGCTGCCAACTATTTAAAATGCCCGTTGTGCAGTCTGATAACACCTAATTGATAAACTCAAAACACACCGAGACTGATATGCACAATAAATATTGAAGAGCCTAGAGAGACACAGGTCTAAAATTCTGCCTCTAGGGATGTCAAAATAAAGACATCTGTGTAACCACTTGCATGTCCTTCCCCACTGCTAACACTGCAGCATGGGGTGGGGGTCAATTAGTGGTCAGCTGGCATATTTTGGATGTTAAGGGTAAATTTTGTGCTTAACAAGAAAACTCTGCCAGTCACTTCTGAGTTACTAATGGCCCCTTTTACTCTCACCCTATAGACCTAGCATTGTTTTAAGGTAGGCAGAATGATTACCAGATTTCTTACTGGACAGCCATGAAAGTTAGGAGATAGGATATGGTTTCTGTTTTTTTTCCACCAGTGATAAGACTGTAGTAACTTGATTCTGTAAATCCTGCAGTCAGTGTGGTTGGATTGGGTTAGCAAAGTTATTTTCTTACTTCTTTAGTTTTACCCAGTGTGAGATAGAAAATGTCTGTACAGATGATACCACTGCATGTAGAGGAAAAAAAATAACCTATTATTGAGAAGGAAAAAAACCCCACACAACCCCCCCAAAAAAAACCCCAAAATGTTTGAGCTGTCAGATACAAAGAACTAGCATTATACTGTTCTAATATGAAAAAAAAAACCCACACAAAGAAAACAGTTGTATTGGAAGTGTTTCTTCTTGTTCAGACAGAAAAGAAACAAACAGACACACATCCACAGAATATATACTGCACGATGGAAAAAGTGAGAAAAGGTGTGCTATTGAGAGAGGGAAATTTGCAATCATTCTTTTTATGGATCCAGATTTAGTGGCTTTTTAGAGTAAGTGCCAGTTCATGGTCCTGTGCATTTTTTTTTTTTTCCCCAGTTTTTCTTTCTTGACTTGATCTTATCCAAGGTTTAAAACCCCTGACAGTTCTTAGTTTTAGTTACTACCAGCTGAGGAAACTGTATCAAAGGCCTTGCCCTCCCTGAGTGAGAGCAGTTTCTTGTCCTTAACCTGGAAGTGGCAGACAGGACACGAAGCCTGGTTTGTTGGCAAGGATATGTTAGTGATGAAATGTTAAGATGAAATTTGACAACTGATGTCCAGCTGTTTCCTGTTCATTTTTGAAAGTCCTTGTACACGTAGATTCCACAGCACACTTCAGTAGAAGATGCCCTCCTCAAGTTGCAGCTTCTCGTCGGGCCTCTGAACTTCCTTCAGAAGGCACAAACATTAATGGAAGCTAAACAGAAGCTGAAACAGAGGTGGTTCTTGAAAAAAAATATTTGAGTATTAAAATCTGGAAAACTGCTCAAGGCCTGGCTTTCAAATGTACATGTTAAAAGCGGTGGTTGATCTGTTGTGTGTCTGGTGGTGCTATTATCCAGCTCAGAAGGAGATGTAAGCTGCCTTTTTCAAAGCACTGTTGACATAGCCCATACCTCTGCCCTCAGTGACTCACTTTTCTGTTGTTCCAGAGAGAGACCTTTTTGGAGCAGAACCTTTTGACCCTTTTAGCTGTGGAGCAGGAGATTTCCCTCCAGACATTCAGTCCAAACTAGATGAGATGCAGGTAACTACCGAGTTATGCAGTTTTCAATGGCTGGGAGCCTATTCTTGAAATACATGTTTACAGTATTCTGAAAATGCATTCTAGGCTGTACACCCAAATGCACAGAAAAAAAAGCCCTATTTCTGACAATTCCTTTTGTAAGTATGTCTCCTGGCCTTGGAGCTGGAGTTGGGATTTGCCTGAGGAGCCTTACCTGGTACTAATACGGTCAGCTGCACTAACGTAGGCTTTCATCAAAATGGTTTGGGAACCACTCCCTGGGAGGGGAGTGAGCAAGCTGAAAAACAGAGCTGATCCAAGAGCCTCTGATCTTGTTACTCTTCAGCTCCAGCAATCATCACCATCCCACTGTACACTCCTCTTTCCCTCTGTGGCATCAGTTAGGTTTTTCATAACACTGGCGCAGGCGAATGTACGAGCTCACGGGGATGGGGCAATTTTCGGCTGCCTTCTGTGTTTTAAAACAGCTGTGTGGCACTCTGGGGCAATTAAACTTTGGAGAATTGATTCAAAAATTCTGAAATTGTGGGGTTTTATCAGAACATGTTTGTTGATTCTGAAACACTCAACAGTATCCACTCAGTTATTGACCCAATTTTAAAACAATTCTTGGAGAAAGCCCTCGAGTTTTGGAATACATCACACTTGTCAGTCAGACTTTCCAAACTCCTAGTTCCTGGCCAGCTTGCTTATATTTATTTTTTTTTTCAGGCAGCCTGCTGGTGAAAGGGACCACTGAAAATAATGAGAACTTGAATTTCTAGGACCCTGGATTCTTAGCAGAATGAGTTCCCAGGGTTTCTAGCCCTCTTGGATCTCAGGAGCCCACAAAGTCCAAGAGCACTAGGCCCTTGGGCTCCTTTTGTTCCTGCCTTTTGCCTAGAGAGCAGCAGAAGCATTCCAAAACTAAGATTTAAATACCATTTAATTTCCTGAGTAATTTTTTTTAATTCCTGTCCATTGTGAAATTTTCTTTTCCTTGTCAGTTTAGAATAGTGCCAGTGACAAACTCCACTCGGTGTGAAGTAAGAAATTTAGCTACTCTGCCCCATATAATCTCAAAGAGCAGCTAAAAGCCAAAACTGGCTTCTTTGCAATTCCAATAAAAATGCTTGTGTTTTGTGAGTGTTATAATATTGTTACCAAACCTTTTATTTAAAAAAAAAACCAAACACCAAAAAAACTTACAGCACTCACATTGATATATATCAAAACTTCCTTTGTCTATAGCCCATTTTAGGGATGAGGGTAATGTAGCAACTGTGGCTACTAGGAATAATCCTTTGTCAATATTTAAATGTCACACACTAAGAGTTCCTGCTGCAGATAGTGTTGTGACAAAGTTTTGAGTTGTTAGCCTATAATGTTGCAAAGTGCTGTCACCTCATAAAGCATCAGGGAAATGAACAGTAGAAGACTTTATCAAAGATGCTAAAGTCATAAAATTAAAAACTCCCATCATTGTCCATACTCTCTTGACCTAAAAAATGCAAATAACCAATAACCAGACCCCCAAGCATTAGGGTGTTACTGTGTCCTGTTGCACAGGAAGTCATATGAGGCTCTTTTACCCTGGTATTTTCCCTGAAAATTAATTAGTGGACCTTTATGTAGACACAAAACTTGTCATATATAATCCAACCGAGAAAAAGTGTAAAGCTGAAAGGGTGTGAAAAGAAAGCATATTCTAACTTTGGCCAAAGCAAAGGCTGTGTGCAGTTATTTTACTATGTGGCTGGTGCAAAATACGGATTGAAACATGTTTTTTCCTAATGTCTCTTTTATCTTCTTGTGCTTTCCTGGCTGCGCAGCGTCAGCGATGGTTGGTATATCATATTTTAATAATGGTATTTAAAGCATTTACAATTGAAACGTGCATGTGTTTGTCATGTGTTTTTATTTTTTGTGTGTGTGTGTTTATATATAAAAGCTTTCAAGATTTATGTTTTATATATAAACCTCTAAGTTAGGGTCATTTTCATTTTTAGTTGCCTACAATTTTTAAGGTAGGGGACAGCTGACTGTACTTTTCTTTAGACGGTCTTATCGGGTGCTAATATTAAGGCTTCATTTGTTTGCTGTTTGTTTTCTTGTGTGCTAACGAAATAATCATCAAATTAGTGAAATGGTTTAAGCCAAACCTTTGATACATGGATTGTTGTGCCAGAACAGTCATATTCGTGAATGTATTTTTATTTGGAAATAATTATTTAAAGCTTTGCAATGAGACTCAGCAGTTGTTAGAGACCCAGCCTGTGAGAAGGAAGGTGAAGTGGGCTCTGCAAAAGGTAAAACCACAGAAAATGTGGCGTGCTCTGGGAAATCCAACATTACGAAAGATGAAACAAAAATGTGGGCATGTTTTCTTGTCTGAAATGCAAAGTGAAGGAACTTGTTTTCTTCCCATCACGAAAGTGCAGCTTGAGTGTCAGTAATCATGTTTTCCATCAGATATGTAAAGGTAAGTTGTTTACAGACACCTATAAGAGATCCAAGTATAAACTTATTCCAGGAGGGTGTTAAATACAGCTCATCCTGCAGTGGGGATGGCAAGCAGGCTGCCCTGCCACCAGCCTTGTAGGAGCAGCTCAGCCCACACTCTGCCCCTGTTTGTTCTGCAGAGGGACAGGAGGTGTCTCAGCAAACATGTCCCAGTGAGCAGAAAAGCTGTCCTGGCTTACCCTCGTGTTGGAAGGTGATCTGTAAGCAAAGTGGGAGAGGAAAGCACAGCACAGAAGAGGCACTGGAAAATAAACTCTTAAGGAGTGGGTGCTTTTCCTTTGCGTCCAGTATTCTGAACTTAATGAGATATCAGATGAAGTTCTCCAGCTCCTGGAGAAACACTTTTATTTTTAAGGTTCAGTGGGGATCCAAATTTCCCATTTTAGCTTTCTATTCCATTTCTCAGTCCAACCCCTGTTGATCTTGTTGGAGAGCTCAAAACTCAAACATGTGCTGAGATGTGACTTTTACAGCTCAGGCCTCTCTCTGATGGCTATCCAACCTCCTGTTTCCCTGCACCCTTATCCTGAAGCATATTTTCATCTTTGTTTTGACTGTATCCAGACATTAATAAAATGAATGTCTATTTTCCCAGAAATCTTGCAGTGAGGAGAACTTTCCTTGGATTGTGAATCATACTAGCAGCAGCTGCTATAATTCATTAAAACCCCAAGGTAGTTCATATCATAAAGCTTCCAGGAGGTGCAAGCCATTCTTCCTGCATGTCTCAAAGCAGTCAGTAGGCTTGACATCTTTCCATTTGAAATAAGTTATGCTCAGTCCTCTAAATAATCCTCTCAGAGATATGTAAATTTGTCATTGCTTCACTGGGTTTGTGCTGACTTAAGCTCACAGAGTGAATCGACTGTGCAGTGATAAGTGAGTTAACCTCAGAGCCATAAGGTTGACTTTGGCAAATTTATCAGGCTGATAAAATGGCAGTTCTTTGTCTTTTATTATTTATTGGAATAGGGAATATAAGGGAATTCTGGAAGATGGATTGGTGTTTGGGCTGCTTTTTCTAGTGAAAGTAACCTTTGTTCCTCTCTGTAAGGGACTAATCATTTCCTTTAGTACAATACTGTTACTTATGGGGCTAGCTAAGATATTCAATCCTTCTATTAAACTGTCTTTAAAGTAAAAAAACCAACAACTTACTTGACACTGTCACCATGGGGATATGAGCACAAAAACAAGGCAGAGTGTAGATGAAAAATTTCATAGCCTGTTCCATTCCCACTCCTGGCCAGTACCAGGGGGTGGTCTTTTCCTGTATTCCCTGAAGATCAGCAGATGGACAGATTCTTCTGACCAAATAGAAGTTCCTGACCCAACAGGAGTTTCTGTTTCCTGAACCTTTAAAGTACAGGAAGCCATAGGACAAGTGGTTTTTAATGAATAGGCAGTGTTACGCTAGGAACAAATATTATTAGAAGCTGAAGTGCCTGAATTTCACAAGGCAAAATAATTGAAATGCTGTGTATTAAAATTAGTGATGCATTTTATATATATATATATATAGATAGATACAGATATAGATATATAAACATGGTTACCAAGACTTTATTATATATGTCATTTAAAAAAATCTACCTAACAAATTAGTGGAGGTTTTTAGGAAAAAAAAAATCATAATTTATAATCTGCTTGGTCATTCCAACTGACTTCCTTATTGTTACAGCTGTGAATGCTGAGTTGAAAGTAGGCATTGGCTGTATGATGGCTACTTTAATGGTCATACACCAGCTTCATTAGGAGCCATAAACCAGAGAGAGCAGCTCAGATGTATAGATATAACTTGTAGTCCTGAAAGCACATGTAGCACTCGGTGTTCTGCACTGCTAGGAGAACTAAAGTGTAGCATTCTGAGTCTCTTATCTGCATTAATCACAATTCCACTCTGGATGTACAGGAGAAACTCTTCTTAAAGCCTTGTCTTCCCATGGCTTGCTTGACTACAGCTGATTGGATTTATTTATTTATTTATTTATTTATTTATTTAAATTCTATCATATAATTGCCAAAGGATAATTTTGGAGATTCCAAAAACTATCTAAGAATCTGGAGTTATTGCAAAACCTGAGGGATTAGGAATGGTGATGGGTGTGGGAGATCTGAAGTCTGTGCTTTCCTGGTCTTTGCAAATTTGATTTCAATCACTTGGCCAAGGAGTCTGCTGGAGGGAAATATTTTACCACTTTTTTTTTTCCCCTTTAGAGGGTTGCAAAACAACTTTCCTTGGTTTATACTCCTTCACACTTGCCCTGTTTTTAAATATTCATGAGACCTGTGAATGCAACTGGTGACAGCACCTGGCAACCACAACACTGGCTTCTTTTAGAACAGACAATAGTTCATTACAATAATAAAGTTTAAAAGCTTTTTCAATAATTATGATACAGAAAGAGCAGCAGTCTCTTAATGGAGAGACATTAACATTGATCCCACTGCAAATATGTGAAAATGTGATTGCTTTAAATGCAAAATGTCACAGCTTAAAAGAGGAGTAGGGGGAGTAAACGGGGGCAGGGGAAAGTGGCTGGAGGAAAGTTGCAAAAGGAAAGGTCATAGTTATTCAAAAAAGTAGAAATTCTTCTAAGTAAGGTCACAGCACACAAAAACGATGTGGTAATTAACAAAATATCAGTTTATGTGGAATAAAACAAAAATTTAAAAACTCCACACAAGAGCAGTGAGATGGGTGTGCTTCCAAAATGCCTGATCTGATTTGCTCTCAGCTTGCTGGGGAAAGGGCATTGGAAGGGCAGCTACCTCAGACACCACCAAAGGGTGTTTAAATGTACAGAAGAAAGATAAGAGCACGTGGGACAGGAATGGGATACGTGCTTGGTGAAGGGTCTCTGGGTGGTTTGTTAAACCAATGTCTGTTCTGCTGTCGCAGATGATCAACCATCCTCGGGTTTAAGCCACAACTATCCCTTTTACAGCCTCAAAATTGTAAGCAGCCTTTAGATACTTTAAAAGTTCTGTATTTCAGGCACCTTTTAACTGTGGGATTTACAATTGAACAGATTAGACTGCAGGGCACATTCTCTGAATTGTCCTTCTGTGTGAGCAGTTACATCAATAATTGGTACCCTTTGGGTAAATGAGCAATGTCTCTTTATAACCGGATATGTTTGACTTGGAATTTTAGCTACCATTTGCTTGAAACATCTTCTGCACTCAGTGTTCTTCCTTTTAGACCTTTGAAAAAATACAGAACAACAAAAAAAAAAACCCAAAAAATATATATATAAAAAGTCAAATATACCAGTGAGCCTTGGCAGCAGCACCATCTCACCCAGGTAGAGCAAACAGGGTAGCACAGCTGGGGTGACTTTTCTCTTGAAGGCCAAGCCACAATTATTCAGCCTGTTTTAAAAGAAAGAGGGAAATAAGAACAGGAGCACTTTTCCTCTATTAAAAATGCAGTTGTTGCTTTAGAACTGCAAACTAAGTACCTTTTGAAAGCCAGACACTTACAAAGCATACAAAAAAAAGGTACTTGTAAAATTAATTTCTTTGCAATAGAGGAGGTGGTAGCATTTAGCTTATAACCTTTTGAGTGTTTGTACTAATAAAACTAAGTGAGTAAAAGGAGGAATTTTGGTCTGAACTTTTAAAGACATTCACTGCACTTTCTAAAGGCCATTTTATTTTATTTCACCCAATTACATGCTTTTAAATCGTGTAGTTTGTTCATTTGCAGTAGAGCAAGCGTGATTTTATTTGCCTTTTTCATGAAGCTCAGATGGCAGTGGGCATTAAATGCCTGCCGATTTAACTGCACGGGGAGTGATTCCAAACCGACCTCAGAGATGTGGTAGAGCACTTTCTGTTGGGCTACTCTTAAGATATTAAGGTATTACTGAATGTAGGAGACACCTGGGATTAGTAACAATGACCATGTCTTGTATTTCTAAAGTATAAGTAAGTATAGTAAACTCTTTGCTCATAGAGCCCCAATCTTCCCTGCGTGTAAATAAAGTTGAATTTTACTCAGTAACAACATGGTGCAAGTCAAGCTTGTTTGTTTTTCTGTCAACCTACATACGTGACTATTCAATATTGTTAATCTATAGTATTTTTTTGTTTTATATACATATTGTGTTTATTTTGTTGTGTGACACGTATGTTTTGTGAGTTAACCGCTAAGACTTATTAAAAAATTGGCCGACCAAATAATGTAAATGTTTGTGGATTCAGTCTGAAGTATCCTTGCAGTTTGTCTGCCCAATGATAGGTTCAAATTTAGATATTCTTAAAAAGAGAGAGTAATCCTCCAGAACTCGCTTTCCTTTTCACTAATTATGTCTTATCTTATTGCAGGAGGGGTTCAAAATGGGATTAACTCTTGAAGGCACAGTATTTTGTCTTGACCCACTAGACAGCAGGTGCTGATGCCAAGAAAGCAAATGTGAAATTCCTACGCGGTGGGTTTCTTTTCTATTCCTGAACACGCACTCACAGATACTATCCACTTGCCAAAAAATTGCTTTTTTTCGACATTTTAAACCCTTGTGAGGCTTGTTCCTGTAAAAATCTGACTTCGTTCCAGTCTTTCCCTGTACAAATGTAAAAAGTTGTATTTGTTTATGAATTAAATTACGCTGTGTTGTTTCTTTCTCTTGCACTTTGGCCCGAGTTTACTACGCTTTATGACTCTTAGCTTGGGAGAGTTCTTCAGGAAGGTCACACGTACCTCTCTCTGTTTGCAAACGTGCAGGCATGATTTTTTACATAACACTTTACCTTGCAGCATTTTGAAATTACGCTTTTAAGAAATTATTTAACATTCAAGAAGTAAAATTATTAATATCTACTCCAAAAAGTTCAATTTGCAGTGAAAAAGCATAAAATACCGGCCATTATTATTCGCTTCAAAGGTGAATCTGGATGCAGTGTCATTGATTTCCATTACTGTGTGTGGTTACTATGCTGTATATATATGTTGTTATTAGTTTATGAAATCCAGAGTTTGGCTCCTTAATTCATGTTTTAGAACCTAACAAATTGTTAGTCTGCTAATTAGCGCTTAACGAGCCTAGAAGAGCTGCTAAATTGCAGGACAGACAAAGTAACTGCCCCTTGATTTGATATTTTATAGCTGAATTTAAAGTATGTAATTTGGAATCCATTACATGCCAACCATAACCTTAAAAGGAAGATTATGGTGTTGCATTTTCTTAGGAATTGATGTGATTTTGTACATAAGCAGGCACTGGGCTCAGTTCTCTTAATTGCTTTCGACACCTGAGTGTTTACAGTCAGGCTCTGTTATTTTTTTCCACTATCTGCTTTTATGTTACATGTCTGTAATTTTGAAGCTGGCTGCAAAGAATTCAGTATAAGTTAGTAAATTCTTCATGTTACAGAAATACCTGCACACCAAAATTTTCAGCTGCTGGTGAGTTGAGTGCTGACCTATCTATGCACACTCTTCATTCATCCTTAGCATAAGCAATAAAATTCCCTCTTAAACCTGTCTCAGAAAATTGTTATCACTAGTTCAATTAAAAAACTTTAAACCCTCTAATATTTTCCCCTCAAGACGTACAAATGTGGAACTATAATAAAAAAAGAATTTTCAGATTGTTTCCTGATTTTTTTTTCATGAGATCTTTTTTTTTATGTTTCTTATGGTTTTGTCCTTAACAATTACAGTTTACACCAAACCCAAATTTTGCCACTTTGTCATCGCGTGTGTATTGTTATGCCTCTTTCAACAAACTACTTTTGCATGTACCTTTTTGGAGTTCCCTGAAATGGATGGGATTATTCCTTTGCTGAGTTTGGCACATGCTCAAGTATCTTGCTGAATGGAGGCCTTAATGTCTTACATTACATTAGTCTTCCTCTCTCTTATTCTGTGGTCATCATTCATATAGAGTATTATATAGAAATATATATATATAAAAATATATGAAATCACTAATGGATAGAATAGTATATGTTTCATAAAGAAAAGTCTTTATAATTTTGTTTGTCATATAGTATTTTGGAATTTGTATAATGAGGATGTTTAGTAGCCATAACAATGGCCTTTTTTAACAAATAGAATTTGTATTTTTATTGTACTTTAAAAAGCTTTACATAATAAGCATCTATTTAGTGGTCATTTATTATCAATGGTAACACTAAGATAATGTTTGCACATTTTAAGAAACCTTTTTCGTTACTGATTTTTATGATAGTTGACTGCAAATGGCATGGTTAAACCTTACATACCTGGTCAATCCATAAAAAAAAAAAATACTTTAATCAACACAACAGCGCATTTTTAATTTTTATGTGATCCAATTGGAAAGTGTATTTCTATGTAATCTCAAATGTCTGTTTAATTTTGCCTAAAATAAATGTTTTTAAATAAATTGCATCCTAGAACACAGTGTTCATTGGGTAATGGAAGGGAGGGTGGGGAGGTGCTGAAGGGCTGGGCAGGACCTGCCACAAAGGATGGTTTAGTGCTGGAATGTGTCAGTCACCTCACATCCAGGAAGGGATCTCATCTCAGGGCAGAATAGCTCCAATCACCTTTATTTTTCAGTTTGGTCTAATCTGTAGCCCACAGGGAAAAATCTTGTATATATGCAGCTACATAATACTAATTATTAGGGAGTAACACTCTTGGCAGTGCTCCCTGGATTTAGTTGACTTCTCTTACTGCCTTTTTGTTTTTACATATTTCTCTGCTCAATATACTTGACTGCTGACTGACCCTAGTGGTCATCTAAAGAGGGAAGGATGCAACTCAAGTTTTCTGAACCTCAGAGAGCAACCTCTGTGCACCAGATGTATCAGTGCTCAGGCTGCTGCAGATGGTGTTCATGCCTTTGAGAAAGCTAATCTTAAAACCACTGGGTAATTACTTCCCTTTCTCTTCGAGCTAATACTCCAAATCCATCTATCCACTTCCATTTGTGGAATTGGGCCTTGAACAGTTGATGGGAATGGATGCTGTCAGACCTAGCAGGTAAGGAACACGTGTCACCTCCTGTGAGCTCTCAACACGAGCTGCTCTTTCCTACCAGTACCAGTGTCCTTTTACAGATAGTGAAACCTCATCTTGTGCTAAATCTTCAGATTGTTACTCTAAAAATACAGATTTGAGAGCAGCACAAGGAACCTGGGTGACTGCTCTTGCCCTGGTCAGAGTAAATGGGAGTGCTGCTGTTGCTCACAACAGAAGGTCGGTTGTCTTACTACAAATTCCACTATTTCCAATATCTATTGAAAGCACAAGCTCTGAGCTTTCTCAAAATACCAAACAAGACAAAGAAACTTGAAAACTGCTTTGGGCTGAGAATGTGAAGTGATTCTTCTAATTGTGTGACTACAGGCATTTCACTTCAGTATTTAAAAAGGGAGTAACATCATCTACTAGGTTATAGTGCTAATGAGTGATGAACAAGACTTTTTTTTTGACTTGTAAATTTGCCCTCCAACAGAAATAAAAGAAAAATATCAGTGCAGCTGTGTGCTGCCTTAGTCCAAACTTTTCTCTTTCTTTTGGATGCCTTTCCTTTCCATTTTTATTTTTTCTTCTTTAAACTCTGATTGCCTTGTTGATCATGCTGACTGTGGTGTATCACTTCTGGATGTCTAACACTAGATTTTGTATTTTGTCTCTTTTTAACCTTTGATAAACCAGTGAGCATCATTGTAGGATGTTCTCACCTTAGTCCATTGTCTTTACTTCTGATGGGTTTGTGAGTGGCTGTCTTGTCCTTCCATGTGACAGATGTGTGATTTGTGCTAAGCATATAATTGATCAGATTGCTCAAACTGGCAAAGATCAGCTTCTTCATGTGGTAAAAGGAATTATATTCTGGTTTGGCTTCACTGATGGAAAGGAAGAAAGGAAAGAGAAATTCTCACACTTGCAGCAGTGAGTGTGGTTGTGTAATCCCAGAGGTGATTGAATGTGCCAAGGAATGGGGCTGGCTCTGAGACTTCACTGTGATGATTAATTTTCAATTTGTGGAACTAAGCACAGTCTCATTGTCACCAAGGAATTCTGCTTCACAAAAAGAGTCCCTTTGGCAAAGGAGAACAGTGTGAATGAAATCTCTGGTTAAACACCCAAAGCCTATTTTCGCTCTATCTCATTTATCACTAGAGATTGCCACCCTTTGGACACCCTCATATCACAGGAAATGTGTTAGTAATTACAGATCTCAAATTATTTTGACCCTTTGGGGGTTTGTTGTTGCTTTTAAAATTGGAGGATGAAGAAGTCACATTTGGAAAAAAAGAAATCTGAATAACAGGCCATTAGTTTAAAAAGCAACCAAAAATACCTACTAGGAAGTGTTTGGTAAGTTCAGCTAAAAGACAGCAAGTAAGCTTTGGTGCATAATCAGCCTGCTTTTTTTCCCTCTCCCTTTTTAAAACAGATTCTCAGTGAGAGACTGAGGCATGCATTGCATTGTCAGCTGGTGAAAAGTACATAGCAGTTCTCATCAACAAAATGGTTCTCAACAAAATAGAGAACGGGTTTTTAAATATATGATTTTGTTCAGTTTTTCAGAACAGTAAGACTGGGTTTTGTCACAATGAAAGGCTGACATCTGTAATACATGCTGCCTCCTTGAGATGCTTCAGCATTCACTGAGTCTTGGTGCATAGATTAAAGAAACTGCATATTTATTTATTCATCAGACCATAACACTTTCTGGAACTACAAGAACCCTTCCAGTGGATTTCATGGACTGCATACATAATTCCTGTGTGCTGTGGGGGAAAGGTTTCCAAATGTATGAATATGCAACTTAAGTTTTGTGTTTAAGAGATTTCTCAAGAAGCTAATTTATATATAGTTTGGGATAACAAACCCTGCAAGTTTAGTCTCCTACAGCAGATTCTGGAATGGATTGGACTTATTTTAGGGCTTGTGTGAGTCACAGCAACCAAATTCAGCAGATTTCAGCCCTTGGACTTTTTTCTTCCCCCCTCCACATTTTCCCCTGTTTGTTTCAGCAAGGCTTCTGCCTTGCAATAAAGATTAAAGAGGAGCAGAAACAGATTAGGAAGGAAATATAGAAGAAAATTAAAGGAGGGCAAAATACTATCTTATACCAACATCAAGCAATTTGGCCACATTGCACTTTTTTTGTGAGGCTTAACTGATGTGATGTCCCTCGTTCTGCCCCATCCCTTTTCGTGCCCATCTCAGGATTGTGTGAGGGCTGCCAAGAACCAGATTTTGCCATGTTCACAGCCCACAGGAACCGCTCTTGGAGCTGTTTGAGCTTGCCAGAGGCAAGGAATGCTTTTCCTAACCCCTGTAGCCTCACGCAGAGTAGGTAACAAAGTGAGCCTCATCCAAGATGCCTGCTTGTTGAAAGCTCCAGTTTCCATTCATTTATCCTAATTTCCAGTAGTTTGTACCACATTAAAGACCTGGCTGAGTTGTATATCTGAGGAAGCCTTCCAGAAGGAGTTTGCTGTACTAAACCATTGCAAAAGTGCTTTATCTCATTGTCCTTATTCCAATATTTACTGGAAAGTGTGACAGTCATCCATGTTCTCTAAATGCCTGTTGATAAAATGTTTACCTAAATTAATCTCCTTATGATGAGAGCTTTCCCAAAACTATTTCTTAGAATAGACCCTTAGGAAATTTTCATCAATTCAGTTTCCTTTGCAGCTTCATCCTATGCACAAGTTTCTCCGACTAAAAAGCAACCCAGAAAATCCATTCGACTGAGCATTTCTAAAAGCTACCTGAGGTTCTGCCCTGTGTGACGTTTAAATTGTTGCGAGTTTGATTTCTTGTTGGATTGTATTCTGCGAGCATTTTATTCAGTGAAAAACAAGATGCTTTTCGAAGCTTCTGCACCGAAATTAGTATTGGAATGTTTTTAATATTTTAATTTTCACTGTAAGTAACTAAATGGGTTCTCTAAGAATCTGAGCTGGTTCGCTTGGGAAAACTCTTGTGCATTTTAAATCTTTTGGTGTTCTTTTTTGGGTTTTGTTGTTTTCATTTTTTTGAAAGGAGCTTCACTGTTTTCAAATAAAGCGTTCCTTGATGGCTGAAAAGACTCAGAAAATCCTGAGCCTGTGCACTGCAACAGGACAAGGTTCTAAAGAAGATATGGTTCTTAGGGTGGGAAAAAAACCCCAAACAATAAAGCTTATTTGAAGGCCCTTGATAGACTAAAAATCTGGGCCTTTTTTCATCCTCATCAGTAATTTTTAGGATATGTTAGAACAATATTATCGTTCACATACATACTTTGCTAATTTTTTTCTAGTGGAAGAGAGCCGCTATAATGGCAGATTAGAGTTGCCTACAGTCTAAGCAGTGCAGCAATGAATTTCCCATGTTTTTACAACTTTATACATATTAGAATACTATGAAGAAGCCAGAATAGATCTGAATTATTGAGACACTTCAACCCTCTAAAATAATCACATGATCACATCTAATTTGTAACAGGTAAAGCTGGGATGCAAAATGAGCAACTCGACTTGGCAATAAAGGTTTCAAGGTAAGTGGGAGTTAGTGAGGAATTTTACAGGAGGATGGAAATGCTCTGTGGGATTGCTTGTCTGACTGGGCTTAGCTGTGCTCTACTCATGAGTAAGGCAGCATTTATGCAGTTTTGTCTGATGATCTGTCATCCTGCTGCTGAGGAGCATGTAAATAACTAAAATGCTTGATTCCAGCTCCAGATTTTCAGTAGAAGTGTCCCATGATCAAAACTTTTGAACCTGACTTTTCAATTTGCAAGTCTGTTCTCACATCTTTAAGGTCATAGTGAGTCTACACTAAAACCTGTCCCTCAGATTTAGGGATTGATACCACTCACTGTGTGTATTTTGATAGTACCTGTAGATTGCCGTAATATTTAATGTGAAAAGGCTACATTAGACAAGGCTGTGATCCATCAGAGTTGGATGCTGTTGTAACATTGCAATGCATGAAATGGGAGTAATGGAATGTCACAGGAGGTTCCATTATTTAATAACCCTTTAAAAAAGTAGGAATTTTAAAACAACAGAATCTTATTTAAAAGTCTGAAATATGTGACTAGAGAGCTAAGTAAACAAGATAAATTGCCTCTTGGCACTCTAATAAATAAACCAGTAAGGCCACTAAAACCACATGAGTCATAGAGCCGTAATGAATTTGCTTGAAACTTAGGAAAACAGGGATTTGTTTTCTCAGGACCACAGATTCAGTCTCTCACAGACCTCCCTGCTTAAAAAGTCAAATACCAAAGGGAAAAAATATCCCTCACAATGTTCTAAACAATATTTGACTCTGATCTAATGTATTGCTGCAGATAGGTTTACATCGTGGCTGAACTGGAAACATGATCATCACAAGCAGTAATGCAGTTTGCACATTGTGAATTCAACCATTTAGAAATAATAACATTACTTGTAAAAGGTGCTTAGTGCTGAAAAAATCTGAGACACAACAATTAGCACTTTATGGGTTTTAAATATGCATGGAGGGGTCATCTTGATTCTTACTGTGTTTTCAGGAGCAAACTTTTATGGTCACAAAAGGTACTGGGAAGCAGTGAGAAAGGTGATAAAAAGTGAGAAAGCTAATATAAATAAGATTATCCATAGGACAAAGCTGAATTTGTGTGACCACAGAGCCCACAGAAAACGCTTAAGTGCTCTGAAAAGATAAATTTGGGGGCATCTGTGAGAATGTAACTGATTGAGGAAACGCTACTGAGCAATATCTCCCAAGGGTCTAAAAAACTACTGCATGGCAGTGTTACTGATGGGTTGCATTTTTCAGAACAGTGTGGGACAAACTGCTTGCATCCCTTGCAGGGACATTTCTCCTTTGGTCTGTTCTCATCTGGAATGGGATCCCTGCGGCTGCACACGCGGCCCTGTGCGGTGTGCGGGCAGTGAGGGGCAAACAAATGTGCTGACTGCCTTTTCCTCCAGGGAATGCTGCTTCCAGGGGGTGGCTCTGGAGCCAGGAAGAGAAGAGTTTGAGGTGCTCAAATGGGGACAGACCGCAGTTTCTGAACAAGAATACGGATTGCCAGAGCTGACAGAGTTTGGGGAAGTGTCAAGTCAGTCTCCTTCAGGATTTCAAGCACAAGGTGCAGACAGAGGTTGCACTCCAGACACTGGCCCCTATCTCAGCTGTTACAAAGCAGAGAATATTTTAAAAATTCTTTTTCTCTGCCTGAGAGTAAACCCAGGGGAAAAGGTACCTTCAGATATATCCTGACAGGATTTAGATTAAGTAGGGACACATTCTGACTCCCCATATTTAATTAAAAAGCAAAAAGACAGTAAGCAAGGGAGAGAGTTTAATGGTATGTATCAAATATGCATTACCCCTGTGTTTTATAAATGCAAGCCCTCGAAACTTGGAGTGGTTATTTGTACAGAGAGTATCCTAACATCTGTTTGAATGCTACTTATTTTTCCTATAATTGCTGAGGTTTAATTCATTTTTGTTTCTTCACAATTTCAGTTTTCCTAGAGAACTTTCTGGAAAGCTGTGAAGTACATGCTATGTGTCCATTTCAATACTCTGACATTTCTGGTTAGAAATAGTGGCGAGACTGCTTTTTTTCTTAAAACCTAAAATCCACTCCTCTTCATAGGAGTCACAAATTGCATGTTGATGTTTCAAGGAGCCTACAAGGAAAGTTGAAAAAAAAAATACTGTGGTTGGCCCCAGGAAACAAGCTGTTTTCCAGGAATGCTGAGTTAGTTTGTAATCTGCAGCTCCCTGTCTCCTTATGGTTGTGCTTTTACATTCCCGTGCAAGAGCATCACAGGGGCTTGAGCACAGGCTGGAGCTGATCCAGTGGCATGCTCTGGAAAGCAGTTCAAGGTGCTGGAAGTTTTGCAAACCGCTTGAAGGGCCCTGCTTCCACTTCTTCCTGACCAAAGGTAGCTGAAGGAATAATTGCCAGCGCTGAGAGCAGCTGTGCAGGTGACTCAAGCTGTGTTTGCAGCTGGGAGGCGGCTGTTCCAGCAATGCATAATAAGTATATGCTAGAAAAAAGTTGCCAAATTTATAAAGGAGGAAAAGGAAACAGTGCCATGCCTTTATTTTATGAAAATAATTTCTTACTGAAATTCTCATGTGCTGCTCTGGGATTGTCTTCTACAAACTGTCTTTTCAACAAACTAATTTGTTAGGGGAAAGTGTGTCTTTGCCTTTCAGTTGCACTGCTGAGTTGGATGTTTCCTGGTTTTTTTGTCACTGTAGGTATGGCAGCTTACAGACAGAAAAATGCTCCTGCCTCTTTTTCAGTCTCAGGATATCAGGCTACTCCTTTATCTGCATATTGAGATTTAGACAGGAATAAGATTATAACTATGAACTGTCTATTTTTTATATTGTTCCACTGCAGCAATCCTTATTCCTGGAAACTTAAAGAAGGTGAGAAGTTCAGTACCCCACTCTGAACTTAAATGAGCCTTTGGTGTTTCAGCTCTGGAGTCCTCCCCTCTCTTCCAGCTCTCCACTTCCTCACCCTGTTCCTGCTCCAGAATCACATTTGAATAACCACAGCCACATTCATTAATCTGATCCCTTGAGCAATTTATACACGACTTGCTTCTTGCTTATCTGCTCCTGAAAAGAAATCCTATATTGAATCTCATTTGATAGGCCTTAATTGTTTTGGGTTTTTTTTCACAAACTTAAAACGCTCCCTGTGGAGCATCTGCTGAGAGAGAAACCAGGCTTCCAAGCACCACTGCTGTAGGACTTGTTTGAAGCGTGAGCATTTAAACCTCATGAAAGGCAGACTAGATCCTTCTGATGAATCAGCCCCAGCTTCCCATTCAAGTCTGTCTGGAAGGACTTTCTTTGTGTGGCTGCCATCACAGTCCTCAGCAGTTCATTTGGGGAGGAGATGTTGGTTAGGGCCACGCCACACGTACTCCTGCTTTCCACAAGGCTGTCTCGGGACCTCTCTGTGGCTATGGCAGATTGAATTCACATGGAAAAGTGAATTGCTGCCCTACAGACTTGGCTGCCTCAACTATCCAAACTCTGCCACCCACACAATTCTCCCTGACCGATGTTCCTGTTAATACTTCCATCCTCCTGTGTCTTGCTGGAGGCCCATGTCCCATTTCTTAGGAATTCCGGAAATGTAACCAACGGCACTGCATGCTCCAAATTTGTGCATTAACTCAGGGGAAGACCACACATCCAAGCCGACTGTAAGGCTTTCAACTTCATCTCCACCACTAATGGATTAATTAATTCCTAAACGGGTCTCTGTCCATCATAGCAGTCTGAAATTCCTACTGACTCCAGGATAGGTTCTGGCAGTCAAAGTCTTTCCACAGTCTTCTTTCTTCTTCAATTACATTGGATAGAACTGGCTTTTCTCTTGAGTCTTTGCCAGTGTGGCCAAGGACTTTTTCCCTGACTTCTGCTGCAGGTAAATTATTAGTCAGAGATGGCTCTGGTGAAGAAAAGGCCAACGAGTGCCACAGCCCAGAGTGCAGAAACTGTAGGATGCTCTCTGTCCATGCACAGACTGCCAAGCCTTTGGCTGGGCCAGACCAGGTTACAAAAGCTTTATCAATTCCCTTTGGAAGTTGTGTCTGGACAGTCTGGCTGGGCAAACAAGTGTCAGCACAAAGGTTGGCGGGAGAGAAGGTTTGGGCTAGGGACAAAAATGATGAGCTTTCACATTAGCAGCCTGTTAATGTAATTAAAAGGGAGAGGCACAGGAAAGACTCATAACTGAGGACAGTGCAGGGAAGGGCAGGAGAAAAAGCTGCGTAATTCTCTTGTTCAATCACTCTTTCCGTCTTGTGTCAGCATTTTCAGGAGCTACTGTAGAACCAGTGAGTCACATTTTGTGGGAGTGTGCACAGCATATGTATGTTAGGCCTTCTGTGACAGCTGGGGCATCCTCTTTGGCTTCCCAATACTTGCTGCCTGAATGATTGATGTGTGGAGAGCCCATGGCCATGCATGGAGAAAGTGCTCCTTCTGCAGTCAGTCTGTGTTTGGAAATGATGGAATTTATTAGCTGCATGGAATCCCTTGGTCAGAGGGAGACACATTTATGTTGGTGAATGGGAGTGTGTTTTTATGTGATCCTTTCAGGGCTTATTATGCATTTCATTGGTATTGTTTCATAATAGCCTTATTGACAGAGTATAGTAAATTATTTCAAGGTGACAGTGGTTCACCCTCTGATTGTCCCATATGTACCCTTAGATATTTGCAAGATAATGTAGGCACTTACCTTCCTCAGGGCTAGCAGGCTGTTCCTCCCTGGAATAATTAGCATAACATATTTCTAATCCTGTCTCTAGGAAATTTAGTTAATTCTTGTTTTCCCCCTCTGGAAGAAATAAATAAATAAGTTTAAGTGTAAAATTCATAATAACATGATTATCTATGTGAAGTCAATCTGCAGCTGGAAAAGAATACAAGCCTTTTGCCTTTTTAAGAATATGGCAAGACTGGCCTATCAACAAACGCAGTAAATTCCAGCTCTTGGCTTTAATCATGCAAATATTTATATATGCATGTGTTTAAGTGCAGGTGCAGATACATAGGTCTATATATGTACCTTCAAAAAACAAACAAACAAAAAAATCCACAAAAGTCTTTTGGAGAAGCCACAATAGCACAGTAAGTAACCAAATTAAATAGGTGTAATATCTGTAGTCTTCCTTACTGCCAAATTAATGATGCTACAAATCTTGTGAAATGCTATTGTCCACCCAGACTTGTACTGCAGTCTGCAAGCTTACATACCCTAATGACTTCTGATATATATGACACTTAGCTTATGCCAACTTTGCTTTGCAGACACAGAAAGAGTAGGAGAAAATAGAAATCTTTTTATTTACTCTAGCATTTTCAGCAAAGAATGGAGTTTCAAAGAAAGTGATCAAGAGTGTTAAGCTCTTGCTAGAGTAAAAAGCTGTTGGCTTGCTACAGTTTGAGATGTCTCTTGATGCGTGTGTGTACTCTCTGTACATGTCAGAGAATTACAATGCTGCAAGGGCAGTTTTGTCAAAATAAACACCACACTTTGAGGGGGTTTTGTTAGAAGAGCAATCAGCCCATTCCACGACTTCAGCAAAGCCAGCTATAATTCTGGGCAGGGTGTGTTCTCTCCTCTCCACACCTAGCACCTGGATTTTTTTATCCAACAAGTTGTTAGCATTAGAAAAAGTAACTTGGTTAATTTTCCCTGTCACTCACATCATCCCTTGGGTCTGGTGTTCCAAGTACCCCGTGTTGCAATGAAGCAGTGGTGTGCAAAGGAGTAGTTAATACACTCCCTCAGGAGTCCACTCCCCACATCATCTGATCCTCCACAGTTCGAGACTGTCTTGTCTGTGAAAGACTTTT
Organism: Pyrocephalus nanus; assembly: GCA_038380795.1. Lineage (NCBI taxonomy): Eukaryota > Metazoa > Chordata > Aves > Passeriformes > Tyrannidae > Pyrocephalus > Pyrocephalus nanus. The sequence goes on from CM076267.1 coordinate 38,507,135, forward strand.
ACCCAGTGACTGACTTGTAAACTTGCCAGAACCCTTCTAAATGCACCGTGTTTTAAGTCCCAAACCTCCTTAACTAAGGTTCTTCCTTCTCATTCACACAGGGCTGCCACTGAAAGTACAGGGTGACAGAGCAAACTTTGAGGTGGAAAAGGGGGAAGGGATGTTTTTTGGGAAACGGAATGAAAATGAGGAAATAGCAGGATTAATATGTTATTCTTCCTTCAACTATACACAGAACAACATCATCCAAAGCCACCATACAAAGGGTTAAAAACTGTTCAGAATGTTTTGGGGTTTATTTACTCTGAGGACATTAATGTAATTTTATCCTTTTTGTGTTTACCAGTACATTTGAGCTATCCACAAAAGTATGTAGATTCTTATGCAAGCAGCGTTTTCAAGGCAACAAAATCCAAACTGTTAAAAGTGAATGAAGAGTTTCCTGGTGCCTTTTCTGTTGAGCTGAGTTACTTTGCTCTCTGAGTTAATGTTTTAGCTATCTTTAGCTATCTGTTTAGCAAACTTTAACCAAAGTTCATTGAATTCATACTACGAGGCTGCAATGTTTTTAGGTCAAATATTAGAGAGCTTTTTTTTACTTCTCTTGATATCTGAACTCATCTATGAGTAAATCTTTTAGCACAGCCACTAGTAATCTGACCTTCTTTCACATGACATGACCACAAGCTGAACTCTGCAATGAAGACTTTCCTTCTTTTATTTTGTCCCTGACCTGAAGTGATATCAAGTTTCTGCTGTTTCTGGAAGAGCTCAAATCCCAGCTCCACTCCAGTGTGCTCTATGGTTTTGATCTAAGCCTGAAGATGCAGTTTGCAAATCTCAGGCTGCTCTGTCAGGAAAACCCTGACCAGCGCCTGTTTCATTTTACTTACCAAAGTCAGATTCGTTTTAGTCATTGGCCCAGCTTCCAAAAGCTTCCAGGTTTTGGCACAACAGGGGAGTCACATCAGGCCTGTCTCATTTTTGTCCTCTCTTAGCAGCTTGGCAGAGATGAAAGCTCCTATTTAATTGGTAGTTATTCACTCTACAGCCGTGCTACAACAGCAGTGATTTGTTATTGTCTGAGATGTCCCACACTCTCTCTGCATACAGCAAGACACTGAAGAGGGCTGAGCCCACTGAAACCCTTGAAACTAAACAGGTGCTGCAGATTCTGTGCCTTCAAATAACAGCAAAACAGAAATAACAGTGTCTAAGCTGAGCAAGGAGGGTTTCATCCCACCTCCCTGCGGCATTCCCAGGCTAAGACAGGGTGGGAGACCTTCCAGGACCTGTCTGTGGCAAGTACATAAAACCTGTGCAACTTTGATTTAGCCCAGAGCACATCAACAGTGCTCAAAACCACGGGGGACTGCAGGGGCAGCCAGGGGGGTGAGTAAAAGTTGTTCACTGTAGTGGCTCCCAACCTTTGCGTGGCAGTATCCAGCATGTCCCTTGGGAAGTGGCAGTGAGGTCCTGGGGTTTGGGATGAGTGTGCTGAGAGCCTCATGGCATCTTGGGAAACAGCAATGCCCTGTGTCTTCCAGGTTTGCTAATGCTGCAGGGTTTTTTTGCCTGGTTGGTTGTTTTGGCATTTGAGGTGGGTTTTTTGGTTTTTTTTTAACAGATGAGGAGGAAGTACTTCCTGTAGGATTAAGAGTGAAGCAGTTTGAAGGAAGGGGAGTCAGGCCTCCTTTACAAGGAGGGAGGACAGAACTGAAAGAAGGTGAGAGTTGAAGAAGACAGCTGGGAAGACCTCTGGAATAAACAGCATTAGGACTCATCTACACCTCTCACTAGAACTGTGAAGAAGATAATTTAAACCATCTTGTTATTAAACAAGAAACTTCAAATTATTTTAAAGACAACAGATCACAGAGTTTAAAAAGAAAAAAAAAAAAAGGAAACAAAAGGAAAAAGTGTCATAATAAGATACCTCACAATTTTATGCAGTTTTAAAATACCTGTGCTTCCTGTCATTTTTTTACTGCAGACTGAATGGGAATTAGCAAGAAATTCTCCTGTAAGAAGTGCTCAGTATATGTTTCTGGTTCTTTCAAGACCCTGAAATACCTATTGGTGGGTATAAAATCTATGTAATATGTGAGCAGAGTGCAATTTATTTTCACTCTCAAACTCTGTTGCAGACAGCAGGGGAAGAAGTGGAAGGAGTAGTTATCAGACTGCTGGTAGTATTGCTTGCTAAATCCTAAACTGAACAATTATCTTCATCCCAGTTGTTTCTGTTTATCATTTTGGATGTATTATTGCCCATTTAATTCTGTTGTTGTATATCTCTTCAGTAACACCTATCACACAGCTATGATTTTAAACAATTACTTGGGCCACACATTCACAGAAACCCAATCCCAGCAGGAGCCTGCAACGTTTCATAACAGCCTTTCTAAAGGATTGCCTGGTGAAATTCTCACCACAGTGGAGTTGATTTAATTTTTATTACATGCAGATGTCTCTCTTTGTGTGGTTTACTTGGCTGCAACAGCATTCTGTGTCAAGGTGACACTGCACCAAACTGCAACAGGGATTGGCAAAGAAACTTAGTGGTGTGCTTATTAGTCTTTTGTATTTGGGTGTTAGTTGATTTTTGTTTTATTGATGTCCTTGGGGAAAATCCAACGTGTTTTTTTTCTCAGTGTTTTGGGTCTAAAACTAATATTGCCACAGTTTATTAAATTATCTGGGCTCATCTGCTGTTTCCATCTGTTAACAGAAAGTGCAACTACATGCTTTTCTTCTTGATAAGTGTCATTATGTGGTATACTTTAAAAAGTTTTCTATTTGGAAGAGTCCTTGTGTTACAAACCTGAGACATTTGAAAATTGAACGTTGTTAAATCTGCAATACAAGATACCTCTTTTAAGTGTAACTTCATTTAGATATCCTCACTTAGATGAAGTTTGATTTTTCCTATGACTTCAAAGTGGTTTTCTCAGGACCCAGGGAGAATTTACTATCCAAATCCCATAGAAATTCCGTGGAAAATACCAGGTGATGCCACTCACTTTAAGTACAGATAGGGAAAAAAAAAAAAAAGTGTTACTATGTAAAGGGTACAACTGAGAGCAGATAAAACTGGACATTTAGACTTTTGATTTTGAGTGAAAACTTGAGAAAATGAGGCATCTGAAGTAAGGACTCTTCTGAGACACATTTGTTGTCCAACCTTACTTGATTTTACAGTGCCAAGTGTTGGGTTTTCCTCATTGTACCACAAGAGGATATATTTAATTAATTATTTGTTTGTTTATTTCTTTTTAATCCATTCTGAGGAAAGGGTCTTTTTCCATCTATTTTGGTAAATAGCAGTTGATTTTCCCTCTGCCATGAGGCAGAGATCGAGTGTTAAGGCCACAAATCAAATTACTGAAGTGTAATTGAAAAACCGGCACTGCCACTCATCTATACCTCTCACTAGAACTGTAAACAACATAATTGAAACCAGCTTGTGATTAAACAAGAGATTCGAAAAACTTTTTTAAAGGCAACAGCTCAACAAGTTAAAAAAAAAAAAAAGTGTAATTATAAAATATTTATGCTTAGGAATACTTAACCAGAGTTTTCTTGGCTTGAAGATCTCTAGAAGAAAAAAGCCCCACGATATACCAGAGGTTTCAAGCAATTGTCTTTCCTATATTTTGTCAATCTCACAGTGTAAACTACTGTCTTAATGAACCTGTAAATTGTTTTATATCAATATATCATTTACATGCATGATTCTACCAGAATCTGACATAGCCATTAAACAGTAATTTTTCTCAGGTACTAAGATTCAAGAGTTTTCTCATTATTTTCCATATTTCTTGTTTCCCACATAGCTGAAGTGGCCGGCTCTTCATCTTTTTTTTTTTTTTTTTTGATGTCATGCATGAGAGACTGTGATGGCCAGAGAATGCATACTGGGAGAAACATGAACAAAAAATTCATGCAGTGGTGAGTAATATCTAGAAAGTACCAAAAAATAGATACTGTAAAAGCAGATGAGTAAATATAATGATTATGGTCCTACAGTTTCACCTGCTTTTAACTGAAGTACTGTAGATAAATACAGTGATTGAATAAAATCACAAGTGAGATAACAAATATAGTTATTCTGAGGACTCTTACATTTCCATGGGTCTAGAAAACTCTTCTGTACTTGGTCTGCTGTATCTATTTTAAAGCATAATATCTTATAACTAAAACAGGAACTCTGCGTAATTGTGTATTCAAATATGTCAGTAAAATATGCAAGAATTCAATCCTGTTGGATTATCTAAATTAAATTTTGTAGTATCTTATAAAATTTCTGAACCTTATTATGTTTTTTAATAAACTTACAGAAAGTTTTAGAAAAACTCCATGGCACTGTAGAAATTACCACAGGTAATAGTAAGCCATTCTATACAATCTTTAATCTTTATCCAGATCTCCATTTAGGGAATGAATATTTGGAGAAGTTTTCTACAGCTATAAAGAAATCCAGCAGTTTCTGGATTGTGGTTTGTCTTCTTTGCATCTCATGGTTTGGTTTAAGTAATTCCTTTTCCAGTTTTCTCTTGTCTCTTAAAAAATTGTGCTCATGAAAACCATCAAGCTGATTCCTTACAAAAGCAGTGATCTTCTTCCAGAAGATTCCTTACTAAACAAATGAACCCAGCCCATTTCTCTTTTTGAATAACTGTGCTTTTGAGACTGTCTCCTAAATATGTTGATATTGGTTTTCTGTGTGTTGGGCAAGAAATAAGTGATGTTGATCAAGGGAGGGAGAGAGGAAGAGGGAAGTTGTGAAATGCAGTCAGAGATCTCCTAACATCATGTGAAAAGAGGGTGCTGAAAATCTAATAAAAGACAGGAACTGGGATCCAGGACAGAATTTTGTTGGAGACTACTGCAGGACGTGAACAAAACTCTGATAAAATAATTAGAAGTTGGTCAGTCAGCACAACTCAGATGGAAGGTGTAGAAAGCAGATTATCTTCTCACATCCAGGAGATGATGGAGAATCCAACACAGTCCAGTCACAGAAACTTGAGTACACAACAAAAAGCCTACCACATTGTCATGTTTGTCACAGCATACACAAAGCAGAAAATTGGGCAGCCTCTGTAGGAAGAGTGTGTTAGTTTGAAACTGCCAGGAGAGAGATCAGTGCACTGGTAGATAAGGTGACCAGAGCACTCTTAGTTTAGGAAGGGAGACAGGATCCCATGTCAGCCAAGATTTTTGAGATCTGTCTGCACCCTTGTTCAAAGCAAACAGAAGAAAAAAATCAGATTTGTTTGCATAGTATCTGGAACAAGGTCATATATGAAACAGAGAAAACTCAAAATAAAGCAGATAAAAATAAAAGGATCTGAACATAGCCTTTGCCAGCCCTCTTTGACTTTGAAAGAGAGCATGTGTACCCTTTTCTTGCTCTCACGTAAGAAACTTTCTATGGCTTTTTATTCTGCAAGAAATTTTACACAGTCCCCTTGGGGAAGAGCTGCTCTCTATCCCCACTAAGGCCTTGCCGTGGATCCTTGTCCTGCCTTTGCCACGTGTTTCCAGCCTGTGCTCAGGTGTTTCCCTGTGGCCAGTGGCAAACAGCAACAAGGCTGAACCTCTGGAGGGCCCAGAACCCCTGGAACCAGGATATCTGCAGGGATCAATGGAAACAAGAGCTCCAGGGCATGGTGGAATTCCAGAAGAAAATGGAGAAGTTTCTTAATTTTAAACTGAACAGAGGTTTGCAACCCAAAGTGATGTCAGTAATGCAGGGAGAGGACAAGAACAATCAGAAAGTGATCAGACACAGGGAGAGTTGGAGCAGTGGAGCAGAAGGACCAGGGGCTTTAAATAGGACCAGGGCAGCATTGGGCACCCGGTAAACAACTCATAAAAACATTGCTTTATAGTCCTAGCTGTGAAAATTTTGAGTTGAATATAAGCACATAAGATATCTGATAGTTGAAGAAACACTCTTCCTTCTGTGTGGCAAAAATGCACTGATTTGAGAAGCGAGAAACTTCATATTTTAACTTTACACGAAAACTATAACCCTGTCTAGACTCCAAATCTGCAATTTCTGGAACTCCTGTCAAGGACAAGACTCAGTAAAATGGATTGAATTTATTAGAGTAGTCATGATCATTAGACTACAATATCAGTCCTTAGCAGTCCTAGATGGATTTTTTGCCAGCAACGGTATTGATTCTGAGAAAAATGTGATTAAATTGCCATTTAGGGGTCATTTAAGGATTAGGATATATAATAGATGGTTTATATTGGCCCTAAATAAACTGCAAACGTCAAGGAATTTGTTAAGGCTTCTCCTTGTGCCAAAGATTATAAAAAAATCTCCAAGGAGAGCATGTCAGTACAGCTCCTTGGAATAAGTACAGATAAGCTTAGGCTAGGGGGGAATAAAAAAAAAAAAAAAAAAAAGAAGAAAAAGAAAAAAACTAGGTACTTGGCCTAATCTCAGGCAGTAAGAATATATTTGCAAGACCTCATTTAATCAACTCCACTTTTGCTATATGCAGTGTATTTAAATGAGCATCTGGCAGATGTCAGGAGTTTAATGAATACCTTGACAGGTTCCAGAGAGCTTAGAGGTGATGAAGGGGGAAGGGAGTGGAAGAGCAATGGGAACAGAAAGCACTCAAGGTTCTGGCAAACTTCTTGGGTGCACATTCTTCTGAGGCCTAATTTTTTGTGATCTGTGAAGTGAGTTGCCCCTGTATCCAACCTCCTTCCCTTCCTTTATTTCTTTCAGAGCTTTCATGCCCCTCTCCCCATGCCTGGGCTATCCTTGTCCCAGGGGGTCAAATGCTCTTCCTTCACCTCCCAAGCTCTCTCCACTTCTCCAGGCATGGCTCGTTTTCTCAAAGCCTTCAGCTTTGCGCTGTGGCAGTGACTTTTAGTTCAACAGTGACTTTTTAAATGTTGCTAAGCTCTTTTAAATGGGTCAGAGGATGTAGCATTTAGAACCAATTTTCTTATTTTCTTTCTGGGAATAGAAACTGCATGATCACCCACAGTGCAGAATCAAACAGCTTAATGATTTCTCTGGCTGAATGACCTCGTATCATTTTTTTAATATGACTAATTGATGAATTGCACATCCCTCTGTCCAAATGAAAAACAACATAGCCACAGGCCAGAACTGCAGCTGATTTAAATTGGCATGGTTTGATTTTATTAAACTAATGTTGAACAGGATCTAGCTATGCATCTAGAACTTGGTATTTCTCTACCTTGCTTCCTGCTATCAAAACATTAATCTCAATATATATACATATAATTGTATATTTTCCCATTGATAGGCCAAATTAGATTAAGATGAGACCATGTAATTTTTAATTCTATAATTTTTTTGAGAGTAAAAATGTCATTAAAATATATGAAATTTTAATAATAGTTCAAATATTACTTAATAATCATATGTAAAGCACAGATGATTAATTAATGCAAAACACTTCAAGAAATTAATCTCTTAGAAGTTTTTAGCAAGACCTCTGCAACTAGGGAAACGCATATAATTTTATCATGTTGAAATAAATACTACACACATACCATTTGCTTAGTGAAAAATTGACAGCAAGTGTTATACGAGGTCATAGGAGAGGTTATGCCATTTGTGTGACTGCCTGCTGGGTCATCTACACTTCAAAATACTGTGCAGTTTCCTCCTCCTTCTCAGGGAGGTGCTGATGCCTCAAAGAAGTACCAGAGAAAATTAGATCATTATATGTAGTCAGGAGGAAGTTCTGCCCCTTTTGAATGTTCAGCAACTCTTATTTTTGTATAAAAATGGGATCTGCTTCTTGTTACCTTAGTTTATGCCTTTCCAATTCTTATTTTCTGTTTCAGTCTGTAAGTGTCCCTTTGTGACTCCGAAATCAGCAACATGTAAAGATGTTAGTGGCAGAGCAAAGAGTAGGACCACTAGGGCTGGAAGATGGATTTCTAACTGTAGTGAACAAAAATGAGAAGCCTTGGAACAACCTCCCCTCTTAGTTGTTTTTACAAACCATTGCAGGCTATGTTTGGGTCTTCCATGAAACATGAGCTATAAGAGTTAGGCATGCAGAAAGAGGAGGGGAAAAAAAATCCTGGTTTTCCTGACTGCAGCTTAATTTGGATTTTTTTTTTCCCTTTCCCCGCAGAACAGCCCACAAAAAATAAAAACAGTGTTTATGTGTTCAGATGTGGGAAAAAAAAAAAAAAAAAAATCATTATTTGCCTTGAGAAAGTCAATGTGCCCTGGAGAGAAACTAAGCTAGCAAAGACTGTCCTGCTTTCCCAGCACCATGGGAAAGCTGTCATTAACAATCTGGCTCTGTTCCTTTCCAGTAACAGAATCAAAATGTACACCCTTACGTTCAGCTCTGCTTACACCAACCTCTGGGTGAGCATCACACAGTTAAAGTCTCCCTTTTCCAACCTGAAATATGAAAAAAAAGTCACTGTAAAGACACATGGATTTTCTTGTACGTGTCAGTACTTTAGGGGTCATTACATAAGCTGGCACCGATGTCTTGGCTTTTTAATCTCTGAGCATTGTGGTGACCATCTGTAAGATCTGAATTTTGCAGCTGCACTCAATAAGACACTGTTGGACTAAATCTTGGAAAAAAGTGCCTAATGCCAAACTGTCCATCACTGTCAATTTGACTGCGCTTTAAACTTACAAATATAAATTTCCCTGAACAGTTGGGAAACAATAATAAAAAGTCAAATGTCTCATTAAGCAATACATGCTTCAGCCTAATGAATGTATCACAGAGGAGATAAAGGATGAAGGATAATTAACAGCATACAGGGTAACACAGGGATTGTCTGGGCCATACTGACCGATCTTTCAACTTTAACTCTCAGACTCTTAGAAGAAAGTAGTTGCTTTACATAAAAGGAGCAAGTTCATTTGGGGCTCGTCCAAAGCACCATTGCCAAATAAACCAAATTATTACAGTGGTGTCACTGTAAGCTGGCCTTACTTCAGTTCTTAAGACATGAGAAGGTTTCTAATTTACTTTATGAGGCTGGTAGGGAAACTGCAGTCAAAATCAAATGCAGCAAGTAAGTGCCTTCAAATAATTCAGGCTTAAATCAGCTCTTGACTCCCTGGGAAAAAAAATATCAAGCATTTAGAGAATGAATCTTGTAAGTAGTCTTACTCAATATTGATGAAATTTCAGGAAGGTAGGGGATGATTCTGACCCTAAATCATTCAATACCAGTGAGACTTCATCTATTGACTTTTTGGCCTTATATTTAGATGCAGCAGTTCTTTCTGATGGTTAAAGCCAAAGCTATCAATTATAACATACAAGAAAAATCTGGTAAAACTCACTGGGGGAAAAAAACCTGAGTGAAATAGTCTTGCTTAATGTAAAAACTTGTGTTGGCAAATATTTGCTATTGCACCATTTAGGTTGCAAATCTTACTTAAAATAGAAGGGAAATGAACATTGGTAGATGGGAGCATGAAAGCTAATGTAATATTGACATTTTTACTTCTTTTCAATAGCTGTTTAAGTCATGTATCATATTTTTTGAAAGTGTTATTGCTTTTGAAACTTAATTATCAAGCTTAGACTATAGTGTAATGTTAGATAAACAATTGCAAAGTAATTCCCATTATATGTATTTTCAGCATTTGTTCCATTACTGAAGCATCATGTTTCATGTTGAAAAGCTGTTACTAAATGCTTCTTTTGTCAATGTTGAAAGTTTAAAGAAAGCAAGCAGTCTAACTTTTAAAAAATAGGAATATAAACTGTCCTAGGAGGAACTGCAGCTTGCACTGATCTGTGCTTGTGTATTGTTCAGGGTGGTCATAAACATGCACCTTAAGGTACAGCTCTGAAGTTTTCTGGCTTCATTTTATAGCAGAGGTCAAACAAAAAATATTTTAAAAAAATTTTGATGCATATATACAATCATGCCTCAAATATGTTACAATGGAGATTGTTTCTAACTGAGCCAAAACCAAACCTGGCTTTAAGGACAGTAAAATTTGCAGCACAGGCATCCTGGCTCTGAGTAATGCAATGAAGAAATCTTTCACTGTCCTCCAGTTTTCTCAGGACAATCCTTATATCCCCAGAGGTTTGGTTCTAACCAGCAGCCCAACAGTCCCTCCAAGCCAACCTGTGATTTCCTCCCCCTTCCCTGTGTTGATTTAAAGCAGTTTACTGAGACTTTGGTAATTTCTAGCCCTGCCCCCTCTGCCCCTTTTCTTCCCCCTCAGGTGTGTGTGCAGCCCGAAGCTCCCTTCCAGGCAAAAAGACGTGACAGAAAAGCAGAAAGAAGTCTGTGTGGAGCATGTTTGGGAGCCTTCCTAGATCCCAGATCCCTACCGGCTGCTGATGGGAATCATCTGCGGGAACGCCGAGGGCGTGAGTCATGTGACCTCTGGAGGCTTAATTACCGTGAAGTAAATTGTCTGAGCCCTCTTGCTCACCAGCTGCTTTTAGAAAAAAACAAAAAAAAAAAAAAATAAAAAAAAAAAAAAAAACCCACAGGCAGAACGTGAATGACAGTTTCTCAAACACGCCAATACCAATAGGCAGCCTCTGCTCCAAACCTGTGCTTCTTACAAGTATGGAGCCAAATCATGGCACAACTGTGTCTATGAGAAAAAGAGTAAACATCTGTGTTTCTACAGAGCAGGAAAGCAGGTGGTATGAAGCAGATATTCACAGCTCTCAAACTAGAGCACAGGTATTGGACATAGTTGATAGACAAAAGCAGATTTAATTCACCGAATCTTGTGGAGGAAGCCAGCATGACTGGCTGCACTAGAGCTCACCCCAACAGCATATTTATGAATAAGAATGCCTGTTTTCTAAATGCACCAAAACTCTGGTAGCTTAATATCAGCAGCACTTTACAGTGCCAGCACTGTACCAACAAAACTTGCAAAACCTGGTGCAAGGCATATACAAACCCGTGATTAACACACATTCATCCCAAACAGAACACTGAGTTGGCCTTTCTGTCCTCAAGGCAGTGATGAGCGTATTGGTCTTGCTTTTGCTACATTAACAAGAAAGCTACAATTATCTTGCATAGCTGAACTTCTGCATTTAGAAGAGATGTGTTAGGTAGCAAAGAAACATGACTTGCTGGTGAGGCAGGGAAGGTTTTTCTGTCAGAACCTCAGCATCAATACAAGCAAGGATGCATTGCAGAGGTTGTGGTTCTCTGCAGCTGCTACACAACTGAGACGGTGCACAGTAATGTGTGAATACATTCAATCTGTTTCTGTTGTAAGACTTTTCTGAAACAACATCACAGGTGACCACAATACATGTTTTCTGTCACTCTTTCCTAAGGTTCTCCTCACTGACAAGAAAACACATGTACCAGATGAAGGGAATTTTTGTGATTTCCTGCCAGGATGAATATAAAAACTTGGTGACTGGCCAAGAGTATTAAAAATTAAGAGCTTAGAAGTCTTCTGTATGGCAATAGTTGGGATACCACAGCATTTCCTGTTCTGAATGCAAGGGGACTATGTGGAAGCTGTTTACAAATGTTCTTTCTGTACTGGAAACTCCTGTATCATGTCTGGATTTTGAACTAAGTTCTTCCATGCTTAAGCACAAAGATGTGATGTGTGGCCATAAAGCAAGCACATCAGTTATTCACAATTTCTGGGCTACACAAAGTATGTGGTGGGGCTGGGACTCTGACAGATGAAAGCTGAAAATTATTGTAGCTGGGGAGTGACTCCAGAAAGGACAGGCTAGAGGTCAGGCTGGAGGGGAAAAAAGTGTCTGCAGGAACCCCAAGGCAAGAGGCATATAGGGAGGAGCTTTTTTTTTCTTTCTTTTCTCTTTTTTTCCCCCAAAATGTTGGAAGATACAGTGAAGAAAAAAAGAAGCTGAGAACACAGAAGCTGGACAGTGGCCCAGGCTGACTCCCAGATCATCAAGGAGTCTAAAATAAACAGACAACATTTGGAATACAGACACAGACATCTGGTTGAGGGAAGTCATTATTCTTTTCCATGTGGCACTTGTGGAGTCCCATCCTAAGTAGTGTCCCATTTGGGGTATCCCAGGACAAGGAGGATGCTGCCAAATGGTGGGGGCTCAGCAGAGGCTCACCAAGATGGTTTTGGTTGGACTGTGTCCACGTACAGAGGGGCTGAGGGAGCTGGTGTGGTTCAGCACATGGAGCAGAAGGCAGAGGACATCTCATTGCTGCCTTCAGCTCCCTCTCAGGGCGATTTTTCTAGGGAGGACAGAGTCAAACTCTTCTCAGAGATGCAAAGCAAAAGGATGAGACAGAAGAGTCACAGATTGCAGGTGGGGAAACCCTGCGGATACAAATCCACAGCTAATGGGATTAAGCACTGTAGCAGGTAACCCACGGAGTTTGTGGACTCTCCATCCTTGTAGGTATTTAGTGCTGCATTAGGCAAGATCCTGAGCAACCTGGCCTTAGACCTTTGCTGTGCCCTGAGCACCTGACAGACCGTATGGCCTGTGGGGGAGCTCCCAGCTCGAGTTATTCTGGTTCTGATCTGCGTCATTTGGGAAGGAATGCGAGGTACCAGCCAAGCAATAGCCAAGGAAGTCATGGAGCCCAGTGAAACAGAGCATTCACTAAACACTGAGCCTGGCCTTCACTGCCCAGCGTGTAAATAAATGGAGAATGAACCTTATTGCACATGGTATCCGAGGGTCTCATCCATGTCTCAGCAGGTGCAGTAAGGTTTGCATGTCCCAGGCTCAGAGAGGAGGCATGAGGAGTAAAGCACTTAAAATTTGCCATATTTGTTGGTATGCTATTTAATTTTTGTACTTCAGTACCAGAAATAAAACACCCTTACTGTCACCTCACAAAAGTGCCACCTGGTTCTGTTTGTGGTTATGTTTTAAATGGGAATCAGGCAACTTTGAGGGGATGGTAAGAGGCTGTAATTTGGAAAAAACATTAAGAAAAGAAAATATTTCAAATCTGTAATATTCAAATAGTCTGAGTATTTATACTGCAAGTTGCTTATTGCATTATTTCTGTGTTTGCAGATGGAAAGCCCGAATAGAATCTTGGCTCTGCTCTGGACACGAGTGCAGATGTAGACATTGTCTGTGGACAATTTCTAATGTATCCAAAGAATTCTAAGCACAAATGTATTCAGTTATTTCGTTGGTATTTAGTCTATTGTTTACAAAGAAATAGAGCATAATAGTACGAGAATTTTCATGTTCATAATTTGTGGCCCTGCAGATAATTTTTTTAAGGGAAAAAACCCGATGAAAGATGTGTAATGAGCCTCTTCCATTTTGTTTCTTAGTCGAATTTCTTTTGGGCTGTTTATTGAATTATTTATTTGGTTTTCCTCTCAACTGTACTTTTTTCTGGAAAATATTCATGAGATGTACATTTTGAATGTTTTTGTTTAACTTTAGCTGATGTGGCCATCTCAAGGACACAGGATGCTTTCACATTTATAGACACAGTGTACAGACTTTGGAGGAGACTCCTATCAGTGGCAGGCTGTCATTCCAAAACCTCTTTGTGCTTTTCCTGACAGCCGTCCCACCCTTTAGGTGTGTTTTGTTTGAAGGCTGATTTCCTTTCCTATGTTTTGCTTTTCTCATTTTATAAAATGAAGAAGTTCTGCTTAATTTTGTTACTTTGTAAATGAAATAGGAAGGCTTTTTAACTTATATATTCCTATTTGTGAAACAGGCTTGTGTTTATTGTCTTCAGTGATGGTGTCCCATGTTGTGAAATGTAGCCACTTAGAGCTTTTCCTCCTACTTAGTCCAAACTTTTGTTACTGGCCCAACTCACACCAGCACCATTTGGAGGACTGAAGTAACCAACTGGCCCTGGTTTAGGGGTCAGTTTGAAAACACATTCTTGAGTTTTGAGGGTTTTCCACTGAAGACTAGAATAAACAAAAGGCCCATTGACTTTCATGTGTGCTACTCATGTGACTGGAGGATTTTAAAAAGTCTGTTTCTCTTTCGTAAATCAGAATTTTGTGACCAAAAAGGAACTTTGGATTTGATCCTTGTGCTAGATATGGTGATTTCATGTTCTTAAGCTTTAATTAAGCTATCGTAAGACCTTTAATTAATTTTATTTAAGATACATGAGGATTTGTAGCTATAAGTACTGTTGATCAGGAAAATCTTTTCCTCGAAGTTTGATAAAAGCACAAAGGTTGATAAAAGGGAATGATTTTGTGAGAGGTTGAATATGTTCACAATAGAAATTATTTCTGTCAACCACAACTAGAAAACTGGCAAATGGAGTAAATATAAAACACTTTTCTGGCCACTAAAGCTTGCTATGAGTAGACATGCATAAAGTTTCAAGTTTCTTTTGATGGAGTTCCTCCCTAAACACTCCAGCCTCATGGAAGAGGGTCAGATCCTATGGAAAATGGGCAAGAATTTGAAACGATAAACCCCATAATTTTCCTGAATGTGTAGGAGGCCAGACCTAGCAATGGGAAAAATCAGGTACTTTTGCCAACTTGGACTGCTGACAGCAAATGCCACATCTGATAAGCAGAACATCCTCTTTACCACCAGAACCCTGCATATATTGCAACTTGCACTAAAATTACTTTAAGGGACACAAGTCACCCCAGACAGCCTTCTAGAAAACACTCATACTGAAAGCTCAGGATATGTGTATCTCTTTTCAAAAACATCCTAAAGCAGCAAATCCCATATTTTTCTTTTCCATGGATACTCATTTTTATGCTTTGCTTAATTCGCATTGTAAGTGAATGCATTGAATTTGCTAGATATAAAAATACTCTTTTTAAACTGTATTTTACAAACAAACTAGATACTTCAGCTTTATTCTTTTACTCATGAAAAATAAAAACTAAGCAAAGACAAAAAATCCTGATCCTGCCATCTGGGAGGATTGTTGTTGTTTATACAATTTAAGTAGTTTAGTGCAGTAAGAGCCAATTAGATACTTCTATTGTTTAAATCTTGTCCTAGAGCTGAGAGAAGTCTTGGCTACAAACTAAAGCCTCTAAATCAGAATCCTCTTTAGTCTATTCACTTATGTGTAGGGGATTTCAGTAGGGATGAAAAAAATCTACGTGGTCATGTTCCATTCATGACAAAATTCACGTTTACCCTGTTCATAGTTTTGTTAAAAGCACCAAGAAATGCCAGTGACAAACTATAAAGATGCAAAATTGATAATCCAGCCATCACTTCTATCCCACAGTAGAGCAGGACACCGGGATTTGTTTGGGTTTGCTTTTAAAAGGTAATATTTCTTTAATCCTGTGCACTACTTGTGATTAAATTGCACTGCAAAATGCTGATGCATGCAAATACACTCCCCACACACTGTGCTCCATTCAGAGAAAAGATTGGGAGGCCTCAAACACAGCAAATGACATCTGGTTCGTTGGGTGCACTTGTAGGACCTCCTCAAACACTGAAGTCATTTTTTCCTCCACTGTTTCAAGACTGAATCCTGTCCCAGATCAGTGACATGCAGAAGCAAAATCCAAAAATAAGTGAAAGAGATACTCTGAAAGATGGCCCTGTGGACCTAACTGTGGCCTGCAGTGGCTGTGGAAATCTTCCATAGCTTATATCTAGTCCAAAGCTTTAAGGAGAGATGGGGATTTTGCTGGGCAATGTTTTTGTAAATAGAATAACAAGCTGACCTATGGGAGCCTCCTCTCCAGAAGCTGGTGAACAAGGCATTGACTGACTGCATCAGCGAGCAGGTTGCTGAGTGCTGAATATATCATGATGTGTGACAGAATCATCTGCTTCCCCAGACAATCTGTACCAACCCTAATGAACAGTAGTATAAGAAAAGAACAATAGTTGACATATTTATAGGAAATTTGGCTTATTGCTACTTCTAACTGTTGTGTGGGACAGCAATTTTGTATCTTCAAGCTGCAAAAATAAGCCTTAAAAGTGTAACTCCCTTAAAGGTGCACATTTGAAGCCGCACACAGACGCTGTCTTTGGCCAGCGTGAGAGATGGAGCCTGGACTTGCAGAGCTGTCAGTGTCCCAGTGCCAGACATCTGCTCCTGGTCACCAAAACGTGGTCTGGATTTATTCACCTAGTCAATCAATGTTCTAGGCTGCAGCAGTGGGACTGCAGTCTGGGTCACATTTAAGCTCCTTGTGGGTCCCCCGTTTAGCAGAGATGTCATGCTCTCACCTGTAAAAACTGTGCATGTTTTTCTGCTTGAACCTGGGGTTTTAAAGTGGTCTGTTTAGCCTCATGTATCTTCTCTGCCACCTCTGAGGTCCCGTGGGATGGACTGACCATTGCACTGTTCCCAAGTTTGTTCTGCATCCTGCTTTTCCATAACGGCCACTGAATCTTTAGTTGCTGCCAGCAACACTTGACAACATCAGACTGTCACAAATCTGGTTCAAGACCCTCCTTGGCAGGGCAGTGTTTCGTGCTGAGGCCTCCAACATCTCACACTACAAGGCTGCTGGCTGAAAAGGTAATCCATTATTCATGTGGGTAATGTTTTGCTCAGACATGCACGGGACAGCTAAATTTTGCGTGACCCCTGAATTTTTCACAGCAGCTGTGTTTCTGTCAGGTGTCTGGCAGCCAAGGAGACGACTGTGGATCAGCAGATGCTGTTGCCTCATGTAACTGAAACGGGTCCTGAGGCCAGGAATTTCCTGCTTTCCCTAAACCCAGATGATCAGCTGGAAGGCACCTTCATTGCCCCGGATTTCTTGATTCAAATCAGCAAACAGAGGTAGGTGTGAGAGCATCTGGCAAGTCATTCTGTGCCAAGCTCCCGGGAGCAATGGCAAAGTTATCCACTGGATACACGGGCAGGGGCTATGGAATGATGGCAGGAAGGTGCTCAGGGTGGGAATCTGCTCTGCCCATCTGCAGAGCACTGATTAGAAGGAATAGATAGCGGCTGTTGTCCCAGTTGCTGATTGTTCTTGGATTCTCTATTTGGGACAGAAACATGCTGCCTGCAGGCCCGTGACTCTCACAGTGGCAGTGCTGGAAGCAAAACATGGGGCAGCTTCTGCTGGTGAACCCCTTGTCCTGGGAATACGATCACATTCTGAGAGAGCATCCATGACAACTGCCAACAGACATTTTCCCAAGTACTTCTTGCTATTCACTTGCCTAATTAGATGAGCAAAATTGCTTCATTCCACTCCCTGGTGTAAATCTGTGATAGCTTTATCAGTATCATGCTGTAAACTGTAACGCTGTAATCAGCCCTGAGAATATCTGCCTGTTTCCTGAGCATTTGAAGGGCCAAAATGTTACATTTTTAAGTGCAGTTGGTTCGATCACTCTCACAGCCTCCTCTCTGAACAGTGTTTTATTGCAGTTTTAGTTTCCCCAGGCATCCTCTAATTGCTATTTTAATTAAAATACAATTTTTTTCCTTATAAAAGTGAGACACTCAAGTTCATTAGTTATAGTGTCAGGGATGCTATTTGTTGACAGTTCTATACTAACGTTAATCCTGCAAATTCTAGACTCATTAAAGAATAAACCATTTCAGCATATGAGCATCAGATTATGAGATCTCTTTGTCCCCAGTTACCTTTTCATAGTTAGGGGAACACTTGCTCTGTCCTTTGTTCTGCCACCAAAGCAGAAAATTGTTTCACAAGTCTTTTTAGCAGTAGATATTTGGATTCTCCAGTCTGTAATTTCATCCCCAAATGAACAGAGATCTTAGAGATCAGAGATTAATCTCAGAGACAAATTATATCAATTAAAAAAATTACCCTATGAGTTTCTTTTAATCATGCTGTTCAACCGTTTGAAGCAATTGTGATACCTAAGTAGAATTCAGGCCACTTGGCTTACATCCTTTCTTCTCTTTCTGTTCTGAATTAAAGCTACTCTTCCTTTTTACCTTTTAATCACAATTTTATTTATTTCACAACTCTGTGAGATGAAATATACATCTGAGGTTTTTCTGGGTTAGTTTGGTTGGTAGGTTGTTGGGTTTTTTATGCAAGACCATGCACGTGGTTTAAATACCTTCACAGGAGCTTCCAGCTCACAGGGAAGTTTTAGCTACACAAACAGGGGTAAAAATACTTCTCAGCCTGGCTGGCTTTCAGCAAGCAAATTACTCCTAAGAGACACAGCTAGTTAAGCCTAAAAAACTTCACAGGTGTCAGCTTTGAGTGGTAGATGTGAAATGGATCCATAAGCAAGCTTTTCACACTAATTCAAAAAAGAAATACATAATTAAAAAAAAAATAGAAAAATAATTGCCAAGCTAAGAAGTTGGCAATTAAGATGCAATATATATGATAAATAAAATACATTTCTTGTTAGGACATCCAGAACTTCTCCCCTGATGTCTCAGTTTCACTAAAAACATCTCTCCCTGCATATTAATCAAGATGCCTCCATTAAAGTAAAATCAAGTAAAATTCCATATCCATGAGGAAGCCTTGCTTGAAGCTGTAAGAGAGAACTACCTGAGTTAATGCCATAAAAACATATAAATACTTCATAAATCACCTCCCCTTCTGAATCAATTAAAAAAAATCCTTTAAGATGAATTTAATCCAGTAAAGTGGTCCAATGCTGAAATGCATTTCCCAGTACTCTATAAAAGTAAAGTCAAAGAGCAGTTTTTTCTTTCATGAACTAGTTACTAACTCTGGGCATTCCTTGAATGATGTGGTACACAGTTTGTCATTCCTAGTACAGAGTTATTGAAAACTGCATTGAAAGGTCATAAATTTAAATATTCCCATTTTATTATCCAATGTGCCTTATTTTTTCCCTGGTCTCTCATTTATTTCCCCATTCCAAAAATATCCTATAAAGGACTCGAGTTATACAGAAACTCCAAGCTTTTTTTTTTCTTTATCATGTTTTCCACCAACTCTCTGTAGTCAAGAGCTGCAAGGTTCAGGACTTCCATTCTCTCATCTCTTTTAAAGGAGAAAATATTTTTAATAGCATAAAAACACTCTCTAAACTTGTCTCATATAGCAAGTCATGAGTACAAACAAGTCCCAAATAAATAGAACAAAGCTATTCACCTGTTACTGTTAGTCCTTGTGCACGCAGAGAAACTTAAAAAATAAACCCAAAGCATTTTTACATTATTGCAGATGTATAGAAAGAGCTGTTAGTATGAAAAGTGAATAGGGTGAAAATGCATCAGACACTTTCCCTCAAATTAACTTTTTCTATGTCACGTTCTTTCGTCGTTGGAAAGGTTATTTCAACATCTCGCTGATTAGTTGCATTTGCTTTTTCTTACTCACCATGCCTGCTGTTCTTAGCTCAGGAAGGGCCCATTGCTTTGCTTTGCTCCATTAAAACCTTTGCTGTAAGGAGCCTGAGATCACTCTCCCAAGCTGTATTAGGTGGGAAGTATTGGCTGTGTGTTCTGTGCCCCAGAATTCATTCTCTGCTGTTGTTTGAGGACAACTTTAGGTGACATAGTCATATGTATACAAATTGCTAGCCCTGAAGCCTTTTGCTAATGATTTATACACTCTGCCAGTGTAGTCAGAATACTTGTAATATAAAGCTTTCTTTTTTATTTAACCCAGCTATTCATTACTCCATATGCCTCATTTAACAAGCTGCATTTTTTTTTTTTTTTCCGGTAACAAAGTTTGACCAAGATAACACTGCATTTTAATGACTGATTTAGTAGGAAAAACCTAAGAAACAATCTCTGCAGGAATTTTATCATCCCAGTTGTCAGGTTTAAAGGATGTTGATTCTTAAGGAACTGAGGCCATATTGCACAATGTTTTGTTTCAACTCCTTATCCGTATTTTCTTCAGTTCCACTCTCCCCTCTCCTAGGCTGCAAATGTAAGGAATAGGTCTGATTTACAATAGGATAATGAGAAAGAAGAGGTCTTCCTCCTGCTGCTGTCTGCTGATCACAGACAATTCCACTTCAGTTTTGCACTCAAAACAGAACAAGCTGCAGAAAATAAGTGTTTCCATGAAAAATAAACAAGGAAACATCTGCCATGGAAAATAAGGGATGCCACTAAATAAACAAGCTTCAAAAAAGAAGCCCTCTATCCTCTTTTGTCAGTGAGGAGAAACAGAGAATATTTGCATGTCTCTATAGTTAAGGTAAATTAAAGAACATGCTTTTATAAAAACTTGTCCACTTTTATTTTTGAAGTCTTCCTCTTTCTGATCAAGGAAATAACATCCTTTCTTAGTGTCCAGAAGTTAAAACTCTCAACCTACCATGATTAAACTCAGTTATCTATAATATGTGGGATTCCATTCCAGTTTTACCAGTGTGTTTTCTCCAGATTCAGATTTTTCACCCCAGTGACGACAGACAGATGTGATCAAGAGTAGTCAGAGCAAATCAGATCTGTGTAGTGATATGACCCATTGCAGAGTAGAGGTAGAAAAGAACTTTCTGCTCCTTTTAGGTTGCAATTTGTGAGACAGGAGATCTGCTCCTCTTTTCTTTTTTTCAAGACAAGAGCTACAATTTATGCAAAAGGAGAGCAATCAGAAGTGCCTAGATTCGTAGAAGTAGTGTGTTAAGGCACAGAAAGAATGGTCTTAAGATCCCAGATACAAACTAGTGTGTATTGATTTTTAATTCAGTAAAAGTTAGATGCAATGCTGGTTTTCCAGTCTTTGCTGCTGTGTCTTTCTAAGGAGACAAATTTAAACTCAAATGTAAAGATAATTCAAATGGACATTTCAATTTGGTCTTGAGTAATCCAGTGTTTGGGGAATATGATGCTCTGTCGATTATTTGAAATTGAATTGATTATCTTATCAAACACACAAGGTACTATTTCATCCTAGAAGGCAATGCCAAAGCCAGAGTTAATGTTTATATATTGCAAATGACCTGGTTTTTAAAGTGGAATCAATAGAGGTTTCCTCATAGGATTTTATGATTCAGAACAACAATTCATGCCACTTAAACAAAAATGCTTCCAGCCTGAGAGCATGTGTATCAGTTTTGTAGAACGATGATCCCAACATGGCACATGGCAATAAAGATTTAATATAGAAATCAATCTAAAATTTTTATTTTCATGTTATTAATCAGAAATTGTACAGAATGTAAACGTCATATATAATAAAAGGGAGTATAACAGGGTTTAGTAGCTGGAACAAGAAAATTCATATAAATAGTTTGCCTCAACTAGAAAGAATTCAGCAGCGTTCTTAGAGAAATATTTGTTCTGTGCAAATCAAATTGGATACAGAGAACTCAAAACAAATTGGATGCAGAGAGAGCTATAGCATCACTTGCTGCATCAATCTCATTTCCCAACAGCCCGAAGTCACCAAGCCCTCCCCGTGTCTGAGGCAGAGCTGGCAGACGCTTCAGGGGCTGCTCTGACACGGAATCTCTCACTGACTGCACCCACTGGCAAGCCATGCCTAGCTAGGCTCCCTCTCAGTGTCCTCTCCTCCCAGGGTCACACGAGGCCACCCGAGGCTGGCTCAGAACAGGCTTCTGCCTCGCTTGGCTGCAGAGGCAGAAAAAAGGATGGAGAGGCTCTCCAGCACCTTGGTTGCACACGAGGAACCAGCTGCTCCTTCCACCCTGACCTCGTGGCTTTGGGGCAAATGCCTTGTTTACATTCTTTCTCCAGCTTCCCCTCAGCACGTGGTTATATCCTCCCTGGAAACAGGCACCTGGTCTTTGCCCCATCTCCTAATACCTCAGGAAGATGGAAGCATGGGAATGACCAAACTCCTGCCCTTCTCCCTCTTAATGCTGTTCTTCAGGGTGTGACCTTGTCCTCTCACAGGTGTGTGGTGAGTCCTTCAGGCTCATATGGTCCACCTGTCAGGCAGATTGCATCTTGCTGTTTATTTGGGATTCGCTGCCTATGCTTAAAGCAAGGTCAAAAGTGAATAATGTGACAGTTCTGGCTTGCCACCTGTTCTGAGTGAGCTTAGGAGCATTTAGCAGCAAGTCTATTTCTGGTAGAGCTTTATCAGCTCCAGGAGATACCAAGCCCTGTTGGAAAGTTTCCAAGGACCTGAATGTGTGTCATAAAATGAAAAGTAATACTAATAGCTTATTCTTATTACTACTTTTTGTTTTATTTTGATTTTTTGAGTGTTTTAAAAGTCACTTACTAGATCTTACTTTGCATTTATCTGATAAATTAAGCATGCTTTGCTTCTTTCTTTCTTTCTTACAGATTATGATCAACCTCCTGCTGAGCATATTTTTGATATGTCAGTTCACTGGATCTCCATTAGGATCCTTATCCTGTAAGGTTGGTTTTCCAGTTCTTGAAATGTTGCTGTAATTCTCTTATGGACCTTTCTGGTAGAATAAACACCAGAACTGCAAACAGGATGGTAATATCACAGTGGTCAACTATCATAAAAAGCCACAGAAAAAGTTTCTTCTGATATTCTGTGTTTTCTTCTCTATCTTTGTTCCTGTTAACTATATTACCATAAAATTTTCTTAGCCATGTTTTTCCTAAGGCAACTCCTACAACATAAGAGCATCTTTCCTGTCCCTGTCCTTAATTAACTGGAGAATAGTCTTCTGGAAATTATGTGCTGCCTAACTTTGAACAAATTACCTTTTTTCCCTGTAGCCTGTGTATGATGTGGATGGGGGGGGGGGGAGTAAAAGGGCTAGAAAGCCTGAGTGAGAAGAGTTTTTATAGAGAGATAAAAACTAAAGTGATCTTTAGGAGGACAGAGCCCTTCAGGATGTCAGCAGGATGAGGTGTATAAACACTTTGGTTTTCAAGGTGTTCTCCCCAAGCATGCTCACTCAAATAGCACTTATACCAGTTATGAAATCTGTTATTCATAAAAGAGAAAACACAAGGATAAGATCCCTTAAAGTAAGTTAACACCTTGGTAAGAGAAATTTGGAAAACTGTTGGGTTTGCATATCTCTCCAGTTCTTATGGGCTCCATTCCTGTTGTTTTTTTTTAGATGAGTTGACTTTTGCTGATCCACTTTAGGTGTGAGACATATGTGCAAAAAGTTCTTAAAAATGTTAACTTAGTTACACCATTTGCCCCTGAAGGCCACTAGAACTGACAAGGTACAATTTTTAGCAAAAAAAAAAAAATCCTTTTCAGTTTATAATTACATTTTGTGAAAGCCTTCAGGTCTCCAAGCACCCATGCTGAATGAACTATGAAGTGAAAATTTACATGGGTTTATTTTTCAGAGAGAAGCTGATATTCAAACCGGTGATAAAATACACTTGTTTCAAAAGCTTGTTTTGAGTAACTACCACTAAAGAGGGTAGCTGCTTTTGGAAAAAGGCTTCTGAACGTGCTCATGTGAATGATGAACATGCTCATCCCTGGAGCACCCAAAGCAGTGTACCCTGCACAGGTTGGGTGAGCAGTGGGTGCTGCATCGCTCACGTAACTCTGGAAATATCTAAGCCAAGCTACAGTGAAAGCACAGCATCTCCAGCCCCAGTGCAGATGTTTTCCATACAGGAAGCCTCTAATCCAAACTTTCCCTTCTCTCCTCTTGCTGGCCTCACATGGCCTCATCATGCTCTTTGCTCATTCTGGAACAATTATATACATTTGAATGGCAGCCAGACCGATTACAGCCTGCCTTTCAAAAATTACCCAGTCCTTCTGACAACTGCATTTAGCAGAACATCCAAATCAACCAGGCTGGGGGTAGAAGACAATTTAATTTTTGTTGTTAATGTGTTCAAGGATGATGATCCACTAAGTAAATCTTATTTTTTCTTCAGTCATTTCCCCTAGGTCCCACATTCAGGCACAAACCATGTATGTGCACGTCTTTATTCATACTAGAAATATTTCCTGATTGCACAAAGGAGGTATTTGCCAAAGCACTTCTCTGAAGCGTGTCTACTTTTGAAAAAAAAAAAAATTTAAAAAATTCAGGTGAACCCTGAAGGATGCTGTACAGCACTTTTCTTATGTTATACCTTGTAAAGCCCAACTCGACAAACCTGTTTTCCTCTGATTAAAATGTTACATTCTCACTTTGAAGTGACAGGCTGTCAGAATTGCTTGAAAAGTTTCAAAGCAGAGCTCGAGTGACTTGTTTTAAAGGATTTGTATATTCCTTGTGTTTGCAGAATAAGAGGCAGCTTTGTATTTTTTTTCTGGTGCCAAAACACACAGGAAAGCATGCATAATTTACTGGAATACAATGGGATAAGGGAACCTTCCAAAGTATTTTATTTAGATTTTTGTTCTGGTTTATATTTGCTCCTCTTTTTTTTTTTTTTTTTTTTTTTTTTTTTTTTTGGTGTGTTTTTCTGGCAACTGGAATGGATCTGAACTTGCACTTTCCCCAAATTTATAGAGTCTGTGAGAACGTGTGTGGTGTGGGTGGCTTGGAATGTTTTCTGGATCCACAAAAGGAAACTTTTGCATGTAATATGATGATACATTTCACAACTGCTTTGAAGGTGAACAGGAACAACCTTATCACTTGACTGATTGAAAAAACCTCTGTAATATCCACTATCAATCACTTTTTTTTTTTTTTAATTTGCAAATTTCCAATGTGTCCATTGTGTGGCTTAGTCAGAACATGCTTCATGCAAACTAGTGATTTATTAAGAAGCCCAAACACCCCACATTTGTTTGCTCCCTCCTCTCTGTGTTACACAAAGACAGAACAGTGCCATTATATTTTTTTAACTGCTCCCATGAAGATTCCAGGACAGCAGTAAGAGAAGATCTACACATTACATAAGGGTCCTAAAACACATCTCTAGTGCTTGGGCTCCCTTGAGATGTTGTTATAGCCTCAGGCTGTGTCTATATGACTGAACCCAAGCACGCCAGGAACATTTCTGAGCGCTGGGGTGTGAAGGTCTGTGCTGGTAAACAGAGCTTTACCTGGCACTCAGTCACCCTTTTACAAACAGCGCTCTCTACCCAAACAAGTCCTGGGCACATTTTGGGGTTTTGGCAGTTTAGCAACCTTGGTGGCCAATCCCTCCAGGCAGACCTCCTGGAATCTCTCCTTTTGGAGGCTAAAAGCAGTTGTCTAACACTGACATAAGCCATCCCAGTTCACTTGGACCCAAATACGTTCTCAGGCAAAGTTCTTTTGCTGGAGCGGGCGTAGCCAGAGGGACTACTACAAGAACCAGTAGAAGCTGACATTTCCCCAGACTTTGTGCTGTCATGGAAGGCTGTTTTGGGAAAAAAACCAACAATTCTCTCAGATAAGGAACATCTGTTCATTTGTGATTTTTAAAATATCAGGTATCGTACCGAACTAACAAACTGATGTATCTCCAGCTTGGTTGCAATCGATCCTTCATTTTTGAGAAGAGATTTTTCGATTGAAATATTTCCATCTCGGCCTCTTTCCCAGTTCATTTCAGTTTCCCACAGACCTGCTGAGCTCCTTTGTTGATGCAAATGAGTAACAGGGAAAAACTACAATTATCCTGGAGTTTCAGGGCAAGATGTGTTTGAAAAAGAAGCTCATTGGCTACACACTGGAACTCAATGGGGTAGCTAGAAAGCATGAAAATCACATTAGGTTTGTAGAAGAATTTTGGAGGTTCACTAAGGTCCAGTCTGGTGATGCAGAATAATTTGTGCCTCAGCAAAGATAATTTTGATAGTGGGGAAAAAAAAAAGAAAAAG
Organism: Pyrocephalus nanus; assembly: GCA_038380795.1. Classification (NCBI taxonomy): domain Eukaryota; kingdom Metazoa; phylum Chordata; class Aves; order Passeriformes; family Tyrannidae; genus Pyrocephalus; species Pyrocephalus nanus. Next base: position 38,532,717 of record CM076267.1, read on the forward strand.
CAGCAAGGTAAGCATTGTAAGAGGAAGAATTTACAGATCAAAAATAGTGGGTTGATTAAGCTAGGTTTCCCCTCAGAAAAGACACAATGAGAAAGATTTGTAATTGGAAGTAAAAACAATTAAAAACAAATAAATAAAATAATAATAAAAGAGGAGAAGCTCTGCAGTGCTGCTGTCTGGCTTCAGACCAAGGGGCAGGCAGATGCCTTTTCCTCCCACTCCTTCACTTGTTGCTAGCAGGAGTCAGAAACTCTGGGGCCAATAGCAGTATTAACAGTGTAAAGGTCTTTTGGGGTCTTCTAAGCAGAGTTGTATCTCTTACTACTTCTGTTAACTGTAACTCTCTATTTTTTATCCTGGAATGATTTCCTCCCTTCTTGATTGCTCTTCTGTAGCTCCTTCCCCATCTTTCTCCTTATCCGTGCCTGTCATGTCTGCTTTTCCTCACAGAACCCCTTGTCCAGGTTTCCTTCCTCAAAGGTAAAAAAAAACTTAAAGAAATTCCAAACAATTTGTTCATGTATTTTGTCAACTGTTTGTTATTCTGTCTTCCATGTTATCTCTTCCCTCTAACACTACTGCGCTTTGTCATCTGTTTAATTTATGAGTGTTTTTGTAGTCTCTCTTTTAAATTTCATTCTATGGAAAAACCTCTTTTGAGATCTTCACTAGCAGAATGGTGATTAATAACCTGTTGGAATGAGTCAGAAGTGACATGGAGAATTCTGAAAAGGTGCAAAGTTTTGGGTGGGTATTTGGGCATCTGTTATGACCTTGCCTCTTGAAACTGGAAAGACAGATAAGTTGTACCAGTGCAATAGGGAGATGATCTTTCCTTTGTCTAAAGGGTTTGTCACAGCAACTACTGTGAACTGACTATAACACCAGAGAAACCATTGCTTTGGGTTTGGCTTCATGGGCACCTTATAGGTGTTGTCCTATCCTGCAAATTTTGTTTTCAAAAGAAAGGAGAGGCTCCTTGACTGAGCTTTATTGTGGCACTTTTCCAAATGGGAGTTATTCTTTGAGAGCAGCACATGTGTATTGCCTAATGCACACCAAACTGTGACCTTCTGGAGCAGAAACCACAAACTGAGAAGTAGCCCTGTATGATGGAATATTGTTGGGCTGTTTCAAGTCCAAAGACACCAAGCAGCTGGCATCTGATATTTATCTAAGCTCTGCATTTGGCTTTGACTACTAATCCCAGCAATATCTGGGGAGCTGTGGAGTTCAGCTGTGGCACACACCACAGTTTGGTTTTTCATGCAGGCAGAAAATTCTTCATCTAATTAAACCTGAAGTTCTGATGATGTTCAGTGTGTATAGTGAGAGTCAGTAACATTTTCCCTTTGATCTCAGTGGGAAGTGTTTCCACTTCCAAGATGAAAGAGGGACCAAAAAGGACACTCCCCATTAGATAGATTTACTGTCCATAGTGACCTAAAGTTCTACCAAGTCTTACTTAACTTTCAGGTTTGTGCTGCCTGCCATCTTTCTGTTGGATAGTCTTGTCCTTATGCATCATTCAGTAATGAACTAGGTCAGAGTGAACTTAGCATTGTTGTCACAATCAACCGTTTCCCCTTGACTAGAACAGCCTGAACCCGGTGTGTGTAACATTTTCTCTGCACAATGATTGTCATAATTTGAGTCAGTGGTTGAAATAGTTACAAATGAAGGAAAAGGACCTGCAGCAAAGGAAATATGGCAACAATGCCCACCTTACCACAAAGTAAAGCTGTGATACAAGCCAAAAAAATCAGCTGGGCGTCAGATGCAGAAAGCAACAGTCCCACCTCTGAAGAGGTGATGGGTCCATACATCTCTGCAATACCATCAGTTCTGGGGATTCCTACAACAATGCAACTGTCCAGGAGGTAGTCAGTCACCAGAAATGTTCCTAGGTTAATACAGAAAGATCAAAATGTATCTGTACTTTGAGATGTCCGAATGGATCCTTAGGATTATGGGGAGCGGGACAGTTAAGGACTCTTAAGGACACCTAAGGACTGCTGTACGTTCTGCCAGGCCTCACATTATTCCTCCCTGGCAAATGCAGCACTCCAATCTATATAGCTTTGCCTCCCCCACTTGCCATGTTTCAAACTGACTTGGCTTGACTGTTAGTATTTAAATTTTTCTTGTCATTCTTGAACTCAGGTGATCTTACACTTTAAAGGGCTTGTATACTTGCCTGAAGTTGATTCTACTTTAGTGAATGAAGCTACCTGGAAGATCTTACACCTAAAAGCTCCCTGTTAAATGTGCAAAATGGCACTGGATATGCTAGGATATGTGCTTTTAGCAGTAATAATTATACTCTGTGATTCTCCTGTTTATGTATTCACCTTTTCTAACTTGGATTTTTACCCTCTGCTTAGGTTGTTCACGATGCTGAGTCTGAAAGGTAGATTCTCCAAAACAGGTAATTCTTTTGTTTTGAGTCAATTTATTTGGCTGCTTTAATGAGGTGCCAAAAGTAAAGGTGTTTAATATGCATTTTTCAAGGACTGCAGGTAAGGTTTTGTTGCAGATGACAGGAGATTATAAACTAAGGTTATTACATAAGTTTAAGGACAGACAGTTGTAGGGTTCTAGCTTATGTCCTGTAAGGGACTAATGAAATAAAGCTTCAGTTTAGGGCTACTGATCAAATCAGGGCCAGTGCTTGAACTGAGGGGCCTTACAACTAGATTCTTTTATTTTTTTTCAGAATGGGATCATAGTTTTCATTTAGGACTCATTGAGTTTATTCTGTCTATAGTGGTGTAGCAGTTGTTGGCCTGTGATTAAGGTTAAGGCTAAGAGTAGTGTTAGGGTTAAGTTTAATGCAGATGAGAGCCAAGAAGCAGCTCCATGTGAAGCTGCTTGCCTAGTTTTGTGTCAAAATGTTGGCCTTAAAATTAGTTCCCTTGCCCAGAGAGGATGCTCAGTTAGGCTCAAATCTGTGTTTTAACTGGCGGGGTTTAAGGAGCCTGAACTCCATATGATTGAAATATGTTTCCCTCTTACAGAATAAAAACTAAGGCCAACAGAAACACCCTAATTAGGCTCTTTCAGCTGCCAAGAATTTCAGATTAGAGGAAAATCAGTATATTGCTGGATTGAAATTAGCATTCAGACATGTCAAATGCTGCAGAACTGTAACTCCCTAGGAAAGAGAAAAGCTTTCCACATGGATAAATCAGGCAAGGACCTCTTGTCTGAGTCGAGTCTCTCTAGCTTATCTGGAATGTGATGGTGAAAAACTCAGGACAGCAAGGACATACTGGGAAAAGACTTGGGAAGCCACTGGAGGTGGATTTGAGCCAGTGAGTCTCATGACAGAGTAACTGGTTTAAGGATAAATACAAGACAATGACCAGGGGTCAGAATTTCACTTTCCAGGGGAACTAAGAATCAAGTTTTGCATGAGCACTGTTGTGTTGTAACTAATGAGTTTTGAGGTGCTAATGGGCGTGGGTCAGCACACAGTGTCAGAAAAGGCAGATGCAATGAGGTTAGGTACGGGTTAAAAAGATGTTCCTCATGCTGGGTTAGTCATAGCTCCTTGGCTTTTCCTTCTGGTTGTTTCTGCCTGACCAGAGATCTTAAGCTCAAGGCTGGATGCAGTCCTGGCAAGTAGCCTAGAAGGGCTTTTCAATCAATGTTACATTCGAGGCAGCCAGCACTGGGGATTTCATGCAGGAAGGAGTCTCTGTGAGTCACACTGGTCTGATTATCTAAAGCCTATCTCATCTGGAGTAAAGGGGATGGTAGGGGCCAATGCTAGGCAATGGCTTAATGCTGTCCCAGTGAAAATGCAGATTTAGAACTGGTGCTGAGACAGCCAAGTATATTGTGTCAGATAGGATTTGCAAAAGGTGCCATTTTATGCACTTTTTATAGCCACCTTTTGTCATTTCTTTAGTGAGTCTAGAAGTGCCTTGTGATATTAGTTTTTTATGTAAATGTAACCAGTCTTCACATTTATGTGAGTTTTGTGAAAAATTTCTGCAGTACTAAATAATTATTTATAATTTTCAGCATTACAGTTTTTACAGAGGTAAATTGTGTTATAAGAGTGGATTCTCTCTGTTAAGACAGAGTATTAGGGGTAGGTTTACACTGTGCAGTGGTTTGGGTTTTCCTCCTTCCCCAGATCCTCTGTGTGGGTACTGCGTTTCTCCATGTAGAGGCATTCAAGTTACTGTGCCAGATGGGTGATGGAACACTACTTTCTTAATTCCATATGAGAAGAATGACGGGCTCAGGAAACAATTAAAAAAAAAAAAAAAAAAAGAAGTTAGGATGTATATCCTCTGACTATTCCTGGGATAGAGAAAAACAACATAATTTAAAAAGCAGCAACAGAAGAGCTCTCACCATAATCCTTTCTTACAATAAACAGAGTTATCTTGTTTCACGAGTTAAATTTGCACCAATAAACACACTATGAGTTCCCACAAGAACATGCCTAAGATAGTCCTCCACAGTCTAAAAACCATCCTAAAAATCATCTGAAAAATGTCCAAAGTGCAGGAATTATCAGATCTCTGAGCTCTTTGTACTTGTGCTGCAGCCCAAAAGTTAACTTCTAATATGAAGCTTCTAACCCTACAAGTGTCCAGAATACTCTTAATTGTCTGTAATCTCAGTTACTATTTATTTGATTTATTATCATTTTATTCTGTTTCATTTTGGGATTAAAACATATAATTTTGATGACACTATGGTAAAAATGGAAGTTGCTGTGAGTGAAATGCAGAAGCAAGTGATAAAGTTTTTAGACATACATGAATAATGTTCATGTTGACAGTAGTGAAACTATTCAAGTGTATAAGATTTTGTTCATGAAGTAGCTGTGGCTGATAACAGTTTGTAATGTTGCAAAAGTTCATATGGGTGTTCATTACAAAATAGGTCCTATTCCTCAAAGTCAAACTGTTTTCTGTATCTCATTTTGGTGCCAAAAGGTTCAGACCATGCTAAAATACTCTTGTCTTCTGTAGGATATGACTTTTTTTATTCTTAACTTTACTCCAGGCCTGTAAGCTCTCTACATGCAGAGGTCCCTTCTTTTCTGAGCAATTTTGTGACATCTGGCCTGCCTTTTTAATTTAATTGTGTGTTAAGATGATGGCATAGCTAATAGTAATTGCTTCAGTTTTTTCATAGCTGCACACAAACCTGTATTTTCAGTAAAGTTTAGGGGAATTAGACAGTCAAATCCCAATAAATTTTAGTGGATTCTGGACACAGAACTGGCTCTGCTGCTTTGAAAATCCTGAGAGACTTTTCATTTTCTTTGCTTTTACTAAGTAAATGTAGTAACCTTTTTAAGTTAAATGTTGAGAAGTTAGCTGAAACACTTGTTCTGAGTAGATCTAAACATTACAAAAATATAGGTCTTGTAGCAGTACACATACTCTCTTTTCCATCCCTCCTCCCTTTGTAAACTGAGGACCTGAGGAGCCAGCAACTGAAAATGGAAAGTGAAGCTGCTGAGCAACTCTGTAAACAAACTCTCAGCAGCTCAGTGAGGTATTCACAGCAATGTGAATCCAAAAATGTGCTTTCTGTTTGTGTGGTGTCTGAATGCTCGAGGGCTGATACCAACTCCAGCTGCAGCGCACCGTGGGATGAAAGGAACTGTGTCATCCACAGGTGTCTTCAGGCTCTCAGAGCTCAGGTACACCGCACAACTGTGATGTGAGAGCAGTTATTTCTGTTATTCAGTTATTCCAGCTTTATTTCTGCAGTTTCGGTGCAGGGTTATTTCCATCGGTTAAAACGGGAAAGCTTTTCCAATGAAATGCTGGACCAATGTTCTTCTGTAACTCTTTTTATTTCTGAAAAGGCATGTAATGCAGTCTTCACGTTTCAGCCCTCCTCACCGAGCAGTTTTATGATGTTCCAGTTAGCGAACAGTGATTTTTCAAGTGTGGTTTCACTCAGGCAATAGTTTCGAATGCTTAGCTGCTTTAATGGAATAAAACTGGTTTCAAAATACTTCAGGATCTCAGCACTGCAGAAATTAGTTTTCCTGTTCTTATTTTCATATAATGAAAAATCAGTTTTCCCAGTGGTTATCAGATGGTACATCTTTGAATGGGCGTGACCAAGTTTCTGTGTCTGGGAAACTCTGATTTTTTTACCTCTTTTCACCTATCCTTGACTGATCTACTTACATTTCCCCTAAGACTTAAAACAACACCCATGAAAGCTGTTGATCTGGTTCATGGCTGGGACTTCCAAGACAAAACTGTGCACAGAAACAAAATCTGAAGAACAGGGGGGGAAATATGCTGATAAATAAAATGGATTAGACAAGTCCCTCATTTCACAATTCCTGGTTGTGTGAGGTGCCAGACTATTCTGAGAGGACAATTTTAGGACAGAGATGATATGCAGTGTGTGCGGGAGAGCTGCAAGACACCAACTTCTCCCACCCTATCTTGGCTTCCATGGCAAGCTACTCAGCTGCAGCTCTAACTCATGCAGAAGGAGAAAAGTACATTTATTTAGGCCCAGGTCTATGACTTCAAATTTTATGTTGTTTTCTGTGTATTCATCACAGAATTATTAAGATTATACAAGCATTTTACGTCCTATTCAACTGTTTAGGTTTTTAAACACCTGTGGTGAAAGTTTGGATGGCAAAACAACTCTTCAATGATTCTTCAATGATTTGGCTATTATTGGGACTATTAATGATGTGGTGCAAGACACTGGCACTGGAGCTGAAGGAATTTCCTACTAGCAGACTTATTACAGCGCTTATATCACTCTTTGTTCCTTGCAAATCATCCTTCTAAAAAAGAGAGGGCAGCTAAGGCTTGCCTACCCTACGGCTTGCCTATTTGAAAAGATGTTTTCAGCTGTTGAATTTTTCCTGTCTATTACATTTTTTACATCTCCCTGTTTCTTCCAGAGAGCTGGTTCTCATAAATTATGCAATGACAGTATCACTCAAAATAAGGACAAGTGTTATCCTCCAAAGAATTAATTTGAGGCTTCAACTGGATTGTTCCTGTTTGAGGCCATATAGTCCACTTTTTTTTAACATGCCCCAGCAAAAATGGCCATGCTTCAGAATGCCTAGGGAAATGAAGAAATTCTTGAGGATCTGGCTATCGCATTTTGTACTGGAAAAGTTACAGAAATCATTGACGAAGAAGTTATACTGGAGGGGGGGGAAAGAAGGCACGCAACAAATCTGACATCTGAGAGGATGTAGGAGTCAGTTCTCAGAAACCAATAGGGTGTAATTCTTAAATTCTTTTCTGCATATTTCAGAATAATATCAACCTCTCTCTGGGAAGGTAGAAGAGGAACAGAAGAGGAAGAAAAGGAAGTATTCTATCTACAGCTGTCAGAAAGAAATGCACTGATTCATTTTACATTAATCTTCCAGAATAGGAGGTAAAAAGAAGAGAAAAGGGTAATTTTACAGTTCAGTGAATATTTCACCCATTTGTTATTTTAATGTTCCAAAATGCACAATAAGTCTTTAGAATAAGTGGGTGCCATCTGGGTAGTAGTCTGAGTATACCAAATTGGATTGGACCCTCACTGTTCACAGACACAGGTTTAGAAGTCCAAAAGGCCCTCAGTGATAACTGCAGTGTGCTGAAAATCGGAGGAAAATGACACATTCATAACTCAAAGCGAAACATAATCCCAAGAGTTCAGGTACTCTTTTACCTCTTTGTTTCTCCACTGCCCTTTTGTTTTTCGCTTTTGTGGAAGGATATTTGGTTCTGCCATAAACTTTGCAGGTTTAATGGCTTCTCTTCCCCATCTTTCCCCAGTAACAGATGCAGCGCTGAATGTTTAACAGCTGATGGAGGGACCTTGGCCTGGGGAGCCACGAGCCCAACTTAGAGAGTGCTTCCAGCATGGGTTTGACTCTGTTTCTCCCTGCTGACTCAACAACCTCTCAAACATTTCATTATGCAGGCTCTGTGGGACATGTGGGATAGAGAATAGAGAGCATGAAAGGGTAGGAACACTTCACTATTATTTTCTTGTTATTTTGCAGTTACAGAATGTTTGGCAAATGGTGGTATACAAAGTTGCAAGGCAGATGCTATAAACTGGGTCAGTATGATGTATACGGCTGCCAAGGAGCTGTTTAAGTATATTTTCACTGTTTCCAGCAAAAATAACAAGAAAGAAGTAAAGACATCGTGAAATAATTATGTCATTTGGAAGGGAAATATAGCAGGGATTTTAAAAGCATACGTGAGAAAGGAAGAACAAATTGAACCCACACCATACTTGAAAACTTAATGGAAAAGGATAAATCGATAACACAAAAATAAAACCATTGTCTTACCCTCAATATAGTCTGAAATCCAAATTATGTCCTACTTAGGACCACTAACAAAGGGAAAGGTAGAAACTGCTGCCTTAATTTTGGCTACCATTTTTCACCTCTGCTCAAGAAGTAAGGAGGTTTGTAATGACAAACATCTTCCAAACCAGGAATTAGTTAAAAGAGTAGAGCATTGAAGAGAAGGACAGCTAATCAATTAAGCTATAAGCATAGACCATTCATTCACTGTCTGAAATACATTTTAAAATCATCAAAGACTGCCATCATAAAACTAAATTGTACTTTAAAAAGCTGTAGCCCTTTTCTAAAACAATAGACAATATAAGAAAATTTGCTTGACTGGACCTGTGGGTCACTGTGATTTCAATTCTGAATGGATTAATTTTGGACTTTCATTTTCCAGTTTGTCAGTGAAGTCTTTGAGAGTTGCCAAAAATATGTGACCAAGAGGCAAAAGAGACAGGCTGAAAGGCTCGTGTGCTGCTGGCAGTAAGTATTTATCTTTAAAACTCCTTAAGTCTTGAAACACCACCACTGTGGGGACAGATTTTGTGTTGCTGCTCCCTGGTACACTATACTGCTTTTTAGCACTAGAGTGTCAGTGCTATGCTGATGACTCAGTCAGGGTCAAGCTCCATTTGTAGCCCAGATTTTGGAAAACACGCCGCAGCCAGCAATAACTCACAGGCTATCTTAACAAGCCTCTTTCCACACCGCTAATTCCAGACTGTTATATAATGGTAAGACTTTAATATCCAAATTTTAAGGACATGATGGCATTTTGCATTCCTTAAAGGGGAAAAATAGTGAGGTTTCAGAACGATTCCCTTTAAATTTACCTCTTTGTATAATGAGGAACTTCTCATGTGCAGTTCTGAAGGGCTCACTCTTCCCTGCCCCCTGTAAGACATAAATATTCTCCTTGCACAGTAGAGTCTCAGGCAGGTACTGTTCAGTATTACTTCCCCAAGAGCAATCTGTCCATACAGGGAAAGTGTTACACTATTGACACATCTGTCAGGAAAAGCAGGAATGAAGCTGAAGACACAAAATAACATTTTTCAAAGATGAAACCATGCAGAAGAGAGTAAGGGACAAATGGTCAACATCCTAGGAGCAAAAGAAAAAGAGGAGAAAGGAGATTCTATTTTAAATCTTGGGGAACCTTCTTACTATATGTGCCATGAGAGAGTACAGGGGAAATACAGCAAGAGCCAAGGTCACTTGATAATGGGCTGAACTGAAAGAATATGGCTGTGACTAAGTCAGTCCTAAATGACTAAGTAAGTCCTTTCCATCTCCAATGTCTCCAATAAAACCTCTGCCCTAAAATTATAGTTAAATATCTATAGACAAGCCAAAGAAAAAAAAAAATAAAGTTTCCTCTAGAAAAGCCCCAGGGGCCTTGAGGGCAGTGGAAATCAAATGATTTTGATTTGGAAGCAATTAATACTGTTATGAGCAGTGGAGGCAATCAAAATCCCATAAAGGGATCTGGTAAATGCCTATTTGCCCTAAAATTAAGGGTTGTTAGCTAGCTGTGTGATGTGGAAACAAGTCTGAGGCACGTGTTTAAAGACTCATGTATCTTTATGAATGCAGTGTTTTGTTATCAGGCCCCATTGCTGAAAGTCATCAAGGAGGCTTTACAGCTTTTTTTTTTTTGAACCAAGTGGCTGATATTTTTAAGGACTTTCCAGCAGGTTTGTGTTACAGGGTTCCTAAGCTGATTTTCTAAAAGGATAAATTTGCCATGCTGATGTCTATAGGCCCCTCTTGCTTGTTACTTCGTAGTGAGGGTAGTGTTGGAGCTGATTGAAGTGTTCAGTAACAAAACATATGTGGCTAGCTAGCACTGCCTCTTCCACAAAGGAAAAATATTTTCTATTTGACTGTATTTGCATTCCTGTTCGCTTTATGCAACTGATGCTGAGAGCTTTATGGCCCACTGTCTACAACACGCCACTTTTCACGTTATTCCTTTTTTGGTCTGGAAAAGTTTTTGGTTTTTTATTTTTTTTTTTTTTTAATAGTGTATTCTGTAATGGTGTATTACTCACTGCAATCTTTCTCATTTAACCATTTTTTGGCACTGTTTAATGGCCTGATTTATGCTTAGAACAGGCAAAGTCATAGGTTATCAGCGTTGAATAATCCAGTTTCTTCCACTTGTACTGTGGTTGTGTTGTGTTCAGGATCTTTCCAATTCTTTTAAGCTACATATCTTTGAAACCCAGCACTTCTTATAATATGGGCTCTTCTTTCTGGAGCTATGGTTTGAACATCCCCCGTGGCTTTTTGTGAATCAAATCCGAGGCAAATGTAGAAAGAAAACTTCAGAATGCCCAGAAAATGGGAAAAAACCTGACAGAAAGGTTTCATACATTAGCAGAGCTCTCTGAAGTTGAAAGTTTGAGCCATTAGCAAGGGTAGGCAAGGGAAGCAGGAGTTTGAAAGCAAAAGATAGATGTATTTTTTCCATGAGCTTGGCCCCCAGCTCTGCTTTTGTGCATGTACAGAGCGTGATGAGAAGTGATTTTCCTCAGGACTTGCATCCTTGTTATTTATTATATCCCGGCAGCACGATGTGATGTGCCAAGATCTCAGCTGGATTTAGCCCAATATTCCAAAATTAAGCAAGTAAATGGATGCAAGTCAAGTTAAAGTTTTTCATAGAGTTCAGAAGTGAATTAAGTTGTCCTGTAGCTGTTCCCTCAGTCCATGTTGCCCTGCTTTCAGTAATTACTGAAATGAAATACAGTGTGGCACTGCAGACTCGGGCCCTGATCTCACACATCACTTCCCTGTTCTCACTCACACTTCTGAGCTCTGAGGGGGCTTCTCTTGTTGAGCTCACCCTTGTTTGACACCAAGAACAGCCTTTTGCCTTAGTGGGCCTAATAAAGCCCTGGAAATGTTCTTGCATCAGGTTTGTTTTACATCCGTGGTAGGGTTTGCACAGGTGGTAAAATTAAAAAGACACTTCTAGTAGCTCTGCTGACAAAAAGAGGGAGCAGGACGCCTGTCAGAGCCAACGTGCATCCTGACCAGCTCTGAAGTTACAAGTAAGCAAGTACTTAACTATCCAAGGCACATTATGAATAACAACTGGCATTTACTTTCTCCCTCCTAGTCTGCGTAGGTAAGAAAAACTGGCGTGAAGTATGCAGCTACAGCTGAGCAAATTCTTTGAATTGCATCTGCTTTAAATGACTGAAAGTTTTCTCTCATCTTGAAACTATCTCGTGAAGCTATTAATAAACTCCCTTCCCAATACAGGGATTTGAAAATGACACTTCCTATTGCCCAGTAGGGAGGTTTCCTGTTAGGCCTTGAGTTTTTGGGAGTGGTTTGGGAGATTCTTTTGCTCTTTCTTTTGATGCTGTATTTGTGTTTATAAATAAAGACTTCATGAGAGACAGGACAAGAATTCAACAAGGCTCAGTTCCTGAATGCAGAGCATGGCCCCCATTGTATTCAGTTATTATCAGTCATTAATGCTTTCTGCACTACAGGAGACAGGACAGACAAGAAAATGAGGAATGTTCATCCCAGAATAGCACTCACTAGATCAGTTATCCTGCACTACCAGGTCTTGAATGCTTGACTCACTGTATCTGAGGCTGTAAGTTATAAATAGCCATAAAAGTAATTTTTCCATAAGCAGAATTATTTGCTTACTCATGTCTGCTAGCTGCCCAAAAGGGTTGGAAAGGAAAGCAACCTTAATAATAACGTGAACAAGGTACAGTTGAATTAACCTTTCAGATAATTTATATCTAGCATTCAAACAATACAGAACAACAACAACAAAAAGTGGAGTAAATTGTTTTAAATCCAGAAGAGAAGAATCGATTTGCCAGACTAGAAAAGGCTGGCAGCCTTTTGCAGTGCTGAGCTAATCAGAAGGAATGTGGGCCACATACCTCTACTTCAGGATACAACCTCAGGATAACCAGGAGCTTTAGGATCCCCAGGTAGAAAACCTGTTAAAAGCTTTATTCCAATTAAAACTTACAAATGGGGTTATAATTGTGCCAGGCTTTATTAGTGCAGATGTACCCTTCCATTGCATGAAGGATCAGTGATGAAAGTAAACTTGCTTTGTCCTGTTTTTAAGGAAAGGATATTAAATTAAGCCTGGAATAGAAAATAAATGCAAAATTTTGTTTGGCTTTGGACTCTATGTAGTTCTCTCAAGACAGACAAAAATGAGGACATGGTTGAGGCTAACACTCCTTTTGATTGTGTAATTTCTATTTTTTCTATCATTTATAATATATCTAGACATTATGATTGTTTGGAAGATGTGGTTTCAAGCTGCATTTACTGTTTAGATTTGCATGATGGATCTGACCCAAATCTATGAGGATTTCAGATGCTGTCTTGAGTAGATACCTGTAGAGGCAGCAGCACTTCATCTTTCTGTTTACTGCAGCAGTCTTTGAGCCAGGCTTTGGCCTTTATTTACAACTCTGCTTCCACTCCCTCCAGTATTTCTTCCCATGACAGTAGATAGATTCCAGGAAGGGGAAATGCTGATAGATTGAGCCCTAGGTTCAGTCCACAGCAATCTTTTATACTCCTATCATAAAAAAAAAAATTGTCATATGTTCGTATCTGCCCTGTTTCCTTGTGTCTCCCTCGTCTCCACACAAAATTGCTGCTGTGCAGGAGCATCTGCTGTGGCAGCCCAGGGTAATGACTTCTTTGCTGTGACATTCCTCCACTGCTTTGATGCCAGTATCTGCAGAACTTGTTTTACTTGTTTTACCTCCCTCGTGTTGATCTGCAATGCTGGACATCTGGAAGACACACATTTTTCTCATTCTCATTTCCCATTCCCTCCCTCATTTGATGCCAATAACTATCAGAGAAGGAACCCCAAATTCCTCAGAAATCAAGACACAGGTGAGGAATAACTTTCACACGGGTAATGGCTTGAAGCTTTTATGCATTTCATCTGTGCTGAACTGCACAGGTGGAAAATATGTAAAGTTAATCACAGAGATTGAAATATGTGTCTGAATTCATAAAGATAAAGGAAAAACAGTTTTAGCATAGTGGAAAAATTGAGATGTTGAAAATTAAATTACTTGCACTGGGGGCAGAAATGGTGGTTTTACTTTTCACTGCAACTTCACCTTTCTCCTTAAAAGAGTTGAAAAAAATGTCCTAAGCAGCACAAGGTCTACATTCACCTTAAAATGTTCTGTAAAATGACCAGCATCTGATGTGATGAACACTGCCAGATAAAAAAGGCAGCGTTAAGTTTGATAAAGTAATAAATTACTCTTCATTGCATCACATAAAGTCGCAGCAGCATCTCTCATTGAACCCATTTTCTTTCACGCTATGTCATAGAAGTCCCAAACCAACAACTATTTACCACAGTTTTACATGGGATGTTCCCAAGGCCTTTGAAGTTTTTTTTTCTGTACTTGGAAAGCAACTGCTACTGCAGGATCCCCCTTTTTTTTCTTGAGAACTTATCTCATTGTTTCATCACCTGAATAACTCAGGACAACCAAGCTTGGATTTAAATCTGTGTTAGTAGAACCATGTGTCCAAAAGAGGTGCAGGAAAAAAATGGCCTTCAACAGTAGATGAGAGTGATGGTCAGCTAATTAGTCTTGAAATGAGCATCTGATGTCCTCAAATGGCCTGTCACCTTAGGGAAGCTGCTCCTGTGAGTGGAGGCTGCTGCCCTGTGACAGTTTTCTCACCCAGGGAAGCTGGGGGGAAGAACTGCTGGTAGGACCAGCATTATTACAATGTGGCAAGGAGGGAAAAAAACAGATCAGTTCCAACTACCATGTGATATTTGGCTTCGATTATCAGCAACAAAAAGTGAGGAAAACTGCTTTCAAAAACATATAAACTGAAATGTTTCTGTTAGTCTAAGCCCTCATTAGCAGGATATCCCTCGCAAGAGTATTAATTGCAGTGAGCAGTTAGTAAACTATCTTTCCTTTAAACCAATACCAATCACTTCAAAAAGGAAGAGGCAACATTTACCCTCTCCTAACTATGCTGAGAGCACTGTGCTAAGCAGAGATATTCCAGTACAAGTCCCAGGTAAGAAGATGGCAAGGGAGAAATCAGGGTAGCCACAGCACTCCGCGGTGAGCACAGCACTGGCTCCTGCACCCTTCTCTGTCAGCTGTGGCCAAAGCATTTGTATCTGCCTTGCCTACCATCAAAGGCACAGGAGCCATCTTCCCTGAAAATGGCAGGCCATATTTTTACTTCTTTGCAGGGAGGAAAATGGGGAAGAGATCTGAAAATAGGTGGGAGTAGCGTCATGTCCCTGCCCCTGGAATCTCTTGGTGTCTATGACTGCTGCACAAAAAGCCTGTGCTTGGAGCAGCTGGAAATTCAGATATATGAAGTGAGTATACTCCTGTTATTAGAGGTGAAACAGGAGTTCAGGGAGGAAGGGGGGGAGCCAAAGAGGCAGAGAAATCTAATTCTGGTATGCTTGGAGCCTTGCTCCATTTCTGAATCGGTATTTGCAGAAATCACACCAGTAGACAGCAGTGTGGTGTCTCTTCCAGCAGGGCTTTTAAGAGTAATGCAAACCCCGTCCCAGCCTAGTGGCACTGCAGAGGACTACTTGGCAACCTGCAGCATCAATGTGAGCTGTCTGCCTGTTGTTATCCAAAAATACACTGCAGGCCTAAATATTCCTACACACACTGCATGCCATCCAGCCATACTTACGGTTCCAGCCTCCAAATGCAATATTTGAGAGGAAGCTGTTTGGTTCATTTTCTCAAGATGGGAAAAACATTCCCTAACAGTTTTTAGTCCAGCGTGTTCAGTCTGCCCCAAACAGATTCCCAGAAAAGCTGCATCATGGCATTTTCCTCCTGGGCTCAAAGCAAAAACCCTTCACTCATGATGTTTCCTGTCTTGGAAGAAAACAGTATAGAAAGTGTGCAGGTGCAAGACACATGGCAGAATTTTGCTTTTACTTTATTGAAGAACACCCACATTATTACTGTGTGGCAAAGAGGGAAAATACAGATCAGTTCCAACTACCATGTGATATTTGGCTTGGATTATCAGCAACAAAAAGTGAGGAAAACTGCTTTCAAAAGTATATAAACTGAAATGTTTCTGTTACTCTAAGCCCTCATTAGCAGGATGTACAACGGAATCCCTCACAATTAATTGCAGTGAGCAGTTAGTAAACTATCTTTCCTTTAAACCAACACCAAACTAGAATAAGGCAAGGGTTTTCACAAGCATTAGATTAGAATGGAACAAGATCATTACTATTTTATCAGACTGATTGGTGGGCTTTGCCTCAAATGCCTCAGATACAAGTGAAAACACCTGGCATGGGGGCAGAGGGGGCTTGGGGGATATTCAGGTAACTTGCTGCTCTGACTGAAATATGGGCCCTGCCACTGGTATGTGATGGCAAGTGTGTGGATGATTCATTTTCTAAAGACGTTTAAGGCCATGGAGAAACCTTCTGGAAGTCTGGATTTTGGAAGAAACATTTTATTATGGTTTTCAGTTGAAGTCCACCAGAAGAGTCTTTTAGAGACAGCAAAAAGGTTGTTATGAATTACTGTGTTGAAAAATGCTGGAGTCCCACCTCCAATACCTCCTTCATAGGTAAGTCACTGCTGGCCACTCTAGAAAGAAGTGCTTTGTTGTTTTTTTTTTTTTTTTGGGGGGGGGGGTTTGTTTTGTTTTGTTTTCTTGTTTGTTTTCTTTGTAAGAAAGTTCCCATGCCTTTGCTATTCCCTAAATAACATGAAATATATCCAGGTAAATATGTATGAATGAGGTATGCTTTCTTGTAACCTCTCCAATTTAACACCTATAGCAGTTTAAGAAGCCAGGGAACGATCTTGGGCATGCTGCAGCAGGAAAACACAGCAACTGAGGTTGTGGAAGAGAAGGAAAGGCTAAGCCAATCACTCTACACTGTTTCTATAGAGCCAAGAACAATAATTGATCACAA
The DNA here is from genome assembly GCA_038380795.1 of Pyrocephalus nanus. NCBI lineage: Eukaryota > Metazoa > Chordata > Aves > Passeriformes > Tyrannidae > Pyrocephalus > Pyrocephalus nanus. The sequence continues at coordinate 38,549,021 of CM076267.1, forward strand.
ATTGAACAAAAATTGGTTTTAAAAAGAAAGATGTACTTGTAAAGATGTTTTAATAGGCAAGATATTGCATATTTTAGAGAAGTAACAAATCGCCACATTAGCTTAGGTTGTCACTATTCAAGGGTCTCTGTACAATGTCCCATGAGGTGGTATGGGGACACCTAGTACTTTGCACTCTGGTTTAGGTTTACCACTGACAATTTTAAGCCTCTTGATAGCTGATTTACTCCACACTGTTTTGTCTTAGCATGGAAGAGAAAATAGAAAAATACTAGGGAATATATTCAAGTAATCAGTGATTTATTCTATGTCCTATCTTGATGATTACTCTGTAGATAACCATTGTTACAGCAGAAATGAAGAAAAAGCACCTGCTTTCCAGTAATTAATTCAACTTAGATATAACTATGCTGCATCTAGGATGACATTCATATATCATTCAGTCTCCTTACTTAACCCTATAATATCTTCAAATCTGTCAACCTAGAGCAAGAGGCAACACCTGGAAAGGACATTTAGAGAGAAAACTACAGAGGAAATAGCACTGGGAGTTCACTCTATAGCAATCACCTTTCCAAGTCAATGATAAAGTGCTACCCTTCAGTACAGTAGTGAGGGAAAGAATGCTATTGGAGTGCCTGAGTAATAACCCCCAGTCTGTTCCAGTATCTTTCTACCAAGCAGAAGGCTGGAGATGCACAGGGTCTTCCCAGAGCCTGCTTCCTGCTGAAGGAAAATTGCCTTGGCACAGGATTTCTGCAGGACAGCTGCAGAACTGCTCCCTGGGGAAGCCCTGCTGGGCTCCACCAACGGAGAGTGGAGCCAAAGATAAAGGCTGGGGAATGTGCCAAGAGCACAGCATTTGCATTGCTGCAGATATTTGGAGTGGCACTGCAATTCACTTTGCACAGGCTGAAACGTGGCCCAGGCTTTTGAACTGTCTAAATTTCGCCACAGTTGCGAGATAAGAGATAATCAGGTGGACAAGACAATAACATTTTATTGTTTCTTCTTTTTTTTTCCCTCCCTCCCTCCCCTGACACTGATTCCACGGGCTCCACATGGGATGTGTGTGCTGGGTATTCACAGGCACTACACAAAAGAGAGAGGTGGGAAGAGATCTCCAGGTTGCAGATGACTAAAACTGGTCAATATACAGGGTTCTGATGTTGCTTTGTGTGTCTGTGTCTGACTGATGTATAGGTAAGACTCTTCAAAAGCAAAGTGAAGGTGACAGAAGAAAAAAAATCTGTTCCTTTTTCCTATAGAATACTGGTATCTATTCTCTTCCTTCCCCTGAATTCTTTCTGATGCAACCACGGTTATGTGCTCAGGTCAATACTGTGTTTGCTCCTTTTTTTTTGTTTGTTTGTTTTTCTATATATCAGAAATACCAAGGTCTAGACTTCAAGAAAAATCTCAACAATTTTAGCAGCCTAATTCGCAGCACAGTTTGTTCCACAGAATGTTCAGGGAAGCCCAGATGTCAAATTAATCATTAAAAAACCTTTCATGTTAATATTCAATTTACTAGAAGGTAATTTTTATTACTTTCAGCTGCATCTTTATGGTCGGGCTAGTATAAAGCCCTCAGATACGAAAAAAATCCCAAGGAACGAAAATTAGTTGTATTTTACAGGTTTTTTTAAACTGATACTTTAGGCCCAAGAAACTTGTGAAATATGACTGGCCTACAGTAAACTAATCAGATTTTATTTGCTTTTTCCTATTTAAGACATGGTGTGTATATATAATCACTAATATAAGACTAATTTACCCATCTAATCCTAAATTTAAACTTTTACTAGATAATATTTAATCTGTGTACAACATTTGACTAAAATGTCAGGTTTTCAGTTTTTGAGAACACAAAGTCAAAAGTATAAACATTTCAAGGAATGTCTATGGAAAGTCTTAATTTATGTATAATTTGTCATTCAGCATCTGAAAAAAGATTCATATTCACTTTTTTATTGTTATTCTTGCTCAGGCTTTCTGAAAAGCCAGATGAAAATGTTCTTTTTTCATAATGCATCAGAATGTGCTGAGTTAATATCTGTTCTAAAATGTCAGTATGAAATTGCTGACACAAAACTGGTTCATTTTATATAATATCAAGTGTATCTCAAAAGTAATTTTCACAACACCCTCCTTTCTTTTATAAATCAAAAGCAGTTCTTTGGCGTGTCCTTAAATGCTTTGTTCTCTGCTGATGAAGTACAGACTTCCTTGCTCACCTAAACTGAGGCAAAACCTGACTGATGCCAAAAAATCACAGCATGCATTGACAAAGGCTCAGCTAATTTGAAGGAATCCAAAGATTGTTCAGCCATGATGAAATTTTTAAAAATAGTTAGTCTATCACACATATTTGGACAGAGAGCAGTAGTAACATTTTACTTGAATACCTTCATTCAAATGCATATTATTTCCAATACAAAGCAGGGAAACTGGGACAGTTGTTCCCCATAACTTTTGCAGGCATTTTGCATAATTTACATTAAATTAAAGTTGGAGAGTGGGCAGATCTGGATCAGAGTTTGAATAGCTTACAGTCAGATACAAGAGGAAAGGGGAGTTAAATGTAACAGAAGTTGCATTTTGGGTAGTTTGGAGGCCAGTAGTTCTACAGTTTGGAACTTATATTCAGAGAAGCAGAGTAGGGCAAATGAATGTCCAGTGAAAGTTGCTCTGAAGAAATTTTACTTTGTGTTTTATTTACTTTGAGTAGAACATCAGCGTTAAGCATGTGATTGCTATTTAACTCACTAAATAATTTTTTTTTTTTTGCTCTAAACTTTATGACAGTCAATGACAGTCACACATCTGAAGGAAAAGAGAAATGTCATCAAAAACCTTACTCTGGTTCAAAGAAAACGGGGAATCTGTTGGAGCTGAGATAAAAATGGAGATTGAAAAGGTTTACAACCACTGTGCAAAAGGTGGAAAAAACCTGAAAAAACCCCAAGTAATTACGAAATCTATTCTAGAATTATAGACCATGTAGATTAACCAGACCTGATTAGATCCTGCTCTATGGATAAGATTTAGTTGCAAATTTATGGGTAAAGGGAGAACTTGTTCTCATTCAGGCAAGTAGGTTTGTAACAGAGGTAAGGGACAACAGAGTTGTACTTCCTTTGATCTGAAGATGCTAATTTAGATGGCTTAGATTTAAATTTAAATTTAGATTTAGTGACTAACCACACGGGGATTTTTCATCTCCCTTTACCCCCTGATGAGATGACTGAGCCTTGACTCAGGCACAGCAAAAAGAGTAAAAACCAGACTGTACCACAGGGTATTTCAGAGTAGAACTCAAGCTTAAAGGAACCAGCAAACAGATAATATTCACTTAGAGGAAAAGTTAGAAAAGCAGATTAAGTTTGTGGCTGAAAAATGACCACGTGTTCATATTTAAAGAAATGAAATGACCTTTGTCCTACTTATATCTGTGCCTATCATATTCTACACAATAGAATCTTTATGCCTGAATGCTGTTTTTTTCCCTTTCCAAAACACCCCAGTCCCTTCAAACAGAAAGACATGCCAGAAGTAAATAATGTGATGCTGAAAAAGATTCTGCTTTAATTTTTGTGCTCTTAAGAGGAAGAAGGAACATGTAATGTGTGTGAAGATGTCATTAATTGTCAATTGTTGCCTGATAAAGCAAAAACTGCATGTGGTATTCCAAGCTGAGTTACCCTAGTTAGTCTTGACTTATTCTAGTCACTAGAAAATAAAACATTTATGTCAAATATTAAATATTGTTAATTACTTATGGTAGATATAGGAAAAGGAGAGGATTTATACATTGTTCCTTTTTATTGGATGTCACTATTTAACTTTTCTGCATTACTAAAACTCTGTGTTGGATTAATCTGAAATCAGGCAGATGTAGAGAGGAATCAGAGTAATTTTAGTGTAAAAGTAAGGTTTCCTGACATAGAAAGAGCTCCTGGTTTATGGAAGAGAATAAAATAAATAAATACATGGCTCTGACACAGAAAAGGTTAATATTCATGGACTTAGTCTATACTTTTGAGGTGCAATGGAATTTATGATAAGCTCATCAACTCAGTAATAGAGTGTTTAGGTGTATCATTTTGGGAGAAGCAACAGGAGAAAAATGTGACCTCGGCAATACTCCTTTGCTGTTCCTCAGTTGTCGGAACAGCAGAGCAATTTATTCCAGCTGTCTTCTACGTTCAGCACACGCTCCATCACAAACCTGGCCACATCTGTTGGCTGACACACAGGGATGTCGTGCCAGCCTGAAAAATGTCAGCTCTTTTTGTGCAGGTATGTGGAACATGTGGCCCTTTCTGCTGTGCCTGTAGCCACAGCCCAGAGGGCTCAGCTAAATGGACTATATTTCCTGCTGCTTGTGTGCAGGGGTGCCTGTGACTCGAAGGAGTAATCCTTCACCAAATCTTTCTTGCCAAATATCTTGGTGTCTTTTCGTGTCTTTAAATGCTGCAATTTGGGCAACCACACTGTCATTTTCCTTCCCTAATTCAAAAGAGAAATTACTTTTGAAACTGTAAAATTATATTTGGAAACAGAAAAGGTTCTCTGTAGCAGCCAGGTAAGGTTGTCATACCCTTGCTTAGAGTGAGAGAAGAGCTATTCTACAGGTTGTGACTGAATTTCTATTCCTATTGCCAGTGATTTTAGCTTCTGAAACATCATCTTTTTCAGGAAAATACTTCATTTGCTGAATCAGTTTGTACTGCTCTATGTCTATATTGAATATTGTCCAAACAGTCAACATTATTATATACATGTGTTTAACTGAAAAATGGAGGCTATCACATTGAAAAGGGAAAAAAAATACACTAATTTCTTCTTGTCAAATCAGTGAATTAATTACAATAATATTTTCTTTTAGTTCGCTAAACAATGAAGGAGTCATCACGAAGTACCTTTGGATTTTTTTCATCTACCTTTTGTGCCTGCATCTGATCTTTAGAAGCAAATAATGGTGTATAAATATCAGATGGGGAAAAAAAAGTAATCTTAACATCATGTATGTGAAGTATATTGAATGAGTCAAGGGTTTAAATTGCAGGTGAAGTAGTTGCATTTCCAACTCTCATTTAGTTGTTTTTGCATATACATTTTAGTGTAGTTTTTGATTATAACATCACATATTTGATTGCTATTTCATTCTGTTTAGAGGATTGAGCTCGCTCATTAAAAAAGCAATTTCCCATGGTGACTTGTACTTTTATTACTGTGATCTTGTCAGAAGCTACATAAAATACAGAATTATTAAGTTGTTTGGGGACTGCCTCCCACGAAGTCAGTGGAATTCAGAAGTACTCCCAAGCTTCCACAAATGAACTAAACAGTGCAACCTCGGAGCACAAACTGTCTCAGGTGGTGAAGGGTTTTTTTCAAAGCAGAGATTTGCATTTTCAAAGTATGGCTTTCAGCTGCACTGGGCTTAGCAGTGGCTCACCTGCAGTTCTGCCCGTTGATTTTGATGATCTTAAAGATCATTTAGTCTTTTCTTGACTAAATGGTTCTGAGAAATGCTCGTGCCCTAACTGGATACCAGCCACAAATGCTGCACATCCAGTGTCAGGGAGTTATGCATTATCTTTCAGGGCAGCATTGTATTGCCATGACTGACACCATCCTTTCTGGGCTTTATCCAGGAGAAAGATAATTTTCTGCTTCATTCATTTGATCCCATAGAGCTGCTGCCAGGGGTGAGGCAGGTGCAAAAGAGCAAATTGCATTTTTTCCTTATGGGTGTCACAAAACACAGAAGGATGCAGGAGACCAGTGGGTGGGGTAGGGTGAAGTGTGCCATGTGAATAAAAGTTTTGCCCTGCAATGCAGGGAGGACAAGTAGGCTAGCTCCAGCAACATGAGTTACAGCATTTCTCACCTGTTGAAGTTTGATTCTGAAACTGTGATAAGACAGGCAGCCTTTATACATCTCACCAAAAGAGAAAGGATGCTTGAGCAGCTGTCTATTACAGGAACAGAGTATGAAACATCACCAGCAGTTTTTTACACACCAACCAAGAGGGGGTTGAGCCAGGGGGGGTTTTTGCATGAATTTCTGCAAAAGCATAACAGAAAATTACATTCCCTGATTACACAGACCAGTTTTGACACCTGTCTTCAGGTGGATTATGCTGATTTCTGCAGGCAGTAGCCCAAATAACATTGACATGTCTTTCTAAGGCAGATAGATGATATTTGCAGTGCAGGACTTGTGCTTCCTCAGACAACGCAAATGTTCGCAGTGGTGGCTCTGCTATTTGCATTTTAAATGTTGGTGAGAGCTGGGTTCTGCCAGCTGATTAATACTGACTGGGCCTTTCCTCTCAAACATTTCTGCTGTGTTTCTCTTGAATGTGTGGCTAAGTCACACAGTAAGGGAAGAGTCCTTCCTTGTGACTTCACACTCCTGAGGACACACAAGAGTGTCTTCAACTGCACAAATGCAATGTCTTAAATAGATTTCTGAAGTGTGAGTGCTCAGTTTACATATTGAAAACCACATAGGAATGGATTTTCTGCCACCTACCAAATTTCCTGGGCACAGAAAAGCAGCCAGGTGAGGTGACCATGAAGGATCTCTGGTCTTTAAGGCAGACTGGTCATTCTGTACATCATAAGGTGTACACAGCTATCCAGCCAAAACATCCACTGAGTGTACAACAAACTTCAGTAGTTTGGCTTTATGTTCCATTTTAATACCCAACACGTGCCCAAGATGTTTTTGGTGAAAATATCAACTCCACCTATGAAAATATGAACTCTTAGGAGCAGATTTGGTGTGGAGCAAAAATTTAAGGCAAAACCCAGTAAAAATTCAGTTTTAAGCTCCTTTTTTCTTTCTCAGTTTAAATGTAGCTTTACAAAAGGAAGTACAGCAACTCTCTTAAATCAACTAATACTCCCTTTCGACAGCAAAGGGTTAATCATGCATCTGCACGTTCCAGGGTTTTTCTCAGTCTGACTTTGAACATATTAGAGTGGGAGGAATTTCTATGCCTTCAGAGAATCACAGGTTTGGCGCAGTAAATCATACACTAGGTCAAAATTAAATTGTGCTGTAGTAACTTAACTGCTTAAAAAAATAATTACAGTTTTAGTAGATGAAGAGATGTGAAATAAATTAGCTAATTACATTCCCACTTACCTCTGTGCTAAACATGATACATCACAATGAATTTATGTATGCTTATTGTGGGCACAGTACACCTCTACAGAATACATTCAATTGTTTTGCAATCTATTTGATATTGTTCCTTTTTTAAATTCTGCCTCCAGTCTAACTTGTCTGGATTATAAAAATCACAAGGACAAGGCATACTAACAGCTAGGACTAAACTAGAATATGTGTGTGGAGTTAAGAGTGAATATTCAGAAACAAAACCAGTTAATATTATGGCTCCATTAACCACTTCATGCATTATCTCAAACTGGATTGTAAACAGCACCTTAGCAATGAGGTGCAAAAATGATACTAACTGGGAAAATCTGGTCTGCCCTAGAGAGAAACACGCTGTAAATCTAAAGCATAGGAATATGAGCACAAAATCACAGGTAGTTTGTGATGATAGCTCCTTAAGTGGCATAGTGGTACATAAATTTTTAAATGACTGCATTCTGAATGTGGAATGCAGTGAAATGATCAGTCATAAGGTTTTGCAGGGTGCAAATATTGTTATCATCTGATCCCTTAGAAATCAGACAGCATGGCTGATGAGTCCTAGGAGGGGCTCTCCCTCCCTCTCATGGACTTTGGTAATTTCTCAAGACAGTTTTCAAAGTTGGAGAGGTTTGAAAGCAAGCCCATCTTTCAGAATCTCGTGAAATATCCATTTCTGTACCCCAGTGACATGGTGTTTCCTCTCATGTCTCTATGACACCACCTACAAAGAGTTCTTTGCTCACTGCTCTTGGTAGTGAAGAGCAGGTTTTGTTAGGACTTACTTTAATTTCACTGATTAGTTCACAGAATGTTGATATAAATAATGTGACAACTTCTTACACATGGTTTAAGTGGTTGAATGGATGGATTCCCTTCCTTTCTTCTAGTGGTTATAGAATTTGCATTCATCTGAAGTGCTTGAATGGAGTTCAAAGCACAGTCATCTCACAACTTGGGGGTAGTACTACATTGTGAGAAACAGAGATATATTAAGTTCTACAGTTACACTGAGAGAAACTTTTTAAAGCAAACTTAACATTTCCACTTGTCATTTTTTCCAGTGATATGAAATAGCATACTGCATCTCTGCAAAGTCCTGCCAGAAAGAGAGAGCTGGATTTCTGCAGTGCTGTGGGATTTCACCGCATGCTGTGTCCATCCCATTGAAAGAGCAGTGGGATCATGTACCACATTTTGCTTCAAACCAACATAAAAATTTAAGCAAGCAAGAAGGGAATTTAATTTTCAGGAGGCTGGTGTGCATTGTGGAATATGCTTGGGTCACCATGTTTGTTTCCACACAGTGTCTAAACAAAGTTTTATTTTGCAAAGCCCTGTGATACAGCTGTTTCTCATTTTCATCTCGCAGATGCTATCTTGCTTACAGGGCAGCTTAGTTAAAAAAGCTGTGTTGACTCATAAGACCAAGATGTACAGTATTCGGGTTTGATTGAGAAGTCCATCACCCCTTTATCATCCACAGGGCAAAAAGCTTGAAGTCAAACCATATTCTTCCAGGAGCAGAAGACTCTAGCTCCAGAAGCAGTGTCAAAGCTCCCTTTCTCTCTGAAGCATAGTGGACTGTTAAAAGGCTAAAAAATGTGCTTATTCATCTTATTATTGTGGAAAGCGCTGGTGACTCACTGCATGGGCGAGAGGAGGTGGTTTAGTTTAGTTATTACTGTTTGTCATTGAGTTTTTTGTTAAGATGGAAACAAAACAGAAGTAATAGGGAAGATTTTCTAAGCGTACGTGACTGTGCCCTTCGAGTTAAGGAGCAGGGGAGCATTTACAGGCACATCCCTGAACCAGCCACTTCTTAACACTGAATAAATGTGCCTGAGACAAGAAGAAAGGGAACTAAAAAAGAAAGAAGACTAAATCCTGCTCTTCCCCCATCCCCCCCAGAGCCAAGACTCGGAGCAATGGAATTTCCCTGGTGGGGAAACAAAGACATAATATCTAATTGCTGGGACATGAGGACTCAGAGGGAGAGCAGGCGGTGGCCAGGAGCGCGGAAGAGCTCTGACCCCAACAGTCAGGAAGAGAGAAAAAGAATCCCAGTTCTGAGGACGTACAAAAAAAGTTCAAGAACCCAAGCAGAGCCAAAGGAAGGCTCAGGAGTATTGAGGCAGGGAACACAGACAAGTGGTTTTTAGTCTGTTTTTTAGAGGTTTGTCCATCTGAACGTGCACACGGATATTCTCCAACTGACTAATGGCTGACAGAAATTATTAGTCTTGTTTCCTTTTGTCTTCCCCCAGTATGTGCTCCTGTAAATGCTGAGATCTGAAAGCAGATTTGCTCAAACTTCCAGGGAATGGGGAGAACAAGCCTGGGTAATGCAAACCTCTGCCAGGGCATGGAATTCTAATGACCGTAACAAAGAGGGAACTCCTTTCCCTTAGTACACACTACAGGAAAAGCAGGAGCTGAAATCTGTCATTAAGTAAGCACTTGGCTGTTGTAGTGGCTTCTATACATAGCAGACTCACAAGTCCAGCCAGTGGGAACTCTGCATGGTTGTGAAAGAAGACAGAGTTTGTAATAGAAGATAAGAAAATGGACTATTCTCAGTAAGGAACTCACTGCAACTCAGCTTTTCCTGCTATTCCGAAACCTGATTTCTCCTGAAACTTGAGAGCTATTGATTCAAGTCAATAATCTTTAAATCACTTGCCAGTTCCTTCCTGGAGAGAGCAAGCCTCATGCTATCAGCATTTACACTCCATGTCTCTCAGTCCAAGTTCTTTTTCTCCTTGGTAAATGTCCCCCGTGAACATGGCTCGGATGAAAATTCTCTTTTTCTCCTCTGAATGCCCCAATATGTAGAATTCAGCCTTTGAAGGAAAAAATGAAAGTTCTCACCTTTAGTTTTTAAAGGCTAGTGTACAATGTAACATGGAGAACACCAAATTCCAGAGAAAGCAGAGGACTAAAAGTAATCATAAAAGCAACAGTGTAAGTCTTCCAGAAATAATAATATTTGAGTTAAGAGGATGTCCTTGAGTTAGGAGGACATGCAAGGGTACTGGTGGTGTAGAGAGTCAAACAAATCATACAAGTTTTTAATGAGGAAGTAATTATATGTTTTTTTCGCAGTGCTTTAGAAACACTAATTATGACTTGTTCCTAAATTTTCCAGGTGAATAAACAGAACTAGGAATAGATTGGACAGCTTGCTAACCTCCATGACGGAATCAGCAGCAAACTTAGAAGCAGGCATTTTGAAAATTTATTGATTATTACCCTGCCTAAAACCTCATTGAGTGTGGACAAGACTGAATATCTCTGTGCACATAAAATGGGACAAAGAAAAGCTACTTTAAAATGTTTTTGGAAAGGTACTGACCACTTCAGATAAGAGTGAAAGCCTCCTGTATCTCTAGGGTTTTTTTAAATTTTCCCTTCACTCTCAATGTGCAAAAATTGTGTTGCACTCTATTTTATTGGGACAGAGGAGGTCTCTTTGATACATTTACACAACATTAGTCACTGCATCTGGGAGGTAAGCTGCCCTTGGCTTTCTGCATCTGGCCCCAGTGTCAGGAGATAACGACAAATGCTTTCCCAGTGCCAGGATTCCACAAGCACAGGGTCCAGCCCTCCCCTCCTCTTACAATTCCTCTCTTCCTTGCAATCTCTTCAAAAGATCCTGTGCTTTGGAAGAGCCAAGTTAATTATTTTAAAGGTTCCAATAGTTTATTTTTCAGAAAGATTCTCAGACGTATGAATCACCAGGAATAGCCGTAGTTCAGGAAAAACTTCTGGGAGTTGGATGTAGCTGCTAACACTTGGTCAGAATCAATTCTATGAGACCTGGAGGCAAAGGCAAAGGGAAAAAGCAAAGCTTTGCAGTGCCCTTTGAGCACTCAGGGAAGCCAAGGATGTGTTTTTAGGTCGGTTCAGTGCCACAAGATAAAAAAACCCAAACCCCAAACTACCAAAAGGTAAGGTTTTGACCCTGATTTCATTAATACCTTTGTATTAAAACAGCACTGACATGCACTTATGCTGAACTCTTCTTTGAACAATAAGTGCTTTACTGAAAGGGGAAAAAAAGGTTTGGTTTTTATTTTATTTTGGTGCATTTTTCCCTCTCTACTTTGAGTGATTTTCTCAAGGTTTTACAGTGGTTCAAACTAAACCTTCACCTGAGTCCTACAAACCCTATGCCTCTAATAAAAGTGCAAGCAACAAAGAGTAGTTTAATATTGAGTAGAACCAGCAAAACTAGAACACAGAATGTCTGTGCCAGCAAAGTATGTTTCTGCACAGAACAGAGTATTCACAGGGTTTGTGGTAACACTATATGGAACCAATTATTGCCTGGCAAGGAAAATAAAAGTATAACATTTCTTGTGCGAAGATTTTTCCACATTCACTCCAACAGTGTGTGTCATTAGGTACATCTGTGACAAAAACATCACTTAAAGCAGGCTAGGAAAGAGAAACCTTGGCTCACTTACCCTATTACTTCATCTCTAGGGTTTGCCCTGGTGCACTTTTCCAGTAACACGAGATTTTGATAGGCTCTGTATTGTCTTATATAAAAGAAGTGACTATAAGAGCCATCTCCAGACACTCCATGACTTATCTAGTAATTTTATAATAATGTAGAGTCCATGTAAAATCAGTCACACTTGTTTATAGCAATTAATTAGCAAATTTCTTGGTTTAGGCTGTAAAGTGTGATCCATCATTGTCTTTGTGGGATAAAGATTCTGTGTTGAGAGTTGTCACTTGTGGTTTTATGATAAATTATAAATTCATCATAATAAATTTATAATGGTGTGGCTATATAAGTAAATTTATAGTTGTTTATGAAAACTTCAATTGCAACTATAATGTGTTTGTAATCATTTCAACTGCTATAACATGTCGTATTTTTGCAAAGGTTTTAAAAGCAAATACAAGTCGACTTTTTTGTATTTCAAAAAGCACAAAACTAATTTGACCTTAAAACCCCCCACCTGTGTCAATGTTTTCTCCTGAGGACTCTGCAGCAGCCAGAACCCTACTTTGATGGAATACATTGTATACCTTTATTTTCTGTTGTATTTAATTCAGTAAGAAGGAAATACAGAATCAACTTCGAGAGAGGGACTAGTTATCGAATAATTAATCTCAGATGTCATCCTCAAGAGGATTCTGTGAATCTTTAGTGAGAGGAGGAACTTGTGAAAAGAGTTTCAGACATCACTTTTCAGCTGACTTTGAGGCTTACTGTAGTAAGCTGTATAACAAGAAGTTCATAACAGTGTAATAAGAGCTGCTCCAATTAATCTGACTATGAAACTTCCTTGTCCCACAGTATTTGGGCCTGGATGTCAGATAAGGTATTTGCAATCCCTTTTGGGAAAAGAAAAACAAAATAAAAATCTGTTGGCCTTGAGTAAGGGTGAAATTAGGCATTTTGATTCCATACGCCTGTATAACTTTCTACCAGAACAAAAAGGAAAAAAAACCCAGAATACTTTTAATCCACTTTCAAGAACCCTTTCCCAGGATATTGCAAGGTCTCTTTAAATAATTGAAGGAATCTTGAAAAAATGTTGTAGCTTTGGTGCACAGAAAGGTCTGATCATCCATTGCCCTTAACAGTCCACTTCAGAGCTCACAGGAGGCCACCAGTCCCAGAGCAGACTGTGGGGAGTGTTTGTTATCGATGGGCATTGCATGTGTCACGTGCATTTCAAATCTTACTGAGTATCTGGTTCCCACCACCTTAGTTCTGGATTTAAAAGGCATTATGACGTATGGTTTTTGATAACTCCACGACAGGGTATGGTTTCCAGGAGTTTGGTATGCTTGTCACTTTTAACGCAGGTTTTCAGATGAAAATTAAATTTCATGGTAAAGAAAAAGAGAATGCTTTCAACTCGGAAAGGAATTTGCAAAATTAGTTTCTATTCTTCTATATTTCAAAGGAAAAAAGTGACATAGAAGATGAGAGAAGATTGGAGAGACAATGATCCACTGGTGCCTGAAAATCAGCTGGCAGGTAACTTGCATCGTGTTCTGCCTCTCCCCATGACACGTACTGCAGCAACTCTTGTCTTAATTCCAGAGCCTGAGCTAGTTTGTGTAATTTGTTCTTGGGTTTTTTTTGCCTGTTTATGTTGCTATGAATCTCAAACTACCCTTTAAGCCACGATAACAGAAACAAGAAAATCCTCCCCCTGCCTTTTGCCTCCCTCTGTGTCTCCCTCACCAATTGCTAGATGAGGGACAGTGAAGTAAAAAGTGGGCTAGACAAGCCATCTCTGCTATTAATAATAATGCTGGAAGGGGGAATAGGAGAAAAAGAAGAGAAAATAGTTGCTCTAGAAACTTCTGACTGCTGGATTAAGCCAATACGTGCTCCCTTCCAGAATTATGCAAAATGCCGCGTCTCGGAGATTTTGACCACTCAGATCTTAGAGGGGTCCAATTACACTAAAATATTCTGAAAGACTTCCTGTATTCCTTTGCTATGACATTTATTTATCTTCTGCTTATTGCAAGGATACTTGGAACCAGTTTTGTCAAATGTGTGAATAAAAGCCCTCCCCACCTGTGTCATTAGGGCTGTGGGACCGGAGAGGAGGGAGTTAAGAGATCAAAGCAGCTGGGATCTATCAAGCAATCAGGGCCCTCTGCCAAGGGAAGAGAAGGAACTGGGGCTAAGACAATGGCTTTGATCCCAGGAAGAGAGGCCTTGGGGTCAGGAAGCATGAAGTAAGGCTAAATCTGTTTGCTTTGGCCCTGTTTTTGAGTAGGCTCCTCACCCTTAGAGGTAAGGTTTTCCTTTTTAATTGATTCTATAACTTGCTATGTGTTTTTGCTGCAGTCTTGATTCCAGTTTACCTGTGTGCCAGAAAATGTGGTAATTGCCAAGAGAAGCTGTGATGGAAGGTGGTGTCTCTGTTATGGAGAATGATGTTATGTGGAGTGCTGGCCTATGTCAGGCTGAGCTAAAAGTTGGGGCTTAAGGATGTCTCTGTGGGCTGCAAGATGTTTGTAATGTCACCAGTTAGTGAAGCTAACTGGTTATAAGCCTCTAAGTCCTAGCCCTTTCCTTTGGATTCTGAAGGTTTAAATCCTTGTAGCCTCAATCTTCTTTCATTAAGCTCTTAAAACGTGGTGATTTTCTGCCTTTGTGTTTGAGCAACTTAGCTTGGTCAGCAGAACCTTTTTTTTGGTTGGCTTTCTCCTTTCTTTCTTCGTTTTGTTTCAGGATTTCATGGTTGGGGTTTCTTTGTGGCAAACTACTCGGTGGGACACCACCATCAGTTCCCTCCAGTGATGCAACTTTGGGTTCAGTACGTGGCACTTGTGTTTTAGGTAGACAAATCTGCAGTAGGCAGGGTACAGGATTTTTTCATTCTTGTGTAGGATTCTGGCTCCTTGGTGTTATTGTTCATCTTGGTTCTTCCACAGCTGCAAGAAGCTGTAGGTGCTTAATGAGGCCTGAGCAATAACTCTCATGAAAGGTTGTCATTAAAAGTCTTCTGTGCTCTGTATATAACTCATTGCTGCTCAACCCCTTAACAATTTAAGAAGTAGATGTGCTGTAGGGGAAAATATCCAACTATGTTGTGATTTCAGTGAAGGGGTCTATCTTAATAGCATGATGAAGTCAGAGGATAAGCACTGTATTTCTTTCTTTGTTGTCTTTCACATTGTTAAAGGTGGGGTTTACTTTTGAAGAAACACCTCCAAATGTAATGTGTGTGATTTTAATACTTCTTTTATCTCTGCTTAAATATATTGAATAGCTAAAAATGCAAGCTTACTCTATAAGTATGATAACAAGCAATTTTTTTATTTTAATTCAATTATGTAACACTTTCCCCTCACAAGTAATTCAAAACCCCCTTTTTTTTTTCTACTTTATCTCCAGAGTGTGTATTTCTAGTCTGTATCAATCCCACTATTCACTCTTTTTTTTTCTATTGGATAGTTTTCTTTTGGATAACTTGTAGAGCAAAAAAAAAAAAAAGGGTAGAAGGAATGTTGTTGAACAAGCTGGAAGAATGGAAGAATAAGTATCCTGAAGTAAGTAATAAATAATAAGTAAAAAAAATAAGTAATCCAGTATAGATTATTGACACCAATGGAGCTACAGAGAGGACATTTGTTCTATCAGGATAAATATAAGTCCTCTTAGAAGGATGAGTCAGATTCCTGTAATAGAGTATTCAATTTTTAATCATTTCCCCTCCTTTTTAGTATCCTCGTGCGAAAAAAAAGTTATCTAATTCATTCATATATGGCATTAGAATTGCTGTTCATGTATTCTGGATTAAGAGTTTTCCCCTCGGGTGAGCAGTATATATTCTGGTGAGACAAAATGAGATGCTATCTTGACCTTGCCTTGAATTAATGCTATTCTGCACCACAGATTTCACACAAATAAAAAGCACAAGTGATTTCTTCCTCTAGCACTTCCCACTTCAGACTTGTGTGGTGTTGCTGCTTGATAGGGGTAGAATTCAGATTCTTTCCTGCAAGATTTTTAGGCACAAACTGCATGCACCAACCCTTAGCATGGTGTTTCTGGTAAAGCCTGCATTTTGTAGCTTTCACAGCTCTTCAAGAGTCTTCCATCAAGAGCTGCATCCCCTGGAATGAGGCAGTTTCCCCTCTGCACAAATCTCAGCATTGTACCAGGTTACACAGTGTCCTCCTAAGCAGAAAAAGTGAGGCTGTAGCTGTTGAATCATATTTATGATTCCTACTTTTTGGCCATAGGACAATCCTGTAGCCCTTCCTGGGGTCCCTATAGATTTTTGCAACTGTGTTGGTGCTCAGAAGGATGTGGTTTGAGCCAGAGCAAAAGAACACTACACTCGAGATGGAGGCATTCTGGGAGCGTGTGTGCATGAGAGTAAATGCTCAGTGGAATATTTTGGCACAGGGATGAGTATTCATCTGTCGACCTTAACGCTGGGACAGTCATTAGTGAGAATCAGTGTGGAGGAAAGGAAGTCAAAAGCAAACAGGTGAACTTTGCACTGAGCTCTGGAAAGTAACAGGCTTTTTGTTTCTTAATAGGAATACACTGGGATCAATCATGCATGACTCTCTCCCCTGTGTTATTAATTTTCTAGTACTTTTCTGTATTTTAATTAATTATAATTTTATTATACATAAATAAGAAAAGTAAATTTGTGGGTTTTTTTCTTTTTTTTCTTCTTGATATTGTCAGATAAGTCTTTAAGCCAGTAACAGTGAACGTGATGCTTATTGTACTGCTTGTTAACAGCTTTGAACCCTTCATGGAATGAGGAAAAAATTAATAGGTAGGGCCCTTGCATAAAAAATTAAAACAGGCTTTAAAAGCTATTTGATTTCTCAGTCAATTAAAACCTAATTACTTCGTATGTCAATGGAAGAAATATTTCCTGGTTTTATCCCAAGCCATTCTCTCTGTACATTCAGTGTCTGATTGACAGACTCCCTCAAATTGACACCTGAGACTGGAAATACAGGACTGCGTCCACATTGCAAACCCAGTTTGTTTAGACACCTGATGAGGAGGTATGGGAAAAGGGAAATTTGCATCATTAATAAGTAAGAAAAATGTTCATGCCTTGTCTAGAGTCAGAGACTTGTTTATCACAAATATTTGAGGACATGTTTCAATTGTAGCTGCTGTTAAATTGACTTTGCAGTAACTATCAAGTGCAAGAATAAACCATCTTCAAAATGTGCAGTTGACACCAACTCCTCCAGGTGTGAATTAGGATTTACTCAGTCAACTGTGAATTGACATTTTCTTATCAACAGAGGATAAGAGATCAAAATATGAGGGAAGGATTAAACTAAACTCGAATATATTTTGTTACAGACCTGGGACACTTCTGAAGGGAAGTCAGCCCTAGTACCTATGAAAATTTCCCCAAAGGGGAAAATAATATTTTATTTGTGCAGTCACATGTTTTAAAAAAAAATCCTTCCTTAATCTAAACTAAGACAGAAATCCTCTGCTAGATTCCCAGTGGTGATAGATAATGTTGTCTGTGGAACACTTCACCAGTAGAAAAACCAACTGTGGGGGGAAAAAAAGAAGTTTCATTTGTGTCATTGTATGTCAACTGCAAAAATAATGCAGCATTTTCTTTCTCTCCCACTGTTGTGTTGGGGGGGGGAGGGGTCTGCCGCTGGAAAGATAAATTATTTCTTCTGAAATTTTTCAAAACAACAAACACTTGAATGCTTCTTTACGTACGTTTATTATTGCAGCCAAAGTACACATAGCAAAGTTTGAAATGGACATAAAATCAACTATTTTGCTCCTCCAAGATAATGAAAGAATAGCACTGAATAATGCTGACATCGAAATAACCTGAGATTTTTTGGGGGGATTTCTATGATGCCAGATTAAGGATTTGATTCTCCAATTAACTTGAGCTAGTTGCAAGACTGGGAGGTTAATATTACGAGCTTAAGTACTTTCTGCTACAAGGAGATAAAATACCAGAATGGTATTTGAGCCATCAGAAGTTTAAATTAGTTGCAGTCTTGAGGTATTGACTTTTCTTACTTCTCTCCCATAAGATTGCACCTGTATCGGGCTGCTTGTGTAACTTGTGTTGCAAAATCTACTGGTTCTTTCTCAACACTGTCATCAGGGTAAAAATGATGGATGGACTGTAATAGAAACCAGGGAAATACACATAATTAGTTTTGTCAGACATGGGTTTGCAATAAATATTTCTGCACACTGTGCGCTGTTTACATTACAAAAAATTTGAGGTCAAAATGTTTTGCATTTTTCCAGTGGTGTGGGGGGTGAATTTTATTCTACCTTCTTTTGGGACTTGGAGGGCAAAGAGCATCAAGAAAAAAAAACCAGAAGCTTAATGTCCACGTCTCTGATACTGCTCTGATGTTGTTTGAAGTTGTAGCGAGGTAGGAGTTGGTCTCTTCTCCCAGGTAGCAAGCAACAGGACAAGAGGAAATGGCCTCAGCTTGCACCAGGGGGTGTTTAGATCGGATATCAGGAAAAAATTGATCACTGAAAGGATGGTCAAGCATTGGAACAGACTGCCCAGGGAACTGGTGGAATCACCATGCCTGAAAGTGTTCAAAAAAGGTGTAGACACGGCCCCTGGGGACACAGTTTAGCAGTGACCAGGGCAGTGTTAACACTTGCATTTGATGATCTTAGAGGTCCTTTCCAACCTTAACAATGCTATGACTCTATAATGTGTACCTCCAAATTGATATCAAGCCTGCTGGTTATTTGACACAGGTTTTTTTTGCAATCCTATGTCCTTATCACAGACATAATAAAATTATATCTTGACATATCCTCATCCGATATCAAAGACAATGGCCATTTCTAAGTAGTCTCCATGGCTTGTTTAGCAGCTATAATTTGATGATTTTCAAAAGGCCCCGGGACTTTAAAATTTAAAAGTCTGCATGATTTTTTATTTTAGATTTCTTTCTTAAAAACACATGGAATTGATGGTAACCTGTGTTAATCCTGAAGCAGTATTTTTATTGCACAACGCTTTAAAACATTGCCTGTTTGCAGGAGTGCTTGGAGACTTCCCTGCTCTTCCATAATCCCCTCAAACTCCTTTGGTGATAGGTAATTCTCTGTCTCAGTGCAGCCAAATCTCACCACCTGATTTCATTTTGACATTCAGTGTTGTCAGTGTGCTATTTTTAGCTTTCAGCACAGTTTAGGAAAACTGGCTAGAAGAGTCCAAGAGTAGGAAGGAGGTTCCCTGGTCCTCACTAAACCAGATTTTTTTCCACTGTCTTTTTCCAGAACAGGGCTATTTGCAAACTGTGTTGGGGAGGCTGCAGGAAATATTTAGCTCTTGATTCTCTGCAGGACTGATCCATTTAGGGTTGGAAGACTCCAACTATAAGGAACTAGGGTAGAAATCCATCTGTATGTTGAGTAAAAACAATTTACTGTACGTTATTTACTCCTGTGCTTTTAGAATCTGCTTATGGCTTGCTAGCATTTGACATATTTTTCAAGACATTTCAAGGGGAAAAAGGAAACTCTTGCAGCTCTTTTGGCATGTATATGGTTTAAAAACACTGGAGTTTGGTCATGGTCGTGATGTTTTGGTTGCTCTGTTTTAATGGCTAAATAAATCCAATAGGAAAATTACTTATTATTCTTAAATATTTTTTTTTAATTACAGGTTTTTCTTGTCATCCACCTTGATTAACTTTATAAAGTGTAATTACATAATCCATAACACAACTAGCCCAGTGTCCCAGGAAATAAAGTGCAAGACACCTCAAAGTTTCCCAAGCCAAAGCATATCTATGTAATTCTGGAGAGATTTGGGGTTGCTTTTGTTTTTCTTAGCCCCTCTGCTAAGACTTCTGCTATTGAACATCTTACTATCCTTTGAAGCCCTTTGTTCCATGGCTTTGTTATCTTTATATTTAGGAAATATTGTCCAGTCCACGTTTCCCTGCCCTTTTTCTACTTCAAGCCTGCCATTTCTTGCTCTATTCATGGAGAATTGAGAATATATATCCTAGTTAATCTTCTTTTATTTGAAGAACCATTTATATATGTTTTTCCCTTTAAACATATCTTTCCTTTAAACATCTCAATTTCTTTCAGTTTAATTTTCTAATTTATGGAGTACGGTGTGAAGTATAGTTCCAGTCCTGTCCTCTGAAGTCACTGATTGAAACTGTATTTATATTTAATCCCAAATCATTTACACTGTTTCCTTCTAAACCTTTTTCAAACAATCTACAAATTTCTTGAAGTGCAGTTCCAAGAATCCAAATAGTACTCTCGGGTTCAAGTGCAGTAATTCTTCCAATATGTTTTATAATCCAGCCTTTTGTTTCTCTGCAACTATAATGCTTGTTTCTTCCTAGCAGTGTGACAACAGTGAGTCATATTCTTTTTCTGATGCAAAGTAACATCCATACATCCCTTCTTCAGAGGACAGAGCTCACATGTGACTGTCTGGAACAAGAGTGACTTCCTAAATGCTGTCCATGGCCCTTCTTCCTGTTTAATGGGTTTCTGATTTTCCACTCCTTCCAAATGTAGAAAAACCTTAACAAGAAAAAAAAGTTTCCCTTTATAACCATTTTAGATAAAATTGGTTGAAAACTTAAGAAATGCCCCATCAGAACGATAAATTTCAAATTTTAGGTATCTTTTCCAGTCAGTGTTTCACTGTACTTTTATATATAGCAAAAGGAGAGCTATCAAATCCTTAGAATCCCTTTTTTTTTTTTTTTTTTTTTCTGCTGATGTATCAGTTATGAAAAGCAGTTGATTCAAAACCTCTCTCTTCTGGAATGAAAAAAAAAAAAAAGAAAAAAAAAGGCCAAATGTTTTTTGCTTTACACAAACAGATTTGACATACTTTTATTTTTGAGAAACAAATGCCTTGCTAGGTTGTTCAGGGTAATCTGTCGAATCAAGAGTCTGTTCTGAATTAGGGCTAAGAAGATATCCCAGTAGATGGATCTTTTTTTTTTTTTTTTTTGAAATAAGTACTTTTTTTCTTTTTCCCTTTCTTTACTTCTAAACACATGGTACCACGACCAAAAGTACATGCGGACTTAAATTTGCCATAATTCATCACCCTTCAGCTAACAGAGACTAAAGGCTGCATAATTTCAGAACTGTCTCCACAGCAGAGTTGAACAGGCTTGAGCCACGCTTGTTTAACTTTGACCACTTCTCAGTTCACCTGCAGTTTGCAATTACTCCTGTTTAGGCACTGGTGATTTGGAAGCACCCTTATTATGCTGTGTTTGTGGTGGGGAGGGTCCACCATTTCAAATGCTCCAATGGAGGGAAGGGATTCAGTGCAGAGTTTTGGATGAAGCACATGGTTAAAGATATAGGCTCTGGGTTTATTGAAGCCAGCAGCAAAACCTTGCCTAGACTGAAATGAAAATAAGGCTTCACACACATACTTTGTTGCTCCTTTAAAGATCTAGTTTATCCTTTTCATAAACTGCTGTGACAAGATGTACAGACCTCAAGGACCATGATTCAGAGCTCAGTTGTTGCCAAACTAACGTGGCTTTAAGGAACAACTGCTTTCATTTATCATTTATCATGCAAATACCCTTTTTTTCTAGAATATACTGTAAGAGGAACTAGTGGCATAAGTGCCATTTGCTTGGAGGGCAGAGGGTTGATATTGGAGTATCTGTACATATGCTATAGTTCTTGCTCAGCTGTAATGCAAGATTAAGATCATATAACAGGAATGCTTAACCTAGTCTTTGCTTAAAAAAAAAAAGTACTCCACCCCCGTCATCTTTAAAAATGGTGCATATACTCTTTTAGGACTACCACACTTGTCTTTCTTTTGAACACCATCAACTAGTGTACCTAAGATTTTTTTGTTTGTTTGTTTGCTTGCTTAGTTGGTTGGGGTTTTTCTTTTTTCTTTTATATTCTGTATTTATCTTCAGCTTAGGGGATGTGTCAGAAAAAAGAATCTCAAAAACCTGTGTAACTTGTTAGTGCTTGCAACTCTGTAAAACCATTTTATTTGCCACTATAAAGTTAACTATCATAGTGGTGAAGTTGTATTAGGTCTAATGTATTAAAGTATCTCTAGATTCACACCATAACAAGAAACCAAAGATACATTTAATTCCTCAGGACACGCAGAAGCTGTTGTGTATGAAATCCCTACTGTCTTGCTATAATCATTAAGCCCATCTTATCAGCTATTTCTGTTTGATGGAGTTTTTTCATGTAAAATTCTTGTATTTACCTTGCCCCTCTGAAAGATTTTTAAGGACTTTGTGGCTCACAACTGTGGGAGGCTTATGGCAAGCATCAGGGCACATGCATGTTATGCTGTGTAATTACTGCTCCAGATAAAGTAAGGCCACATTAAGAAATGAGTATTTGGTATCCCAGGCAAGTGAAAAAAAGTCTGGGGAGTGAAAAAGGGTGTGCTATGAAGACATGAAGAAGTGGATGATCTTTGAGACCAGTGTTAGTAGGAGCAGACATATAAAAGGATGAAGCACAACACCATGGGTTTGGGGAACAGCACAAGCAATCCCTGCTGAAAGAGTAGTTCAGAAGGACTGGGTTTATTAATTATTCCTGTAATATCTGTAAGCCACTGACACAGAAACCTACTCAGTAAAGGTTTTAAAAGTGTTATCCCCTGATGAAGTGCCATTCCTGTGATGTGGTGCTGACATCATGGTGTTCAGAGTGCCCTGTGGGCACCCTGATCTCTTACATCAGGTCTTGGCTGTGCCAAGTCCTCTTTACAGTGCATGTGTTAACTGCAGCCTCAGAGGCTGTCATTCACAGAATCACAGGGTATCTCAAGTTGGAAGGGACCCATAAGGATCATTAAGTCCATCTTTCTGCTCCTACTGTTTTGCCTTCAAGGCCTTCCATCAAATTGGTCATTCTTCTCTGGATACACTCTAACAGGTTGATGTCCTTCTTCTACTGAGGTGCCCAAAACTGCAAGCAGTACATTTGATATCTGAATCTAGATCACTTTTAAATCCAACAAAGAGCACTGGCCCTGAAGTTGAGAACCCTTTTGCAACCCCTTTGTGCCCAATGTGTCAGCCACTGGCTCACCCAACACTTTATGGCCTTTTCCTGCTGTGGGCTGGAAGGCTTATCCAGAGGATGCTGTGAGAGACAGTACCAAAGTTGTTTTAATCTGGAGAGTAGAAGGGAGCTTTAAAACCTCTCTGGAGTAGCCTTCTAATAAGAATACTACAACTCAGAGTGTAAAACCTGGTAAATTTTACACCAAAAAAAAACAAAAATAACTGGAGTTTATAAATGCCTGCTGTCAAAAAAACGGACTTGAGAACAAAGATGATCTTGTCCTTCAAAATCTTAAGAGTACTGAGCCTGAAGAATGTCTCTGTAGCACTGAGTTGTTTGCCTGAATCCTCTGCTGTATATGCACAAACAAATTTTTTTTGTATAATTTATATAACTGACATTCAATTCCAACAATTCTGAGAAAAAGTTCGACAAATTAATTATACGCGTAAGCCGTTGAACATAAATTTATCTAAAAGAAACTCTGGCACTGCTTTTGTTTAAGAATGCACCTGACCTTTTCTGTTCCTTTGTACAATGTAAGCCTGCCAGTAGGAGTTTAACAAGACCCAGACAGTAGAAGGATTGCCAAAATCTCTTTACAGTATATGTATTTACTCCAGCCTCAAGATTCCTTTTTTTTTTTTTTTTTCCATGAAACACCAACTGTTGAAAAAATATCTGCTTTCCAGACAAATTTGGAAGGCTTTTGTGGGGAGGGGAGAGAAGGAGTTTGGAAATCCAGGAACATGAAGTAGTTCACACCCTACTTTTCATCTGTGAGCCCAAACTGGAAGAGCCTGACTTGAACCGTGTTTTCATGGGAAAGCTGTCTATGTAATCTATATTCACATTAGCACTTATGCCTCAAGACTTTGCAAATATTTCTTCAAGCTTTTCTGTATTTCTCTGGTTCTTACCTACTCCTGCCCTGTTCACACTGACTTTAAAATTAAGGCAGCAGATCCATATGCTTTGAAGTGCAGATTCAGAGCAATGTGTTATTTACTTTGGAAACCCTTTGAGAAAATAAACTGCCATAGCTGAGGGTTAGAGAAGTATTATCCTGTAAGTCAGAGAAGACGCAGATGGGATGTTCCTGGAAACTTCTCTTCAGTGGATTTCTTCCCTCAACGTCAGCCATCAGGCGCGTGTGGTGTGCTGAAAATAATCTTGTTTGCATCTTCAGTGAGAGTTTCAGAAGCCATTTGTGCATATGTTCTTTGAGGGAAAAGAGTACCTTTGCACTGTGCAGAGATTATGGCCTGCTGTATTTGCAAAGAGGATTTCAATTTATTTTTCATCTTTCAACCATAAATGAGTTGGTTCTGCCGTATCTGAGCCACCGCTTTCCTTTGTTACACCAAGTTTGCTCTTTACACAGGACTCTCTGCTCTCTAATTCAAGAGAAGACCTCCAGATGACTGTCAACAGGCCTCCAGCAAAGGTCGTTGACAGAGGAATGTGCTTCCCACTCAAATCTGCTGTAGCACTGACCTCCTAACACACTGGACACGCTGCAAACTGCGTGCACTTATGGAAGCCTCTGGATCCAGGGGTTTTGTTGGTGTCCTCATTGCAGCTCTGTTTGGTCACACAGTGGGATTTATTGCTCTCTTAGATGCAAACCACTCCGCTGCAGCAGCTCCCTCTCAAACACACAGCAGAAGTTTAGTTTTTAAATATAGTGAGGATCAGAGAAAGACAATCTAGTCTAAGAAAGAGAAGTCCATGAAAGAAGCATTTCAAAGATGCTTTTATGAAATTGCATGTTAAGCTCGAAAGACAATGAGAGTTTCACAGCAAAACCTTCTGGCTTGAGAATTCTATGGATAATTTTCTGCAACTCAATCAAGTTACTCACTCCTATTGCGGACTGGAAGATCTGGTAATTCCTTTTAGGAAATTCCCCTTCTCTCACTGCATCCTTCGCTAATAGTGGCATGAACCTGTAGGAAAAATTATCAGTTTTACCTGTATTTCAAGGTTATGTTAAACTTAGGATGGAAGTGGTACTGCTGTATTGGTCAGTTTGGGTGCCTTGTATTTGTTTTCCAGCACAGTTATAAACCAAAAGATGAGATTTTTGTCTGCTGGACTACATTAAATAAAGTTCATGTCTGTTTTAAGCAACAATAATACTTTGAAGTGAGAATTTTAAGGTAACCTTAAGGCAGTGTTAGGTGATCTTCAGTGCCTAAAGCTCACTGCTATAGGCAGTTCTGTGTTTCAGGGTTTCTTCCTATACCAAAGACTTTCTGTGTAAATTCACTTTTTTGAACTGAGTCTAAACCTAAAATGAGTTTTAGGCAACCTTGCAACAAACCAGGTCAAAAACCCTGTACTCTCCTTGACCTCAAGTGTTCTGTGGATCTCCAAGAAGTGAAGTAACTCAATTTCTAGGCCAGATGAGATTAGATTAGTATATGAATTTGTCCAGATGCGTGAATTATCTTTCCTTGCATTAAACACTCTAGGAATTTGGGTCATCTGATATCAGTGGATGACACTAAGATAATTTTCCTGCAATATGTTTTTAACAGAGTGCCAAATTACCAAGGCTTCAATTTTTCTGTGAATTATTTAT
The DNA here is from genome assembly GCA_038380795.1 of Pyrocephalus nanus. Classification (NCBI taxonomy): domain Eukaryota; kingdom Metazoa; phylum Chordata; class Aves; order Passeriformes; family Tyrannidae; genus Pyrocephalus; species Pyrocephalus nanus. The sequence goes on from CM076267.1 coordinate 38,574,335, forward strand.
ATTTGACAGCCCTAGTATAATCTGTATTTTTAAATAAAATCTCCTTCACCTTTATGATGTACAGTAAGTAGTGATATATAAGTACACTGAAGTTTTTCCTTCTACATGATGTCAAGTTTGCATAATTCCTTATGAATTGGTCATATATGAAAAACATCCTGAGATACATTGTCATTTGCTGTTCAACTTTTGAGTAAAAACTTCTGTCACTTGAGAAACTGGCACTACAATATTACTAAAACTGAAAGCATCCTCTATCCATTTGCATTTATTTCTGACAATACCTTAAAAAAAATTTTAAATTAAAAAAACATGGGAATTTATTTATTTATTTATTAGGTGACTTTGAGCAAAGTTTTGCTCCAAACAGGTATTTATGCTCAAGAAAGGTGGAGATGTGCTCTGTGTAGCAATACTGTGGCTCCGGTCCTGTCTGTCTGTGTTTCTTCAGCAGGGGAAAAACTCACTTTAAGGCACAGGTTACATCCAGCTCATGGTAAACTCTGCTGCAAAAACTGTTTTTGAATTTTGGTGTTTTGTCAGCAGTTAAACATCACACTGACAACTGTCTTGCTGGCACAGTAAATTGTATGAGTGTAACTCTGTTCTGCTTCACAAAGAAAGATTTCCAGTCTGCACACTGCAGAAATACAGCAACGGAAAATGCTGGGAGATGAAAAATTGACCTATTTTCCATTTAAACCAACTCTAAATTCACACCTTCAGGACCTGTGTTTGTTTGATTTTTTTTTTCTTCTCTGTCTCCTGGTTGCAACTTTAAAAGAATAATAACTGTCTACTGCAATAAAGACAAAAAAAGAGATAAGGCTGTTTCCTTCAGCCATTAAGAAGTTGCAAAATCTGAATTTATGGATCATATGGCTAAAGCAACTGCCATGAGCCCAGATGTCTTAGCAAGGCATTTCCAAGCAAGGAAAATAGCCAAAGGACAGAAGGTTATATGTAGGCAATCCAAGTAATGAAGTATTCTTAGGTATAGGGTGAATAATGCAGTAAAGGGAAAAAAAAAAAAAAAAAAAAAAAAAAAAGAGCTTTCACAAAGAGACAGAATTTCTTTAGCTGAGAGAAATTAAAGTAAAAAATACCATGTTCACATAACATTCTGGCTGAGTTAGTTGCATGAAAAAGAGAATGGCAAAATTAATTCTTAGATTGCATACATCTCCTGGAAAACCTAGAGGACAAAAAATGCCAATTTTGTTTTAATAAACCTAAAGCTATATTGTTGTAAACTTAACCTGTGGAAAACTTGTGGTATGCAGTTTTCATATCTTTGAAAGGTAAGATTCAAAAATTATTTAATCCACTCTTAGTTCACTTGTAAGAAGGATGGCATTTAGAGTAGATGGGTCATATTTTTCTTGCTGATAAAATCTGAGTCCAAACGAAAATCATGAAAGTTTTTTGCTTTATGCTCTGAGTTTCTGTGATGTTTTAGACTTAGAAATGAAATGGTTGGTTTAGACCTATTCATACATGATAACAATAAACATTGATGGTATAATCTTATTTCAGTAGGACAGAATGCCAGGGAGTTATGGAATACATGAGAAAAAGTCAAATTATATCCAAACAAACAGAAGTCAGGATTGCACTATAGTATAAAAAAGGTGCTGTAATGCTGATCTACTCCTGAAACATCAGATGATCAGAATATAAAGAAAATAATTTGTGTATCTTGTATGACATCTTGGGAAGAGATTGATAAAAGACTGAAGGAAAACAAGGGAGAGATGACTGAACTCTTAACAGTCAATCACCTGAATGTGCCATCTGCTGTGTGGAGTAGAGCTTTTACTACTTTGAGGTTTTTTGTAAAATATAAGAGCTGGGGCAAAATACAATCTCAGAGTATTACACATTACTTGTTTGTTTTTGGGTTGGTTTTGTTTTGTTTTGGTTTTTTAAATTGTTTAGAATGTTGTTTTCAAATGGGGAAAAGTAGAGCATCTCTGCACTGCAGTGCAATTATCCCAAAATAACTTCTTCTGCTCTTAGTTTAACTGACAGACTGGCGGTACAGGACACTTGGATTTTAAGACAAAAATGTTCTGTACTCCATATGAATGTGGTTTAATGTCTGGGAAACAGGGTGGAATTTGACTGAATCATTCTGAAGAATAATATTACAGTTGACAGATAAAAAGACAGAACATGAAGAGAGACTGACCATTTAAACAATCCAATAATTAAATGGTGAAATACAAAGTGAATCAGATGCAAATATAAATATTTATTAATATCTCTTGTTTCCCCTTGACTATTAAGAATATTTTCTTAACGCCAACCTTCCCTGCCCCCTTCTTATATTCTGTCTCTTTTGTCAGCTCCATGCCAAATCCAGTGCCTGGTGCTGGGATGATTAAGGAAGCAATGGCATAAAAACTCCTTACTTCATTCTTTTGTGTGTTGGTTTCTAATACTGGTTCCCAGTTTTCCCTTATTAAACTCTGTGTCTCAGTGAATGGCTTAGCTATGGAAGAGAACTGGGCAGACAGCCTTTACTGGGAATTCTCTTTTTATGTGTACAGTCATTCAATGCAAACATCTTCTGGGGCTGGCCCGAGTGTGTAGCCTGGATAATGGAATAAGTGATTTTTGCCTCTAAGAATGAGGCAAACTTGTTTTCCACTTGCAAACCTTCTTACAGTCAAAAGATCTATTGACCAAGTAAAAAGTCACTGAAAACTGTGACATTTTATAAAAGGCCTACAGATAATAGTCTACACTATTTAAGTGTTCATTTTAAAGTGTTCATTTTAATCACAGCTTAACTGTTTTTACTGCAGACACGTTGCATCCATCATTAAAATGTGGGTTTAATTTCAGATTTTTACAACGTTAATTACTGCACTGACTTTACCTGTCTCTCAAATACCTAACCGGGTGTGCTGTGGGTAGCTTCCTACACATGACATTTTTTAAGCTGCTCTTTCCATCACCAATGTACAGTTATGCAAACATAATTTTTTTCTTATTTAACATCAAGCAGCGTAAGGTGAAGTTGTGCGAAGTCCTTAAGGGAACAGTTCTGGTGTGTCATTTTTTCCTTTATAAGTGCTCTTTATTGTCAGAATTTCTTAGGTTTGCTGTGCTCTGAGTGCCATTCAGTTACTCAAGTGAGGTTGCTCCTCAGTCTATTGAACTGGAAAAGCAGCTGAAAAACAGATACCTGGGCTGGGATCTTGGCAGGGGTGAACACTCAGTTATTTCAGGGAAAATTGGAGAGGAAACTTTGAGGAGTGACTGCCAGTTCCTAGAGCTGGGCCTAGCTGAGCTCTGCTCTTACTTTCCCATACATGAATGTAACTTTGGGTTGGCTGTAAGGTGTAGCAGGGAGCAATCCCCCTAAACCACCTGGTAGTTTCAGGCAGCTACACCAAACCTTCCTTTGTCCGGGGCTTGGCATGGCACTGGCATGTTGTAAGGATTTTCTGGAGACAGCTTGGGGAAAAACTTGTTAGAGAAGATGGTCTTGATGCCCCATAGTGGCACAAAAGCTGGGGGAGAGAAAGTCCCTTGTCTGTCGAGGTTGTGGTGCTGTTTCTACGCTGCAGCCTTTCAAGCTTGCAAAAAAACATTTCTGGATGCTGTCAGCTGAAATTTGGATTCTGTAATGCCTTTGGCCAGGGCTTGTATACAAGGAAGATGTTTTTGGAACTCGAAACACATGCGTGGAGCTCCACCAAGATGAATCAGCAGCTCAGGAAGCTTCAGTACATCTTTCTGGAGCCAATTTTTTTTTTCCTTTTTTTTTTTTAAATTTATTCCTTTTTAACATCTGAAGGCTTAGCACTGAACTTTTTCCAAAGATCAAATTCTTGCCCTGCCAAAACTTTGACCATCTCTGCCTGGGGTGGTCAGAATGGTGGTGTTGCCGTTGGTCTGTTCTGACCAAAATGCAATGTTGAACCCAGACTCACCACAGTCAAAATATACCCAACATGTAGCATTACAACAGCTTAAGGAAATGTGAGTGATCTCTACAGTGTATAGAGAAAGAATATAACAGGAGAAGCCTGCAACTGTACTCTTAACAATCTGGGAGATATGTGATTTTATCTGGCTTACTAATAAATATTATTCAGCACATTTGTTTTTTTAGGGTAAGTGGAGTTATGGCATGGATGTGTTCCATTGCAGCACCAGCAGTTAATTCTATATGTATTTCAGCCAAACTGTGTCAGGTTGTCACTAAAGGCAGTGGTGGGGACAGGGTGTCCAAGTGCACTCATTTCACATGAATGAGTGGGCCACATAACAAGTACCTGATTATTTCACTACTTCAGTGGATTTATCTCCTGAGGACAGAAATCTTTCCTCTGACTGATGCTGCAGTATATTCCACAGTTATACTCTCTCTCATATGCAAATCCAGAAATCCATTTCATAGCCTCACTAATATTGAATATTTGTAGGATATGAAATACTGCGTTGCTCTTCTGATGCGACTTCACATCAAGAAAAATTTCCAAGTATGCTTAGGTATGGAAAAGATACATTTTTCACACTTTGGTATGCTTTGGGTAAGAGGAGGTCATTCTTTGCCCCATAGTTTGGGGAGTTTTAATCTCTTTGATCATCCCACACAATTTAAAACTACATGTCCTTCAATTCTGCAACATCTGGATAGTTCCTTCCTTGTCCTTACGACAACACAGAACATTTTAGGTTTGAAAAGCTGTGTAATCAACCCAAAGAAGGCTGACTTCTGCCCCACACCCTACCCCTCCAAAAAAAAGTTTCCATGGTAAAAAAGTAGATGTCAAAGAGAAGAAGTCTGGAAAATTAGGATTTCAGAGGGAAGGAGCTGTGTTATTCTCTCATCTCTTGCTGATGGAATTCTCTTGTTTACAGAATCCAATCAATAAGAAAAAAAAACATTCCAAAGTAAGTTAAAATGATAGAATAGGGCAAAAAAATGTTATTTTAAAATAGTAAATTCGTCAGTGATATTTGTCTTGCTTTCACTAGATATTTTCTGCCCAAGAAAGGAGAAATTAAAATCTGTCAAAATCAGCAGTTTTACTGAAAATGAACTATTTTCCCCTTCTGTCCCGTGTCCCCTGATTTCACTGCCAAATATCACATGCCAGTACTTTCTAAAAGATCTGGAAAGAAAGACCATCAGAGAAATCACTGTTTTTCTGCAGGAAATGTTTGCTAACCTTCAAATGACACACTTTAATGTGGAAATTAATAATCAATCCCAACAATGACAGAAGAAAGCGTTCTTACCAGACTAGCAACCCACAAACCTAATGATCTTTAGAGAAATTTGGGCTATATATCCTTCCAAAAAGCTGTAGATTAATGAACAATAAGTTCTGTGATCTGAACCTGGCACCTGCTTTTATTTTCATTCACAGAAGTGAGAACCTACTCACAAGAAGATGACTTACTGCACCCAAAAAACATAGCAGTGAATGAATTCTACTACCCATCTCTGACAGTAAATAATCCAGTATCCTGAATTCAAAGGGGAACTTCTGCATCTTTTGCTAGAAGTGAAGTAAAAAAAAAACCACACCAAATTTTATGCTTCTAGCAAGACTTTCCAGATTACTGCAGAATATCCACTTGCTCTGTGATGAACACTCAACCAAAGCAGCTGAAGTTCTTACCAAGGGCTTTCAGTGTTACTGCCTGGCATTTACTGCTCTCTCCTTATCCCATTCCCTGAAAGAGAATTCATTGAGGATGGAACAGTTCAGCTTTAGCTAATCAACAGCAACAAGGTAAAAGCCGACTGACATGTGCTCAAGTTTTCAGAATGGTCCATGGGGATTAAATTTTAGGCAGCAAATTCAAAAAAAAAAAAAAAAAAAAACCACGAAAAAGGGTTGTATGTAATTTCAGGATAAAATTAGTGCTATGTTTTCTCAGGAATTTACAATCAGCCCTCAGTTTTCAGTTCCCTTTCTTATTCAGAAACGTTGTGAAGAATTACTTCATCTTACAGACGCTTAAGTGATTCGCTCAGTACAACATATCCATTTTCTTGTGATCTAAAGCTGGCTAACAACGTTCTTCACTTCCATGTTTGTGTCTTTCCTGTGATATTCTTGGTTTTCTTTCTGTGTATTCCTGTGGGCCTCAGAACTCTCCAGAAAAATGACCAATATTTTACAAGAATGCAAAATTCAGCTACACTGAAAGGGAATGTTTTATTAACTCATAGGCCATGGTGAAAACACACAGCAAATAGAAGTGTTTGATTCACCTGGATTTGTATGTCTGTTGTGGGCCCTCTCTACAGCTCCCTCGGTTTAGTTCCAGTTTTAGTGTAGTACCTGATTCAAAATTCATTGAACCAAAGCTTGTGGTTTTGGGTTCTAGATTAGGAGTTTTCAATATCCAGCAATGAAGATTCCTTGACTTGGGAATGCCCTTCATAGAGTTCTTTGTAACTAAATTTTTATATAGTGTCCAATTTTAATTTAAAAAGCAAGGAAAAACTTCAGAAAGCTTCCATGCATGTTCTAATAAATTCTACATGAGTACTTGTATGAATGGAATGAAAAAGTAGATAAAATACCAGTGGAAATCACTGCAAAGGACAAAATATATAGGTTTATAAAGCCTCTCTGCTATCCTGACTTAATTCTTTTTCTCAAGGACATAAAAATACAGCTTGCAATGCTAAAGTAACCCAAAAACTCAGTGTGCTCAGAAGCTTCTACTTCAGGCTATAAAATTTAACACCTTGAGTAAAAATAGTTGAGCTCAACAAGATGAATATTTTTAGAGCTTAGAAACTCCAAGAAATAACAGGGAGAAAACAGATTCAGCTTCCTAGGGATTATCTCCTGCTTCCTATTCCTTGCTTTCTAAGACACCAAATGCTCTGGTAACAGAGTCATTCAAGATATTCCTGGAGAGAACTAAATCCTGTTTGTGTCTTCTTTTTTTTCCCTTCCATCCCCTTTACTACAAGTATTTGTTCACTGATTTCTTTTTAGAGATGCTTTGTGTTAAGAAGGGTAAAGATACTGGGCAAAAGGCAGGAAATATGTAATCCATTAAGGACTGGATGTGATCCCTATCCAGGTGGTCTGTGTTTAGGTAACTTGACAAGTAGATCTATTGATTTCAGTGACAAGATTTCAGGTATGAACAGAAAATATTTTCATGTGATTCGGTGGACTAGGTTTGTTTCTTTTTTTCTTTAAATTATAGTATGAAAGTGTAGGGCAAAGTCAATTTTGGAATGCACTGAATAGCAATTTATTCACCCCCACAAAATTGTAATCCTAGTCAAGCCAAAATGGTTCTTTACCACCTTTTTCTTCCTTTTTTTTTGTTAGCAGTGGATTCAGTACAAAGTTGTTAAGGAGAAGCACTGCTAGAACACAAAGTGAATCTGAGGTTGAAAAGAGCCTGGGGATGTATCCCTTCTGCCTCAGATTATTTCAGCTCAAATTACATAAAAATGAGTGAAGGGAGGGTTTGTAGTTTTCAGAACAGAGACATATTTAATACCTGGCTATTCTAAACCTCTGTAGGACCTTTTCCAAAGTGAGCTTATCTCAAAAGCCTACCTTAAGATCAGGCCTGATGGTCCTAAATGGGAGGCTTGAATGGACTTCCTTTTTCTTGGGGAATTTTTCTTTGAGGGCAGCTTATCCTCTATTTTCACAGTCCTTAGCCCTTAATCTTGATTTAGGAAGTGATTTGGAATAGCCAAGTAGACCACGTGCTCTTCTGCTCAAGTTTAGTGTTTGTGTGAAACCGATTGGGATTTTCTGAGCCATTTAATTTATCTGGGAAAACGCCTGTAAAAACATTATCCAACCAGGCTCGTATTAGTACCCTTAGCCAAAGCCCTTCCAAAGGAAATATTATCAGCCTGTCTGCTAACTCAGGAGGGCAAGCCATGAGGTGGAACCTCTCTTTCCGAGGCGTTTGCTGCTGGTGAGCAGTCGATTTGGGTCGTGGCTGATGGCTCTTGTGCCCTGTCGGGTGCAGAGGTGCAGCTCGAGGGAGACAATATACTTTATGAAAGTGGAGTTAAGCATGGTGTAAGTTCTGTAAGGACTCGTGGGGATGCTGTAAGGATGGATGGGATAAACAGAATACACCTAATTGCCCATGGGGGGAAAAAAAAGGGATGGTTTAAAGGTTATTAGGACACCTTCCATGTGGGTGTTGATTGAGTAATTATAGGAGGACAGTATATAATTAGCCAGGAAAAGTAAGGCACCATCAACACTGAAAAAGTGTTTTGTTTATGATGATAGAAAATTTCCTTCGGGTTCCCCCCATGAAAAGTAATTATATGAAAATGGAAATTACTGCATGCTCAAGTGGCTTGCCAGTCTAGCTACATTAATTACAGGTTGTGTTTTTTTAATTTTCCGTGTCCCTTATGCATTTAAGTGAATAAAACTTTGCTTGTGTGATGCACTTGAAGTCATAAAAGGAACTAAGTAGTGGAACAGGACACTGAACACAGTGCCCTTTGGAGTCCGAAGGATTTGTCACAGAATCCCACAGGTGAAACCCACTGACAGCAACAGTTACTTTGGAAAGACTCTTCTCCCTCTCCTCCCCGAGCTGTTATTGCTGAGCATGACGTTATATGGTATGGAATAACTCTTTGGTCATTTGGGGTGAGCTGTCCCAGCTGCATCCCCTCCCAGCCTCTTACTCACTCTCAACCTACTCACTGGTGCAGAAGAGCGAGAAATAAAGTCTTGGTGCTGTGCAAGAGCTGTTCAGCAATAACTAAAACACTGGTGTGCTGTTGACACTGGGTTTGTCACAAAAGTAAAACACAGCCCCCTCCAGACTGTAATGAAGAAATTTAACTCCACCCTAACCAGACTCAGTACAGCAAGTCAGCAAAAATGTCTGTGCTGTGTGTGAACTTGGTGGTGGATTTCAGGTTTAACACTTGGGTACTTGAGGCTCCAGAAATCTGTAGCTACTCTTCAATAAGGATGCTTTCTGAAGAACTGAGTAACCAGGCCAGGCTTTTTACTCTTGTTTTTAGAGAAAGGAGAGGGACTATTTTCTCATGATCTCACCCAATTAATGCTGCTTCTTGATTGTCAGAACTGTGTGTATATTGCTGCAAAATTTGTACCCTGGTTTGAAGAATCCGAAACTTTCAAACTTCCGCTGCAATTCCAGCTTTTGTTTATTAAATATTGCAGAACTCTTTCCGCATGAGTGTTCCCCAAAGGCCTTTGCATACACTAATAAACTTTTTTTTTATGAGTTTCAACAGTTTTACTGGAGTATAGATACTTCCTTACATCCTCACAAAGGATGAAAATTATTAAAAAATAAGTGAAACCAGATAGAAACTTCAAGCAAAATTGGAAATAGCAAAGGCATGGTTTCTCACACTGGGATTTAGAGAGAAGCCAGAGACACAAGTCTTCGAGTGGTCATGATCACACCACCTTCAGCTTCTAAAAAAGCTGCCCTCTTCTATCTAAGACTGTTCTCTACATTAAGGACCATCTGGAAACCAGTTGATGAAATATCTCTTTCACTATTACAGCAGCTGAAATTTGTGGCAGTGATTTCTTTACTCAGTGCATTTGCAATAAAATTACCCCCACACAATGTATGGAATGAGTTAGTATGAGGAAAAGCTAGAAATATCGCTGACAGTTCAGAACTATGCAGCTTCTCCCTTTACTTCTGCTGCTGAAATTAGATTTCTCATTGGTATAAACAAGCAACTTATTGTCTTTGGCAGCTTTTATCTTGCTTGGCCATTTCTTATTGCTGTAAAATTATAGGTGTGCTATAACCCGTACCTAATACAAGGGGGAAACAAATCTGTTGTGCAAACTAGTGGAATTTGAATGATGGGAAATAACCTGTGTAGTGAAGACTTGTGTGGGCTGGACAGTCCCTGTTCAAAGCATTGGGGAGGTTACTTGCCCAGTAGGTCAGTACTTTCTATTCCCTGGTGATAAGACAATGACCAGCTTTTATTGCCCAAAGAAAATGGAAAAATGGAACCTATGACTTCAGCAGCTCACAGAGAGATGTTTACATGTTTGGGAAATCTTGATTTTGTTACTAAGTGCAGCGCAGTCTTGTAAATCACTTCCAGGTGACGATGAACTTTTTTTCCCTTTGTTTCTTCCATCCAACATCCATTTTCAATCAATCTCGGTGAATTTATAGATGTATCACAATGGGATTTTTGTCAGAGGCGCCTCTCATTTGTTCCACTGTGGAGACTGCTGCTACTTCCCAAAGTTTGTGGTTCACTTTTGGGGACACAAATAGAATATCTCTTAAGATGTGGCAGCAGCCAGGCTCAGAGCTGCTGGGAGGATGCAGTCAGCAACCAGAGTCTTCTGGCAAGAGGAGAGAGGCACTAGAGGGTACAGACAGAGCATATTTGCCCGGTTTCTGTGAGATCCAGCCTTATGAGAAGAGATGCTTTTCTCCAGTGACTTATGTTTGGGCTTGTAGCAAGTGTCTTTTTAATGTCCACATGTCACTCCAAAGTATAGCCCTCAGTTAATGCACACTTTATTAAGCTCTGAGGAAGACTGATATGAATATTGCATGATTTTCATAAGTCCCAAGACTGAAATTGTATTATTTCCCTGTTAGAATTGTTAAAATGGTAACATTTTCTTGTTTTCCAGAGCTATCTTTCTTTTAAAATTGACTTTGAAAGAGTAACCTGATATCATATCGGTATTATTCCTGTTGCAATATCAGTGAGCCCTTAGTCACTGTCTTGCAGTACTACATTCTGTAACAATGAAGACTGATAGAGGAATTAGCATAAATAATATTGAATTATCCTTTTAGACATGTTTAGGTTTTTTAAGACTTATAATATGATTTCTTTTAGTGAATGGAAAAATAATTCATGACTAAGATGCTCACAATCAGAAAGAAGTTACAGCATATTTTTTCCAAAAGGTAAAGAAGTCACAATCTGAAGTTTTTCTCTTTTCAAGATCAGCTTTTATTTAAAAAAAAAAAAAAAAAAAGAGAGACATTAAAGGTGACTTAGCATGGATCTTCCACAACATATTGTTTCATTTAGAACTTTAAAAAATGTTTATAATAGTCTAAATAGTCAGATTACATGAATATTTTGACACAAATCATAACTAAGAATCTGAAAGGAAAAAACAGCTCTGTCATGGTATGTCAAAAAACATTACTGTACTTAAATTACAGACGTGCTGTTGTGTGCCTGTTGTTAAAGGACCATCCCCTTGATGTATGTTTAAAACCCTTCAGAATTCTTTGCCTTGAAGTCTGTACAAGAAGGATTACATCACATTATCGGCTTAGAAGGGTTTTGGTGCACATTTGGTGCCATGCCAGTCTTTTGTTGAGCGTTTTTTCCTTTTCTCCTCGTTTGTTTTTAGTGCCTGTCCCTCCCCCTTACCAAATCCCTGGTGACTTCTGTGTGACTGTGCATGCAACACAGGAAAAGATATGCTGAGGACTCAAATCAAGTCATTCAAGTCCTTCCTTGAGGCAGTAAGAGGGTTCCAATGACACTGTTTCATCAGGTATTTCACTATATTTACAAAAAACTATCTCATTAGACACCCCAGTGCCTAATTAACCAGGAGTGCTAGGCTGCTTCAATGGCTGTGCAAGAGCTGGAATTGTCACCCCAACCTGCCAAGGGAGCCAGTATTTGGTTACATAAGGCATGGAAATGCCTTATGGTTTGAAGTCTTCTTCTTATGCACAATCCAAACCCTATTAAAAAAAAGCCAAATAAATCTTGTTTTAATTTTAATATAAGTAAGATGGCTGTCCAGTTTGAGTGGGGGTATATTTTATAAAATTTGGCTGCTTACCTCATTTTAACCTAGTCATGCTGATGTCTTCCATGGCATTAGTATTGACTGATAGAGCTGAGAGATCAGAATTTCTCCCTTTGTCAAAACACTTTTGAAGCCCCACAGTGAAGTGTCATGGCCACAAGATGGCCTTCAAAACTGTCAGAAAAGCCACCAGCCATGAGCAAATACTATTTTTCCCATTCTAGCAATTGGTGTGGTTGTGTTCACCCCAGAGAATCAGAGACCTTTTCACAAGGTCAGCTTTTGTTTCTTCTTCCTCTTCATTTTTTGGGCAGGATCACCCTTTCCATGCTAAGCCATACTGAGCCCTGGTAAAAATGTTTTTGGGAAGGTCCTTTTTACTGTCAAGTGCTGTTTGTCCTGAATAAGTCCATTTGAGCTGAGCCTACAGAAATGAAAGATGAAAATGTCTTGATAAAGATCTGATGCCTTTTCTTCCATTTGAAAAAAGTCTCTTCAGTAACTCCAAAAAAATAAGCAGTCAGACAGGATGGGTCATTGCATTGCCAGATGCCAATCTACCATCATAGTCAATGCAAGCTTTGTGCCACATTCTGCCAGCACCTTAAAAATACAAATTAAGATGACTTTCAAGGCATTACAGCATCAAAGTTAACCTAGAAAATCACGAAATGGACTACCTAATTTCAGTGGCTCCATTCTAGGCACATGCTATAAGAGCATAAACAGCATTAATGCATCTTATTCAGAACTGATGGATGTTGGCACGTGAATAACAAAGGAATACGTGACCAGATATTTATGATGCATGATGTGATATGAGCTCCCCTTATGAGAAATTACTTATGTGAGCTACCCATGCAAATCCAATATAACTTGTTCCTCTACAGTTAATCACAGCATGGAATATGTATGATTTCATTACTGAGACAAATTTAATGTAAAGAATTAGAATCCCTTTTTTGTGCAAACAGAAACTGGCAGGGGTAGATATAAGGTGAAATATTACATACAGAGAAGTAATTATGCACTGTTTGGTATATTTTATATAAAGAGAAGTTATACTGTAAGAATACAGAAGGACATAGGAGGCCTAAAGAAAACATAAATACAAGATGATGTGATGTTTCTGGAAAACACTGGATTTTTGTTTGATTCTTGGCCTGATTAAAAGTGAAAACAGAGAATGGAAGAAATTTTCTGTTTATTTCAGCTGTTAACACTACTGCTTTGGAAGGCACTGGAACACTTACTAGGAGATAAATTTTTTAAAAAACATTTATAATAGATTACATTTAATTTTTTATGTGCTGAACTTGATCATCAGAAAGCTTCCTAATACAGTTCAAGAGTAATGCTCTGTGGTGTAAGGATTCCCCCCTGGTGTACTGTGGTGCGTTTCATCTGATGGAAGGAAGGATTTTCTTAGTCTTTGGCAAAGTTATTGGCAAAGTGTTCTTTGTCCCCTGCAGGTGGTGGAGAATGAGTTTTTCATGGTGACAAACACAAATAGGCCTTGAGAAGAAGTCTTGGTTTAAGAAGTGTTAGCATTTAACGGCTAAATTTTGATGCCAGATTTTTAATTTCAGATGATAACCACACGGGCAACTTGTTTCTGAAATAACAATGTAATTCTTGTGTCTGTGAGGACTCAACACCCGTGCTTGATGGAATTCTGTGATCACATGAGAAGTACTACTGAAAATGCATGTATAAACTCTGGGAATCCTGTTTAGGCTTCAGTTTATCCATTGTTAATACTTGATCATTTTGTTCTGGATTGCATAATAGCATCCTAGTCCGCTCTACTGGCAATGTAACAGAAATGCTTCTTAGCAGAATTATAAGAACCCCCAAAAGATTGTGGAATATGGACAGCAAAGTAAATAATAAAGGAATTTAAGGTGTTGCATAAAAATGAGATTCTGGATCAGCAGCCAAAGTTTTTTCTTTCTTAGAAAATGATATTTAAGCTCATACACAGCTGCTTAAGCAACCCTAAAGTACACAGCTGTCTTTTGACCTGGTGGTCATGGGTTCTCCAGCTTCACTCCTCTTCCTGTCCTGAGGCAAACACTTTCTAAAGCTCCCAATCGTCAGTTGTGTTCCTGTTGATGTGGCGATTTCTTGCACACCCACCAACAGCTGGTGGGTAATATTAATGCTGTCCTTTCCATTAGTGGCTTAATCATACCTAAATGATATAGGAATGCTGTCTTTATGTGAAGTACTGTCTGAAGTAGTGACTGTTTATAGAATTAACTAATTGCAAAGTATTAAGCTAGAGAGAGCTAATAAATAAGGAATGGTGCAATCACTTTGGGTTTACTGCATTCCACCACATTAAACATTTGCTTTGTTTCACGTTGTGTAACCCTAATTTTAAAACAAACCGTAGTCTAGACTCCAGCTGTCATAAAATCTGTGGAATCACTTTCTTTGATATGTTTTACATTTTTGTGGGGTCACCTTGCGTGCACCAAAATGTGGACTCTGTGGTACCGTGGTGGTAAGGAACCAAAAGTATTGGTGCTGACCAAAGCAAACCACGAGCGCTGGTCTGTCTAAAATGCCTTCTTGCATGACTGTCAGCATGGCCAGCGTAAATCAAGGCATCAATTTCTGGGTTTGATTTTTGCCCCTTAAATTGCTCATCCTGGTAAATGTTCATCTTCCATTCCTAATTACTGTTTTCCCACCCAAACGCAGTTTCAAAATTCTTGCACATGAATTTCCCAAATCAGGAGAGCTGGTAAGGCATGAACCAAGAGAATTAACCTTAAGAAGAGTATGCTGGAAATCTTTTTTACTTTGGGCTAGTACTGTCATTTCTTGGCTATCACAAAAGTCCTGGTTGTGATATCTCAGGGTTTAGAACTGACAAGGCAGAGGCACCTCTTTCATGAGTACTAAATGTTGTTAGTATGATTCTTTAATTGCTCCAGGAATTTCCCTTTCTGGCAGTTCTGCTCCTTATCAAGTTTCATTTTTTGGGGCTAGTCAGTTTTTTTTTTTTAGGATTGTCAAAAGATCAGACTGGAGCAGGAATACTGTTAAATTAAGTGAATGTGGTCATGCTTTTCACACCCCTTGTGACTGGCAGAATCCATCAGGTGAGTCATTGCTATTTCTGAGTAGTGCTACAGGGCATGTATCACACTGGGAGACACCTTTTTCAAGACTGTGACTGATTGTTAACGTAAATAGCTGTTCTAAAAGTCCAAATGCTTGGTGATACAATCCAATGCAGAACTGGTCATTGATTTATTCCTCCTGTAAAATAGTATAGCATCACAGTATTTGTTAGAAATGTACTATGCATATTTGTGGGACAGACAGTGAAGAGATACCTGCAATTCCTACAAAAAGCTGGCTTAATAATTGTGCGGCTGATGCCAGTGTTATTGGGAAAAACTGACACTTGTGGAACCAGAGCAGCAACTGCATTATTTTTTTAATCATTTAGGACAGAATATGTGTTTCTCTGAAATATCTAAGAAGCAGGAAACAGGGCTAAAACAATGTCAACCACTGAGTTCTATGCAGTGAAAATATATTTTGTGGTTTAGAGATATAGTTGCTGTTAAAACATTTAACCTTAATGAGTAAAAGAACAGGTAAACAAGCCAAAAACAATGTGCCAATGCCACAGGATAAACCAGAAAGATCAGACACCTGTGTGTTATCATTCAATGTAAACTTTTATAACAGAAGCACTTCCTGGGGGCTTAGTCTTGGGGAAGTGATTTCAGATGGCACAAGAATCAAGTCAACACTAAGAGTTTGGGGAATTGCTGCTGGTTATGTTTATGGATATGTTTAACCATTTTGATTTCCATTTATGGTGCTGTGGGATTCTGCCTCATAATGAAAATTGTGCTTGGTTTTCACCCATCGTCCAAGACACAAAACCTTCAGATTTTCCATGTAAACATAGATGAAAATAATAAAAGGCTAAAAATAAAGAGGATGGGCAATTAAGACAGAAAGCGGGAAGAGATTTTTGAGTCAGGAGCAGAGACTAAATGTGAATGGTTTACTCTGAAAAAGCAGCTTGATGTTCTATAATTATACTTATTAATCTTCCCTTTATTATAATAACATGATTAGCTCTCTGATTAGTGTAAGCTGAGTTTTACTTCATAACAAGGAATCTGGCAATCAATATTCAGCATAATGACCCAAAGGTTCGTCAGCCTCCCAAAGATAAAATCAAAAATTTGCTTTCCAATATACCTTGCCCTTCTAAGTTAATTATTTGTCACTTTGTGAACCAGCAACTATATCTTTTTGTTATTTTATTAGTTAAATATGTACAACTTCTTTTCAGGTGAAATAGTAAAAGTGAAGATATATGAACTAACAAGCTCAGCTTCTTGTAACTACAAGGAATAAACAATACAATAACCTCAATTTTGCCATCTCACCAAACCTAATGTAGAACAGATTTGTTGTGTGAAAATGGGTAAACACTAAGTTGTCATTTCAGGGTTTGATCCTAACTATCATTATGAGCTCTGGTATGTGTTTAGCCTTCTTATTTAGAGTTTAACTGATAAAGCTAGCCAAAATATATTCAATATATCTTCATTTTAATAAACTATTCTTATTTTGTCAAAACTGCCTGTTCTGCAAAGAGAGCTGTTTTCATTAATAGCTTTATTTAGAAGATACTTAGTCTATGAGACTCCTCTGGATATTTATGACTTAACATATAACAAAGTAATCTGGAATATCAAAGTCACAGTCTTAAGCATCTGCCAACACTGGAAAAAGAATGGAAAGATCTTTCCTGATCAAACAAACCAGAAAACTTATCCTTTTTCCTGTACACAGGACCTCTTCCCAGTTTCAAAAATTTGAAATTGTGCATTCCTATGTGCTGCTGTTTACATGTAACACAGTGCAGGGAGACCTGTCCAGAATCAGTGATTGCAGTCTTGATGTTTTCATTCTACTACTATGTATGAAGTAGAATAAATGGTTACTAAATTGATCAAATCTCTCCCCTCTCTCTCCTCAATGATATAAATCTTTATTAATTCCTACTCTAAGTTTTTCATTGTAATTTGCAGCTATTTCCTTTTGTTCTAGCCATAAATTCTGCTCTAAACAGCTAGGTTTAACTTTTTTTTCCCCCACACCATTTAATCTCTTTAATAAACTTCTAGATTGCAATTACACTCTTTCTAGTCTTTATTTTGTCAGGTTGAAGAGTTAATTTCACCATGTAAGACAGCCTTTTTTGTAATTCTAGAAAACCTTCAGTCTATCCTCATTTGAATTCATCATTCTTACAAAAGAACAATCTGCACTCTGCTTGTTCAGTACTGAAGAAAGTTTCCAACACTATCAACTCGTAGTGATAGTTCATATTCCTACCACGATTCCTATTGCATCCAGGTTTTAATCCTTCTCTGGTTTTACCTAATGAGATTAACCTTATTTTTCCTGAAGTGCACTTTTGTGTACTCATCTTAGTCCCATTTCTATGGCACCTACTGTTGAGATATCAAACCTGTTACGTCCCTTTCCTGTCTATTTACTGGCAATGCTTCCCACTTTAGCTCAGCAATCTCCAGAGCATGCTTGGTGTTAACATTATAAAAATGGGCCTCAAAACTTACCATTTAGGGAGTCCTGTTTCCTCCTCCAACAGTGCCACTGGTCACCTCCCACTTAGCCAAACTTCCTTTCGCATAACTACTTTTGTGTCTGAAATCCAGGACAATTAGCAGTACACTGTGTGATGCAATATTAAATACTTCAGTAGAATCTAGAAAGAGTAGATCTGTTTAATTTCCTTTGTTTTGAATACCATCTGTTTTATGAAAGATACCCACTTAATCTGGTGTGACATGTCTTTGTGAGGTCTGTGTTTCATTCTACTTCATTTTCCACTAATGTCAGTGCTTTAAAATATTCTCTCAAATGAGCCCTGAATCTCACATACTGTTGAGGTCAGTCTAATAAGACTGGAGGTGTCTGCTGGAGCAATCGCTTTTCCATTCCAATATGCAAGAGTAATACTGTAGGTTTGGAAATTTATTCTTGTTTTATGTCTGGTACAAAAATCTGAAAAGTTTAGTCACGCTGAAAAAAAAAAAAAAAGAAGAAAAAAAAAAAGAAGCAGACACTTTCTGAGGCGTTACCATCATACTGGGGAAAATGATGCAGCAGCTCTTGAAAAAACATGTGTGGGTTTTCATCATCTTTGTCATTTTTCATGTCAAATATTTTATTCTCTCTTCAAACTGTTGGTATTTTCCATATTATCCTATGTGGAGATCCAACAGCACCTATTGATGCTTTAAATTTTCTGCATCTGGTTATTCAATAAAAGCTACTGCTCAAAGACTGTGCATTTTTCTTGCAAGGATGCACAAGCACTCATTTCCAAGATCCCATTCCTTTGACAGAGGTAGACCTCAATGGCTTATTTGTCTTCCTTCTTTTTTCAAACTTTAGTACGGTTATATTGAAGCATAGGCTTTGACACAAGGAGAATAGTACAAGCAAGAAATGTGGAAATAAAAATTACACAGACTCACAATAAAATAGAAAAATGGTAAGCAAGCCAACAACTGAAGTCAAAGTTCTGTTTAATTTTTTTGGATAGTGAATTCTTGAAGCCATCACATGGTGTTTTTTCTGAACTCAAAAGTCTATCATCACCTACAAAGGTATATTCTTTATTAGGCCTGGCATTTCTTTTACACTTGTGGTACGTGCTGGTCTCTGTAACACCAAATTTTATTGATAGGTAATCAGATAAAAATTTTGCATTGCTGTAAAGAATTATTTTTTCAGAAGTAAATAATTGAATGTTATATTTCAGTGGGGCCTGTTGAATTTCTCTTGTTGGGATTGCTGTGCCGAGAAAAAACATGAAAAGGAAAATGTCCTTAAAACATAAAATGCAGGCCAAAAACCTCGGTGTCTGAGTGGGTTTGGATGCTTTCTTTTCTTTCGTTAAACAATTGTTTCACATAAGTAAATACTGTTCTATCCCCTGTTTTGGAAGTTTAGCTTTGCTGGAGAATATGTGAGATGGTTTTGATGTGGGTCAGGACTAATTATTTCAGTGCAACAATAAACGTGGACTTGTTACTTTCAGATAGGGTTATGCAGACTTTTGGTGAGTCATCTTTCATTTACAGTGGAGGGAAGAGTAAGTCTTTCCAGTGCAAAAAGTGAAATTCTGCGGTTTGAATAGTGCAATTCATGAGACTTTAGCTCTTGTTTCATGGAAATCAGTAGAATCCAGAAGAGGAACAGAGAATTCTTCTTAGTGTAGCTAGCTTTGTGTGGAAATATTTAGGACAGCTATGGATGACTCAGTGCTTGGTGGGGATTAGTGGTCATGAGCTGTAGCATCTTTAATTCCTTTGCAGATGATCCTGTTTGGATTTCAAATATGCTTTAACTTATGCTCATTAGCTTCACACAGCTAACTGGGTCTTTCCTGAACATCTCAGCATAAGCAAGCCCAGCTGTTCTTTCAAAAGATCATGAGAAAATTCTTTTAAAAGACCCTGAGAAATTCTTTATAGCCTTTCACATGTCTGACACGGTGTCTATTATGTAGCAGCCATCCAATGCCTGTGCTAACCACAGTCTTAATAACCAGGGCAAAATGAAGCTATTGCAATAACAGCTCTGCCAATAACAAACAGGTTGTGTCACTCCATATATATTGGTAAAAGCCTTTGTTTTTAATATTTCATTTTATCTGATTTTCCCTGTTGCTCTGCAGTACTAACTAAGTAGATGTGTAACCAAGTATTATGAATTGTATATAAGCTTTGCTGCATATTTTTGGGGGAGAAAACATGATTTTTGGTGGTATCGTTGAAAGGACAATAACTCACAAACTTGCTGCCCATTCAGTCTAAATGTGGGTCATCCATCAGAAGCTGGACAAAGGTAGAGAGAAAATGAATCAGATATAAGGAAGGAGATTCAGTGTGGAGATACCTTGAAAGCAACATTGACATTATTATTTCCAGAACACTTCAGGTCTCCTTACTGAGAGCCAACCCAGCATGGGTTTAGGTACCCATTCAAATATTATTTTGCATATTCTGAGCCTTCTTTGAAAATTCTGCACAGAGAAATTAGGATATAAGTAATCCATAGATTTAAGCAGCATTAGAAGGTTTGCTATGCCAGGTAAAGGAATGGCAGCACAAGCAAATACGGACACAAACTCCTCTGCCCTTGCTCAAACTGGCTGTCAGAGCTCGGCTTTGGCCAGAAGCTGTTTGGTGTTGTGTGATGTTCCTGTTGGGTGGTCTTGACTCACCCAGAGTGTTCTGTCGATACAATTATAGAGCTTTTGTGTTGGAGTTTTTACAGTCAATTGGCCTTCTTATTGTGTAGATTAACACACATTCACACAGGAAAATAATCCACCATCAGGTGGATTCCTGCCAGTGCTTACTAAAGTTGATGTGATTGTTCTATGATATTACTTTACCATGCCGGTAATTTCCTGCATACAGCCCCAACGTGATGGGAAGTGAGGATAACAAGATCACCATTTAAACTGATTTCTGATATGGAATTTTTCCTGCATGAGGCAGACTTATGTTCATTTAAAGATAACATAGAGGTTGTTGTGTAAATTAAGTTGCTGCAAAACTTACATACTTTTCTAATGCTTGTTAATTAGGGGGAGCAGGTCCTCTGTATTTGTTTTGTTAGTGACTTAGTGGACACAGTCATTAGCTTAACATGCAGGGACTTTTATTAAGTTCCATCACTGATAATCTGCACCTAATTTTTGCTTGGAATGCTTCAGTAAGATGTAGTTTGGCTTGTTAGTCAGATTGATGAGGAAAGTACTGGGCGTGTGGTTCCTTCTCTTCCTCTTTCTTGGGAATGCAAAGGGTCATCTGCCTAGCTGTAAGTTTTGCTGACAGTGGCTTGGGCAAGAAAGAAAGCAGCTACAGATTATTTGAAGTATTGGGAAAGGGGCAATCTCACCTTCATGTTTTTAATACATCTGCATTTACATCGCTCATTCTGCCAATTCATAAGGAATGGCTACCAAGAATGCAAATGTTTTAGACTTTCTTTGTATAAACCTGAAATGAAGTTCTGCAGCAGTAAAATAAGACCCAAGTTCAAGACTTCAAAGCTTAGGATTTTGCTGGGAAAATACACTAGCTCTTCCTGTGGGCTTCCTGCAGAGCTGAAAATACAACGTGCTAAAAGGATATAGGGTTTTATATCCCTAGCTCTGCAGGGTTAGATATTGTACTTCCAGGGGATTTATAGACTTAATTGACCTTTCTAAATAACAACTAAATAGCAACTTCCCCTTGTCCCCAGCAGATGACAAGATAAATATAGGGAAAAGCCAGTCTTCGCCATGGGATTGAACATGGGAATTAATGTGAGGGAAAAAACAAACCCAGAAGACTTGCATCTTACTTTTTTTCTGTGTACCTCCAGTACTAAACAGACAGGTAATTTTTAGCAGTCAAAAACAAGAACTAAGGGAAGCATAATTATGAATTGGTAAAAGAATGGAATGCAGTTCAGTAAAGTGAAGTTTGTTTAAAGGAGATGAAGTTGATCATTAGTGCTGTAACAGTTCCCACATATGCATCCAAAATGGATGCTGAAGTGCAGAGACACAGTGAAACCCAAACAAAATCTCACAGAACCCTTGCAACAGATTTTTATAGAAGAGCTGCCAAAATAAAGAACAGACCAACTAAAACAATAAAGGCTTCTGAAAAAAAAAAAAAAAGAAATAAGGTGGTTACTGTGAAATGTGAACAACTTGGAATTGTAAACTGTTAGATTAATGTTAGGATTTCAGAAATCAGTAATGATTTCTGAATTGAATGGTATATGCCATGTGCTTTGTTTGCAAGTGGAAGGAGTTTTGCTCTGGAGTTGAAATACACCAGGTAGGTGGGTTTGACAAAGGCAGATGTCAGCAATGTTGGGACAGAAACAGGAATTTTAATGGTTGCATCTTGAACATTCTGCAAATGCTTCATTGCAGTGACACAGAGAAGTTATCTGCAGCCAGAGAGAAAGGTGGCAACAAAAGAGCTGAGGGTGACAGAGTGAAGACAGTAAAAAAAACCATGAAGATTGAAGAATATGCACAGTATCCAAGGAAACAGAGAGGGAGGAGACTCCTTGATCCCACCAGAATTATGATCCTGGGAACAGGAAAGAGTAGTGAAGTGAGGGGATCTTTTTTTTTTTTTTTTGCTTTTTTTGAGCGTGGTAGGTGGGGCGAGTGTGTTTGTTTAATTAGTAAATCTTTGGTTTTTGAAAGGGAGGGTATGGACCTACTGAAATACTGGAAGCTCATTGTAAAGAGAATTAACCAGAGACAGAACTGCTACATAGAAATGTGAGGTGGGGAGTAATACATATTAAAAACACTAGTACTAAAAGGTTTTGCTGAAATTCATAAAGATTGTAAGAGGAGGAAGAACAGGTGGTTACCAAATTCAGTGGCAAAGCTCTCATTAAAACGGTCAGGGCCAGGTCAGACTTTTGGGACAGAAAAGGAATGGAACAGTTGGCAAATTGCAAGGATGCCAATGGGAGGAATACCTAGATAAAACTGGGATAATGTCAAGTGTGCAAAAGGTTAAATTGGTATTAGCAGCTTATGCCTTCTGTGTTTGAAGGCAACACGCTCTCTTTGCTCAAACCATGCCACAGAAAGATCTTTGCCCAGTCAAGATTACTTTCAAAATCTTCTTGTAGAGTTCTCAAGATCTTAAATATGGATCATTTTTCTAAAAAAAAAAAAAAAAGAACAAAAAAATAATTAAGTACTGTTGATGTTTTTCTTGAAGCTGCTACACAATTGCTCGCATACATTGGTGGCATAAAACTAAAGATCTATACAGAATTATTATGCTTGTTCCCACGAAAAACATGCATATTCCAAATAGAGAAAACTGCTATTACTATTATCACTTGGATATTTATAAACCACGTTTTTATTTCATAGTTAGGAAAATATTTTAGTGATTAGCTGTGGTTGTCTGTGCTAGGGAACACCTCATTCGTTCTGTCAGATAGTCCCTTCCTGGCAGTGGAAAGGACTGCAAACTCTTTCATGTCCCAAATGGTTATATGGCTTGCTCTTGTGTTTTCCAGTATCTCCTTGGGAAATGCAGCTTCTTGCTTCACACTTTCCCAGTTGATGTAATGGCTTGTCTGCAATGTGGTAACTGCATTTTACCTTATTTTTTTTATTCTTTTTTTTTTTTTTTTAGTATGAACACAGTTTTCAAAAAGTTCTTGAAAGCATCTTCTTGTGCGGTTACTGTAGGGGATCCTACAGCCTCCAAGAAAAGATAAACCAGATTTGTAGAGTAAAAAAAAAATGGATTTAAATATTTGGGAGAGGTGCTGAGTTGCTTCTCTGCCTCATATTTATGCAGAATAGACATTGTAGTAATTTGTCTAAAATTAATATTGTTCACTTACTTTGGAATTCTCAGTTGGGTGAATCCATGCTTCCTCAGAACAGTATTGTTATTCCTCCTCTTGTGTTCTGTCTGTACCAGCAGCAACTTTTACTCATGTTAAGGTTCTGCATACAAAATTTTTCTTTCTTCTTTTTTTCAAGGGGCTCAAAATATGCTATAGGATTATCCAGTCTCCTATGTCATCACTCTCTTTTTCTTCCAAGACCTGTGCTTGTACATTTTCAAATGGCAGCAGCAATGTGGTCTTAACTAATCTAATGACGTGGAGTCCTAAATAGAGACAAAACTAGAGAGGAAAATGTGTATATTCATCAATTTCCTTTCTAAATTACCTTTTTTTTTTTTTTCCAATTTTTAAACATCCATTTTTGGAACTAAATGGTAGGCTTTCTGTATTTTCTGAATTTTGAAAACCTTGAGGGGAAAATTTAAATATAAAGCTTAAAATGAGCAGATTTAAGCACTTGCTGATAAGCATTACAATTTGTTAAAAGCAGGATAATTTGGCTTTTTTTCTCTAGTGTTCTTGTACAACAGAGAGGTCACTACTGCAATTGCAGCTGTTCTGGCTGGGTTTTTTGCAGATGCCAGATGATGGTGGTGAGGTGATCACTGAGAACACAGTGGGAGGCTGGGGCACATTTTGTAGGACATTCTCTGGTTGGGACTGGACACAGGACTGACTCTCAGCCACAGGAACACCCTGTCCAGAGAGGGCACTCAACAATTAATTATCCGGTTCAATTTCGAAGTGTATTCTGCATTTCAGAAGACTGCTTTGTGAACCTTTTTGTTTCAAACTATTACAAATTTGTCAAATGCAGCAAATACTTGCCTGAGGCCTAAGGATTTATGCCTGTGGGATTAAGCACAGGCTCTGTAGTCGGCCAGTTCTGAAGACAGCGCCACAAAATGTTACAAAGGATCTGCTGGCAAGACGGTCACAGCTAATAAAACATCCTGTCTTCCTTTTAATGTGTGAGTACATGGAGTACAGGAATCCCATCCTAACAGTGATCTTTCATGATTACACTGGTAACTCCTGATTCCACTGTGCTATAGCTCTTCCTCTTGGGAGCCATTCAGTGATGAGTCATTGCCCAGAATGAAAGCAGCTGTATTTCGTGTTTTGCGGCGGTTCTCAGCAGGAATATGAAGAGAGAGGGGGGCACCCAAAGTATCATTATTTATTGAGAATTAAATTATTTAATACAGTTTTATGGAGAAGGTTATGTTAGACTTAAAAAAATTACGGCTTCCTTTATACTGGCTGGTCAGTCAGATGGAGTGGTGGTTTTTTAATAAGTCAATCAGTGAACAGAAAATCTCTGAAACCTTTTAATGCAGTTGTAGCTCAAGGGCCAAAGAAAATTCTCCTTCTTTGTGGAACCACTCAAATGTTATCATGTTCTCTTGCATGCACATATAAAATATTTTACTACTGTATCTGGCATGGATAGACAAAGTGAGCTTCAGTTTTCTTGTTTACCTACCTTTAAAATGAATAATGTAGTTATTTAAACCTCATCTGTAGAATCCTTTCAAAACCTGTCCAAAAATAACATTTTCTGAAAGGAAAAAATTGCCTCACTGTAACACTTCATGTCAAAAAATACGAACAAATATTCCTTGCAAAGCAGCCAAAGGCAGGAAAACCAAATTAAAAAAAAAAAAAAAAAAAAAAAAAAAAAAAAAAAAAAAAGTTTATGTATAACTTGTAGAATTTGGAAAAGCATGGATCATTTAAAAATATGCTTAAATGTAGAAGTTTGTAAGCATGACAAATCTAATCATAATCTTTCTACAGAACAATAGTGCACATAATAAAAGGAGGTCTCCAAAACGGAAGGGAAAAAAAAATCAATTTGGAGGGAGAAGTCAGACTTAGAAAGGATGAGTTATGTAAAGGGAGAGAAAACAAAATAATCCACCTGTGTGCACTGTCCACTTGGCCACAGTGGTGGCTCAGCAATGCTATCTATCCATGCTATTTCAGTACACCAATAGCTGAAATTTTTTTTCCTTATAATGTCTGAGATGAATTCTGTGTGCCTACAAATACAGAGGCAGCACATCCATGCCTGCATGACATCCATGTCCCAACACAGCATCAACTGGATGCTGTGTGCAAAGAGAGTTGCATGACGCTGTGCTTTTGCCTGACAGATTTTGTACACTTCTAAAACAAATTTTGTAAAAGCCAAGCACGATTTTTTTTCTATCCAAGCAAGGGAAGTTATCTGGAACCAATGTTTTACAGGCATCAGCCAAACTGAGGACAATTTTCCTTGCCTGCGATCGCAGTAGAAGCTGAAGTGTTCTCAAGCCATCTGTGGTGTGCTAAGCCAGAGCCTTTGGAAGAAAAAAATGTGTGCTCTGACCCGGGCAGAGTCATCAGGCAGCTGATAAAGAACAACAAGTCCTTCCTAGGAACAGCTGCTACCCCAAGCCAGGGCTCTAACCTTCCCAGTGTGAGTGAGCATCGGTAGGCCCTACTGATTTAAAGAGACCTTATCATCTCCAGAAACTGCAACACTTCTTCTTAGGAACAGTTTACTTTGCAGACCGCTTTGCAGTTCCCAGAAGTCTGATCTCCAGTAGAGAACTTGTCTCCAAGACTGTCCTCTAAGACTAACTCCCAGCAGAGCCAGCAGTTTAGTCCCACGATTCATGTGTGTGTGTATAAATGGCAGATTTTAAACAGTGTGTTTCAAATCTCTGTGGTAGTTGTAGCATCATGTTTACTGGGGTGAATACTCAGCTCTCCAGGAGTTTCCAGCACATTTTCCCAAAATGGGCTAAGCAGAATTAGGTTCTAGTAATGGCACAAAGTAATGGGCAGCAGGGAGAGTGAGGAGAGTGTGGCCGGTGCAAGGCAGAGCCCTCCCCAGACACAGAGTAGTCACATAGGATCCTTTGTCCACTGCAGATACAGCCAGTTCCTTTTATCTGCCTAGTCACATGCCTGTTATTAAATTATTGCCATCTGTTGGTTGGAAACTCCATGCAGAAAGACAAAAAGGCCAACTACAGAGACATCTGTCTTAAGAGAATTCTGCTTTACCTTGCAAAGGGATTTTTCTCTCATAATGTGTCACTCTTGTATTATCATAACATAAATGCCACAGTAATAGTGGTGGGAAATATTCAGAAAGATGTTAATTTTCAGACTTTCCACCTCAAAGGGCTTGGCTTAATTTCATTTTTTTTTCCAAAACAGTTCCATAACAGCAGTAAAGCACACAGGGATGTTTTTTGTTGGTTTTGTATTTCTTTATTTGTTTGTTGGGGGGGCTTTTTGGGGGGCATTTGTTTAGGTTTTTTTGTTTGTTTGTTTGGGGTTTTTTTTGTGGTGTGTTGCTTGTGTCTGAAAACACCAGAAAAAAAAAGAAAAATTAGGTTCATGTCTTATGCAACTTGACCTTCAGGAGGTTGTTAAGCAGTATCTCCTGAAAATAAGGTCTTTTGTTAATGTCAACTTTAGCACCTGAAACTATCAGGTAGTTTGGAATATCTTGGCCAAGTAACATTGACTTATGTATTTGGTCTCAAGCTTGACAAGAAAAAAATCTTGTACTGTATCCAATGTGCTTTTTATTGATTATTTTTCAAATGCAAATAATGCGGGGTTTGGATCAACAGTTCAGTGCTATGGCATTACTCACCATGCTCCCTCAGTAGTGTTCCTGCTCCATCAAAATACTCAAACATTACTTCCTACCCATCTGTAGCTGCCACTGTACAGTGGGAATGTAGCTGCAGGGATATATCTTGTACACCCCTCTGAAAATGGCACATCCTGCCTCTGCACGTGAAACGTCATCTTCCTGCCAAACCAAAGCCTGCAGCTTGGGTTTGTATCTCTACACTGATATATTGTAGGGATGGGTTGTTTCTTTTGGCTCTCATTAATCAGATTCTGAAGGGCTTCAAAGTTTCCTGCCTTTGCAGTGTTCTGCATAATGGTAGTTAATGCCAATAACTATTATTCATGATTTTTAGTAAAGATTTGTCAGGGAAATCTAGCATGTTAGAGCCTGTATTTAGCATTTTATGTGTATGATACATTATAAATTACCTTAATCTTTTCTTTGTGTCTTCCACCTGTTTACTGTGATGGTGGCATAACATATTGAATTAACTGGGGAGGTGCTTCAGCTTTTAGCAGTCACTGGAGTCTGATGATCCATGAGAGGGTGAGCCATTTTGACTCTTCCTGTGAAGATGCAAAATTTTTTTCCATCAGTATGGTATTTAGTATTTTTTACCAAGCAAATGTCTTCTAACTTTAACTTAGTCACTTTTTAGTTAATTTTTAATTTTAATCTGCATTTTTATCCAAAACCTTTCTTCCTGTGATTCTTATCAAGTGTGACCTCATCAAGGTGACGGAATTTCAGAATTTATCCGTTCTTTTTTCCTAATGAACTCTCTCCCCCACCCAGAAAAAAGGTGCAGTCCATTTTACACAAGTAACTATTTTACTTAAGTAACTTCACTTAACTTGTTTCTATCTTAACCCATTTTTGTATTTCCCAAATGATCTCTATGGCTTTTGAAACCTGAGTAAATACTACTTAGAAGAGCTAAATGAAGGCGTTTTGAAATAACCATCATTAGAACAGTGAAGTTTGTTGCAGAAAACAATCAAAACTGGAGATGCAATTAAGCCCTTCTTCCCTCCAGCTCCTCCCCCCCATTTGTGTGCTGCTCAATGGAAACTCATTCTGGCAAAGACAAAAACCTGTGGCTAAACATTAGTGGATGGGTCACTTAGAGAGAACTGGAAAAAAAGAAAGAAAAAAACCCCAAACAACAAAGCACAAACCTCTGCTGCTTGATAAGAAAAAAACTAGGTCCAGATGGTCTCTGTCAATCTTCCCATAATTGCCTGGAGAACAGCAGACAGAAACATCCAGGGGCATGATTGCATTTTCAGTGGTTCAGGTTTCTGCACAGATTAAGATCAGTCAGGCCATGCTGAGCACCAAGTAGCTTGCAGAGGTGTTGATAACTTAATAAGAATTATAACAAGTTATTTGAAGTAACAGATCAATGACTAAAGACCAATATGAATAACTGAAAAGACAGGAGTGAGAACTTCATTCTGGTGCCACGACTTTGCAGAGATCAGTGCAACCCAGAGTTCCAGTTGCAGAGGATCCCTGTTGAATCCTTGGCGGGATTCCAGGACAGATGGAGTCTCTGGAGCAATGACAAAGAGGCAAATCCTAGTAAGCCTGTGCAGGCTTCGTGTTTGAAATGTTTACGTGTTCAGCAGGTTTTGGTGGATTTTCACAAGAAAAGTGAAATATGTTAGGCCGTGTCCTGTGACATTTCAACACTTGCTCCCCAGTTTGGAGATGTGAGAGGTTTTCAAACAAAGAGTATTTTTGCTCTCTTTTGCTTTGCTTTCAGAAGTCCTTTGTCTAAGGTTGTTCCCTTTTCTTCTACTGCTTCCATATCAGTGTGAGACAGTTTGGTCTCGGATGATTTCAGCACGAGGAGCTAGAACTGTACAAACATCCAAAAGTGGAACTGTGTGATGACACACTTGGTACAAGTGGGATAAAAATGTGGCCTGCAGTATGTGTATGTGTGTGAACCCATGCTCAGGGTAGTACTTGCCCTGCATCAGCATTGTAAATGCACTGTGCTCTCCACTACTACACTGCCAGGAAAACAGCCATGAAATAAGGAGTTAAGGGTGTTCAAGAAACTGTGCAGTGCTACATTTATAATTCTAATTTATGTAGATTAGGGCTTCTGAGAGTGTCGGTTGATGATTAAAACTCTGTCAAACAAGACCCTTCAAGTGTAACTTGCGGTTCTCCATTGGCTGCTGCTGTGGCCAAGCATCACTCGCCACTTCTTAATCAGTCCATTTAAATTCAGTGCAAAGGCAATGCAGGCTGGAATATATTTTTGAGGAACAATAATGTTAGGAAGCATAACTGTTTCGCAGAAACCATTGTATAAAAACAAGTGTTAATCACCTTTGAAGGAGCTCAAGTCAATGGGTTTGGGCCTGAAGTTCTTGGCTGAAACATTTCTCACAGATTGGTATGAAGAAGTGATTAGGTCAGAATGAAGTAAAACTGCTGGCAGCTGCTCTTTTGAATTATCCTATTTTGACTGTAAGCTGAAAACTGATATTGTAAGTCACAGTTTTTGCCCATCAGAAAAAAAAAATAAATAAAAAGGGAAAATAAGCTCTACTTAGAACTGAAGCACCACAGAGGGAAATGTGTTTCAAATCGGCCTTCTAACCTGAGTTTAGCTATGGACATGGGGAGGTTTTCATTGTTAGGTGGTTTTTCTGTTTTTTTTTAACTTGATAAAGGAGAAAAATCTTAGATTCAAAAGAGGCTTTTGCTTTTGAAAAGCTTGCTTGCTCTGGAAGAAAACTTGGAGGGGAAGAGGCTCAAGAAAGTGAAATGTTTATTTCTGATGTTCAGCAAGTTCATTTTACACATTTATGGTGTTGATAAATTGGAGATTCTTGACAAAGCAGGTATTTAGGTGCAAAAGGCTTTTTTTCCAACAGAAGTGAACCCTCTTCTGTAACACAGCTGCATGGAAGAAAAGTTTTTTAGTTATTAGCTTCCTTTCCAGATTAGTGGGGTTTGTGCTCGTTTTGAAAAATTCTACTGTGCTTTCTTGATTGCTTGCTTAGATTTATCACAGCATTGCTATGCTTCTTGGAATGTGTCAAAAGGAAGATGGGGAGAAATGGGCTCGACTTTTAAAAAACTTCAGGAGGTCAGCCAAACCCCTTAATTTATTTAAAGTTCTTTCCCCCGTTACTGAAAGGATAAAAAGGGTGTTGTGAGCATTCATACTCAATCAATAATTTAATCTCAGGATGAAATAAAATCTTAAGAATTACAAGCTGATTGTTGAAGCCATGTAAAGCACTGGTTTAGGTTGTTTTTGTGATGGTGGAATAGTCATCAGAAAGTGATGGTAGGATTGTCATTTGAGATATTTAAAGAATGGGGGGAGGGGGGAGAAGCTTGTTCAAGCACTGCTGAGAATAATCCAGCTCTGAATTTGGCTTTCTACAGGATTCCACCATAATAGTTAAATCCCTGGTCAAGAAAAGGTGCCTTTTGCATCCACTGGCTGCTTGTAACATATTCCAACTAGGAAGCATAAGATGCAAAAGTTCATTCTTTACATAACTCAGATGCTGCTGAGAAACAACAAAATGCCATTAAAGTTAGATAGCCAATACCACAAGCAGCAAAATCTTCTCTTGCACAACATTCTTTCTGAAGAATTCTGCTACAACACATTACAAACTGTAGGGACAATATTTATGGCATACAGGGCATGTTAGGTTAAGAAATATAAATTAAAAACCATAAGGGACTTAAACTGAGTCACTCTGATTTTTCTATGGAGCTAGGCATGGAGCACTCACAACGTCTGTTCACACTGTGGATTGATGATGGTTTACTTCCAGCTGACAGTGGGTATAGAGCTGATCTCACACAGCCTCTCCACGTGCAAAATGCAAGTTTTTTAAAGCCAGGTCAGTCTGACTGCTGGCTGCTGTGCTTCTGCTCTCATCCTGATTTCCAAACAACCCCTCCTCTTGAGGTTTCTCACAAGCTGGTTGCATCTTGAACTAAGTCAAGAAAGACTCACCCCTTGCCTGAAAGGATCTGGAGAGCTGAGAGGCAGCAGGATGGGGCAGTCATGATCAGGACAGCAGTCAGACGGATACAGGTGCCTGCAGATTTATGTCTGCTGTATCTGTCTGTGCCAC
Organism: Pyrocephalus nanus; assembly: GCA_038380795.1. NCBI lineage: Eukaryota > Metazoa > Chordata > Aves > Passeriformes > Tyrannidae > Pyrocephalus > Pyrocephalus nanus. Next base: position 38,605,381 of record CM076267.1, read on the forward strand.
TCAGTGTAGCTCTTTGATCCCATATCAAAAGTCTTCAGCTGTGATTAAACTAAACCCCAAATTTTTAGCTTTCCCAGAGAACTTCCAAAGGAGCTAAAGTCATTGTTCTTTCTTTTGGACTTTGGCAGGCATCACAACCTTTCTACAAATGTAGAATACAGACAGTGCTGAGGGGGACAGACAAATACAGAGTGAGAGGGGAGTAGATGTAAAAATTAGTAAAATATAATAGAATGACAATCTGTAGAGCAGATGTAAAAATCATTAAAAATGCTACAATGGCAATCCGTAGAAATGTCTTATGCAAGTTCATCAAGGGATAGGATGCAAAGTAGAAGAATGGATCAGGTTTGCAAAATTTAATATGAATTAAGTTTGTAAAAATGGTCAAAGAACTGTATGGCAACGTGAATTTTCAATAGGATGATCAAACTGTCATAGCTTCTGCAAAAATGAAAATTATGATGCACTGACCTGAGGGAAAGTCTAATGGGAGTTCAGGAGAAAATTATTTCAAATCAAATATACACAGCTCTTCTTGAAAAAAGATTCATCAATGACAGCTGGGGAAAGTATTGTACAAAAAATGAGTCCAAAATTCCACTTATTTGGCACCCAAGAAAGGACATATAATGCAAATGTGATGAGTCCATGGAAATCTGTGCAAAGACCCAGACCTTAACTGAAAACATCTTAGAAGATTTCACCTTGAAACTAGGAGGGGCTGGAAGCAGGTAGCAACTCATTTAATCCAGCTAAGAATAAAGCATTAGTGCTAGTGATGATTACCATATTTTCAAAACTATTTTAACTCTGGCTCACTACTGCCTAAGCCAAAAGCAGCTGCAGTAGTTTTGTGGTGGGCTCATTTCAGATAATGGACCATTATGAATGTTGCAGATTTCCAAAAGGGCTGGTCTTGCACACACAGATGCCTTAGCATGGTTCATATTATCATTACCTGTGCAGGTATGAACCAAAGGAAATGAGGTGTTTGAAACCTCTGTTTTGTTGCAGTCCTTGTCTTTGGAACTCAGGGCTTCATCCCCTTAGATAGCCATGTCTTTCTCTCAGCAAGCATTTGGATATTCAGAGATCTTCTCATACTCACCATTGCAAATTGCCAAAAAAAACCCAAAAACCAACCAAACAAATTGTATGTCTAATGAAAGAAAATTGTAGTAACAATGAGAAAGCCTTAAATTTTTCGTCAGGAAACTACAATACAACAGTGTAGAGTCTAAGTGGTTTGTAACAGCCTTGAATGGAAACAGTGGGCCAAAACAGCCACGTGTGTGCATAGAAAGACATCAAAGTGCTTTGGCAAAACTGGAGGTTGATCCTAATTTTTCTAATTATAAATTCTTATGAGAATGCAGCCAGTGATGCTTAGAAACTAAGGGAAGAAAAAGAAAAAATAAGTCCCAGCTGTCAGCTGGGCAGCATAAATCACTTAAATATCCTCAAGTACAAGAAACAATCGTCAGTACATAAGTAGATATAAGTAGAGTGAAAAGGGTTAAACAGATGATTGTTTATTTTTATCCTACCTGGTGTGATTTCCACAGCAGTTTGGAATTTGGAAAAGGAAAACCAACCCTGGAGATGCTGGCATTCCAGTGTTAACGCTTTTAAATCCAAATTGTCTGGCCTTTTTTATCATTATTGTTTTATTTCTGGTTACTATATTTCTCTCTGCTATAGTAAACAAGCTGTGTTTATTTTTAAAGAGCTGTAAAAATAGTTAAGTCCTAAAATAGGGAGAGCAAAACAAGGCTAAATGGGAATTCTTGTTTAATACAGCCATGCACTCTAATTCCTATTTTGCACTAGGGTAGGGGCTGTTCCACAAACAGTTTTAGGGAGCATAAGTATTCCCATTAATTCATGTTTACATAAAAGTCTACTTCACTTGAAAGGTTCTTCTGCAAAACAGTAATGCTGTGAGCAATGGTATTATTTTACAAATGCAAAAATAGAAATATTTGGAATTATTCTGAGGATGTGGTTACATAGAATAGTTATGTTTAAATTCTCTCAGTTTTGGATGACATAACATGGTCCTAAAATGTGAAATGTACCCTCAGTTTCTAAAAGACAAAGCCAAGGAGGAGGGGACATGGGAGAGGATAAAAATGCCACAGAATGAAGCATCAATTTCGCAATATCTCAACATAATAAGGAAATACTTCTGTAGCAGACATACAACTCTTCTGCACTATAAACATTAATTTTTCCCTAGGGACTCAGTTTTTCTCTCTCTTACATCTAACCTAGTGCTTCAGTAGGGCCAAAATTTAGTAAAAGAAATGCATTTAAACTTTTTCACCAAGAAACATTCATATGTAAAGGATAATATCTGCCTTTTTTTCAAAGACAAAATTATCATTTCTATCCATTCATTTTATTCTGAAATCTAATTAATCTTCTCCTAGGCTGAATTCTTTCTTGCTAAAAGGTCAATTTTTAGGGCATATCATACTCTCTTGAGGTCAATGGAATTAGCCCATTGGCCAGTAGGGTCAATTGATTCTGTTTATATGTTTCAGTTCAACTTTCACTCATATAATGAAACCATTGGAGAAAATTTACTTTTAAAAATTCCACTGGTGTCTCCATTAATTTTTTATTTTTTTTTTAGGTAAAATTGGAGACTATTAAGATAAACTTTGGGAAATAAGGGAAGAGACATCTTGGGTGTATCCCCAAGAATCAATAGAGGAGAAAGAGAGATGGAACCTGCTCATCTCCAGTCTCAGTTGTTGGATCCTCTTGGCCTCTGCAGGTATCATGATTAAAGCAGAGGCTGGACAAGCTGTCACTGGGACTCTTTTATTTTGGGGGCTTCTCTGTGTATTCCCTGCTTCTCCAAACTCTCTCCTTAAAACTTCATTTTAGCCTAAATAGTGTGGGAAAACATGAAGTGTTGGAATAAGCAGAGCCCAGGTTAGAACAGCAGGAGATGACATTTGTAGCGTTTAGTATTAATGAGGAAAAAAGGGGAATTTAAGGGAAAAGAAATAAATAAAAGGAAAAAAATATTACCCAATCAAAGAAAAGAAAGGCTACAACATGTGATCAGAAAGAAACATGACACTTTATGGAAAAAAGTTTTTAGAGAGACAATTTCACAAGAGTAAATCTAAAACATGTTATATTTTACCCCATCTGTTTATGTTGAGAGCTAAGTAGCAGTCAAATTCCTATCTCTAAGAGCTTCTGAGTTCCAAAATGACAGTTGCTGTTATGTCACTGCAGTGAGTCACCCTCTTCCCTTCCTACCTACCTCTACCTATTTCAGATTATTCAGATGTCTTTCCGAATGGAGGAAAATCCGTACACAATTTAATAAATGTTTTTACTTTAAAATAGTAATGGTTTGGAAATTCAGTCTTGCAAAAATGTCAAATCCTCAGCACACCTTTCATATGTCTGTCCATAGGTTTTTTGTGGCTTCTAACAGTTTTAAGCAGTGTTGTACCTGCGAGGATGATTCAGATCAGACCCAAGGTGAGTATGTGGAGCTCAAGGCAGTTTCCCTTTGAGGCCTGCAGCTCTGGGAGAGGTGAATATTATTTCCCTTCTCTCACTTATCAAATTACCTGCCTGTTGTGGGAGTCCTCGGCCCAAATATTTCCCTAACAAAACGAACGGTGCAATTTTAGGTCAGGAAGGTGCTTGAGAGATGCAGGTGTGTACTTCTCATAGCTTTCATAGATTCCTTCGGGTGGCACCCCAAGAAGTACATTAGTTCAGCCAGTGTGCGCTGCACTGTTATGTGTAAAGGTAGGTGCACACTGCTGTACTCAGCAACTAATTAATTTTTATTTCTTTTTTTATGCTTTCATTTGGTATGTAAATTTCACTCTGCATTTAATGGAGATGCTTTTGAAAGAACTGAATATTCTTTCGTCAGAAAGAATGGTGGCTGACATGCCTGCATACAGAATTCATTCACTCTTCTCTACAGAGCCAATGTAAAAGGGTGCTCCAACAGTTTCTCTGTTATGGAAAAAGAAATCTGAGAAAGTTGGGCCTCTTACATATAATTGGGGGGGGGGGGGGATGACACCATGGAGCCTAACATCTTTAGTGTAAATGAGAGCACAGACCCCACTCTGGAGCACCCACTGAAGGCGGTGGAATTATAACTGGGGTGGATATCTGTGGTGGAGGTTAAACAAACATGTTTGCTCTGCTCACTGGACAAGCAGGGAAGCAGCTGAAAGAAGGATATAAGGAAATTTTGGAGAGTTATGTATCAAAGAGAATTGTCTGATATATTTACAAAAATATACTCATCTTTTTTCCTTTTCTAGTGTTAAGTAGGTGCTTTAAACATTCTAGGAACACAAGTCAGTGATGAGCCTTCTTTTAGTGCTTTATATATAATTTTCTTAGTGAATCAATTGCTCTGTTTAATGTAGTAGCAGGCAGTGCTTGAAATGGAATTTAGGAGCACCCACTTCCATTCTGTTCAGCTACGTATACATGGCAAGTAGGAAGAGCTACTAATGACATTTTGCCATAAACATCTTTCAATATGCTAAATTTATTTTTTTTTATTTGCTTTCCAAAATATTCTACTTAAAATTTCTATGAAAAAAACATACTGAAGAGCCATAAACTTTTCAAAAACTTAATTGATAGTCTTGGAAGTAAATTACAGCTATCAAAACATTTACAATACAGCACAACAAGAAACAAGGTTTGGAAGGAATTATATATGGTTGTATATAAACAAAGCTTTGGCAATGTCAAATCAAGAGGAGAGATTAATTTGAGGGTTTGTAATTCTGTAGCTGCTCTGCAAGAATGCTTTATGCTTTTCTTGGAAGCAAGTGATACCAGCAAGTATGGGAGATGGAAGTTAGAATAGTTGGCAGTTCTGATCCAAAGCAGCAGTTTTATTGTATGAGCAAAACCTCTTTCCCATTTTTTTAGCTGCAACCCATTGGCCAAATGTACAGTTTCTGCAAGAGTACTACAGGAATGAAATGTAAAAGCTACCTTACACAAAAAGGCAGAAGGCCACCACTGAAACCACGTTATTTCAGTGAGTGAAAACTGAGAAATCTTAAGCTTGTTTGAATTTTAAAATTAAAAAAACTCCAAGGATGTTCCTGAACATGCAGACTTCTGGAGTGACACAATATCCCCTACAGTTTGTGACTAATCCATAGACTGATTAGTTGCAGAATGAGATGTAAACACAATCTAAGCTTGGAACTTCTTCTGCCATTGCAATTTTGTGTTTGCAGAAGCTGCCTGAGAAAAGATAAACAGTCCTGAGAGGAGGAAAAAATTCTTTCTTACTAGGCCTTATAAGATTACATCCTAAAAGGTAACAGCATGCTTAACATTTGCTTGCCAATCCATAAGGCTGGATTATAGGCTTACATTATAGAATATCTGCCAGGGGAGGCTGAAGAGTAATGGCACATCAGATCTTTTCTCTGAAAATAACCTTAAGTGTTCAGAGGTTACATGTTAGTCTGTGAAAATATAACTCCTAAATATTCTTTTCTAATGATTTCAAAGATAACACATTCTATGCGAAGACTGAGGGTTGATTTAGGCTGGTCTTACCATTTATGGACCTTCTTTGTTAGGTTCTCATCTTTTGAGTGGTTGAATTAAAATTCAGGTACAAGTGGAGATGGGATTGGTAGCCTGAGCTACCTGAGGGGTACTGAGCTACCGGAGTTACACTCAACTGTACAAGTTACACTGCACCTTGGACAGCCCCAGTGCTGAGCATTATTCCAATATGAAAATTGATTGTAAAAATCCTATGTATTTTAAGAGTTTAGTTTTCTTTTGCTCACTTAAGACAAAATGTAAGGACTTCATGCAGTCGGTTTTGGCAGCTTAGGGGTAACGGTGTCTGTATTAGATAACCAGAACTTGCAATATTAACACTGTTAAAATAGGCAGAAAAATAGGATTGAAATAAGGTATGATGGAGTGCCTACAAAACTGAAAAGTGATAGTACATCTCTTAAAAGTTTTGTATTGTTGTTTGTTTGTTTGTTTAACACTAGTAATAAATTCATTAATTGACCTATTTTATTGTGAACCTTGGGTGTATTGGGTCTGACTGAGCTGAAGCTCATTCCTGGCTGGGAAAGGGAGTGATAGATTGGCTGGGTGGGCACCTGGAGTCCAGCCAAGGTCAACCCACCACACTGGGAATTTTGGTTGTGGGTTTAGTTACTCTTTTTCCATACACACACATTTATGAATCGGGTGTCAGTTGGAATTTCATCGTGTTGTTCACTGATCTATAGTTATGATGCAATATGGGCTTTGTAACTCGGTTGCTTCACCACGTCTGAGTTACTCTCTCCCCTAAATCCTGCGTGGTATTACTATCATAGCACACACTTCCCACATCCTTGCTGATAGGATCAGCCACCCAGGTCCCTCCTGAGTATAATACTGATCCTTCCCATTTGTGGCAAGTGCTCTGCTTGAGATGATCCACAGCATCTTCAGCCTCCAGGTGTAATGAATATTTGCTTAAATCCCATGTTTCCCTCACCTGGAACAGCTGAAGGAACATCTGTTTGCATTGTGTACGTTGCTCATGTTTGTACGCTGTTGAAAGTGATAACTTTTGGCAGCTTTTCAGAACAATTTTGAAGAATCACTCAAATTTCTTAGCCTGCACCTTCTGTCCTTGGCATGAGGAGATTGCAAATGTACCTTTATTCCCCTAGGTTTAAACAAAGTATCTTTGATCTCAGGGCTGCTTTTCCTATAGCCTGAATGTAGCTGCTGCTGTGCTGAGAGATGCCTGATATACTGCAGAAAAGTTGTTTAACCCTCACCCAGACAAAATCCCCTTGTTTTGTGCTTCAAGCCAGCACAGTATATTGTTATGGTGTTTGTGGACCTCACCTTGCAAACTGTTCTGGGCCTCCACCCCCTGTTGAATTTGCACAAACCTGTATTGTGTCAAATGGAATGAAAATTGCATTTTGTCTTAAATCATAGGGAAGCTTCCCGTGGTGCTGTGCCCATCTCACAGGGGGCTTTGTGCACTGTGGGAGCCCTGGCTGTACTGGAGGGTGGGAATACGCTTTGGGGGCAGCTTAAAATCAGACCTGCTCCCTTCAGTAGAGGCAGGAGGTAGAGAGCAAGCAACCGCAGTGTGCTTTGGGAAGCTGCAGCAAAGCTGAGGCTGCTTGCTCCTCACCTCCAAATTCCCTGCTGGAAGTAGTAAGAGTCTTTCATACCATTAAGACTTTCATGCAGTCTTAACTATCTGTGCTGGTTGCTGTTGTGCAGCTGATATGTAGAGCCTGGAGCCTCAAAGGCTGCAGGGAGTTTTAGTGAATGTCCAAAGAAGTGATGATTCTTGCTGTGCCTTCTGAACAGCAGTGCCTCACAATTACTCCCAGCTGTGCACCTTTTAATGTTGATGTTGGGTTTTGTAGTCTACCTTCTCAGAAGTGTTTTGGAGTGTCATTTTTAAACACTATTCCTCTTATGTCTTTCATTATTGGAATGTTGATCCTCTGATACTTGGGCCTCGAAGCACTGAAATGTTATAAAATTCACTGGAAGTGAATTATTTGATGTTACACACTGATGTCATGTTAGGCACAAATCCTCACGAATTCATTCAGATTTTCCAATTTTACTTAAGGTCTTTCACTTCAAGGAGGTTTTGACTAAATGCAGACTGAATCAAACTCAAATAATCGGGGAGGGTATGGGTGGTGTTTGCTTTGACTTTAATAGAGCTGTAGCCCCACTTTTATTCAAAGCCATAGCTAAAAAATCTTAAACCCACTATGTGCAAGCAACACATCATGCTGAAAAAAGAACAAAGGGTAACAAAAACATTATTAAACCCAGTCTTCTGCTGGATATAGGGAATTTTACCTAAAAAGCAAAGACTGAGTTATCTTTTATACTTATTTCACCAATAATTCTGCTCTTGTTTTTATTTTATCCACCATTATTATAAGTCTTTGGCAAAAAAAAAAAAAAAAAAAACCAACACAAAAATAGTTCCCCACCTGGTAAATTCCATGGTCCTGAGACAAGGGAAAGGAAATAGCCTTGCTGTTTGTACAGCGATGGTAAAGGCTGTGTGGGGTCAGTCTTCACCATTAGAATCAATATGCCATGGTAGTGTTAGAAATATACATAAATAGCAGGATTAGTGTCTTTGAATGAAGTGCAGGCTGAGAAAACCACCTCTGTCACCCTCTGAACCCCTTAAAAAGCATCAGTGATTTTCCATTCTTTTCCATAAAACTCATTACAGACATGGAATTCTATTCATCTAAGTGTGCAGCTTGACTCACTGAATCAAAAGTAACGTAAATGAAATCTGCATTGCATCTGTGTTGTGTTATAATGAATAACGTCTGCTTGCTAAGACACTGAGTCAAGGGCCTAGCTCTCCGTGGAAGGAAAATATTTGTGTGTTGCACTGGAAAAGCTGACAGGCGTACATCTGTGTGCTCTGCTTCACATGCTGAACGCTAGAAATAATGCAAATTGTTGATTTGGCCAGGAGTACAAAAAAAAACATGGTTCGAGAATCACACCACTTTCTGTGTGACTGATTTTGAGAAGCAAATGCAAGTCTTGTGTAATTTTTTATTTTTTTTTTTTTAAAGTTTGCTTAGTTTGCCTTTCGTATTTTGTATTGCTTGTGGTATCAGCTTCAGTCTGGAATGTCTTAAGCAAAGTTCAACATGTAAATCAACGATTATTTTCATCCAAGATAGATAACTGATTAGCAGAGCAGGATATGAAATAGGATATCTTAATATGGTCCGAATTTTTCATGCATTTGCATACAGCTTTAAATAAACACTTGAGCTTCCTGAACAAGCAACCCTTGTTACAGAGTTTGAGAGGTTTGTATGATTTATATGGGGGGTGTTCAAAGCTCTGTAAACTTTTCTGATTTTTGAATTTCACTGCAAGGTCAGCCCTGAATGCGGACAGACTTTAAGCGTGACACTGCACTTTCCTCTGTTCACGTGGCCCAGCTGAAGAGAGCTATTTGAGTAGGTACAAAATTCCTTTCAGAGTAATAGGATAAATAGCACATCAAAATTTCTTAAGAAGTCATCTCCTAAATGTAAACTCTCTCATCCCTTTCATTTGTGTTTTACATATACTCACATGCTCAATAGCAGGTTTAGAACTACAATCACAATTTAGAAGGCATTTGAAAAAAGCATGTAAAAGCACTGAAAACCAGTATGATCTTGTGACAGATGGTGGTTCAATTAATTTTCCAGGGCTCAGATTAAAAAATGAGAGTTTTGTTTGGAATAGAAGGGAAATACTTACTCACCAGGAGCAGTTGCTCAGTAGTTGCTGAGCCTGCTGCTGCCAGAAGGAAGGATGGGAGATTTTGGGGTACTGAATCCTGTGCACTGGCAGGACCAGAAGAGGCCAAAATGTCAGCAAAACAGAAACTGTCAGAAATGCAAACTGCTTCTCTTGGTGCTATACTTTCCTCAGGCCCTGTTTGACTGACTGTGCTGATGACTGGGGGTCATACGCCCCAAAATTTAAGGCTCATCTTAACTACGGCACAGCACCCAAGAAAGACCTGGGTAAAGGGAGCCTTCCAAGTCCAAAACTCTGCTACCAACCAACAAAAAAAAAAAAAAAGAGAGAGAAACATAGTAAAAGCTGCTGCCAGATATCACCTAGGCATCTCCTTGTTTTGATATTACAGTTCCTCATGTACCTCCTGCATGCCCAGAACTGCCTTTATCTGGGTAGCTGGAGCCTGTTTTCTCCCCAGACGTGATTTTGATCCAAGAACTAGACAGCTGAACAACCGAACAAGAGGGAGCCCCAGTGCAGTGCGTGCTCCAGGAGCACATCTAACACATTCTTGGGAAGCTGAGGACTTTACAGTTTTAATAGTTGCAGTAATGTAAACAAGGCTGTATGGAACACGCCTGCAGGAGTATACGTACAGGCTGCAGGGCACCCCTTTTGACCTCTGTTCATCCAGGTTTATTTTTAAAAGCTCTAAGGAAACTTCTGCTCTAAGTGTTAGGTGGACTGTTGCAGATGGGATTTCCATTTCCTTATCAGCCTGAAAGGACTCATGACTTTGTTTCCCTGGGGGGAGAAATTTTTGCCATTTGTTGCCTTGGGCTTTTTCAGTGCTTTTGTCTGTGTACCAAAGGCTCTTGGTTTGTTCCTACTGGAGTCCCCACAACTTTGCCATTTGTGCAAGTAGGAGGACACCCTTGCTGAGAAACTACTGTTCATTACCATAATTTTTTTTTTTTTAAATTTTTAGTCCTCTCTGCTTTATAGATATGAAAATGTAATGTGCTACACACATGTAAAACATTTATAGAAACAGCATTAAGTCACTGCAGAGACATCTTAAGGTATATAAATCATTATTTAAAATAAAAGCACTACAGTTGTTATGGTCCACCTGTCAGGCATTTAAAATGGCCATAGCAGAAACCAGTCTTAACAAAAAGATAGTGCTTTGTGAGTATATTTGATTTTCAGAAAATTTTTTTTTTTTGCTTTAAAGGAAATATTGATGCAATTCATATCCTGTGCTTTTTGTAAATCATATTGTCATCCAAACTTGATTACACTTTATTTCCTACAACTCTCAAGCCCTGAGGTGGATTTTCTTTTGCACACTATGCCATTAGTGCAGTATTGGCTTCAGCAGTGTCAATGGACACAAATGAAATCCAGTGAAATCTTTTACGAGTGTTTGCAGCAAAATTTATGATAAAACAAGATTTAAAGTTTCCTGGACTTGGTTTCCTACTGCAAAATGCAAACAATTTCACTGTGAGTTTTTCTTACCCGGAGACTGACAGTGAGAGAAGTGACTGTCTGGCTTCTCTGTAGCTGATATCACTTGACCTGAGTTAAAGCATCAACTGATTTCCCACAACCAATGCATGTTCTATTTCTGCTTTTTATGCATTAGCTTGGAAAAGATCTCTTCAGGTGCTCAAACCAAAATTCTTGTGTTTGTTCCTGGAACTAATACTACTTTAAATCTGCTTAGATTGTTCTGCTATTTATTCTCCTTGAAATGAGATCTCTGTGTTGTAAGTACCTGTTTTAAAGCTGGCATGTGGGACAAAAAGAGTCATTCTCACAATCTGCAAAATTTTTGAATATATCAGAATAATTTCTAACTTTTTTACATTTAAGTATTTCATAGCTTTCTACTTGGAACAATAGTTAATTTTACTAGATTTAAGCATAATTCAATATTACGTAAGGGTTTATAATTTCAGATGTAAAACAGGCATAACTATCATTTAATTTAGGCCATTGAGTTTCCTTCCCTCCTCTGCACTTTTGTTCATTTCTTCTCTTTCTCTTGACTGTTTACACAACGTCATGTTTATAATTAAATTGTTTGTCTCAGTAATTTTGTTCAACATTTTGGATTTTTGGCATATGCAGTCATATATTTGGACACTGTGATCAAACTTCTCTCTTATTTTTGGCTTCTCAGTTGTGCCACACAAGCCATTGCTTCTAGCACTTGAACAGATGTATGCATCTGTTCTGTATTAGCCTATCTTTTGGTGCTAATTAGTTTAGAAAGGAATAAAAAGACTTTGATTCAAATTCTTTCAGTACTTCACTCTTAGTTGGGTGGCCAAATTTGACCGAAAATTGTATGTCCTAAATAGTCTGAACCTATATACACTCAAACCCAAATTAAAATTGTCTCAGAGAATCTAATGGATTGGTTGTTTGGGTTTTTTAATACAGATTAATTGTGTTTTCTTCCAGTCACCCCAGTCTTCCTTGGCATTACAGTGACAATTTCAAATGAATCTTCTTGATTTATGTTGCCTCTAGGCAGGCCTCATGAAATTCCCCTGAAGCAAGACAGGAAGATGACAAGGATAAAACAATAATTTTAAAATATTTCAGTGAAAATAGACATCTGTGGGGGGAAAAAAAAAAAATCTGTGGTTCCATCCCTTAGAATATCCCAAAAAAATATCATACGTTTCTCGCAGCATTTCATATTTTTCTCCTTTCAGTCACCCCCCAGTTTGTATCAGAAGCCACCCTAAGAGGCTGAGGCTACAGCTGGTGCTTTGATACACTCCCTCATGACAACTCAGTTCTATCAGATCTGACGTTGTTTTTTTCTGTAAGTGGGAATAGAGGGGAACAGATAGACATGAACATTAATTTTATCCTTCAAATCCCTTCATGCTCAGCACCACTTTAATTTTCATTAAGCCTTTTTTTACTGTGAAGGAGAAGAGATCAACCCCTGGGTTTCATCTTCACGTGGACTACTGAGTCGTGACCTGGAAGCTGTGGTTCTCTGCTTTGCCATGAGTGGAGTCACAGAGAGAAACATCCTCAAATTTGTGTAGTGTGGAACTGAAATGTAACACAAGTGTGAATCCTGTGGTTTAAGTGTACCCCTCTAGATGTGATCTCCCAATTACTGCATCTTTTTGTTGCTTTTTTTTTATTAAAGTGACCACTGCAGAGGTACAGGAAAGCTCTTACACCAGCCAAGTGCAACCATCGCCTCTATTCTCTGGTTTCTTTCACCTTTAAAAGATTTTGTGACTAGGAGAATGACAGACTTGTTTGGCCAAGCAGCTTAAATGTAAAAACCACACTTTTACACACAGTTGTAATCTGGCAAGGGTAACCTCTAGAACTTGTTGGCCAAGTGGGAGCGAGGCAGAAGCAGCAGCACTTTCAGCACAGCACGGTCACCCAGGCCCATGCCAGAAGGAGCATGAGTTTATCTTCTAGTGTGTTTTTTCTTTGTGCCTCTAAAAGTGTTTTGCTGCTCACTAATCTCATGCTTAAAACCATCAGTCACAATTAGAAAACAGAAACACTCTTTGCACTGCAGTAGAAGTGAAGCACTCAAAGAAAATACTTTGAAAACATCCTACCCTCTGAAAGCACATGTAAAATGCTCAGGAATGTAAAACTGGCCAGATCCTCAAAGGTAAACATTTTTATTCTCTTTTCTCTCATTAGGATGGTCTGTCTGTAAGTAATAGAAGTAAGCAACCCTGAAGAGTGGCTTTTAGTAATACTTTGTTTCTGGTTGTGGGTTTTTAAAGCATAAATCAAATGCAAGGTTTCTTTATGCATTACACTGCCATTTAGGAAACTGTTTTCCAAATTTATGTCAGTCATAATTAATTATTTTTTTAAAATACGCTTTTTCTCCTGATACTGCTTAAAATTGTCATTTATCACGGTGTGGTTCTCTCTTTCTTGAGTACTTAAATACAGTATATAATTTAACTATAAGCCAAATCTCTGTAAATGCCATCAAATAACCTGGACTTCTATAACTAACTTTCCAAGTAGCACATTCTGATTTACTGCTTTGCTGGTAACACAGGAAGGAACAATAGGGCTAGAATTTCTTTCAGGGCTGCCTTTTAACAAAAGGAGTGAAGCCTACATACCAAAAAATTCTTTGTAAAATTTATCATCTCTCTCTAATATTTTTTTAAAAGTCTAAATCTGAATTTACTTTCTTTTGTTCATGTATCTGTCTTTTTATATAAGTAGCAAGTTTTTGGTGGGCATAGGGTAAGATCTAAATCTCGCTTCACAAATTATGACTTTCAGAAAATCTTGCCTCTCTCTGGCATTTTCCATCCCAAGAGTTCAGCAGTCAGTTGGAAAGGAGTGAGAAAGGAAAATTTCTGGGGGCTGAGCAGCAAAAGTTTAATATCCAAACCTGAAAAAGACTCCCAGATGAATACAGCAAAACAGACAACCCAGTAGACACGAACTCTGGCCCATAACCTACAGATAAATCTGCTTGCATGGACAATTACCTACGCAGTCCAATGATGTCAGTGGAAATCCATGCAGAGGTAAGGATTTGTGGGCAAAAGCTTGGCTCTGCTCAGGTTAGGGAAGCTGTTCAGGTATTCCATTTCTTTGCAAAGTGAGACAGACTTCAGACTCTTGCAGCCATTCCATACTTTTAAAGTAGATCGTGATTCAGCTCAAGCCACTAAGCATTGCTGGCTGTCAGGCTGAGCTGGATACTGCATTCATCCTTCACTATTGGGAAGTCAGCTCCACATCTGGGACAAGGGCATGAGTGGAATTAAGATTTTTTTCATCCTCTTATTATCTCCTTTTTTCTTGCCACACAACAAAGCTTATTGAATTTTGCCCCTGTTTTGGTAATGCATGAGGAGACACAGACTATGAAAAGGTGAAATTGGACTTTTAGCAGAGTTTCATGGGGTATTTGATTATTATGTAACTAAATCAAAACGATGATGCTGTAACTATTTTGCTTTCATGACAAAATTCTATTCACAACTAAATTATTTATGCTAGTTTATAAATGTTAAAGGCCTATATTCTATGCATACTTCATTATAATCCAGTCGTCACTTATGAAATACAGGAGAAATGTGTTTTATTCATTTGCTTCACAATGTTGTTATTCCAAACTTAGATACACATTTTGTAAGTATTTTTAGCTCTGTTTCCTCTTATTGTCTCTACTTGCTTTCTCCTGTCCTGATGTTGTACATGCTTAGCCAAAAAGTAACAGATGGCCCAATGATAACTAATGTAGAAGACTGACTTCATATGCTGATGTTTTAAGAGGAAAAAGGAGAAGTCCTCTGAATAATTCAGACTTCCTGGTATATCATCCTTCACTCTATCTTTGCTTCTGTTTTCTTTCTTTAGCCCCCTTCACTTTTTAAAATCATCTTTTTCTCCCGGTGTTCAGAATGTTCTTCTGAAAGTATTTTCTCTCAGGAATCTAAGCTAGTTTAGATTAATTCTTGATGGACTAAGTGAAAAAAAACGATTGCCTTAAATTTGATTTGTTGCCTTTGTGCTTATTGAGTTCCACAGGCACCACCTTAATTAGTTTCATGGTTTTTAGAATGGAGTGTTTGCCAGGAACAAATCCCGTGGCTGAGGTCATGGCTGTTGTTCTGCCTGACATTTTGGGTCAGCACAGGTATCCCTTTGAAAACCTGGTTCTTCCATTCTACCACCTCTAACACAATCGTTTGGAAGGATTATCTATGTGTACACGTTGAGGTGCTACACTGAAGGCACATTGAAAAGCAATGTAAGAACACTATGATCATTCTTTAGCCTCTAGTAAAACACATAGCAGGCTAATAATGTTGCAGAGCTTTCAATTCCTTATTAAAATATACTTTTGAGTCCATTTATTTTAGCTGTTATCTGCACTGCATAAAAGCCACGTAAGGAACATCATCAGAGAAAATGAGGATAGTAGGTCAGTATTTCTTGGAGCATCACTGTTGTCTCTAGTGCTTCCCATACCATAGCCTTGCAGTTCTTGCAGAGTAAACGAGGCAGTGAAGGGCTCTTAGCCTCTCCAGCAGGTATTTCCCTGCTTTGTTCACTTTAGGAAATCCAGGCTCTAAATTTGGCTATTACTTTTCTCTGGCACGGCTGAATTATTTTATAGGACGCAAACATTCCCACACTTCAGCTCGTGCCTCTGGCGAGTCAACAGCAGCTATTCCTACAGAGCCAGAGCGTATGGAAGGCAGCCATGCAGCTGACACAGGTTGATTTAAAAGAGTGTGGTGAGAGAGAGTGAAGCAGTGAGTCCTCCAAAACAGGAGGCTCTGGGAAGAAGCTCTTGCTGCTGCACGTGACTGACCTTCCCGTTCGTTCCTTCTGGTCTCTGCTAACAGCATCTTGGCCTCCACAGAACACACTCCCAAAAAACTTGGACCAAATGGAGAGGAAAAACATTTTGTCTATGCTATGCAAGCTTTTTGCTTCAGGTGTTCGTTTGCCAGTCAGAAATCTGTAAGAAATTTCTTGGTTTGCTGCAATTTTTTTTCTCTTTCAAGCACTTACCAAACTGGACTACCAGGGAAAACCTCAAGACCCTTAGACTATGCTCTTTGTTGTGCATATTTATGAGTTGCAACATGGATATTTATGAATTTATGAAATGCAATTTTGGATAGATTCTTGCGAGTGTCCTGTGTCCTGTCCTTGTGTTTCCCTTCCGACTCAGAGTATTCCATGATTCCATGACAGTTATTGCAGTCTTAACCTCCTTTTTAGTCTCTTGTCAAGATGCACAGCATGAATGATAATAATAGGGAAAGACACCTTTTACTGCTTAGATTATGTGCTTGTGTTTTACTGCTAATTGGGTCGTTCATAGTGAACGATGCCTCCAGGGCCTCAAAGGGATAACTGCCTTGATAATCTTTGTTGGAGTCCAGCATTTTTACCTGTTGGGTGCTCTCTGCACACAAAAAGCAGAGTGTTCCTCTAGACTACTGTATTTCTTCTTCCAGTTTTTGTCACTGATTCATCTAAAAAGATATTTAGCCCAACCGCATCATGATATGAATATCTTAGTCCAATTCTTTCAGCACACATTTTTTTTTTCTTTGCATAGAACTGTCCATGTCCTAATAAACCTTCAGTTTAGAGTATTTAATTAAGAATATTACTTTTAACCTAATAGATCATGTTAAAACAGGTTAGTTAAAAATCCAGGAGGTATGGCTTTAGACCATGAATAGCTCCTTTATGAAATCTTGCCTGATCTAACTGGGATTATTCGGGTATTTAATATTAAGTGCAAAAGCTTTGCTGAGCTATGACCTTGTGTAAGCATAATATCCTTCTTGCTTTTACAGAATTAGGGGGAAATATGAGAAAGCTAAACAAGACAAATGCAAGAAACGTGCAGTTTCCCTGGAATATTGATCTGCAGACAAAGAAGAGAAACAAAATCAGATGCAGCGCCGAAGGAATTGAATTCAAGGTGAATGTGAGTAAAAAGCTTCTCTTGAAAGATAACACAGAACATTTATGAATATATTTAAGCCAGAGACTGGTTATTTTCTTGTTAACATGATATCCCAATAGCCCATATGGAACAAAAAGATGGTTAGCATTTTTTTTGAGTGATTTTAGGATTACAAGTTAAGGCTGCCAGTTTATCCTGTGGTGATGGGCTTTTAATTTTCATGTAATAGATAGTTATTTTGATTTTTTTTTTTTTTCCTACTGCAAATAAACTCCCTGTGTTGAAGACACGTGAAACTAGAAGGTTGGTGCATTGATGCCTTTCCTATCTGGGACTTCTGTATATTTTCTTTCCCGTATCATTTTTTTTTAATAACATAATCTTTTATTTCACATTTCAGAAGGCAAGGCTCAAGTCTGCTGTAATCCATTAGACTCCCACAGAATCTTTTCCAAATTTCAACCATAAATAATTTCCTATCTAATTTTTCAGTTGTGAGAACAATAAACATTTACTGTAGGCAATCTCAGTAAAAAAATCCAGGAACATTGGCTGATGTTAACAACTTAGAATTTTTGACAACCTTGAAAGAACAAGCAATTCTAAAGCTCTCAGTTTTTAAGTTAGAATTAAGCAAATCCATGTACTAACAAATATCTGAGACTGATTATTCATTCAGCATTTTGAAATTCTTGTTCTTTCTGTATATCCTGATTTCTAATTTACCAAACGTAGAAAAATACAGGTAAATTGAGGCGGGACAGTCTGATGTGTTTGTGATGAATCACCTTTTATAACCTGTATTGATTCTCTGCTTGCTTTAAATTGTAAATCTTTCGGGGGGCATTAAGTATCATTTCAGTGCTTAAACCTATCAGAAAACACCCACCAGATGCAGCAGGACCTGAAATGGAGAACTGAGTTGAAACAGGTAAGATTTGGATCTGAAATGTTCATATCCCTTTATGAACACAGCATTTTAAGTATAGCTGAGGCAGTGCACACACAGAAGGGTCAACACCCCAGAAGCTTTAGCTCATGACTAGACTAAGGTTTAAATGTTGAAAAATAAATAAAATTTAGAAAATATTTTGAAAGGACAGAGTGAAAGTATTGATTATATGATATTGAAATACGCAGCAGGCAATAACTAATTCTTACTTGGCTAGAAATTGTTTCTTTTCAGAAAATTGTTGTTTGTGTTTTGGTATCTTCTGATAAGTGTGCCAGATGATTTCTTTTCAGCCTAATTGTTTTGAACAACTAAAACAAACCAGCTAATTTTTGCAAAATAAAATATTCTGGACGTTCTAGCAGTTTCAAGCAGTCATATGACCTTTAGGGTTATGCAACCTTGCACTATAATTTTTAAAGATTAAAAAAATCTTTAAGAAAAAACCAAACCAACAGTGAAAGAACAAACAAGCCACAAGGAACAACTGAAAAAAATCTGATGATCCTGAAAAGAAGAGTTCAGGTGCAGTTTACATGAAATATTCTGGCTCTTCTTTGCTCTGGCCTCACTGTTACTTTCGGTAATTTTCTAAGCTGATCTTAAAACTCAGAGAACAACTCTTGTTCCTGGTTTAATGATCATTCTTCTGTACACCAAACAGTGAAAAGTTGAGCTCTTTTGAGGAGAAAACATGAAGGGAAATAATCTGTTTCTCTCCAGGCTCCTGTTCCCTGGGCACAGGGAATTTTCATACTTGTATCTCTCAGTTGGCAGAAGAGGTTTTGAGATCACCCATTGCTTACAGAACAATGATTTGACCAATGTTCCTCAGCCTGAAAGGCAAATGCTGGAGAAAGATTTTGAGTGGTTTATAAAAATAATGAGAAGAATGAGGGAGATAAATAAGGAATAGTTCTCTGCTGCCCTGAGCTAGAGGGCATTGAACAAAACTAGAAAATGGCAGTATCAAACTATAGAAATGATTATTTCTTCCCACAACACAATGAACTTCAAATTGCCAAGGCCATGGGATGCTCTGAATGCTGCTTGCATAGGCTCAGAATTCTCACAGAGAACTCACAACGAAAACAACAACAAAAAACCAAATCACATTTGGAAGCTGTTAAACACAGAAACACTGCTTGTCATTTAGGAAATCCTGTAGCTGTAAATTGCTAGAAAGAATTTTACTCCAGGAGAGTATCAGTTTGTAGTGGCCCTGCTCTTACCCTCCTCCTGAGGGATGGGCTGTTGGTCACAGCTCCAGCCGGAACACGGGTCTAAAAGGGTGTTTAGTCTGGTCCAGTATAGGGAAAATAATGTCCTTGATTCATACTGTATTTTGCAGAAAAAGCCTAGTTCACCAGTAAAAGGACAGTGTTAAGTGAAGTTAAATATGTTTCTGACCATGCAACCTGTGCAGTGAAGGGATGGTGAACCAGCACTCAGACCAATCAATGCAGGGCTCAATTGCCTGACACTGCTGTAGGAACATATGCCATGTGTTAATATGAGCTGGACATACCACATCACATATTTCCAAAGATAGGAGAGGGACAGTTTTCTTTTCTGTGACCTAGGTTCCCTGCTATGCTTTTTTCTTTATGAAATAAGGCCGTGCTGAGAACATTGATCTGTGTGTTGGTCTTCAATAGCGAGAAATATTTATGAATTGGGTTTTTTCTCTTGTAAATACCCTGTTGTCTAGTATTTACAGCTTATTTAAATTAACTAGTGTTAATAATCTCATTGGGCAACTATAGGACCACATGAAAATATGAATAGTCAATAACTATTATAACAAAAAGCAGTCAAGATTTTGGGTTTCTGAAAGTCTGTCTAAAGCACAGAGAAGCAGTTCTCTCATTACTGAGTTCTTAAAATTGAAATCAGTCTTGTGATAGCAGATTGTTTCAGGGAACACTAGGAGAGGACTAGGGAGGGAATAAAGGAAATTATTTATATATTATAAAGCATGCATAAGGGTATAATATAGTAACCATATATCTATGACTGCAGAAATAAAACACTCTGGGTTTCATAGGTTTGTAGGGCTTTGTATACATCATGGTTAATGGTGACAAGAACACAACCAGAGTATTTAAAATGTTGTTTTTTACATTTATCAGTGTGTTTAGACAGGAATAACACATTACTGTTTTTTCCACAATTATAGGAATTTGCAGAAGTCAGAATATGCAAAAAACAGAATAAAACTGAAGTGCTTTCTCTTAGAGAAAAGAGGAAAGGAATTTTTAATGATGACTTTCTCTTCAGTGTAGAACATGAAGCAGTTTGCCTGCATAGAAGCCAACAGCAGATGACATTTGTAATGGAGACAGAGAGAGCAAGACACAGACCACATAAATATGCACAGTATGTTATTTTTATTCATTCCAAAGTCTGTAATTCAGAAAAGATTTTCAGCCTGTTTTTTTTATTTACCAAATAGACCCACTTCATCCTCTTTTTTCATTATATATAAGACTAAAGGGTGAATGGTGATTTGTTCTATTTGTTTTCTTTTTTTCTAATTAAGTCTTTGGTTAAGTGGTGTGCAGCTGAAAATATGAAAGCCTTATACCACTGCAGTTTTCACAGTAATCTTGCTCCAAAAAGTAATTAAGCTGGTAGTCAACCACACATGGGTCTTGTACCCTTTGGTTTTTTAGTTAAGAATCCTGTTCTTTTTTCTCAATAGTTAACTGATGGCTTCATTTTGCTTTAAACCATTTTTTTTTTTCTATTCTGCTTAAGGAGAAGACGCTGCAATGGCTATTTTTATTGTTTAAGTCATGTCTGCATTTTAATATCAGGTTCATTTCTTTTGATAGACTGGCCTGGGACTTATGGCTCATTAGTACCAAGTTGGGACAACAGCTGTTTTTTAAGGGAATGGGTTTTGCTTTCAGTTACATATTCTCTTCTCCCATCATCAACTTGTCTTATCACCATCACCTCTGGTTTAGAATTGCTTAAATCTACTCCCAGTTTACCACATGTACTGTAATCTTACAAGGAGTCAAACATCAGAAGTGGGACAAGGTATCTTTTATTTTCTGTTACCATCATTCAATGCTTTGAAATATCACCCATTGGATTAGTTCATGTCTTTTTAGCCCACTCTGGAGATTTAGAAAAACAAGTAGCTGTAAAATAATTTGTAATAATGTATATTTACTTTTAGTTCCTGATTTCTGGCTTATGAAGTGTGAATACGATTACACAGTCTTTATCTATGTGTGTTGTATAAACAACTCTCACATTCTAAGTGATCATAAATAAATACTGACATTATCTGTGGTGTAAAACATGCATTTACTAAAATCTAAATTTCCCAAAGTCCTACTAAAATTCCTCGACAATTCTTTTGGAGAACTATTCTCTGACCAAGAAAGCAATATGAATTCAGGGAACAGTTCTATCTAGCAAAGCTGAGTTGTGGGTTTTTTTCCTGGCTTCTACAACACAGACCTTTACAAAAGGTTCAATATAAAACTTAATGCTACCCACGCTGTCAGGAAATATGTTTTCCCTTAGGTAGCATCCCACATCCCCTAAGAAAACATGTGGTCTTAGACATACAATCCTTTAAGACCACATCATGTTGCCTTAAATTTATCAAGAACAGCCTTAATTTAACTGTTTATAGTTATAGGATACATGAATTTGTAACTTAGTCCTACTACTTTAAAACCCTGAGTCTTGATTTCTGAATCAACATCTTTTAGAAATCTTTTAAGTTAGTGAGTTTGTTTCTTGCCAAACCAAGCAGCAGCTGCTTCATTCATGGTATTCAGTTTGCACAGAGAACACCTCCACACTGTGCATTATCATCCTCTGTAGCTGCTCACAGCTGCAGAGCAGCCCCATCTGAGAACACTGGCTTTACATAGACATCTTCCAACCCAGAATCTCTTCCACAGGGCCCAGTGGTGGTAAAGAAATTAAAAATGAAAGCCAAAAGCAAAAAAACCAAGCAGTTGTGTGTGTTAGGATCTGGGGGGAAAAACAAACAAGCAAACAAACAGGAATTTATTCATTGTATCTGATGAAGATTGCTGTCCTTGCTAACAGCATATGGAGTTGTAATTGAGTACCATAAAATAAAGTTTTCATGTGAGAAATGCTACTAGACTTTTGCTTTACAGTATTGAGAAAAAAAAGTAGCAAATAGGAACTGGAAATGATAAGGCCTAATAATTTATTCACTCCCTTTTTTCCAAATCATTTACAGAATGAACTGTAGCATTTCCTAATATTTCCTAATATTTATAGCTCTTTTCTTATCCACTGTTTGAGGAATGATCAGATTTCTGACTGTTGTACCTTGGAGTACCATTACATTCAGTTAATATTTCAGGTACTACATGAGTAGTAGAAAGTGGGAGTATTATCAGTGGAACATACCAGGCACAAGCAGATTTTAAGGATCCCGTTTCAGTAAAAACTGCACATTCAGAACAGGAAGTGTTGCACTATTTACTGAAAAGCTCTGCAGTCCATCCAGGGAGCAGGTTAGAAGCTTTCAGAGAAGCCAAAAAAAAAAAAACTTGAATGACACAAAGTATGACTGAATTAGAACAAATTTATCCAAAGAAAATTGTTATCATTCTTAGAGTAGGGTAACACTGTTCACATTTCTCTGTGGCCTGCTCATGTCCATCAGACTTTCACTGTTTTCACTCAAGAGCTGGATTTCCACTTCACACAGAGATATGTGCTGGGCAGAGTCTTCCCTAGGTGCTATCCAGCTCACAGTAGCACAAAGTAGAGGTTGGGATTAGTCAGCAATCAGGAACACACAAAGATTGAAGGAGTTTTATCAAAGAAAATTTTTAATAGACGTAGAAAGAGCATTGCCTTTGTAACAAGTATTACATGAACCATTATAAAATGTTGCCCAGATTACTGAAAAATGAAAAAGTTGTTGTGTTGTGCTGTTCTCTGTTGTTCCATCTCTGTTGGCATATAGAGGGGGAAATATTTACTAGGTTTGCTAAATGCTGTAGTCAAAACAGCCCTCTGTTTTGGCCTGTCTCTAGACATTGCCTACCACTCTGGATGCTCTTAAATGCTGTGTCAACAGCTCACAAGCCTGCATGGAGAATTATTCCTCTCTCCCACAAAAACTTGAAATTTTCCAAATAAGCTCATCAGTTTTTAATTCTTTGGCTATTGCCACTTTATGCCATGTCCAAAGTGAAGCAGAATGTATCAGTTTAGACCAAAAAAAAAATTCTGTGGAGAAAGGGCTCTCATTTGCAGATTCTACATATCTTATTCACCTTAGCTAGCAAAGACTGAGAGTTTTTGCATATTTTCTTTTTTGGCTGATGATTTTCGGATTTTGACTGGCTTAAAATTATCGTGTTCCTGTCTGTGGAGTCTTAATGAGATTCAGTTCTCAACAGCAGGTTCCAGTAAACCTTTCATCCACATAGCAAGTTATGAGGCAATGAAGGATCCTCAGAAGATCTATCAGACCTACTATAAAAACTGTAGCTTGCTACTTAAAATCCATTTGGGCATAAGGTTTCTGGATAGCAAAATATGTGCATCCGTGGTTGGATGTGTACAGTAGGTATAAAATTTCTGCTTCTATGCTCTCAAAGTTGTAGAGGAAACACAAATGCTTTAGTGTGTAGATGTCCAGGGGCTGTTCTTTCATCTTTCCTATATCTTACAAGGCAGTTGCAAAGAAACTGGCACTGTTTTGTTCCAAAATGTAAAAAAAATATCTTAATTCTCTAAATAACTGCTCAGTCATTTTTGGGGGATTCTGAGCAACGTTTTCTTGTTTCAGGACTCAGGATATAAGCCCTCAGAAATTGTGCTTTGCTAAGTGTTGCTGTTTATCCACCCAATCTGTTGCCTAAGCTGGTCACATATTGTGTCCTAATAACTCCCTGTATCTTTTATTTCCATTCTCTTTAACTATTTTAAAAGCCATGGTGGGAAAAAAAACAAAACAAAACAAATCAGCATAAATGCAGAATTTTATGAAGCACAGTTACAGAAGTGAACACAGTTTCTACACATGGTTAGAAAACATATTCAACGTCTAAAGATATTTATGCTAAATTAGACCTTATAGACAGAATCAATTTTTGTTTATGTGTGTTTATGAGATACATAAACACAGTATTTCCACAATCAGTTGCATTGTCAATCCAGTTGCTTACAACCTCTCCTAACATTAAATTCCAGCTTGCCTTGGTTGCTGGGTCTCTATAAGAGCAAGTGAAAGAGAATCATCAACAGGAATCAAGACATACTTGTTTCAAAATACCTCATTTAACTTGAAAGGCATTTACACATAAAGCAGGAGACTTGATTTCAATAATTCCACTGAATCAAGAAAGCAATTTTGAACTTTCATCTTCTAATGTATTAGTTAAAATAATAAAAATGCCTTATTTTCATATTTGAGATAGGACATAAATCTTCAAATTGCAAATTCTTGCCTTTTTGGTTATTTTAATAGGCTCTGGGGAAACGGGTAGGAGCTATTCTGGGTATGTGTGCCTTAAAAAGAATACCCTATAGTTGAAAAAAAAATAAATAACCACAAAAAAAGCACCCCAAAGTGAATCATTCTGAATCTGAAACCCACAAAACTTACTTTAGTTAAAACATGCATTTATTGGTCATTATAATATTGAAAGTTACTGACAGTTTATGTATTTTCTAGAAATAAGAAGCCAACTGTTCATTTTTTCCCAGGCTTTTACAGATCTCATTGCTGTCTAATCTAATGTCCACAAAGCCACTGTAAACACAGACTGATGGAAAGTAAACACTGAAGCCTCAGTATCAGATAAACAGAACACTGAAGATTCAAATTTTTTTCTACATAAGTTCTTCCCAACTTAATTTACAGAAAATTTTCCATATGTATCAATTTTCATGTGACTTTATAAACTTTGCATTGTTTTCTTTGATGAAGTCTAGGGTTTTGCTGTTTATACAGAGACTTTGATCATACTTCCAGTAGATGGGAATTTGGAAAGTAAAGAAGGTGCAATAACAAAATGCTTATTATTTAATACAGAGGTCAAGAAGCAAATATTTTTCTCTTCTTCCAGAGAAAGAAATCTTTTAAAACAAATGTTTAAACTTTTGGGAGAGCTTTTGTATGATTTTTGTAAAACTTTCATGCTTCTCTGACAGTAAGACTTCCAAAAAATAGGGGAGCATTACTGGGAACTTCCACAGACATGCAGGAAAAGTTGTGTCTAAACATTGCTCTTTTGCTTCATCTCCCAGAAGCTAGGGGGAAAAAAAGCCCAGAAAGGGTTTTTTTAGTGAGTTAAGTAAAGACACTAATAGGGCATTTGATAAATAACACCGTAGAGGAAGATGGTGAAACGTTTTGTAAGAAAAACGATGTTTGGCCAGTTGAAAAGTGACAAAGTATGAAACCAAAAATTAGGAGTTATGACCAACTTCATGTCCGGACACTTCCGTGGCTGTTTTAGGAAAAAAAAAAAATTAGGCATAGTAAAAAAAATTATAATTTTATGTATGCGAGCACAGGCAGAAGCTAATTTTTCAGACACAGTCTAGATATCTAGTACCTGGGTTTTTTAACTGGCTTGGAAAGTTCAGTCTGCAATAGTCTGAAATTTTCTAATTAGGAAATAACAGGGATATTTTTATTGAAAAAGTTGCAGGAAACGGTGCATTAATAGTATGTTTAAAAAAAAAAAAAAAAAAAAAAAAAAAAGAGTTATATTTCTCCCTGAGTTATCCAAATAGAAAACACAAAATAGAAATGTTGAAAATGGATATTTAGATATTTGAAGATGGGCGTTGAACAGGACGGAGGTGTAAAACTCAGTCCAAAGTGGAAAAGGCAGATGTAGTCAGGACAAAGGAACTGCAATCCAAACATTCCAGAGAAATGTGTAACAGCTTTTGCAAACACTCCCCTACATAATTAGTGCTTCATTTTATGTGTTCTTGATCATCAGAGGGATTTTCAAACTGAAGAATTCAAAGACATTCAACCCTGATGAAAATTCCTAACCTGCTTTCACCCTGATCTTAGTTAGGCACTCAGTAACTATTCAGTCAATGTTTTCAAACAAGCTAGTGTCCATTTATTGCATAACAGGAAGGTTTCTCCATGTTACTGCATATGCATATGTCTGCACCACCAAAAATACGAGTTTATCCAGGTGAAGTAGAATAATTCTGCTCCTGAGAAGTTTATGGATAAGCATTGGAAAAGCTGCACGCCCTAGAAAAGAAATGTCCAGGCTTTTCTTCAGTCAACATATTGGCCATGAATTTTCAAGGGACATTCAAGCAGCTTTTAAATAAACACGTCCTTCAGGAAGATTGTTTGCTAGAGATGCCAGAAATTTGATTATATAGATGGATTGATGAAAGGTTAGAAGACAGATTGATACCTCTCTGCTTCTGCTGCAGCAATGTCTAAACTAACTGGCTGGTCATTTTGTGGGTGGTTCTTTTGCTTTTCAAATTCTCAGCTGAATAGTTATGACTCTGTCCAGGCCCTGTCCTTCCCAAAGTACACAGAAACTGGGGAAAGGATAACTAACAACTGTGAAAATAACTTGAATATCCAAATATGCTTTCCAAGGCAGTCATCTCATGGGGCAGACCAAACCTCTGAGAAGCAAGGATTGTTTATAATAAAGAATATAAAACCATATTTATTTAAAATAAATTATTTATTAAAAGATTTTTAAAAAGCAGAAAGGAGAGGTACATGTTAAAGTAGTTACATTTTTTTAAAAAAATTGTTTGTGTCATTGGGATAAACAGAGTGAGAGTTTATGCTTTCAGATAGACCCATTAAAAGCAATTAGGGAAAAGATCTGGTCCAAGAGAACTTGCTAAAACCATAAAATTATATAAATGGGCTCATAAAATCTACAGAAAATTATAATAGTTATAAACCTGTTAATTAAGAAATTAATTTATTTTTCTAATACTCCAATATGTAATTTTATCACTCTAAAAATCGACATGATTAAAAACTACATCTGATTTTCGAGGTCTTTTTATTAAGATAATTTTTTAAAGCTCAAAATTTGCGCATCCCAAAGCTTCTGTATGCACAGTGTTGCAAAGGGTAAAGCTCCATGAAGTGTTTTTGTGGTAGGGTTATCACATTCCAGAGTGTGATCTGGAGCACAAATGGGTCAGTCCTTATATATTAACTTATTCAGACATCATTCGTTTTATTTCTTCGTTTGCCAAAATGCCTTGACTCCGGTTCAGCTCGATGGGTGGAGGTTGTCATGTGTAAAGAAAATAATGCTGTTCTGTTGTTGCTGGCTTCACCTCGGGAGTTTGGAGGCTGCAGACAGCGGCAGAGCTCCTCCTTCCCGCTTCCACAGAGGCACTCAGAGCAGAGAGTCTGCAGGAGGGCTGGCAGGGCTGAGGTGTCAGCCTTCCTTGCGTGTCTGCTCTGTCCTCGTGTGATCTGATGCTCTGGTGCTCTTCCATTCACAGAGTCCGTGGCTCGAATGTCAACCTCTTGCCCTCGTAACTGCTTGGTCTGGTTTCCACCAAAACCCAGGGGTCTCATAGTCACTGAATCTCTTTTCCTGGTCACTCCAGTAATGTCCATCGTACATATCACGACAGTTCACTCCTTGAACAGCCGACACTGTAAGTTTCTACAGTTACCTATTTTGACAGGTAATTGTTTTGGTGCTTAAAATTAGTGGTATTTGAAGGGAGAGCAAAAAGGCAGAACAGCCCAGTTAGCAGAGGCTAAATGGTAACGCAGAGCAGACAAACGTGCTTTCATGGAACAGAGCTGGCTAAAGATAAAGATTACTAACTAAAATATACAAAATATTTGTATTAATGTGCAAATACATCACATGTGAAAGGAGCAACTCGCAATCCTTTTTTTACAGCCTCACATGTGTGAAGACCACTTTGCAGAATACCTGGATTAAAAATTCAAAAGGGTCTTTAAAAACACAAATATATCTTGTATCTGAAATTAACACTAAAAGGATGAGAATCGAGTAGTTAATTTGAATTTGACCTAATTGCCAAAGCAAAAGGCAAAGAAGAAATACTCCAAGCTCTTTGGGGCAAACTTTTCTGTTCATGCTACAGAACATGCTCGCAGTGAAACAGCAGCACACAAGGAAACACTGTTTTAGATGTCCTTAAATTTTTATTGTGTTAAGTAGGTTTGTTTTTTTTTTTTTAAATTATTAGTGTGATGACTGTGAAGCTCTGAAATGTCAAAAGAGCAAGCAGCCTCTAGTTCTTGGTTCCCTCAAGATAGCTTAGAGACTGCAGGGTCAGCCAAGTAGTGACTTGTTGATGCAGAGTGTCTTGCTTGTTCCTTGCTGGCTGTCTGTGTGGTTGCTTCACAACTCTCTGGGGACAGGGGTGAGGGGTTTGGAGAGCAGGCTCTTCAGCTGTCACAGGTCAGAATAATCCATCAGAAGTCACATTGTTGGGTTTTTTTCCTTTTCTCCAACTTGACTCCGGATGTTTCCGGTGCTCCCTGTTAATCAAATGATGTGCAATTGGAATAAGAACTAGATCAGGAGCTCCAAAAAAGAAATGCATTCATGAAAATGGCAGGTATGTACACTGTCCAAATGATGTTGGGAGCCTTGTCTTTTAGAGGTGGCCACAGATTCCTGCTGTTGGAAATAAGGCAATACGTATTAGAGTCCTATTTCTACCTCATAGTAGATGCTCTTACCAGACAAATTGATTGAAATTTTTTAAAAAGTCATATTTTTTTTCTTTGTCAAGACACAGTTTGGATGGATTTGAACCTGGATTCCCAAGGAGATCAAGGCAGCCGAGATACGGTAAGCGTAACTTTGGGGAAACCAAAAGTGCTTCGGTCGACTGTGGAAAGTCTCTTTGTATTGACATGACAGGGTTGTGATGTTTAAGCTGTGTCTGACATATTCAGGTGTCTTAGGTGTTAATCAGCTCATTGAAAAGAATACATTGCATTTAAAAATTGCAGAACACAGTATCTTCTCATTTTCTTCTATATCCAAAGTTGCTTCCCGCAGCCATTCCTGAAGTGGTGGGAATAACTCTGCGGTGCAAATATTTCTTTCATGTGCCATTTTTGCCCGACACTTCCACAGAAGCAGAAAATAGAGAAAAATTCTTGCATGTTTGTGCTTGCTTTCTACTATTCAGCTCATTAAAAAGACCTTGTTGTGTCTATAAATGTATTTCGTATCTACTTTAACACTGGCATAATGAGCATCTCTGTGTTTTGAACTTCTGATTCATTTTAAACAGAATCTTCAAAGTTTCCTTTCAGCTTGAAACCTATCACAATATCAGACTTCAATATTACTTCCAGAAAAAAACAGATTCAGACTTTCTGGGAAGGATTAATAGCTATTTTTCTCTTTTGAGGGGTCATTAGTTCTGCATGAATAGATTAAAGATTCCTTGCTCATTGTATTCCAAAATAGTCAATGCAACTGGGTCCAAAGGAAAACTAGTGCACATTGTTAGACTGATAACATTATAAGTTATTCAAGGTCAAATTCTTTGAATTCTTATGGTTTGAAATATTTTTTACTCTTTGCTTAGCAGAAATTTCGATCCACCCTACTTTTGTACTTTCACAATTACCACATTAAAAAAATCTTATGAATATTACAGTCTTGCTGTTGACAGCTTAGTAGCTTTTCAAAGATCCTGATGAGATGAATTTTCCTAACGGTCATTTGTGTGAAAATAGTATTTCAATAAGGGTTTAAAAATGAGCTCTGAAAAGACATGTCATTGTAACTCTGAAAAAGTTTTTAAAAAAATTAATAGGGGGGACTCCATTCCCCCCACTCCTCCCATTCTTGCCTACAGGAAATGTTTGATTTACTGATATGTTGTTTTTTCACTCACATGAAATTTTATTTACAGGTTAACAAAAAAGGAACACGACCAAAACCCCTTGTCAAAATTTTGCATGCTGGCTGTTCATCTTCATTAGAAAGCTGCTTTAAGGTAAAACTCATGGATACTCTGATCACCAATATGATAGTGCCATAAGTTTGCACTTAAGATGCACACACGTTGACCTACAGGGCACAGCTAAGGGAATTTGTTCACATTTTCCTTTATCTCAAGATTCTGGTCAACATGATAAATAATGCCTGTATGCTCCAACTCTGCTTGCAGAGTCATGTTCAGACCATATGTCACTTCAAATAGTTTGCCATCTTAATGAATATCAAGTTCTCTGGGGGCTGGGTAGCTACCTCAGCCCAAACAAAATCATGCTGTAACTAGTGTTTTATTTGTATCATAACATCATCTGCACTGAGGGGTAGGCACACTTAGGCTTTGCCATGACATAATCCGTGAGATTTTATTTTAAACAGGAGGCACTGATGCTCAAAACATTTTCCTCATAGCATCACCAGGCATCAGGTTTTAGTCTACACAGCAGAGCTGCTACAAATTCCTACCAAATATGTCAGGAAACTTCTGTTCTCTTGATGCTTCTTGAGGATGTGCTCCCCTGCCCTTGGATCCGTTGAAGTGCACAATGCCTGCAGCAGCAGGAATCTGGTGTGGCAGGAGGGGTGTCTGCTTTGAAGGCAGTGGTTAACACAGGCAGAAGCTCCAGCTATGAGGATAATAAGGCTCTATCCCACTAGGAGTTTGTAAACCTTTCCATGATCTTTCTCTGTCACTGATTTACGCGGTGGCACGGAGCGGTGGCGCATCACGCGCACACACTTCATTTTACAGCAGAAGGTAACCAGAAAGCAGCACAAAGGTCTCACAGCAATGCTTACACCGTGGGCCACCCTGCTGCAACACGTGGCAAATCTGATGCTTCTTTTCCTGCTAAAGTTCCACGGTGCTGCTGTGCATTCCTTCACCTGGGCAGCTCAGAGGGGATTTCTCTTTCCAGCCCCCAGGCCCTGGTGATGGGCACTTTGCCACTTGGCTGTGCACGTGGAGGGTGTGTAAGGGAAAGCTGCAAGGCTGGATCCTTTATTCTGTTTTGCAAAGTGGAACCAAGTAAATGTTCTTGCCAGTATTTTTTTTTTTTCATCATTAATAACCTATAGGGCACTTGTTTTTTGTCACACCCAGGCAAACGTGCAGCAATCTGGAATCATGACAGTACAAGGAATTCCTCTCACTAAGAAGAACAGGCAGGGGGTGAAAAACCATTCACCATTTGTATTGTAATTTTTTCTATCAGTCAGTGAAACCAGTTAGTTTGTTGATATATTTTGCATTGCAATGCCTGATTTAGCTTGGAATATAAACATGAACAGCAGTGCAGTTCTCTATAAGTTGTGCTCATGCACATCTTTAGAAATGTTAACCATTGTAAGAATGTTATTTAAATTAATCCCTAGAAGTTTGTTCTACATTGTGACTGTATTTAAAAAATACCTTTTTGTTTTCTTCAGAAATTCAGCCTAACTTATAGATCTGAATCTGGGGGCCTGCCCTATCTGGACATTGATAGAGGACCAATAAATCTGCAGCACAAAGCTTTAAAATGTTTTACTGTTTCACTCCGTGGTGGCACAATTCTGTTTTCAGATGTACCAAGAGTTTGATGGGAATTCCTGTTATGTTTCTGAAGAATAATGGTAAGTGTCATTTGGCTGGTAAGGATCAAATCTGAAGTACTTGGCAACCTACATGAACTGTAATTCACTAAATATGGCACTGGGTCAGGACCATGTTTATGCTCCTATCTTTATTTTGTACTTTTAGAAATTATTCCCTCTTCTTTATGCTGTAATTTCCTATTTGATTAACACGAGGATGGCACTCAGTAAAGTTCTCAGGGATCTAGAGATGGTAAATATGTAAGGTAAATAGTAATTTTGAAATTTCATTGCTCTTCCAAAGGAAAATCTTTCCTCCCCTTTCTAAGTAGTTAAAATTGTCATGGATGATACCCTGGGAGCTGGAAATCTCATGGTATGAAGTGGTTTTGCTCAAAATGGCAAAACATAAAGAGGCACAGTAAGGCAGCTTATGGGAAAGATAGTACAATAACAACACTGACCTCCTGGCCTTAATAAATTAGGAAGTGCATTTTCTAAATCAAAACCATCACCAGAAGCTCTGGGAATGGAAACAGGCTTAATTCTCTGCTGTACAAAGAACCAGAGGTTTCCATAACAGTAGGTCAGACTCTCAGTCCTGTGTACGTGTCCACTTGGTTCCATGCACTCCCAAGAGCTGTGTGCTCTGCTGGAATGGGAACAAGCAGAAGCCAGTGGGGGAGATGTGGGGTGGGTGGCAGGAGATTGGCACTCTCACCATGCCAAGGAGTTGCAGAGTTTCCCAGGAGAGGTGGAATTTGAATGGTCTTTGGTTCCCACCAGGGGATCTCCTTGCAACTGAGACTCTCCTTCTCCCTCATAATGCCAGCTGGATTGGTTAGATGGTGCCACTGCAGCAAACATCAAGAAAAAGTGACCCATCCCAGACCTCCCATCTTAGAACAAATACTAACCAGGCAGAGTGCCATTCACTGAGAATTGTTTTTTTCCCACTGCTTCTGCTTCCAATTTTTTGCCTACAAGATTTCTTCTACGGTATGGGTCTTGGAGCTTGACTGATCTCTAGCAAGAGTATGGTGGAATATCCCTTTGGGGACAGGGAGATCCCAGCTGGGCTGGGAAGGTCAGGTTGAACATTTCCTCATTTATGGCATGCTCTTAATTCTTTGCCCTCAAAATCATGCCTATGGTACTCTTCTGTAATCACAATATTTTTTCAGTGTAATCATACCAGGCTATTCACTGTTCTGCCATTGAGGAAAAAAAGATGATTACACCATTGAGATATGGATTTAATTAAATGTAGTGGACCCTATTCTGATTTTTTTTTTTTTTTTTTTTTTTTTTGTGTATAGGAAATGATGTGCTGAGAAGAATACATTTTTCTGTTAAGGAATAATAAGATTTCACATGTCAAAGCTGATTATTTAAAAAAAATTATATTGTTTCAACAACAAAAAAATTATTTCTCCTATTATATTTATTTCTGCATTTCCATGACATGCAATTGTTAAGAAAGGAGATAGAAAGCATCCCTTGTCTATAGGAATCAAAGAGTAAATGGAACTCAGATGAGGCATAACAATTTCTTAATTCACAGAATAGTTTGACTCCAATTCATTTGCATGTGTGTTTCCACTAAAAATATGAAAATAATTGTTATTACCCTCTTCATGCCATAGAGTTTGCAGGGATAAAAATGAATGAATGTGTGGTATTTTCATTTGGTTTTCCAGATGACTCTTCCTAACTGCTTAACTTGGTCTCCAGAATCTACCACAACCTGGTTGTTAATACTTTGGGGTGGTTTTGTGGCATCTTTTTTACTCAGAGTATCTAACAAAACTTTCCCACACTTGCCTATGATAGCCCAAACTGACATACAGTTGATCTCTTTGAAGTAGGGCTTTCTTTACCATGATATTAAAATAAAACCTACAAGCCCACATAGAGCTCAGCCATAACACTAGTTCAGACTACTAGTAAAACTACTAAACTACTTTTTTTTAATATCCTTTTTATATACCATTATACCTGACGTTGTCAGCACAGACCTTTAGGCTCTCAAATACCAGGTGGTGATTTTATGTTCTTAGGACAGGATTAATCTTGAAAGGAAAGCTACTTTTACAGCTGCCTAGGAAAAGTGGAATGGATCAACCCACATACCTAAATTAGGGTCCCAGGTTGTTGCTCTGTGCGTGACATTGGACAGATGAATTTATAAGTGTGGCCACTCTCCCACAGCAGATGTGTGATGGGCTCTATGACAATAGGCTGGACTTAAAGAAGAGAAAAGAATGTGACGAGGTCACGGATCAGAAAAAAAACCCCATCAAGCCGAGAGAATCCTTGCAGTCAGCTCTCCAGGCCACCCACCCACCAGTGTGAGCATCATCAGGGCTGGCCCCAGCGTGGTACACTTTCCCTTCTTTCCAGAGAAGCAGCTGGATGCTGTTTCTCCGTTCTAGGAAATCAGTGTGCTCTGTGGGACACGTGGAGCTCTTACAGTCCAGAAGAGAACGTCATACCTGCCTTGTACTGTTGGCCAGTGAAAACTGGTCTGATGCTATTCCTGATCACTGCTGTTCATTTTTTTTTTTTTTTTTTTTTTTTTCAGACCGGGATTTCATTGCTAGTGGAAGACTCATGTATTGCACTGTTCTCTGATCTACTTGCACATTTCCAATGGCTTCATTTAGAACAGGGTTTGGGGTTTTTTTCCAAAATTCAATTGTTTTGCCTTGGTAATTTTTTTTTTTTTTTTTTGCTTCCCAGCATGTTAATACTGAACAGATCAAGAGTTAAAACATTTAATCCCGTGTCCTTCTGTTTTCTGTTTTTTCTAAAGGGTGAGTCATGAGTACGGATGGCCCTTTGTTATTCTTTAGTAAACTCAAAAAAGAATATTTATTCCCTCATTAGAAAAAGAAGAAATCGCCAAACAGAAAAATCCGGAATGGTGATTTTTAAAAGATCTTGGCTGTATTTTACAGCTATTGTACTTTATTATTATTTAT
The DNA here is from genome assembly GCA_038380795.1 of Pyrocephalus nanus. Taxonomy (NCBI): domain Eukaryota; kingdom Metazoa; phylum Chordata; class Aves; order Passeriformes; family Tyrannidae; genus Pyrocephalus; species Pyrocephalus nanus. The sequence continues at coordinate 38,639,671 of CM076267.1, forward strand.
TATTATTTATTTAATTATTATTTTTTTTATTTTTACATCTTTTAAAGGAAAAAGAAAAAACTGTTCAGTTAACATACTGGATTGCCCATGCCTGCAGCCTGGAACCTTTTGATGCTGAGGTCCCATAAGAACCAATAGCTGAAGTACTTGAGCTCTTCTGGGATCTGCAGGTACTGTCTGGAGCCACAGTGATTTTGAGCACAGCCAGCAGTGGCTGATTTGCACAGTGCACCTACCAACGTGCTACACCAACCCCCAGGAAGAAAAGACATCCTACTTTTTACAGTAATTCATTCTCAGGCTGCTCTTCTGGTGAATTTAACACGATTTTGCTGCTTAAAAATATAGCAGAACAGGGTTGGGGGTTTTTTTGTGATTGTGTAAAATCACACAATCACAAATGCACAATCAAGTTGACTCTTAAATTTATAAATATTTTCCACTATTTTATATTATTTTGGTGTGCAACAATCACAAGCTGCAGAGCACAAAAGCCATTAGTAGTCGATCTCCTGCCAGAAGGTCTTGCAGCTGTTTCATTAAGTACTTCCTTGGGTGTATAGGACTGTGGTATTTCTTTAAAAAATTAATGTCTGCTTTTTTTTTTTTTTTTCAGTTTTACAGTGGAATTCTGGATTGGAGACAAGAAGAAAGGGTTCTTTACAAAAAAAAATGTTGACAGCTCGGTGAAAAGGAGGAGCATCCTCAGAAAGGCATTGAGCCAGTGCTCTGAATTAAGGATTCCATCACTGGCAACAGGAGTGGGTGCGTGTTCAGTACAGAAAAGCCACGCCCTGGCCACAGATTTTGAATTCCCCAGCTTTCAGTACACCCAAAGGTCATTAAACTGCTTTGGCTGGTGTCCCTCCTGCTGTGAGGAGAAAATGCTGTGGGTGCTGTCTGCTTCACCCATGTGCAGTCATAATGTTGGCTCTGCCTTTAGAGCCTTCACAGCTGTGCTGTAACACAGTTAGTTCCCAGTATGACTCAGATGAAGGATTTTATTTAATCTGCACAGGACTTTGGAAAAAAAGAAAAAAAAAAAAAAAAGGAGGATTTTTGTGTGTGGAAACCTTGAGGATGTGCACAGATGAAAAAAGAGCCCATGTGAACAAGAGGCTGGATCTCAAAAGCTGATTTCCCATTTTCTTAGGACAGAAGTTCAGAAAATGGAAAAATGGGAGAAGAATGAAACCATTTCATTGACTTGGCTACCTTAACTCCTGGAATTGTCTGTTAAAGCAACAGTCATAATTTGCATTTCTTCTGGCTCACAAATGGGAATGGTTAAAAAGTGCATGGGGTTTGGGTTGTTTTGTGTTCTGGCTCTAAATTCAGCTTTTCTTTTAGGTTCTTTCCCCCACTGTGCCTTCTGTCATTATTTGCACCATTTGCAGTTCTTTATTTCTGTGAAACTACACATTCCTTTTAAAATTTGGAGGTTCTTTACTATAATTAAAATCCAAAAAATAAATATCTTGTTCCTGACATAGGGGTGACCACAGTTGCAAAATCTGAAGGTTCTTTGTTGAGATTAAGGTCTCTCGGAAACAAAGAAGAGCTGCCAGCTGGTTCTACAGGCCAGAACATCAGAACTTTTAAAAGTAACCCTTATACCATTTGCATAAGAGCTGACCTTTTAGGGAAGTAGACCTGAGGTCACCTGATAAATATACAAGAGTATGTTCCTCATTTGTCTTTCTGAGGCAGAATGCCACTAACAAGACTCAAACAGGCACAAGGAACCCTACCTTGGAGGAGCAGCATGAATATTCCAGTCATCTGATATAGAGATTAGTCAATAGTTTTGATCTGCACGTGGTAGATGATCTTTCATGGTATCTACAGTAGAGCACAAATATGTTCAGTATCTTCTACGACTAATTATTCCAAGGCCCTCCTTCAAAAATGCTCCAATTTACAGTGCTCCAATTTAAAAATGCTCCAAAGTACAAAGAGTACTTTTTTCAGTTCAGTCCAGATGGTAAGACATTGCAACCCCAGGAAGCTGAGTATTAACCAACAGCTACTTACTAAATAATCCAAAGCTGCCTGCAAGACACAGGAGTCAAGACAGTTGGGTTTCCAGGGGGGCTGTTTCTGTGCAGAGGATGTGAAAAGGCAGCCTTTGCTCATAAAGTGTCTATGGATGTTCAAGGAAAGTGGCTGTGCCACAAAATGCTCAGGCCATATCATTAAATGAAAATGGGGAATGCAAGTCAAAAGTAATTTACTCATGACAGCAAATGGCAATTTTTGCAGTGTTTTACACTAGAATGATAAAATCAATTCACAACCACTGCTTAGGGAAGGTAACACTAAATGAGAAATTCCAGTGTGGCTGAGCATTGCTATGTGTCATGCACTGAACCACAGCAAACACTGCAGAACCCAAGGAAGATAAGGTCCACAGGTTGTTATTTTTTCTGGGATGTAATCACTGAGTGATGTGAATTATGCTTTTATACCTCAGGATTCATTTCTGTACAGATTCAAGCACAGGTGTTGATACTCCAATGCCTATGGCAAATCATGGATAAATTTGTGTTCATAATTCTAGCTATAGACTAGAATATAATTTACAATACAAAACTGTTCTTAGAATTTAAATTTTACTCAAATAGTCATTTGAAGACAAAGGGAGTCATCAAGAGCGGGGGTTTTTTTGAAAGGTTAAACTTAAGAAATGTCAAGAAATGTTTATTGTGATTAAATGGACTGAAAACATAGCAGAACTCAAGAAGAAAGTGGCTTTAAGTCAAAGACCATGAATTATTTTATCTTCTTTTTTTTTCCTTAAATGCAAACACCTATCACATAGCATTCATATATTTCATGAAAATGAAATTTTTGATAGAAGTTTGATAAACTGTTAATTTAGTCTAATTTTCATTCCATAGCTGAGAATGCTCATATCCAGTGTTTGATCTGCTTGTGTATTTATACTGAAGAGTGCCAAAGAGATAAATCTAGAATTTATCTTGAATTTATCTCTTGTTGTTTTATTTTATGTCCTGAGCATAACTCCAAAAGAGGAGAAAACCTTATAGGCCCGTGCATAAAAATTTGAAGTATATTCCAGGATAGCTCAACAAGAGACATTTATCTCTGTTAGTTGTAGCTACCTGAATGTTATAAACCGAATAACCTAATCTGTTAAGTGATAAGATACTGGACATGAAAAATCAAAGCTGCAGGAAGTACTTCTGCCATTGCAACACAGACAGCGTGGGATATTGGAAGGTACTTAATTCATGAAAGAAAATAGTGTGTAATTCCTTTGAAATATATCAAGTCATTCATACCTTGAAAGTATTTAAGACATAGAAGAAACTCTCAGCGCGTGTTGAAAGTGACATCAAATTATTTATTATTTTTTATTTATTTATTTATTATTTCTTACTTGCTTCAACCTCTTCCACCTCAAGTGACCCCATTAGAAGAGTGTGTTTCAGTTTAAGTGCAGATGTATTTCAGATAAATAGGCTTTGAAATGAGACCCAGCATATATCAGATTAAAAGTTAACCTCAGGCTGCTCTTATTTTTGTGATGCATACAGAGAGATGGGTCCCTTTCTCTGGATGACAGTCCATGATGCTCACGAGTTACTGATAGGAGGGATGGTTGGTTCCTGGGTCACTGTAATCTCAGCAACAATAAGAACAAATGAATGGGCACCTCTAAAGTTAATGACTTGCATCACGTTGATGGATTGAGAGCAGCAATTACTTTGGTCCTTGTTTCAGCAGAGATGTCCGCTGTGACAGAGTTCTGCATTCACTTTGAAGTGTCCCAAACTTGCACTGAAAACTACACTGCCAGAAAAACTACATTCATAACAAAGCCTGCTTAAGCCATCTGATTTGAAAAATAAGTTTGTGGGTTGTGATCTTATTCTCAGTAAAGTTTTGCATGGAGCAAAGAAAGGACTGGATTTAAAAGGGATTAGTCTTAAGTTCTGGGGGTTTTTTCTCAGCTATACCTTCTTGTTCGAGAAGCAAACAGGCAAGAAAAAGGTGGTACTTGTTCTACATTCCTTTCCAGTGTTGTAATGACAGCATCAAACTGAACTATTCAAGAAGTTTTACTTTGAGAGATTAGTTCTTCTGATTTGGGACCTTGTTCTCTCTATAATTTTTTTTTTTAATGTTTGCTTTCTCCCCAGTTCACACAAAATCATGTTGTGAGGTGGAAATGGTGACAAAAAGTACTGGAACAGAAGCATTGTGATTTTCAGTCCTTCCTCTCATTAACTCTGCTCTTCAACAGAAATGTCCAGGTTTGCTCCTCCACTTCTGGGATTCTTTCAGCTTGTGCATCCACATCAGGTATTTATTTACCTTTTATCTTTTTAGAGGGAGCACTAACAATTAAAAATCCTCTTTGGGCTGTACCCACCGACTCCTGATTAACATGAAAAAGTGCTTTGCCCCAGAGGCTTTACCACGGGACAGTTTTTTTCACGTGCGTTTATCCCCTCTACAGCGCACACTAAGTGTTCAGACACAGCCTCAGCGTGCGTCTCACACACACACACAAAGGTTCCAGATGTGCTGTGTATCTTGTTTAGTTGACTTTCTTCTTCTGCAAAGCCAAGAGAAATATTAATCATTCATTTACTGTTAGGGGATGGGTCTTCTTCTCATGTTTCAGTCAAGGGGGTGGAAAAGTAAAGTAAGCCAATTTTTTTCCTATTTAAGGCCAAAGCTGGGGAATGCTTGTGGCTGAGTTCTGTACATGGCCCGGTGCTGGAAGGGCAGGGAACGACCGATGTTGCTATTTTGAATAGATTTTTTTTTTCTTCCCCCCTCATTTTTATTTTTGCACAGAGAGTCTCATGTCTAATATTTAGACATGATGAGCTCTGTGCAAAAAGTAACTTTACTCATTCTTGCCGTGTTTCAACCCTCAGTTATTTTGGCACAACAAGTCGGTGAGTAATTCAAGCTTCTTATGCTTTAATGTTTTTATTTTATTTTTTTTTTAATTTTTTATTTTTACCAATAATTTTAGTCGCTTGTAAGAATTGTGCATTCACGAACCTCACCAGGACACTTTTCCTTCACTAATTCAGCAGTCAGGCATTTCATGGTGAAGCTGAAAGTTGCAGGGGTTTGCATTGTCATCCCAAAGGTTTCTCTTTGCTTTGTTTTCTTTACAGTTAGAAGCACTGTACAGTGCTGTCTGCCTTGGCTGCATTTGTTCTTGTTCTTACTTGTTTTCCTGCTGCAGACACCAGAGAGACTTTAAGCTATTTCTTTTAACTCTTGGAATGACATTTTAACTGTTAGCTCTGTGCTGCCTGGAAGTTTGTTTTTTGTTTTTTTTTTTTTTTTCACAAGCTATTGAGTCTTTGCTTCCAGCTATTTTATTTATTTGAACTTCTCCTTTGTAGTTGTTTGTTTTCCACTGGCAGTGAGGGGGTTTCTTTAAACAATTTGCATGCAGAAAAAAAAAAAAAAAAAGCCTTAAAATTCTAACCAGTTTTCATGAAGGAGCTTTTAAGATTGATATTTGAAAATATGTCAGCTTAAAGGATTTTTACTTTGGCATAAAACAGGAGGGTAAATTAATTCCCTCAGCTGCTATAGTTTGAATTGGGCATCTGCAGGCTGTTTCAGTCCCTCATGAGACTGATTAGCAGCTGATGGTATTTGGAAGTCCATGCAAGTATGTGCGTGCATGTTTTCAGAGAGCAAGAACACCAAAAACTAAAGTGAACATGGAATTTAGAGGGGGGGAAAAGTACTTTGTATACAATAATTCAACTTAGAGTGAAGATAAGTGTGGTATGAGTATTTAAGTTAAACAGATGACATTCCACAAGTTCATCTGACCTTTTTTGGATGTGCTCTGTTCCTGCTTGCCAGACATTGTAAACCAGACCGTCCTTAAAATGAGACTTTTTTTCTTACATGAGAATAGGAGAGACTGGCAATATATTTATTCCTGCATGGAGGCAACGAATAACCTTACAAATAACTCGATAAGCAGCAGCCAAAGAAATTTTAGTGCTGCAGAGGAGAGCCAAATGCCTTTAAACCCACACCCTACACTGCTCTATATGACACAAATCCCGAAAAAGGGTCACTTTAGCCGTTTCATGGCAAATCCTTCTCCGCCTCATCACACCTGGAAAGGCACCTCCTCTGCTGAGGGGGTGACTGTGAGTCCACCAGAAGGCAGTGGAGCAGCCAGAGCTCAGGGGGATCTGTGCATGAGCAAATCAGGCAACATCTGCAGCAGCAGCGTGCCCGGACACCAGCCTGCTCTCCAAGCACAAACACAAGCCAAGCTTAAGTATCTTTAAAAGAAAATAAAGAAAAAAACCAACGCATACAAAGATGTTCCGTAGAGAGCAAACATAATTTGCTGTGAACTGAGGCTTTTCTGTTTCTGCTTGGCCAGCATATGAACTCTGTCCCCGGTAATGTTCAGTAAAGACTATAAAATTTGGTGAATATTATGGAATTTGATCAAATGTATGCTGTGACTTTGCTTACAGCAGCAGATAACATACATACTGTGGGTGTTTAACATGCATTATGTGTACTTTCATATAACTTTCTTCAGAGGGATAAGGACTAAGGGACCATCCAATACAAAAAAAAAAAAAAAAAAAGGAACATTAATTTTATTTCTCCCAACTAACCAATCCCCCCTGAGTGTCAGGTCTCCTTCCCTCACTCTAGTCATTTCCCTGGACATTTCTGAGGTGTAAGACATATTTGACTTAAGAAATGGTAAATTTCGGGTAGAAGAGCTCTATACAAACGAAGTGTGAAGGAGTATTCTCATTTCTCTGCCACATTCCTGTTTCATGGTGTTGTAACATTTCCTTTCTGGGCTAACTTCCATACTACTTACAGGGATGAGGTTAGAGAGAGAGAGACTGATAAATCACTAGTTATGCCTTAAAAAATTGGATTTTCTCCTCTCTTTGGAATGCTTCTTTGCACACATTTGAATGTGCTTTTCTCACAGAAAATAACCATTGAATTGAGGGAGTTGATTATTGGCATCACTGACTCACGTGCAGGGCAGCAACGGGCTGGGAAACCAAATTTTCCACGACTGAAAAGAGAATTTCCAGACATGCTAAAATGCTCTCTCTTGTCAAGAAAAATGTTTATATGGTTAGTATCAAATGTAAGTCAATATAAAATTTTCCCTGGAAAAGCCTGCCAGGAGACAAGACTTGGCAAGATATTAAGGAAACTGCTCAGTATACACTAAGTTTAGGATAGTCAGATGTACCCTTGGGCTATGTGTTTCTTTGTCTTGCTGTAATAGCTTGGAAGAGAGAATTGAGTACAGCCTCTTGCTAAACCTTCACAAAAGCTGGGGATCTGAATGTTGTGGAACAAGGAATATTCTGTGACTTCCATGACCAAAAGCTGGGTCACACAAGGGTGTTTGTAACCAGCAGGTGAAATCACCTTGACACAACCCAGGTTTCCTGATAGCTCTCAGGTTACTGTGAGGGGCTTTCAAGCCCTGACCATGGTCAAGATAAAATGCCTTCTGATGGCTGACAGAACACGAAGCTGGGGCTTCAGACCTGACAGATGATGATTCAGATTCCAGCAACGTTTCCTCAGTTCCATCGTTTGAAGGCACCTCTACATTCTGCATATTCAACTGCTAAAAAGTGTAAGAACTTGGAATGTTTCTTTAGGAAAGAAATCCACCCTCTACCCAGCCAGCAGGATTTGTGAAAAGCATTTGCTGGCCTTGCAGCATACGCTCATCCCATTTATCTTGAGTTTGTAGTCAACCAAGACAGCTACTTCCAGAAGACAGAATAAATTTTAGCTAGACAGACTGGAGATATTTGGCAGTTTCCCCCTGAATACAAAAGAAGCACATCCCCAGCCCCCTTACATGAGTGCCAAAAGGGAAGTTAGATGGATTTGGGGCTGTCTCAGCTGCATCTGCAGTGCTTAAAGGACACCTCAGTCACCTGGAGTGGGACACTTCTTGTAGATACACCCAACAGTCCTTGAGGAACTTCACTGAGGTCATCAGGAAGACTCTGCTGCTGTGAAAGCAGAGTGAGGGCACTGCCAGAAACCCTTCAACATTATTCCAAATAATTTTTCGCTCTAATGTAATTTACTGTTTTCCTTGTAATGTAAGTATTATCTTGGATGTTTGGTCAGGAAACTCATTTCTGAGGTAATGACTGAATACTAAAATACCTCTGAAAAGGCTTATTGACCCTTCATATTACTCCCAGTCACAATTTACGGTTTTGAAATGAAATATAACCATTACATGTAGATTCCAGAAGGCAGCATGCAAATGACTTTTCATTCTGAGTGCCCACTTCTGATCCTTGATAAAAGGATGATATTTTAGGAAAACTTGTAAAGAGCTGACTTGACCATTTTGCTTCTTCTTCTATTAACTGGGAAGGATTAAATAGGTTATGAAGGGGATGGGTACTGTGAAGATGCAGGTTTTTTGTGAGACTGCCAGACTGTCATGTTTAGCAGTTATAGCTCCATGTAACATTGCACACGTGTGTTCTTGGTTGATAAAATGCCAGTTTAAGGGTGGTACTAACAACAGTAAGAACTATCTTTCCTCAGAGATTTTTGGTAACACAGAAAAAGCTCTCCTCCAGAGTTTTGACAGTAAAAGCAGATGATGTGTGTCTTGTGTGCCAATAGGTAGTTAACCATCATAAATAATCTGGACTATGTGAAGTAATGAAATATCAGGGGTCTACTCCTCTTCTTCCATTTTTCCTAACTGTTTTTTAGTGAGCCCACGGCAGACAAGGTTGTGCTTAGGAAAACTGAAACATTCCTTTCTGGTATGGAAAAATCATGCTAAATGAAAGCCTGGGGAATCCACCCCCTCTAAACATTATATATATATAATGTTCTTGGAAATATGACAAATTTCATAAACACATTTTATATCACACATCCCTGGAACACATTAGCCTTAGGAAAATGAGACTATTATATAACCCTTTCATTATGTCCCAGATTTATTTTTGAGTGGAGACCAAATCACCGAATCTACATAGACTGATTTTTTTTAAAAGAGGAGGTGGAGTTGGAAACATCCACTGCTTAATTACAGGGGGAAGAAGCAGAGGTAGAAGGGTGTTGTCTCTGGCACAGATATTACTGTTGATGCCTCAGTCACAATAGATACAGTTGCTCTCAGTGCTGCAGGTTACGAGCAGATCCTATTTCCTCTTCCAGCTTCTGCCCAAATGCTGAGGTTTGAAATAGGCAGCCAGGTGTCACTTGCAAACTCTTGGCTGATGCCAGCCTTTCACAACAGCCGGGTGCTAGCTTTATTAATGCTATTACAGAGAAAGAAGGGATTGAGTGAATACGTTTTGTTTGTTTGTTTGTTTCCCAGACTGGTTGAGAAACCAGACTGACATTAGGCATTGTCCCATTTATGTTATACTGTTGGTCACACAGCACCAAGGCTGTCAGGGTTAAAGAAACATGTGGACCATGCTCTCAGGAGCATGGTGGGATTCTTGAGGCGTCTGGCACAGGGCCAGGAGATGGACTTGATGATCCTGATGCGTTGCTTTCAGCTCAGCATATTCTGTGATTCCACACCTTGTTTTAATCACAAATCTGCAGAAAATGGGACCTACCCGGCTTTGTGACTGGGACACTGTGCCGAGGGTCAGTGATGGGAATGATGCAGGCTGTCATTTAGCACTCTGGATTAAAAGCAATCTCTTCAGAGTTGAAAGGTTCAGCCTACCAGTAGGGGCTAACAATAACAAAGCACACTTTCCCAGGCTGGTGGGCACCAGGAAAACGGCATCGCTCCTGATGTTTTTGGGGTAGCTTCACAGTCTGGAGAGGAGCACAAGCCACAGCAGCTCGTACAGTTGCAAGTTTTAATTTGCTGATTTGAAGTAATAAGCCATCAAAACCCACAGAATTAGAAATCAGTGCAATGGTCATACACATTAATACTCAAGATTAGGCTGTCCTTTAGTCATGCTTGTTTAAGAAATTAGGCAAAAGATCTCAGCTAAATAAAGGGAAATTGTTGGCAATGGCAAAGAGGTGTTGTTAACAAAATGGGGTTTTTGGTCTTGAAGTAACAGGATTAGAGTCCCACATCATTGCAGTTCGATGTGATGGAGCAAAATTGAATTTACTATTGGCAGCACCCAAAAAAATGAAACTCAGACTTGAAAAGGGTATAATAAAATCTGTTCTGATTCAGCATTTCAACTGTTAGCTCATTCTCCCCATAGCAGCTTGGTAAATTGTAGATTGAATGAATTTAACACGGTTTAGAGTTCAGTACCTACCACCACCTGTCTATAGTTTTGAGACATTCTGACTTTGGGTTTTGGCAAAATAGAACAAAAACTTTAGTGTCATCATTTTACCTGCTGCAGTACTTTACCACCCTACCTCTCCTTCAGCATAGCCATCACAACATTCCTTGTACAGAAGGAGAACTGGGCGCAGATGTGATTCCTTCTGCAGGAGAGGTACAAGAAGTGTTATTTTACTTCCATCCCTTCAGGTCAGGTAGTTGAGGGGATCATGGAGGGGTGCAGCAGAATGCTGCAGCCCCTGGCCCCTGGCATGCTGCCCATCTCCAGCCTAGGGGATCCAGTGGATTCCTCCAGGAGGGAAGGCAGTTTGGGCCATGCTTGTCACAGTGATGGAGTCTCTGTTTGAGAGATGCTCCATCATGACTCGCTGCTGTTGGTTTTCCATGGCCATGCTTGCTCCTAGAGATGGGAGCCAGTGCTGGTTTGGTTATTGCTGCACAACAGCTACTTCTCTGTGGATTTCCTTTCTTCCATTGAATCTTTCTGTCCCCTCTGTGGCTTCCCTGATGAGAGATGTGTTGTCATTGGAAAAATCTATGAGGAGTTCTCATAGAATTTCCTGATCTTTCTCCATTCAGCACAGTCAGATGCCTTATGTTTCACGGAAACAATATTTCTATATGTACGTGTATAAGAGACTATATAGCAATTTCTGATATTAACACTTGCATTGCTCCTGGTTATTGTTAATCAACCGATAATATTCATAGGCAATAAAAATTTGCATATTAGGAGTCAGAAAATCTTAACAGACAGACAGAGAGGTGGACTTATCCTATCTTAAATTTTGGAAAGGTGCAAGGAGGAATGAGGTCCATCATTGACTGTAGAGGAACACATCTTTCATACAGAATCATAGTAAATATAAATTAAATTTATATTTCCAAGCAGTCGATATTTTTCTCATCTTGTATTTCATAGGAAAGGTTCTTTCCATTTTGCTTTGAGCAAACCTAACCTACTTTCAACCACTGCTCTTATTTATTTTCACTTCAGAGCCAATCTTGTCTCCAAGTTTGCAAAGTGGAAGCCTCTGCCTGTTTCATGTCAACATGACAATGGAAAACATGATATAACCCCCTCCAACAACAACAGTTTGTTGGCTTTAGTTTGGATAAACTTCAGCTCTGGGACTTCTGGCTTTGTTTAGTTTAGCAGAAGAGATTCCTTTCAGATTAGCTCAGGGACTACTTCCATTTTCCCTCATTTACGTCAAACCCTTCATTTAAACATGAACTATCAGAATGAGGATGAAAATGGTACTTTCTTTAACAATGTCTGCACATTTTTGTCTTCCTTTGATTCACACAAGTGCTCCATGAAGAGGAGAGGAGAAAGAACACATGGGACGCTGAACAGGGAGAATGTGAGGATAATGAAAAGTTATATATCTTAAGGCTGAATGTGGGGGTTTTTTTATATTAAAAGCCTAGGGCCTTCTCTTACGGCTAAAGAGGCACCCAAATGGCTGTTAAGGAATGAGGGATGTGACTTGTAGATTTAAGAGTTTAGCTGAGTTCGTACCAGAATTGCCTTCACTGTAACAACAGGAGACCCATCCCTTTCTGCTGCTGGATTTCTCTTTCAGTTGCTGTGCATCCCATCCTCGAGGGTGGCACTGGCATCTCTTCCCTCCTGTCAGGCAATGAAAGATTCCCTTCCATGTGCAAACCTTCTGTGGGCCACTGTGGCACCTTCAGGCACCGCTTTATTCCCAGTCTCAGCACTGCAAAGGGCAGCAGAATCACAGCAACATCCCGTGCACATTTAAGCCAGTAGATATGAAAGCATGATCTGTGTCTGGAAACTACTTCCCACAGCAATTCAGTGCTGGCAGTTCTTGGAAAACTTCTGGACATAATTAGTTCCCACTGAAACTCCCTGCAGTTCGCGCCCAGTGACCAGTCGGTGCATTAGAAGGCTGTCTGAGGCAAACGTCTCTTTTTTTCTCTCTCTTCTTTCCCTTTGTGCTGCTGCTTCTCTTTTCCTTCTTTCCATTTTCTTTTAGGAAAATAGGCAAGAGCAAAATTGCATCTCCTTTTTTTTTTTTTTATTTATTTTTTAAACAGACACGACAGAACAATTGCTCACCCTAACAGAGTTAATGGGAATTATGGGAAGCCTCGCTCATTGTTCCTTTGATGTTCAGTGTAATTGCCACGCTGAGCATCAAAGGAGGATAAACTACATCCTCAATGCCTTCTTGAGCTAAAAACAGTAAAAATGGGATTCTTATTTTCTTGGGAAACACTTTTATGCTCATGAGAGGCTCTTTTTTTTTTTTAAGAAAAAAAAATTATATCTTTTCAGTGTTTGGCTTTAAATCTACTGGATGGTGTTTGCTTGTTTCCCTGCAGAGCAATAGTCATTCTGTGCCAGCTGTTTAAGAGAAGAATGTCCTAGTGAAAGCAAACAATGGGCTGTGTAGTGGGAATTGCAAATCTTTGAAAAGAGTAATTGAAATCTGCTCAGACATTTTGAAGATTCTTTACACAATATTCTCAGCCTGTTGGTGGCTTAGCTGTTGGCAGGGTGGTCCTCCTTGTAGATCCCTCTTTTTGGTATGAACAGAATAGCATAAATATGGAGGAGGGGGAGGAAAAAAGGAAAGAAGAGAGGTTTTCAAGTCCAACTGATTATTTTCCTCTTAGAGCAGCTGAGAGAAAGAATGATATAACCATCTTTCAGTGAAGAATAAAAAAAAATAAAATAAAATAAAAAACAAACAAACAAACAAACAAAAAAACAGTGCAGAGGCTTTTCATTTATCAGGTGTTCTCTGGCTTTGGCTCTTCCACTCATACCTTTTAAGGGCTGTGGCAGATAAACTGTGGTGGATCTGGTTGTGTCTGCTGAGGATGTTCTAGCCCTCCTCAGCTATGCACTGCTGTTTTTTCTCAGTCTGTGCCAGCTGGTGTTGCTGTACAGAGCAGGGAGAGCTAAATCTGTGCCAGACATCAGGCAGCCACTTCAGTAGTAAGGCTTCTGACCTCTGATATTAATAAAAAGTCAGCTCTCTGCTGATTCTTCACTGCACCAAGAGTGTGGAATTTCACCTCACAAGGGAATTGGTTAGGGAGGTCCTTAAGTCTTTGTATTTGAAAAATGGCCAGGCATAGGTCTTGAAACTTAAAAGTGATCACAAAATTAGGAAAGTTGTCTTTGGTACCTTGAGAAAACCCCTTACAATACTCACTTTAGTAGCCCTAGGAAGTTGACAATAAGAACGTTGTATCCAGTGTACAAATAGCCATTTAATATCCTCTATGAGGCAGATAAGGAAGAATTTCAAGCACTGCCATCCATATCCAACAAACTGTCTGAAATGGATGCAGGGTGAATTAGTACAAGCTGAAACAAGGAGTGAATGGATACAACTGTTTTGCAGATGAAACTAGGTTAATGATGCCCTATGCATTCGAAATCCCACCGTGACCTCCGAAATTACAAATACCTTTAATTTTTTTGGCAGCCGAAAATATGGCTCTCTTTCTTTAGACAGTATGCCAGAGTAGTTTAATCCTTTACAGGAATATGAAACATAAGAACCAAACTTTTCATTTACTTCCAACTTCTGAAATTACAGGGAAAACAATAAAATTGTGCAGGCACTTATGCTAGTGTAGAATTTGACCCCCTACTGCTTTATTCATCTCTGATGTAAATTCACTATGGCCATGGAGTTATATTGGGGCTGACTTTGTCCAAGGTATCTGAATATATAAATGATATTGCCACATGTACTATTCTGCATTGTAACATTTCCCATCTGCTTCAGCCTCAGGAGAGAGGCATTGAGTCAAGCTGATTTCTTCCAAGGCAAACCACAGAAACAGCCTTGCATAAATTCGTTAGTCCTCTCACAGAGCTAAGGGGAAAGAGGGGGTCACGTCCCATTGAAATTTTAATCACCTGACAAAAATTGTTTTGATTACAAAGTTAGGCAGTTCAAAACAAAAAACATACATTTTTCCCCACGTAACCTTTGGGTTTCACCACATGAAAAGCTTAAAGTCTCTTGAATTAAGTAGCTCAGTTCTATGTAGAGCAAGCAGTAACAGTTATCTGTGTCCATTCATTCCTTTTCACGTAGCAGATCAGAAGCTGAATCTCACTTTTATGATGCCTTGGATCTGTCGGAGTGCTTGCACAGTCTGGGAAACCTGAACACAATGTCTTTTCCAGTTTTTCTTTATTCTTCCCATGACAGACCTACTGCAATAAATATTGCAAAGAACGCTCCAATGTTATAAACATTCCTGGTCCTAGCTAAAATCAGAAACACAAAAGTATTTCTTTGAGCTATACCTTTTTTCTAAAGTTCTGACAAAATCTTGTGCTGGATTTTGTTAATTTTTTTCCACTTAATTGATCCTAATAATGTTGAGCTTGAAGATGTTGCTTTTCTTTAGAAATATGATAGGTCAGCTTATTATGGAATAAAACTGGAAGTGGTCAAGTGTTCAAAACAAGATTACCTTGACAGTTGGATTCTGACTGTATAAGTCTTCACTGACTACTCAAGGAGTGGGCAGGATGTATGTTTAAAGAAGCTAACAAATCCATTAATTCATCAGTAGTCATATTAAACCTTGAATTTATGTCAGTTTCTGTTTGGTTTAAGACACAAGAGTCTTTATGCCATTTGGCATCACTGACTAAAGACGAGAAGCACATTAAAATCAGATTACTGCAGGGTAGTAAGAATTTGTGCCAGTGCTACAAAGAAAGAAAGAGCCACAAATGAAGTGCTTGCAGCTTGTTGCTTATTTTTAGAGGGACACCAAATCACACAAAAGGTGATGTGCCAAAAAATATTGTAATGTAAGAACAGAGGGGATGGAAAAATCTCATGGGCATTTTACCAAAAACTGGAAGAGTAGCTGAAGAATTATGCAATGATCCCTCTAAAAAGCATTAAATGCACTGAACTAAGATGAAATTCTTTCTTACTTTGTATCCTGGTCTAATTGAAATGGTTATCCTTATTAAAAGATTTGATCTCTCAGGCACTGAAGAGCTGCAGTTCCCATCAGAATAATTAGAAGCTGATGTTCTTTGGGCTGATTCAAAGCCTAGTAAAATCAAGTGAGGTTTGGATCAGGCAGTGATTACCCTTAACCAGGAAGGAATTATCTGTATTCTGCATCTTATGGAAAAAGAGGTTAATCTCTACTAAAAAGTCAGAAGTATAGATATAACTGAGTTACAGACAGAACCTGTTGAGAGAAGACTTTGGAAAGGAAAATCCTAGAATAACATTTCAATAGAGATGTCATTCAGGAATAACTTCCTCCCTTACAAAAAACAGTATAGGCCACAATGTTGTCAAGGAATAGTTAAGAACAAAAGGAGTATAATCATCTCTTGCACCCATCAGGTGTTTTTCTCAACATGACTTTTGTGAGTCCAGAAACAGAAAGAATAATTCTCTGGGCAACCCCCAAAAAGAAGTGATAGGTGATAGGTATATAACAGTCTGCTTCATCCTGCACCTTTTATGACTCAGCCTGAAATTAAAGTTCTTCTAAAACCAACCCCCACCAACTAAAAAAACAAAGAAACCTTCATGCACTTTGTTTGCTTATTAGCAGTTTTGAAACAAGGAAACTCTTCTGCCATTGTTTCTCACCCTGGACACCAGCTTGAAGCCAGAGAGGCTGTTGTGTAACAATATCACTGGTGGGATGTTGCTGGTCACTATTTCCTTGCAGCACTGCTGTGGCAGGGTGGCCTTTAGAAGTGTATGAAGAACATCATTCAAGGATGTCAGCATGCATGCCCAAATAGAGCAATTTGTGACATAGAAATGCTGAGACAAAACAATGTGACACATTCAACTTCTTTAGACCACATTACTTTTGAAAAGAACAACAACCCCCTGAAGATAAAGTAGGAAAATTAGAGTTCTTGAATCACATTCTGAAAGATTAGAAAAAAAGCCAATCATCTGCAAGAAAAATTGAGGTAAACATCCTTAAGATACATTTCTAAAGCATTTAAAGACTCCAGAAATGTTGCAGCATTTGTAGCATATAAAGACGAAAGAAGGGAACAAGAAATTATTTGTTTAAAATACAAGTACTTGCTTGTGCCAGTGCAGGCCTGGTTTTTTTTCTTACTTATTTTTGTAATCTGGTAGATAGAATGGTTGGGTGTCAGAGCAAGGACAGTTTGACTGTATGACACGAGGGCCCTTAGCCCGAGAATTCAGCCTCTTCTATACATTGCGGGTGGAACAGTGCGTGACTCCACGCCACAATACTGCTGACAGACAAGTACTGTGTTCTGCTTAACCAACATTCTTTTAGGCAGCTTTCTCTTTCTTACTCTGCATGTGAGAGAAAGAGAAAACTGGGACTGGCGCTGTGGCAGAGCTGTTCCAAGGCCAGCTTTCTTGGCAGACAAGCATCCCTCATAGTAAGAAAGCTTTGGTTTCGTTCTGAAAGCACAGGATGCAGCCGTTCTTTTTTGGTATGAAACTTGGGAAATCTGTGAACTGTTCATTCATTCTTTTCCATTCCACCTGGTAGCAGTTCTTCCTGCTACACAGCTCATGGAGCAGGAAAGGATTTTTTAAGATGGACCCAGTCCTATTCTTCACAGTCTGCATTTAAGTGATTTCTGAATTGAGGTTTCTTTCCTGATACCTCTGATCACATGATGGACAAGCCTTATAAAATATTACCCAAAAATGTCCTAATAGGTAGGGATGCCCAAATTGACCCTTAAGTCCTCATGCCCTGTGTGAAACAGACTCAATTTATTAGCTCGTTGTTTTAAGACAATTCCAGCTGAAAGAATGTCTGAAGGCCTTGCAGTTGAAAAAACCCCACTTGTTAACCCATTTCTTTTCCTTTACTTCCTTACTCTTTTCCTTACTCCCTGAAAAAGACAGGATTTCAGACTGTTTTGGGCACTCAGCTCTTAACCTAAGGGGAGACCAGGCCAACAAGCCAGGCCATTCTGGCTTAGCAAGCCAATTCATTCATTATGAGAGTCCTTTTGTTTCCATTACTAATGATGGGACGGAACAAGCATGTTTGGGTTTCTATAAACATCATCATCATACCAGACAGGGAGCCCAAATGATTTGCTTCGAGATAGACGCTGTGGCATTCTTTTCTGCTCAGTAAATGGAAAGCAGCATTGCTGCAGATGCTGGGATGGATTCCTCCATCTACTCCACTGCAGGGAAGAATGAGCAAAACTAGGTCAGAGCAAGGAAGCACAGGCTTTGTACAGTTAAAAAGCAGCAAAAAAACCCTTCTTAGCTTCAGCAGGCTTTGAATCTGGTCAGAGGCAAGGCCTCCTTCATCTCAGTGCTTTAGCCTTTACCAGATTCACCTTAAATGCAGCAAAAAGCTGTTTGTTTGACTCGCTGCATTTGTGATCAGATTCTCACAGATCAAAGCTCCTCAGTTTTGTTTCCCAAGCCATCATCAGGCAGCTGCTGGAGGACCATGAGTCACCTCTGTGTGGACTATGGCCCTTCCTGAGGCAGAACCAGACAAGTTCAAGATGTTCTTTAATTTTTGACCATTTAGTCACATCTCTGCAAGTGGGATATGTGAGTCTGCTCCTAATGCAAAAGCTGGACATTTACTCTATCCAAAGTGGAAAAGCCTGTGGTTTTTGAGGATACTATTAGGAAATTTTTTCCTTTTGCCATGTAATTGTGGTTAAGTCATGATCACGGTGCTTGCACAAATGCAAAGCCAAAAGCAGCTACAAAACAGGTCAGCTTCTCAGTTCACAGCGCTTGATAACAAGTTCCCAGTCACCTCACTGGGATTGGGGTTGTATCCCATATGACATCTGTCATCCTTCAGGCCTGCCATGACCTTATTTGTTTTCCCTTGTACCCATCTGGCCTCTTTTATGTATCACAGTTATAGGTGCTTTGCAACTAAATGGTGATTTTCCTTTCAGTTCCCACTGTTAGTTTGCTTGAAATGGGAAATAATTCAAAACCAGCATATGACAGAGATTGTGTTGCCTCTTCTTTCTTTTATTCACTATTTGGGCTGGCCCAGGGAAATGCTACTCACAGCAAAATCTTTAACAACGTGAATGCTCAATAAACAGCATAAATGTTATGTTATTCAGGCTTTCAAATATTTAACTTTTTTTACAGTGCACTAGAGATTGACAGAACTTCCAACAAACCATTGCAGGAACTGCCACAGAAGTGAAGTGCTGTACAGCCACCCTGCTTAGGGCTCTGGGGAAAAGAATAAGATTTTGTATTGCTATAGGCAAATACTGTTGAGTTCAAATATTTTTTTTAAATCTTAGGCTGATGTGTACATTTAAGAATCAATAAGAAAAGCTGGCAAGTATGTGACTGTTATAACACAAGTCAAGAAGTAGACAAGTCAGCTCTTTTATAACCTCATTACTCCTATGTGTTACTCGCCAGTGCTTTAGCACAAATCAGCTTTCCAAAGGATTTTGGAGCTAATGGTTAATCTTTATGAGCAATGCAAAATGCATTATGTCATAACATGCTGACACACAGATCTACATCTGAGCACAGAGGGGGTGTCTTTAACAGCCTAAGTCTTCACAGATGTGAGTTTCCTTTGGAAACCTTTTTAATGCTTTCATTCTGCCAAAGGCCACAGCGATATTCATTGCAGCTCTCATAGCTTATTTCTTAATTCTTTTAACAATGATGTCCAGAAAGTTAGAAGTAAATATGAATGTTATTATATCCATATGTCTCCGATTTCTTGTCTTCTTTCTGTTAAATAATGCCATCTACTGTAGAATAACTGAATTACAATCTTGTAAAAATGAGGAGAAATCTGCTTTATTTGCTTATTACTGTAAAATCATGTCAATTGTTTTGACATATTTTGAATTTCCATTATTCTCATTTGTACTGTTTAATAAAATATGGAAAGGTGAGTGCTCTCGGTGGGAAAAGCTGGTCACTGAGAAAAGCCTCTGCTGCTGTTTTGAAAACAGAATCTTTGCTAACCAGCAGTGCAAAAATATGGGAAAGGTGGCCTTGTTTTTGCTTCCCATCCAAACTGTCCTCTTCATAGTAGGGCAGCAGAATCACATCTCTGAAAATAACAAAACAGCAGAAAAAATCAATGAAAATGAAGTAAGGATTAAAAAAAAAAAAAAAAAAAAAAAAAAAAAAAAATTGGACATAGGAAAGTGTACACTGCATCTTTTTATTTGTGTATGCAATTCATATAAATGTCCATTTGCAAGTGCAAGCAGTAGCAATATTAAGTTCTTTCAGATCTGTATCACAGTATCTTTTTTTAGCAATTATATTTAGAATTGCCCTAAAGAAAAATAATTTCTCCCCTTCCTTGTTACATTTATGATTGAAAAGAATCTTTTAACCAGTGCACCTGGGAAGTGCTTTAAGTGGAGTGGCAGCTGAGTCACTCTGACATGGATCTGTGTCCATCCATGCTCTCCAGGGTGTATCCAACCAGCTCCTCTGAGATGGATAACAAGCTCCAATCCCCCCAGTAGCTTGGATGGCTTTCTGCCTCCCACAGCACATGAGGGTTTCATGTGTACAGTAAGCCACTCGTACACTGAACTACTCAGCGTTTGCAACTTATAATTTGGTTTTTGTCTTGAGTCACTAGAGAGACTAGAAAGAAGATTTAATTCATAATACTGCACTTTTCATTTGTAGAAAGCATTTCAGCCTTCTTATTTGTCAGGAAGCGTTTGTCATGAGTCTTGTCAAGCCTGGGCAGCTTATTTTTTTCCCCAAGTGCCCACACTGAAACTCTGGTTTGTGAAAAGGAGGGAGATGTTTCTTGCAGAAACAGTCAGCACTTCACTGAGCAGAGAATAACCTTATTAACCTGGGATCCACGGGCATGGTTATGTAGTGTGAGAACTGGGAAACCAGGTAACTCTTTTAGAAACTAGACCTAACTTGGCAGACTAAGGAAGGATGTCTAGATCCTCTTTAAAGGTAGTCATGATTAGGCAGTGTCCTTTGAAGCAGCATCCTCTGATGCTGTGACCCTCTGTCTTGTGGGCCTGAGGAAGAGGCTGTCCTGGAAATGAGCAGTTCTTTTCCACCTCTCTTGTGCAGAATGTGAAGTTCCTTGTGACACCCAAAAGTAAAAGGTAAATTTCTAAGTGACAGAGAATGTTTTGGGGGGTTGAGTTCATACTACACTGGAATATTTTTGGTTTTAGGATTTTCTGTGTTGTCAAAGGAAGGTAAAATACTGGCTCCCAGCTTGATATCAGGCAAAGGAAATGTCTGAAAAGGGTTTTTGAAGCTTGATGCATCTTGTTGTTACCCTAATAAAGATAGTGGTCAAAATCAAGTCTTAATCATAAGTAGTGTCAGCCTCCTGACAGCAAATATTTTCCTGTTTCCTTAAAGTATAATTGAAAAAATTGCAAAAATAACATAAACTGGTGTGCACAGACAGCCTGTAGAAGGGTTGAAATTGGAAAAACCCCTCCTGTCCCATGCAGTGCCCTGCTCCAAGATCCCCACTCCAGCTCTCTTCTCAGTTAGTCATGATGTCTTGGTTGTATTCCCAATCACCCTTCCAGAGCTCATACAAGGAGGTGATGAATTTCATGGGTGAACTGGAGGAAAAAGTCAGGTCAATATGGACAAGGAAAAGCAGCTGAGTGAGACACTGGGAAGGGAGCAGGGGAAAACTCACCTCCGTTGAGTACAGGGCAATAAAGAAGGTGAACTCTTCAGGTACAAAATAAAAGGGGATTCACGGGAGATGAAAAATGAAGTCATGTGTTATAGGAAAGGTGAAGCACAGAGGGAGCATGAGAAGAGAGGAAACACATCTAAATATGTCCAAAGAGCCTGGGGGTAGGGATGGGAACAGGTAGCCACAAATACAGAGAGAAAGGAAAACAATTCAAAGACAGAGATCAAAGAGGCAGGGCACGGATGGGGGGGAGGGATGGAAGGGACTGAATAATCCATAGGAAGGGACTGCACGATAAATTTGGACTCAGTCTCATACTACATAATAATGACCATTACAACAATTTGATGGTATTCAGAAATTTCTACGTGGAGCCAGAGGTAATTTTTATGTCAGAGCTCTGAATAATATCTTTTTGGCATTTTGGTTTTCTTTTTGAAGGGTGGTGTGTAGTAGGTAAATTATCCTGGTATTAAAGCTTTAAGAATGATGTAGGTTCACACGCAGCTCTTTGTCAAGAATTTTGCATCTTTAAACAATTATTTTGAGTTAGTTATGGAAAAAAAACCATTACAACATTATTCAAGACATTCACTGATATTTATATTTGTAATCTGAAACTTGTAATAACTTCTATAAAACTAAAAATGAGCTTATAAAACTTTGTAGTGTTATTTTCGTATTGTTTTTTTTAAATGACCTAGCTTTCTGGATCATGATTTTTCCCTAAGAAAATACAATCCCCAAATTTAATGTTCAAAGTTGGTTTTTGTCAGTCTCTTCAAATTCATAATATACGACAAGGTTGATCAGTAAAACAGGTGTTGGAAGGAATTCACAAGGCCATGAGTATTACAGATGAACAATATTTTTTCTGAAAATACAGCCACTTGTAACATTTGAGCAGGCCAGATGACACAATAATTGAAAACTGTTTGGGCAATTAATGTGAACATTCTTTTAGATCTGTCACATACACTGACTTTCCAAAAGCACTTTGAAAACCCTTGGTGCTAGCTGTTAATGCAGGGTGCCAGTGACAAGAGCTCATGCTGGACAGATGGCTTCTTCCATGTGTAAGTGCTGGCACTGGCACATGGTGGGGGCCAATGATACAGTTGTTTGAGAAGTTTGGCACTTTCACGTTTTAGCTGCAGCAGAGAATTCAATTGCTAATTAGACACTAACTCAGTCTGACACTAAAATTACTCCAGACTGAAGATTATCAGAGATTTAATTGGGCTTTGGATCAGCTCCAGGAGGTTTCCATTGATGTCTGTTTCTACATTCAGAGCAGACTCTGCAATTAATGTAACAGATCCTTTCCTGTGTCTGAAGGGGAGTATTTAGCCTTTTCCTTCACGTGCATAAACTATATTACGGTAGCAAACAAAACAAACTATCCTGAAGTTTTCATTTATCTTTGATTTGGAAAAAAGATTCAAAATAATATTAAACACCATTTTGTCTTTTTTTTTCCAGTCACAGGATGTACCCATCTTGGGCAGGCTTACGCTGACAGGGATGTTTGGAAACCAGAGCCATGCCAAATCTGTGTGTGCGACTCGGGGTCTGTTCTCTGCGATGACATCATCTGTGATGACCAGGAGCTGGACTGCCCCAACCCAGAGATTCCTTTTGGAGAGTGCTGTCCAGTTTGTCCACAAACGACAACACCACCTCCAAGAGTGAGTTTATTCTCAGTGTTGCTTCTTTGGTGTTGCTGCCTCCTTGATCCGTGTCAACCTCAATTAATTTTGGTTTAGATGTTCTTAAACACTTTTCAGTGCCACTTTCTGGCGTTAGGCAAATACCCAGGATGGGCAAAATTTCCTTTTACAGACTTATTGCTGACTAAATGCCCTGGAAAGAAAAGGTAGTTCAGACTGTCCATCTCCAATTCACCACCATCTTGCTTATAGGCACCAACATTGCATAATTATGCCTTGCAGCAACTTAACCTCAGGAAAATCAAGGATGTTGGTACAAGCCAAGTCCCCTGCCTAACCACTCCAGGGAGTGAGCCAGCTGTACTGAGCTCTGAGGTTATCTGAACATTTCAACCATATTTAAGATCCAGGAGATTCTGTTAGAGTACAGAGGTTGCCACAGCTACTTTGAAGATTCCTACCCAGAAGATAAGAGAGTGCAAGAGGTGTGCGTATGGAAGAGAGAGAGGATGCATTTCTGCAGCTCTAGAGTATATCTTCTTAAGCATGAGATGTCACTCTGTGTTATTTGCACCACACTAGTGCAACTCTACTCCTTCCAGGATTACCTGAGCTACTTAAGTGAACAGTTTGAGGGGTGTAAATGAGTGGTACATGCAAGCACGTTGGAGATTTAAGCACAGCTCCCTCTGTCATTGTGCCTAGAGATTCATTTTATCAGTTCTGGGGTTTCTGATGATGAAGGACAAGTGGGATACTTCCCCCAGCCTCTGTCTTTGATGTATGATCCCAGCAGCTGAGTACATAAATTAAAAATCCAGACAGTAACATGTTGAAAAATAAATAAATTGGAACCATAAATCTGAGAATCTGAGAATAGCTACATACTCACACTGAGCATGGTGGACTGAGAAGGATGCAAGAAAAATGCCCTTTACAGGGCAAGTTCACAGTAAGTGGACTTCTGTCCCCATTGTGCTCAACAGCAAAGCTCCACTGACTTTGTTAGGGCCATGTTTTTTGGCTGAAGGGGAGGTGTAATTCCGTGGATGAGCCAAAAAAAATGCAGATAGACTGACCAAAGACCCCATTTATTTGTAGCTTTTAATTATACTGAATAAGAATAAATGGAATTCATGTCATAAAACTGTATTCAAATGTTTAAGTGTGCTTTGCTCTTGTTTATGTGTGCAAAATTTTTGTTTTATTTTTATCTTTTTAAAATTAATTAGTTTTCTTCTTTTCTAGACTCCTGGAGTAGTCAGCCGAGGCCCCAAAGGAGACCCAGTGAGTACAACTCTTTTTCTCCACCAACGAAATGAATGAAATCAGGCCCAGTTCCTCTAGTGTTATATATCTTACCCAGTCTGCTAAGATATCCAGCTTTCACTGATGTCTGCACTGTCTGAAGGATTGTAGCATGTAGTTGTTTTGAAGTATCCCTTGAAGTTCTTCAAAACTCTCAGAAATTTAAATTGGAAGAACACAGAGAGATGAGTCCAAATGGTGTCACATTTGTTATGTTTTGTTATACTTCTTCCCTGTAGCAAGATAAAAAAATCTATTACTCCACTAGCAGCATCAATTTTAGATTCAGGAATTGAACTATTTAATACTTCTGTCATCTTTGATCAAATATCAGTTGCAATAAGGCTCCAGCAACTAAGAATTGTTTCCATGTGTGAAAATGGTGTACTATGTCTTCCCTGAGTTTTTGGTTGCGGTCTTGTGTTCAGTAGAGCTTTCCCACCACAGTCACACAGGCTTTGTTACCAGTGCAAAGACTTGTCCTGCACTGCCCTTGCAGCTGAAGGCAGGTGACAACATCGGTATCTGTTTGTGTCTTTGCAGGGTTCTCCTGGGGTTCCAGGCAGAAATGGTCCCCCTGGCCCACCAGGGCAGCCAGGGAGTCCTGGAGCTCCTGGGCCTCCTGGGATCTGCCAGTCATGTCCCAGTATAAGTGGAGGGGTAAGTCATTGTTATGTTCAGCTTCCACATTGTTGTTTGTAACCATACCAGGCAGTGTTGCAGGCGCCTGTCCCTTGCAGGTGCTTTGCTTTCATCTCTCATTTGTGCCTTTGAAAAACAGAGCTGAGTGGTAGGTGAAGTTTTGTTGTTATTCTGGGGTTTTGTCCATAAAATGTCCCTGAAGTGCAATTAAATCTCTGCCTTATCTTATTTTTTAAACCTTTTGGAGTCAGGTTTGTTGAAGCACTTACGTAACTCAGAAATAGTTCTAACTGGAAAGAGCGTGTAGGAGGAAGTGTGTCCACTCAATGGTTAGGGAACTCTCATACTTTCCTATATTATATGAAATGCATGTTTAATAAAGAAACATTCCTGCGAGACTAGACTGAAACACAAGTCTTTCTGCTTGCAAGGAGGTGGCAAGCAAGAACTGTTTGTCGCGCTCCCTCTTTACTTCTGGCTCGCTGAATCTTTAATTCGTTTCTGATTACCAAAGAACTTTACTAGAGCTGGCGAGGCTCAGCAAGAGAATTAATTGTAACTAAAGTCTCTGTGCAGTTGGATCTGTCCTGGCTTTAAGCCCCAGGCAGTGCTTTAAGAGATGGCATTGTCTTCCATGCAACTGACCGAGCCTAGATTCACAGATGTTAAAAATTGCATGTTAAAACAATTGCTACTTTTGAATATAGGCCACTGGTTATAACTTGCATGTACAGTTCCACTCCCAGGTAAGCCAGAAACTTGAGGAAAGATGCCTTGTTTTTATTTAATTCTGAAAGGGATTGCCCCTGCAGGACAGAGCTTCTGGGAGAGGTCCCAGTGGATCAGTTTACCAGTCATAATTGACAGGAGTATAGCAGTATATAGCTATATACACAGTAGTATAGCAAGAGAACTGCTGGCTTTGGTGGGCAGATGCTGACACAGGAGAGGATAAAAGGCTGAATTAGTCACCCATTCCAATGCTGCATCAACTATTTGTGCTGTTGAATCCTAACAGAAGGGTTGTCCCTGGCCAGTGTAGGAGCTGGGTCCGTACTGGTTTGGTATATCAGGCAGAACACTCCATATATTGAACCCTTCTTGCTCAGCCACTTTATGTGCCATTACTGCATCAATGCCATATCCTTTAACTAAGTCTGCTAATATGAAATGAGTCGTTCATTAGTCACAGGTAAAAGAAATCAGGAAAATAATAATAATAAACATTTGCATTCTTTAGTGCAACAGAAAATATTTCATCAGCTTCCTTGAGTGGCAACTAAGTCCAAAAGAAAAGAGACTGGGAGAAGAAGCTTAAAAGGAATAAAACAAGAATAAAAGGAGAGAGAATGGTAATTTTTTTGTTCAGCCCAGCTCTCAAGATGAAAAATGGATACACCCAGCCTAGGGAGCTAACTTTACCATGATCTCAGAGGGAAGACATTGGCTGTACTTCTGTTTTGGATGATCTAGATATATGGCAGCTGTATGTCAAACAATATTACTCAATAGATACAAATGAGTTATTTCCATAAATTTGCCATACCAGTGTAAGAGAAGAATTACCTTATTTGTAGCAATCACAATTTTTTCTCTTTCTTTCTTCTTTTTTTTTTTTTTTTCTGTTTTTTCTCTATTTCTTTTGCAGAGTTTTTCTCCACAGTATGACTCCTATGACGTGAAGGCTGGTTCAGTTGGTATGGGGTACCCACAGCCCATTGTAAGATGCTATAGCCTTTTTTCTGTCCTTCCCTTTTTTTAAAGAACAAAATTTCTGCTTGTAGATTGTGCCTTGGATGTGTATATATCCTGATTTTAATTTAATAATATAAATTTTCATTTATTTATTGCCTGCAAGTTGAACGTAATGTAAGCCAGCAGTCCGGTCCCCAGTATCATTCTAGAAAGTAGTTATGGATAATCTGGATTTTTTGCCTTTTCACTTTCTTTCTTCAATTTCTTATCTTCTTTTTCCTAATCTCTGTCTCTAATTCACTTTATTATACTATTTAAGCGTTTATCTTTTCTCCCTTGCACACCTTCCTTTTCTGCTTCATATTGTTCCACTAATTGCTTTCCTCCCTTCCACCACATTTTTACCTCTTCCACTGCCCTTAATCTTCCTTTACACACTCAGATTCTATCTTTACTCAGCACGATACTCCACACTTCCTTACTTTTCCACAGTTCAAATCTCCCTGATAAAAAGTGAATAAACCCTCTTACAAACTGCTTTTTCATCAAGAAGTCAAAATGTTTTCACTTTTTCTTGCCATTTTCTTTACCCACAGCTATTCAAACCGTGTACTAAGGATGCTGTATCTGCCTGCTAGGCATGGCCCAAGCTTTTCACAGATTTTTTTAGTGACAAAAATCATGGATTGCCTGAAAGAGATGTGCCTGAGCTACACTTCCCATGTAAAATAAATCTGAATGTTGCACCTCATGATTTTCCTTTTAGGCACTGGGATTTAGAGATATTCACCATGAAGTGTTCTTGATTCAGGCAATCTGAAATATATAGAGGATGTTGTGAATTGTTATTATTTGAGATTGGCTTCTGCTTCATTAAGCATGATCATCATTTTCAGTCCAATTCTGCGCAACAAGGTTTGGGTATCACATGTTGTAACATATCAAGGCACTTCCAAACAAATGTGTTCAATCAGAATCATCTTGTGAAGCAAAGTTTATTAACCATGACAGCTGGTTTTCCTGAAATATAGTAGATTATTTTCTCATCTTTATTTTAATCTGTTTATTTCTGCTTCTTCATCTGCTAATGTGATCATCTATGTGTTGGTCTTTTTCAACCATCCAGTTTTGTGTTTATTTATTCATTCATTCTTACTCAGTTCCTCACAGTTTTGCCCACAGCTTATCATAATCATCTACATTTTGCTACATATTGTTTTAATATGTGATGTGTTGAATCAGGCAGGTAACCAAGACACTCAGTTAACAACTATGTCCACTCCTCTCTATTTTGGCTTTTTTTCTTGAAGTAATTAGTGATTTCTTGTGCTCTGACCCCTGGACTTGAGTTAAAAAACCCCCACCAAACTACCTTATTTGGCACCATACAATGGTTTCAGGATTGTCTGTATACTTTCAGGTCATAATGTTTTTTACTTTGCACTATGCCATATGTGACTGCAAAGTAACAGCAGTTACAGGCAGACAAGACTGAAATCATTAGGAATAAATAATGTTTATAATTAGCATTACATAGAACAAATTCTTCAGTGTTTTATAAATTCCTCGATTTTCAGCTTAAATACTTAGTTTGAATAACTATGCAAACTGAAATGATTTGGAAGATTTATTAAAAAAAATATAGCACAAATATAGCCTGTGGGTGGTTACCATACCTGGTATTTCCTCTATCACACATCTCTCCATTGCTGTTTTCCCATGGCCTTCCACTGCTTGTAGATGGATTTTGTGCTTTACATCACAGTTTCTCATTACTTTCTCAAATAACCTCCACATGCTGTGTCTCCTTCCACCAGTGCACATCCTCCAGCTGCAATACGCTCATTTCTTCACAGTCTGGAGATGCTCTTGGCAGGCACATCACCCCTAACTATCAGTTTATCTCCTCAGTGTGTTGCTTGAAAAAAACCAGTATCTTGTTTGTTTATAGCCGTAAGTGTAATGGATTGATTGCTATCGATGAGTTGATGGCTCTAATTCATGTTGAGTCTATAGTTACTGATTAAAAATGAGTTGTAACGATTAACAGCAAGGGGACTGCTTATTGTATTCACGCTTTGAAGGGCACCCCATTTATCCTGACCTTAACTGCTCTGCCACTTGTTATATATTTCTTGTCCTAGGAAATAGTTGATATTACAATGACTTACTTTATCTGGACAAAAGACAATCTGTGAAGTAATGTAAACATATTCTGACACAATATGACAAAATCCCATTAAACATATTATGTGGATAATTAAACGATGGGATATCTTGCCAGCACTGCAGCACACAGTGATTCTCATGTAATTCATATATATGACTCTTTGGGCTTTATGAAACAAATGAAGAGTTTAATTTAACAGAAGTTTTTTTTGAAGAACCCCATACAGCAGCAGTAGACCACTATGCTAACTTTCAAATGTTTTATGTTTTGCAGCATCAAATGCTTTTGTGGTTTGTTGTTACAGGAAGTCGAAATACTGAGGGTTTAGTTAGTCCAGACCTCCTTTCTTTCTTATGGCTTAGTATTGTTAAGGTTCAGAAAAGATTTCACTGGTGGAAATGGTTGCCTAACTAACAGCAACAAAAATTTGGCCTTAATTCAGCATACCTTCAAGTCCTGAGAAATCTGTAGTGTTAGGCTGGTAAAGCTCAGTTACATGGGAGAGAATCTGACACTCATTTATTCTGTTTAACAAATTAGGAATTCCAGTTATCTGTTCCTGCTGACAAGCTGAGCTGTGAGCATCCTTCTGGGTGTCTAGAGGAGGGGCACAGTGACTCAAAAAGCAAAAACTGCAGCTGTGAAAATAGCTTGTGGAGTATGTCAGTTAAGCTTGCAAGGAGAAATCCAGTGAAGCCTTTTCTGAAGGGACTGTATCTATAGGCACTGTATTTCTTTAGCAATGTGTATATATATATACTGCTGCCTCTGTTCTACTGCACTTTTTGACTGGCACAGGTCACTGTGAATTTTTCTCTGTTCAAACATGTAAAAATTTATTTCACAGGTATTGATGACTATTACAATTACATAAAGCTTTACAGTTATATACATCAATATAATTACTATTTTTTAATCTACACTCTAGAGTGGATTTCCAGGACCCCCTGGCCCCAGTGGCCCCCCTGGCCCTCCTGGTCATGCAGGTCCCCCTGTAAGTAAAATTAATCTTTTCATAATCACCTCATATCCTTTTATATGAGCTCCTCCTTTTCTCTGCCATAAATACTAAGTATTTTTTCAACTGGTAAATTTAGATACTGTACTGAAGAAATTTAACAACAAATGTCATCCTCTATTTATTGGGCTGTCCCTTCTATGCATCACCAAGACTCAGGAGCTGAGGACAATATACTGTGCTTGCTTCAATCCATGTGTCTTAAGTCCCTGAGCTCTCTGCAAGTCTGTGGGATCTCAGCCAAAGGCTGTTTTAAGATTTGCCTGTCATCCTGTTAACAACCCCAAATGTTTGCCCATAAAAAAACTGAACAAGAGGTAGAGTGGGAATCCTCATACACACTCAACCAACACACAAAGGGTCTGATTTTTTGACATCCATCTCCTTTTAGAGGAGCACTTTTGTTTCTGATTTCATGGAGGCAGATTCTGCTTGGTTCTGCTATAAATTCACCTTTGGTCATTTGTTGACCCATCTGATGACAATTCTCCTTTACAATTATGTGATTAGAAACTAGAAAAGCACCATGAAATGATGCCTGGAATTGCTCATGTCTTACCTGGGTTTTTTCTGCATTATAGGGCTCTGCTGGATACCAAGGTTCCCCTGGAGAACCCGGACAGCCTGGCCCTCCTGTACGTATGCATTTTGTATCACTGACATGTTGAAGGCATCATCTTGGAAGCATGAATCTGTGTCATCACTGGAGTGGATTGAAATTTTACAGTTCATCCTGTCTGTTTATTCTAATGTATGTCAAATGTACAAGTACTTTATGATTTTGAAAGAGACTCTGTTGGTGTTTTTTTTACAGGGTCCCCCAGGTCCTGTTGGAATGATAGGCCCAGTTGGTCCACCTGGGAAAGATGTAAGTTGACTATTATTCACCCATTTATTAATAAATGGGAAGGAAAAAAATGTTAATTAAATGGTAAGACAGCAGAGTAGGTTGCATTTCAGAATTTTTAACATCTCCCTATTTCTCCATTTGACAGCGTGACTGTAAGAAACTGAATTTGCCTTACATTAGGTCTAACTATCCACTCAATTTGACTGACATATTAAAAAAAAAAAGGGAAAACATAAGCATAAAATCAATATTTTGATCTGTTGTAAAATAAATTAACAGTTATAAAGAAAATCTGACAGTAGTGGTAGTTTTCTGCTCCCCTTAAATCTTTCTTAGAGAGTTCTAGCCATTAACACCATTTTTTGTGTCACACCTGGCAGTTCTGAATAGGTGTAGTACCAGGCAAGACAAACAGATAAATATTTTGTCCACTTTGAGTGTTTCATCAAGAAAAATAAATTTTCTGGGATCATCCCTTTCTAAAGTTTGACTTGAAACAACTTAGATATTAACTGAAATCTTGTTTAAAATGGAGTTTTTAAATTCTGGCACTTGTTTTTCAGAAGACAGTGAACTGACACTCTGCTATGATTTTCCCCACTGTCTTTGACTGAGGCTTCACCTGCTCATTCTGACTCGCCTTCATCTTCTAGAACTGGTGCTTTGCCAGTAACTGAAAGAATAGCAAAGCACTAACAAAAAAATTCGCTTTTTTTTCAATAGGGAGAACCAGGAAGACCTGGCAGAAATGGAGATCGTGGAATCCCTGGATTACCGGTATGGAAAAGCCCCTGCTAACCACAATTTTGTAGTCAAAGGGGTGTTTTTTCCCATTTTAAGGTAGTCAAGTGAACATGACTCACAGTGAACATTGGTTTGTGCCCTTAATACAGCAAATACATGATTTATACCACTTCTATATTTGTATGTTTAGGGTCACAAGGGAATCCCTGGAATGCCTGGGATGCCTGGGATGAAGGGTCAACGAGTAAGTAAACCATTTGAATTATGGTGTTACATGGTTGTGCTCTTTCAATCACCAGTTCAAAGAGATTGAATCCTTGAATTAAAGGCAAGTTTCTTAACAATGTGATCTGACTTTCTGTAAGAAATCCTTAAATTTTGTCTAGCTACCTCAATTGTGGAGCTTCATCCCAAATGCCAAAAAGTGTTCCAACAGCTGAGAGCATTCATTATATAAAACATGCCCCTTTTGGGGGCTTAATATTTTTCCAAGAGGAACCAAATTTTACAAAATGAAGGAGGAATACTATTCACAGATATGGTTTTACTTTCCCACAGGGTTTTGATGGAAAAGATGGTGCCAAGGGTGACAGTGGTGCTCCTGGTCCAAAGGTAAAAAACTAGAGTGTAATCTTTGTAGTAGATACATTAATGACCTCCATCATTTGTTGTATAGCTGATCTTTGCCTCTCAAACAGTCATAAAAATCCAGTTAACCAGACTTCTTTTGTTCCTGTTTAATATTTTCTTTTGGCACTTGTTTAGACTTCTCAGACCTCTCAGACCTCAGTTCCTGCTGAGGACATTCAGCTTGATGAAGAAGTTTCATTCTGTCATTGGTGTTTTCTTTCCACAACAGGGTGAAACTGGTCTTCCTGGAGTAAATGGAGCACCAGGCCAGCCGGTAAATAGTGCATCCTATAGTGTTTACACGTTACCTGAGTTACTCATCATTCTCTTAATTTTAATTACCCTACCACATGCATTGAACAATAGCAAGATATGTAAATAAGAGCAATGTCTCTTTGCTCAGCCGAATGAATTTGGAAGCCATTTAACTGACGTGTTTTCATATCTTTTCTAGGGACCAAGAGGTCCAGCTGGTGAAAGAGGAAGACCTGGGAATCCCGGTGGCCCTGTAAGTAATTGCAGCTGTTGTTCTTATTCAGAGGCAGCATATTTGGATTCAATATGTTGAGAATTCCCTACTTCATTGCTTTCCTTAAAACAGTCGCCATGCAAAGGGCTGAAAAACTGTATAGCATCTGTAAAATCATACAGGGAAACTTTTTTGGTCCCCAACTAAAAATGTAACACTTCTGACTCACAACCTGTTCACCATCTTATTGCCTATTTTTAAATTAATTGATTACACATTCAGTGTTTCAGCACATGCTCAGGTTCAGCCAAGAGCAACAGGGAGGAGGAGTGGGAGCAGAGGGCAGCAGAAGAAGGCAGAGAGAAGAAAAAATACAATCTCAGAAGTAACATGTTGGAAAAAGACAATGTTCCTCTTTGACTGGGATGAGGGAGCACATTACTTGCTCTGAAGGAATTCACAGCATTCAGCACAAGCAACAAAGCTCAGTTAATATATAATAACCAACAACTTGTTTATACAAACACTACATAACCTGACTAGAGGACCTCGTCTAATATGTCTGCAAGACAGGCAACAGGATTTAAATTATACCAAATGCTTGTTAGGTTTCTGGAGTGAAATTTTAGCCTTTTATGTAAATTTGGGATTGTTACTTTGAAATACACATGTATTGCAATCTTATTCATTCACAGAGATGATGCCAGCATTTCCTTAAGAAATGTAGTAAGAATATATTTTTGCATCTTGCTGTCCCTCATTACGTTGCAAGTCATGCAAAGTGTTGAACATTCCTTCAGAAAATATTTATTTAATTATCATTTTGCAATTTCTCAGCTGAGATCTTGGTCAACCAAGTAGGAACATAAGGACACAAGAATATGGTCTCTGAGTCATGGACATAAAAGCATGGGGGTTCTGTGTCAGGGGTATTTGTTCTGTGCTCAGCACCTCTCTTCTTTCTGTAGGGTGCCCATGGCAAAGATGGATCTCCAGGAGCAGCAGGCCCACCTGTAAGACAATTTATGGATGTTTGACTTTAAGTATTCATGTTGCTTTAGGCTAGTTACTTCTAGCTGCTGTTCTGCAGTGCCAGCAAACCTGAAAGTGGTGTGTGCACTGCGTTAAGGATGACTATTTTATTCAATTATATTTCATAACTGTGTTGGTTAAGATACTTAAAGCACCTAAAGTGTAATAGGAGGGTTTTAACGCTGTAAATCAGGAAAATGCAAAATTCCAAAACCAGATTATACTCAAAGAACATCTAGATAGATAGAATTGCTGTACTCCATGCAGATGAAGTTGTGAATAGTGTTATCAAATACATTTATATTACCTGTCTGAGGTGGAAAAAAATTTTTCTTCATCCTCTGCCTAGAAATCTGAGCATGTCCACTTATATGTGTGACAGCTGTACTGGCTTCTTTTCCCCTTCCTACACCTTTTTTATAATTAGAACAGATTTTGAACATTTTTGTAACTTAACCTCTGCAATGACAGATTTCATGGTTTTTAAATCTAAAACACAGAAATTTAGCTGAACATGTAAATGTCAGAGTAACCAAGATGTAGGTGTGATACTTTAGGACTAGCCAAACTTCATCTTCTACAGCATGATTTGTATTTTCAATTTTTGCCAGGTGTTTCCTTACTCAGAGGAAAATCCCATAATCAGATATTTTTTAAAAACTTAAGATTAATTCCATATGCCTTTTACCTTTTGCATTAATAGTATTTCTTTCACTTTTAAGGGTCCCCCAGGTCCCCCTGGAACTGCAGGATTTCCAGGCTCTCCAGGTTTTAAGGTATTCAGCTAAAGATGCATAATTACATGGGACTTGGTCCTTTCTATAGTTCTGCAGCTTTTCTCACTGTACATCATTATTTTATAAGCCCTCATTTTTTGGGGCTGCTATTACACTGTTTGCAAGCCTAGAACTGATGTGCTTTCACATGCAGCATGAGACAAACCCTATCCCCACCATCTTCATGAATGCCCACTCCAAAACACCTTTAAGGAGTGGACCCTGTGTTCTGTGTTGTGTTACGGCAGGGACTGAAGGGAACTTTCCACATCTTCAGTTGTGCAGCTTGTAGTGGCTGGAGCACCTGGGTACCCTGTGCCTCAGCACTGGGGGCACTGTCTGATTTGTCTCTTGCACTCAGGTGATGCTGGTGGTAATCTTCTTCCAAAGTCAGAGATGCCACAGTAGAGGAAGACACCATTAAGCTAATACTGATTGCCCAGGAGACAAGATTCAAATGCATTCATTTTCTCATTTTACTTTTTTTTTTTTTTTTTCCATAGGGTGAAGCTGGTCCTCCTGGTCCTGCTGGTGCTAGTGGTAGTCCTGGAGAGAGAGGAGAACCTGGTCCTCAAGGTCATGCTGGGCCACCCGGGCCTCAGGTACATAAACACCACATGGGACCTGGGAGGTGTTTTTGTCACCTGCTCTTCACAAAGCCCTGCATGTCCTTTGGCTTAGTCCTAGGTGAGCAGCATTGCTAATTAATACATGTCTTGTTTCAGGGCCCTCCTGGAAGGGCTGGAAGCCCTGGCAACAAGGGTGAAATGGTGGGTACTGTTCATATTACTGCCTTTTGCTGCACTGTGTTGGTGAGGGGCGCTGTCTGGACCAGATAGAGTCCAACACTGCCATGCTTTCTTCATCTCCATTTGCTGTTCACTCTCTTTAGGGACCTTCTGGTATTCCTGGTGCTCCTGGTCTGCCAGGAGGCCGTGGTCTTCCTGGGCCACCAGGTGCAAGTGGAAACCCTGGAGCAAAAGGCAGTCCGGTGAGTAACTAATATTCATTGCATTTGGTTGTGCAAACAAATATGGTGGAAGTAACTCTGATACCATTAAAAAAAAAAAAAAAAAAGACATTGAATTTCTATTCACTTGAGATGGTTTAATAAATTATTTTATAATGAAAATAGGCGATCAATTTCATAAATATACAATATATTAATCTTTCACACCTTTAGGTATTGCTATATAAAAAAATACATAAATATGTATTTATCTACATAAAGATGAATTATCTATCAACTGAGAAACTCACTACAAAGATATAATTTATCTAAAATGGTTACCTTGGACAAAATCTGCTGGTTTAAAATCCTAATTTCACCTGTTTAAATTCCCATGGGCTGAGTCCACAGTCCACTACATCTAATGAGTCATACACACTCTTATACTGTCATTTACCCCAGCAGGCTCTTTTCTGACAGCCTTACACCACACAAAGTTTTGTCAGAGAAAATACTCAAGGCCTTCAAGCAAAAGACTTAATGTATGAAATAGCTCAGAAACAGACATAAAATTTTCCTCAGTGGTGTTGAAGATTGTATCCCTCCTTCCTTTACTGGATTTTCAAGGAGCCCTATGTCTTCCACACCCAGGTTCAGCCAGTGAATGCTAATTTCTTTGCAGAATGAAAAATTATAAAAAATGAGTCAATGATTTAAAAGATATGATGATTACTTCTTAGTATTTTACCCTGTTGCTACCCACAATTTTAACAGGATTTTTCTCTTGTTTAGGGAGATCCTGGGAAGGATGGTGCAAAAGGGGATCCAGGCCCAAAAGGCGAACGTGTAAGCGATTTTAAAATGCGTTCAGAGACTTCTCCCAAGGAAGTCTGAGCTCTGAATCACTTCCCATACAAAACCCTTTGGGTTTTTTGGGGTTTTTTTTGAGACTTCTGCCTTCACTGGTGGGCTTGGGTTTTGTCATTGCCAGGGTGAAAACGGCACCCCAGGAGCTCCTGGACCGCCTGGTGAGGAAGGCAAAAGAGGCGCAAATGGTGAACCTGGACAGAATGGTGTACCTGGGACCCCTGGAGAAAGGGTAAGGTGCTGCAGGTCACCTTCTGAGTTAAGGCAGAGACAGCAAATCAGGGTGTTCAAAACACTTCCAGGAGAAATTTGGCTCCTTATCTCTTCTCAGCAAATTCCAGATGTGAAGCTGGGTTGTGAAACTGGGCAGAATTCTTATCTAACTTCTCCTCTGAACTGCAGCGCTTGGATCGATCATCTCAGCCTGAAATAAATTAATGCCTTTCAGGTTTTGATATTGAAGAAGCAGTGATCTTACGTATCTGGAAATTGTATCAAAAGATTTGTGCTGAAAAGCACCATAAACTCTGAGAACTACAAGGGGGAATAAATAAGACAAATTTCAAAATTACTTCTCAGATAACAAAAATAAACAATTACAAAAATTTCAGCTCTGGAAATTCCTCTACCTTCAAGATATGTCTTTATGTCAACATCTCTGCTGTCAATACATCTTAAATGTCTATAGCAGCAATATTGTCAGGATGTCTTCTGTGCTGTGATATCTTTAATGCAAACAGTCGTCTTAGCTAGTAGATTCAACAGTGTTCTGAAGAGCACTCTTACAAAGGAATCCCTGAATTGATTCATTCAACAAAATAAATAACAACATCATTACAAATTTTAGATTGCTGTTCCCATCTGAACCATCAGCAAAATTGTGCCAATTTATAACTCCCAACTTAATAACTGATTGCAATGTTTGCTTGAAACTACAAGGAAACCAAAGATGCACAGTGAACAAATTATTCAGACTAAATACATAAGGGGGGTACAGATCAAATTTTACAATTAAAAATTTTTGCAAGCAATGAAGATAGTAGTGAGTGTAAATATTAAAACAATAAAATAGAGATCTCAGTATTAAATTAGAGGATATAATATATAATTGTTCAATACTGAATATGATGTTTATTTTTTGTATTGGAAAACTCATAAATAATGATGCAGAGCCAGTTAAAAATAATAAAGGGTGGACTATAATTTTAACCGGAGGGTTATAACCAAAGAGAAAATAATCTGTAGCTCTTCTTACTATGGTAAAATGTCACTTCTATCTTTTTCTTTTCATTAATTTTCATCGTAATATGTCTAATGGTAGTTTGGAGGAAAAACTCATTTGCCATTACTTATTCCGTGTTGCCTGTGCTGCATAATTTGCTTTTTTATTTGGTAGGGCTCCCCCGGTTTCCGTGGCTTGCCCGGTACCAACGGACTTCCAGGTGAAAAGGTATAAATCTTCCCCTAAAAAAAACCAAAAACCTCCAAAATTTTGGAGGACCCATGTGATTTTGAAGAGAGAATTTCAGATTCGATCAGGTGCTGGTTTCCTTGCTGTGACTTCCCAATATCTCTTTTTTTTAGGGTCCTGCAGGGGAGCGTGGTAGCCCAGGTCCTCCCGGCCCCAGCGGACCTGCAGGAGAGCGTGGACAAGACGGAGGCCCAGGTCTTCCAGGAATGAGAGTAAGAAAGGCCATCTCCAAAAAAGAGAGAGAAGCTCTGTTAAGGATGACTCATCTGAGCTGATACGGCCAAGGGGGGTTTTGTTTACACACATTTCTATTTAAATTATTATTTAAATAGAAATGTATGTAAACAAAAACCCCCTTTAAATTATTATTTAAATAGACCTTAACATTTAAACAGTTAAATTATTTATACATTTATGTATTTCAATATAGTTAAGCAATGAAAGCAAATAAGCTGTTGGTCAGGCTTTCAAAGTACACATCAGGAAGATTATTAGAGACAGCCTCCCATGTAATAGTCACAGGATGTAAAAATATCTGAGTGTACACAGAACAATGGAACAGCATTCTGTGAACTACACCAAGAATTAACAACTGCTGACAACAAACACATTGAAATTCAAAAGCCCAACTGCAGGCTGCTGGGAGCTAAACAAGATTTTACTGGAAAGGAAAATGAATTATTTAAAATGCAACAAAAATAATAGGTAGGAAAATAAGTTAACAAAAAAATGTTATAAATTGTGCTGCTTTTAGGTAGAGGTACATAGTCAGAATTGTTTCATTCCTTGATTTTTTACCATCTGAAATCAGTTTTCTTCCCAAATAATGAAAGAATACATTTTTTGTGCTTGTTGATTAATGTTCAATGTCTTGTTTATATCCAGTGCCTCTCAGGAAAAGCAATAAACCCATAATGAAAAAATACTTTACCTTTCTCCATTTTTCCCCTTCATGGGATGGGAGAAATGGGAGGACTTTTAATCTTTATTAACGAGGATTAAACCAAACAAGAAGGTTTTATATGTTTATATTTATGTATTGAAACTTAAGACTATCCATTTTAAACCAAAGTGTAACACTGTTTTTTTTTTTTTCTTCAATTGCAGGGTTTGCCTGGAATTCCAGGAAGCCCTGGAAGCGATGGGAAACCTGGCCCTCCCGTAAGTACATTGTGCAAATATTTCACACTGACCATACCCTCATCTCACAGTATCTACATGACAGGTCGTTATCACAGACAGATTAATTGTCTCCTTTTTTGTTTGTTTTAACTACCAGAGCCCTTTATCTGTGTCACTGTAATAACAGTCTGTAAATCCTGTCATTTAGTACTGTTAAAATACAGAGTATACAGGAGATTGGTTGAAATACAGAACACGTGAAGTTTTGAATGACAGTGTCCCACCCTCGCTCTCCCTTTAATGGTTATTCCTTTATTTCACTCTAAAAATGCCATGACTTCCTTTCTTTTCCTCCTTATCCCAGGGCAATCAGGGTGAATCTGGACGTTCTGGACCACCTGGCCCTCCAGGCCCACGTGGCCAACCAGGTGTGATGGGTTTCCCAGGTCCTAAGGGCAATGAGGTGAGTGGGATTTCTCCCCTTCTCCTGTGCTGATGTTCGATCAGTCAAATGGTAAAATAAATTGCTCCATACTGGGGCCATCTCATGCTGCTGCTTCAGATTGTTATCTGCTGATCACAATAAGTATTTCAAATGTGATCTCTCTCTTTTGTAAGGGTGCACCGGGTAAGAACGGCGAGAGAGGCCCTGGTGGACCACCTGGAACACCGGTAAGTTTTGTTAACATTTTGGTTAATAATATGATAATTTAATAATTACATAATATGACAATTTAATAATGGCACAATATTAGTAATAATAATTTGATGAGTCTTATAAAAATGGTATCAACCCCTAACCATAGCCTAATTTTGTCTTTCTACAGGGTCCTGCAGGGAAGAACGGTGATGTTGGCCTCCCAGGTCCTCCAGGCCCTACTGTAAGTGTTGTGGCCCTGTATGAGGCAATGATCAATTATTGCTAAGGGAGTCTGGCATCTACAGATTGACAGTGTGAATTTGGGGGAAAGAAAATACTTTTAATGATATAAAGAAATCTCCTTTAATGAAGACAAATAGAAGAACTCTTATTTGACATTATTTTAATTAATTAATGCTCAAAACTTCCGTAGGATAAACTTGAGTCAGGTATTCCTGACACAGATTGAAATGAAAAGTCAATTGAAGAGCTCTCAGAGATCTACCACCATTTCAAACTGAAGCATATTGTTGCTCCCTTTAATGTTTATAGTAACTCAGTCTATTATCAAGTAAAAATGCATCTGGTGAATCACATCTAACAGAGAGGAGCAAATACCTGAACACCAAGATCCATTGTTCTTTGGGATTGTGCAATGCCATCATCAGATCATGAAATGAAGGCACAGATTAGGGATGGTGTGGAGGTGTTGGTATGTTGAGCTATTGTCAGACAAGTTCATGGCTTTTGTTCTGTCATTTGTTTGCTTCTAGGGTGCTTCTGGGGAGAGAGGAGAACCAGGACCAGCAGGCCCACCTGGCCTCCAGGTGCTGTGTGTTTATTGCTTTCTGATTCCTTTTAATAGATTAAGACACACAGAAAAAAAATTATATAATAAAGGCATCTTAATATTTACATTGCATGTCATCATATTTTGAAGTAAGACAGACCAACCACTTGGCAAAAGTTATTAATTCGTATATCATAATTGCAGGCTGGGTGGTTAATTTAGATTTTGTAACATATAACCCTCAGCTATCAAATTGGCATCTTCCTCTTTGTAAAGGATTGGAACGATTTGAGTACACATCTCTGTGAAAAAAAAAAAAAAGAACTACAAGATGGAAAATGCATAACTTCTCTATGTAACATGGATAATACTGTTCCTTCATATAGGGGTTGCCTGGTGGACCAGGACCAGCTGGAGAAAATGGAAAGCCTGGAGAACCAGTAAGTAGTAATTCTTTCTGTTTAATGAGACATTTTTCCTATGTTACGTTTCCAAATTCAGTCAGTTCTGAGCTCTCTTCAGAGCAGGGAAGTCTGATTTTAGTGATAATAGAGGGGAGAAACAGGATGCCAACCATAATGGAGATTTACTAAGTAAAGTGCATGGATAACTTACATTTATTTTCTCATAACCAGGGGCCAAAAGGTGATATTGGAGGACCCGGATTCCCAGGCCCTAAGGTAAATAATAAGGCAACTTTTTTCAATTACATGAAAGAATTAACAAAGCATGAACCTGAAAACAGAGAATAATGCACTTCTTTGTCACAGGGTGAAAATGGTATCCCAGGTGAACGTGGTGCACAGGGTCCCCCAGGACCTCCTGGAACAAGAGGTGGGCCAGGTCCTGCTGGTACAGAAGGTGCCAAGGTACCCACAGACTTTCTTGCTTTCCTGCTATTATGTCTCTCATTCAGGTTAATCCTGTTTTTTCTAATTATTTTTTGTTACTCCTTAGGGTCCTCCTGGACCACCTGGTCCCCCTGGAGGCACAGGACTGCCTGGCTTACAGGGAATGCCAGGAGAAAGAGGAGCTTCTGGAAGCCCTGGACCTAAAGGGGAGAGGGTAACACAGACACACTGCCAATTTTGTGCTAATTCAGTGTTAGCTTCCCACTGGGTTTGTTCACATCTTCACTTTTGGCCTGATTTCAGAGGCGTAGATTGTGTAGTAATACTGTTGAGTTAGCAATGTGATGTGGGTCCTCTATGCTGAAAAATATGGGATTTCCCCCCCTGGTTTAAGATATGCTAGATATTTTGCTCTGCTAGATCTCTTCAGGGATGGGTACATCAAATAAGCTAATAAACTGTGAGAATAGTTCATACCACGGGCAAACAATTTGGCATAGGCTTCATTTTGAATCAGTTTGGGTTCTTTCCCATCAAACTTTATAGTATCTGATGCTGAATACTGGGCAGAATGTCATCCCTGTCTTAAGATTTGTATGATCTCAATAAGGAAATCTGGTTGTTGAGGGACCCTGGGTATGAGATCCTTTCCCTTCCCTTTTGGCTTGTTTTTGGTTTATGCTTTTTGCATTTTACACTTCCCAGGGAGAACCTGGTGGCAAAGGTGCTGATGGCCTTCCTGGTGCAAGAGGAGAGAGAGTGAGTAATCCCTTAACACCTAACAATTTACCACTTAGCTTCACACAGTCTGCACTTGGAACATGAACAAATTTACAATTTCAATGAATAAGTACTGCCTAGGAGGGGTAAAGTATTAAACCCATTGTGTTTCATTCCAGCAGCGCTAAACTAGTTTTGTAAACTAAATTAGACTTATTTCTAGTTTTTGTGATTGCTGTTGCTTGGGTAAATATAACAGAATCTTTTGAAAGCAGAAGATCACACTTAATTGGGACAATGTTTTGGAGGGAAAGCAATCATATAGAAGTAGAGAAAATCCATCTGACTGGTGAGAATGCAGGTTATAATAAGTCACAAAAGGGCATCCATAAGGAACATTCTCATGCAGGATACTTCTACAGGTTGCTACATATGATATATTTTACATCTATACAGCATATACACATAGACAAACACTTGAAATATATGCTGTATATCAAATCAGTACCTGCAAGCAGTGAATCCAACAAAATAATGAGGCATAACAAATATACCAGTGCAGCTTGGCTGAGCTGGAGGGAATAACAAAAATTTATTTCAAACCATACCATAAGGTACACATTAAATTGTCAAGAAAGAAAAAACTCCAGGAGCTAGTCAGGAGATATTGAATATATACTGAAGAAATGTGCATCAGTTATTTATATGAAAAGTTAGGGTAACAGGTAACTTTTATTGTATACCATTGAAAGAGACTTCAGGTGGGTTTGGATTAGGTTTGGAGGGTGGGGAAAAGAAAAAAATTGGAGATGTCTTAGTTGCAAAATGGTGTCACTCCAAAACATGGTTTGCAATAGCACTCTGGCAGTGTAGACTCGCTTCAACTTAAATATCTTTAGCAACCTGTTTACACCGAGACACAAATGCTATTGATCAAAACACAGGTGGAACTGTAAATTTTGATACAAAATATATTCTTTTCCCATCGTTTAGGGCAATGTAGGTCCCATCGGTCCTCCTGGTCCTGCCGGCCCACCTGGAGATAAGGTAAAGCCTCTTCTGTGACGACACGTGGTACAGTAAAAAGTCACA
Source organism: Pyrocephalus nanus (assembly GCA_038380795.1). Taxonomy (NCBI): domain Eukaryota; kingdom Metazoa; phylum Chordata; class Aves; order Passeriformes; family Tyrannidae; genus Pyrocephalus; species Pyrocephalus nanus. The sequence continues at coordinate 38,682,196 of CM076267.1, forward strand.
GCAGTGGCTGTGTCATGGGAAGCAAACAAACAGCCAGTAACCACCCTCTTTCCTCACAGGGGGAGACTGGCCCAGCAGGTGCCCCAGGCCCGATGGGTTCCCGTGGAGGTCCCGTAAGTGACGGTGATTTCCTTCCAGTGTAACTTGACCGTGGCTCCTGGAGCCTCCCATAGACATCACTGCTCTACCTACCCTATCAGGAGCACATGAGACCTGGGTTGTAAATAAACTAAGCACATTCAGCTACTGTTGACCCTGGGGATTTATAGGTACTAAGGTCTTCAGAAAATCCGTGCTTCTAGCAGTGCAAAGGGGTCAGGGGGCTGTTCTGGTAGCTCAGGGCAAGAGTGTGAGCAATAGTGGTGTCCACCTTGTTTTACAATAAGTAAACTTTTAAAAATACTCTTATATTTATTTTTTTTTTTATATTGATAAAACAGCACATTGGGATCTCAGCTGGATCTGGGAAACACCATGGATTGCTCTCAGGGTTTATACAGTTGTAACTGAGATCACTCCATCATGCTTTAGATAATTATCATATTATCGAATAATTCCTGCTCTTAGGGTTCAGGAGCAACAGCAGTTTTGGAATGGGTTTTTTTTTTTTCCTCCAAAGGCTGATAAGACAAAGAAACTTCAGCAGCATCAATAGAAGTGTTCTCTAACTTGCATGATGAATCTTATCTTTCTAACTTCTTCCATTGCTGACATGTTGTTTTCTACAGGGTGAGCGAGGAGAACAAGGTCTTCCTGGACCTGCTGGCTTCCCTGGAGCTCCAGTAAGTATATCTACCAATCTTTCTCCACCTAGTCACATGTAGAGCAACATGACGTTGTCCCTCACTTTCTGTACTGGTAGACCAATAGAGTTCAGTTGCATTCACATTTAATTTAATATTTGAACTCCCTTCAGAAGAGTATTCGGATAAGGTTTCTCACCGAGTGGTATCATCTTCTTTTTTGAGCCGTAACAAAATAACATCATTTTTTTATTCAGGGCCAAAATGGGGAACCTGGTGGGAAAGGAGAGAGAGGTGCACCTGGTCTAAGAGGAGAGGCTGGACCCCCTGGAGCTGCGGGTCCGCAAGGTGGCCCTGGTGCACCAGTAAGTCTTTGCCGTTCCTTTTTTGCCACAGAGAGGTTTCTTCAGCCCTCCCTCAGCCTCGAGGTGGCTGGGCCCAAGTGGGAGCAGCTGAACTGCCTGAAAATTCTTGACTCTTGCTGTGATTTCAGTCTTTATCAAATCATTTTGCTCTCTCGACCTCCTTCCATCTAGGGTCCACCTGGTCCCCAAGGAATAAAAGGAGACCGTGGATCTCCTGGAGGCCCTGTGAGTATCTCTTTGATTTAGTCACTGCTAAATGTCTCTTTGTTACAACAAGTTCAATGTAAATGAAAAATAAGACCTTTAGTATCTGCAGTTCAAGAATAATTTTGGCACAATGACCAAAGGCTCTAAAATGGTTTATCTCAACAGTTATTATACTTACTTGCCATCTTTTCCAAGCTTCTCAGAGTCCATTAATTCACTTTTGAGAAGCATATGTGACCTTCTACTTCCAAAAAAAAAAAAAAAGTATTAAAAAATTTTGGGAAAAAAATTGTAAAAACTTGGAACTTTCAAGCGAAACAGCTAACTATAATTCTAAGTCAGCTGGTGTATAAAAATCAATTTGTTCATCTTTTTCCAGTTTTCAGAAAATGACAGCTAAAAGTATTGATCTCTCACAGGGTGCTGCTGGTTTCCCTGGTGCTCGTGGTCTACCTGGTCCTCCTGGTAACAATGTAAGTTGTCTTATGCCCCTTTTATTCTTACTTTGGGAATATGTTTCTACATATATTAATATAATAAAATATATTATGCAAAAACTTTCTGAATAAGATGTTTGGACTTAGGGGGAAAAAATCTGCAAAAGGAGTTTACTCTCCTTATTATATGGAATAGCAATTTATTCACTTAACTTACTGTCTTGATAAGCCTTCTATCATGGTTTTCTTTCCAAAGACAGACTTAGTGGAGTCCTTCTCCTGTCTTCTCTTTTGCTCTTTTATGATGCAAGAAATACTCAATATTCATCTTGAATTGGTATTCAATTTCAAAGCATTGTCTCAGTTTTTTTTTTAGGTACCTATAGAATGAAATGGCATAACATTGCCTTATTTTGGGATTAACTGAAATCATTCTTAAGGCAAAGTGTCTCTTCTTATATGGCTTCATTTGAAGTTTAATCTACCAGTGTGCAATGTCCTATTACAAAAATACATCCTGATGCATCAGCTAATTACACAATTTTATACAATATCTGTTTGTGAAGAAAAGCTGTTTCATAATATCCTTGCATGTTCAATGTGCACCTACTTTTGACTTGCACAGTAAAAAGTCTGACTTTTGATTCTTTAAAAATTAAGAAAATACAAGGAATATAAGTGCAGTTGCCCATTTTAAAAGTAAAGTTTTATACTTTATACTTTTATAGTTGCATTAAAAGATTTTTATTTTCTATCATAGTTACAGACAGAGAACTTGCATATTGCTGAATAAAAAGAATAAAAAGAAAAAGTATGGATTTTATTCAAGTTATCGTTAAAGTTAATGCAATTCTTTCCATTGATTGGCTCAGCTAAGTTGTTAATGAAAGTCATTTCATCCTGTACTTGTCCAAGACACTACGTTGAAGGTAACTGGCAGCAGTGATTTAAGAAAGCAGAAGGGTCTGCTACTCTTTCCAATTTCTGTGATAGAGCTGTGGGTAAGGAACATGTATCCTGTGTTGGATGCAGTGCAGCCACTGGGCACCCAAAATGTGCAGGTGTTACACCATGCAAACCATCTGTCCAGGCAGCAGGGATAAAAAATACCAGCTTTGAAAGTGATAAATGACAGGATTCTCTTACAACACCAGATCAGATTTGGGTGCACAGAGGCTGGACGCTAAATCTGCCTTCAGGCAGCGACTCAAGTCTGGCTGATTTTGCCAAGAGCAGTGCCAGTTCTTGTGTGTGGCTGTTACAGATGACTCAGCTCACACTTTTCTTTTTTAATATTCTTTTTAGGGTAGCCCAGGTCCCCCTGGTAATGCAGGGCCTGCAGGCAAGGATGGGCCTCCTGGACCCCCTGGTAGTGCTGGTTCTCCTGGCGGTCCAGGACCTGCTGGAATCAGAGGTGAGCCCGGTGCACCAGGTGAAAAAGGGCCACCAGGAGCACGAGGAGAGCGGGTAAGTACACCCTTCAGCCAGGGACCATTACACCTGCAGACCGGGATTCTGCCTGTCAAGAGTAAGCAACCACCTGTGGAATGTTAAAGATGCTCGTATTGACTGGTGTGACCTTTTCTTAACCAGGGGGCACCAGGGGAACCAGGTCCTCAAGGCATCGTTGGCGGCCGGGGTAATACTGGTTTGCCAGGGCTGCGTGGCCCGAGTGGTCCACCTGGTATGGCAGGAGCCAAGGTGAGAACCATTCACTGCAGGGGTACAAAAAATAATTGAGTGTGTCAAGAGGAGGGGGTATGAGGGGTTTTAATGCTTTTTAGCCCAGAGACAACATTATTTGTGCTTACGTCCAGAAGATCAGGCTTTAGAATGAAAACAGCAAATGTGGGATGTGAGGTTGTCTTTTATCCCTCTTATCAAAGAGTCCCATATCAGATTATCTAGAAGATGCGTCACACACTTAAGGAGAGCATAGGAAGAGGCTATAAACTCTCCTTAGTACAAGATCTGAGTCATAGTCTCACAAGTTGTGAGATAGATAGATAGATAGATAGATAGATAGATAGATAGATAGATAGATAGATAGATAGATACAAGTTGTGTATCTTTGCTTCATTGTCAATATGTTTCTTGCTTAAATATTATGACTCAAATAGAAAAATACTTTCACCTCCCTTCAGAAAAGGTGGTGTGAGACTCGGTTTGTATTTTATCACTAATACAGTGATAGACCAGCTTTTCAGTTTAACTGCTTTGACTATTGTTTTTAGCACATGAGACATACCCATTTATTGTTTCCTGGCTAACAAAAATCATTCCTTGAGCTCAATGGCATTGCATGAATATTACCAGCAATGAAAAGAAACCATTTGGCCCAAGGTTTTTGTACTCTCTTGTTTAACCACAATCTCCCAAACCACACTAGCCCATCATTTTATTTTTTATTAGTTGCTACGTAATTAATCAGATATATAATACACTGGTATTCCATAAGTACATTATCTGCAAAAAAATCCTTTCCCTCTTTTTTCAGGGTGAAGATGGCAGACCAGGCACTAATGGTGTCCCAGGAGAACGTGGTGCCCCTGGTCCCCAAGGTCCTATTGGACAAAGAGGCTTACCTGGAGAGCCTGGCAGAGATGTGAGTGGATGTGATTTTTTCCTGCTAGCTTGTGGATTACTAAAGGGAGACTCTGGGAGGATATAAGCTTTAAGGTTCACAAAGCCTCCCTCAAGTGCCTGATGCACAGGGGCCTGGGCTCATTACACTCTCATGTAAGGTGGCATAGCCTGCTGTCTCTGCCATCCCCTTCACTGCCTGTGGATATCATCTGCCTCACTTGGAACTGAACAAGAGACTGCACTGCTTGTGTGCCTACAAAATAATGCAGGTCTTACAGATGTTTTAGGGACCACTCCACCTCCAGGAACTCTACCTGCTAGAAAACTCCTTCTTTTCTGAGCATTATTTAAGCTCGCTGGGAAACAAGCTGTTTCATCATGCAGTTTATGAACAAACTGTACCCCTCTCTTTTGCAGGGTAACCCTGGCTCCGATGGCTTGCCTGGACGTGACGGATCCCCAGGAGGAAAAGTAAGAAATCACCAATATCCTTAGATTTCCAGATAAATGACACATGAGATACATGACAATATGCACAGTTCTCTGCTGTCTAATTTGTTCCTTGAACCTCAATTGAAAACACTGTTTGTATTGAGTTCTGTAAAAGGTGACATTTATTATCCTGTCTGCAGGGTGACCGCGGTGAAAATGGCTCTCCTGGCCCCCCGGGGCCCCCTGGTCACCCTGGACCTGCAGGTAACGTTGGTGCACCTGGAAAAGCTGGTGAAAGAGGATTTCAGGTAAGACCAAAGTAAATAGCTTACTGCTTATTTACTTACCTTTCCTACGCAAAGTCCCTTTCATGCAGTAATAAAGAGGAAACTTTGAAGAGTCATACATTTGTTACTGTTGTAGTTTCTTGGCACTGAGGACCTCTTCTATAACAATATTGAGGGGAAAGACATCTCAGTTTGTGTTCCTGAAAACTATAGAAATTAAGCTCAAAATTTGTGTACTCCATAGGATGCCAAAAAGCACATCATCCCACTACGCCCAGTCATGATTTTCATCCCTTCTGGTGCCCTTGCAGCACATGTAATGTTATTTATTTAAACAAAGGGAGTAACTTTGGAAGTCTTCAAGCTATTTCTCACAAGTACTGACACCAGCACAGCCTGAGCACTGAGCACCTCACAAAGTGAAGAAGGGTTCTGGTGCCTACAAGCAGCTGAGTAAGGCTGGCAGTGGTAGAAAAGGGATCTTGCCATGATTCTTGCTGATTATAGAGTGTGTGTGTGTGTGTGTAGCTTGTTTCTGAACAGCTGCTGGCTTTGAATATTCTGCTCATCTGGAAATAAAAAGGTGGTCTAGGCATCTCCAAGTGATCCATACCATCTCATTTTTATCGTGTCACAGGGTCCACCTGGTCCTCCGGGCTCTACTGGTCCTGCTGGTGCTCGTGGTCCTGCTGTAAGTCATATTTCAAGTATTTGTGATATCATCCATTCACTATTTCCTGTTATTTGGGCATTGCTCTTATCTCCTTATATCTCCCTTTTACTGCAAATCTACTCTTACAGGGTCCTCAAGGTCCTCGTGGTGATAAAGGTGAAACTGGTGAACGAGGCAGCAACGGCATAAAGGGTCATAGAGGCTTTCCTGGTACCCCTGGTCTACCTGGTCCTCCTGTGAGTATTTTGTATTGATTTGGGAACTACAGCTGTTCTTGGCTTCTGTGCTTTAGGTCCGAGGTGCCTAGTTAGCCTCAACCAATTTACCGAGGGAAGAACATTATAAAGAACCTGTGTAATTTGATTGTCAAATGTGTTCAGAAGTCCAGATTCTCTGAATGAACCTGAAATAAGCATTAAAAGAAAACTGGGAGAAGCTGCTAGGATCTGAAGCTGGATTTACTATAATCCCTTTCAATAAACATTTTGTGATTTATTTATATAGGCTATTCTTGATTAAATTAGAAAAGGTAGAAGTATGGGTTGAAATATCTATGTCTATTAGAAATCCATCCTAGGCAGACAATTAAAGCTAGTTAGAATCCAAATACCTTTCTTCTGTCATGTATCTTTTATAGTAAGTAATATTAGGGTAAAATGGGCATGAAATTGTAAACTACTGAATTATAAACATGCATTACCAATTTGAGCCATTCTTGATAGATGGAAGAATGGATGAGCAGGAATAGAAAGGCATTCCCTGGATATTTATGACAGGTAGAAGTTTAAAGAGGAATTTATACCCAAGAAAACTATTAATAGCATTCATGACACAAGTGAGAATCAAGAAACCAAAACTCACTCAATCTACCAAAGATGGCACCAATGCCCATCTACTTAACAACACAATATAATCCATTCTCTAATGTATAATATGAGTAAAAATAAAATCTGATAAATTCTCATTTACACAATGACTGCAAGATGTTCAATAATTATTAAGCAAATGGCTGAGTTCTTTGTGATGCATACATAGAGCAAATTTTAAATGCATTTGAAAACAGGAGTTTTTGTCAAATTATTTACAATATTTCACTGGTAATATGGTTAAAACTGCAGCATTTTGTACTCACAGCTACATAGTCTTGTTAATACAAGATTTCATCCAAAGCACACTGGTGTCAGTTGGCTTTCTTGCATTTTGGATATCACATCACTAATATGTTTTCTGATAGAGAACATCTGAGGTTTTTTTCTGGTAAAGGAGTGTCAACCATTCTCTCTCATACCCAACACAGTCTTTTTACAAGGATACGCTTCATATAATCTTAAAGATGTTTTCAGTGTCTTTATTTAAAGTATATAAGTTGTAAGGTATATCCAGCTAGGTGCAAAATGCAGGATGTGTATGACTGTCTTGTCTTTTCTCCTTAGGGTCCCCTGGGTCCACAAGGTGCAATTGGAAGTCCAGGAGCTTCAGGTGCAAGGGTAAGAAAAACTCATTACCTAGCCTAACTGCAAGGAAAATTCAGGCTGTTTCATTTATATTTATATATATATATATTTACACACACACACTTTTATATATTTATATATTTATATATATATAAATATATATATATAAATATGAATTTTAATTGGCCATCTTAACAGATGTCAGCTGAAGAAAGAGAAAACACCTGCGAAATTTTACAGTACTTCTGAATTTGATATTACCTGATAAACTACTTTGACCACATTGTTTGTGTTCCTCATTGTTCTAGGGTCCCCCAGGACCAGCTGGACCACCTGGAAAAGATGGTACAAGTGGCTACCCAGGCCCAATTGGTCCTCCTGGCCCCCGTGGTAACAGAGGTGAAAGCGGCCCTGCTGTAAGTAAATGCTGCATACTCACACAGACAAACATTTAGGGAATATTTGAGAAACATAGAGTGTTCTCCTCTTCAAATATTTCCCTCAGAAATCCTGTATTTCATGGACAGAGTTTGTGATAGGAGGTATCTAGCTATCACTGCTAAATCTGAAAAATATAAAGCTCATTTGTAGTTTAGTGTAACTGTTGGTGCACTGGGTGTTGTGTCACTTGGATGATCATTGATTTTCCCATGTGCAGCGGTATCTCCGCTGTGGAGCACAGACTCCCTTTGTCTCTTGGAAGCTATGAAATGGATTTTCTAGACTCCTCCAGAGTGGCCAGAGCTGTGAAGTTCACCATCACAGTCATCTGCTAAACCTCAGAAGTGGCCATTCTCTGGATTTTGGTGGAAAGGATTCCTTCTCCTTCTGACAGCCCAGACCAAAGGAGAGTCACAGCTTGACAAAATGAGGGTAGAAAAATTCCAACCTTAGGAAAATACAGGCCTGGAAAATCTAACAGACATTAAACACCTGTTTATTAATGAATGACTAAATTAAATGCCTATTGGAGAATTCTCATTTTTTAGGATTAGGGCAGACTTTTAATTTTAACCTGTGATTTTTACTCTGGGATTCATTATATTAATTATATTTTTTAGGGTCCACCAGGCCAGCCTGGTCTTCCTGGTCCTTCTGGTCCTCCTGGTCCATGCTGTGGTGGTGGTGTGGCTGCCCTGGGTGCTGGTGAGAAAGGTCCAGCAGGCTATGGGTATGAATATCGAGATGAGCCAAAAGAAAACGACATCAACCTGGGTGATATCATATCTACAATGAAATCAATTAACAACCAGATTGAAAACATCATTAGCCCTGATGGGTCACGGAAAAATCCAGCTCGTAATTGCAGAGATCTGAAATTCTGCCACCCCGAGCTCAAGAGTGGTACGTTTAGATTTTATTTTCACCAGTGGTAGCAGGTCTTGGGTGTTGGTTGTTGTGGGGGTTTTTTAACCTGAATATTTAAATGCAGAGATCTGCTATAAAAATTTGGGGGTTTTTTTTAAAGCAAATATCATGATAAAGATGATAAACATAAAATTGTAAACTTTAAGTAACTATGCATTTAAACAGTACATACACTGATTTCAACTGTATTCCTTACATCTTTATAAGTGAACATATGTTTAAATAATTTTAGGGAAAAAAAAGGCAGAAGTGTAAGTTCTATATTTATTTCAAATGTCAGTACCATTACAATATTCACATGAACCCAGTATATTTTTATATCACCTTATTTTCTGTGGCACCTCTTCAATCAAAATTAATATGATTCCTAATTTTGCTCAACAACCTGGCATAGAAATAAGCTTTACCATCATGCAGTCAGATTCTTCTCCAAATATATTAAACTCTTTAACACTTTTCTTTTTTTTTTTTTTTTATACCTCCAGGGGAGTACTGGATTGATCCAAACCAGGGCTGCAAGATGGATGCTATTAAAGTCTACTGCAATATGGAAACTGGTGAGACATGCCTCAACGCTAACCCTGGGACTGTGCCAAGGAAGAACTGGTGGACCGGAGAAAACAGTGGAAAGAAACACGTTTGGTTTGGAGAATCCATGAATGGAGGCTTCCAGGTGAGAAATAGCCACAGTGAACAGCCCGTATTGCACATCACAACCTACTAAAAAAAATAAGAGGGTGAAATAATGGCGCTGTAGGCTGCCCCTTGGACGTGACTGAACGCTGTTGTATGTGTGTGCTACTCTGCAGTTCAGCTACGGGGATCCTGAGCTTCCCGAGGATGTCTCAGAAGTTCAGCTGGCCTTCCTCCGCATCCTCTCCAGCCGTGCCTCCCAGAACATCACCTACCACTGCAAGAACAGCATTGCCTACATGGATGAAGCCAGTGGAAATGTTAAAAAGGCTCTGAAACTGATGAGCTCCACAGAGAGTGAGATCAAGGCAGAAGGAAACAGCAAATTCACATACGCTGTTCTTGAAGATGGCTGCACTGTAAGTAAACAGGAGTTTAGTGCTGTAGTTTGGTGAATAACGTAGATAAATGGAGAGAGCTTTGCGTGGCCTGGGCAAGGAAAGAGCTCAGCTGCCCCTAATAGGGGAAACAGATTCTATACACCAGAAGTTTCATTCCTGAAGCAACTGTAGAAAGCGAGGTGCACTTCCATTTAAATCTTTGCTTTACGTGTGTCTTCTTTTTTCGGAGTCAACACAGTGAAGTCACAGTCAACAAGTTTTGATCCATCCCATGTCAGCTCTAAAACTAGACAGACCACCAAATCAAGGTTAGCTGATTGAAGCCGTGGGCTGTGATTATGGGAGGGGGCAAACATGGTTATTTTGCAGATCCAGTATTGCTTCCCCCTGCCTCCCTCGCTGCAGCAGAAAGCACTGGAGCAGTAACATCCCTGAGCATGCTGGTCTATCGGCATCCGCAGCCTTTCCAGTACTACTACTGTCCACAGTTTCTCCCTCCTGGTGTTTAAGGTCCCAAAGGCACAACACACACTGCATGTTAAATTTTCCATTTAAGGATGTGTTACCATATCTAATCTGCAGCCACTTCACGGCCATTTCTTTAACACCAACATGAAGAGCTCCCTCATCACCGCTGACGCTCTACTGAGGCCAAAACCACTTTTAAAAACAGAGTGGCCATTTGTACCATCTCTCAGCGTGCAGACCACATTTCAGTCCGAAGTCAGGGTGCTAGAACCGCTCCAGGGCACTTTACTGTCCCTCAGGGTTCCATCCCTTTTGAGCCACAAGCCCTCACACAAACAGCCCACAAATGAAGGATGTCTTGTCCATACGTTCATTGCCACAGAGACTGCGACCAGTTTTCACGAGGCTGAAAGGGGCACGTTGGTATGGAAATGGAAAGCAGAAAATCTGATAGATGATAAACTGTGGGATGACTTTCACATAGCCTAGCACTCATTTCTCTAACATTTTTTTTTCCCTTTTCTTTTTGACTTCACAGAAACGCACTGGTGAATGGGGTAAAACAGTCTTTGAATACAGGACGCGCAAGACGATGAGGTTGCCCGTGGTTGATATTGCACCCATAGATATTGGTGGTCCCGATCAGGAATTTGGTGTGGACATTGGCCCAGTCTGCTTCTTATAAATCAAAAATCCTGCTCTTTCTGAAACCCCAGCGAACAGATTCACACTCCAACCATGCTCCTTTGTTTAAACCTTGTCAGCTAGTACAGGTGACCATCTGTATCCCAGTTATTTATTAACAAAATTTCTGGGGGAAAAAAATCAATTTGATATCAAGGGTTATTTTTTTTTTTTTTTTGCTATTACACAAAATTCAGTAAAATGCTTTTTCGCTCTATTTTTTTTTACCAAATTCCATCTTCAAAACATGTCTCCGTGGTGCTATAATACAACTTCAACACTTAATAAAACAACACTGTGTTCTATTAGTTGAATGTTAGCCAATTTACAAAGCACTGATTGCTCCCAGTACCAAAGTTTACCCCTCTTTCCAAGATGCAGTCCATAAAGCTAGAAAGGCCTCCCTGTTTCAACTACCTCAACATGGACAGAAACTGGGATGTGTCTGAGTCAAACCAAGAAATCAATCAAAACACATTGGACTCAGTGTCAATTCCATGGAATGATTTGGTACAAAAACATCTATTTCTGTACTGATTAGTTTTAAAAAGTACAGTGTATTTTAAGAGTTTAATAATACCTTAATGTCAGTAGTCACCATAATTTTATTGTTGGATTGTATTCTGTTGTCAAAGGTGCTTCTCTACTTTCCTGTCATTGCTGGTCAAGACCACTAAAATTAGGGAAGTGTAAAAGACTAATATGATGGTGCTAGTGTATTTTTCACTCCTAACTCTGCAAGTCAGGGTTATTGACTTGCTTAAAAATCAAAAAATATAAAAGATATAAAGAATTGTAAATGTCTCCTGTCAAAGATAGCCATTGGCATGTCACAGTTGAGAACTTTCTCCCTTCACTCTGTAAAAGTCAATAAAGATGCAAAATTGTGAATTTCTTCTGTCACGTTAACACATTTATAGTGTTGAAGGTTAACCATCTTTGTAAGCTTTTATATGGTTGTTGGTCTATTCCTTACAGAGACACATAATAAAATATCTTAATAAAACTCCTTGTTGTTTCATAAAACTGACTATCTCTTTTTTTAAAACTTTACTATTTGTATCTCTTTGTTCAAGCAAACTAACAAGGCAGGACACAACTCTGGTACCACTTCAGCTGATTTTTCAAAGATAATTTGTTTGAAGGAAACCCTGGTAATCTCAAGGGATGCACTTTATGGCACTCTAATAGGAAAATTTCTTTCTTACTTTTCCTACTCGTATCCATCCAGTGGCTCCTTTTTGCAAGCTTGGGGAGCTTCTCTATCTGCACAGATGCAGCTCTGACAACAAAGTCCAAAACAGGACCCAAGGCAGGTCAGTTTGGAGAAAATATAACCTCCCCTCCCACAAAAACCCAGCCCCATTCTAAATAAATCTAAATAAAGGCTACCAGCCTTTCAGATGGCAGCGTAAATAAATGGCCCACATCATTACTACACAGCCATGCATTGCTCCACAGACCAGGATCATTAAGGACCCTCTAAAACAAGGTCAAACAAAAATTAAGGATTAAAAAAAATAATAAAAAAAATCAGATTCTTAAAAGTTATCATTGACAATTATAGGTTATGCATCCTCTGAGAATACATTCTACTCTGACCACACAGAAAAAAATTAGCAGAAAAATGCTGGTTTTTAAGAAATCTCACCAGATTCGGGGCTAAGGCAAGTCACTGCCCTGCTTTGGCATTACAGAATTTGGACAGGGCATGCAGAACAAAAATAGTGAGGGCCTGGGGAGACCCTCACAGCACAAGTGCAGAATAAACACAGGCACAACTGTATTTAATGGCACTAAAAGAATAGTGCCAACAACTCATAAAAAATATTGGCTCTTTCAAGAAACCTCCTCATTTGATGGTGAAAATCAAATCCTATTTATGGAAGATGAGAATTACATGTTTGTGAATCTGATATAAATTATATTGAATTAGCAGATTGAAGATGAATTTTTGTGAAAGCAGCTGGTAAAATCGCTGGCTGCTGAAAAAATGCATTGGAAACACCTGTTCTCACTCCCCACAAAAAAACACCTTCATTATCTCCATTGCTACTGGGGCTGGGAACAATTAACCTTAAAACTGAAGTTTAGGGGGCTATTTTCTAAAGCACACATTTAGTCAAGTCTTTCATGAATAATTTCTTCTAATGAAAGGTGATTACCAGAACATTTGTAGAAAACACAAAGAAATAACCAAGAAGACCAACATGAAATAATTTACTTGATCCAAAATCATTGGTTTGGTTTTTTTCAGAGGGTCACCCATTAAGCTACCACGACCCTCATACATCTGTACTTTCATATCACCACATTACTCTTTGGGGAAAACAAGAAAAAAAAAAAAACAACAACAATAACAAAACCCACAAACTCAAAACCAAACCAAACCACCACTACCCCCTTTCTCCCCACCAAAAAAAAATAAAATTGAAAATAAAACAAAAACAGAACAAAAAAACCAGACAAACATGCAAACAAACTAAACCCTGCCTCAAAGGTTTGCCTGACTCATACCAAGAGCTCAAGACATCACTAATTTAGGTTTTAATATGCATTGAAACTTCACCTTTCCAATTACTCACAGGCAATCACCTAAAGGTGCAACTCTTTTGCAGGGGACTGAGCTGGTAAAGATGGACTGGCTGGCAAGGGGACTATCTCCTTTCTACATTATGGAAATGATGTTTAAAACACTCCAAAGCTTGACAGAGATCCACCAAATTGTTCTCCAACAGAAAAAACTTGTTATCTAATTAGACCCTAATTATAAACAAATTATAAACACCTGTGACTCCCTCACTCCCCTTTTTTGGCTTGTGTAAAAAGCAGATTTCTTCTCTTGTTCCTAAAGATATTATCCAATAATCACCTCACAGGAATGAGCAACAACTTCACAAGAAAGACGGTCTCTTGTAGCAAAGTTTTCCCTTTGTGACCACACATGCTCTCCTGAGACAGGCTGGGCAGGGGTTAAAACAGGTGATTCTCAGCTGCAATCCATCATATTCTTCAGGTTTCTCACGGTCTTTATTTGATACATTAACAACCATTACCTCTGATTTTAAGGGGAGCTAAATTTCTAAATAGCAGAACAGCAGGTCAAACAGGATAAATCCAGTCTGAATTTTAAGCAATGGACCCAACTCCCTGATACCCACGTAGCAACTCTGCTCGAGCAGGCTCCTTTGTGGGTGTTCTGAACTCCCCAGAATGGGCTTGAAATCACAACAAAACAAAATCTTTAAACTCCCAGCAAGGGGTTTAAAGGGACACAATAATCAAAAATTGAAATTATGTATTTTTTTTAATTTCAACACACAGGTTGGCCAACTGGGTCTATGGGTCCCCAATTTTTTTTGGCATTTCGATTTTAGCTCTTGAACTGCTGGTTTAGTTTTACAATTTTGTCATGATTTTTTAAACAATAATACCATCCTAGTCTAATGCTATCCTTTTTACCCTTTTCTTCATGCAGTATTTGCACACTTGCAGGAAATAATTTTTTCTTTCAGTACTGTATCTACATTTCCATTTAGTTTTGCTTTTCCATTTGCCATTTTTCTTCTTTCTGTCTTGCTGGGATCCTCTCTCAGTGAGACCAACTGCCTAATGATTATTAAATCTTCCATTGTAGCCTTTGGTTCTTGAAAAAAATAATTTAAATACCCACAGATTAAGAGAGTGTTTACCAGTCTCGTAACTACTTTGCTCAATCTCAGGCAGCTATAGGGGAGAAAAAAAAAAAAAAAAACCAAACAAGGGCCCCCACCCTGCAGTAGTAAAAAAAAAAAAATTTTTTTGCTCTTAACCTGTTTTTAGATTCTTTACTTGCCTTAATAGAGGTAGAAAAATGTAAACTCTTCTTTGTAGTTAGTCTAAAAATAAGGTGTATATATCCAAAACTGTTGTTTGAAAAAAGGCTCTTGACAGACAGGACTTAAGTCAGTTCCCTGTTTCTCTTCCCTACATTTTAAGCATCCAGAACTGCCCTGTAAGAACTGCTCTGGATTAAAACACCAACACCTCTTTTCAAGCTCTAAAAGATAAGGTGATTTTAGGCACAAATTCAGGTGCATATTCCTTTGGCATATAAGTTTAAAACTGTCTTGGAGATATGAAAGAAATATTGTAGTCTACATAGTGGAAAGAGAGGCTTGAAGATGAACGAGAGGCAACAAAAAAGCAAGGAAAGAAGTCGTCCACACAATATTCACAAAGGAGAAATTTCTTCCCAACGCGTGCTTTGCCGTGCTAAAGCTGTCCTGAGAGCTTTGCTAGGAAAATCTAATGTCCCATGTTCCTTGCAGATGCATGTCATTTATATAGGCTCTATAGGCTTATGACAATAAAACCACATTACTGTAGTCGTTAAATTCGAATATACTTCTTATTACTGACAACATATCCATTTCAAACCAAGACTGAAAGCCTGATGGTTCAAAGAAAAATCTTATCCATTTCTTTACACCACAAAAGAAATGGATAAGGCAGACTTCAATTTTTAAACTAAAAGTGCCTCTTTTCTGGAAATGTGAGTAACAGGACACATAATGTCACGAAAATCTTGAGCTACAGTAATGTATGAATTTTTATCATGATCTAGCATTTTGACATGTGCTTGTAATCAGATGTCCTTGATTATATCTTGCCATGCTCTGGAAGAAAATCTATATAAAGCTAGATGTAAAGTTCTAGAAGAGAAAGATATTTTGCAGGAGGTTTTAGGATGTGGGAGATAAAGAGATGTGTTCAGTTTTTCTGCCTACCTGTTTACTGGGAGGAGGGGAGAAGTAGCTCACACTACACTGAGGGATTGCAGTTCCAGGATGAATGAAGTCCACCAGAACAAAATCCCGACGTTCTTATCTTCCCACTTGCTTTTCATCCTGCAAAAATAGACTCTAGGGTTGGGCCTCGAGTGTCTTCTGAAAGCACTGACTTGTAACCCACACTGCTGCTTTCCCATCACAGCAGCCACTTCTGCTTCCTTAGGTTGTACTTGGCAAAATTAGGCTTATCCAAACTTTCTCTTCTTTCAGTATACCCTTAGCCATAAAAAACTCTGGATTAAAAGTCAAAACTTAGGATTTTTTTTGCTGAATCCATGTTCCCTGAGAAGGCGGTCACTGAAGATTGCTTTTGGAGGCACTGGAGAGGTTGCAATATCAGTGGGGGGTTTGTGGATGTTCCCATCATAAAACTCATATTTCAGCTTTGCTGTATCTGTTAAAACAGCTCCAAGGTACCTGAAAAAGCCTGCTACTTCCTCCTCTCACTCTGGGAGCACCTACAAAGCAGAGAATAAGATTCCTAGCAGGAAATCACAGATTTGATATTGAGCTAATTTTCTTCCCAGTAGCTGGTAGAGTGCTGTGTTTTGGATTTGGGATGAAAATACTGTTGATAACAGACTGATGTGACAGCTGTTGCTGAGCAATGCTCACATTAAGTCAAGGCCTTTGCAGTTTCTCGTGCTGCCCTGCCAGCAAGGAGGCTGGGGGTGCACAAGGAGCTGGGAGGTGACACAGCCAGAACAGTTGATGTCAATTGATCCAAAGAACATTCCAAACCATATGGTGTCATCCCCAACATATGAAGCTGCAGTGAAAGCTGGCCAGGAGCCACTGCTCAGGAATTGGCTGGGTATAGGTCAGTGGGTAGTGAACAACTGCATTGCACATCATTGTTTTGTACATTTGAATTCTTTTATTATCATTACTGTTTTCCCTTCCTTTTCTGTCAACTCATGAATTTTACATTTTTCCCGTCCAGTTCTCTTCCCTCACCCACTGAGGTGGGAGAGGACTGGGCAAGCAGCTGTGTGGTGTTTTGCTGCTTGCTGGGTTAAACCACACCGAATGTGGCAGCAGGAAATGCTTTGGACTTGCCCTGATTTTTCTGTGGAATCACACAGCTTATTCTTTAGAGGTTCCTGAATCACAGTGATGGCTACAGTTGTCATAATCTTCTGTCATGGTCATATGTTCTTTGTGACAGGAAAGATTGTACCCTACTAAATATAGAAAAAATATTTCACTTATGTTTCTAGAACTGTAATAATGTTCTTTTGTTACAGTTGGTTGTGTTTGTATCAGACTTTTTTACTCAGTTGACTAAGGAGAAAAAACAGTTCTGGGATGTATTGTCAAATGTGAACTTGCTTGGTTTGGGCTTTTTTTTCTCTACAAACACTGAGCTGCAGCCTTTACTGGAGGAGGAAGAGTAATACATAAGGAACTAATTTTGCAATAGAAATATCTCTGATACTGAGAACACTGATCATAACAATTTCTCATATTATTTTTTTAAAAAAGCCAGAGATTATAGAAAGATGGGTTCTTACTCTACTAGCAAAAAAATAAAAATGTACACAAAATTAGTGGGGAGAATAAGTAAAAAATTGACTCTTTAGTATCCTACTCAAATTAGAGTGTGGCCTGGTATCTTAATGCTTTTCCAGACTTTCTCCCAACAAAGGATAAAACAAGTAATATTGATAGCATAGTATTAGCAGTCAAACTAATTAAGTTTTCTCCTGCATTGTGTAAGACTATTTGCACACTTGCAAGGAATCTTTTTCCTTCATTCACATTTCTACATTTCCATATATTTTTGCTTTTCCTTTTGCAATTGTTTTACTCTCTTTCTAGAATCCTCTCTCAGCAAAACCAACTGCCTAGCAAGTATTAAACCTCCAGTATAGCCTTAATTCCCTGAAGGAAGGGAGCAGGCAGGCAAGGAAGGAGTTTGGGAATTTTAGTTTCTAGATGATAAGATTTCAATGAATAGTTGTCACACAAATATTGCACTACTGGTTTTGAGGAGCCAAGAGAAGATAGCTCTTGGCAGTCCTGGGGTGTTTCACACAGAGGACAAGTTATGGAAAACAGAAGCAAAGACCAGCTCTTGTAACTTAAAGTTAATTTAAATGCAGTCTTTGATATTATATTGTTGTAATCACTATAAAGTGCCTTTTTTGCCATTTTTGAGTTTTGTGACCACGACAGAACTTCACTAATGTTATAGCTGACATTGACCTTATCTGCAATTTATAAAGTAGCATTATCATCTCATTCATTCCATGCTCACTGAATTAAAGCTGTATTTATATGAGACTGTGCCACATTGCCTGGACAAGAAATCCCCCCCTTTCCCTTTTTTTTTGGCCTGCTTAAAAGATTCTATAATACTTTGAGGAATGTATAAACAGGGAAAGAGGTGCAATATGCAAATATCCTATAAACATAATCAAGAGAAGAGAAAAAGCATGTCCAACCACTCGCATTACAAAGACTCCTCAGTTAACTACCTGAGAGCTCACACTTCACAGGAGTCTTTGCTTTAGTGATTCTCCAACAGTAGTTTTTGCAGAATATTATTTTAGTTAGCTCTCTAGTTAAAGGTCTTTTTCAGTGCTCAAAGCAGCTGCCTGAGGAAATACTGCACACTTCATATGCAGCTAGAGATGCAAAAACTTGAAAAGAAAAAGTATCTTTCACAACCAAATACTCTCCTTCTTCAACAACTTCACAAAACATTTATATTAATCTCGGATTATAATACTCTGTTCATAAAAATTAGGGATTAAAAGTAACTTTCTGATATGAACCTATACTCCAAATATTATTTATTTTGTGCATCTGGATAAATGTGCTGTAGAGGTATGACCACAGCCACTTAATATCCACCTGTGCTTGAACACGCTGGAGCAAGCCATTACACCTCAGATTATTTAGGGGAATTAACATTGTCTGCTATTAGATCCTTGAGAAGTTTTAGATAATTAACTCCTGAGTCACATACTTACAGATATAATTTCATGCTAGTAAAAAAGAAATGGTGGATTTCCTGCCTGGGTAATAAAAGCAAACAGGTAACATCAGCGTGAAGCTTCCCCCATCCCAGTCTCTGTATCTCTCCTGTAGGACATGCACATGGACAACTTAGAAAGCTGCCAGGCTCCTAACCTTTCAGAAGTGGGAAAGGAAGGTAAATTCTTGCCTGCTTTGCCAAAAATGCAACATTATGGCTTGTCCAGGGACTGCTTTCTATAAGTGATAACTCACATGGACATTGGGAATTGGCCAAATCACATTTCATTCCGTCTTGAACAAAAACCTCTTTCTCCGGAGTCTCAAACAATCTTGGTTAGGCAGCTTTAATAGGCTTGCTGTGATGACTTCGTACAAACTGGCACCTATCTGCAAAAACTGGCTCAGAAGGCGTGATTCAAAATACCCCTACACTCCTGCGTTTGAAGCATTTCAGGAGAATTCATTGTAAATTACATCTGCAAAGAGCAACCAAACAACAAATAAATACTTCTATTTTTAATTTCCTGGAAATGAACTGATATGGGACACACTGGAGAAAGGAAACCACTTACATAGCGAGAAGCATGTATTTAATTAAATGCTTTGCAAAGATACATGAATAAAGCTGTGTGCATGACTTTCTTAAGGGATAGCCCCAGCTGTTTATTTTTTTTAAAGGAACAAACAAACAAAAAAAAAAAAAAGAAAAAAAAAAGGAGGTGGAGAGCACAGTTGCAATAAAGAAACAAAAAAACCTAAGTAAGTTTGTACCCACATACTTTACAAAATAAAGCATGTCAGAGGTACAAAACATTCTATATACTGAATGACCAACAAATAAATGCACTGTAACATTGTTCTCTCAAACACCATAAGCCTAACAGCTAAGCTCTGAAAATGACACTGACAGTAGGCATATTTATTTTATCAGCCTTCTATAGTCATTTAGCACCATCACTTTTTTGCTGTTGTTTTTTTGCCCTGCCTATCTCCTTTCTTGAAATAACAACAGAAGCATAGCACCTTTTAACATCTAAAATAAAAAAAGGAGTATTAATTGCATCCCAACTTCCAGAGATGAGGTAGCTCATGCTAAGAAATGATGGAACTGTCCTGCCTTGACAACTCAAGGCCAGTAAGTCAAATAACTGGTGATGCATGTCTGGATGTCAGCTAAAACCAATGAATTTCTAAACTTTCTTTATTAGCAATTGGTCTGCTATACATGTGAATGGTCTGCAACCTACAGAAACTGGCACCATATATAAGACATCTCTATAATTTGATATGTAATGGCTTCTTAGATGGGCAAGTATTGGAAAATCAACAAGTATTTGGTTTCAGATGTATTTTTAAGATTAAGGATAATTTAATGAAATTACATCGATACATTGTGAGAAGGGAAGTCTGGCCCTAAAATTTAATATATGAGACACTCCTACTGAAAACTCACATTTACCCCACTAGTGTTTTTACTTCATAAATTAATCATGGCTGTGGAACACTCTTCTGAGCAGACTTACATAGGAAAGTGCAGGAAAAACAATACCAAATTAAGACGATCTTGTCTGAAGGTTTTCTTCTACAAAAGACACAGATTTCTGTGAATGTCTATTTTACTGGCAACCACAGGAAGACAAAATGGAATAGAGGGAGTAGATATGATTGAAATATAGCCAAGGGTTCACAGAAGTGCTCTACTTTTCTGTTATTCAGTACATATCAAAGCAAAAGAAATAATCCTTAGAGCTTTACATAGTCCCACATTAAAACTAACTATTTTGAGTACCTGTAAATTTAGAAATCATTTGAAACAAAACTGAGGAAAAAGCTTCACAAAGATTCATATTACTTTTAAAAGGTGGTCATTGATCCTCTTAAAATTGTACTGTTGCACTATAAAGTTGGTTCCAATGGCTTAAAACAGAACGTTTGTAAGTAAAATAAATATTCAAAAGGAGGCCGGGCATTTCAAAAGAGCTGTATATACAGTGCTGATCCAACATCAGCCATTACTTCAAGAGTCTCAGGATTAACTTCAATCAGTCAAAGTTCACGTGTTTAATTGCTGCTGTTGCTTGGGTAGGTGTGGTGATTTCCCCCCTTCCTCTCACACAAAGCAAACTGGCCCAATTTCGATCCCGAATTCCTGGTCGGTGCTGCCAATGTCCACGGGTGCAATATCTATGATGGGTAAGCGCGCCACGTTCTGCGTTCTGTACTCAAAAACAGTCTTGCCAACATTCCCATTACGTTTCTAGAAGGAAAAAAAAAAAAAAATTAGGTCAGAGGTCTTGTCAAAACCAGTCCAAATTCCAGCGGCGAGTCAGTTGTGTGATCGCTCAGAAGGATCTCCGTGTGACTTTGCTGAGTGACACACTCTGGGTAACACCACCTGCACTGCACCTTGGTTATTTTGTAATGTTTATACCTTGCTCTCTTGCTGTTGCAGTAATGAACAGACCTGTCAGACTGACACAACAGCACGGTTTTTGTTTTTTTTTTTGCTGTGAAAGTCTCCTCTGTGTGTTAATATGGACCTGTACACATCATTGTGGTCTGCATTACTTTGAAGGACAGAGAGCCCTCAATTCATTTCAGGTGCAAAACTAAATTTAGAAATATTTGCCAGTGTCTTTTTACTTGGCTGAGACTGCTATTGAACATGAAAAAAATCTACTACTTGCTGGTTTCTATTCCCACTAACAATTTTTTGGGGCGAACATTTCCTATTCAACTCACTGGAATACTCAATGAGTACTGTGTACTCCAGTGAGTATTCCAGCTCACGGGAGGTTCCTCCACTGCACTGCTGCAATAATCTCATCCATCTGGCAGACAAGTATTTGTGATTCTATCACCAGTTTGTGTAATTCTACACAGAGGTAAGCAAATACTGGGAAATGCAAAATGGCAGGATTACATATCTCAATATGTTCACTAAGTAGTACTTTGTTAATAACCTCTAAATGAATGCAGGCTTCTACTACGTAAAGCTAGAATTGTAGTAAAATACTATTTAATAGTGAAAAAGTATTTGATCAGTTACTTCTACAATTCATGATACAGTTTGGCAGCATTTTAATTATTTCCTTCTATGGATTTTTTTCTAATGCAAGAAAGAACTGAAAAAGGACAAAAGTCCTATTTCTCCATAGTAAATGACAGACACACACCCCCCCCCCAAACTTACAGAACAGCTGTCATGCAGAACAGTGTATCTGAATCGGCTGTTTCCCTCTGCTTTGATCTCCAGGTCATTGGCCCCTTTCAGAACCACAGCTTTCTTCAGGTTCTTCGTCTGGTCATCCATGTAGCCCACACTGTTTTTGCAAAGGTAGGTGATATTCTGGGAAGCTTCCTTTGATAGGAGGCGCAGGAATGTCATCTGAGTAACAGCTGTATCCCCATACACAAACTGTGAAGATGAAGAGATAGATCCACTTACATCACATTAAAATTCATTAAGAGTTCATAAATTTTCTAAGATCCATCATTATCGTCACCCCTTTCAGACATAACTAGAGGAGCCCTACTACATAAAATCTAAGACTGGCTTCTTTTGTAATTTGCTGCCACGTGAGGACAAAGAAATACAGGCATTCTGTAACAGGGATAATTTTGAAGAATTTTGACTGTAAAGCTCATCAACTGAACAACCCAAAGGCAGTTGGGCCTCCACAGAAATGCTGAGTTTTGGAATGAATTCTACCTCATTTCTGAAAGGGATTCTTCCATATGAAACAGTGCTTTAGAGCAACCTTGAAGCAGATAAGAAATGTCAAGCACAGAAAATCCTTTCACCTGTTACATTGCAACTTTAGCAACCTATTTTGCATTTAGAAGCGCCAGAAACAGCCAGAGTTTGGCTATATAAAAGTAACCATGCATTTGCATAGAGTTTTATCAACTAATCAATTTGCAGAGAAGTTTGACAAATGTTTTACAAAGTGCTACTGTTTCTATAAAAACAAGCAATTTTACTATCAATAACAAAAATTCTAAAATTCCTGAGATTTTTTTCCCTATCTGTGCAAGTTTCATTTTATTCATATTTTTATGAATCATTGCAACATTGAAGGCTGACTAAAAGTTTATATATTCCAGTGAAAAAGGAGAAGAGAAATCTTATTGATTGATACTCTCATAATTTATAAAATGTGGTATCTCTCTTGAGTAATCTCAGACACATTTATCATTCCATAAGGAGTGCATCTGACTGTTATACAGCTCATATTATTAGTTACCAAGTCTGAAATATTTAAAAAAAAAATGAATTTTTTTTCTTTTTATAGTAAGTATTCCTCAAGATCATTTATTCCACCAAAGAGCATCTGACTTATAAAACCCCTCTGCGTGGCTCTGTAGGCAGCTAAACATCAGTTGTGATATCTTGGGTCATGGTAAGATCTCCTGAATTTAATAATAAGTGAAAGCATCTCAAAAAAGCAATCAATAGCACATCTTAATATTATATCTTTCTTAACTGTTGAAGTTCTGAACTGTTTTCAGGATTCCAGTTGATACCAGTATTTTTTTTTTTTAAACTCCAAATACTTAAATAACTCCCTATGAAATAGCACTTGAAGATATTCTGTGTTTTTGACGAACTAGGAAAAAAATGGCAAAAGTTGGGTAATTGATTTTATACTTTGTATAGGATAAACTTCTGTTATTTCTTGGGATCATTAAGCCTAGTTTTAGAAGTTACCACAGAGGGAAAATCCAACAGACATGCAAGTGGAGTTTTTTCTGCCTACAGATTGATGCATTCAGCATGGATCAACCTGACATATATAGCAATCATACCTTCTTTGAAAACAAATCTAGAAGTAAGTTTTCTTATTATAGCAGTAAAGAGTTTTCTGAAAGGAAGAGTAGAACTCAATTAAAACAGCAGAGATCTGGATCACATGTTAGGGTAAAAGTACACTTCTTTTTGAGGACAAGCTAGGGATTTAGTAAAATAGGTTGCTAGAGAAATTTTGGGATCAATAGAAATAAATCTATTACAGTAGTGGTCCACTTACAGACAATCCTGACATAGATGCACTTGCAATTGCTTTTCCCAGCTATTTCCTGTCTTTACTGTATGGTAATAACAACCAATTGAATATAAATCTGTCAATCAACACTAATAATGTTCTCACTGTAGCAGAATCCACTCAGAGTGGCAGCTGAAGTTCTAAACCAGGAGAAAATAAGGTTCACAGAAGCCAACTCTAACATTAACTATATTTATTTACCTGTGATCCCCTGTTCATATCAAGGCCATACCAAACAGGCTTTAAGTCAGACGACCTGCTGGCCCACCATGTTTTGCGGGGCACAGTAGATGGGTTTGCTGAAATACAGGTCTCTCCAGTTTCCATGTTGCAGTAGACTTTTATAGCATCTTCAACACACCCTTGGTTAGGATCAATCCAATATTCACCTACAAAGAATATAAAATGTGCCTCTAGTATATTATAAGGATTCTTGAAACAACTGTGAAGATATAAGCAATAATATGTTGCAACAGTGCAGAACACGAATATATTCCATGAATCAATCCAAAGTATGTTTTGATGTGTGCTTCAGATACGCACTATAATGTTGCTTCAAGAAACAAGCTGATCAGTATTTCTAATATTTAAAACTGGAGAATTCACACTTGAAAGCTGTCTATGGGAAGGTTGTTTAAATTCATGGCAAAGCTTCTGATGCCTCCAAGTATATAAAGAACACACAGTGGCCAGAAGACATCTTTCTCTACATATGAGAAACCAATGGCAGCCTCTCCTAAACATTGATGTTAGAAGCAAATTTTCAGGGAATGGGGCAAGAGATGGTAAGGCCTGCCACAAATTACCTTCCAGGCTGTTCTGATTTATCCACCTCTAATCCATGTAAATTAGGGAAAACCCTAAACATCATATTAGTGCATTACCACCTATGAAATGCCAGTGTGGAGCAGCAGCAGAGAATTCTGGATGGAAAGCACTTGCAGGTCATCAGCCCTTAGGTACCACTTTGAGCTAATAGCAATTAAGCAAATATTCCCAATTGGCATCCCAAGTTATTTCTGTCATCATATGAGTGCTACTGCACTTATTTTAAAACACATCTGAATAAATACTGAACAACTAAGTTTGGGGTACCTCAGAATATATACTTCACTGGCAAGAAGAAATAACTTTTTGAGAGATGTTTTCAAGCTCCTGTTGTGAATGTCAACTTAGGCCATCACAATCTGTATTAAACATGTTTTTTCCAGTGCCCAAGTGTGCACTGGAAGCAAGGCAGCATCACACAGCCCACACAGGCTGGTGTGTTGACACTCACCGCTCCTCTTGGAGGGGTGGCACAGCTTCAGGTCGTCACAAGTCCGTGCTGGGTGTTTCTTTGAGCCGTCTGGGCTGCGCATGGTCTCAATCTGGCTGCTCAGTGACTTCAGGGTGGCGTGGACTCCTGGGTCCGTTTTGTTATGGTCATCTGGGGCCGCTTCATCTTCCGTGAACTCTGGCAGAGGATCTGCCATAGCGTCATCGTAGTGTCCCATGATGTCACCAAGGGCAGCGGTGAGATGGCCTGGTGGTCCTGGAGGGCCAGGTGGACCAGGCTCACCTGGTGGACCCTAAGGTTCAAAACAAAAAGGCAATAGAGGCACAATAGAATAAAAACTATGCAAAATGGCGGCTGTGACTTAAATATTGCCAAAATCATAGAAAGACCTTTTGTCAAAGTACAAGGAAGCAACTGCCTGTCTCTGACCACTGCACCTGACTGGAATTCGGACTGTGACTGGGGACTTGAGATAAGACTGTTGTCAAATCATCTCAAGTCTGAGGAGAAGTAAACAAGGCTCAGGGAAAAAGAATGTATCTGTGTTAAGAAGCAGCCCTGTATGGGCTCAGGGGTGGTGGAGGAGAAGGGTTTTGCGTGTGTGGTAGTGAAATCTCTCCACATCAAACTGAAGCAATAAACCACCACCACCACCCTCCCTTTTCCTATTTCTTTCTCTCTCTCTTTCTCTGTCTCACATTTACCATTAAATAAACCCCATACTATTGACTTTGGCATCTGGTCTCGTTTGTACCTAATTCGGGTTTCTAGTAGTTAACGCATTTCTCATAGTTTTAATAAAAGGATCATATCAGCAGAAAACTCAGCCACTAAAAAACCTCAAAACTTCAGGGCCAGTCACCCTAATGCACAGGGAACCATTCAGATATAAACAATTAACCGTTTCAGGAACAGGGGTAAGAGATTAGAACCACATACAAGGCATTCTCTCTGTTTCATGTCCTCTCTGATTGTCTTAGTGCCTTGCTCCACTTTTTCTTACTCCAGATTTTAGACTTGACAGTAGGAAAAAGTCACCAAGGAATGGCCTCCTCACCCCTTTAATTTATTTTTTTTAAGCCATCTGTCCTTTCTTGTTCAAATCTCTGCCTAATAACTTCATTTCCTAAATTCATAACAGCTGTGAGTGATTTTTAACGCAATCTAAAATTCCTGCTTCCCCTGAGATGTCTCAGGCACATTTTCAATTAGTAAAATTTGACACCATAAACATCTTTACACACATGCAGCACAGTGCTGAGCTTTCTGGTCAGAGAACCCAGGCTTTCTGTGAGACAGAACCTGCATCATCCATGCTTGGGAGAGCAGGTGTTTTCCTAAGTTTTCCCAAATGAAAGGTTGTGAGGTCCTTCTGTCAGCTTGAATTGTGACATGTGGGGAGGTAACTGAATCTTGGCACAGAAGGTACCTGTTATTAAGCATATCTCCACATACATGCTCTGCCGGCTCTTTGGAAGCATAAAGTCTGTACCATACCTTCATTTGAAGTTTGGTGCTCTGGTGCATTAGATAGTGGATCAGAACTGGCATTTCCTTGGAGAGTAATTACTTCAGAATTCACAACTAGTGCTCCAAATGCTTACTATAGAGCACACACCCAAACTAGCACACACTGTGTCTGGCAAAGGAAGTCTTAACTTTTATTTCTTGCTTTTTGGTTCCAGTTCATAGCTGTGTAAAATCCACTGTGGAAAGCAAAACTAAAAGTATTGGTATGTGATATTTCTTTTACTGTCTCATTATACAGATGAAGTATCTGGAGACATACTATGTTTTCACGCTCTGCCATAGACTCTTCATTCAGGTCTTGGTGTTTTGACAGAAATGGAAATACAAATTCAAATGTGAATAATGAATAGGATGATAAACATCATAAGCATAGGAA
This sequence comes from Pyrocephalus nanus, assembly GCA_038380795.1. NCBI lineage: Eukaryota > Metazoa > Chordata > Aves > Passeriformes > Tyrannidae > Pyrocephalus > Pyrocephalus nanus. The sequence continues at coordinate 38,708,981 of CM076267.1, forward strand.
ATATATTTTATCAGAAAGACAGCAGAAACTGCCTTTTTTGTTTTACTCATTATTTAGTTCCATCTCTTCCACTTCTTCCCAAAAATAAGTAACGCCAATTTTTTAATTCTTCACATCATCATCCAGATCACTCTTTTCTCAAATCCCTCAAATTTTCTAACTTATCTTCCTTGGAATAGCTTTACTACCATTCTGTGAAAGAGCACTGCAAATAAGTAAATGTGAAATATGCCTGGGGCATTTAGTAAAGGCTTAGGACTTCTTCCAAAATAGTCAAACCAGTTTTCACTAGTTGTAAATCAGCTCATAGTTGGTGTCTATAAACCTCAGACCAGGCTGAAGGTCAGCTGGTCTTAGAGTTGGGAGTGTTTATTTGGACTGAAGGCACAATGGAGTGTGGGGCTGGCTATGCTAATTCAGTGCCACCCTTGTGGCACTGCCAGCTTTGAACTGCTGCTGGTTGCACAGACACCAACTGGCCCATGCTTAGGCCATGTTAAACTACAGATCCAGCAGGATCCAATGATCTAACTGCAAAGTAGCCCCAGGTTGGCCTAAGGAGAGCAGAGGTGGATGAGACTGGGATCGACACATGTGCAGAAGATGAAAATGAGTAAGAAATGAGCCCTTCCAATACACAATAACTCTAGAGAAACTAACACATTTATTATTTACCTCGAGCTCGTGGATGTTTGAGAAAGTGATGTGATGGACTGTTGAAAAACAGCTCATTATTAAAAAGTAACTTTTTCTCTCCATATTCCCACCAACGTACTTACCTCAGGTCCAGCTTCTCCCACAGTCCCTCTAACACCAGGAGGCCCAATTGGCCCAAGTGGACCAGGACTTCCATCTTTGCCAGAAGGACCAACTGGACCTGGAGGACCCTAGAAAATACAGGGAAAAAAAAAAAAAAAAAGAAGAAACACATTTTAGCATTCAATAACAAAGTTATACAAAACAGCCCTTTATAAGCAATGCCTTGTCAGGAAGCAATTCAGTTATTTGTGTCCATTACCAAAATTTTTAAAATCACTCTTTTTCTTCTGTAAAAGTAAGAAGGCAGTTTCAGTGCTGCTCTTCTCTAGTGAATCACCTCAGACAACATAACTTGGATCAGCTGTATATTTTTTTCCTTAACCATTCAAGTGGGATCAGTTCCAAATGCCAAAATACATACAGGCTCAGAGACATACTGTCCCTTGGGAACATCCAGGGAAGTCATCTTTCTCCTTTGCTTTTGGGTGAAGAACATATATGGGGGTATGAAAGGCAGAGTAGCAATTAGCAGAGCTGCTACTTATTTGGCTTTGCAGCAGCTGCAGCAAAAGCATCTGCAAAAAGAGTCTGTTGTTATCCTGATCTTTTTATCTAGCTATAAACTACACTTATGTCAAAGCTTTACTGTATTAAATAAGGTGATGTCTCAGCAAAAGATATTATGGTAATCACCACATGATACCAAAGTCAATAAGAGCCATTGAAATAACAGTGAAGCAGAAATAGAAGTCTGATCATGGAAAAAAAAAATTAATCAAGCACAAAAAAGCTTAAGCATCGTACTCACCCGAGGACCAAAGGGGCCTGGAATGCCAGGACTGCCTTGTTCACCAATAGGACCCTAAATAGAAGAAATTATCATTTCATTGTGACATTTGAAGCATATTCCTTTAGTTTTAAAGGACTAGTGTGTGATATACAAGATTTGGGATGAATAGGATTAAAATATACAGGAACAATGGCTAGTACCTTTTCCTTAATACCTTAGTAAATGAATAGAATTTACTGCTGCTTGGCTTTATATTAAGTTGTTTCTGCAGAAAAGCCTTGATTTCATGGTCTTTAGAATCAGAGTGGCTTACAAGAGACCCACTGATAGCATTAATATGAAGTGAAACTATGATTTGGGAGTTAGGGTTTTTTATTGATGCTGTTCCTGCACGTTGAAACTTTCAGTTTTTGCACTGGCAAATGTTAGCAACAATCCTTATGGGATTTTGCATTTAAGAGTTTCAAACACCGGCAAAAAAACACTTCATACTTATCTGTAACTACCAGCTTTTGTTACCACCTTGTGCTGACAAGTCACAGACTGTCACTGAGCAGCGTTGCAAATGGAACAAGAATAGGAGAACATCTCTTGCAACACCCAGGTTTACCTCATCATGCAATAGTATTGTAAAGCTACATTAAAAATATTAGCAAGTATGGACAGCCAGGCCACCTATAAACACCTTGGGAGTCAAAAAAGCAACTAATTTGCTTTGTTTTCTCGTTTTAAATAACTATGTTGCTGATACATTCTTAAAGTGCCAAGAAAATAATAAAATACAGTAAAAACAGAACAACTTACAGGAGGACCAGGAAGACCTTGAAGCCCAGTGAAACCCCTGTGTCCTTTTTGGCCCCTATCACCTCGATCTCCATTGTCACCTTTGTCACCACGAGGTCCTTGGGGACCCTGTAAATACCAGTGATGAATTGTAAAACTCAGAACTGGAAAAAAAAAAAAAACAACCTCAAACACCCCTCATTTGCTTTTAGACACTATGCTCAGACCTCTTCTCTTCTAAAGCCAAAAAGAAGGTGATGCTGGGTCAGCTCCAAGAATCTTAATGTTTTAGCAAAGAATAATTAAAAATAAATACAGAAAATTTATGCTTAAATATAGTTGTGGTAAATTTAATCTACTTAGCTACAGAATACAGGGGGAAAAAAAAAAACACAACCAATTTTTTGAAGATTTAAAAAATTCTCCAGATTTGGCAAATGATTTTGTTGATGAGATTGAAATATTATGGATCTCTCACAGACTCATAATGATAAGGCATATTTTCAGTATGAAATCCCCCGTGTTGCATCTTTACTTCTCACAGCTTCTTTCCCCTTCACCATTGTGAAGTTACATTCCTGAACTACAGACAACTCCAGTACAAATATACTTCCATTACTGTCACAATTTAATTTTCATTAGCTTTGAGAGTTTCAAACTTCTCATACTAATTCAAGAATCAGTGGAAAACACGGCTTCTGCTTTCAATTCTATGTTTCTCAGCTCAAATGAAATGCTAAATTTCTCAATGTCAGATTCCAAATATTATATCAATGGCATCATTATCACTAACTACTCAATAAACTTTTCCTGTCTCATAAATGACATCTGCTTAGGGACAGGACAACATTGTTTTGAATTTCTCAAGTTTGCTGTTAATTTTCTGTTCCAAGCTTGGACTGTAAAAGAGTTATGTAACATAAAAAGGATGACTTTTGTTAGCTTTCCATTTGGACTGCAGTTAGAAAGTCATGAGTTGAATTAAGGCATTTTAATGGGAACAGGTGATTTTGTTGTATTTGTGCCATTTTTACCTAAAAACCTGCCTTTGTGTTGAGCATTCATTTCTTTACCCCTTATTTAAAAATAGGTTCTAGCCATTTGCTAACTCAGGTCCTGCCATTATCCACAGAGCAACACAGTCCAAATAAAGAGGCTTCCAAAGCCTTTGTTAATTCCCTGTGGAAATAACTAGAATATCTAAATGGATTTGTGCAGCTTTGCAGCTCAGAAGACTATCTGCACCCACTGGCAGTCAGAACATTTGAAGCTGAAGCCCTGTTTAGCATCCTAATCTAGGCTCAGTTTTTCATATCCTTTGCAGCAAAACCACAGTGACCAGGGACAACTTACAGGCAAACCTCTTTTTCCCGCACGACCCGGGGGGCCCATCGGACCTCGAGAACCCTGCGAAGGTGACACAGAGAAGGCATGTGAAGCAATGCACAAAAAACACTCATGAGAGTTTTTTGATAAACAATCAAAGCATCTCAAAAAAAAAAAAAAAGTCTCACTTACAGTTTCACCTCTTTGACCTGCATCTCCAGGAGGACCAACAGGGCCTGGAGTTCCTGGACCCCCTGGAGAACCTGGTAAGCCTGCAGGGCCGGGTTCACCACGGTCACCCTGCAAAACACAATTGCAACATTATTTGTCTAAAGGGGACTGGTCTAGACCAGTAGCACTGCTAACATATTTTTGAGAAATTGAAGTCTACAGAGATTTTCCTGCTGCAAGAGCTCAAGTCTGAGTTCATGGTGGCAGGTGTTCTTAGACTCTTAGCCAGGTATCCTCAGCCCTGAGAGGTACTGTTTATTCAAAGCTGTGATACACTATCAGAACAAGTTTTCCATCCAGGTTAACTGAATGAAGAAAAAAAATCTACATTAAGTCAATAAGAAAACAGAGAAGTTACTTAAGAAAACAACATATTCTTACACGTTCTCCAACAGCTCCATCTCGTCCAGGAGTACCGTCATTACCAGCAGGTCCCTGGAGTTAAGGAATACAAATAGAGCTATCAATTAACTCTGCAACCTTGCATTTCTAAAAGAATTTAAAGGTGAAGAACAACTTTCTGGTTCAAGGAGAATAACCTCTAGTCATTTCTTTGCATGCTGCAAGGCTCTAATACTTACTTCTGGACCAGCTTCACCTACAGGCCCAGTGGCACCTGACTGGCCGATGGGTCCTGGGGGACCTTTATCACCAGGTGGCCCGGTGGGACCTTGTTTTCCTGGTGTACCCTAAGAAAAGATGAGAAATATCAAAATTTTAATCACAAAACAGAGAAGGCACAAAAAACCTGCTGCCTGCAAAACTACTCATTAATCCAGTCTGAAGTACCATCTACATTTGTAAATTCAAAAAGTTGATAATTCTAGAAAAAGTTCTCATAGATTTTAATACATATTTAATATACTGGATATTTTTGAGAACTTTATTTGTGTTAGTTACTTTTGAATAGGCTTTTACTGACTAGGAGCTGCACTTGAAGTTAGTCTGTCTAGTAGCAACTCTCTTAAGCACACACTCCCTTGATAAATCAATATATCCAATGTCATTATCTGCAACAGGTAAAGTCTTTTAGATTCTAGAAAAATAAAATAAAGTTTGAAATAAGTAACTTTTCGGGATTTTTTCTCTGTCTTAACACCAGCAAATCTTCTTAGCCTGGAATGATTTCTGGCCAACTTCAGCTATAAATTGACTTTACGGGTCCAGTTGTAATGGCAGATCCTCCATACCAACCCTTTTACTAACAGTCTTGAACTGACTTGAATTCCTGGCTTTCCAATAAATATCTCTAAATCCTACATTTAGCAAAGAGAGCACAAATGGCAATTTTAAAGACTGTAGATCACAATTTATGAAATAGTAATTACAGAGTATCCGCTCACATTCAGTTGACCTTTGGGCACCTTAATGAAAGTCTGGGGTTGTTTTTTTCAAGGCTCCAGTTTTAAGACAAATAGGAACATTTTAGCCAGAAGTCTTAATGCTATTACCCACTTACTCTTAATTCAGGTTCAGACCTTCAATTATGGCAGACACAAAGCTTGCACCTCATGTATTTGCATAAGATTTATTAATTTTCTATTCTTTCTACATTTGCTCCTGTGGTTGGAGTGACTTTTCCAGCTTTCTCCTTGTGCTGTGGGGCACTACACCCAGAATCCCACAAAGAGCTGGTGGCATATTGCCTTGGTCATTTACTTACTGCAGGACCTGGCAGCCCTGGCATGCCTCTTTCCCCTCGCTGTCCTGGCATGCCAACAATCCCCCTTTGACCAGTGGTTCCTGCTGGACCAGGGGGGCCATCCGGGCCCTGAAATCCAGAAAGGAGGAAAACACATCACTATCGTGCCAGCAAGGAATAAACAACATGGAGACCAAGCCCAGGGCTGGCCCAGGGAGAATTAGGAACACCCAGAGGACGTACCGGCTGCCCATCATCCCCTGGGTCACCCTTGTCTCCAGGACCACCAGGAGGCCCGGTCGGCCCTCGGTCTCCCACGCGGCCGTGAGAACCGGGATCACCACGAAGACCTGGGGGACCTTCTTTTCCCGGCTCACCAATAGGCCCAGCAGGCCCTGGGGCTCCCTGAGAAGATTAAAACACCTCATTACACTGGATCCTTTTCTGATCAGGACAATAAAGTTCTAAGGACCTTGTTTTAATTGACTGTAAATGTGCATACTCCGAGAAAGGCTGAAAATGTGAATGAGCTAAAAGCTAACACAGTCTCTTTTATGATTAAATAAGTATCAAACTATGTTCAAGTTCTGCCTGTGCCTCCTCAATTTTCCATTCCAAACTCCCTCCTTTAAAAGACACTTTTTTTTGTTGTTTTTCTCTTTTTTCTTTTCGTTTCACTTCAGGTGTACAACCACTGCTAGAAAACTCACTCTTGCCCATTCTTTCCACTATCATCTAGCTAAAGTCCATACCCAAACTTTTCATTTACATCGTGCAGATTACTGTTTTAACAGACCTTTGTTCACTCCTTAAATACTTTTTAAAAAACTTCACAGGTATACTAAGTTTTCCATAAACTTCACCTTTTCAGAAACTCACAATGACTGCAGGTTATTTTTCTCATTAAAACATCAAAAGGCATATAAAGCATGACACAGGTTCTCTGTGGAGTTGAGTCCTCAACTTGTTGATCCACAGCTAACTTTTTGGTTTAATTGTGGTTTTGAAAATGTTGTGATTGTCGTTTTGTTTTATTTTGAATTTATTTTTATGGATCTTATGAGTAACTAACTCCACCAATGAGATAGCTCAGCAGAGGCCCCTTTCTTTACCCTAACTTCAGTCACCACTGAAGGGACAAAAAAGTAAAAAGCAGAGGTAGATATAGTTTAGTTTTTTTGTTCCTGTAAGCAATTAAGTCTCCAGAGCACTTTCAACAGCTCAAAGTCTACTTAACACACTGAAAAGCCTTCAGTCTTCAGGTTCTTAAGACCAGTTTATACAACACAGCTATTAGGAATGTAACAACTGACTTACAGTAGGTCCTGGAGGCCCAACTCTTCCAGCAGATCCTGGGAATCCAGTAGCACCCTAATAAAAAACCCAGTTTAATGCCACATTTATCAAAAGAAATACAGCATTAGGTACCTCAAATGTTCTCAGCTGAATTAGTGAGCAAATCCTTTATTTACAGACTGTGAAAAAACAAGCTGAGATGAGGAATAATGCACACATTACTTAAAATTTCAGTATTAGATTATCTACTGTGAGGTCACAACAAATGAAATCTACTTACAGGGGGACCCTGAGTTCCTCTACCACCTTTCAGACCAGGAACACCTGGAGGACCCTAAGAGGAGAAGAGAGAGAGAGGGGTGATTGTCAACACCCAGAACTTTTTAAACAAGCAAGATCTGCCTATCCACTGGTTCTGTGGTGATGTTATTCATACTTACTGGTGGGCCATGAGACCCAGCAAGACCTTGGGGTCCTGGAGATCCAGCATCTCCTTTCTGTCCAGGTTCTCCGGGTTCACCTTTTACACCTGGCTGACCATCAGGGCCCTGTAGGAAATAGTATTTAGAAGAGAAATCAGGTTAGATAATACCAAATCTGTCCAGACTAACAAAGTAATTTTGTAGGGAATTTCTATAAGGGGGAAAAAAAAAAAAAAAAAAAAAAAAAAAAGGAGAGGAACAAATTGACCCAGAAAACACTGCCGTTGCTGAACAGCTCAGGTCAAGGGAGCTGTAACAGTTCAGCACAGTCTTTAGAACATCACACATGAGATTTTTCTGAACATTCTGTGAAGTCAGTACTTCCATTTCAAATATTTTTTCTTCTCTAGATCACATTTTTCTTTCTTTAGATTTTCTATTTTCCTCAGCAGCTACTACATACCTAAAATCAAAAGGGACTGAACCAAATTGTCTTTTCTAGGTTTTGGGTTTTTTTTTCTCCACCAAGGGAAGCAGGTGCCTGACTCTTTGTGAAAAGCCTGAAACAGGATACTTGGGCTGTGGGAAAGTTTAGAGTATTCCCTTCTATCCGGTCCATCAACTCATTCCAGCCTTCACTACTCATGGTGCAAATCTTTGCTACCTTCGGTGGATGACACTTTTCAACTTGCCTCATTTTAATCTCAAAGGAGCAACATTGCATACTAATGAAAATATGAAATCTGGTGAGCAATTACATAATCTTATAAAGAAAACCACTTTTCAACTGTCTAGGGCATTTCTTGGCCCTTTTCTTCACTTGATATACTGATGGGAAAAAGAAACAACCCTTTTTGCAGCAAAAATGTGTCTCATGTTGCAGAGCACTGCAATGTTATTCATAATGAAGGAAATGAACTGTGTCAAACCATGAGTAAAGGAAACTCATCAGTGTTCCAAAACACATACCGGAGGGCCAGCAAAACCAACAGCACCAGTTGGCCCATTTTCTCCTCTTGAACCCTGAAAAAAAAATTAGAATAATTGTATTAACAACTGTCTTACAGTTACACTATAATTTGCAGTTAAAGATATAAGAAATGAGGTTAACTATGATGTTAAAATCTGCGATGTGGTCAAGACTACATATAGCTCTCAAAACTTAAAGATGGAAGGCATGAACAAGCACTAAACCAGGAGAAATTCTGCTCCCAACCCACCCCTTCCAGAGACAGCATGATTAGCCAAAGAGCATGTACTTCATGCAATCACACTGGGGAAATAAAACAGTAGTTCAAAGACCTCTTCAAGGTCAGAATAGGCTATGAGCTGCTTCAGCTGAGCTTTCCCCACAACATTTGTTTGGAAAAGAAGGAGCTGAAGGCCGCCAACTCCAGCACTCCCTAGAGGGGTGGCAGCTGTTCCAATTTATACTGGAAATAAAACTGTTCTGATTTATGACAGGGACATAATCAATTTCCAGCAGTATGAAGGATCTAGAAGAGCTGAGCCTCTAATTCTTTAATTGAAGTCAACCCTTAAAATACTCAAAATCACTAATAGATGGAATATGACAAGAGTTACATAACTAGATGAACTAGGAATTACCTCTGCACTTTGTCCATCTAAATATTTGTATACATACAGTGGCATCTGGTATGGGCATGCTTTTAAAAACATTTAAACCATTAAAAGTAGTGGCATGCTTTCAGGAATGATGTTAAGTGAGTGTAACCCTGTAAAGTTTTCCCTAAAACAAGTATAGGAGAGAGGATCAAAACCTGGTAGTAGTTTTGCAAGTGCACAGCTACAAGTCAAAACTACAAATATGTCAGCAAATGAGAAAAAGGCCTGGAGTTTGGATCAGTGTTAGATATCAACTTATGCCAGGCAAAAACAAAGCATGTTTACTCACAGGGTTTCCACGAGAGCCAGGAGGACCAACTAGACCTCGAGGACCTGGTTCACCCTTTAAATAAAATTAAAGGTTATTATTTCCTAAGTAACTTATTTGTTGAGTAGCAAAAGTGCTAATAAAGTCTGATAATATTAAGAAGCTTCAGCAAGGAATGGAATAAAAATCTGTTTACCTTTTCACCAGTGGGACCTGCTGGACCCATCGGGCCTATTGGACCAGGGAGACCCTTTTGAACAAGTTAGGATGAAAGGAAGTTAGAGAAATGATGCTCCAAAACAGTTAGTTTAAAACTTCTCATATGCTACTATTCCTATATGCTCTTTCATTCATTTGCATTCTTCTTTATCTCTGAAAACTTCTTTTGACTCCTTTATCTAAAATTTACTTGCATTTCCTCTCCCAGTGACCAAATTCTCCATAAAAGACCTGCTTTCCTTCGTTCTCTCTTTCTTCTCATCTAACTTCATCTTCTCCTTTGGGCAGTGTTTATAGATCTGGCCTGTGACTTACTGCCCGTATGGGGCTTAGTACATTCACAGAAATTTTCACATGTGAAGCTCAGGAATGACTGTGGGCAACTCATTCCAGACAATAGGGAGGCAGCTGCCTTAGTCCAAGAGTCAGAGCTGGAAGGCCTGTTCTTCACCTATTGATCTCTGCCTGTTCCTTTTTGCATATTATCAATGACACAAAATAGGATCTTGGAATGCAGATGTCCCAAATCCATCTTGGAGGTTGGGGTAAGGGCAATGACTACAAATCCATGATGTAGCTAAGCTTAGAGTTTAACTCCATGAGCTGAGACACCCCCCCCCCAGCACAGTAAACAATCCAGGGTGTGAAGAGCAGGTCTAAAAAGAGTGGCAGATTTACTTACTCTTGCCCCATCGTTGCCAGCTGTACCTTCAGCACCTTTCTCGCCTACGCCGCCCTACGGGAAACACCCAGAAAGGCTCAGTTATGGCACTGAATGCTGGACAGTTCATACCCTGAAATAACTGCAGTGTCAAGAGATGGGTGATTCTACTCAGGAGAACGGAAACAAAGAGACTCACCCTGTCACCCTTGGGGCCGGGCGTTCCAGCAATCCCTCTTTCTCCAGGCATGCCCTGAAGACCCGGTGGGCCCGGATCGCCAGGTGTCCCACTTGGGCCTGGGCTCCCCTGAAGCACAAAAAGAACAAGTTGTTGCCTATTCAACCGAGAAGTATCTCTGCATCTTGGCTGCAGAACATGCTGTGACTGCTCTGAAGTCTCTGGTGTACAGTTTTGAGTAATAATTTCATGTGAAATTTGGACTTTATTCACATCCAAATACTTTTCTTTTCCCATTGTGTTACTCAGGAAGTTCAATTGTGACACTGTAGTCCTTCCAAAGTACTTATTCACTGCATATTGGGGATGAAAAGAGGCAAAAAAAGAAGCTTGAGCATGTTTCTGCCTTGATGCCACATAGGTTTAGTATACAAGGTAGGTCCAGGTAGAAGTTGCCAGGGGCAGAGATGCTTTATTTTTCCTTTGTTTCTCACAGTTCATGCCTATTACATGTCCCACATTACTAGAAGCACTCCCTACTCAGGGTGACCTTCCTAGACCTTATCACATCGATAGCAGATGAAAGGCAGGCATGCAGCTTTCAGCGGGTTTTTTTAAATGCTCTGCCTTGCCAAGTGTCTTTGAATGAGCTGGCATAGCTCTTAAAACATTGCTAGCAGGTTGTCTGCAGTTCAGAAATGGCTTTGTCCAGTTCTACTGAGAAACATGAAAACCATTTTAAACTTCATACCTATACAAATTAATACAAAATGCTATTTCTCAACATTTAAGCACGTTGAAAATTATTAATATTGTTATAACTGGAATAACTTCTGTGTCCTCCTAGAACCCTTATACAAAAAAGAGACCTTTCATATTTATAATGAAAAAAGCTCTCTCTTTTATATGTTCATGCAAATGAGAAGAATTATACATTGCATCACTCCAACAATGGAAATCTCCACTCAGTTTACCTTTGGACCATCGGGACCGTGCCCTCCAGCCATACCCTTTTCACCCTGGATTCCTGATGCCCCCGGTTCTCCCCTTTCCCCTGGATTGCCACGTTCTCCCTACAAAATGGAAAATTATTGCTTATTTAGAAGTCAGGGTACAGTCTTGGTAGACAAAATAAATACATCATTAGTACGGAACTGCAGAGCCTGTGAACAAATTCTATGAAAAACTGATTCAGTAAAATGCTTTTACTGTTAAAAGGGGGGGGAATCAGCGTGTTGGTCAGCAAACTAAAAACTGTCATTTCATAGCTGTAAATCAAATAATTTAGCAGGTGGTACTCAACACCAACCACTTCAGAAGCTACAAAACCATTAAAGGTGGTAGGTTTTACAGAAACTATCTTAAAAAATATCCACATTTACGACCATTTTGTTGGTGGGGAAAAATGTCACTTTAGCTGTTAAGGTCCATCTTATATACCAACTTTCAACCTCAGAGAACTTTTATGAATATTTAAACTCTGAAAGAAAACACTTACCCTCGGGCCCAATGGACCAACAGCTCCAGGATCTCCAGGCACACCCTAAGCAGAACAGAACTCACTATTAGAATGAAATCATTATTTATAACCTTACAGTCATGGAAATCAGAGATAAACAGTTTCATTTCCAAAGTACTGTGAATGTAGATGGCTAGTTCTAAATATTATCTGTCAGTGACAAGAGGTGATAGTCCAACTCAGTCCAAGAACACCAGATTCTAGCAATCATTTTATCCAAAAGCAGTTCTTGGATAGTTGCAAACTAAATTAGTGAATATTTTGAAATAGAGTGGGGAAATTAAATTACAAAGAGAAGAAAATGTAAAATTACTTTAATAAGTGAATTCTTTTTAATTATATGTTACACATAAATTACCTGATCACCTGGCTTTCCTCCCTCACCTGGAGGACCTGGTGGCCCAGGTAAGCCCTGTAAAAAAAAAGTAAATGAAATGCTCACAAGCATGATAGAAATTTATGTAAATCCAGGTTTAATTAAGACACCAAGACTATGAATGTACCGGCACACTCAGAACAAGAGTGTGCCCTCAGAGATCCCCCCAAGGGAAACAGTTTTATGAATATTGCACCAAAGCGTTCTGCCTCCCCTAAATGAGATGACAATCCTTCTCTAACAATAATAAAGGTCTCTATAAACAGAGATTGACTTAATTAATACATCATTATCAAAACAATTACTTTGCTCCATATTTGGAAAATCTCCAAACAAAAGCTGAATAACAACAGCAGTTTTCTCAAGGGATACAGAGCTGGCATTTAAGCCTTTGCCAGTTCAGTTGAGTACACAGCTGACAGGAAAGTTGAGTATCACTAATTACTCTGAACATCATTGCCTTAGTTCTGAAGTTGTGCTTTGTTATATATCATTTGATTGAATTTCTCCAACTTAAGTTGATAAAGACGTGGCTGTTCACTTTTTTTCCTAACAAAATAAAAATGAATGCACACACCTGAAACCCTGTAGGACCTGGAGGGCCTTGCTCTCCTCTTTCTCCTGCCAGACCCTACACAAAAGAAAGTAATAAGTAAAAGAGCAGAGGAATATAGGCAGCATCCACAATTTTTCTTCTCTCTGAATATGTATGTTTTCAACACTTTTACTTATCCCAGGCCAAGCTATACCCTATCTAAAAGATATTATTTCTTCTTAAGATCTTCCCCCCCCTCCAAAAGTTCTGTGGTCACAGAAAAGAACTCAGTTCTATTAAAACCAAGGAAGCCAGGAAAAAGAACTATGAAAATTTTGCTCCATGCACTATTTTTTGTAATGGTTGTTAAAAGGAATTAGACTACTCATATATATACATATATATATATATATATATACACACATATATATACATATACACACAAATTTAATACAGTTTCCCATTTTTCTAGGACAATTTGTTCTTTAAATGTTCTTGGGATTTTTTTTGTCTGGAATCAACAACTGGCATGAAGAAAGAAAAAAATAGAAGCCAAAAGGGTAATGAAGAGATGGAGTGACTTACTGGAGGGCCAACAGGACCAGAAGGGCCAACTTCACCATCTTTACCGGGGGCTCCCTAAATTAAAATAACATAGGAGGAAATCTTGTATAGTGAATTTACATAACAGAAAAGCATCATTTTCTGAAATCATTGCAAATAACAGCCACACTCACTCTCTGTCCTGGGACACCTGCATTGCCTGCTTCTCCAGGCTTTCCAGGATCACCCTAAGTTGCAGGAATAAATATGACAATTTTTAGATACTTTTTTCATCCATTAAAATATATGCAAATGTTTAAACAGAACTTGGGTACAGGTGCCATACTCACACTACCACCCTTTGGCCCAGAAAGGCCCATGCTGCCTGGCTGGCCTCTGATTCCTATTGAACCTGCTGGACCTGGGCGTCCATCTTCTCCAGGAGCACCCTGCAGAGATAAAACATTATCCACATCAAACTATAAATAAAGAAAATTTATTTACAAATAAATTATACATATATTTATTCATAGGCATTTATTAACCTCCAGAAAACGTTTGCATACAGAAAGAAAATGACATTGACCTGGTTTGGTGCTCCACTTACCAGCCAAAATGTCTTTAGAGCAGACATAGCTTTAGCTACCCTTCTGGATTTAACCAAATACTATGCAATTATTATAAATGTGTGACAAAACTAATTTTGAAGTCAGGAGTCTAAAGCAAACAATTGAAAGAGAAGATGACCCTTAAGAAACAGAGAAAACTCATGTCAATAAAAGTAATTTCAAAGACGTAGGCCCTCTGAATTACAGCGTCATTAACTGAAAAGACTAATTCTTGCAATACTTACCAAGGGGCCAAGCTTTCCTTCAGGGCCTTGAACACCTGGATTTCCTGTCAAACCCTAAAATTGGGAATAATATTGGTGTTAGGGTTAGGCATATAATTCTAGAACATTAAATAAATGTAAATAATTCCAAAAGACATGTACAACTATTACCATAGTGCAAAATTCCCTGTGTCAAAGGACTTCATCCTTATCTTCACTTTAAAGCTTCATCCCTCTCTGTCTTTAATCTTCCCTTTTCCTATTTCCCCTTATTCCCTGTTACACGTTTTGAGCTTCTCTCAGAACCATCTTTATTTCTGCCAACATAACCTAGTGATCTGGATCATATCTTATCTTTTATCTCTTTTTTTTATCCGTTTATGTCGTTTTCTGATATTCCAAATCATTCTCAAATAATTTTCCTGAAAATAAATCTCTGGTTAACATTCATCACCCAACTGTGTGAGCTATCAATCACCAATTTAATGAAGGTTGGCCTTCAGTTCATGTTATCTGTGGCAATCATGTGCTTTACAAGCACACTTCCTTAGGTTGCATCAGCTGTTCTCAATCAGGGCTATTTCCCCTTTCTCAAAGACAAAACCTGTGCTTCCCAAAACCAGCAGGAAAAAAATACAGATATTTTGGCCTTTAGCCCCTCTGAAAAAAAAGTCTGCCCTTGTATACCAGCTTAATTCCCAAACATTCCTTGTTGCCTTTAGGAAACGTGGTTTATAGCACGTTGCTATTAGTCCCTCACCCTTGCACCAGGAAGGCCGGGTTCACCAGGGCGTCCAGGATCTCCCTGACCTCCTTTTGGACCAGAAGACCCTGCTGGACCACGCTCTCCTTGGGCACCCTAGAAAGATACCACTTGTTAATAGCAGAGACAGTAAGAGAAGGTTAAACAAGAAGAGTATCTTCCACTAAGGGCCTATTTTTGTAAACAGAGTTCCCAGTCAGCAAGGCTGTTATTATTATTACTTTTTTTCTCAATTTATTACTTAAAAGTTATCTCACCCTTAAAGCAAAATTATATGAGAATTTTAGAATCCCTTTATTTTTACCAAGAAATTAGGAATTTACAGAAGCACTAGACAAATATCCATGTGAATCACTTCCCTGGAAGTGTTTGAGTAGTTAGGAAAGCCAAAGACAGGTGAGCCCATCTGTGTGAGGGTCAAGTCTAGAAAATTACACCATACACAAAGAAAAGATAATTTTTCAAACAGCTACTTCTTGCAGAGCAATACATTAAGCAACACAGTAGTAGAATAGGTCAAAGTCTCTTTTCTATGAACATTTCAGCACGAGGGAGCCTTAAGTCAGGGATGAGAAGCAAAGCTGAACATCACAAGAACTGAAAGTGACTTTTCCCAAAAAAATTTTAGTCTCAAAACACTCAGACTCCCTTTTGGCATTTCTAAGGTCATTTTGATTGTTCTTCCAGTAATTTTGAGGATCTGCCTATTTGCCCACAGCAGACATTTTTAATGGAACAATTTCCTTTTATGTATCTGTTTGTATGAAAATTTAACAAACGACCCAATAAAAAATAGACACTTGAATTTCATTTACCTTTGGTCCAGGCAAGCCATCAGAACCTGGAAAACCACGGTTCCCAGGAGCACCCTAGGAAAAGTAACCGATATAAGATGATTATCTTAACTTCTACATAAATTATTGCAAATGAAGGACCAGATTTATGGTTTGGGGGCTCCTTACAATTTTCTAACTTTGATACTTAGTCCTGGGGGTTTTTTACCACTTGGAGTGGTAAAAATATCAATGTCTCATTCATGCATGCTGAACAGCTCCTCGGAAGCAAGATGACCATTTATACAGGTAAGAGAAAGGTCTGCAGATTAGCTTGTCCTATCTCTATCATTTTCCCTACCACACCATCCTGTGCAGTGAATCCCCACATGAAGTGTAAAAAAAAATAAAATAATGCACAATATTAACTTCTGTTAGGAAAATAAAGTTTGACTATAGCCACAATCAAGCTGTAAAAATATCCGTGGTTAGGTCAAGAGGTTTTTCAGCTTAGCAGTGCATCTCTCAAGACATTATTCCTCTGGATTGCTTACCCTCTCTCCAACAGGGCCTGGTGGACCTACTGACCCTGGATCTCCTCGAGGGCCTCTTTTCCCTTCTTCACCAATAGGGCCAATGGGACCCTGTGGACCTTGTGGGCCCTAGTAGAGGTAAAATGTTTTTTTTTAAAAAATCACTGTTAAGCTTACCACTTCTCAAGCATATTGAAACAGACTGCCTTCTAAACACCATAAACGTTTTTCCAAATAAAAGAGAAAAAAATAGTTAGGTTTTGATTCAGTTAAAAAATGGAGCTTTTCAGCATCTACTTTTCTTTGACAATGTTTATAAGCTAATAAGTTATAATTCTGCAGTTGGGTTGTACAGTGCTTTTTACAGTCACCCATAATAATTTGTATTTGGACAAACTGCAAAGAATTCAAAATTCAGTGAGACTCTAGTAGAGAAGACAGTGCTAAGGAAACCATTACTTCACCTGTACATTTTTTGTCATTTATTGTATGATCATTTAAGTAGCGAGAAAGGAAAACTAAAGATTGTTTGACAAATCAAACCAACTCAAACTCTGTAGAGTCAGTTTTCTCCCAAAAGTCACATGGTTGCAGCATGGAATTAACCATGTTTTCAAGTAACCTTTCACAAATATTGACTGTGGGCTAAACAGCTATTCATACTGAAAACATGCAACTATTTATATTATTTTGCATCTAAATAAACTATATCTAATATATACAAAAATTCTTAAGTATTAAATGTAAGTTTAAAATAAAATGGACTGTATTTTTTGATTAGCACACAGACCTGTGAGCTCTTAAATGTCCAGAATCATCCGGATCCATTTCATATGACATGGAGAAACTACTTCTGTGTGCTACAGAAACCTCAATAGATGCACTAGTGACTAAGGCCCTTGAGTCCTGTCAGGCCTATGTTGGGTGGGTGATTTATAACAGCCAAGAACCCATTTCGCCAGTCCTTGTTAGCACAGGCTCACTGTGCTTTGTCTTCCACAATAGTTACTCTCAAGATTATGAGCAATTAGAAATTTCTTTAGAAATGTAAGGATCTACTTGAAATATTAACAAAAGCCTTTTGTGATTCCTTTTCATCTTAAACAGCACATGGAGACTTACAGGTTCACCTTTGGGTCCTGCTTCTCCCTTGAAACCAGGAACACCGGGGTCTCCCTGAAAACAAAGACATGAATAGCACTGATAAGGTTTAAAGTCTGCATAAATCACCTGATCAGTTTGTATTGTACTGTGAAACAGAGGAACCTTTACCAGTTTACTAAAAATTTCTTACTAATTGTGAGCAATATAATAGGATGCTTATAATGATTTGTCTTTCCCCTTACCATGCTTGTTTATTATGATGCTATGAAGACAGAAAGTAAATAAATCTCTTTGTCTAGGTTTATATAGACACTCTTCTTTCTTTGACCTTGAAGAAAGCAATAACAGCATTTTGGACACACAGAAGGTCCACAAAACCCGAGTTCTCAGCATACTCATGAGCATGCTGTTAATTTAGTTAAGGGAACCCCTGCTGATCACTGATTTTGGTTTCACAGAGTGACACACGGGTCAGACATTGCAATTTCCATGCAGACAAGGCCATCATTACCGGCTGTCCTCGGATGCCAGGTGGGCCAGTACTGCCCTGCGGTCCTGGGGAGCCGGGGGGACCTGACAAACCGGGGGGTCCTCCAGTGCCTGGAGATCCCTGCAGACAGAAACAACAGCAAGCACCGTTAAGGAAACATGATAAAAATAACAAAATAAAATTAACTCGCACAATTTCTTTGGCAGAAAATATGATTTACTTACAGTAGGGCCCTTTGCACCGGGGGAACCATCTGTGCCTTCGGTACCCTAACGATAATGTACCAATCATTAGGAATCATTTTAATGAGGAGGGCATCAATAACAAAAGCAAGAGAGAGTTATTTTATCCACTTTCGAAGACCAGGCAATAAAGACTATTAAACACAGCAACATACGATCTACTTATGCAAATGCTAAAATGGGTAATAAAGCATGCAAGTAAATGGGATTTTTAATGTTGAAGATCTTATGTTTCAGCTTAACTTTTAAAGTACTTCTAGGATTGAGACAGAATCAAGCTGCATAGCTTTCAGTTTTCATTATTTAATTACAACAGGAAGGAAAAGTTATTATCAATAAAATAAGTGCAAAACAAATGAATGAGACCTTTTTTTTCCTTGGGGGGGGGGGGAGGAAAACAAAAAAGAAAAGAAAATAATTTGAGTAAAATTCAGTGTCACTCAAGTGGGGTACTGAAAACCCCTATAAACACATAATATGCAAATGCTGAGCACTGAGGAACTCAATTTAATGTACTTACAGGAAGACCTTGCGATCCAGCTGGGCCCTGTGGACCTGTTTCACCTCTTTGTCCTTGAGGACCTTCAGGACCACGAGGACCTGTTGGACCTGCTTCACCCTAAGATTTCACGTGACAAAATAACAAGATTATTTTGCTCTAAAAAACAGCACTATAAAGTAACTAAGGGGGGAATACTGAGTTTATAACAGTAAAATGACTCAGGTTTTGAAACAGTTTATTGTCCTTAAATTTTGTTTACCTAATTTTGCTTCTACTACTTCTATGTGAATGTAAATTTTAAAAGCATAAACAGCATTTTTCCTCCTTGTATACAAGACAAGGAAGATTTCTATATCAGGTAGCACTATCCAGGAGCCCAAATCAGATTAAGGGACAGACATGTCTCTCTAAAATCCCACTATGTGTCTGTAATTTTACAAGGGTTTTTTTTTACCTTCATTAACAGCAAGGCTTAAAATTTAGACATAATAACACATCTGCGGTTGGTTGGGTGGGGTTTTTTGCCCAGTGCATATGAACTCAGTGTTTCAGCACTATATTAAATATAAAATCCCTGTAAGATTAGACTGGATGCTAAAAAAAGAAATAAAAAAAAAAAAAATCAAAAAAATCTTCCTAGCATCTTCTTTGAATTTTATTTTTATATAGGAAATTTGCTTTTTGGAACTGATGGCTGTTAATATCACGTCTTCAGAATTGCAATCCACATCTTCATTGTATAATCTCTTAGCTTTTATGGGTTCAAAGCAGCTACTCCAATCTGACATCATCTGATGATCAAACTCGAAGCCAACTTCTCCTTTTCAAAGGCTGTAATTGAGCTATCATGTGACAACTTCCCCAAACCTTTACTTATGTAAGATGGTGCTTGCCATATCAAAATGATTTATGGCATTTAACTGATACATGACATATATCATTTAACTGCACACCCATCTATTCTACACTGTGCTTTTGCAAAGAAAGCTTGGACCAGATGATCCTCAAGCTCCCCTTCCAACCTGCTGTTCTTTGACTCCATCATTATGTTAACACTCTTAAGACTTGTTTCCAAAACACAGTTTTGTGAACGCTGCCAGCTTCAAAACAACACAAAACATCTGCTGAACTTGGCTAGCTGACTAATCAAGAGTTTCTTCTTGTATAACATTCTCCTATGGTGTTTTAGGAGTGTAAAGGAAAAAAAAAAAAAGGAGGAACTGGGTGGAGGGCAAGTATAAGAAGTATAAGGAAGCTGTACGAGTTGTCTTTTCTGTCTTTGAAGACATTGTCTCAAGGCTAAGAAAAAAAAAGTTGAGCACTTTCTTGAAAAGCAAGCGAGGGAAGTGCCACAAAGGCAAGTGCTGCAGCCAGTGGAAGTTTTCCGTTTCAGCCCAATCACAGCAGCAATAATAATTTTGCTCTGTTGTGATGAACTGCAGCACATCTCTCTTGGAGTTCAGGCATTTGCCTTACCAGTCTAGGTCATCTCAAAAAGTGTTCTTGGACAAAAGTAGAAGTTTCAGCACTAGGAGGTACTGCTTGTGCACACTGACTTAGACCAGTCCTCACAACCTCACTGATAACACATCTTGTTATTCTTTGAATGAGCTGGACAAGATTCCTGAGGCAAAGCATGACAGTGATCTTATAATCACCCCTTAACGTAAGCAAAAGTGAATGCAAAGTATCCTAAGAGTGGTGAATTGCAATTGCTTCATTTAGCTTTGGGTTTTCATCTTCTCTCTGAAGGTCTTGACTGAGACTGGTTTCACGGTGACTCTTGGGAACTTGTACACATGTCAGGCTGAACTCTCTGCAGTCTGGTATACATGTGTTATTAGACATTTTAAAAAAATATTTTTAATTTATTTTTTACCTTCAGACCAGGAATACCAGGAAAACCTGGAGAACCAGTTATGCCCAGTGGGCCCTATAAAAGACAGAAACACAAAGGTGTAATTTGGCAGTTTAGATCCCGCACATTAGTTCATAAATCACTGGGCAAATATGGTTCTAGGACAATACACATGGTTTTTAGTCATAAAGCTTTTATTAAAAAAAAACTATAAATATCTTTTTTTAAGTGATATACACACATTTTATGGAACTGTGGTGCAGTATTTTAATAACATATTTGCTGACTTCAGCAAAGAAAAGTTCTTGATTCAGCTTTTAATGCCCAAATTGCAACATACACAGTTAACAGTTATGGGAATTAAGATTCCCAGATTCACAGACAAGTTCATTTGCAAGCTGAAAAACACGGATTTTGTACTCAATTCTCAAGAGAGACAGATATAGAGCAGAGAAATTTACTGCTTGGATCTTTGTTCCTAGAAAAGGAAGTGGAGGAAAGGCTGAGTTCTGTCACACCATGAAGCACAACAATTTGCAGAGGTAAAGCTCCAGCTCCCCCAAACCAGTACAGATGTCCCCAAATAACAGATCTTGAGATGGTCAGTGCTCCAAGGAGGTCTGACAGCTCCAGCCACAGTGTTGATGTAGCTACACGACTTCTGGCTTTAGAGCCAAATTCTTGATTTGTTGCACTGCAGAGTAACAGTCACACCTCCTGTGATTGTGAGGACACGAAGTTTGGGCAGAGGTGCTAACAGCTGGGGCTGCATTTGATGGCAGACTGTCCAAACTCACTAGAAAGCAAACTTCAAATGTATACACTTGAAAATGCCCGCATGGTATGATGTAAACCTCGTTCTGCTGTACAGAAAGACTGACAATTAAGGACTTCAGAGTAAATTTGTAAATTGTTTCCATTTCCATAATGCCTCCTGTGCTGAACAAGACTTTCAACAGAACTTTTTACGGTATCATAAAGTCTCGGAACGGCGGCACACTGTGGTTATAAATACTCACTACAATGCTCTTCCCAGATGATTCCTCAATCTTTTCCTGATTTTCTGTCTTTTTGTAAAATATGATTCACACTGAGACAAATATTCTATGCAATAAAGCTCTCCTGACAAACTTAATCAGAACAATCTGTCCCACTTAGTCTTATTACAGGCATTTCTGCCGTGACCTTGCACTGAATTTCTACAGCACTGATATAACAACTCACTAAGTAGATTTTTTTCTAAACCTATGTCCCAGTTCATTGGATCACAAACACATATCTGCCAAGTCTCTCTCTCTCTTGTTGCAGGAAGAATTCCAGAATTACAGTGTACCACTGCACTGACCCAAATAACAACACATTTCGTTAACGCTTCCTCCAATGAGAAACACATGCATCAAGGACCAGTCCTCCCTTGTGGCAGCTCATGGGATTTTCCAAAAATATTAGCCAACCACTTATCATGTCCAGTGAAGTTGAGCTCATATTTTATGCCGAAGAAAAATTTCAAGCTTCATGCAAAATTCTCTAGCTTAGGATCCAGCTTTTTTTAATTTTGTAATTTGTTTTCGATACTGAAAAAATCTTCTCATTGTTTGAAAGTTTCTTCTAGCAACTTAACCTTCTTTCATGATACACTAAATAACTGAGTTTTGCAGCTTTTAGGAACTTATGCTCATTTTTTGAGCTTCTATTATAGCTAGTTATTTCTTAGTGAAGCTTTTAATAAAATAGTCTGTTCACTGGGATGACAGAGGTAACTGATTTTTCTTTTCATGTCTTAATCACTAACAAACAAAGAGTAAAATTCTGACAGAGGTGCACTTTAGAGGTTTGGTGGGTTTTTTAGTGCAGTGCTTGTGGGGTGTTTGGTTGTTGGATATCATGTTTTGTTTACAAATGGAACATCACAAAGAGCTAAAGATTCAGGCTGATTACACAATTATAAACTGCTTTACATTACAGTGCAGATACATAAGACAGTTTCCTCCCTACAGTTTGGACTCCATAAGAGCAGCAAAGCATCACCTTTCCCAGAGGATGTTATAGTCTACTCCTCTGTAAATTAAAGCCTTTAGAGGAAGTAAACTACAGACTATAATTTCTCAGAAGACAGCACTAAAACTAAAATAAGTAGAACTTAGAATCACACACAGATAATTAAATCCAGGTGCACTTTACTGATACCAGCAACTTTCCCCCCCCCCTTTTTTTTTTTTTTTTTTTTTTTTTTTTTTTTTTTTTTTTTTTTTTTTTTTTGTAGTAGTAGTGTCAAAAGGCAAGTGGAAATAGAGAGAAGAAACAGGTGATTGAGAAAAAAACCTTACCATTGGCCCTGGCTTCCCAGGCATCCCATGCTGGCCACGCCCACCCTGGTTATGAAAATATCAAACAGAGAATACTTATAAGAACTCTACTTCTTTTAAAAAATTATTTATTGTTGGCATTTTTTATAAAAGCTGCATATGTAGTAAATTGATCATAGAAGTTCTGGATTGCACATTCCTCCAAACACTGTCAAAAGCTTCTGGAAGAAATTATGTTCCACTTCTAATTAATGGATTTCTCTATTTTTGGAAAGGACAATATTTTTAAAGTTTCATTGTATGGGGCACATAACATAAATGGAGCGCATAAAAGTCATGGGGAGAAATACCAGAAAAAAAAATACTTGACATTGGATGTAAAAGCAACAAGATAAAACTTCTACTAAACTATGATCTCATGTCAAGGCTAATCCTCCTTGATGAAAATCAAAATATTTTTTAAGAAGACAGCTTTATTATCTGGAATCAAATTGTGTGACTTCATCTAAATTGAAATCTTAAGTGAAAGACTGCATTTAAACTTTTGTTTTAAACCTCTATCCAGACAAATTCGATACATATTATTTCCAGTTCAGTAATTTTTGGTGAAAATAGCCTTTTGTGAGAAATTCCATAGAAACTATTTTTTTTTCTGTATCACAGAAAAAAGTGTTGTGAGGGTACTTGGCCTCGTGGACAGCTCTAGTATGAGAAGTTACCATACAGATACAGTTCTCCTTTTAAAAACAGTTTCTAGCTTATAAAATTTATAGTAAAGGTCTCACCCCACAAACCCACTCAGCCCTAACATTCTTAGGCTACAGCAGAACTCACCATACGACTGACTGGCAAGTCACATGAATAAACTGTCAGGGACAGGGATTTAAGTAAAACAAGGGAAGAATTACAGGGATAGAGAGGGAAGATCCTACTTACAGGGGCACCCTGTGGTCCAATTCGACCTCTTTCCCCTGGCATTCCTCTAGGCCCCTTGAAGAGAGAACAAGAAGTGCATTATTTAGGAAAGCCACTATGGCAGAATAATAAAAAGGGCAAAGCACCATTCACTTAATTTTTTCCCCCCATAGTGGAGAGAACACTTGCCACCACCTCTTTCATATTTTTTTTCCTTTGTTTTTTGGAGATTTTTTTAATCATACCTGACTTTTCCTTTGTTTCGAGTCAGTTTTGCACTTTATCACTCTCCAGTGGTTTTCTGCTCAACCTTATTTATTTACTTTTAACATGGACATGATTAGTTTCACTGAGACTACAAGGGTGATAAGGACAGATGATGGAAACAACAGTTACAGAACCAAGTTTTTTGATTTTTTGTTTGTTTGTTTGTTTTTTTTACTCCTGCAGGTATAGCTTGTCTTGTCCTATAGCAGGAAAGAAGTAGGAGCTCACATGAGTCCTTAAAGCCTTACAGGCTTGACCACTGGAAATTTATTAAAGAGTAATTTGATTTCTTCTGTTCTGACAGTATTTCCAGTTCTAAACACTTCAGAATAAATTCTGTATATACTCACCAGCGACAATAAAGCAATTTCATTCACTACTTCTCATTCACAAATTGGATCCCACTTCAGGGATATTACATTCTCCATGACACAAGATAGTGCATCCCAGAGAGATGCCATTATCTAAAATCAGAAATGTGCTTTACTTCCAGAAGCAGTGCTGAGAGTCAGTTTTTGGCTCGTTACACTTCTTGCACCTATTCAGTTTTCCCAAACAAGCATAAAAATAAAACCTAGTCACCCTACACTTGCATGAGTAGGCAAACAGTTACCACACCTGCATTCATGTTTCTGTTTAGGCTTCTGATTGATCATTATTACCCTGTATCTTTGAGCAGAGAAGAATTAACAGCTTACAGTGGACCAAACTTACTGTTAGTGTAATAGAAAACGAAGCCTTCATTAAGAGAAAGTTCAGCCCCATGACCTCAAATACACTGATATCAAAACCTAGAAATTCCTATTGGTATTTACAAGAGTATTTACAAGAGTATTTACAGTCACTTCTGTAATATCCAGTGCACATGACACTCACCAGAGGGCCTGTTGCTCCCATGGCACCAGTTGGTCCAGACTCTCCCTGAAATGGAAATGAAATTACACAATTAGAGAAATGGGTGAAAGCAAAATGGAGTTACATCTCATCCCTGACCTCAGTGCTTGTGTTGTATCTCAGAGGCAGAGTTGCACAGTCACCTGTGTGCATCACACATGGCAAGAGCACTGTTTCCCAGTGCCATATTTACATGTTCTCAGTGAAATAATGAAGCAGATTTAACTCCTACATGTTTCAGCTACCTGCCCTCACCACCTACTGCACTGCTCCTACCAAGTCTCCTGCTGTTGTTGCCTCCACCAAAAGTTTGTGGGCAGTGTCAGCAAAGAAATTTTTTCTTACACAAACTCTCCTAAGTACTAATTACACATTTATGTTAAGATTTTGGAAGGTTCACTTAATTTACTGTGTTTTTAATCTAAAGGGATAGCTGTGTCTCACATTCAATTATCGCCTATGCCAGGCCAAAAAATGTTTCACCATCAGCACTAATGAATATGGAAAAGCTTGGAAAAAAAAGTGTTCTACGCTCTTTTAATACAACTTTTAACCTTTAATCTTGAAAGGACTGACTCCAGCTGGCAATCCTGTGTTACCACTGCTTCAAGCTGAGGTTAAAAGGGTGCTAGAGTGCCAGTGGGGCTCAAAAATTGTAATGGAATAAACTTGTTAGGTAAAAACTCATCCTTTGGATGAAACATATCCTCTCTCTCCACTCCAATGCCTGTTTCATTTAAGTCAGTCTCTAGTACAGAAATTCAAAAGAGAAGAGCTGGGTTTAAAATTATGCCTTGCTCTATTTTATTGTATTAAAAAAATGTTAGAAAAACGTGTTTTCCCACTCAGCTTGGTCACAAAGCCAACAAGAAACACGAACTGCCCAACTGGAAAGTTGCAAGATGTGCATGGGCTCTTTGTCAAGAGACTTCGCTGTCATCAGTGTTACGTACTTGTCACAGATGGACCACAGCCAATTTACCCAATGACACCTTACAGGCCTAAAACTGAGACCCAGCTGAAACTGGAACTCTCAGTATAAAGCCCAGACATGTCATTGTAGAGCAGTTTATATGTATCAAACACACAGCAAATATGGGTAACTCCACTCAGTCTCTACAAAGCTGTGTTCAAAGTATCTACCCTCTTTCATGGTTATATAAAACAGGTTTAACCCTTCAGTTTTTTGGGCCGTGAAAATACCTTTGCTCCAGCTGCTCCAATTTCACCTTTTGGACCATCAAGTCCTTTTAATCCCTGTAAATTATAAAAATATGGAGAAATTGCATTCATATATGTACACACAGAGAGCATTACTACCATTATTGTTAAAGTAACTCGATACTAAAGTGTTAAGAATGGATCTGAGGTGGGAAGAGTAAGAAAGGAAAAAAAATAAAGAAGAAAAAAAACAGATGGAATAAAGTTTTTAAACATTTCCTAAATGGAAACCAGTTGTACAAGGTACATTTCCTTGGATTTGGTTTCCTTTTTAAAACAAGAAATTTAAAAAAAAAATAATCCTGAAACAACAAGGAGGAGGCTCTGAGCCATAGGAAACCTACTTATTCCTCCCCAAAGTAAAATTCTGGCCAGAAAACTCGGTAATTTGTAATCACTCCATGCTGCAAACATATCCACCTCTCCAGTTCCCCACCCTAACGCAGGGCTTGCCAACAAAGAGAGAGAACTGTCGGGTTTGCGCCTCCTGAAGCTTGGCAGGGCTCGTGCAGGCTCCTTCCAGATTCCCAGAACATTTGAAAATAGAGTGAGGAAAGCACTAGAAAATGTAACAGAGAGGTCAGCTTAAAGGGGAGTAGTGCTGTGTTTTCTGCAGTGCCCTCTTCCCCTCAAATGCCAGTAATTCTGCCACAGCTGGCTCGCCTGTAGGGGAGTCTAAGTCCACACAGATAGAAAAAACCCTAATCTTTCGTTTCTTTATAGTGAAATATCATCTGTAAGCAGCAGGAAAACCGGTCCCTTACCCGGTGACCCTTGAGACCTGGGAGACCAGGAGCACCAGGAAAGCCTCGAGGCCCCTAAGTAGGAAAAGCAAACAAACAAACAAACAAATAAAATCCTGATTTCTGCATATAAGCCCATCAATAATGCTGCTAACAGGGATGAGGGTGGCTGTAACACAAATACTCCTAACATCTCTTTGCCTTACTGACACAGTGAGGTAGGGAATTTGAGCAGGTCACAGATGACACAGCCTTGAAGATGGATAGTCTGAGCATTATGCACATTTTCACTAATATCAAAAGCTTTATCATTTATCTCAAGCCTCGAATTTTAACAGAAGCAATGAAATAAAATGAGTGGAAAACGAAGTTTTGAGTCTTAATATGGAGAAACATTAATTAAACAGAGATCAGAACTCAGAGCTCTCATTTAAAATAAACAGAAACTCAGAACTGCAAGCTGTATATGTTCTTTCAGAACACGTCAACATGATAAACAACATTACCAAAACATATGTAGCAATTAAACCAAAGTTATCTTGGACTTAGTTTCCTACCCAGTTTCTCAGGGAAGACTAATGGAGGGGAGTTAGGTACCTTGTGTTAGACTTTGAATTTATAACAGAAATTACATTAACACATTCACACCCTCAGATAACAACAGTTCGGCAAACACTGACTGGAGCCTAAGAGTGGGCTAACACAAGTATGAATGGCAGAGCTTTGCACTAATGAATCATCAGTGTGATGTGATGTGATGTGATAAGTAATCAATATCATATGATGACACGTGATCATTTTTCTAAATACAATTATTTTCTCTAAAATGTAAATAGTCACGCTCTTACTGGAGATCCTGGAAATCCAGGCTCACCAGTTTGTCCTGGTCTACCAGGTTCACCCTAAGGGAAAAAAAAAAAAAAAAAAGAAAGAAACACATTAAAATAGGAAATAATGGGAAAATTAACATTCTTCCATTCAAATAAATGAAGACATCCAAATCAATATTATACATCTTCTTTTTGAATCAACCACGCACATGTCCAGCAATTGTGTATTAGATACATTAACCTTAGAAAGGTTTTTAACCAAGAATTGGGAGAATTGGAGACTGAGCATCCCACAGTGCATCCCAGCATCACAAGATGGCGCTGCCACGTAGTTTTCCTGGGAATTAATGAGGCCATCTTCACCCAGCATCACATTGCTTTCATTTCCCACTGTAAAAGCAATCTAAACCTATCTGCACTGCAGCTTGTTCCTCTCCCTCAGTTCAAATGTCTTAAAATGTTTACAATCTCATTCTAGGACGGTGACCATTTTCTGTGTACTGCAGTGGGAAAGAAAAGATGGTAGAACCAAATAAGCATATTTAAAGACTATTCAAAGTCCTCCACTCACAACCAATCATTCCTTTATATGCATCAATCAGTTCAAATACATCCAGGACACCGGCCTGCAGGAATATGAAAGGCTTCAGGAAAACAGTTTCTGGACAGGCAAAGGGCCTCACAAATGCAATGACATGACTGAGTCCCATCGCTGGACCCCATGGGCAGTGACTATTTACATCTTCCCACTCTCATCTTTTCTTTCACTTACTCTCCCTTAACCTTATCCTGTCCTTTCCTTTCTCTCCCTTATGCATTCTCCCTAAAGGTTATCTTGATGCCACGTTGCTATAGATGATAAATACAGATGATAACATCCAAAATGGCAACATACCTGTTTACCTTTGAAACTAAATTGTTCTAAAATAAACCCTGCACATACATGTTTTCAAACACTGATTATTCAGTGTCATTTCACTCTAATCCACCCCAAGGGATTTATTAATGAGAACCTGAGTTACCCCCCCTCCCCCCTTCTGGGGCAGGTTGTAATACACAGTTAAATGGGAAAGTAGCTGGTACACAAGCTGTGGTAATTTTTAGACTAAAATATCTACCATCTGCCTTTTTCAATGAATTTCCAAGCTATAAATTACAGTTCAAACAGATTTAGTGTGCTTTGCAAACAAATAATACACACCTACTGGTGAGTTCTTAGGCTACTGTTGTGCAGGACATATATGTATATGTAACATGCATAAAACATACATTTTACATCTATGTGTACATACGTGGATAGAATAATAAACCATGTTAGGAATATAATAAATTATCAAAAGTTTTAAGAATTTAAATACTAAAATCTCATTGTCCACACACTACTATCACAGTCCTTCTAACTCCTCACGTGATCCCAAAAGAGAAGAGAATTGCTCCCTCCTGATACATCATCACGTTTGATTTCAAGAAAGACATCGCAGTTAAGAACTGACTGAGGCAAGAAATAACAAAGAGCTGGTGCTTGGGCCTTAGGTATGAGGGTGGCTGCCAAGATTCCCAGTTGTGACACTGCACTTAATGAGGAGCCTGATTACAAAGAAAAGCAAATAGATAATAGCAGTTACAACAGGCACATCTGCTGGTTAGTCACTGCCTCGCGGATGCCAATGTTTGTTTTCTTAAAAATTAAACAAGATACAAAGAGTAACGAACTTACATCTTCACCAGGTTTGCCTGGAGGTCCCTCTGGTCCTCGAGAACCTATTGGTCCCTAAGAAACAAATATATCTCTTGAGAAGTCAATTTAGCCGTCAATAAAATTCCTTTTTTGCTCCATTTCAAAGTCTGGTTTTACAAAAACAAATGGACAAAGGAAAAATTTTATGCCTAAGCATAAAAATGCTTCATTTTGTGGCGCTCTTTCTAAACATCCTGCCCTAAAAAACATATATTTTATGACAATATAGGATAGACTCTTTAAGAGGAAAAAAAATACTTTAAAAATTGCGGTTGCTGTTGTGTGAAATCTCTGGCTCTTGCCTTTTGGAATCCTTTTGTTCCCTCAAAAAATAAACATCCTCATCACCCTTTGTGTAAGTTGCACTACCAGGTATGGTTTCAGCAGTGCTTGACCATCCTCAGGTCTCTGTTGCAAAAGTAAGAATGATCATTTATAATATCACTGGTCCTTGCTTTGAACGACACAACTCTTCACTGAAGTTACTTAATAGCTGAAACAACATAAGATAAATTCTGTTCTGAAACAAAAAGGTATAAAATATTGGCAATTTTTGTGCGGAAATGTTTGCATTTATTGGTCTTACCATAGGTCCTGGATCCCCAGGTTCACCAGGTGGGCCTGTGGGGCCAGCGCCACCCTAAAATTAACCAAAGATTAATACAGTTACAAGGTCCAAAAGGAATTATAAGGATATAAATTAAAATCCATGACCAGGAAAATCCCACCCACGGGACAGACCGGATTCTAACTCAGAACCAGTTCAAGTTTCAAAATGAGTGAAAGTTGGGTACTAAAACCAGTGGAGCTGTACAGCACAGTCACCATTTTCATCACTGTTCCCTCATTAAAAAAATACATGCTGGATTAAAACCTTGTTAAAGGTTTAAACCATTCTTTTTGAGCTAATTCCTCTGTTTTAGAGTACATCTGGAGCAGAGAACTTGAGAGCAGCTTGTTTAAATCCACTTTCAGACGAAGATGCGTTCAGCCTCATGTCAGTGAAGACAGGCATTGCCCCAGAGATGAACACACACCCATTACTGTGAGCTTTGCCTTCCTCTCTGGCCAATTATCTCCAACCCCCTGAGGTGAAGCACTTACTTGTTTTCCTTGGAGACCCTGAGGACCCCTTGGACCCACTGGACCCTGTCGAACACAGAACTTGTTACACACTGGAAAACACCCTTTCCCAAACAGCATTCACCCAGCAAAGACAGCAAAGAAGGCCTGATAGAGACCTCCAAGATGGCATTTCTATGGTCAAACCCTTGGGAAGGCTTTTACTTAGAAAACTGGTGTTATCAAATGCACATAGAAAGAAATCTTATAACTTAAAATGAAATCTTCAAATGTAAAAAGTCACAGGAGTGTAATTTCATTAACAGCTGAAAATATGGGCTTGATTGCTTTCTGAAACCTCACAGTTTCTCTGGAATCAGCCAAAACAACTGTGTTGTCTCCACTGAAAAAAAAAAAAAGTAGTCACAAAATAAGAGTTGGGGGGAATAGTCTTCCCTCGAAGGGAATATCATTATTCAGATGAATCTCATAATGGAATCAGTGACAAAAATAAATTAATCCTGTTGTTCTCAGCCATGAGCTGAGAAGCAGCAATGGAAGGAAGTGTTTAAATGTGTCATACAAACCACCAAAACAGCTTCCAAATGGTTGTGGTTTTTGTTACAGAAAGTTCAGATTTTTCCTTAGAAGGTTTTATGGGATTGTTAGGAAATATCTCATGCTTAATTGTAACTTGTAACATGAAATAGACATTATCTTGTTTGAAAATAATTCCCTTGTTTTAGGAATACAAAAATATCTATAAGAGACAACAATTTGCATTTTGACAGAGGCTGAAGATTTGTTTTTTAATGTTCATTAATTTTTATCAATTTTTACAAAGCAAATGTAGAAGAGTTAGTAATAGGCCATTTTAAAAATCTAATCAACGTTAGAAACAAAACTATGTTTCAGCTGTCAGTTAGCTTACAAGGAAAGGAAAAAAGAATGTCACACAACATGATGAATCAATCCAAAGACAGTGAGTGTCAAATTACTTAATTGGGCTTTGTGTAAGGCCTTATAGAGACGTAGACAATATTAAAATTAATAATGTTTGAGGATGAAAAAAGAAGAGCCAGTACAAGAGATGCAACACCTTGAGAAAAACCGAATAAAAGGATTAAGCAAAACAATGAAGGGCAGCGAAGTAGGATAGACTTGTGGAACAAATTACTGTATGTGCACAAAGCAAATTCACTGGGGAGAGACATTCACAGAATAGAAAATTTAATCCTAAGGCAAAACACCAGATTATCTTTAGAACCTTTCATATGGTATTGAAACTGATTTTGAAGGTTAGTAGTGGGGAGTAGGATGGATAAGATTCAGGTAGGCAAACTAATTGACAGCACAATCACTAAAGGATGGTTTCCTTAACAATAAATGTTAAGATACTGGCAAAGAGGGTAACAGTATTTTCAAGATATCAAACATGAAGAGACATAACATTCAAAAACAGCCCCAAGGCTTCTAGCACAGAAAGCTTGAGGTGGTGAAACAGCTTTCACTGATGGCAAAAACATTAAGTGTTACCACTAAGTCCCTAGAGCACAAAAAGTAAAGGACATATCTGAAAAGTGAGAAACAGAAATTATTTCTCTCTTGAAATAATAAAGCACAGATTTCAGTTAAGAGCTGGTTTGAGAAATGTTTTTTTTTCCCATAACTACCAAAACCAGCTTATTTGATGTCACAATGAGAAAAGAAGACTTCAAAGTCACATATTTGTTTATTCTACTTTGTGTTGTACCTGACAATTTTCAGTGAATCTGCAGTGACTCAAGATATAAGAAACACAAACTCAGGAGCTGTTTTCTTTTTTTTTCTACTGTACCTTACTTTAGTAGCTGCTATATTTCAGAAGGAGTGAAGGAAAACAACAGGGTGGCTGAAGGTGGGGGGAAAAAGGCTTTCATTTAGCAGAAGAATGTTTTTTCACTTCTTTTTTTCCAGGTACTGAGCAAAACTGCCCTAGAACATACTGTATATCCAGGTCCTAGAGGCATAAGAACCCCTTGGAGCTTTTGCAGGTGCACCCCACTTGCACCCTGTCTTACCCTACAGGGCTAATCTGGTCTTACCACTGCTCCAGGCATCAGTCCCATCTGGCTACCAAGTCCAGATTTCTCATCCAGTCCTGCCATCTGAGCTGCAAATGGCTGAAAAAAAAAATAAGGTGGGTGACTTTAGCTGGAAGTCGTTGTCGTGGTTCACAAGGCAAAAATCCATGTAAGCACACTGTTATTATTTACCTTGGCTTTGTGGTGCTAACAACTCAATTCTTGGTTTAACCATTAAAACAGAATTTGTCTCTCCTGTAAATTTTAGGTGTTAAAACTTCACCAGGTGAATCAATCATATTGTCTGCTTACTATTCTGACTCTCTTTCCACTTTAACATTAAATAGATGGGAAAGTTACCTAAAAAGAGGAAAGCCCCCCATGAAATTAAGTAACTTTTTTCATGATCTGCAAATCTAAATCACACCTTGACTTGACCTGAAATATTCCTTCACGTCTTCTAAACCTGCCTTTTTGTTTTTATTTGCTGCGCTTCAAAGTTCAGAGATATTTTCAGGTAAAAGGAAATGTAAGTGATTTTATGATTGCAAATTGGAATTTTTAAGCATGTTGTCCTCATCCAGCAAAGCTGAAAGCCACTGCTGTTCCTGCCAATTCACAGAGACCAGTGATTTAGAGCAGGGAGTTACTGCAGTGCCCTCCTCCTTCTGCAAGCACATCATTAAAATCAAGTTTTGTTTTGCTTCACTCAGAGCCAGATCCTCACTCATGGCAGGCCAGAGCTTACAGTGGCTGAGAACAAGGAACAGCCCCCAAATGCAGGTTCAAGTCATCTAAGATTTACTGTTTGTTCCTCATCAGATTGGTCTCCAAACACAGTTTCCACAAGGTTGGAAATTGCCTAACTTCAGAGACAAGAATACAAACAAAAAATGTATTAAATCTCTGGCCACACCTATTTTTCCATATTTTCTCTTGGGCAACAGCCTAACACCCACTATGCTGCTTCTGTGATTCTAGGATATTCCTGTCTGGTGAAGATATTTACTTGGGCTACATCTCCTGGATTCAGGAGTATTTGGAAATGTAGTTAAGTCATGAAAAGCTGCCCAACGTTGCAAGCCATTAGCCTAATATGACTGTTTCAGATTTTTGTCAGTATAACTCTACTTTTTTTTTCCAGAAACATTGCTGGACCAGCGGAGTGAGAAATCAAAACAGGTATCTTTCAAACAGCAATAAATGTGTAACCAAATATACTTGACAATTTCAAATATCTATTTAATTATCAATCATAATTGGTGTCCAGCAGAAGGAAGGGGGAGAAAAAGAAGTCCTGCAGAACACTTTGCCAATGTATATTGCTGGCTAGCATTGCTTTTTACAAACAAAATTCTTACATAAATCTTCTCAGTATTGGTCTGAATACTTCCAACAAGAAGCAAAATCAATCGCATTTTCATTTCTCTCACTAGTTATTTTCTTATTTATAATTCATCTTTTCTCTTTTCTATAATCCTAATTTGATGCGCTATTTTCCCTGTAATATTTCTCAGATCCCTTGGCTTAAAATAAGCTGGAAGTAACAGAACCCTAGTGATAGGTTTAGATTTGGGCAGTTTGGCTTTTCTGGATCCTGAAACCCACTTTCAAAGGTGTGTCCTTTCAGAGGTTTCTCACATTCAGCTTGTCCCAGATTTTGGCAGAATTGTTTGCTGTTGTCCCTCATGACTGGAAGATGGGAACTGTAGGCACAGCATTCCACACTGACTGAATCAAAAGGAAGTTACTAATTGTATCCTGTGGATATGATCCAACACTCACTTCACCTTTTCCTAAAGCAAGTGTAAAACTTACCCTGCTTATTCCATCTGGTCCTGGGTGAGTGGGATGCCCTGGAGGACCAGGGTCACCAGGCTGGCCAGGGATACCGGGTTCACCATCAATCCCTTGAGGACCACGAGGACCCTAGAAAGAAAATCAGAAATGCCAAGTGTGCAAAGGTATTCATTGAAACCATAGGAACTGACAAACAACTGCCTCTTTGTGACAAACCTGGGTCTCTAAAGATCTTCAAGCAAACAACATCCCTCAAAACCTGTTCCTACCTTCAGATCAGAAGCATTGGCTAAAATTAATTATTAATCCAAAACATAAGTAAATTGCAGTAATTTTTGTCACAAGCTCTCTTAGAAACTCAGACCTCCTATCAATCCATACCAGAACATACTATTCCTGAAAAACTATTTGGCTTGACACACAATACAGAATAAAGTGAATTTACTTTTAAAATATGAGCATGTGCACACACACATGCTTGGGAGACTCCAGCCTAATGCTGGATTTTTACAGCCTCCTGACATCATGAATGGTTTAGACAGCTCATACCATTGATGAATTCTCAACACAGTTACAAATTCCTGAAATGTAGAGTAAGTTATCTGTTGTCAAAGTTATCTTTAGCTCATATTTGCAGAGTAGGCTGGGAGCCCATCCTGTGGTTCTCATTTTGATCACCCGCTCTTGATTCCTAAACTGGATTCATCTTAATTCGTGTAAGAACTAAAATTAAATACAGAAGCAGCTAATAAAACATTAGTGGAACAAAATCAGTGCTAACAGGGCCAATAAAGACACATTTCAACCATAAATAAAGATGTTAAAGTGCTTGTCACTACTGATTCTTTCATTAGAATAAAATGCTTGACTACAGCGAGGAGAAGTTTCATTCTATGTAATGAGCTCTTCTATTTTAAGGATCCTCAAACATAAAACTTTAGAAGCCTGGCTCAGTGAGTCATCTTTAGAGACACAGTTAATAATCAGACAGACTGCTTGTATTTCCATGAGATGAGGACTGTGTCTGCAACACATTTCAGTGGAATTTATGTCTGAACTAGTATGGTTTCTACCAGTCTGGTTTGCAGAATGAGTTGTGAATAGGTGGAATTCCTAAACAAATGAGAAGATTTGTGCATGAAAGACAGAAGTGGAAGGTTCTAGTGGAAAACTTTATTATTTAATATCTCTGTTTTAAACACAAGTGCTTACTGTTCAAAGGAGGAATTTATTCTCAAAATAAAAAGTAAAGAAAGTTAAGCATTACAGGAAAAAAAATAAGAAAACCAGTTGCCTATAAAGAATTTAGCAGCCTTCTTTATGACTACTGATTTTCTATATTTAAACAAGAGATCTTAACAAAATCTAATCCAGAAAATGGTCCTTTCTTCATTTCTTTTCTAAAAAGGACCGACCTTTTATTCAACAAAAATCAACCTGCTTTAAGATAAGTGTACATTTGTATTTGCAGGTGGCAATTAAGTAGTGGTATATACACAATGTGAGTGGGTTTTTAATAAAATCTTGATTATAATTTTATTCATTTTATAATGTGCATCTATATATTTATGCATTTCTATATTTTATGTTGTGCATTGTATGTACATAAAAAAAGCCTTTCATTTTCTTTCACCAGCTCAGGGTCAGTGAGGTTTAGGACAAAAACAAAACAAAATAAAACAAAACAAAACAAACAAACAAACAAAACACACACACAAAAAAACCCCACCATTCTCACAAAAGCCACGAGGTGGCACCGTTTAAACACACAATTTCCTCAATCTGGCCCACGGCTGCTGCTGGTCAGGAAACTATTAATGGGATTGCTTGTAATAGAACAAAAGGAAAACACATCTTGTGGTAGAACACCCTCAAACTTCTGTCTATTTAAACTGCTACTGCAATTACAGTGGTGTGTAAATCCATACCGAAAGAAAAACATAGGAATGGTTCTGAGGATGCCCAAGTTTATTTGCTGACTTCACAAGATCATTTGTAAATACCTAAAATGTTATCATGCTCCAAAACCTGCCCTCCCTGGATGCGTTTTGCAAACGCAGATGTGCCATTCCCTAAATGACTCTCATTTGTGCACTAGCAAAGCTTTAATGTAAAAAATATGCTTATACTCCTGTATTTATTTTACATCCAAGAGTCCTGCTTTTGTAAAAGAGATCCACAGCAAGGGTGAGTTTCTTCTGCTCACTGGTCAGCAGGAGCCCGTTTAAAGAACAACCAAAAAAAAGAAAATAATCAATAATAATCTGAAGACAGAAACAAACAGCCTGAAAGTGTGTAGTGTTTTTGTAACATCCCCAGTCAATGATGCATTTACCCAGACTGATTTTGTAAAGACAGTCTGTACTGTACAGGGTTGCCAGCTCCATGAGGGGTTTTCATAATATAAACTGCAGGTGTAAACCAACATTTCTTTTCCATGAGTAAAAATAAAAACCCCTGTATCACTGTATCTAACAGCAGTGCTCTTTGGTCTCAGACCTGACACACACAGAGCTCAGTGGAACCTTTGATGTAATATTTTCAAAGGAGCTGACTGCTTCTCAATCCCTTGATATTCCTTGAAGGCAGAATAATAACCCGTGTCAAAGGAACTCGAAGGCATTTACAACCTTTTAGTATTTTAGGTGCTCGCAGCCATCACTGTATAGAGACATGTAAAAGATGCTTGGCAGGGAATCAGAAATTATTTAACATCTCAGAAACAATACTGCACATTAGGAAAGCACTTCAAACACAGCCTGATTCAGAAAACACGGCCCAGGTTCCTCTGCACACAAAAAGATTTCACAATTACTCCCAGATTTCTTTTAAGCATCTTGACACTCATTCTTCAGACAAGTGTCTTGTGGTGATCTAAAGAGCAGCAGTGGCTTGGCAGTCGTCTCAAAGAGGCTACACACTAACTCCACTGCTTTAGAAATGTCATTTCCATCTACAGACAACAGGCACACACTGGAAGAACAGCTCAAGTGTCTGTTTTAGGCTTATGCCTAACCTCAGCATTGGCTTGCTCTCTCCTGAGGGATAGGAAAATATCCACATTGAAATTGCAATGATACAACTCTAAGATCTGCTTTTAGCAGCTTCTGCTCTTTGACCTAGCTTTTTCGAAAGGAACATGTCATCTTGGGTATTTTCAGCCCTTCTCTTTGGCCTTTCTGCGGTTCTCCACATGCAGACACTGAAATTCCCTTGTGAAGTCTCTATTTCCACGGAGCAATCCTGACTGTATTATTCACCAGCATACCAGCAAATGTAGTCACATATTAACTCCTGCTAACTTCCTGAGCTTTGTCTTTTCTGAAATGCTCTGGGCCACACAAGTCACACTGCTTCTGCTGCAGAGGAGTCAGCAGCAAATAGTCAACAAGTTCAGAAACAGGGGAACGTGATGTTCCAGTTCTGTCTGGGAATGTTTGTTGAGAAGGCACAGCTTTTAGTGGAAATTCTGCTAAACCTCTGTCAGTTCTCTCAAAGCATTCATGTTTCAATCTAACCAAGGAATGGTGAAACAGAAGCATTTTCCTGCTTGTTACCTGATTCGTGGAAAATAGGACAGTTTTGGTAGCTCTAGAAGACACAGAGATAGCTTAAAGACATCTGATCTTTTCAGGTTAGTTCAAGTACTTTATTTCTGAGATATTTAATAACTTACAGGTCTTCCCTTTGGTCCTCGTTCTCCTCGTGGACCTTGTGAGCCTGGAGGTCCCTAAAAGAAAGACCAGAAATATTAAGCACCTTTTAAACTAGCTAATGATTAATAAAGCTCTGAAAACACGAAATGCCATGCTTATCTTAAAAATTATTTGTGAGGGTTTTTTTTCCACATCGTCATAAAGGAAACAGCTCTAATCACCAGGTATTCAATATTTCTTCTCAATTTTACATTGCCTGAAGGGAGTAGAACCAGGATGCAGAGGCCCACAAAATGGTTTCACCTCTCACGTGCTCCACAGGTTAATCCAGCAGAGGTTTTCTGAACGCTGGAGCGTCTCCACATGGAGCTGTACACAAGGTTTGAGACACCCTTCCTGCTAGTCCAGAAGTGCCCCCTGCTCGGCCACAGCTGGGGGGAATTCTGCATCTCCCTCTACTCCTGCTAAATCCCTGCTGGAGAAGTATTTCCCAGCATCCACCTGGCACAAAGGTCCTCAGACCTGCATGTCCTGCAGGCATCTCATCCATCCTCTTGGGATGGGCTGACCTGCGACTGTGACAACCATCCCATAACCTCAAACCTGATGGCTTTGCAGCCCATACCCACTAGAGGCATGGAAGAGTCCTGCTTCACATCACCCCCTTCCCCCACAATACAAAACAAAAATGGCAAAAAAAAAAGTGGCAAATGCCACCATCAGAGAAAGAGAAGAGCGAGAAAGTACTCACGGCTGGTCCCGGGCGGCCTCGTATCCCTGAGACCTAAAAGAGGCAACGTGAATTAAAGTTACCACACCAACATTGTGGCTGTATTTGTCCCGACTGCCCTACAGAAAATTAGTTACAGAAAAGCAAATAAACAAGAGAGGAAATCAAAGTATCTGGCAAATTATAAGGCTTTTTAGGGGGATGAAAAAAAAAAGGGAAAAGAAAATATTCAGCTGGTTATCACCTTCCAGTTTAGTCTTTTTATAAGCAGTATGAACAAAATCTTGGAAGTATTGCTGTTATTGTAAATAAACAAATAAATGAATTAAAATTATTTAGGCTCAACCTAT
Source organism: Pyrocephalus nanus (assembly GCA_038380795.1). Lineage (NCBI taxonomy): Eukaryota > Metazoa > Chordata > Aves > Passeriformes > Tyrannidae > Pyrocephalus > Pyrocephalus nanus. The sequence continues at coordinate 38,747,827 of CM076267.1, forward strand.
CAATTTGTTAAAAATGTTTTTCTTCACAATACAAAGGGATAAACAGAGATAGTGACATTTTATTTCACCACTTTCTAGATACTAATTTACCATTGTACCTCCACAGAAATCTAACCATAAAAATAAAGATTATAGCAGCTTTAACTCTATAAGAACTTTCCCCAAAATGCAATTGGCTGGAATTTTTATTGTTGCATGTATGACACAGTGTATTTAATTCCTATTCCTTTCGTTCCTAGGATGTACATTCTTACTGTATTTACTTCATTACTGCAATTCTGCTTTAAAGCACCCAAATGTGCACTTCCAGGGGGTGCTGATAAATGGAGAAAAAAAATAGACTTACAGGTGGCACTATTCCAGGTTCTCCTTTTTGTCCCTGTAGGAAGAAGATACAAAAACATCAGAGGGCAGAACAGAAGTGAGAGTACAATTAACAGTACATTAGTTTATCAATGCCATTCCTGTGTCTGTGACAAAAACTAAGGCTTCTCTGAGGATACAACTAGACTAAATTTAAAGTACCTGTGACAAATAATCCATACTATTTTAGTGACTATGGCCACCAATTAAATGAAAGGTTTAAATTTAAACTTTCTCTAGTTGCATAAAATACTATCTGATGGAAAAATCCCAAAACTAAAAAAAAATACCATGAAGCTTTTGTGCTAGAAGTGCTATAAAGTGCTAGCAACTATGCAGGAGTTCTATTGTTGATTGTATTATTTGATTCATACAAAATGCAGAGCCCAGAGCAGCATTCGGGTTCCATTTCCTCAAGATATTAAATTGAAATTCGTATCGTGAAATCTATGGACAAAAATCCATGGACAAAAATCCATCTGCAGCCTAGGGATAGAATGACATTGCACAGCTTCAGAGTGAAGGACAATGGCACTTGCCAATTGACTTTTCTGTGAGTGTGTTGACAATGATTGCTTGTTACATCCCATCTCCAGCTTTAGTCCTATTGGTGGTATGTAACTGTTTTTTTAAGGAAAAAAAGGGAACTTTGCAAAGATAAAAAATTTCCTGCCTTGTTTATGAAGCAACAATAACATGGTTACAGTCTACTTATAAATAAATTTAAATTTATTTTAAATTTATAAATTATTTTTAACAAATAAATCTGTTTATAAACCACCTCTCCATAGAGAGCACTCAGTTTCAGTGAGTGGAGATACTTGATCAACTAAAAATTATTTCAATTGTTTACTGTAGTTGCTTGCTACCTTAGAAGCTCGTTTATCAGAACGCATTTTAATTTCTTTTGTAAGAACAGATCTTCTTTTTGTTTATTTGCACATGAAGAGAGATGCTGCCCACAGAACAGTGGCTCTGGGCAGGAAAACATCGTGCTCCTGCCCTCTGGGCTGCTCAGCCTCAGCACAAAAACCAGCTGCAGGCTTTGAGGGTTCAGCATCTAATGACCCCGTGGTCCCTTCCCTCAGTCTGTGGCAAGGCTAGAAGTGAAAGCACCAAACCACTCAAAATGGAATTCCTCTTATGCAGACAGCAGGGATTTTCAGCCAGGGGATTCTCTATATTAAGATCAGGATTTTTGCTTGCATCCCAACATTTTTTTTCCATGTGGACTGCAATCTCCCTAGCCCCTGAGGAAGACCAAGAGAAAGAATTAAGTGTTTTAAACTGAGCTTATATATGTTATCTTTCATGATGTGCTCCAAGGAGATGAAAGACAGTTTTTCAACAGTTGTAATATGTTTAAAAAAAAAAAAAAAAAAAAAAAAAAAAAATGAAGGAAATCTTACCTTTCTTCCTCTACCTATGAAAGAGGAGAAAAGAAGAAAACAGGAAATTAATGCTTTTACTCTGAGAGACAGAACACAGTGAGAGTTGGGTAGTGTTGCAGCCAGAGCAATCCCTGATCCTGGATGCACAGAGGATGGTGTGTTGCCTGCAGAGAGCTGGGGAAGTTCCCAGGGACACACAAACTGCCTTGTTCAGGTGTGAGGAATCAGAACAGCTTGCAGTAATGCCCACTGATTCTCAGTCTTTTTCTTCCTTGCACAGAATAACACAAATGACATCAGGAAAGCAGATTATCTTGTGGGGGATTGCCAGGTGCTGCCTGATGACTGAGAGTGAAGTCAAAGAAAGCTTCATTACTGACTCCAGTACAAGCAGTGGTGAGGGGTCCACAACATATAACATGGTATTTTTTGAAAGGCAGAGCTAACAGAGGGATTTTTGACCTTTTCTTTTTCAAAAAGCACCTGCAGTATCATGTGCCTGCATTCAGAGCCATAAAACCACACTCACGACCACAAAAATCCTTCAGAGGGATATTTTATCAGTACCTCAAATAACTGTAAGGAATTTGGGAATGCATCCACGTTGCTTTTATATTTGCTGGGTGTATTCTGTTGGTGTTGGCCTAATGCCTCCCAAAACACAGCAGGATGCACAGCCTATTTAAAAACGCTCACCACTTCTTGCTCCACTGCTCAATTACAAAAGTCCTTACTTTGTTGTTTATCACTGCTTTGTTCTATATTAAGCTAATCATCAACAATTATGTCTCCTGAAGAAATTAATTATTATGCATAGAATGTATTTCTAAGAATTCAATACACAGTATTATGTGGCATTAATTTCAAGGTAAGAAATTTTCTTTTAGGAAAATTGAGGGGGGTGTTGCTTTATTCAAGTCTATGCAGGAAGAATGCACAAACGGACTGGAAAGCACATAATCTTTAAGGTATATAACAGACAGGATGCAAACAGGGGGTCAATAATGCCTCACACTTGTTTTATTTTATGTGTCACAAAGGCATCCATGTTTTAGGTTTGGAGGAACACTTTACACTATTTACATTTGTTCATCTCTTAGAGGGCCCCTGAATTGAGCATTTTATCAAAGACCGCACTTTTTATATATAGTTATGTATACAATATATATTTATCTTAATATGTTTATTATATATATTTACCTCAATATATTTATCTTTGAGTTTCAGATGAACCACAAAAAGCCAGAATTCAACCTCCTCGAAATATCAAGAGGGAACCTTTTAGCTGTAAAGCCATTTGGGCTTATATCAGATTCATACTCTAAAGAAAACTGTTTCTAGAACCAGCTCTGGTGCAACCCAAGCTGGAAGATAACTGTCAGGTATCTACTGTGGTCACATTTAAACTTTCACCACGGAAATACTATTAGAAACTTCAATATAATGAGGTTTCCTAGCCCTTTGGCCTTTCTGTTCCTTAAAAAAAAAAAAAAGCAAAGCAGGAAGCAGTCTCACCAATGGTGGGGTCAAAGTCTCGAGCAGTGTGGGGACACACAGGACAGCACTCTCCGGGGGGCACCTGCGGGTTCTCGCACTCCAGCAGATCCTGGCACTGGATTTCGTCGCAGAGAATTGCTCCGTTGTCACAGACGCAAATTTGGCACGGTGAGGGCTTCCAAATATCCCTGTTCAGGTACATCTGCCCATTCTGAGTGCAGGCTATTTCCTCAACGTCTTCTCCTGGGACAGGGGAGGGAACACAAGACACATTTTCCAACCATGAAATCAAAGGAGCAGGATTGGACGAGGAAAGAGCACAGCTGGAGATGAGAAGCAGCATCACATACCCAGAGAAATCAGGCCACCAGCATAGCTGGAACTGATACTAAAGACTTTTAAATATCAGTCATGAGTCTTTTTTATTTTACCACCTTATTTCTTGGTCAGAAAGAAGTAAAATAGTCACCAGGGAGGGCACAGTCCCCCCACAAGTAGTGAATGAACCTTGCCTCACGGGTCTTTGTATGTCATTCTGCTCCGTGGGGTACTAACTCTGCCCTGAGGAGCTCCTGCTGATTCCCTGCTCTTTGTCAGCGCCTGGGACAGTGCTGAACAGACATGGCAGTGGTTGAAAAAAAAACAAAAAAAACCAAACAAACAAAAAAATCATTTATTAGGCAAGGTTTATTTATTGGGGAGTGGAGAATCAAATCCTCCAAACAGGACATTCAGCCACAGTCCATTGGCCCAGCAGCACCCACAGCAAGGATACCTATTGCAGTGTCTCCAGCCTGAGTGACAAGGGGCTCCTCACATTACTTATTTTGCTCAGCATTTATAATCCAGCTGGTCTGGACCTGCCTGATTATCCCAGCACACACAAAATATTTCTATGGATATATATTAACTACATTCAAAATGCCCCTTAAATATTTTACCTATATATGAAAGACTATCCTATGTCACTCTTTATGTAGGATCAGCATGGACTGACTGTATGGATGTGTCCTATCCATGTACATATTCACACATTTCTGTGGAGCTCATTCTATTTTATTGAAGTTGCATATGTCATGTTTAACCTGAATGTTTAACCATGAATGTTTAATTCCATTACAGGATGTTTACTTTCTTTCTTGTCTTAATACTATTTTCTTTCTTTTCCTTGAATTCCAATTTAGAATTAATTTCTTACTTATCCACTAGAATTCCATTCAGTATAGCTTTTTCTTTCTCCTCTGTCACCCAGGTGAAACAACTTCTGTGGGTTGATTTTGCAACTTAAAAATTTCCAAAATTTGACTGATGGCAGCATCTGAGGGGACTAAACCACCTGTTTGGGGACTGTTCTATCCATACTTAAGTCTATGCCTTCGTTTTCTTCCTAGTCTGTAGGCAAACACTCTAAATATCATGCTTTTTTTTTTTTTTTTAAATCATGAGGTGAGTATATCTCAGTGTCTTCTCCTAAAATTATGTTTGAGAAAGAATTCAAAAATCAAGTAAAGTTTTCCTTGCATATTTGATGTTTTACAGAAGGCCCTAGCAGCAAAAAGAGATTTTTTCATTTTGTCCCAATGAGTATTTCATCCTCAAAAGGAACACAGGCATCCACAAAACTGATGAACTGTCCCCAGGCTGTCCCTAGACATTGTGGAACAACTTGCAAGCCAAGAATCCCAGTGCCAAGACATTCTCTGAGTCAAACACAGCAAAGCTGTCACTCACAGTCCAAAGTTATTCCTCTGACCCCTGAGATGCTGCAGAGAAGATTAATCCTACCTGGAAGAGAGCTCCATCTGATCACAGAAACCTTCCTATCAAAAGTGTCCTTGGAGCTGGACAATCCAGTTAAATGAATTACTGGAAATTCCCCATCAGGCCTAATTTCTAACTGATATAAGACTGGAAGTAGGGTCAATTATATAGAGAGAGTACATCCCCCTAGTCAGAGATCACAACCATTGTTTTCTTAAGAAAATCTGTTATTAGTGTAAAAATTCACAGTTCTAAGCACAGCTAAAGTTTCTCTGCTCTATACATTTCTGCCCTAATTTAAACCAGATGCAAACAGAAAATTGCAAAGCAATAAATATGTGCAGATTTGGAATCTCAGTTTCGTGCCTCAACTCAAGCCCAGTTACTCCATCAATGTCAAGAAGAATTGGAGCAGATGTGCCATTAACTGCTGCCTGCCATCACTAACTTCAGCAAGCTCTCTAACAGAAACTCAAACTGCAGTTTTCACCAGGCCAGCTCCCTTCAGTCTCATTATCACACCAACTGACCAAAGGACTCAAAGAGATGCTGCAGAAGCTCAGGAGGAAATGTTTTCAGTGTGAAGTAAAGACATCAACCAAGTCTGCTGTGTGCAGTCCATTTACGACACTGTGAGAATCATTTTCCCCAAACAGCAGATCGCGTTTTGGAAACCACTCGTCTCACTTCACCCTTGTGAGCATGACATCACGGGCTGTCTGACACACTCAGCCCTTTCCCCCCAGATGTCTGGCATATGCTCTATGTCTCCTTTAACATCTCACCCTCAGAACTCGTCGTGCCGCTCAAGAGAGCAGCCGCTTGTAGAAATGAAATTTTTTCAGCTATTGAGCCCAAAGTCAGCATTCTGTCATAACTTCAAATAAACCACATAGCAACCTCTCTGGCAAATCAGAGTTGAGCCAGATGGTGACTGGCTTCTGCTGGGAAGGAGGCAGACAAAGGCAGGGGAAAAAGTACATGCCAGCTTCTGGAAGCATACTAAGACGTCTGCTTCCCTATCAGATCAAAGATATGCCGATTAAAAATAAAAAAAAAAAAACACCCCCAAACAAACAAACAAACAAACAAACAAAAAAACCCCACAACAAACTAAACAAACCAACCCACCAAAAAAAAAAGAAACCACCCAAAACCCCACACCTTATTATACTGCCAGAAAACACAGTTTCACATCTTTCCATGTTCATCTTTTTACATCTTTACAAAGATTTTTACATTCTTTTGGTTGTCCAGCTTTAGGAATTGGACTCCTGAGTCCTTTCCAGCTCAGCATATTCTATGACTACATTTGGTGCTTCTTGTTTTCCTTTCTGCGGTGACTGCATTACACTGAGGCAGTAACCTGAAAAGAGCAGTTTTCAAAGCCAGCTCCTTTCAAAAGCACATTTTGACGTTTTACTCTCAGGCCTGAGCTGCAGACATGTTATCTAATTACACCCAGATCAGCAAAAGACCGCCAAGGAAATCGTTCTACCATTTTCTCTCCGGCTTGGAAATTTGAAAGTTTGTTTTAATTACAGGGACCAACTTACAAACTCTTTATGTACCACATGTTCTTTTTACTCCTGTAGTTGTAAAACAGTATGTTGAATGGATTGAGAAGTAGCTTTGGAAATTCTTGATGTGGCAAAAGAATCTGCAAGCCCAATAACCACTTCCTTTCTTAGAGAAAAAAGTACAATTCTGATTAGTATTGCAGTGACTAAAGAACTTACAGGGTTTCAAATCCATTGAAGCTGGAGAAACTGAGTTCCAAAGAAGTCTGCAAATATAAAAGCCAAGGCAGGAGAAATACCCAGTGATATATTTGAGGACTCATTCATCCATAAGCTTGCACAACCAACCTTCAGAAAGAGGATTTCAATGAAATGCACAGTAAGCACAATACCATTTTTTTTCTGCTATATATTGATGTGTTGGAGTATCAGTTTTACTTTAAAAAAACTAATTTCTCAGAGGTCAAATAGTCAGTTATAGCTAAAGCACTGGATCATCAGACTCAGAGACTGCGTATCAACAGCTTGGAAGTCAAAATCATACCAGGCACTGAGAAACCCAAGCCAGCTTTGCTGTCAGCATTGAAACTGTACCAATTACCGGGAGGTGAAAGGGGCAGGGGACACGATACGGGATCCCAGCCACTAGATGGCTGTCAGCATCCATCAGTTATCAGAAGCAAGTGTCAAAGAAGTTCGTACTTATACAAGGTGTGTAAGGCACACCCTGCTTTGGGCAGTTTGTGCTGAGCCTGTTTTCATTTCGAGCAAATCTCTCTCAAGGTTAATTCCACTTCTCCACAAGCCAACAACAGGACAAGTGTTTTAAAAGGCAGCATATGAAACCATTTCAATTTTTCACCACCAGGTATGTATCATTTTGAAAGCAAAAACTGAAAATTTACTGCTGCTTTTTTTGCTGTTTAAAGTTAATTACTCCACCTTACTGTGCCCATATTTCTTTCACCAACTTCTGGTTCACATCTTGCATATGAAAAAGGAAAGTAAGGCCTGGGCATGGAACCAGGTAGAACAAAAAGAAAAAAAAAAAAAAAAAGAAGGAAAATGACACCAGAAAAAGCAGAAGCAGTCAAGCATCATTACCTCAGCTGAGGTGATGGCAGGTGTATGGTGGAAGAAAATACATCTCTCAATGCCCTACTTGAGGAAAGAAATGGCCCGAGCAAAACATGCAGATATAAAGGTTTTCTGCAGGCAGGAACAACCTTGGTCCATAGATGGAATGGTAAAGGAAAGAAAATGATTTGACATCAAAGCAGCTCTATTTTTATTAGTCCTACCAATGTGCTAATTAAAGGAACCTAAAGGCTGACAGGCCTACAGCAGGAGAGAACACAGCCTGACAAAGGCAGAGATGATGACTGGTACTGAAAGCACAGTCTGCCAGTTTTAGGCATTCTTCTGCCAACAGGAACTTCATGATGCATGCTGTAATCAAACCCCAATGCCCTTGCATTGCTTCACGTGGAAAAGACTGGAACAGAAGAGGTATGGGGTGGGTTTTTTTAATGAAAAAGGGCTGGAAACAAAGCAGCTTGCACAGGGCTCATCTCATCCTCCCTTTGTCATCCTCACACTACCTTGTGAAAGGCATAGGGAAATACAAGATTACACAGGATCGGTGGGTTTTAAGCTGAAAAAACCCCTACAATATGAAAAGCAGAGTTTCAAGATATGCATTACAAAATTTAATCCTGCTGACTCACAAAGCAGAGGTGCAGAAGTAAATAAAAGTGAAAGATGATACGTGCTAACAACCATTCTGCAGATGTACTGTTGTGCATGTGTACAGACTGCCAAGACAGGGACAAGAGGAGCTTGGTGTTAATAATGTTTGACTGTCAGCCTGCCATAACAAATGTAGGGCTTGATCCAATTCCCTTCAAATCATGGGAAAAGCCTCTCATTTACTCCAAGAAGAATCAGACTGCTTGTTTTGTTTATCTTTTGATAACTTTTTTCGGAGTCGTACAAAGTAAAAGATTATCCTAATTACTGTACCTTGCAAATTATAATATAAACACTGATTATTTTGAAAATCCGATAGTTCTCAAGAGTGCTGACAAATACAAAGTCTATTTTGCATTTGTTACACAGAAACAATTCTTGTTAATAATTATTAACATACAGAGTATGTAACTTTACAGTTACATACATGAGGATGAACTGGGAATCCCTAACTAATAAAAGACCAAACTGATGCACAAAATTGCCAATTTTGTGCACACACAAAGTTAGGAAGAGAGTTCCAAGTTAGTGCCCTACTAATGCTCCCTTGTAAAACAAGTGGATAACAACAAATCCTTTGCATTGTACTTTTGGAAATGCACACAGGCACACAGTTTAAACTACAAACCTGTAGGAAGCCAGATTTCATCAGAACTTTTTCTTAGGAAGAGATGGGGAGTTTTAATCCATCCTGCAGAGTTCCTGCTTAAAAAAAAAAAAAAAAAAAAAACAAAAAAAAACACTCTAGAGGGTAATTTGCAAAGTTGAGAAAGCTGATTTTTTAAAAAGTACTCCACAGATTAAAACACATTGCATGCTAATCATTCCAAATGAGTTTCCATGTGATTGAGGGGAACATGGAGCTGCAATTCTTTGTGCTTTGTTTCAGAAGTAGAAAAGTCCCAGGGTGTTATTTTTAAATGATGTAAATAATTTTAAAACATGTATTTTAGGACTGGAAAATTACAGACTCAACTGGTTTTCCTGCAGAGCCCACAAATAACTTTGAGTATGAATAAAAACTGCTAGGTATCAAGGTGCAAGTCAGCACCCAAGCAGAGACTTAATTAATAGCTGAAATTGCTGTGGCAGTTCATGAAAGCCTCACTAAAGACACACACTTTGCACCTGGCCAGTGGCTTCTGGCTGGCACTGAGGGGAGGGAGCTCATCCTCTCAGATTCATTGACCAAGAAAACCCAGTCTCCGTGCTCTAAACACCTGCACAGACAAAAAGGAACAGCTGAACAATATACCCTGACTCAGGAGAGGAGGTAATTTCTCAGGTAAAGGGCTCTCTGACTGTCACCTGGCAACTGGGGTTTTTTTCTTCCAGAAAACTGTGCCAAAATATATAAATGTGTTCTCCACTCAGCATCGTGATTTCAAATTTTGCTGGGAAAACTGAATAGGAAAAACTATGCTTAGGATACAGTTTAAACCCCCCAAAATTACTTTAAATTAATATCTAAAGTATGCGACTGGTTCTCCACTGTTCCATTAACCAGATGGAATCCGTCTTACATTTGGGTTGGGGGTGGTCCCTATTTCTCCAGCTCTCAGGTTCACAGATTTATGTCTCCATCAGTAAAAATAGACATTTTCCTTGCCTTTTTATGGGTAAATTTCATTTCCAACACAGAACAATCAAGAAGAATGTTTTTATTGCAAGATCTGACACACGCTGAATACAAAGGCAGAATATACTGGGATCCCTTCCAGTTAAAGGGTTTCTCTTGGTGGTCCCATTGCACTATCCTGTGTTTATTATACTGTTCAATTCCCTGAGAGCATCTGGTGTGTATCTGCATCTTAAACTCACTATTCCTGAGCCGCTGAACAAGTCTCAACCCTTGTAAAAATCCCAGACAGGGCAGGGAATTGTGCAGCAGCAGCAGCAGCACTTTGCTCCAAGATTGGTTGGACTGGCCCTTTCCTCTTGGTTACCCCCCAGTCTTGGATCTGCCTATTTCGAAAGCACTTTGTCAGACTAACTCCCTGGAGCTATCCCATGAAGGAGGTGAGATGTAAACATGTTTACTTTCTTTTTCTCTGCCTTCACTTTGGTTCCACTTGTGAACCAAAGTGAATGGCTGGGCACATCGCTTGGTCCCCGCAGGAGAATAATGTGAAGGAGGGAGTTGGAAGAGCCTGATCTGCCAGCAGTGGTTGCTCAGATACTCTCAGATGACACCAAGACTCAAACCTACAGTGGGAAATGAAATTATTTCCAAATGTCCAAGGTTGCACAGGGACTGCAATGGGGATGCATTCAGGGCATGCCTGAGAAAACACAATTGCAGATCTCAGCAGCTGGAGCAAATCAGTCAAAAGTTGAAGTCAGTAGCAGGGTGCCTGGTCCCTGCTGGAGCCCACACTGCCACAAGTGCCCTGCTTGGACTTTGTCATGCAAGGTAGTTAGAGTGAAGTCAGTTCAGCTGTTGCTGCCTGTACCACAACTTTCTTCCTGACTCAGTGCAGAAAAAGCCTAAATAAAGTGCTCATCATGGCCAACTATTATCTTCTATTATTTCAAAAGAGGCTTGAGGAAACAAGAGATCATTTGTTTTCCTTAGCAAAATACTGGAGCACATTCTTGACTCTGGGATGACATTTTTAAGTGGAGTTACTTCATTTGCATGAAGGCAGGCTGGTCCCACAGAAAAGTCAGATTCTTATGGTGGGGAGCTTGCAAAAGAGAACCTGTAGCAGGAGCATTTCAGTCACTGGAGGTAGGGCCTGGTCTCAGCACTACTGAACACACACAAGTTCAGCAATACAGGCATTCTCTCTAAAATTAAAACAAAACTAAATCTGCCATTTCCTAAAGTATAAGAGGCTTCATTCTGGAACCAAACACACCCTAACAGTGGGAATTCTGCCCAACCTGCTGCTACTGCAAATTATAGCCAATCTGATCAGGACATAAGGAACTGCTCCTAACATATTTAAACTTCAGTCTAAAATAGCAAGATTACAATGAAAATGTAATATTCCCCTACACTCTATCTTGGCTCACCCTTCTGGAATCCATGGATGTTTGATTTTGGTCTTGGACTGCTGTGCATTAGGAAAAAAGTAATGCATTTTGGCTGTGAAGAAAATTCCCTCAGCTGCTTCCTGTGTCAGTATCATCAAGACACAGTTTCCACTCACAGTCCATTTGGATTCCTGTGGTAAATCCATCGGCGATTCACAAGAAACCGTCTTGGCTGTCCAGTCAACCAGAAACCTGTTGCCCAAGGAGCAAACCATGCAGGGTAAGGTTTTACAGTGTCAGGCAGGTTTCTAAAATAAGCATTTAATTGATGTTCCCAGCCCTGATCCTTGAGGAATGTCACCACGATCAAGCCACCAGCTGGGCTCTGAACTGCCAGCCGTTACTCTTTGAACTCGATAGTCCCACCAGCTTTTCATTCCTCCTCTTATCCACTCATTCAGTCCTACACTGAATATAGGACTGAGTACTTCCCCAGTTTTCCTGTGGATGCTATGGGAGCAAAACGTTACTGAACCAAAGGTAAACAGCATCCACTCTCTTCACTTGTGTCCCAAGCCAGTCATCTCATTTTAGAAGGCAATCAGATTTAACCAATTCAGTGGTAAAGGGAAAATTCATTACATAAATAGCCCCTAACGGCAGGCTGCTCTTCTCTGAACCCATCTATTCAAAATCTTACAAGTCTCACTGTTCCCTTTTCACATATGCTGTAACACTCAGGAGTCTAACTGGTAAAATAACAATGCATTGCAAAATAACAGGTTTGCCTTCTTTGTTTTGTAGGATTTAGCTCTTTTGAAGTCAGACAAAATGTGTATGAATATCTTTTCTTGTTACATCTAAGAGAAACACACTTGCTGCTCCCCAACCATCCTCATTCTTTGAAGCTATACACATCAAAGTTCAGCAGAAACCTACCATTACACACTGCCTTTTCCACAAAGCTTTCCTACATTGTGGTTTACAGAGTGGACTCATGTAAGCCCCTAAATGTATCCTTGCTGGCTAATATCACCCTCCATTTCACCTAAAAATAAAGATTGGTAATTAGCAACAGATTCGATTCCATAATTAAAAATCTTTGCATTCCAACAGGCTCAGCATTTCAAACTGAAATGAAAACCTCCCAGTGTTTGGGTGGAGCAGGAAGGTACTGCTGGAAAGCTTATAGTCATAATATGCTGTTTGTACAGCAAAGCTATTCATTTGCTAAAATTCTGGGCCTCTGAGAAATTAAAAAAAAAAAAAAGAGAGAGAATGGTGAGCAAAAAGAAGTCTGCAAAAATTCCAGGAACAAAGCCTCCGTTTCTTTTCTGCCACCATTACCTTTTACCACAGTTCAGACGGCTCAGTCAGCAACTTCTGGTTTCAAGATGACATGGAACAGGCTTTGGCAGCCCTCAGGACATCCTGGCTGCTTTCTGCACAGCATCAGGGAGGAGGGGGATAAAGGAGCAGCCCAGATTTTAACCGTAATCTGAAGTCAATCAGACATGCATACATGAGGAAGAGACAGTGATTTAGATGTGTGTCATGTCCGAGACAGAGTTAAAGTTACTTATTACTTACAGATACAGGGGCAATAAAGTTTCCCTTCTTTCAGTGCAAAAAAAAAGTAACAAAGTCAGTAAGTGACAAGCGAGTAGGGAGGAGTTCGTTTCAAAAAGCTTTGGGATGAAAAAAATCCTTGAGAATTAATAGAAAAGCAATACAATTAGCGTTGGTCAGGAATTTTTCTACAATGTGGGGTTTTTTAGTTGGAAAACATTACATTACTGAAATACCAAGGAGGGTATTTTCATTAGCTAGATAACTTGAAAACCTCTTCTTTCATTCTCAGGATGTTTGAAATTAGCTATTTCGGTCAAAAAAAAAAAAAAAAACAAAACCCAATGGGATTTGCAAGAGAGAACTTCACACCAATAAAAGCCTTGTAATAAACATCCAAGTCAAGCTGGGGGAAAATTTTTTCATTTTTACCTGACCCAATTCCATCTTTTCCATCATTTCTGAGTCATGAGACCTTTTTTAGGTTGCCCCAACTGATCCAGGCTGGCTTGGGAAAAACCAGCTATTTATAAGCAGCTTCCCCTCTAGCACAGGCTGGTGGTTGCAAACTGCAGCTTCCAGGATGTCTTCAAGTAGACTCGTATTTGCAGACCAACGTACTGAAAATCCTACTAGAGGAAGAAAAGATTTAGGCCAGGCTGTCTTTACTCCATTTTCAGAGTGCTGCATAACTTCATTAAATTTAAGAAGGAAGTCTAAAAAAAACCAACTAAACAAAAAAAAAAAAAAAAAAAAAAAAACCAAAACAAAAAGTTTCTTATTTTGTCTTTATGAAACAGTGGGAAATGGCTACATTAACTTTTTAAGAAAAATCCAGTGGCAAAGAGTAACTGGAGTCAGCTTTGCCCATCTGGAGACTCTCTTTTTTACTAGATTATGCTTTGGTATTGTCCCAATTCTTGGTCCATACATATGAAATATGAGCATAAAAAATCCCCACCAAATGTTAAAAAGAAAAAAAAAAAAGGTCAACAAAGACTAAATTCTATCCACCCTGTCATTTAGATGCATACCACTGATAAATGTCCTTTAAAAAGACACATACCAGCCATTACTTTGCTGTCCTGCAGGATTATGGTTTCTGGGACAGAGGAAATTAAAGGCTTTCCTGCAGGCTCTCTTGCTCTAATTCATTGGATATCTTTCCATACTTTAGGGAGGAAGCATTATGAACTTCTGTCAGGCAACTAGTCCGTACTAAAAAGGTTTGGAATAAATTAAAATTCAAGTAGGGCTGTGTAGTTTAAAACAAACCAGCCGTCATCACCTCCAGCTACTGTTTGCTTTGAACTTAATCTACTTTGTATTTCCCTCAGTTCCTCCTTTCAGAACTACTTTATCATTTTTCAGATCTTTTTAATTTTATCCTACTATTGTTTCTTTGAGATGAGCCCTTAAAATCCCAAGGAGGCAGCATCCAAGTTACAAGAACGTTGGCTTCCAAGCAAAGCACTACAAATACCGACAACTTGTTGCACCACTTCACTCTCAAAGCAGAGCTAGGAGCTGCAACCAGGTGCATATGAATGCATAGAATAAAAAAAAAAATAAAAATCTACTACTTTATAAGTGGGTTTTAACTCCATGCAAAGCATTATTGTGTTAGATGCAGTGAAATTTCCTGATACAGCACATCAGTTCCTTACAAACATCTTTCAGTGTAGTTTTTCCTCTCTCTAATGCAGTGATTATTTGTGGTACCTGAAACACATCCCAAATTACATTTACCACACACTATTTAAGACTGCAATACAAGCAACAAATAATAACGGGCCAACTGCTTCCTTGAACCTCACAGTTTAGGACTTTTCATAAAGGACATAAAGGTTCACCTTAGGGCCCTGTGGGCTCTACTTGAACATGGAATTGTTGAGGTTTTGCATAGAAAAAACATTCTATGACTGAAGCAGCAGATTGGATACAAACAAGATACAAGTCCATTCACCACATCTCTTCAATATTATTCAAATCACTCCCTGGAGAAGCTCAAATGATGTTTTGCTTGGTTCAGATAAACTCCAGCTTATCACAAGCTCATCTGAGTCTTTCAAGGTCTTAACTTTTCCTCAGAAAGCACCCTAATTTCCTACCTTTTTAGGTTCCTATGTAATTTCATTTTCTGAACCCTTCCAGTTTATCTTCCCCCGAACCCCAAATTATTTCTCTAAAACCCTTTCCCTAAGAAAAAAGCATATCTTTCCTTTACTTCACCACCTTCCACCTCTGAGGGTTACATCAAGAAGATACCTTAGCAGCACAATTTCCCATTCAAGGACTGCTTGATAACAATTTTTTAAGCATCAGTAACTTCATAGCAAGAAGTAATTCACACCACCTCAAACAGACAAGCATTTGCTATTCTTTTACCATCTGTTTAGAAATAGGAATCCAGTTCAGCAAAGTACTGAATATGTTGGAACAAGCTCTTGGTAACAACAGTAAAGTCCAATGCGTGTTATGATCAAAGGATAGAAGTGAGATCATCATCCTGGTTCTTCAAAGCTGGTAAGATATTTATGTTCAAGACCTTTAAGAGGTGGCTTTATTGCCTGGGTCACCACTCACATCTCTGAGAAAAGCAGGACTGGAACATCTGCGTGCAAGTCAGCATGTTCTGTTTTCTACTCACCCGCTGAAATTTGGTTAATCAATTAGCGATGTTAAACTGCAGACTTAACACAGCTTTTAAACCAACTCTAATCTTTTAGCACCATCAGAGCATTGCAGTCACCACGAGCACCACCAAACATGCTCATATTTCTTCTACTTAGAGAAAAAGGCTGGAAAACTGGTGTTGCATTCACAGCTGATTGAAAGAGTCACAGTTCTGAGAAGTCTGTAGCCATCAGTAAACAGAATTTTCTCCAGTTTACACCTGCTTAAGATTTTGACTTTCAGCCCTTGATCAGCATCTGTTTTTCACGTAGGTATCTATCACTATTCTAGGATAATTCCCAGATAATTAGAAATAGCTGGCATCTATCCACAAAGTGCACTAGAAGTCTGTGACAAGTTCTGGAGTGCAATGTCCTATTGCTAAATTTACTCACACTAGTGAAGAAATGCAATATTGCCAGTGCCCTTCCTCCCTAAATCCTGCTTCACCAGTGACCTGTGCTAACACAGACTCACACAGCTACACCCCCAACAATCTTTTGTGCAAATAAGGCTAAATATATCATCACTATATTATTTTTAAAATATCACTAATCCTACCAGGTTAGTAGGCTCATACCCAGAATCAAATTCATTAAAGGGTTGTTACAATAAAATAAAATGCTCTGCAGGACATAAGGAGAGACTATTTCAGCCATTAAAGATGCACAGCAGTGCATAAGACAGACAGAGTGCTCCCAGGGAGGAGTGTCCAACAGTGGAGCTCCAAAGCACAAGCCACAGAGTTGATCTGCACGTGCAGAGGCAAGATGTGAACAGTGAGCCAGACTGTCCTGTGTGCAGAGGCCAAGCCCTGCATCTCATACCAGCCAGAACTGCCTGTGTGCTGTGCCAAGACCTTCCAAACACTCAATGAGCAGCCAGTACTCATAAGGAGCTTTCTGATTTTCTTCAAGGATAATGTCACTTGTGCCATAGAGAAAACAGCGATTTAAACGTGAACTGCTGACACACCAGTGCACATCTCTTTGGGAGAGTGCTTTGCTGCTTGGCTCTCTCCAAAAATTCATGTGAGAGTTCAGTAATGTTTCAACATAAACTAGATGCATGTAATAAAACAAATGTATTTTATACTCATAGACCACCCACAAGACTTCTTGAATACCTTCAGCAGGCCTTCAGCACCAAGCTGGCAGCATCAAATGAATAAATTCTTCTCTGCTTTTATTCAAAGTTTAAATCAAAATCCTTCAAGGCTTCTGGTCTCCTAACATACACCTGTTGACATGAATCTTACTCTTTTGCATGATAAAGACAATGGACAGAACTGCACTAAATGAGCAAAAGAGAAAACCAGACAAATTCACAGCCTTAACACAGAGAACCTCTCCCTCAATTTGTGTGGACAGGTACTGTGGCACTGAAGTTAATGGATTAACATCACTGCTGACAGACTTTCCCACTGTTTACAGCAGCCCTTCAGCACAGTCACCTGCTGCACCATTTTTTAAACAAGTGGATATGTAGCAATTTTAAAAGCTGCAGAATGAGATACATGTCTGAGTGTGGTCCTCTGTGTGGTTTCCCTGAAGAACTACCAAAACTGAAGAGCTGGGAGAATATAAAGGGAATATAACTTTTTTGCCTCTGGCAACAAAATAAACATGCATAAATTGATATCTTAACCTGCACAGTATCAAAAGGGAAAACCATCCTTCATAAAGCTCATTCTTATCATGTCTGCAACTGCACTCCTGCATATCGAAGAAGAGAGCAAAATAGTGATAAGTTTGACAAGAGCAGATAATAACCACCTTATTGGAAACAGATGGTTCACACAGCTATGCTATAGATAAAGTTGTGTCAGCATTTCCCTAAAAGGCCTCCCTGTTTCCAGCAGTTTCCAGCTGGCAGGCAACATTTGTAGCTCAACTAGAAAGACAAAATCTCAGGAGTGACCTGTAAAAACTGGGGGGAAAACAGGTCTTTGTGAGAGATGGAAAGATTAGGTCCTAAATAAAATAAAAATCTCATCTAATGGATAAGCCAACACAGATTTCATTACAGCTGAAACAACGCCCAAGTTAACAAATTACATTCAGATATGTTTTGGAAAACATTAATTCAGCTTTGTCCATCCCCAAAGCATTTAATTGCTTTGATCTAGAACTGATGATTATCTGGAATAATTTCATGCATTTTCACTAATTCTATCTGTTGAAAATAAATTATTTTTAAGACCTATGTGAAAAGTAAATATAACAAAGCTTCTCTCAATACTCAGTTCTGGATCCAATCCAGAATTTAATGATATAGTTTAGAGTCCTTTAATTTAACAATCCCAAAACCATTTTTTAGCCTCATTAAATTTGGATCAAGCTCCTTTTTGTATGCTTACAATCCACTTCACATTGCCTGGCTCTCTGTTCTTCTGCTAGAAACTTTGGGGTGGTGGAATTTCCTCCTGTATCTGGATCACAAATTCTTTCCTGACAAGGAATTCGCTCACTGCTTGACAGGGGACTTTTTGACAGGGTTTATTTGTGGTTGGTAGGCTGTTTTGGTTCTCTTACTGTTGTAGAAAGCACTAAAAATGAATAATAAATTAAACACTGTCAACATGACAGATTAAATTCGTAACAGCTGCCATGAGCTATTGCAGTTACTCTCACATATAAACCCTGAGAACGTGCAAAGTACAACAAAGGTTGCACCCACCCACAGCAAGGTAATGACTTCTTTCAATTTATAAAAATATTAAATTATATATTATGTAAATCACATAATATGTTGGGAGTTTAATAGAGAATTCTCCTTCAAGAGGCAATTTTTAGACACTCAAAGACAATTGTTTTGGGGTTTTTTGTGAGAGAATTTTAAGTGAATGAGCAATTAATTAAACATTTCAGCAGGGTTGTAGCCTCCTGCGCAATTCTGTGCTAATAAATGCAAACACATCAAAAATTATATAAATTTGTGTTTACCTTGGGGAGCATGGAGAATCTTCCCTGTTGATATACTGTGGGACAAACAGGGAGAAGTTTACTTCCAATATGAGATGCACCCCACTGTGCACAGCTGATAAAGTGCTACATTACAGAAGAGATCACTGTGATTTGATTGTGATACAATACTCATCAATTTGGAAATCCACTAATTTAAAATTATCATAGATTATAATTTACGGGTTTTCTATTTTTTTTTTCCTACCAGGAGCAAATCTGTGAGGTGAAAATGTGCCTTTCTTCAACACCAGGACTAAGTCTAACTTAGTGCTAAAAATACATTATGCCAAAACACAGAATATCTTTTCACGGCATTGGAAGACCAACGATAGTTACATAGTTTCAAGTTCCTCATCCCTACTTGCACCATTTTAACAAACAGGAAGTTGTAAATATGTTGTGTTCAGAAGCAAACCTCATTTTAAGGCATTCCTTGGATATCAACACTTGGAAAAATATAAACAGCCTTGTTGTTTCAGGGCCTCTTATAGTCTTGATATTAAGCAGAGCAGTGTAGTTTACACTCAATACAGTCTATAAATCAAATATAAGAACTTCCAAACCACATAGCTCAGAGATTGCTTGTTGTACTTTATGGAATCTTTCCAACAAAACTGAAGGGTGACTGCTGAGTGAGATACAGTTATAGCATTAATAAAGGAGTAATAATAAATAAATGAAAGTCAATTCTAAAAATTATTTTTGTGTATATGCTGGGTGTCTGGCCATTGAAACCAGATAAAAATCTTAATATTCTTCAATCTTTAATAAAACACCAGAAATACCTGTACTCATTAGTTTCTATTTGATCTGCAGAAAATACACAGCCCCTAAATATAAAACAAGATATCATTTCTTGGAGATGGTTGAAAATGATCAAACCACAAAAATCATTCTTAGGCCCATACTGACAATACAGGATTTTGTAATTAAATTACAAGACCTGATTCAAAGAATATTTCAGCTAATGCTCTTAACCTAATCTTTTATTAATTATTATGTTAGTAGGCCATGCACTGCTCCTTTTCAAAGAAACAATATTAAATATGCAATTAAATCTCAGTGTACTGATAGAATTCTGAACTTATTACTTCTCTCAAAAGTAATTTCAATTCTCTATAATTTCTTCGTCTGTTTGCTTATTATCCATGTTTTAATTTAGGTGAGATTTGTTCTTCATCACACTCGGTTTAGCAGCACTTTCAGGACTCCTGCACAGGTAAAGGAACTAGAACTGGTCTCTGAGCCTGTGTCCCAGGCCCAGGTAAATACCAGTGAAGCTCATCCACCAAATCTCACCATAAGAGAATTACAACTTCCTAAATTGTAACGGGGTCAGCACCACACCCCTGGTCAATATTATGGAATAACCACATCAGAGTTAGCCTTAAAAAGAAAAAAAAAATTAATAAAAAAAATACTAGGATAAGATTTCTATTAGATGTGAATATTGATATAATATAACCATTTTCAAACTCTAGGTAACAGAAATCACCGCTGAGCTTTAATGCTTTCAATGAGGCACAAAAGAATAATAAAGATGATGTCATGTTAGGAATGAAACAGTGGATAACAGATGATACCTTTCAATATGCATCTCTGTAAATACTAAGCAAACGCTGAGGTCCCAAGACCTCCAACATGCAAATAAGACCCCTCCAGGCATACAAAACTCCACTGACACTGCCAAGAGGCACAGATGAGAACCAAATGCCCACAAGAACCTCATCTCTGCTGCCTGAGAGACCATGTTTTCCAGTGAGATAGGTGAGAAACTATCAAAAATACCCCTAAAAGGTACCTTAATAATTCTGAAAAAAATAGGATAATGAGGCACACTATGTTTTTGAATAGTGATGTAATCAATAAAAACACAGAATGCGGGGCTCAAGGGTAAAGTGGTGAGAGCAAATGAAGTGTGATATAAAAGGGCCAGAGAATAGATGGTCTTACAGTCCCTTTCACCTCCAAACACAAGAATCCAGTGAATAATCTTTCACAGATTTTACAAAGTGCTATAGAAATTATTATTTTATATATATATCCATATATACATTCGGACAACGTGATTTGTTCATTTTTATTCCAAACTATGTAATTTTATAGGGACATGTATTGGTGCTATGGAATAAACAGTTCATTCAAATACTTTGGAAGAATTGTTTTTTAAATACTGGAGGCAAGTTATGGGATAAAATCCATGGCTTGCAGATCAACATCATATTGCCTTCTTCTCAGTGGTGAAATTCCCTGTTCAGGATTTGACTGACCACTTAGGTTTAAAAGGTGTAAATTCACAAGGACTCACAGTTTTTGTATTTACTCTTCATGCCCTATATGTTTATTACCAGACATAGAACTGAGCAAGGGTTATTCCATGTTTGCCTTCTGAAATCCCAGTTTCATCCTGGACTCAACATATATATAAAACATGGCCTTTGATACTAAGCAGTTATTCCAACAGCATGAGATTCAGCCCTAATACCACTGCATTATAATGCTCCTTTCAACAGGTGGGAACTTTTGAGTCTCCACAAAGGGGAAAATTATTTTAACTCAGTGATAAAGATTCCACCTCAGATAACATGAGAGGGAAGTGAAACCATGAGAATACATACCCCAAGATTAGAAATTGAGGTAAGGTTTGGGGATGTCACAGGATGTTGGAAAGAGTGCATTTTCAGAACTTGTGTTTTCTGTGAATGTGTTAGCACAGAGGACACCACGGGATACCCAACCTGAGCCTAATTTACATCGCCTAGCAAAGCAGTCCCGACCAATAAATTCCCATCTCCTGATGAGTCAGTCAGAGAGCAGCAGGAGGGTGTCTTAAGGACCGTAGGAAAAGATTCTGCCCTCCCAGGGAGATGCAATTTCTTCATCAACACCTTCAAACACACCTGCACTGTGCTCACAGGGTGAGCTCTTGAGCCTGGGACAGTTCAAGTGCAGAGCCTACAACAAGGTTCCTAGGACAAGGGCAGAACAGCCAGCAAGCCAGTTGTCACTGGGAACGGCCTGGATGCCCCCACCAATAGAGCAGTTTGAAGAGTCACTAAGCTTTATAAAGTAACTAGTCTTTAATGATACTAAATTAGGTTGATTACGTCTTTTTTCCCACTACAGATGCTTATGGTCTGTAAAAGATTCCTTATACGCAAATTATATAAAGAATAAAGATCCTTTATATGCTATTTTAAGAAAAGTTGCATCTATTGGACTGTCACTATGTACTTTGTAGGATGCCTCCACCCCAAAAGCATGAGTTAATAGAACTGAAACACTATTTTCCTAAATCCCAGAAAATGAAACATTGCCCTGTAAATTCTAAGACCCATTGGGAACATCAAATCTCACACAGCAGTCCAAAAGAAGCTTTGCAAGAATGAGAGACAGGTAACTACTATTTCCCAATACCAAGCAAAACCACATCCTGTCTTCTGAAATTGCTCTGCTGCAAAAGAAAAGCCCATTTCCAAACCAAAACCTAAAATCTGCCTTAATTGTTCTTCAATGGTTCTTTCATGCTTCATGAAGATCTCTTCTAAAAGCTTTAAAACTGAAACTGAATCTTCTGACAAAGTATTTCTGAAAAGTAACTAGGTTTTGTTTAAAATATCATGATTGTGTTTAAGTTAAAATCACCTCAATTTACACCTTTAGACTTCTATTCAATTATTGCAGATAATGGAATTTTTTTTTTTTTTGCTCCCAAATCCCAGCTGGTTCAAAAGCCACTGTACAGCGATTGTTCCATTCTCCTTCAGTGGATGACTGGTAAACCTCTGATCAATACCTCCAATAAGCACTTTCACATGAATTTCCATCCCCCCAGAAAGCTTGCCAAGCTCAAGAGACAAAAGAGCTTCTGTGCCACACTTTACATCTATTTTTATGTCACAGGAGACCATTTTTCTGTGCTGTAAGTGGTGGTTTCCTGCCAGATCCCACCCACTCATACTGCAGCTTCTCATGGTGAACTCTTCAAAACACCCAGAGGAAGAATTCTGGCTTATCAAATTTCAAAGCTTTCTACCAAAGAAAACCACTGGTCTAAGTTTTGCAACCCAAAGTTCCAGCACACAATCATCTTCTGCTTCTGCCTCAGCTGTTCACATCAACATGCATTAAAGTGCCCCTCTGCAGACCATTACTGATGCTCTGTCTTGGGTTTCCTCTTTTTAAGAAAAGGGAATTCCTTGTAGTGGCATCCTGCATTAGATGATGGATAAGAAACTGAACTGTTGATACCGCTTTTAGTCCACTTTTTTTGCTGTGTCTATAAGTTCAGATTGCTCCAGTTACCTCATCACCAAGTGTAAAAAGTACATCTAGTAAAACTCTCCCACCATTACTGAAATATTTTGAGCAAAATTTAGGAAGTTTACTACAGGAAACTACCCCTTTTCGCGTGAAGGAGTTTGAAACATCACTCTGAAAAACACTTACCCGGAAACATAAGCAACTTCTATGTTAAAGGAATCCTTCCTCAGAAGTTATCCATAACTTAGGGTCAAAAAGGAGGCAGCATCTATCAGCTTTTTTGTACTGCAAACAGGTGGTGAGTAGTTAAAATATACACACATTCCTCAAATTTCTTCTTCCTACAGTACATAGCATGCTTTTAAATGGCTTATTCCATTTATTTGCAATCTTCATGTGTGCTGTAAGCATAATGAACACATGCTGAGACATCCAACAGCAACAAACCAAATCATCACTTGCCAGAGCAACTTCAAAGCTCCAAGATGTGTAACGAAAATCAAAACAATGCTGCAAAAATTTATCTCCCAGGCTCTTCCATTTAGAATCCACTGAGTGCTCTCTCTCATAGGGTGAGCAGAAATACGTCCTGCTGCTATTTACTTACCTTCTGGCACTATCTGCTAATCACAGCCAGCCTGTGATTCTGTCATTTCATCCCCAGGATGAATGTCATTGCAGAATGATGTCATTTCAGCCCCCAGGGGATGGTGCCAGTCCTACCTTGGGAAACTGGAGACTTGACCCTGGAGACCTCCTTCCCCCTGCTGAACGCTCTGGAAACCTGAAGCAGCTGAATCAGACCCACCCTTGCCATTCACAAGCACACTGCTCAGGAGCTATTTTATCTGTTAGGAAGTTTGCTCTCAATTGCACTTTAAAAGTCATTTTAGCACTTTAGACAACCATCTTTAATGGCAAACAGCATGAGGTAACATGAGATCTCCTCTTCCTGTTTTAAACTAAACCAAGTATCAGCTCCCATTTACAAAGAAATTCTGAAAATGTGGATCCGAGCCTAAACCAGAATTTTTTAATAACCCGAAATAAAAACTTCTGTTGGCAAGACAAACACTGATAAATCCATATTACTGACCCAGTGGATTTTTTAACTGTTTACCAAAATATATGCATGGACAGCTGCAGAATCCCTTCTAGGAACTTGCTCATTTCAAATAGCACCTCACCACCATTGCTGTTCCAGCTGTCCTCAGGTGAGGATTCAGTTTCTTTGCACATTCAGAAGTTTGTCCCCTCAAGAATGTGAGCCAAAGTCTGAAATATTAATTTCCCTTTTTCTTTCCCTTAATTAAAATCGCCCCCAAAAGTTTTACTCCATGGTTTATGTTATCCTGCTCTGTGCTGGATAGTATTTATAATAAATGGAAAACAGACACGATCACTCTGGGATTTCTTTCATTCTGAATTTTTGATGGATTTGTGTGCACAGAATTTCTTTCTGTCTTTCAAATAGTCCAATCTGGAAATGTACCAGGTTCAACATACTGTATTTAACAGACATTTAGCATGTGTTCTGACCAGTTAAAAGAAAATGGACATTGTAATGAAATAGCAGGCCAGTTTAGGAGGGTAAGGTTATATTTTTAAAAAATTCAAACTCATATGAGAGTAGGCATTAAAAATTTTGTATTAGGAGTATATTACATTATTGTTAATCATTCTTTAATCCTATCTATTTTTTATTTGTCAAAGTGCAGCAATAGAAAGAGAAAGTAAAGACAGAAAACTTTCCTACAAGAAAGATGATAAAAACAAGTTGGGGGCATTCTTGGAAAAGATTTTTTTTCCATATGTTTGGATGGTGTTGCTATCATGGCCACCAGTTTCTAGCAATACCCAATTCAAACACATTTCCTTATTTAATCATGTAAATCTCTTTCCAATCACTTTTCCATTGCAACTTTTACAGCCATTATAAATGTTTCTACCAAACCTGAACACACGAAATCATCCATGTAGCTCTGCAAGCTATAATCAAATAAATGTATTTGCTTATCAAACTCAGAGCATGTTAGATATATACAATAAATTAAATATAAATCAGTAAGAATAAATTTAAACTGAAATTATTTAAATAGCCCCTTAAATATATTTCCAGATGGATTTCATGTATCCAATATTAATATACAGAGCACAGAAATAATGCACAGATTCTCATGGTAAGAGTTGAAAGACACACTAATCACAGGATATCTCTATGTGAGTAGGGATGGTAAACATTATCTTACAGAAGTCTCCATTTCTACTGTGCCTCAGCATCAATTTCCTCAGCCAGGACCTTCAGCTTAGAAGAACCAGATATACTTTGAACCATTGCATTCATGGCAGGAGGTGACCTTCCATCCATCCATCCATACACTGGAAACACAAGCAAATTTTTGGTCCTGCTTACTCAAGGAGGCAAAAGGTGTGAGGCTCTCACACAAAACCTGGTGTCCTCTTGAGCCATCTGCAGGAACCAGGCACCTACGAAAGAGCTCAGCAAAGAACAGCTGCTGGGGATGCAGGAAGTACCAGAAAAAAAAAGTGTATTTCATAGTAGACCTACCCAAACTTAGATTTTAATTGTTCAGTGTAATTTCAACCAGTCTCCTCCAATATATTTGCCTTTCACTGCGTATTAATCTCTTTTAAAGATCTAATAGGTTATAGGCTTTGTAACAGTTTGTTTGGCAGAGCTGTTGAAACTCTCTCAAAACAGTGAAAAAAACCCCAAAACCCAAACAAACAGGGCATAAAAGGAAACACGGAAGCCAGGGTTGTGGAAATTTGCCTTTTGCTCTACCACGGAACTGAGATGTAGTTAGGACATGCACCTCAGCCCCTCGGTTTAAAGGACACCAGGGGGAAAGCCAGCCTGCTGCTAGCAGATTTGTAACGCCCTACAGTACACTGCACTGCCAGCATTCTTCAGGGCCCACATATTAAAAAATGCTGAAAAGCCATTATCCCAGGGATCAGTTGCTCCCAGCAAATTCCTCGGAGTCTCCTCCTGCAGTCGCTGCCCCCCTGCAGTTCCCAGATGTTTTGTACCCAGAGAATGAGATAAATATGAGAGATCGATAAGGGAAAATTCCTGACAGTGATAATTATTAATCCAAGCATGGAAAAGAAAAACAAAAAACAAACTTTACATTTTGCATGTCTTTATAATCGGCTACATCCCACCATAGTACAAAAGAACAAAAGCACATTTTCCAGTGTTTTAATACATATCGGAACCCGAGACATAGCCAGGAAGGGTATTTTGTATGGAAATAGGTTCAGTCTTCCAGAATTCAGAAAACTATTCTATTTCTTTAAAAATATCTTCCAAATCCCAAGGAAGATTAAATCCAGAAAATGTGGAATAAAAATCAGTCTGAAGGCCCAGGTTAGTGAGAAACTCAATGAGATTCGTTTTCAGCCCTTGGCCAGAGTTGATTTTTCCTTCCCATTTACACTCAACAAATCACTGCTTGTGCATTTTCTTTGTCTCTATTTCATGTTATTACCCTGACTTACTCAAAGTAATGTAAAAGCCTGATCTATGGTCATGAGAGGCTATAGCACCTCTCTGTCTAGGCTACCAGGTTTCATACTAGTTCTATCCTATTCATGTTTCTTACCTAATATAGATGTGGCTGGTTGGAAAAGAATAAATATAGACTAAAATAACTCCTACTACAAAAAAAACAAAACAAAACAAAACTTTATAAATATAAACTTGAGTTCTTTGATTGAAAGCAGAATAGTTGGATTGCTTTTTTCTTGTTGGGTCTTTTTTCCCCCCGTAGTGGGAAAACTAGCGTTAGAGAATGCCCTGTAAAATCCCAATGGTGACAAGGTCAACTATCACTGTAGTAACTCTATCTCACACAGTTACTTTACAGTGAAAACCAGGCTGGTTTTCCACACTGGCATGAGTAAATGATATTAATTACCGAGTGGCAAAAACACATCTTCTTGGCATTGAGGATAAATCTATCTTTTTGGGTTTTGGCACTAAGTCAGTTTTCAAATGTATTCCATCTCAAAACTGAAATCCAGAAGAGAGTCATCTCAATTTTAGACATTTCAGGCAAAATTATAGAAAAGTTCTGCTAACGTTGAAATTATCTGTTATATGTTCCTGAATTGTAATGTTGTCTCTTGCTAAAACTGTGCCCTTAACTCTGTAGTTCCTATCATTCAGGAAGACTCTTCCTTGGTTTAATCCTCTTGACCTTCTAAAAAAAGAGACCGTTGTTATGTTCCCACCACTGCAGCCCAATCCACTGACAGCTTTTAAGGCTGTGATGGCTGGATCACACCTCCCAGCAAGGTCTGAGTCGCACAGAGTACGAGCCTTACATCTGAAAAAGGGATGTGGCTGGACACTCTGTCCCAGCAGCTCCAAGGGCTCTCCACAGCTTGCACGGGAGGGAACATCAGATCACCAAGACTCCAGCACACTCCCATTGACTTCCACTGCCTGGAAGGTGTGAGGAAATTGCTGCAATGCCATTTCATTTGCGAGCCTAGTGAGTACATGAGGATTCTATTTCAGTGCCAGGGTTTCACAGTCTCTACAGGAATGACACATCTGGCCCAACCTTCTATACAGAGTACCAAGTAAATCTTAGGTATCCCTCTAAATTCTTAAAACAAAACCAATGAAAAGCAAGCAGAGGCATCACAAGCTATTATAGCTTTCTACTTCAAACACAAGCTGTAACTTGGTTTTGAATACTATGCCATTTCCATCCACGAGAAAATCACAGATAATAACTCCACACGTGTAAACAAGGCCTTGCAGAACAGTTTTTCAGATAGGTTTGTATGTTTTTCCTCTATAAAGCCACACACACTTCCCATTTGGGCAGGCAGACTCAGTCTTTCAAACAGGACCAAACATGTATCAGCCACAGAGCTGAGGAAGAGTCTCAGTGTTCCCTCAAACACAAGTTTCTCACAGAGAAGGGAGCAGTCAATGCAGTAACTGCACACACGTGTTTATAAGCCTATCTGCCCATCTCTGCTGCACACAAACAGAAAACATCCTCCCACATTTTGGCTGCATCTGATCTATTGTTTCTGAAAGGCTACAGTCTTCTACATATAAAATATGAGGTCAGTAGAAGTCATCTCTGGCAACAAATCAAACAAGATCTTAATTATACAACACAGCATCTACTCTATCTTAGTTTCTTGATACTAATCTCATCTACTATTATCAGCATTAGAATGTTCCTTCTTTTTGTTTAGTTCTAGTTTTGCATTCCAAAATTCTTTATTAGTAATCAAGTTTTAATTAATTGCACGTGCATTCCCCTGTTTTCAAGGAAAGCATAACATCAGCATTGTATGTATCAGAAGCATCTAAACATTTTCCAAGTCCTGTCTTTGCTCCTACATCTTCCTCCCGCAAAACATCTGTATAGTCACACAAAACAACATAAAAGCAATGCATGGCTAATAAATTCACATTTACTCAACAACAGAGTGCCAAGCACTCATCGTATGCACTAATGCAAAAATGTAGAAGAGGACACTGCTCTTTTTGCATTATCAAGCAGTTTGAGCTTAGTTTACCCTCCCACCTTGTAGAAAACAACTCAATTATAAATAAAAGGGAGCTCAGGTATTTTTCTGTAAAATCCTTTCCAGGTCATGAGAATGGAAAAAGCTTAATGATGAGTCCTGGCCTGCTGCCGGATGCGGGTTTGCTGTCAGGTTCTGGCAGGTTTGCACTACTCACAGTCAATCTTCCTCAAATCGAAATCCTGACGTATCAGATATTATATTTATGCTATTTATATAAGGGAAGGCTATTGGTTTTACTTTCTGCTTGATGGACATCCTCATACAGCTGAATTCTGAATTCCTGAGCCTTCATTCCCGCTTTCGTTCCGCCTTCTCGATCTCCTGCTCTGGACCCTCTTACTTGGTGCTCCTGATACATCCTTGACCTCCTTCATTGGCTGTCCACTGAGGGTCAGGCAGGCAGGCATGAGTGAATTTCTCCTACTCTTACCCAATATTTAGGGTTCTGCCTTGGCTTACAGAAAACTGCTTTTCTAAGGAGTGCAAATGCCTGTCTGCATCCAGCGGGCTGTCACGTGGCTTCACCAGCAGGTCTGGTCATGCTGTTCTATTCAGGATTGCAGTTGGCAGTGGTTTGCAAGCTTCATGCCACTTTTGAATAACCTACACACAGGGCTGGGAGGTTTTTAATATGTGTAGAATAACGGGTGTTTTGGTTTGTCTCAACTCCAGTTTCAGCTTGCACATGTCGGGCTTTGCAAAAACCTGATGTTTGAATTCAAACACAATTATCAGGTAATCTTCCAGTTGCAAAATGGTTTAGAGCCTGAAACCATAATTTGTTTTTTCTTGTGTTAGGAACATGAAAATCTTTTACCAGGTATTCAGCTTGCATAATTAGCACGAACCATTTGCTGGTTCAAATTTTAATGAAAGTGGAAATATTTTGCTGACATGTAGTGCCTTCAGGAGCTAAGGCAGAATTTGCTGGCTAATTCTGAATTGCTTAACACATCTGATGTAGCACCACATGTAATGGAATGAGGGACACAAGTTGCACATTCCTGCCTAAAAATTACTACTGTTAATAATTCCCAGATACCTCTTTTGAAATTTATTTTTCCCGCTGATTTCTTTTTCTTTTCATTGAATGACATCAGAGAAGACAGACTTTGCTAAGTTTCCTGTATGCTCTCCTCCTAAGGAGATCAGGAGGCTTACCTTTGCATTACATAAATTCTGTACTATGCATATATTATGTGTATATTCTAAAGTATTTCAAGTGTATAAACATGATTTGAGAATGTTACATTTTTAATGATTAATATTCAAGAAAAGTTTTTCTTGAATCCGTAATTTAAGGAGGTCTTTTTCCATTGTACCATGAAACAGAAATATTTTAAGATAATATTTAATTTACATAAAATATTTTTAAACATAACTAATTTCATCAAAGGATATTAAGTACTTTGAAGTTACAAAAAAAACCAACAACCCGTAGGTTATATAATATTACTTTGTTCCTATATTACAGCTGAGGAATTTGTAATATTTGAAAGTTGTCCCTTGTTTGGGGTTGTTCATCTGGAAAGATTTCTTTTACTGTTGTTTCCTAATGAAATGATGTACAACCACCACTCAACCTGAAGTAAAAAGGGCAAATAAATTGCTTCTTTCAAATTCAGGCCTACATGTCTCCCAATTTAGAACACTGAAATCTTTACCTCTCCAAAATAGGCCTATTCACCCCGAGATACTGTGAGGACAGCTACTCATCAAGTAAATTCCTTCCTCTTTTCTTTTTTAGCAGGCCAACCAGAGGTCACTTTGCAGAAATTTGACCTTAGTCTGCACAAGGTTGGAAAGACAAATTCAACATTTTTTTTTTTTTTTAGCTAGATTCTATTTAACACTTAACTTTTGTAAATTATTAGCTTTTATAAAATTGGAAAGCATTTTCAGTATCAAACTGAAATGTATTGCTTTGCTTAGTTTACTTGCTTCTTGATAACAACACTGATTTTGG
The DNA here is from genome assembly GCA_038380795.1 of Pyrocephalus nanus. NCBI lineage: Eukaryota > Metazoa > Chordata > Aves > Passeriformes > Tyrannidae > Pyrocephalus > Pyrocephalus nanus. The sequence continues at coordinate 38,778,113 of CM076267.1, forward strand.
TGTAAGCATTTTAAAATGGGACAATACTTACAGGTCCCTTCTAACACAAGATCTTCTGTGATTCTGAAATTATTTCACCTTTGCTTGCCCAATCATACATTGTGAGAAGTCATGCAGTTCTGTTCCTTGAAAACAAATTTGTTCCCAGAATTTTCCAAGAGTGATACTCTATTTTACCTGCCTCTCTGGCCACGTCTTAAAAATTATCCAAGGGTACTTGGCTTACTTTCACCTGATTTTGAGGTGAGTCCACGTGAAACAGCAAGCAGAACACAGCCCACCCTTCTGTGCCTTAGAAAAGTCCTCCCTACTCCATTAAAGGTGCAGAACACCAAGCAAGGGGACTGCAAATAATAAAAATCTGTTCTTTTCTGAGACACTCCACAAGTATGTGTGTTTCTTTTTTTTCTATTTTACCAGAAAGTGAATCAATTCCTGCTCTTTACAGCCAAAAGTCTCCCTAGTACACTGAATGTCATATTTTCTCTCTGTCTCTCTCAGTAAATTTAAGCTTGAGACTGACAGAAGACCACAGCCAAGCAAAAGTAAGATTTCAGGCTGATTTCTTCTCCTGAGTCATTACCAAGCCCAATTAAAAATGTCCATTCCCCCCTGTTTTTGGTACCTTGTCCTTTCCTCAAGCGAGTTCTTTTGCAAGGACATTTCACCCTTTGCCGTGATTGTTTCATTTGAAATACTGACTTCTGGCTGACTCAAAGGTGCTTAAGTTTTACTCTAGGTGGAAAGCCCTGCTTTCACTCTGTAAACTTTAGTTATCATTATTCCCCTCCATAATTTCAAGAGAAATGTGATTTCTCCCCATGAAACCTTTGCCACGTGAAAAGAGGATCAACAGCTATAAACACAGTTACGCTGCCTTAATCACAACCAAAGATCCCTTACAGTGGGAAAGCACAACTTTTTTGGAGTGCTGTTTTAATTAAGCTTTTTCTTGACTCTCCAGAAATACACACCAGAACCTGTGATCTTTTTTTTCCTTGGACCACCGTGACAAACATACCTAAATTCAGAAATGCTTCCAGATAAAGAGCTACATGACTTCCATTCAGATATAGAACTCTAAATTCTCACATTTGTAGCACTGGAGTCAAAGTATGTCCTTATTAGCTGCAAAAATAAATGAGCATAGAAATGAAACATTTTGAGTAATTTATAATATTTGGAAAGTGAATTTTTTTTTTTTTTTAAAGGGGCCTGCCACTATTACACCCACAGGAGAAATACTTATTGACACAATTCAGGGGTTCCATCCCCTCAGGGAGCTCAGAGTGTGATACCTGGATCACTAGAAAAGAAACAGCAGCAGCATAACACATGGAAAGGCAACTGTGGAAACTGGTGTGATACCAAGTTATTATCAAATAGGTGTTTTTTCATACCGACTATGAGAGTGTTTTAACCCACAGCTATAAAAATAACCACCACAGCCCACAAAGGTTATCTATTTTTTTCTGCCTTTTCATAGTGGCTACAAAATATTTTGATTGTACTTCTTTCAGGATCTGATGCAACTAAAAAAAAAAAAAAAAAAAACCACTTGTCAGAAGAGGATTTTAGAAATCCAATGTCAGTGTCATACTTTTTATTTCCATTTTCCCAAACTGTTCTTATCAACCGGGGGGAAAAAAAGGAGAAGAATAACTTACGGAAAAAAAAAAAAAAAGTATCTCATCTCATTATGATAATCCATTAACTGCAAAAGTAGGCCACGCTATTAATTCACTTTGTTTATGTATATTTCCTTGATTGTTTTTGTTCTGGAACACAAAGTGTGTTATTAACCAATAGACAATATTAAACAATAACTTACATTCCACCACATTCCTTAGCTTTGAACCAATTCTAGAGAACACTAAATAGCACAGAAATTGAAGATCTTAAAAAAAGAGAAAATGCCTACACTTTAATTGAAATGTGTGCTGATTCAGTGCAAGGCACCAAAGGTGTACTTCCCTTTTCCCCTTTTTTTCCTCCCAGTCCTCCGCCACAATTCAGTGCTGACATGTGATGCTGCAAAGCAAGGAACCAGTGGAACACCAAATGTCTCCTCCCAACAGGGGACTTTACTCTTCCCTCACTCCAGTTTCATGAATTGTGCATTCTTTGGCCCTGGGTCCATTTTTCCTCATCCACATAAATTTTGAATCAAGTCAATGGTAAAAAGCCTGCCTTCTGAGTACATTTGCATCCAGTAAATAAAGTGTGTTGTAATAAAAAGCTTAATTTTTCAAAACAAGTATGAAATTCATTTCATACTGTTTTCTGCCTCTTCTCTGGAAATACAATTTGACTAGAAAAGAAACTATTCTTAAAGCATAAATAATTCCTAAATGTTCCCATAGAAGTTGGGAAAGAAAAGAAATAGTCTCTCACTATGCCAACATTGACAGTGTCTTATTTTTCTTTTAAAAGATACACTCAAATATTCATTCATCAACATAATAAACATTTTTTACCATTGCCCCGTATATGCAAACATAGGTTCATTTATAGAGTTTGCCCCAGTCTATTAAGAAGTGCCACATAGCAATCAGGGAATTTCTATACTTCCAGGAGATTACATGATCTCAGGAAGTTCATATAAATTCAGTCCACTTATCTGGATGTTAATCTTATCAGTTGCTTTTCTGTCTGACATAACACATGGGAAAGAACAACATGGTTATTCATGGACAAAATTTGCCTGATTTTATTCATGTTCTGGACCATAAGCTTGATGATATCCCAATACTTTATTTAAATTATAAAACATTTCAGTCAACAAGAGACAAGCAAGTCTCCTATGCTTACTTTCAGGTAGTATTATTAGTAGGTTTTTTTACTAGCATCACAAAATCTATTTTATGGCAACACCTGGAATCCTAGCGAGGATTTACCCAACTCCTGAGGGATTAGTGTCAGTGAAAATACTAACTACCAACTCCAAAATGGGAATTAATACACTGACACCTGCCTGTTTCATTGCCCATAGTCTTTATCTGTGATGCAAACTTCATAGGGCTCTAAATTCAGCTGTTTTCATGCATAGCTTTAAAGAATATCTGAAACAGCATCAACTGACCACCCAATACGAGGCCAAAACTGGGCCCAGCTTCTCACCCAGGAGGGAAGAAAAGGTCTCTTTCATGTCTCCAATTAGAAGAAAAAACTGTGAAACTCAGTAAGAATATCCCAACAACTGAATGAGGCCCTAATCCAAACCTTAATTCAGACTTTTCAGGGCTGTGCTGGATGAGGACCCAAAAAGTAGAAAACAACAACTCGTTACATGTTTGGTTGCTGTTTTTCCGGTTTAAAAGCGTGCATGTTACGAGAGTTTCTCCCATCCCCAAATTACAGCCTGGGGGTTAGGGAATATTTCCAAATTCCTGGATGTACTTTACATGCAAGGTAAACATTAACAAGGACAATATTTTCGTTGCATGGATTCTAACTATGATGAACACTAGCTATACACACACCACAATGAACAGATCACCCACCACACTAGGAGCCCTCCAGTCATTAATATATATATTATAATTTTACAGACAATGGGGAAAAAAAAACAGGAGTGTTGCACACCTGGTCTCTGGATAATGTTGCAGGCCTTTGGCTTGCGTAAATTATTCCACTGAAGTAATGGTAGCACCATAATTTACACCAGATGAAGATCTATTCCAAGATCTCCCCCTTCCAAACAGAAATGTCAGGACAGTAAGTCAAATGATCTGACTTGACAGCATATTTTTTCATGCATTACTTACCCGAGTATGAAACTGCAATCAAAGGAAAAATATCCTGCAAAATTATTTGATGTAGAAAACTAACCCCAGAGAATCCACTGCAGATGTGACCAGTTCCAGTACTGCTCAACTAAACCTTTCAGAAACACATTGGGTGGGACTTGGCTTCCAAAACAGCACCTCGAAAATCAGAAAATGCATACTGGTGTTGGGTTTTTAGTGTGGGGTTTGGGCTTTTGTGAGGAAATAAGGTCAGGAGACAACTCTCCAGTGGAAGCTTGTTCCAATCTCCCTGACTTATGTGTACTGAGGATCCCATTTGTACATCTCCATCAACCCTAGAATGTCAGTAGGCAAAAATCCTTGGGTTAATTTGGTGCCAAGAATAATGTTATTGTATTTTCTCTCGGCAAAGTCAAAAGAATAGTCATCTAGAAAGAACCATGGAGACACAACCAGGACTGAAATTAGATATCACACCACGCTCTCCTCAAAATTATTAATCTACCATTCTTGCCAAATACATTATAACTTTATATTACCACAATTCAGGTATAGCCCTTGACAGAAGTTTAATTATTGGAAAATTTCTACCGAGCAACAGTGGTTGAGAACATAAGTTTTAAATTTTTCTAAAGAAACCAAGATAATCTTAAACTGCCAGTTTGATTCTGATCACAGAAGTTAAACACAGTCTATCCCCTTGTCTGCTGGAGAGATGAATGAAAGCAGACCCCTCCATTAATTGAGGTTTTAATCCTCGTTATGCTGGCATAAGGTTTTCCACTTGAAGTCTGAGACTCAGAGCACACATCAATGACCTTTTGCAACCAAGTTCTGGTACAGAAACAGGACTTTTTGAATGTCCCAGCATGTTCAGTCCTGGGGGTTTGGTCCATATCCAAAACTCTGGGCTTGTTTAATAAGGAGATTCCAGGCAGTCCACAGCTGACCCTGGGCAGTCACACTGGAGCTCCAGTTTGCTGACGTGGACGAGCTCTGCGCTGGGGACTGAGTAGGTCCAGATGCTTCTCCTCCCTTCAGAAAGGAAATTATAGTCTATAGAAGAGGAGCTTGGCACAGCCAGCTTTCGAAGCTAGGAAATTTCACGATCTGTTGGAACACATTAACATGCACATTTTTAACTCCAGCAGAGACATGGCTTGTCTCTGGAACAAATGTTTGATAGAGGCCGAGTTGCAGGGCCCGAGAGAACACGAGAGGCTGGATGATTTAATTTCCCCTAAGCTAAGGCAGTTGGCAAACGTGGGTATGGTTTACTGCCTTTTGCTTTTATTGTTATGAATTGTGTGGATAATTGATGGCAGGTTGCCTCGAGCCTGGGACAGGCCTCCTTCATGAAAGCTGAAGTAAATAAATGGTGGCTTGACTTTATTTCACTGGTTCTGGGCCGATTTCAGAAATCACAAAGACTGGCTTGGCGTGTAAAGGTACCAGCCTAAAGGAAGGGAGCAGGCTCGTTGCACACAGTGGCAGTCTGGATGCCACCCTTGGATCAGCAACTGCTCCTGAATCTCAGCACCAAAGCCAGGCACAAGCTCTTCAGGTCAAGGAGTGAAATTTCCAAGCAATTTTCCTACAACTATTCATTCCCAAAGCTCTGAATTTACACTGCATACTGCAGAGCAGAGGAAAAACAAAACGTGTGAAGCTCCTGAGAGCTGCATTTTAAAAAATAGTTCCAGTCCCCATTTTCTCAGGCAAAATTTTCCTTGTGCAATATACCTGCTATGATTACATTCAAATAAACTGCTTATCATCTCAGTTATACACAAAATCTGCACAGGCTGCTCTTCCACAAGCTATTTCAATGCCTACTTCTAGAAAAGTATTTCCACTGCAGGTAAAATATCTGGTAGTTCAGTGTCAAACATACCAGGATAAAATTTCCACTACACAATCAGCTTAGTTGTGAGAATAAAATGTCACTGTTCAAAACATTAATTTGAAATTAGTCACTTTCCTTACTCTCTTGCCGACCTATCACGGAAAACAATAAATATGGACATGTTCGTTTAGCTTTTCCAATGTAGAAATCAGCTCAGAATCATAGTTAGGACCATCAATCAATCACTGGTTTTCTAATTGTTTCATAAATTGGAATCGATACATATTATGTAAACAGATTCTCCATTTTTACCCTCAAAGCAATTTACCTACAATAAAAACAAATTTGAAGTGGATGAGAAATTAGGAATTTGGGAAATCCCAGTTGGAAGCAGTGCTGGAAGGAGACCACCAGAGCCAAAACTGAGGTCGGGCAGGGTGCAAGGAAGGAGCAGGAACACAATGGTCACTGCTCATCTTGCTCAGAGCAAGAAAAATCGGCACATGAAGTGAAGAAATCCAATTTCTTTGCCAAATAAAAGTGATTTTCCTGCCCAAAATATAATTCTTACCCTTAGAAGGGGGCAGCTCAGTAGCAGGGCTGTACAGTCAAATGTAAGTCCAAATCTCACTCCCCTGCCCTAAGTAAATGCCACACTGTCAGAGTGAAGTTCCCTCCATCATCCTACACATGCTTTGCAGAGAAACTGCACCTTCTGAAGTATTCTGATTTGCTGCTCTTAATTGAGGGCTGAGTGGCAGGGTCACAGTCGTGTCTGGAGCCGGCAGGGGATGCTGATAAATACAGCAAGGAATTGTTTGATTCACTGAACTAAAAATATAAAAGAAGAAACACCTTTTGTGCTAAAACTTCTAAAATCGGAAAAGAAACATTACTGCCAAGGTATTAGAGACAGAAAGCCACTCCATATGTTCAATAACACCTTTTCTAGCCAAAACATGGAAACAATGAACCTCACAGCAGTGCTGACACAGACAACGTGTTTCCTTCCTGGCACAGAATTGAGGGAAGGCACAGCACAGAGCATAATTAATCATGCATTTCCCATAACTAGCTTTGTAATTTCAACTGCACTGTGAGCTCTGTAAATCCATCCACGAAGTACATTTTCTATGCACACCTCGTGGTTATGTCTGGCTGGATTTCTGTGATTATGTACGACTTGAGGTCAACTCATTCATTACTAGTAAGCTCACTCTGAAAAGAATATGCTTTGAGGAGCCCAGGGATACAGGCAGAGAGGCAGAAGAGCCAACTGGTAAGGTAAAAAGCCCATGACTGCTTGATTCAGAACAAAATTACACCTCAAAGTACCTTAAGGGCAATAAATTCAATTCCAGATGCACATCTGGTGATAAACAATGAAAGTACAGAATAGTGTCCCTGTAAATCATGCCTCTGACAACAGAAGAATCTCCTGTCAAACAGGGCAGCATACCAAAATGTGTAGCAGTCTTTTGCAAGACATCCTCCTAAAACTGGGCTGTACAATTCAACATTCCTGATGTAGCACAGGTGTCCAGAGCTCACTGTGAAACACCCTGATCCAGAAAGAGGTCACTGCACGAATAAATCTGTAAGGAGAATATTCCCTACTGAGCGTTCCCTATCCAAAAGGAATACTCAGAATCAGCAGGCAGATGGAAACAGATGTCTCCTCACTTTATGCTTCCATTCCCCTACCTGTGAGCAGTGCATGACAAACTCAGGCATAACTCCCTGGTCTGTAGGCTGCTTTGGAAGGGGGTGCCATTTTGCTATGATGGAGCAATCTTTTTCCAAAATAATTCAGAAATTAACACCATTTTTAAGTCCAGCTAATATTGGAATATTAAAATATTATTACAGAGGCCATCAGTGCTCGAAGAACAAAAAATCTTATTGCTGCCTTGGCATTTTAGTATCAAGCTGTAGAGCCCAGGAGGGCCTGTACTTCTGCCTCAGAGGGGCATTGCACAGGAGCTGGGCTGTGCTCACATTGCCTCCAGAAGTAGCTTTACAAACTTACTCCCTTTGAATCAGGCCTCAAGCATCTGATGTCCTAGCACCATCTCCCTTAATATTAATCTATTGTTAACATAGGTAACACCTTAAACTGAGTAAGAAACTCTCCTACACAACAGGTGATTAATTACAGGTAAATGCTGGACTATTCATACTCTATAAAAAACAATAATTCAAACATTCAATGACTCAGAGAGAATACTTCTTAATCAAAAATGCAAAGTCACTTTGGACTAAAAATACTTGTAATATGTTTAATTTTCTTCTATTCTCTGTTCTGTTCTTTTTAATATTCTTGTGCAGCCAGAGTAACAGATATACCAGCCTGTTTAAGGCATCAGCAATTTTTTCCTTTTTATTAGACAGGGAATATTCATGCCCAGACCAAACACTACAATTAGGGTACATACTGGTCATAGTTCTTTCTGCAGAAAGTTTCTCTGAATAAGCACCTTCTAAAGCTCTGGTGCAACACATACCGTGAGCTTTAATCATTTATGACATAACAGAAATTCCAAAAGCTATGAAAACGTGAATTTTCTGCAAGCATGTCAGACTCCTCACCATAAAGCAGTGAGTATATTAACACAGGTGCTGGAAAACTCATTATGCATTTATTTGGACTGAAAGGAAAACATTGCCCTTCAGGCACTTTGTGTGAAGAGAATTTAATTTCCAAACCCAGAGCTGTCTGGTTGCAGGCTCCTACATGTTTCCCACAGGATGGGAACTAAAAGAAAGGAAAGAAAAAACAAACCAACAGCAAGAGAAGTAGCATAGGCTAGAACAGGGGGGAAAAGAAGGCATTTTGAGGAAATACTTTGTGTGCTTTAGTAGTACATGTATCATTAGGGACAACAGACCTGCAGTTTCTCCCATGCTCAAATCTACTACTGGGCTACAAAAACACATAGCAGAGCCACACAAGAAGTATGGCACATGCCTGCATCACCCTCAAGAGCAGGGGCTGTGTTTAGTTCATTAGGACTTGAAAGAAACCTTTTAGATGCCTGAAGATATTGTACTGCATTGCACAGAAAATATAATTGCTATGATTGCATAGCATCTGTAATAACCTACAAATTACACAGCAGATGCTTTTTCTTTTTCATATCTGTGTTCCTGAAACATTTTCATTCTATCTAATCAAACTGAAGGTATTAGCTAAGTTTTTCAGTGGGATAGAGGCTATTGTTAGCCAAAAGCATATGTAATTTCTTTTATTAAACTTGCCTTAACCAGAGTTGTCTGATACCATTTCTGTTGTTGTCTTCTCAGAGCAAGCCTAGCAGTCCTAGAAGCATTGCTTTAACAGGACAATCAAAGGGATAAGAGAAGCTTCTTCTGCACTAGCCCTGAAATCATTTGTCAAATCCTCGTCTTCCTTATGCCAGATAAATCGCAGGGGAAGAAAAAAGAGAAAAAACAATGCCCAATCCCCTCAAAAACCTAACAAAACCTACACCACTCCACCCCTGGAAAAAAACCTCACCTTCTACCTGCTGAGAATAGTCCTGAAAGAACCAGGCCTAAGCAAGACCTAGCCTCAAACTTCACAGTTTGTTAGATGTCAAAAGGGCTCATAATAATTAGCTATTTGTCTTGCCTGACTGACGAAATGTCCAAAAGCCTGCTCTGCCATTTTAATAAACAGTTTTATGTCATAACAAAAGCAAAAGCAGGAGGATCAGAGTGCTGGTATTTACATTTCTTTGTGAACTGCATTCCATCATATAAACAAATGACTTAAAATTCTCTAAGTTTCCCAAACTTCAAGGAGGAATTTCAGTCTTTCAGCCTCCAGAAAGGAAAAGATTTAAGAAAAAAAACAAGAGGAGAGGACATACACACGCACACAAGAATAAAATGAAGAGTTATTTAGCCATCTTATAAAGAAATAACTCCACTTTGGAGTAAAAGAATAATTCTGATTTCTTTTTTTTTTTTTCAGTGACCAAAAGTATAAGGTGGTAGTTCTGAAAAATTGGAAATTAATTTTAGTAGAAGTGTATCCTTTTGCTAAACCAGCTCCAAATCAATGCTTTCAAAGTAAACAGCTGAAAGTCAGAAGATGAACCACTCCATTCATCCTAACCAGATTCAGTTTTATATGATTATACTGGGATATGGGAGGGATCCATTAAAACCATGCCTTTTTTCTTGTATGAGGGTGGAAACAGAAGGACAAGCTGGAGAAGAGGCTTTAAACACGGACTCAGGACATCCTATACCTCTACTGTAATTCATTACAGGAGCTGCTGCCCAGTATCTCCCAGCTCTCTCCAAGAGCCTTTGGTAATTATTTGATGAAGCTACACACTTCCAGGAGCTGTCTCAACTAATTTGACTATGGGTGGCTTCTGAGTCCGGGTAACAATTCCATCCAACAGCTCATATTTCCACTCCAATGCATTCTTCAGCCCATAGACCAGCTTTATCTCAAAAACAGTTGCTGCATTTCAGCTACGTTTACAAACTCTTTCAGATGTTTAAACTCTCAACTGACGGGATAAGTACACTTAAAAAAAAAAAAAAAAAAAAAAAAAAAAAAAAAAAAGCCAAAGCAGCACAAGCAAAATGTGTTCCTCCTTTTCTCTAGAGAACTCTACTTGGCAGGTGGTACCAGTGATTTAACTTGGGCTTTGAAAGCAGGGACATTGGATGGAGACACAGAGAGCAGCAGCAGGAGCTCTCTGTCTTCTGTGGCATTTTGAAATGGTGTGCATGTCAGGAATTGCTCTGTTGTGATTCCAGTCCCAGTAAGAGAAAGGCAGGGAACTGTTACATCAGAAAGTTTCTTCTCATGGCACTGAGTCAACACTCGCTGACATTTACAGGACTTAGACTAAGCCTCAGCTGAATCCTGTTAGAAAACAGGACCACAGGAGGACCTCCTTTCCAGGCAGAGTCACATTTCCTCCTGGTACCAGCACTCCAGCCAAGGGGTCCCAAAGCATTCTTCCAGGCAGAGCTATGGATCAGGATGTTACACACACCAAATGTCACTATCTAGATCAGGCTTGCTTAATTCTGCCCCAAACTTAAGCCTCTACTGCATATTTTGTAGCTTCATAGAAAATTTACCAGGAGTTCATCTACCATGTTCAGCACAGGGCTTTGGAATCCCAAAAGCCTTAACTTCCGTGTTCTTACATATAGAGGAGACATAAGGACCTTTTTTGTGTCAGATTTGAGCACAAAGCAAACTCAAACCAAAGCCATAGAGATTTCCCTGGTTTCCTGTGAAACCAGAAACTTGGGCTGTGTTTGTGTGCTGATGTTTACTCATGACAGGAAGCAACCTTCTGTCAAAATCAAACGAATTTGTGCAAAAATATCAGTATAATCGATAAAAGGTTTTTAAGATAACTACTCTTATTACAAGTAGCAACTACTGAATCATTTCTCCTCATTAAATCTTGCTTTAGAAAAATAGATCCTGAAGTTTGTTGCTGTCTTTTAAACAAAAAACCTGAAATAATTACAGTTTTCATTCATTAAGGGGCAAACAAACTAGTCCCCTCATTGCAAGAAATAAGACCATTCATGTACCTCAAGTTAAGTACTCTCCTGAATGGGAAATTTAAATAACTAAATATTTACTCTGTATTTGTTACATTCAAACACAAACAAAGTAAACTGCCTATCTTGCACTGTGCCTCTAAAATAGACAAATTCCATACTGCAGCAGTTTCCTAGGAAACCAGGAAAGGCTCAAAGAAACAGAGAACAGCTAGAAAAAGAAAATTAAAAAAAAAAAAAAAAAAAAACCACAACAACCCCAAGAACTAAGTGCTCCACACCCTCAATTATAAAACCATTACAAGGATATCACTAACAGAAATTAGAGCAGTGCCACACACATTGATTGGCCCTGGCACTCTTCATAAAGGCAAACATGTATAGCCTGAAGAGATCAGGATTTAGCTCTTCTCTTCCCATCCTTCCACCCAAAAAATCCCCCCCAAAAAATCTAAAAGAAAAAAAATAATAACAAACCAAACCAAGAAGGGTGAGCATTTTGCTGCAATGTGGTAAAAGCTGTAGAGGTTTGGTGTGTACAGTACAAAGACAGCCACCCCCACAGAGAGGTGCTACTGAAACCTCAGAGCCAGCAGGTGATTCCCTACCCGAGATTTCTTTGCTGAGGAGCCAAATTGCACTTCTGAAACCAGTCAGCCCTTCAACGTGAAAATCCACACAATTCCAGAAATGTATTATTAGCACAGTGACTTAGTGTGATTGTTACATCAGTGCCCTAAGGCTTCGTTTGAGATCAAGGATGCTTTGTGTTCAGCACCAAAAAGATTCGTAGGAAGGCCCTCCACTTCACAGAAGTAACATAAAATCAAAGTATGCCCGAGTTACTCAAGCTCAGTGTCCAGCTTGAAATAAAGTTTTCAATCATTACAGCAAACATTTCCTCCAGGGGGAAAGAAAAAATAAAAATAAAAAGCAGGCAACTTTGTCTAACATCAGCCCTAATTTTTGAAGTAGGATTCCAGCACAGTGCCGGTCACTGGGGGAATTCCGAGGTTGGTGCTGTCACAGCAGCCATAGTGTCATGTTGGCTCTTCCTTCCCCCCATGGCTCCATTTTCCATGTTCTGCTTTGCTTGTTACCAGGCTCAGTGCCTCTTACATCGGGTTCTTCCCTTCCTTTTGTTGCCGCCAGTGCATGTTCCAGGACTCTCTGACTCTTGCCAAAGCAAGTATTTAAACATCTGGAAATCATCCCCCATGACTTTCACCAGTGAGATGCATTGGCCTTGCAATGTAGTTCCCATACACTGGGAAGACATCACACTTACATATATGTAGAGTATTTTATATGTAATATAATATATATATACATATATATATATGAAATAACAGACTCTATATATTACCCAACTTTAACATTTAACGTACAATAATACACATTACTTTCTTTTAAAAATTTACTGGTAGCTTTACAGACCCAAACATTTCTGACATGAGAGAGTTCTAAATTGCAGATATTGACATTTAGAAGTGTGTTCTTTTTCTAGTGTGTGAAATTTGAAGTGGATGTTTTCCAAAGATTTAAAAACAAACAAACAGCAACACACACAATAAAACCCCAACAAGCTGGAGTCTTTTGTGCTATGATTCTAATGCTTAAGGCTATGAGTCTGCTCTCTTATTGAGAGGAATTGCAGGAAACCTCCAGGAGCCTTGGAGGAGTGAGATGACCCAAGCTACTAAATGGTTTCTTTCCTATCAAGAGGCTCATCACCACTGTGAGAAGGCCAAAAATAGGTCATACTTGATTACAAACAATAACACATGTTTATCGATTATATTACTTGTCACCTATAATTATAGTCCATAATTTGGGTCCAACTGAATGTTCATAATTCAGGGCAATTGGATTTTTCCGAATAGCATGGGTGGCTTGAAGATGGCTAAATCATCCTGACACCTCATAAACCTAATGCTATATTCTGGTCTAATGGAAGTTCCTCTTATTTCAATTATTTATCTCAACAATGGGCCATGGGATGCTGTTATCCAACCACTGAATGAGTGAGGATCAGTCTTTGGAAAACTTGAGGCACTGCACTTGTGGGGGAAAAAAAACCCAACACTTTATGGTAGACAGAAAATAAGACATAATTATCATAGAAGAGCAATTACTATTGCAATACATCACATTTCTATTAGATCAAAAGATTTTGTGGAACCCTCTAAAGAAAATATTTGGGAAAAACTGAGTGTAAAGCAGGCTATCAAGGAAGGCTAGCTTCTTTTCACTGCTTCTGCTTTAATTTTTTCCTTATATACTTTTTCTTGACCTACTGGGATATTTAACCTGTCAGGAGACATAAGACTTCATATTAAAAAGTGATTTAATACCAGTCAAGGTTGTCTGTGATTTCTTGGGAGAGAGAGAACTGCTTTTAACAACGTGCTCAGAGTAACCTCTGAGGTTACCTGCAGTAATACAGCTGGCCAGGGACAGCTCTCAAACAAGGAACAGGTTTAGATAAATGGGAGAAATTCTCTCCTGTGAGGAGGTGAGGCCCTGGCACAGGTTGCCCAAAGAAACTGTGGATGTCCCATCTCTGGAAGTGTTCAAGGCCAGGTTGAAAAGGGATCTGAGCTACCCAGTCTAGTGGAAGGTGTCCCTGCCCATGGCAGGGAGGTTGGAACAGGATGATCTTTAATGTCACTTGCTATATAACCTAAATCATTCTGTGATCCTCTGATGATTCCTTTTATCTCCCTTAATCTCTTCCTGCTCTACACTGTTGTTATGCCTATAATCCTTCATTTCAGCTTGCTAAGATGCTGGCAAGAATTTAATGACCAAAGAATGTTTGGAGAAGATAGTGTATGGACCTTCTCTGCCAGACATCTACTGCACAGCAGGGAGCAGGCCTCAGGGAGACAGTTTACTCTTGTGTTCTTATTCTAAATGAGTTCATGTCCAAAGTTCTGAATTCCTGCCAGCAGTATCAGAGTTGCTGTTTGTATTTCTATTCAGCCATATTATCCAAAGAACAGGGGCACAAAGATTCAAATTAATTCTTCAGTCCTCCCATGCCACTGCTACATAGTCCAAAGTTTATAAATGAAAACTGGTAAAGACACAAAAACACCATGGAAGCTTTTCAGTATAGAAACAACTTCATAACATCTGCTCTCCCAACTGTACTACTCACATAAAGCCGCAGAAAAATGCAAATTCTCCAAAGCTCCCGTCAAGATGCTGTTTCCAGTCAAGTTTCAGCTGGCTGCAGCGTGGCCAAGGAACAGCCTTAGAATAGCTCTCCAAAGACAAGACGACTTCTCTTCAGTAGCTGATACAAACAGGACCCCAAGGGTCTGCATGAATAGAAGTTCCCTCTGCAGAGAGCATCCCACCACTGGCCCTCTGACAATCATTCTTAGTCTCTGTGCTTATATAACACATGACCTTTCCTCAGCAAATGCGGGTGGGATAGTGGAATAATGGAATGGTTTCTCACTGCAAGAATAAAAGACAGCACAGCAGGCTACGAAAAATGTATGTTGCTGACCAAGAAGAGATAATTGTAAGCAACGGTTTGGATATTTTAATTGCCACGGCATGAAGGGCTTATCGGCATCCAAAGCTTCCTGCCTGTTGCTGTTTTCATAATTATAAAGCAAATTATGAAATAAGAATTTTAGGGGAAAAAAAAAGTGGTGTCGCTTTCTATAGATGGTGTTACTGTTTTATCCTTCCTGGTAGTTCAGCAGCAGCACTAACCCTTCAAATTTCTCTGAATTTAAGTTAGGAAAAGACTAGAATCACCAGAAAAAAAAAGTGTAGAGAAGAGGTATTATTTACACACACATTATTTGACACTGATTACATAAAAGATATAAACAGTACACAATGCCATCCTTCTGGGGTACCCCTCTTCCTCAAAGTGTTACATGACTTACAAGCCATTTTTCTCCAGCTTGAAAGCACCCGGTTTCTTAATTTATACTATTTTAAGAAATACATTTTCCTCATTAAACTTGGAATTAACGCATGCAGCATTCCAGTTCAAATTATACCTGACCCCCTGCACATGACAGTCTCAGCTGGGCATTTAAAGGACGGTTGAACAAGGTGGGTCTGTTGCTGCCTGAGATTTCAGGCAGTGCAACAATCCTTCCTCGTGTTCTGCAAGTTCAAACTCCAAGAAGAATTTGTAAAATACTGAAATTCCAAGTTAATCTGATTAATTTATTCATTTTGCACTAAGGGATACTTGGTTTTGCCCTGTGCATTAGATTAAGAATATGGGGGGTTTGTCTATAAGTCAAACCTGTCTCACTTCCTTGACCCAACTGAGAACCCACTGAATTAGCACTTTGATTTATTCTTTCTAAGAAGTATTTCTGAGAAAGTTATATCATCAGGACTTTGCATACAAAAATGTGCAGGGTCACAATGACAAACTTGAGGGAAACAATAAGTGTACATATAAGGATAGATCACATGCCTCCAGTTGGAATTTCGACTATTTTTCATTATTACTTTGTTATTTTTTTGGCACAGAGTTCGTTGCCTTTCTGTGTATATGGAAAAATAGTTGTACACAGGCCATGAACATCTGCTCATTTTTTTTAAAGGATCATAGTGTTGCACAAAGATCTGCCTCCAGAGTTTCTGCTTTCCTGAGCATACCACAAAAATCCCTGTGTTTCTTTTCTCACAAAACACCAAAAAACAATTTATGTGGCAACTTCATCAGTTCTTGATTCTAACCACAGAAATATCACAACTTAGTTTACCCATACAGTAACTACAACCCCAACACCAGGAGTTGTTCTTAAGCAGGGTTTCCTAGGTACATTTATAATCAGTCAAGGGGGTTGGTAGACATTTATTTTTTTTTCTGAAAACTAAAGATTTAGCAAGTGGGAAAAGACTTATTTTTAACTAACTTATATTTAACTATTGTTAAACCCATCCTGCAAGTTTTACATGAACAAATCAAGCTGATAGAATGTTATCATACTGAAACAAATTGGAAGGACTTCACCGAGAAATGAAGACTGAGAGGGTCAAAATGGGAATAAGAGCATGAAATGACCATTTGGTTTCTAGGGTAACAATCAATATTTGTAAACATTGCAGGAAAAAAATGCCTGCGCTAACAAACACAGCATGCCATTATTCTTCAGTCAAAAGGTATTTTCAAAAAAAAAACCTGCAAGTTAATGTGGACAACTTAACATGACCCTCAGTTTTATGTATTCCAGAATTTTGATGAAAGGCTTGATCAGTCTAAGCAGAAGGAATCCTCCTGAGAACTCTTCTTGTGGAAATTTCTGTGTAGAGTCTCCTTCCCACATTTTTACAGTCAGGAAAGCCAAATATTCAAAAGTCAAAGAGTTAGTCCCCAAAGGATTATGACTTCTTTTTTTTAATAGATATTGAATTCCCATTTTCTGCTTGTTTAGAGCTATAATAATTTCTGGGTTTGAGTTATTGGCTGTGATTAGGCTCTGAAACACAGATACCTACATGCAGGCACACAGATGTGCACCCTTTCTCACTAAGAAAGTAGAAGTACAGATATAAGAAAATGATCTGGGCATCCGGAACTTTAGGGGAAAAAAAAAAAAAGAATCAAGTACAGAAGAACCTGGGCACAGGTTAATGAAAGGCAGGTCATGTTGGACCAACCCAGTCTCCTTTTATAACAAGGTGACCCACTTAATGGATGAGGGAAAGCCTGGGGATGTTGTCTACCTGGAACTTAGTAAATTCTTGGATGCTGTTTCCCACAGCATTCTCCTGGACAAACTGGCTGCTCATGGCTCGGGTGGGTGCTCTGTCCACTGGGTAAAAAACTCTCTGAATGGACAGGCTCAGAGAGAGGTGGGGAATGGAGTCACATCCAGTTCACAGTCACTAGTGGTGTTCCCAAGGCTCAGAGCTGAGCCCAGTCCTGTGTAACATCTTTATCAACAGTCTGGACAAGGGGATTGCAGCAGCTTCCCAGACAAGAGCTGGATCATCGATCTGTGGAAGCAAAACCGCATGAACAACTGGACTCAGTGATCTTGAGGGTCTTTTTCCAGCCTAAACTATTCCATAATTCTAAGAATCATCAGATCTTCACTAAGACTGTGAGAAGTGGTAAAACAGGCAGGTTTTTTTCCCCCCTTTCACACAGAATGATAGACTATAATTCATGCAGAACACCTTTCACACATACCATTCCTTTTAAAAGCTGTGAGGAGTCTCTACAAAGATGAAAGACCCATAAAAACTAAAGAATCTTCTGGCCTGAATGCTCAGTCATTCTCTTACTTTCTCATAGCTACAGAGGGCTTTCCACCTGTCATCATATTCTCAACATTTGCCCCACTATGGAAAGTGTGACACGTGGTAACTTCACCAAGCTAATGTCTCCAATGTCATGAGGGGACAATGGACACATTTAATAGTCCCCATTAAACCAGCTGAGTTGTTTCTGTCTCCATTAAAGTCTGTCCATTCTCCTCTCTCCTTTGCATGGTTTCCAGACAAAATGAAAGACCTTGAGAATTCAAAGGCAGCGGCGAGGATCATTAATTCAAACGGAACAGCGACCATTCTTTGTTTTTGTTTGCTCATGCTGTCAAACAAGGAAAATTAGATACTTTTAAATCAATACCAGGGCTCATACTGATCTCAGCTGAAGTAGGGTTGACACCATCAGAGGGGGACAGGGAAAGATAATTCACCACAAAATTCGTGCAAGGTTTTGTTGCAGAAACTGATGAGAACCTAATGGCAAGTATAGGATTGCAGTAAGAAATATGGGAGATGGGGGCAATAAACCATCACTGCCCATGCCCATGTAGAATTCGAGGACAGTTCTTCTTGAACAAGGTGATTCCCATAATTTTGGATCTCATTCAAGTTCACTAATTTTCCACTGAAGGTATGGTTTTAATTTTTGTTTTTTAAATTCTTTTGAAAAAAGACATCACATTTACACTCCCAAGTGGATGGGAAAGGATCCCAGAAGCATGCATTGCTTCTGCTAATAGTTTTCTCTATCC
This sequence comes from Pyrocephalus nanus, assembly GCA_038380795.1. Taxonomy (NCBI): domain Eukaryota; kingdom Metazoa; phylum Chordata; class Aves; order Passeriformes; family Tyrannidae; genus Pyrocephalus; species Pyrocephalus nanus. The sequence continues at coordinate 38,796,271 of CM076267.1, forward strand.
TGAGCCCTAAGGAAAAAGGAAATATTGAACAGTGTGTGGAAATCCCAACACCCAAGGTTCAGGGCTTCCAAGTATGCAGTGCTTAAATGGCACATAATTTCAGCCATCTCCTGGGCAATTTTTTGATCCCACTGCATTTCTGAACTAAACTAGGTCTCTACACAGAATTTAAAACCAGGATCTTTCAGTCCTTCTGGGATTTCACAGTGCTGACTGTATTTATAAATAACTTTTAAATAGGCACATTTAAGCAGTCAGTCTCAAAATGTCCAATTTTGCTGTACTACGCTTGAAAGTGTCTGTTTTTCACATTTTACATGCATTTTAAGTGCGTGCATGCACCATGTAACACTGCCAGCCAAGAGTTCTTGAGCAAAACAGATATCTGCAATGGTTCCAAGAGAAAAAAAAATTAATGTAGAAACATTACTTAAAAGCACAACAGTTGTAAGTGCCAAGAAAAAAAAATATACTGTTAAGCAATATGCTTGGTTTGAAGAAGTATTACAGCTATTTTGTTAACTTTTTAGACCACTTTACCTGCTTTATTATATTCAACTCATCTGTCCATGTCATTCCGCTGTATCATGATAAATTCTATAACATAGTCCCACAAAAACTATTTCTTTCTTCCACCATGGCTGAGGTTGACAGCCAGCATTTAATCCTTCTCATTTTTTTCTAGAATTGACATGAAAAATTACTGGTAAAATGCTGGTTTACATACTTTCTGAAAGTCTGATTTTTTATTTTTTTTCCTAATCTAAGCTTCCTGAAGTGCCTTTCTTGCTTCCCCAGGCACCTCTAGTATTTGTTTTCCTATTTTACCTGTACTCAAGTGACACATTCTACTAGATGAATGGGGAGAAGTGAAGCCACTGTACAGACAAAAATCACCTGCAGTACAATACAGTGTTGACTGATGTTAGACCTCTGCACAAGCACTAAGCCAAAGACAAACTAAGGGTAAAAACCTGCCCACTTGGCAGCATTTGTAGGCTTCAACCAGGGACTAAATAAAAGCTGAAATCCCTTGCTTATGCAATCAAACCAGACCAATGTGTAGGATATGCCCCACTATCCCTCACATCACACTCAAACAGCTTTTTTTTTTTTAATATAATATAATGAATATTGGAAAAGGTGCTTTCTCAGACCTATGGTAGGCGAAAGCTATTACATTCTCAAACAGGAAGATGAATAAGTGAAGTGAAAACAGATGTCACTAATTTATTAATTTGTTCTTTGACTTTACCACGTACCTCTCCCTTTCCTCAGCCTTCAGCATATGGGAAATACATCCCAGAATGTGTTGCTACGTTATTGGCTCATCCCATAACTTCCATAATAGCAACAAAGAAGTAAATGACATGTAATAAGCCCACAGAATTCTCACATAAATTTTGCCTTTTTTTTTTTTTTTTTTTTTTTTTAACTGGCAAAAAAGTTTTCACTTTCACTAAATTGATACCAAATGCGAAGTTGATATTTTCACCAGTGTTTTCTTGGGTATGACATGTAACTGAAAAAAAAATGCATAATGTATGCCTCCCTTTATGGCAAGTATATGAATTACACTCCCAAATTTATTAGAAGTGCCCCCTCTACGGGACTTCTCACACAGCTGTGCATGGGCAGGACAGGCTCATTTTGCTCTGCAGAACAAAAGTTTCAGAAATATTGCACTGGTTTATTCATCAGGCTCTGACTCCTCCTCGCTTATGCAATCCAGCACATTACCAGACCAAGCTCAGTTACAGGAAAAATCACTCTTGAAAATACACGATACAGTAACTGCAGACTGTGTTGCAGGGTACATCCTACAGTGCGCTCGAATGCCCTACAAAGTGCCTTTGTTGGGCATAACGTGGAAAAGAAGCCTGTTACACACGAGAAGCCTCGGAAGTGCGTTTGGTACAATAGCTCCAGACTGTCCCAAAGCCAGTCTGCTCACATTTCAGGAAATCAAAGCGCGGGACGGCATCCATCCCGAGCGATGAAAGAGGACAGTCACTACGCCTTCTTCCCACCATCAGTCTCTCTCTCTCTCTCTCGCAAGCGTTGAAATGGCATTAAATACAGACGGATACAAAGCAGCCTGAGACAGCTCAGGTTGCAGGGGGTCAGGTTCGCCCCTTGCCAGCCCCGCTACCCCCACGGAGCTCGGTACAAATCGCCCCTGCCCCTCGACGCGAGCCCCGGGCGGAGGGGAGGCTCTGCCATCCCCGAGGGGATCGGGCAGCCCTCCCAGCCACAGTCGGGGGGAAACGAGTCGGAGAAGGAAAGAAAGGAGGAGGAAAATAAAAAGGGGGGGGGGGGGGGGGGACAGAGGGTGCGTGTGCGAGGAGAAAGGAGAATCCACGTTTCTGCGTTTTTTTTAAACAAAGAACGTGAGAAAGCAGATGTAGTTCAGCTCAAAAAAGACTCCGCCCTTGCGAGTGTTTACTCTCCTGGTTCGCTTGCCCAGCTGCTCTCCAGCCCCGTCCCGAGCCCGTCCTTTGGTTGGGAACTTCCCAGCGGCCGCAGCCCCGCCAGGATGCGGGGGCTCAGCCCCACGGCAGCAGCTTGGCCTCTGACCGCCCCTCCCGCTCCGCTCCGGCAGCGAGCGCCGCAAAACTCGGCTCTAAAAGCCTCCCTCGGTCTTCTGGTGAGAATCCCAAAGCGCAAACCCCTTCTCTGCCCCGTTCTCGGTATGTAAAAGGCAAAAATCTTGTTACTCTTGTGCTCCGGAGGTTTTCGATTCCGTTTACTAGCCAAATCACACAATAATCATGCACACTGCATGCAAAGAGTGGGGGATTACGATAACTTTCTTAAAGGGAGGGGGAGAAACTCACCACCGTCATACTCGTCCTCTTCTTGCGCTTTTATGGTTACAAATCGGCCTAATAGAGCAGCAAGGATGAAAAAAGTTCTCGTTTGTACCCAGATTGCCATCATGCCTGGATATTAGGCATGTGTCCTCCCTGGGCAGCAAAAAAGTGCAGAGTCGTAGGGTTATTTTAGCACCATGAAGCCAGCGGGGGAGTCTTTCTGCCTTTCCGCATCTGTTCCAGGACAAAGTCTGCGAGCCCTTTCTTCAGCACCAGCTCCAGCGCAGTCTGCAAACACTCCTTTCAGGGGATGCAGCTTTAAATAGGAAGAATGCTGCCTCCACTTCTCTTCCTGCCCCTTTTCAGCCCGTTCAGGCTCCTAATCATCCACTCCCTGCCAAGCAACAGTCTGATTGATGGTAAATAACCGAATCAGGGCTGGCTTCACTCTTCCTTGAACTTTTCTCTTTACGAGTCCACTTGCAGGATATTTTCCTGCTGCTGTGCAGTGGATGTGCTGTGTCGGGACCAGTTATTAGGGAGGCACAGTTCAGTAAGAAGCTGTCAGGAAGAGAAAGCTCTGCTTTTAACACATCCAGCCCACGCTTCCTGGGAATGGAGGGTATAGCCCCATTTGGAGACGATTCCCTTATTAGGAACTTGATCCCTGCCAGCTCGCCAGAGGAGGATTTCCTCCTCTCCCCTGATAACTGCCCCTGCCTTGCTGTAGCTGTGTTATAAAACGTGACTCCAGTCCCTTGAGAGGGACCACAGAGCTACTAACGCAGCTCGTTTCAGGAACGTGTAAGTAACTGCCTTTCACCCAAAGGGAAATAACCATTCTCAAATGAATTCTTTGGCTGAGTAATCATTCCTCAAATGCTTAGCGTTCTCCGCATTTACTGTCCTACCTGCTGGGAAGACTGTTGCAAATCTCTCGAAGATGCTCGACACTTCTAACACCAGAATGACCACCCAAACTATCCTTTTAACCTGCTTTTCTCCAAGATTCTCTGCCCTTGTTCCCTGAAAATTGGAAACCTACCTAAGCCCCAGCCTAGTCTTAAGCCTTAACAGTGTGCCTTAATTAGCATTCTATCGTGAGCGCTAAAGCCAGTTTCTTTTGAGGATCACTTGCAGCCGAGAGTAGGATGCTAATTGTTTTTCTTCCCATAGTGTTTATGGTTGCTGAAAGGAAGCTCAGTCACTAATCCCCTCATTTGCGAAGGGGGGTCACCTATACCTGCTGCAGGGAAATGCAGATTCATCAGCTGGGAGGTTTTCTGTATTCAGCCATTTCAGCTTGAGAACAATCCCATTTTAAGTAAACACTTCATCTGGGTTCGTGAAAACCCAAAACACTGACTATCACAGCATGATTTAGCACTTCTCAGTGATGCAGAATCCTAAACCCTGTGCAAGCCACTGCAATTTTTATTTAGAAAAGCAATGATAGTCATCAGTAAGTGTCAGTTGAGAAACTCAGAGCTTGAAAAACAAAAGATAACACTCGTTATCTTCTATTTGTTATAACACCTGCTCTGTCACAGGGGAAATTTTGTTTTGACAGGTTCATGAGGACTTGCACAGGTTTGTTAGTCTCAATAATCATATGATTTCAGTGTCCTACTTTAGCAGAACCCCAGGAAATCTTCCCTGAAAAGCTGATGTTATGTGATGCTTGCTAGGAACAATAGGTGCTCTAGATAATATACCTAATTTAGAACTAGATGTGACCTTTGCCATTTGCTCTGTTCTATCCACACAGTAGCTATGACAGAGCAGCAAACATTGCTAAATTATCCCATGAAATCACACAATGCAAAATCACTACATATATATATATATATTTGTATATATGTATATATTAGAGAAGGAAATAAGAGATTTTAAAAACCCCACTAATCAAGGTTTCACCCAGATGGAGGTAACCTGTTACTGAGTACAAAAATAGTAGTAATTTAAGAGGAGGAGGATTGGGAATATGAACACTGTTTTGAAAAGTCTCCTGTGCTTGTTAATGAAAAACCATTATGACAGACAGGTAGGTGTTTGTGAACTATATGCTATCAACGGGAGACAATTTATGTGAATTTTTATAATAAAACTGTGAATTGCTCAGAGAACCTACAGCTAAAAGTCCTCAAAGCAGCCTGGGGAAAGCTACAACAAAATACCTTCTCCCAGGTAACAAGTGACAGGACAAGAGGAAACGGCCTCGAGTCGTGCAGGGAAAGTTTAGATATTAGGAGACAATTTTTCACAGAAAGGACATGGTATAGTGGTGAACATGGTTGTGGTGCAGGGTTGATCATTGGACTTGGGTCTTAAAGGTCTTTTCCAGCCTTAACAACTGTGTGATTCCATGAACTGGGATTCTACTCCAGAATCAGAGAAATGGCCACAAACTTGTAAAACTCATATTTACAGTCACTGTGTCCTCAAAATGGGATAACAGGTGCTCACACTTATGTCCCCAAATCTCCAGTTTGCAGCAGGTTGGTAAATTCTTGGAATATTCATAGCATGAAAGAGCTCTACAATTGTTACCTCCTGTAGCCTCTGAGACAAACCCCAGAACAAAAAGAGGACAGAATTATGATGGCATACTTTTCCCCATGCAGCACATTAAGAAAAAAATCAGAAGAACCCCTTTGACCATTTTCAATAAATTTTTTTTTTTTCTGAGGACTTGGATTTTTCAAAGATAACCTTCTGCTATTTCACTCCTTTGTAGAGATTCCTACAGCAATATCTAAAAGCTGCCCTTCAAATCTATTTCTGCTTTGGTCTCACCACCAAATTATGTCACATAAATGAAACAGATGAACAACAGAATAGAAAAGGATGCAAATTGAATCCATCTCCTTATGCCTCCTAATAAATACTCCCTTTTAACCATGGATCTGCATTTAAAGAGGTTTTCAGTTTTATTACAAGCATCATAAGGAGTCATAAAATTTTTCTTTTAAACAAATTCACTTCTGTGTCTAAGCTATTTGATAGTATCCCACTGGATATGAGAGAGAGAAATCCTTCAGTTATCACCACTATAAAAAGAGATAGATGAAGCAATTAAGAGTGGGCAGATAAATAATTCCAAGTATGCTCATTGTGACTTCCCCCCCTCCTCCTCTCAACAGGGGAGAAGCCAGCATTGCATAGAATAACACTGTATATTTATGCAGCAACTTCTCTCCAATGGTTTTTCACTTTTCCCATAGACTTTGGCAGTCTGTAAGAACAGAGGAATGTGGAATTTCACAAACTAGCCCAAGATCGTGGATTCAGTAATAAATCCTTTCTTGAGCTCGTTTTAGTTCTGTGTCAATGAAAACTTCCACAAGATGAAAATTCCTTGGGAAGGGAATCCTGGGCCCTGACTCCTGGAGCAGGTTCTGTTCCAATCCACCTTCAATCTACTCATTGTTATACAACAAGCTCAAAGAATGTGACAACCCCAAATTTAGTAGACAGTCTAGTGTGAATCTACATTATTTTAGTTTAAAGCCATTACCCCTTGTCCAATCAATCTTTTCTGAAATACCCATCCCCATCTTTCTTACAGGCCCCCTTTAGGCACTGGCAGGATCCTGTGTATATATATATAATGCTTCATATTGGAGCAATCCTCAAGTTTGAAGAATCTCTGTATAAAGTGAAGGGAAACGACAAAGCAATAGCAAAATCCTCACACAAAAGCAGTGTGTGCTCCTTTAGGATCTGCTCTAAAAAGTCTTCATGAAATGACAGCTGTTCCCAAAGCCACAACACTCTTAGAAATATCAAGACACAGAACTCTGAAAACAAACAAACAAACAAACAAAAAAAACCCCAACAACAACAACAACAAACTGAAGACTCCCTAATATCCAGTCTATTGACATCCATTCCTGTTTTCAGCCAATAAGTTGGTACTGTGCTTTGTCTGACCTAAAAACCTCACATGAAATTCAAAATTAATCAAAAGTCACAGAGCACTGTGAGTGATAGATGAGGCTAGGGAATATTACTAGGCAACTGTGAGGACACAGAAATATATTAAAATATAATTTACACACTTAAACCTTTGAATATCTCCAAGTCAGACCAGAAAAACCTGAATAATTAGCAGCTTTGGATGCTTCAGAGCACGCATACATATGAGCTATTAAAATCCAATATCCATGAGAGTCTCTCCAAGAGAGTTCAAGGACTTTTCATACTGTTATATACAGTGTGGCAGTGCTCCTGTTTTAAACTAAATTGTACCAAACTGACAAAAAAAAAGGCCTTCATAAAAATGAGCAAACTATCTGCTACAAATCAGATCCTGGACCAGCCCTTCAGAGCAATATGAAATCAGTGGATTCATGGAAATTAGACATAAGTTCTCACTGAATTCAAAAGGTGTCTGTTCAAAAACAAGCCAGATTTTCAAAAGCAACACAGTTTCACCAAAGTGAGCTTAAGTCAGTGGGAGAGGTGCTATCAAGTTTTATGTAGGCAGTTAAATCCGTGGTAAGTGCTTTTTGAAACTTCCACCTTGTATAAGCTCCTTGATCGCCCACTTAGCTTAAATTAAAAATAAAATTAAAAAAAAAACAAAACACACACACACACACAAAAAAAAAAAAAAGGCAGCAAATTGACATACCACATATTTAACCCCCAAAATATAGTCCACGTAAAATGCTTACTGTTCTTCATTTGAATTAACCATTAAAATGAACACAACTGAGAGGAGAACATTTCAACATTTCTTTTCCTTTGAAGTGTGTTCACTTTGCACTTTTTCAAAAACCTTAATGCAAAAGGAATCAGTTTTCTGGTTTTATGCAGATTGTTTTCTCATAGTAAAAGGATAGAAAATTCTATTATTTAAAATTATAAAATGTAATAGGAAACTCCAGAAAAGGGCAAGAATAAAACCAGTAGAGCATTATACTACTTTTTAATCAGTTTTTTAAATGGACTGATTCCAAACTGCACAACTTCAAAATCCTAAAGTTCCTGCAGAGAAATCCACAAAAAAACCCCACAACAAACAACTAGTGACAGCTAGAGATTCAAACAATGCTACAGCATAATATGTTGCCCATTTGCAAGAGACTTTTGCACAAACTTCCGGATAGGAAGGTTTAACAAATGAATATGAAAGTCCCTATAGAGGAAATATATCTTTTTTGATTACATTCAAACTTTGTAATGCTGTTACAATTTATTTTGATTTGGGGAAGTAGGATGATACTTTGCTTTTAAACTCCTAGAGTGAACTCTTGGGTTATGTAAGTCACTGTAAATGTGCTTTTTCTATGAGCAATTCCAAACCCAATAAGCTCAGTAAGGTTATTGGCACTTGGCAGCCTTTCCTTCAGAATGCCTCAATTAAATTAGACTCAACATTAGTCTAAGCAAAAAAATCAAGGAATTAATTAGGGAAATAATTAGGGAAAGTCTTGCATGAAGTCCTCTGTAAATTATACTTATTCTTTACCTAGAACAGGAAAAACAGCATCATTATTTCATTGTTTATTGCAAATTCATTGTCAGTCTGGTTTTTGTCTGCCTAAGAACTTAAACTGATTAAGTGAAAACATAAAAGGTTCACAGCAAGCTACCCACTTAAATGGCCAGGGCAAATGCTAATCTGTAATTCAAATAGGCCCCAACTGATGATAGGCCTACACTTTTTTTTTTCCCACCCTAATATTTAATTAATTTCCCTTAGAACCCCAAGATAGCTTCTTTGTACCTTTTCATTGCCTGAAAGCCCATGCAAAAGTAGAGTTAAAGTCCTATCCAACATTCATATGTCCATTTTTCTAACCTGGGGAATCAGTGAAATCAGTGGGACAGTAAACAGGGGATTTGACTGAAAGTTCATTTTGAACCTTCTTGTCTTTTAGGAATTGGCTTGTTATAAGCTGTGTTGAGGCTCAGGGCTACTTAATCAACACAACAAAACTTTATCCACGGTTTTAAAAAAATATTATACTCATTTCATTGTCATCCCTTTATTTTAAAATCTGGGTCTAGTAATATGTAGAACTATTTCATCTTATTGTCACCGATTCCAGATCACTGAACTGTGCTTTAATATGCTCAGTGGAGACCCAAGCACAAAATTAGCCTTTTTTATAACTTGCCATAATGTCCTAGCATAGCATATCATGTTTTTAAGAAACAAACTACTATGTCTGTCATTTAAATTGTGTTAACTAAGGATATTACCAAAATCTTATTTATTGATTTTTTCCATGGTTGCTGAAATGTTGTATCTCTTGCTGTTTATTTAAATGGAGGTAATTACTGCAGGTTTTGAACATTCAGAAGTATTACAGAATTGATTCTCATGAAGTGTAAGGAGCATTAATGACCCCACTGAAAAAACAGGAAGATGATGCAGAGATGATTAAACCCTTATTGCCCACGCTCTTACCAAAATCCCCACGCAAAAGGCACCCTCTAGTCACCAGTGTTTATTTGCAAGCCAAGGACCTACGAGTCCGTGTCCTCAGCTGCCAGAAGCAAAGTGGCCCCACTGTCACAACGTGCTGGCCCTGGACCTGTGTTCAGCCCTCCTGATGTACAATTGTTTCAGTTTGGGCAAGAGAAGAGCACTTGGTTTCCACGTTGGGTCTCACGGGCTTACATCCCGTCAGCTGCAAATCAGATTGCACAACATTTGACCAAAGCATGGTAAATACCCCAGCTAATTGCTTTTCCTATCACTACACTTTCATTTTTAAAGTAATAACTTAATTCTGTGGTATATCCAGGGCTGACAGAGTCGTTACCTTGAGACAGGCCTGGGGAATAAAGCATTTAAGTCTGTAAATTCCTACCAACCATAGCAAGAGAGAGAAGTTCAGAGTGCAGCCTTACATATCACGTCGCTCCCAAGTGACATCTGATTTCCTAGGAAAATAAAAGCCCTGAGAAAACCTGTACACACTGGATGCCAGTTAATAGAATTTGCCTACAGATTTGACTGGAGGATGGCTAAAGCAGCTCTGGGAGGGACTTCAGAATCAACAGGCTACTCACAGTAAATGTATATTAAAATTAGAGGAAAATATAAACACACTGCTCCAAGGAGAGCTAGTTACTGATCAAGCTCTATAAATTAAGTTGCCATGCAAGATAAACCCCGAGGTAACAAGTGCATTGGAATTTGTCTGTTGGGGTAAAATGAGACTTTGTCAGCAGTGCTCTGGGCCTGAGCCTGCCAGGGGGCTGTGGGGGAACCACCCTGGGTGGTCTGCAGAAGGCAGCATCTTGAGCAGATGAGGCTCCGTGCAAGCCAAAATAAGTGGAGATGGGTCCGAGGAGACTTTCCCCTCTCAGGAGGGAAATGCTGAGGCAAAGGACAACTAAACTAAAGAATATATTTTTTTCCTCCTACAAAAAGGTATTTATTACTACATCCATGTGAAACAAAGTGCCTGTGACTTTACACACACTATAAAGTAGGACTGAAGGGATCCATTTACTCAGGATACTATTTCTCATGTAAAAAAAAAAAAGCTTAGCAGATGTTTAGTGAATGTTTGACATATTACCATACGTTAAATTTGTATTTGCCAGAAAATCTCCATATTTAATCATACTGGTTTCATCCTGGATAGCTGAAGTGCCTTTGATTGTACTTCTTTACCCTTTGAAATTGGGAAAGGCCTCAGCTCCACTGACAGAAGGAATTTACTGGAATTGCTCAGCTTTTTCTAATGTACTCATCTTAAAATAAACTATTTAATTTATTTAATTATTAAGAAGAAATTGATTTAATAATTTACGAGCAGATATCCTTGACACCAAGTCAAAGCAGTAGACACTGTGGTTAAAGAGTGGCCCTGTTGAAGTTAGCAGCAATATTCAGCTACTGAATTAATGTGTACTCTTGGGATGGATACTTCCACCCCTTTCTAACCACGTTTTCATCACATTGTTTGTTAAGACATAAACAAACATCCTGTTGAAGGGTTGAGCACAACATCCTTCTGTTAGGTGCTGGTGCCAGCAATGGTAGCAATTCCATCACAGAATCACAGAATCAGCCAGGTTGGAAAGGACCCCTGAGATCATCAAGTTCAATCCTTGGCCAACCCCATTGTGGTTCCCAGACTTTGGCACTGATGCCACATCCAGTCTCATTTTAAAAACCTCCAGGGATGGGGAATCCACCACTTCAGGCTGTTCCAATGCCTGATTACCCTCTCTGTAAAGAATTTCTTCCTAATATCCAACCTAAACTTCAGCAAAAGGTGACTGGCAGCTGACACTTGAGAGGTCTATGAGGAAAAGATAAACATCTTTCAGGAATAATATGGATAGAGATTATCTTTCTGTAATGCACTGCAATACTCTGGATGATCCTTTTAGATTCTCTCCAGCACTACTTTTCTCCTAGCAGGAAAACGGGATTGAGGTACTGACTGTATTCTCTCCTTAAAGTGAATCTTCTTCTGGAAAATAGGATCCACCTCTATCAGGCAATAAAATCTGTTAAATGAAAAACCAGGGAAATATTAAAACTCTGAAACATTTTTTAAAAATCATGAAAAAGGAAAATTTCTTATATTTTTATCATTTTCCATGTTGACATGGACATTCCATTTTTCTTTCTTTAAAGTAGCAAGAAAAAAGCTGTGTCAACACTGACAAAATTATGGATGATTAATAAAAGAAAGGGGAAAAACAACAACAGCAGAAGGAAATAATAGAGGAAAAGAAGCAGGAAAGGAATCAGCATTTGTGTAAGTCAAGGATATAAGACTTGAATTTATGCCCCACACTGGCACAAAGCTAAACCAAGAAAAATTTCCTGTAACAGTTCTAATATACATAAAATATGTATATATTCCTCGCTGGGGATGTTGGTGTCACTACTAGAACTAACAGCCCAGGACAACATTAAATAATTGTCAATGCAGTTGCCTGGTTAGTTATGCTAGGTTCAAATACAGAATGCAAACCAGGTTGATTCTGCCTGCTTTGCTTTTCCATTTCCTTTCCCTGCTGTCTTCTTTCCAATATTTTATAGCTTTTATGAGCTTTATTGCAGTAGGATTCTATGAATTCATGTGTGGAGCACATTTTGTGCTGCCTTTAAAGATCAAGTGCTAATTGAAAACATAGTTTACTCAGAAACAATCCTTCAACTTAATGTTTAATTTTTGCTGTGGAACTGAGCCCTTTCAAAAAAAACTTTTTATTTTTTTTTCCAAACTTTTTATATGGTAGGCTTACTTTCAAAGCTACCCAAGCCATGTAGAAAAAAAAAAGCCCCATACAAAAAGTGTCTGATGTTCCACAGATTTTAGGATACCAAGGATAAAATTTTTGACTGTAATTGACTATTATTGTTTTTAGGTTTAAACATCTTCTATACTAGGTAGAAAGCATAGATGAAAATGCTGGTTCAATTTTATCCATATACTTCCAACATTCAGCATTCCAACAATTGTCCTGTGAAGACCAAAGTTTAAATTGCACGAAAGATATTTTCAAGCAGGATGAAACAGGTGCTTTTTCTTAGTGTTAGTAAAAACTTATCTTTTGCAGATAGAATACAAGCTTAAAATATGTACTATTATTATTTCATATAAAAATTTTTTATCATTACTTATAAAACTTGCAATAGAAAATGTGTCAATTGCTATACAATTTTAATGAAGGTCAAAGAATTTTCCAGATTTTTTTTTTGTCCGATTCTTGCAACTATTTTTAAAATTACACCTAAAAATAAGAGACTGCCATGAAATCCTAGCTCTATTCTGCTGAGAATACAGGAAACTTTCAATATAAAATCTTGACCTCATTTATTTGCATTCAAGAAGCCTGTGACAATGTGCCTGTGTAAAGAAACAAACACTTCTGTGTCAGAGGTAAAGTCCTGTCAGGAACTTGACATTGATCCCTGCCTTGCCTTGCAACAATCCCTTAGGAATAGTTGTCAAAACTGTCACAAGCCCCACTGAAGTCAGAGGGCTCCATGGCAGATGTTAACTCAAGGATGTGGCAAACTCTTAAAAAATCACCAGCATTTAGTCAAATATTCTTAGGCCTTGGGCATTCTCCAGGACTTGCTTAGTTTACTTAACATACCTTTTTTTTTTTTTTCTTTTTCTCTTTTTTTAGCCTTTTTGAAATCTCTGATTCAGGTTTGTACACTGACTTTTCTGGATAATCTTGTAAGAGTTCTCTCATATATAGAAAATAGAAGGAGAGAGGAGATGAAAAAAGTAACTCCTAACCTCTCCTCAGTGCCACGGACATTTAAGAATACAATTTATATGTTTGTAAGAGAATATTTAGGCCCCTGAAAAGTCACTCAAACTGCAGAATGAAGCCATTTCCAACGAGGGAATGGGGGAGCTACAGATCACTGAGGGCTTGTTGCACTGCAGTGGTAGAAGTTACTCAGCCCAATGACCTGCTAAGGCATGTCCTGGAACAGGAATTCCTCCATGGCAAAGGCAAACAATCTGGGTGTCAACAGCAAAATACCGAAATGCAGATTCTGTGGACAACAAATAAGGCAGTCAGAGCCTTTTGCATTCTCCATAACCCCAAACTGTATGACACCACTTACACTGTTGTTATAACAGTCTTGCAGTGGCTGTTGGAATGTTTGCTGCTAAACCTAGAAGAAAGAATTTTAAAAGCCCACTGTGTTACATATAGGCTACAACAGACCACCAGAAGGCCAAGCTGAACTTAACACACACACACAGACACACAGACCAGAGGAAGTACTTACTTAAGGGTGGCACACAGACAAGTATTTTCTTTGGCAGAGAATGAGTCTGTATAAACACAGCCGGATCATGCACTTTTTGCAATATCTAAAGTATCTAAACTCAAAAAAAAAAAAAAAAAAAAAAAAAAAAGGCACTACTCAAAGTTAGATAGGAAAGAAAGGAACAGCTAAATAATCATGGAATTATTCTTTCATGAAGCTGGATCATTTTCAACAGCATACCCCTTTGGTGCTTATTGTAATGTTCTCAAAACTCTCAAAACTCTAGATATCATGTTTTGTACCCAAAGGACTGTAAGTTTCTACAACAGTGGATGTTTCAGTAAATCCCTCGGTCCATCTAGAGACTGTTTGCAATCGTTTATTTTCAAGCTCTGTTTAGTGTCACATCTGAACATGGAGGTCACTGAACACTGGAAAAGCCAAAGACAAATTCTGCTTTGCTAATGATGATGAGAGATGACTTGAGAAAACTGCAGAAACAACTACTTTAAGTGATACTGCAACTTAAGTGTCTGATGCTTACCAGACTTCATGGAAGTCATTCTCCACCATCAATAAGAAGGAAATACCAAAAGGACTTCTGTCTTTTGTTCATTCACGTTCACACAGGGGCTACTGGAAGGCTTTAACCCTATAGCTTGGCTTGTCCACAGTATTTCTCTCTAAACTAAAAGTTTAGTCATCTTTGCTTCTTCAGCAAACATTCATGATCCATCCTTACTTAGTCCTTCTGCAGGTTTTGTCTATTGGTCTTGGAATTCTACAAATTAACCTATTTCCTCCATCTCTGAAAGAAAATTTATGCCTAAGGCATGTCAGGAATTTGTCATTTAGCAATTTGACTAAACAGTGTTATTTCTACAACTAATGCTGCACAGATGACTTCAGCTTGTAATCTCTGGCAGGTAGGGATGCTTGCTAAAGGAAGATGGAAATAGCGGGACACAGGTTAATGTCCTGTGTAAGGAGGGGACTGAATCTGAGAAGAAGGCAAGTATAAGTGAACAGATGAGTTAGATTTCACTTTGGAGGCACGTAGGAGCAGGGCTAAGGAAAAGAAAGAATAGAGGTGTGTGTACCTGGGCCAGCACAGAGCCAAAGCTTACTGATCCAAACACAGATCTGTGCAGGCTTCATGTTAGTACCCAGCTCAGAACATCCAAAGTTCTGCAAGTTCCAAGAAAGACAATTCTGGCCAGGTTAGGACAGATGAGAAACGTAAAATGAATCATCCCACTTTGACATACCATCTTCTTCAAGCAACAGTCAGGCCTGAAGTTCTCCCTTTTCATCAGATGCCCAAGCATTCTCCCTTCCTTTCCCCTTCAGGCCATTCCTCACAGCTCGCTGCCTCCTTTACACAGTCCTACTTCATCCCAGCCCCTAACCAAGGGCATGACTCACTTCACAGTGCTGTCCCAAAAGCTATTTTTATTTCCCAGCTTTGTAATTCTCTCTCAGATGTTAATCTATTTGCTCCTCCCTTCTCCTCCTCCTCCTCCCCTTTTCCCATAAGAACTTAAAAGTCTGTTTTCCCAGCCAGGCTAATAAAATACTAAATCAAGCAAAGAGATTGTGAGCTAAGGCATTTAGGAACCAAAGAATTTATAACTTATCAAAAATTAACTTCCTGTGTGCTTCTTAAACAATGCAATGTTAAAAATACTTTTTTTTTTTTTTTTTTGGTTCCCCAGAAAATACAGAGGGAGATTGGAAATTCAGCGTTATGCTAAGCAATACCTCACTTTCCCCTGAACAGTGAGGTTTCTACAGCTGCATAGTCATCTACCAGGAATCCCTCTTGCTGGAGCATAAAAGCCGCTATTTTATTCCAAAAATTCCCTGCTGGATGTTTATGTCCTAAGAAGACATACAGGATTGCAGGACTGATTTGGGGAGTGCTCAGATTTACTTAACAGTAGGAGGACTGAAAGCAAGTAATTCCTATTGAAACTTTTTTTAAAAGGATTGAGATTTAATTTAGTTCACCAGAAACATAATATCATGTCAGACTAGTTATAACTATTCCCAGGTTTTGGCTATAGAAAGAGAAATTACATCTGCAAACCAACCCCTGACGAGTAGGATGAGTCACATTTTAGTCTGTTTTCACTTAATTAGAATGGGGTTTTTACATTTATAAGGTTTAGAAAAAACAACACAGACAACCACTGCAACTGGAAAATTATTAAAAGGCGAAATGTGAAGAGGTTCTGACTCATTGGTTACGTATTCCTGACTCCAAGAGAGGTCTGAGGAAATAATGGTACCTTTTGTATTTGGTAGAAATAACGACACATCCTTGTGAAAGGATGTCCCAGTACATTTCTCCAGTGTAACACATGGTCTGCTATTTGCCCAGAAAAGGAATCCTTATTTTTATTTCACCTGCTAGACGTACTTTACATGAAAAGAAAAAAGTGAGAAGGAGAGTGAAAATCAAAGGAAAAACAAACAGGAGAGACAGAATAATACACCCTGCTTTGCATTTTTGCAATTTCTTTCTATTAACATCCAATGAAGAGTTTAGTTTGAAAAGTAATCTCACTGAAAAATCGTTCAACTGCATCCAGATGTCACTCTGAGATGCATCCCATTACCTCAAAGCCTATGACACAGTGGCTTTGCTGAACTGAGAGCTTCCCATGGGTATTCCAAGCAGTCAACCAAAGTAACTTGGCATAAAGACAATGTTGCTTAAGTACAAGGTTTTGTACAACTGCTGAAGTTGAAAGAAAGCATAATTTATGTGGACACTCCCTGTGCTTGGCCAAGCTCTTTTAAATATATCTTTTAAAAGAGGTCCTATTTCCCACCAAGTTCAGAAGTGCTGAACAGGTTTGGATGGGAAAAATAATAATGTGGTACATGGGACATTTTTACCTACTCAAAATTAGTTTTGAAAATGTTTGCATACCTGGGCCAATTCTGTATCTTGCTTTATAACACAGTGCAATGTTATTTTTTCCATGCAATGTTTTTTTTCCCCCTAATTTTCATGCTTTGGTAGCTGTGCCTCGGGTCTAGGGTAAAATTCTTTCAACTTCTCCCAGCACATATGCACACATCAGCAGAACATTCTAGAAAATGGGCATGGAATTTTGCTTTTTTTGCCCCCAGGTGATGCATACTAAAAAACTCCAGCTTTCCAAGCCCCAAAACTTTTTCCTTGATTTTTCTGTCTGCCCTAAAAGCGTCAACCCCATGCAGTGAACCAGTATTCACACAGCAGTTTCTGACATACCCACACACCAAAACACAAACCAGCTTGTTAGGAATCTCACCTTGGTTTAGACAATAAAAGAAGAGACTGAAGAGGAAAAATCACGGCCAAAACTCAAATCAGCAGCAATGGCTTTGTTATGTCAATGGTTTCACCTAATGTTACAGCATACATACACAAAAAGCAGGATTCTGATCTATAGGGTTTTTGTTTCTACACTGTATTGTTTTAAACTACTCTTTCCTCTTCTCCTTTCTTCCCTACTGAATTTTCTTTCTCCAAAATTACTTTGGTCACGATTTCCAGAGAAAAGTGAGACCGTGGGGAGAAAGGGCCATGCTTCACTAAAGACAGTAGAGTAGATGTATGCAAGGTTCAGACTTCACTACAAATGCAGTGGGGGTTTTTTTGTGTTTCAGAAAGGGAAGAGAGGTTGGGAGGAAGTAAAAAGGGAGACAACTCTGAAATGCCTGGCTTGCACCTCCTTTTCTCAGTACGGCTCTTCTGGAAGGAAAGTATTGCATCAGTGCAGAAAACCACCGAACCAATGTACTGATTTAAGTAACACTTCATTCCTCACATTTTTTATGAGGCCCAGAACTGGTCACCTTACTCATTTATGGGACGATTTCCACACCAAAGCTTTGTCCCAGCCGTTTCATGACCCTGAGTCCATCCCCGTCTGAAAAACCCTGAGAACAGTAGTGTGTTGTCATCAATCCACGTAGACTTGCCAGCCACCTACTTTGCAGTAGAGAAACTTGGATACACATTAGCAAAGATGTGTTTCTGTCTCCCCTTGATCCTCGTTCAGTTTTGTTAATATGGTTCAGTATTACAAGAAGCCTAATTGAACCCATAAATCTGTGCTTGATGCTCAGTGACAGCTCACTTTCGGTGTCCTCTTTGTATCTAAGTTCTTAATTATCATACAAAATAACCCATTAGCATACGAATTAAGTTTAGCTATTATTACAAACGCAATTAGTTCCAGTAAAAACCAAGCCATAAAACATGCAAAAATGAAGCTTTCTTTTCAGAAGCCAAAGTTTCATTGGAATGGAGACTTTTTCAAGAAATAAACAGATTTACAACCCACAGTAAAGTTTGGCTTGGATGGAGTCGATGTCCATACCAATCCTCAGGTTTTTAAAACTATTTTAAATACAATGTGGAGATAGCTTCTAGCACAACACAAAGTCAAAAAAAAAAAAATCTGAAATAAACTGATTAGAGAAGGGAAAGACAGCAACAACTAAGAACTGCATACAAAACATTGCAGATGGTATGGTGGAAACCAGTGAGAAATCCCCCACATTTTGGGATGTCACGACAGATCACAACAATTCAGATGGAATATCAGCAATGCCTTGGGTGAAGCTTGCCAGTGTCAACAGATAAGAGAGTTTTATCAGTTTGCCTGTGCAGAAAGCTTAAAATGCTGGATTTGCCCAATAAATTAAGTAGATAGTCCAGAAGTGAAGACAAATTATCACACTAAAAATACCTCAACCAGTCAAAGCTTAAAAGAACGGGTCAGCAGTAGGAAAAATCAGAGCCAAGACCATTAGGCACACTATCACTGCTGAATGTGCAAGCTCCAAATGTGTAACACCAACATTTCGGGATGATTTACATTACTGGTTACACGGCTTGAAAAAGGAGAAAAAAAAAAAGAAAAAAAGAAAGCCCACATACCATCCTTTATGCAAAACTACTCCTGTCCTCAATACTGTTGAGAGGTTCTATTACATTTACTTTTATAATATAGAAGCAGTTCACTTTTATTTGAGCTAGAGGTGGAAGGAGATGACTTGGAGCCAGAAAATTCAGCAAAAATTTAACTTAGCCTTTAGTAATGCAAAGTAGAAACACACAGATCATGTTAGAATATTTGTCTGCTTTTTCAAATTTCATTTCAATTCTAGAACCTCCATTTGATAGGTTTTACTGCTTCTCTCTGATCACAAATAACCTTTCACTTCCAGTAGTGAATTTACTGACCTTGCAGTAATGATTTATGCATCATTTCCTGCATTGCTGATCTTGTGTGGATGCTCTCTTGTGAGCAGGGTACCCACAAAGGTTGAGGAACTGCATAAATCAAGCAACTGTCTCTTTACTTTGGAAGCCTTTCCAAGTTCCATTGGCTGCTATTTTAACGATTTTCAGTCTCTGCAAGTCTAAGTGGTAGTAGACAAAACTCTTTCAGGCAGCCACGGGTTTTACCTCATGATATCTTAACATGGGAAGATAAATGCAATTTATTTATATTCTTGCTCTTTAAAACCCAGTGGTGCAACTCAGCCCTGCCACCGTGAAATGAAGAGGGTGTGATGTGGGCTGCTCTTCCATCAGCATGCCCAGCTTACAGCAGGATTTCCCTGTGGACGCCTCTTTTCTGTGGATGTGTCACCTGAGTGGTACATGCAGAAGAGGTAAAATTATAGGAGAGGTGTTTCCAGGCAGAGAAATCTGCCTGTCCACCACATAAAATACTAAATATAGCAACTGGGCAATGCTGCTTTCTACACTGATATTTCACTGAATTTGTGTCCTGCTGTGTGTTTGTTATGTGAAATGATTCTGCAAAAACAGACGTAATTTCTCTTTCTTGGCAAGTTATGTGATGGATTTTTAATATGTAGTACTTATATTTACTTTTATATTATTTTTATTTTTACAAATATCTTTCAGTAATCATCTTCTTGTTCCTCAGTTACTATTAACTATCATTAAACAGGTTCTCACTTCAATCCATATTTTTAACCTGGAAGGCAATTTGGCTTTTCTGGAGTTCTGAGTGTTCTGATCTGCAAGCGAATTTGATTTGTCCGTGGGACTGAAAGATGTCATTTTAAGGCACAGCTTGGGGCCAGTGCAAACCTACCTGCTGCCATCCTCGGGGACCACAGCTGCATTTTCACTTCAGGGAAAGGAGAAACTGCCTTTTGCACTCACTGCTGGATGGGTTGCCAAAAATGTGACCGTGCAGCCAGTGAGGTGGGAAACACCACGTGGCTAAGAAGAAGCAGATAATGGAGTGAATCACCACTGACTCATCTTTCTTGCTCCTTGTGAGTATCTTAAAAATCCTTCAACCTTCAGCAGTGCAGACATTAGTATTTAACTTCAATAAACTGAGGGAGGCAGGGAAGGGGAATGTGGTGCAACTCTATGGCTGTTCCCACAGACCTAGGAATGGCCCTACTAGATTAATTAAAGAAAAGTCTCTCACAGATCACACTGGGACACCAAGAAGGGTGGAATTCGTATGCTGAAAACCATTTTTTGTAGTTCCTGCAACTTTTTCCCCAGGAACTAGCTATGATCCAAGCCATAAAATGTAGTAATAAACGGGAACTAAAGAAATAAGGATAAAAATCCAAATTTTTGTGAGTTCAGTTACTGGTACAATTATGGTACAAGCACCTCTATCCAATCACAGTACAAGGAACAGAACACCAGAATTTTATTTTGGGTTGTCCTGTGGGCTCACTGCACTTTTGCAAATCACTAACTTTGTATCTTAGTCTGCATAAGTCTTAGTATTAAGGAAAAAATGATGGCACTTTTAAAAATCATTAAGTAGATCTTTTGAGAAATTTTTTTTAAATCATTTGCATGGAGTAGAATTCACCAAGAAGAATGAGAGTTGAGTGCTGATATCTCTCTTAAATAAAATTAACTAAGGGCTTCTTGTTCTGTTCTAACTCTGAATTTCTGAGCCACACCTTTCATGCTAACACTGCAGACAAGAGTTTTCCAGTTAGTTTTCACCTTTCTTCATAAACTCAGCTGCTTCCAAGCCAAGACCTGAACTGATCAATCTCATTCTGTTGTACTCTAAAAGGCTCCTTTCAACCTGGAGTTGTCTGTTTGGCCCTAATAAACATTTAAAGCTCAGTCACAAGGTAGTTTAAAAGAGCATATCATTCCAACACAGGATGCAACAACAAATCTAAGAGAAAATATCCTCCACTGTTGCAAATTTCTATTCGGACAGGAAGCTGAATTCCTCCTACTTCAGAAAAGCGAAAATTGGAATTTCCAGATTTTCTGAAAACAAAACGAAACAAAACAAACAATGAAACAAACAAAAACAACCCAAACCCCTAAAAAAACACACACACAAAGAACCCAAAAACAAACAAACAAAAAACAAAACCAAAACACCACACAAACACACACACACACACACAAAAAAAAAAAAAAAAAAAAAAAAAAAAAACACCAACCACCAGGTTTTTTAACTTTCATTTTGGAAAAAAAGCAAAGTACTTATATGCCAGAATAGTTCAAAGACATCCTGATCCTTACAGATAGAACAAGGAAATACATCTGATAAAATATATTTTAATTGCATCCCAACTGAAGGCACTGAACCATTACAAATGGTTGCTAACAGATTTTTATAATCCAGCTGCAAGGGTTTGAAACTAATGGGGCAGGTATGTGGGACTGCCACCAAACAGTAATTAAACAAATTAATAAATAAATAAACACGCTGCAGAGGAGCTGGAAGGGTCTGAGGATGGAAAACTCACAGAACTGCCTGCAAACCCTCTTCTGATGTTTCCCAAGGCCGTTAGTTGTGCTTAAAGACATGCAAAAAGCATCCAAGGAAAATAAAAGAATGATGAATTTAACCATCAAGCTTTCTACAGGAAACAGGCTGTTTTGAAGGGCATGGGGTTTTAGAGTTTTTTGTTGGTTTTAAGTATAAATAACTAGTCTAATGCCAGTTGAATGACATTTCTCTCCTACTGCTTAAAATGTTTTCCAATATCCCAGTGACCACTGCCATGCATCTGCTTTGCAAAAAGGAAGGAAAGGAAGATTAGATGTTAAGACACTGGTAAATAAATTAAAAAAAAAAAAAATTAAAATCCTGAAAGCTTAAAATACCATCCACACTGTAAATGGAACTGTGTAAAAACAGATTTGCAAAACCATACTCCTATTTAGGCATTAGACCTTTACACCCTTAGAGCCCTTTCCTTTCTCAAGCCTCCAAGTTCAGCAAAGCAAATATATGAGAATGAAGGAAATGATACTGGTGTTCTCTTTATTTGATTTTCAAAAAAATTAAATGTCGATTTTACAAGTGTGCCTTTTAACTCATTTGACAAAATAAAATTCAAAAAGGGCATTTTGAAAATTTCACTCTACACTCCAGAGTCTAATAATAAAGAAACATTTCCCATTTTGACCACTCTTGTTGCCAAATGGGAGTTGGAAGCTGGGAGAAAAAAAAAAAAAAAAAAAAAATAGAAGGCAGCTAGAAATGACCTTGTGCCAAGTGCAGAATCTGAGGCAAGTCTTATGGAAATTCACAGTAATTCAACAGCATCTCAATATTCCTTTTTTACTAAAACTGGGGAAGGGTAACCAGCACAGCCACTTCATAATGCCCAGGTTTTCCATTCAACCAAGATACTTCCTCTGGTGTACAATCAAACATTGCTGAATAGCCACAAGTCATGTAATGATGCTGCTTTGTTTGCATTTCCAAAAAATGGACCAAACTGGTTCATTTGGGTCATACAGATTTTATTTTTTTTTCCCCACCTGGGTAAACTTTTTTTTCTAATTGCAATCCTACTTAAGAAAGACATGGCAAAATTACCTTCACAGTTCAGATTGAAGTGCTCTGTTTCTGAGGCACCACAGTTTCTTGGGAAGTCTGACTGCCCTGAGTTCTTAAGATTAGGCTCAAAGACAAGTGCAAGTGAACAATTAGACATTCATTTCGGTGCACAGAAAAGTCATTATTGAGCTTCATATGTTTTTACAATTACATGGATTAGCAGTTTTCATTCCCCAAAATAGTTGCATCTGTCATCATTTATGTTCCTACCGAAGTATTCTGGTATTTCATAGTGGTTATGCTTCTCCACAACTATGTCCAAGGGAAGGAAATGAAGAAGAAACAGATGAGGAAAGAATAAATGTATTTTGAATATGTGCAGCACCAAACTTTCTGGTGAAGAAAAGCTCACTCATTTTTTCTCATCTTTTAATGTCTTCAAGAATCAGTGCAACTTCTGCTTCTTGAAATCTGCTTTCTGTTTTAGAAATGTGAATTTCTAGGATTTAAAAATCTGGTTTACACCTTAATATAACCAAAAACAAGGGCATGTAGTGATAGGAGAAGGGGGAATGGAGTGGGAGAAGACCTCCACTGAAGCTGCTGGGATCAGCTGATGGGCTGAGTCCACCTTCTCCCACCCCAGAGGGCCACCACGGGTGGGTGATAAATATGCTCTTTCAAATGCTGCTCTTAGGACTAGAGCTTTTGCTTGAGCTTACCCCATAGCATGTTAATTAGATTGTTTCATATCAGAGCTTGTGCTTGCTTAATATCAGTGATATCAGTAGATTTTTTTAAAACATATTTTTGCAGTAGACACTCTCACCGACAACCTCCGATTCCTATTAAAGTGTCACAGTGTGTACCAATACAAAGTGTTATTCTGTAATCTGTCCAAAGTGAGTCCTTGCAGTTGCTGCAAACTGCAGAAAACACCTTGGCAGGACCTGCTGAGGGGTCCTGGCTTCTGGAGCAGACTTTTCTGACAGATTACAACAATTTTGCTAAAATAAGGGATCATTTCCCATTTTCAATTCTCCATTTGAGCAAGACATTTATGTTACGATGGTATCTCATCGTTCCTATTAATAACATAGTACTCCATGAAATAAAAAGTTAATTGAAATCTCAAGGTAGTCATGAAACCATTCAGGAGTGTAACTAAAAGTCACATCGCAAAACTAAATTATGGTTAATGACAGAAAAATTGTTAGCTCAGTTTCATAAAAAAAAAAAAAAAGTCTCTGCAGAATAATTTGCACAGGCACAGAAAATACATATTTTAATTTTATTTGTCTCTAAAACTCCTATAGAACTTCGCAGCAACTGTCATACCTAATTAAAAATGCCAGTAAAATAAAATGACATTAGCATCGTTTCTTCCAGGCTCTCTTTTGGTAGCAACCTCCTATATTCAGGCATTAATAAATTCATACTACCTTTCCCAGCTACCATAAAGAGCTTAGTGCAGAAATTATGGATATCTTCATGTAGAGCAGGCAATGAAAAACTCCAGCTTTTCCCAAACACATTGTTAATGCATTTGGAAGATTGCATTTCACCCTCTGTGAACACAGCTTTGCTCTCCAGGATGAAATATCACTAGTGCCACTGGAATAAGTGGATTTAGCATTCTGCAAAATCAGCATGAGCAAGAAAATCAGGTCTGTTAGGGCCAAATGTTTCACAGTAAACATACAATTGCTGGCATAAAATCTAATGTCTCTCATGTCCATTTCCTTTAAGAAAGGGGCAGGATGTGTATGAACAGAATGCATAAATCATTTAAAAGTTCTTTGAAGCACCTTGTGTTTCTAGTTTGAGTGTAAAAAGTACTTGAGGAGAAAATAAGGATAGGCCTTAATTAAGGTTTTAATAGTACCTCCCTGACAGTAAAATGTTTACACGTGGTCCGTTGCAAATGCTCTCCACTGTTTAAAAAAATATAGCTGTGACTCTTCAGTACTCATGGACCTGTTGCCATTTTATGTCCATTCAGCAAACCCTGAATTCTGCATCAACCTGTTCCAAGCCCTGCCTTTTGCCAGAGAGTAACATGCCAAAAAAAATTTGAGCAATGGTGCTCTGAAAACCATTGCACTTACTAAATATAGATCACTCTAGACTTCACACAATGAACATGTCTAACACTGCAACTTAGAAGTCAGTTATGCAGTAAAATAGCACAGGATATTAAAATTATAGGGCAAATATGACACATCACTTCTATAGATCCTCGGATAAAAGAGCTTACATATCAACAACCCTGTCTGCTTCAGACAGCAAAGAACCCATAATTCTGTGATAATTTTCAAAGAACTCCAGAGCCTTAAATCCAGAGACTCCCATGTTTTCCTCTGACACAGTTCTGCTAAGAGCAATCCATCCACGGTGGCCACAGAAAAACAGATTTAGGGGACTGGGAGGGCACACCCTCTGTTTTCTGTCCCACAGTCAGGATGGGCTGAAAATGCAGGAAAGGATGCCAAGGGATACCAGATTGGATGTAGAGCAGCTTTAGGAATCCACCAAGGCTTCCCCTGCTGCCATCTTCTTTGCCCCAACTCTAAGTCAGGGAAGGGCTTAATCAACAAAGCAATCTACACATCAGACCTAGCCACACAAATATTAAATTTCCTCAGGATTCCCAGTATTAAAAGAACTACAAAAATGGTTTTCTGATGGTCCACGGAATCTCAAATTGTGCAGTGGTCACTGTGAGAGCAACAGGACAATCCTTGTCCTGAGGTTTGCAAGGCATCTGCCTAGAAAGCTCAGCTGCATGGCAAGGAGCTGCAGTGTAGTTACAGGAAATGCAGAATAGTTGTTACCATCACCAAAATTAAACTAGAGGATACTTGAAATAATAAAAAAAAATCCTTTTCACTAAGCAACCTATTTACTGTGACATTTGCTTTTGTTTTTTTTTTTTTTGTTTAGAATACTGTAATTTTAGCATTGCTTCAGACAGTGACTGACTTTGACATGCATCTGACTACCAATTGCATAATTCCAGACAAGGCCAGTAGTTGCTGGTCTGATGATTCACTGTCAGCCATCATTTTTCACTCTAAAAAATAAACACTGCAGCCAGTCAAGAGGGAAGATGCAGGTATTTTAGTTTTAAGAGTAGCAGAAGTATGTGAGAATTGCCAATTTTACTAAATCATTGTACAGTAAACATGAGGCCTGCATGCTATCATGATGTCTGTGTAATCCAGCTGATAACAGCAGCAGTCAAAATCAGCCTAGTTACCTACATTGCAAATGCAACACCAGCAATCTGACTGAATTTTTAAGGTTACTTGAATTTATCAAGATACGCTGTTAAATGCATTTTCTCTACCCTATAAAACTTGCACCCACCTTGTGCACATCAACTTCACTTTTCAGTTCTCATAATCTGCACAAGATTGCTTTACTTAGATTTTTCTAAGTTACAGATATTATTTACCTCAATTTTGTTAAAATAAAGTTCAGTTTATTTAGGTACTTAAGCAAAGTAATTCTGAGGAGACAAGGGGATCCAGAGTTTTGGTAAAGAAATGCAAATATTTCAACTGGTAGGCTTCTGATTCAAATGTAATTGAGTCCTAGAATTTAACTTTCAGTCACTGTTGGATGACTACATAGGTGATCTATGGTTTCAAAATAATTTTCTACTGAACAAGTGTTATTAGTACATAAACTGTCATAACTATCCATCAAAAGATGCCCTGGAGGCTGAAACATGCTTTAAAGTTGTCTCTGTGAATTAGGGTAAGTAAATTACAGCTTGATCTATACCTGTTCAAACCAAGTCTGTCCTCAGAAAAGATAAACTTTATTTTTTGGCATTATCAACATGACACATCTCACAAGTCTTATGTCTGATTAAATAAAACAAACAAAAAAAAAATCTGAGGCCTCACTGTCCCGACAGAATCCTCTTCATTCCCAATCATTTTGCTAAGATACTCCCAAATTAGAATTTTCCATTCACAAAATTCACTCACTCTGCATACATATATACACTCCACACATACATATTTATACACAGTATATAAATACATCTACATTGGATGAAGTATCAGGGAAGTACCCAACAAGGAAACAGTTACAACCTCCTGATCCCTTCCCTGTGCCTGTGGCTACAACAGCTTTAGCAGTCACAAAAATTCCACCTCGTACCAAAGAGACCATGACTGTGCTCCCAGTGCCTTTCAGAACTGCTAACCCCGTGATTTCCACAAGAAGAATTGTTCAAACCAAGGTCCTGAGGATATGAGGAATCACCCATTGGTGAGGGAAGAGGACCCACTGAGACACCTGGTGCCATCATCTGCCAAAACAGCTCAGTGCACAACTCCCCAGACATTTGCTGCATGTGTAGAGTCCCCCCATATTTTCACATTAAGTTCCAATTGCATTCATTTTCTGCTCAGACTCTAATCCACAGCCTGTTAAATCTCACAAAACCTGAAGATTCAACTGATACATTTGAAAATCTTTTTTTTTTTTTTGTACTTTTGCCCTGTGAATGTTCTCAGAGGATAGCCCTTGTATGTTCTTCCCCTCCCTTCACCACAACATTACATTTCAGAATGTGGATTCAGTCTCTGTGTTCTTCACATTTATTTTACTGAACATTCAAAATAGAAACCATTGGCCCAGTATTTCACCAGATCTTCTGCATCATAATACTGATGTATCCCGTACAGCAGTATTGTGAACTGAGTTTCTCCAGGTTTGTTTTTGAAATGTCACAGTATTTTTTTTAATCAGCAACATGATAAAACACAGAAAAGGGCATGGATTCAAATTCTCACTTTCCAAATGAATTGAAGAGTCCTTGGTTCTTAGAAAAGAAGTTTGCAAATACAAATCTCAGGAAAATTCCTTTTCACTCACCTTCCTCCGGGAGTAGCTAAAGGTGCACAAATATAGGAGTGGCAAATTCCAAAGGAACTTCAAGTAGATTATTCTATTTAATCATATTTATCATAAGATGGTACTAATCCTTCCTTGCGGCCACGGAATTTCAAGCTATATTTGGACACTGAGAAATCTTTGCTTGCAGGGAACGCAAGCGATCATTTGCCTTATTTTTAATTTAAAGTGATTTTGGAACTTGCTTGCTTCCATACCCACTCAGATGGATTCTGACATAAGCCTGAAACAACTTCTTATTTTCCAGTCAGGGAAAAAAAAAAAAAAAGGAAAAAAAAAAAAAAAAAAAAAAAAAAAAAAAAAAAAAAAGAAATTGCTTAAGTTTTCAGGTATCTCTTGACTGAGAACTCTCAGCATAATCCAAGGGTGAAATCCTATCACTGTGAAAATCCTACTTGCATCTAATATGCCCAGATTTCAAACCAGTCTCCATTTCTCTGGCAATGACAAGGGTTTATAAGACTTTGCATTCCTCAGGAGTCTAGCAACAATTTCAGACATAAATCTGGGGCTAGGACACAAAAATACATACTGAGTAATCCCTTTATTATCAAGGATATATTAAATCACCATCAGCTATTTCTTATTGTTATTCTGTTGTAACATTGATTATCAACACACAGCTACATCAGAAGAACATGTTTGCAAACATAACTTCCGAAGAGCAATTCCTCTCTTAAACCCTGGGGAAATGGGAAAACAGAGTCTATTGAAAATAAGAGATTAAGAACTTTATTTCCCCTCACTTATACTCAATTCTGAACAAAGACTGTAGAAGCAGTAGCATGGCACTGCTTCCATAATTGTTAGATTTTTGTTACAGTAAAAACATAAACAGTATATATACTTTCAGCATCAAATAAAGACATTTATTACTTATTTGGGAATCAGAAAATGCCTCTATATACCATAAACATTGCACTAATGGCCAGGGAAAACTGGCTTAAATTCTATAGTTTACAGATAGCAAAAAGTGAAAAGGTAATGCAGCTCTTGATCCAGGACATTCATCATGTCAGGCTAACATTGCCTCACACAACCATCAGCAAATGTCTTTCTAGTGAGGTGCCTCTGTCGAAGTACAGCTTTTTTTTCCTCTTTGCACTAAAAATAAACCCCATTGTCCTTCCTGGGAAGCTTCTTTCTCATTGTCTGCTGTTCAAAGGAGCCATTTTAGGATAAGCAAAGAAAACACAAGATACAGGGCTGGAAAAGATGCTCAGACACCTCCTGCTAAAGACACTCCCCTTGGTTTCTGCATGAGAAGCAATATAAAGATTTCCTGCAGGTAAAGTTACAAAGACTGCTTCTTTGAAGCATGTCTTCAAAAGCCAAAGCCTGCTGCAAAACCTAAATGCTCCTCTTGGACGGGGACAGAAGTTTCCATTCTTCCAGTATGCTCAGGCTCAGAGATGCCAGGCCTTCTCTCCTTTCTCTCACAGAGATTGCCAGCCCTTGTATTGTAGCACTTCAAAGTTGCACTGGATACTTCTACACATTGTGGCAAAACAAATTTCCACCAACTTCCTCCTCAGTATTGAACCTGATAGAGAGTAAAAAACTTCTCCAAAGCCAAAATACGGACACGTTATGCCTCAGGTACACGTGCAATCAATTCCCTGGCAAATTATATTTAAAAAAAAAAATCTGCTCAAAGGTGAGGAAAATAAAGAGGAAAAAACCCCCAACAATTCAGCATTTCATAATGTAACACACAACGAGAAGCTGCTGTGCTGTCACAACAAAGAGACGACGCTGCATGTACTCGTGCACACAGGAGAGCCAGCAGTGGGTGGATGCTTTTTTTAGGCAAGAGTTACCCATCTGTAACTGCGTCAGGGAGTTGGCAGATGGAGCTCCGGAGTTCCCTGCTGGAATCTGGCCAGGGCACAGCTGTTACCAGCTCCTCTCCTCGGAAAAACAGACGGAGAACTCGCATATCCATATGCTAAAGATATTAAAGAGAGCTGAGCAACTAGAAATTGATTTCCTCTGCTTTGTTCTTTGCAGGCCTATTTGTACCTGAAGGGGGTACGTGTAAAACTCCCATCTTTCTAAGATTTATGTACTGATTCTGTACAAGTATTAAGAACTGTAAGGAAAAAAAATGAAGTTTCATTTCCAGTTTTTAGATTGAAATAACCTAAAAGTCTTTTCACAACCTTATGGCAAGTCTCATTTCTACCTTCAGACTTAGAAGCCAACTTAAAATAAACAAAGACCAAAAGATGAAGGTGAAATCTTGACAAAATTTATTTTCTAATTATTATCCACCATATGAATAGAAAAGAGGAATAGGTAGTGCATACAACAAGAAACATTTCATGAAAGGAAATCACTTTCAAGTTCGCTTTAGGCTTTGCTTCTGTAGGGTTGTGCTCGAGTGTGTCCCTAAGCAGGGAGCACAAACAGCAGGCATGGATTCCTTCTGTTATCCTGCCTTTTTCATGGGCATGTTACTCAAGTGAAGGAATATTGGCCTGGTTTCCAGGCAGGGAGCAAAAGTCCAGTCGTAGCCAAAGCATAACACACGCTGCTGCCACCTCTGCTGCTCAGACACATCCTTTGCTTCACACAGAAATTATTTGGAAAAGATGAGAGAGTTTGCAGCAGGAGCAGGGAACTTATTTTTCAGTTGCTGGAGACTAAACACAGACCTTTTTGGAACACAGCTTTGACACTGGATGAAAGTAAGAGCTGTAATCATAAAGCTGAGCTATTCTTTCAGTTCACATGGAAAACTTGTACAGAATAAATGGTTATTTCATGAGTTACTCAGACTGGAGCAAAAGGCATGTCATGAGTGGGTGTTAGCCTGGAGAAACACACACTTTCTCCTTTAGCCACTAAGCAGAGGTTACGCAGCAAGTTAGGTTCCTCCAGAAATATATGTTTTCCTGTTCATATAATCTGAAATCCTCTTTCTCTGTTAAACCCTCTGACTTGCTCTGTTAAACTATTACTGTACTTTTTGCCTGGAATATTCACCAGTCATCTCTTCAGCTGGCACAGTTCACACAACAGCATTTTAAGGCAATGTAAACCAACAGTTCACTTTTCTTTGAAGGCTATGAGGGAAATTGCAGTGGACATCAATTCAGACAACATGTCGCTAAGAATAATATTATCAACCACTTGCAAGCAAGACACATCTTTTGCTTATATTAAAAATGCAGTTGAGAAACTAAAGCTTTAAAGAAAGCATCTAGTCCTTTCAGTTTTGTTACAAGAGGTGACACCCCTTGGGCACAGATGGAAGTTTGCAGCTAGAGCTGGCCACAAACTGCTTGCAAATGCTGTTTTACACATCTCTGTGGCACAGTCTTCCCTGTGCTCTAAAAGTTCAGTAAAATCCTCTTAGTTGATGAACTATATCACTATGAGACCTATCACTTCTTTCTCAATGGAAAGGAAGGAAAAATAAAGCAAACTATTTTGCATCTACAAGACAGAAAATTGTCACAAACTGGCAATTTTTTCCAGGTCACATCTCTTTTTCCAAAGCAACTGACCTGTAATGCCACTTTTGTGTATGCAGTTATGTATAAACAGCAAGGCATTTTCAACTTACATGAAAGCTTTCTTTACAGAAAAGTTTTCTTGGGCCAGTGTTTGTTAACAGCCTGAATACAAATATTTTCTGGACTGAAATCCAGTTCATATGAATGAAAAGTGGACCTAAAGCACAAAGCACACAAATTCTATCCGTGTATATAAATATGTTATATACTTCTATAATATTTAGTAAAAACCACAAACATTTAGGGCATTTAATCTGAAGTATGTTACTTAAACCTGTAATTTATCCTAGGAATATCAGCACCTCTGACTTTATAATTTCTTAACCTGATGTCCCACTTAGCTTGTCTACTGCTAGATCACATCCCTGTATGTAACTTGTCAACTGCTACCTGTCCACAGTTACCAAAAGGTTAAGTCTCATGGAGTAGGAAATACTTTCCAAATCAGAAAGCCTTTATAGTGTGCTGTCCATGTTGCAGGGACTCTTCAGATTGCTTTCAGATAGTGCTATTTTTATAATGCCATCACAGAAGCAAATCCTACCCTGCCCATTCATGATTTCAGCGTCAGATGAGAAGTGCATGTGCCATAAATTAATCACTGCCCAAACTGCTGAGCAAAAACTCAGATGCAAGTTGGGATACAGCATTAAAGAGGTTGGGACAGGAATAATGAAAGCCCTCTCCCTTCCTCACTTTGAAGCTCCGCTCTTGCTGCACGTGGGACCTGAACATCTTAATTTCTGGAGGTTTTTGGTTTTCATTTCTTTCTCAGTGAGCTAATCAGAACATGAGGAGCCACACAGCAGTGGCACAAACTGAACAAAGCCAGCAAGGACCACCTGCTACAGGTTCTCATGAGCAAAAATAGAGAGCAGCAAGAAAGGACGGGACAGACACTGCAAATGTTTTTGTTGTTCTTGCTACGGTTCCCCCATTGCTGTCTCGCTTGGTCTGACACAACTGAGTTTTTGAGGTGTTTTTTTTTTTTTTTCCAGGCAATAACCTGGAACTACTGCTGAGACCCAGCAGAAGGGGAGCTGTACCTACAGCGTTCATTTCCTTCCATAGAAGTTTCCAGCCCATAATACACAGACGGGTCTTTGTCTTGCACACCAAGGAGATGTTCCACTCAGGAGGATCTTCCTTAGGCTGAGGGGAAGATGTCCTTTTACTCATCTGTGTCTCCACCTCTCTAATTTTGCTGTATGAGTTTTTCTTACCCTACAGGGATGGAGTATTTCTGAAATTTTTTCGCCCCGAAAGTACACTTTAAATTTCTCCTGTATTAAATTTTACCTTTCCAGGGATGGTCAGAGAAATAGGCTCTTTATGGTTCAAAGCCAACATGAAATATGGAAATATACAGGTAAATTTAGGAGTAATAATACAGGTAAAGCTGTTAACCTAAGAAAAGAGATTGTACCTCTGACAGTTAGGCTTATAAATTTATTAAACCAAGAAACACAGTATTTGGCCACTGTGAGCTTTCATGTCCACATTAAAAATAGAATTTCAGTTTTGAGTTGTTGGTTTGGCTTTTGTCTGCTTGGGTTTGTTTGGTTGTGTTTTTTTTTTTTTTTTAGAGGGGGGGTGTTTATTTATTTCTTTATTAGAACAAGAACTAGGACAGCAGCATTTCAGGTGTTTTGGAGGAGGTTTTTTGTTGTTGGAGGTTTTTTTGGCTGTCCCTCTCCTTACAAGTTCATTCATACTTTTCCATCAGTGTAATTCTCAAAAGAGTTTTAGATCCTTCACCACTTTTTATTACTTATTTTCACATCTAGTGCTTTTAGAAGCCACAAATGAAGCCACATTCCAAATGCTCCAGTCATTGCATAAGCTTGGGGGGAGCCATGCAGCCCTTTCCCAATACTCAGAGGTACTCTGGGAAGTTTTCAAAGCATGGGAGTTCACTGTTTAATTACAGTTGAATTTGAATGGTGATTCTTCACTACTCAGTTGTGGAAATCTTTGTCATAAAACCCAGTGGAGTTCAGAAGTGCTTTAGAAAGAAGTCATCTATTTTAAAAAAAACAAAAAAAAAACCAAGAAAAGAAAACCAACAAAACAAACAAACAAAAAAACCAAACAAATAAAAAAACCCCACCACATACTTTTTTAGAATTAAATTTCCTGAAACCAAAAAATCGTATTTTATAGGACTTTTTGGTAAAACTCTGTGTTAGAGAAGGCGGATCCCTATATCCTATCAAACATGACAGAAAGGTTAAGTGGAGAACTTTTTTTTCTTTTAAAGAGATAACGAAATTGCTCTTTTCCATTCCCATTTATTGCTAGTCCTTAAACTCAGATTTCTTCCTTTTCACAAGCCTCTTCCCCTTTTTCTTCTGATACACAAACTTAATAGAGAGTCCAAACTACCTGATGAGAATCACGGCTAAGAAAAAAAAAAACATCTGTGCAACGTGGAAAAACATCAATCCCACAGTGACTTCCTGCAATGCTTTAAGGGCCTGCTAGAGTTCCTATGGTGGCGAGAGAGGGAATGAAAGAACATGAATTCAAACTTTATGAGCATAAAAGTCAGAATTTTCTGCTCCACTTTATAGCAATACAGAACAAAATCCTACAGTTCTAACCCTGCACATTTTCTAGCAGCAGAAGTTGTAAGCACTCAAGTTGCTAGGAGTGATGTTATAAACAAGGCTCTTTCATTCTGCCCAATTCTGAATTATGTTTTTTTGTGGAAGCCATAAGGACCATATACCAAAACTAGGACTTGATAAAGCATCTGGGCTCAAGTGTGGTTGCCACCATTCTTAAATCATTCAAGAGAACATCTCTGTCACAAAGCCAGGAAGCCAGAATTCAAGATGTTAAGAAAACAGACTTCAAAATCTAATGCAAACAATTTGTGCAAGCTTTTACTGCTTTCAGAATTCATAAAACGCCACCATTCCTAGATACTGCTCATACAAAATATCCAACTGTACCTTTATAACTCACAATACTCTAAAAAAACAGGTATGTCATTTTGTTTCAGGATAATCCACCTGTAAAATTACTTATGCTGGGTAAATGCAGTTCAGCAACACCACACAGGCCTGCATGTAGAAGCTCAAAGAGGTGGTTTAGATCACCCTTTCAAAAACTGGTCAGTGCTGTCATATCCAAAAACACTGTTGCTAGTTACTGATTTTGTAGCTTTTGTCCCTGATTCCTTAGTGTTCTTTCTAAACACTGACTGATGGACCAGCCCCAGAGGCACAGTGAATTTACCTGTATGTCTCATGTGTCACATCCCTGATTCACAGGCTTCAGGAGCTGGCCTGCAAGAGCCTGTTTTCAAAATCTCCAACGGAAAAACAACTAAAAATGAACCCCCCCAAGATTTATCAAGCCCTTAGAGATGCAAAGAGAAAGCCTGTCCAATCAAGTCCTTGTTGGACACGTCCATGCAGTAAAGCCACTGTATCAAACAGCATTAACTGACATCTCCAAGGAGTTTTTAATGCAAGGCAAGGAAGCAAACTTTATTTTCTCTCTATGTCTATTATCTGTTGTGCTGTATAATCCCACAGTGCCAGAGCAGCTGGATTAGTATCTCTGGGTCAGAGCTGACTACTGTGGGGAAGACAGGGGGGAAATATTTGGAGATATCTTTGGGATTAAATAAATCGCAATGGAATTTTTTTGTTATCACAAGAAAGCTTATTCTTTTATGACTCCATCAGAACAAAACCTTGAAAATTAGTCTCAGTGCTATTACGATCACTACCTTCCCACAAACAGCCCCATACTCACATAGAGAAGGAGGAAAGCCAATTCCACAATTCAAGTTCCTATTATTCCTTTTTCCTTTCCCACATTTAAATCCTTAAAGTTTTATTAATCCTTGATTAGAAAGATAAGTCACAGATTAAAAAGCATCCAAAACCATAGCTGACATTTCCCTTGGACTTTTCAAAGTTCAACAAACAGGAGATCTCAAGAGCTGCCCATTTCTAACCTTCTGTTAGTTCAGAACAAAGACATATGAGACCAGAACTAAAATGTTCAGTTATAACATCTTGATGATGGCAACACCACCAAAATTCCTCTAGATTTCTGGTATCCTCTGGAGGATTTGGTAATTTTTTACCACGTGGTCCAGTAGAAATCTCACAAAACCTATAGAATCTTGCAGAAAAGCTCTTCATGGTTATTTCAAAAAAGATAAAATGAAAGGTTTTAGCAATTTCTGTAACCACTGTAGTTAATATCTATCAATCTATTTCTTCTTTCTGGAAAATCTATGCAGATACTGTTGCCCGTAATGAGAACACAAACTAACAGAGTGTCAGTTTATGCGGTGCTTTATTCAGGGCCCGGGGTCCCTGTGGACTCCTGTCCCAAGACAGGTACCCAAAGACCCACATTTTGAACGCATCTTTTATACTATTTTCCAAGCAAGGTTACATGATTGGTTTTACATTTCACAGGAGACATAGCAGTTAAACATAAACTTACATATCATTCAAATATTAATCCATTTACCTAACTGTAAACACCGTGTAATTAAATCCCACCACCAGATTACATCCTATCTCTAGTTGCAAATTTCTCTTGTTTGGTTCTGCCTGACTTATTGTTTCTTTTTGGTCAGCACAGCTTTAATGTCTAACCAGTCCCAACTTAGCTTCGGACAAGCCCTGACTTGTCTCTGGCAGCGGCCTTTTCAGGCTTATGCTCCAGACAAGCCTTGACCAAACTGCAACAATACGATTTGAAAGGGCAGATCCCAGTTCTGCTCCAAACAAATTCTGTGGAGGTCACAAAACTTTGGTTAACATTCAGGTGTTGAGTTTTGATTTCTTTGGGGGTTTTGGTGTTGTTTTTGTTGTTGTTGTTGTTGTTGTTAAGGCAAACAAAGGACTTCAGCAACAAAGCTAGTTTAATTCCTTCTCTGTAACACCAGAGATCAACGCCTCTACTTGGCAGTCACTTCATTTTGTTCTTTTCTTTAACACTTTGTGCATTTAGAAATCCAGGTCAGAGACAGCACATTCAAGGATTAACCCCTCAAGCTTTTTGTGAAGGCTACAATTCACCTACCATGAACCTGCAGTTCCTGCAGAAAGTTCCTCCTTCCAACTGCTTGAGGAAGAGCTCCAGCAGAGCCTGGCCCACCTTTTCAACTCTACTTACTCCCACCTGGTTTGTGAAATAACCTCTTAACAACCTGGATGATTCATAGGGGCCATTAAGATTTGTTTTTGCTAACGAGTGAGCACCCATTTATTGGCTACTGCACAAAACAATCACAGAAGTGTAAAGACAGATGTAAAGACAGCTTTGCAATTAACATTGTGCTATAATGGGTTGATGTATCTTTGTAAAGCTTTCTTTTCTTAGCATTGTTAGTTATTTTTAAGAAGACACGCCACTCAAGCATAAGTTCGCTAAGAAATTACCCTGTTAGAAAAAAACTCTCAAGTAACCTCCAGTGTTTAAAAAAAGGATGAATTTTAAAAGGGGGATTTAGCACAGAAAGCCTCATTTGATAGTGGAACACATGAAATTCAGTGCTGGCTGCGATAATGAAATGCAGCTTTTTAGTTGTAATATAATGTTCAGATCTTTATTTTTAAGCACCTTTGAGAGCTGTTCTTGTTTAACAGAGCTCCAGATCAATGACTCTTCTCTTTCATCCACCATCTGGAAGTGAAAGGCAGATGAATGGAGTAGGTGCCATAAACACAGAAAGGCATCAGTGCCCTTGGATTCAGCTCAGTGAAGTTACAGAGCAACAATTTGTTAAATGTGTTAAAGTATTTAATTTTTACTGGAAAAAAAAAAAAAAAAACAAACCAGCCAATTAATTTTAACCATGTAAGGTGGGTAACCCTTTACAGAAATTCAGTTCTAGCCATTCCAAAAGTTTATAAAAGCATTTCTATTGCACACTCTGGTGAGGTCTTAAATATTTTAAGAATAAAATAAGAATCACACAGTATTTCTGCTACTTACTGCATACAGTTTCTCCTTCAGAATAAAAACACCCTCAGATCTGATCTTTTGTCGAAATAGTTCTTCCTTGCCAGGTTGATCAAATCTGCTTATAAAAATAAAACAGTTACAACATCACGTTTTAAAAACTACTCATTTTTTTTTTAAAAAGACTGAGGTTCCCCTTCTGCAGTGAGTGTTGCATAGACATGTTTATGCACAGAGGAAGACAGAGTTTAGATGGAGAGACCTGCTCTGTTTACACCCCACAATAAACCCACCATCGTAATAGCATCCTCTCATGTTTTACATGGAATGTGGCACTATCTTAAATCTGGTTTTATTTGACAGGGTTTTGTCTGCAACGTGGGCTGGCACAGCAGCACTCACTCTGTGTTCAAAACATGAGCAAAACTAACATTAACATCTCTCATATTGTAAAATCTTTCAGAGAGGGGGGAAAAAATGTATTCAAACACCAGGATTTTGTTTCTGTCTAAATGTCTTTAAGATCTACCCTTAGGCATCATACAGGAATCTTGAGATAAAAACCGGGATTTCACCATCCTATGATTCTAAATCCCAGCTAATTACCTTGTTTATTTTCCTGCCAAAGTATGGAAGTTAGGATAAATTACAAAAATGAGAAAAAATACAAATAAAATTATAAATTTTCATAACTTGTGAAATACAGAAATACTCAGTTTTACTTTTTACAAGGAATCATGTTCTTGTTAGAGCAACTTACAAGGTGTTGTAAGTTGAGATTCATTTTGCAGAACCTCTGAAGAGAAACCTGATACCAGGTGGACTGGACAAAGCTGACTTCTAAAAGCATATTACTGAAATCCATTACCTCCCCAAAATGCAGGGAGCCAATCCTGAAAGCCATGGCTTCCTAGTGGCAGAAATCTGGCAGGGATGGACCCACAGGCCCCAAGGTAAGAACATTCCCCGTGGGGAGAAAACTCTTTGTTCCAGTTCTCAGTGCCACAGCTTTGGTTACTCTTATTAACTGCGCTACTGTAATGCACAAAATGAAAAATTATTTTATGTGACTGGTCTTCAATTAAGGGTTAGTATTGGTGAGACTGTATGAAAACTAACTCTCAATCATACATCTACTGTGTTCCTGGTGGTTTTCTGTACCTTTAAAAATCTGATGTCCTGGCTGCAAACAAACCACTGTCTTCCCACGGTGTAACACGGGGATTTTGTCATCGCTTAGTTCCACGTGTCAGCATGGCCAGATTTCCTTTCCGAAATGAAATCTGTGCAAACTGGTAAATTAAATCAGGCTGAGCATGGCAGCAAGCATGGAGCGCCAGACAAAGGTCACACTGCTCATAGCCAAGGGACAGCTCGGTTCGCTCCTGCTCAGAGCCCGACCTTGTCCAACAGAAACCATAGCAGGGAAAAGGAAATCAACTGCCACACAAAGAACCCAGCAAGAGGCACAGATTTAGTCAGCTAACTTAATTTATGCTAAGCAGAGTTCCCTCATGTTCTTAGAGCCGGAGCGCAGAAAAAAACCCCACTGTTCTGCAACTGAAGTGAATCGAAAAATGTTAGGAAAGCCAGGATTGGACAAGACTAGTGAGTCACTGCGGAGCTATCCAAAGGGATACAGAGGTCGTCCACTAGCTAGAACGTGGGCTGAAACAGTCACTGATTTATATTCCAAGAATCCCAATAAGAGGCACTCTCAGGGGAGCACAAGACAAGAGACTTTGCCATGATTGCAACTAGAAAGATGAGTACAGAAATCCTGGCAAGCAGGAGTAGCTGCAGTAGTCAGTCAGTGCTGCACTCAGGGAGCACTGAGAATTCAAGATTTTACGATGGCATCACTGCCAGGAGAGTTTGGGAGCACTGAATGTGTTTATCAATCAACTTACTCACATGCATTCTTATCAAAGAAAAGACCAAGGTTTAGCATTTGGGACTCAAATTTTATGACTGAGTATTTTGAAGACAACTTTGGACATCCCTCTCTGAATTACAGGATAGTGGCTATTCTTTGCCAGGAAGGAACGTAGGTAGGGTTACATTTAGAGCTGCACACAAAATCTACCTTCCCCCCCCTCATTCCACAGAAGTGGTGAATTCCAATTACTGTTTCCAGATCAGTGGAAAAGAGACACGGAAAATATAGAAGACAAAATTTGATGATATAATAAACCAGCTTTTCTGCTTTGGGTTATGGATCATCCTTAACTAGGTTAAATGCAAGAATTTACAATTCTATTTTCTATATTATTAATTTTTAATCAAATTTTTAAATCTACCGCTAAGGCTCTACATTATGTAACTTAATTACAAAATATATTGAATTCAATTAAACTAAACCACAAAACTTTAGCGACTTAGTGTGCTTGCCAGAGGAATGTTTTCTTTACTAGTATCCCTAGAAGTTACCAGGTTCAAACAGTTTCTGGGTAAGTCCTGCAGAATCCCTCGTCTTTAAGCCCTTGCAAGATGAATTTGTGTGCATCCCAGCCACTTTAATAATAGAGGAATATAGCTCTGGCAGCTTTACTATTTATATATGTAGCACATGGAACTGCACACTAAAGAAACTCTGACATAAACTGGGTAGAAGAAGTAGAAATTACCCTATGTGACATTGTAAAACACAGGTCCCATATAAAATTAAATGTATAAAAAGTATAGTTTTATATGAGGAATTAAGAAAGGCAGTGGAAATAAAAGACCTCAAACATTTTTGGTTTCTGAGCAATCTAAGGCTGAAGACAAAACCCTACAATGTTTGATCTGTACAGAAGTACAGATCAAAAGTGATTAGTCTGCAGAAGTCACCTACTGTCAGCTGATTTTGTCACGCTCCTCTCTGCCCCAAATTCATCATGGGCATGATTTGCATTCTTAAAATTATTGGTTTTGTGCAATACATGGGTTATTTACCTGTTTTAGAATCCTGAATTAGAATTAATAAGAACCATTATTCACTTTCACTTACTTGATTGAAACCTTCTGCTCTCAGTAGCATTTTTCTAGTGTTGCTAAAGGGGTGGTTGGGCCCCAGCAGCCATGCTAAAGGTCACCCAGCTTTGCTTGAGAAGCTTCTTGGTGCCTGCATTGCTTCACATGCTGCTCCCTCTGCTTGCTTCTGCTTGCCTGTCTTATCACTGATCACTGTTGGATGAAGGTTCTTATTCAGATACAAGAAAAATAAAATTAAATCAAAATTATGACCAGGGTCTCTAACCAATCAGGACTAAAATCTCCTATCTAACCATGAAGGCAAAGGTGGTTGTTTTGCAGCCACGACCATCTTTCCTTTGTGTGATAACCCGTCACCACCCAGTAACATTTTTCATGGTGTATGTATTTTAAATGGAGAAAGTAGTCAGAAAACTGTATAAAATCACTGTGCCAGATGTTGATGTAGTTGAAGAGGAATCTCAGATATATTAGACTTGAAGCCACAGTTCATCTAGGAAGCCAACCTGGAAAACATGACTAGTGCTGTGGGTAATGCTGGAGTCAAACATCTGTGTTTTCTTCCAGAGAAGAAAAAAACCCACACCCTGGAATATTTTAGAGCTACATATATCAATGCATGCTCTGAAAATGCTGTGAGCGTTTACATGATATTTTCTGTCTGCCTTTTAAAGTCTGCCTCACTTAGAGTGTAGACATCACCCTTCATTTTCGTCTAGAAAAGATGACTAATGGGATTTTAGTTAGAAATGTGCAGTTTTGAAAATATTAGCCTGTGTTTTGCATCAACTGTCCAACCAAGATGGGAAATATTAATCATTGTAGCAGTCTGCCACACAGAGATTAATTTAGCAGATGTAAGATTTAAGTAAAACTCCGAGCTCATGATGAAACATTTGGAGTAAATCCAGTAAAAGGAAAATGAAGCACAGAAGTTATTAAAGGAGGCAATGTGAGAAAGAAGTGTCCTAAACATCCTTCTTATTCTTGCCTTCTTGGGAGGACACAATGCTGGGTAACCTTAGGGAAGCAGAAGAATTTTCTGCTCCCTGAGGAAAAAATGGGGAAGGGGAGAATCATCAGCCCTTACCTTCAGAAAGCTCAGTCATTACTTGCACACAAGAAGAAAGACTGCAGCTCAATGCCTAAAAACAGGGACATTCTTCTGTCTGACTTCCACTGGTGATTAGATTTATGGTCTGAGACACAAGTAGTTCACTTGCATGAAAGTCAAAAAGATATCCATTTCTAACCTGATGCAAAAACCCACAGCAACAGCTAGAGAGTTCTTAAACTTCAATAGAATTTGGATCAGTGTCACTGAACTAGAGGAAGATAAAATAGATTGTGCACTCTACATTTTTTTCTGGATAAAACACATAAAACTCACACAAATGAGAGCTCTTCAGTTTTTTCTGTAAATCAGGACAAAAAAAAAAAAAAAAAAAGAAAGAAAAGCCCCTTTCAGTATTACCTCATCTCTCAAAGCAGCATTAAAATACCACTTCCATAATGTCAGTTGGTCTTGCTACCACCAAGCAGGAAAATCTGAGTAGATGGAGTATTTAATTTGCAGTCTTACTACACATCTAGAAATACACTAACAGGTTGTAATTCTTCAAGAATAATATGCTTCAAAATATGTTGTGGCTACTTTTTGGCTTCTCCACATTTTTTCTCCATTTTTTAACCAACTTATTACAGCTTTAACATAGTTTAGATCACTGCTGTCAGAATATACTTAAACAATTGATGATCTAATTTTATTTTATGGAAGGCCTTAGAAGTACTAGGCAAAGATTATGTCATAACAGCATTATGGGGAGAACAGGAGATAGAAAGAGAGAGTGTAGGTGAAGGTAGGACTACAAATCACAGACAGAACCACAAAGTAATAAGCAGATAAGACGATTAAGCAATATAAAGTCAGAATTTATCTCTTGGCTAAATAATGTTCAGTACTTGAAGGTGCCTCAGGGTTGACAAGTGTTATAAAGATGGCCAGCAGGTAGAGTTTTGGCTTTGGGGCAGGGGTGGAGGGTTTTTTGATATTTTTAATATCCATTATCCTGCTTTTTCAGGGCAATGTGAGGAAAGAGTCAGAGATAACAGGGAAACACATTTCTTGCTAAAATCACTTTCTTATTTCTATTATCAATTTGAGAATAACAGGAAGTTTCCTGTTTGCTTCCATGTTCCCTTAAAATTTAATCCATTTGGACTCTGCAGTCTAGATCTGTTTTCATGCTTTCATATTTTCTCTTCTTTTTTTCCCAGTAATTTATTCTAATACAAACATTAGTTCAGCATTCTTTTCAATTACAGCAGCGTTCCAATTCTCACACTGTTGGTATTCTCTCTTACTAGAGATATATTTTTTTTTCCAGCACTACCAAGCTAAAGTTACTGTTTTGCTTTTCTTCACCTTCTTCCTGCTCTGAGGACCAAATGCAACTTTAGTTTATGGATTCACTTTCACACCAGGGATTAATGAACACAACAGCAGTTTAAGGGAAGGTAGATAATGGGGGGGGGGGGGGGGGGGGGGAGAGAGGGCAAGGGAGGAAAAATCCTGACAGTATGGTAAATAGTATTTTAAATATCTGCTTCACACCCTGCCCTAAACTGCAGCCATTCCACCTACCAAATAGATGCCACCTAGGAGGAATGATGAGCTGAAGGTGTGTGCTGGGATTTTCTCATCTTTATACCAATAACACTTTTAGGATAAGGGCAAAACACTAAATAATGTTTCAAAGTTTTACCCATGAAGTTGTCAGATGCTTGGAGATGATCACAGGTAATCCTTAAGTTTTGGGAGCAATCACAGCACCTCCCAAGTGGTTTCTGTTTTGTCCAGTTACTGTTGTGATTGGGCTGTGGAATACACAACTAGAAAAGGATCCTCCCTGCTGCAAAAGGCCCCTGAGCATAAAATTAAAGCAACTAAAAGTAATCGTCCTTGTCATGGAGACAGTTCTGGATAGCATGGTTAGCATCTTCTAAGTTACTGTATACACATAATACTCGTACCAAGATTTCAGATTTTTAGGACACAGACTATACCCAGACCTACCTATAATAAACCTCAGAAGTAAGGCTTGGATCTAGAAAGCATCATTCACTGCTGCTTCAAGTGGGAGTTGGGTTAAGGAATGCATCTTTTTATTTTGACAGAACTAGAAACAAAGAAGAAGTTTTCCAA
The DNA here is from genome assembly GCA_038380795.1 of Pyrocephalus nanus. Taxonomy (NCBI): domain Eukaryota; kingdom Metazoa; phylum Chordata; class Aves; order Passeriformes; family Tyrannidae; genus Pyrocephalus; species Pyrocephalus nanus. The sequence goes on from CM076267.1 coordinate 38,839,218, forward strand.
GCATTTAGTTTTCTGTCCCTTGACAAGCCGTGATATTTTCAGATTTTAGACTGTCATGTTTGGAATTACATTCTCTCTGATGTGCTGTCAGTGCTGAAAGAATTCCCCACTAGAAGCAGAATCAGACTAAGGACTTCCAAAGTCCAAATTTTTCCCAGAATTCAAAACTAATGAGTGGAATAAAGAAAGCCTTTTTTAAAAGTGTATCTAGATATAACAATAGATCTAAAGTGATTCATTCCATTCAGAAGGTTTATAATACAAGGTCCTATAAAAAACATCAGCTGTTTCATAAGGCTAAAAAAAAAATAAATAAGAAGTGTTAGGGAAAATCAGAAAACAAACCATTTTTCTGCAAAGTGATAGAATCTGAGCTGTATTATTGGAGGTGTAATATCTATCTGGGAAATAATTAGAGACATTTGTCTGTAGACGAAACAAGATATCAAAGGAAGGACCATGACAAAAATCTGAAAAATAAAAAAGAATGATACTGAAGTATAGGGAGATGGTAATTAGTTGTCTGTCTTTAATATAGAAGGCATAAGAGGGGCAAAAGAGATATCTTTACTCCCAAAAGATTATCACACTGTGGAAGTCATTGCCTCAGGGTGCCAGAAGTCAAAACTTTCATGATTTCAAAATGCAATTTTATGACCTCTAGTGGGAAGTATCCATTTTATAGCAGCAATAGTAGAAAAATTCATCAATCTATTGATCTATTAAGCAATGAGATATTACCTTCAATCACATTAAATTTTGAATATTTAAATTATATGGATGATCCAAGGTACTGCTGCTGCATTCTCCTCAGTGATCAGAGATGAAAAGGAACCTCTGGAAGGCAATTCAAGTCACAGATAAGTTTTACTTAGGTTAAAACTAAAATTACTCCAAAACACCTTGTGTAGTCCCCTCAAAACTGAGGGTCTCAATCAGGAAATAGCATCCCTGACCCTAACCTGTGACTCTCCTGCTGCTTGGGAAGGCCATCCCTTTAGCAGCAGCGCTGGCCAAACATGCTGGCACCAGGTTTCACATTGCTGTGGCCATCAAAAGCAAAGGCAGCCAGCACTGTCTTCCATTACACAGAGTAACATTCCCTGGCAAGGTTATGCCAAAAGCTCCTTCAGCCCATAGATCACAACAAGCCAAGAATTCTCTACTGTCCTCCCGAAGGTGGAACACAGAATCTGACTCAGAAATCAGTCTCTGTCACTCACCTCAAAGCAGGTCCCTTCCTGCTTCATCTAAACTCCTTTTTCCCACACACAGGCAATTGATACAATTTATCAAAGCACTTTTAAAGCAGGTATTTTAGTTTTTAAAAACCTTTTAATCAGAAAGCTGTTTGCAACTATAATTCCATTTCAGGCTACGTCTCACAAGTAGATTGTCACCATCTGAGGCAGCTGCTCAGCCTGTGGTGCAGAGGGGGACACAGAGATATGCCCTGCCAGGGTTGTTAGTGCAGGCCAACACTGACACCTGGTGCCAGCAGAGCTATTTTACACCGGGACAAACATCCCACTTCACAGCCTGCTCAAGAGTTGCTAAATCAGCACCTCCTATCCAGCATCAAACCACACCAAAAATCTGACTACAGGGAAAAGAAAGGAAACAGTAAAAATGCCAAGGATATACTTGCAGCCGGGAGAAGAAAGTGGAAGTACATTCATGGTATTTTTTTCTGCAGTGCATTTTTTCCAAAATGGTGCTATTGGCTGCCTTATCTCAAAATAATTTTACCTGCTACTAAAACAGGGAGTTCCCCATTTTTGTGAGAACAGTATTGGCATTATCTTTGCCAAGATGAGCAGAGTTTGCACACCAGAGAAAGCACAAGAGCTGCTTGCATTCTGAGTGCAAGGGCTTAGCTGGTGTCTGGCATGAGCTTACCTTGCTTGAACTACTACAACCACTCCCTGGCCCATTTTGTGAGCTGGGGAATCGTTTTTTGGCTTCTTTCCCAGAGCAAACTGTCCCTGGGCAATGGGACATTCAGCCCAGTCTGTATCAGTAAGTCATAGCTGGGGTTTGGGGGGCAATCTTCATATCCATGGGTAATGCCCATTGTCTTGCAGGCTGCAGCCTGGCACTACCAAGGGTATCAAAGACAGGCTGACACACCAGAGAGTATGATCCCCACGGAAATCCAACTTTTTCCAAGGCTACAATTACAGCAGAGTACACTGAGTGCCTTAACTACTAAGGAACTAAACTTTTACACTGCACCTGGTGCTGCTACCAGCTGCTTGCTCGAGTCTGTCCGTGCAAGATGCACAGACCTGCCCCAGTTACAAGCCAGCCTCACTATTCTCTCATGCAAGGAGCCAACAGAGAGCTATTTCCAATGTGTAGCTGTTCTGTGCAGCAAAACGTTTTGCAGCATGTTCTCATCCCCATAAAGCTCTCTGCAGCCAGGAAAGTGTTGTAATAATGTTATTTGCAAGAACAGACTTGGAAAAAAATGCCTTTTTATTGTTGTATTATTGTGCCAGTGTAGACAGTATCCTGACTCACCAGATGTTTCTTGTTTCTTTTTTTTTTTTTTTCCAAACTGCACTATGGTATTTCTAGAATTGAAGGTTTCAAAGAAAGCGGTTTCTGTTACCTTAAGAAATCCATTTTAACACTGCCTCAAAAATCTGTGATTATATGAGTAAAGCTTGATTGGGATAAACACACCAAGCCTCCATCCAGGGCAAACAGTTTGGATAACTCTTGTAACCCCACCTCCTGGAAAAACATGGAAACAGTAATAAGCTCTGCAAGTTCCATGAATGGAAAAGCATTCATTTTGTGAAGGTTTGAGGTTTTGGGAGGGAGAGTTGTGCCCACGTTTTTTGCCAGGTTTTCTTTTTTTCTTTTTTTTTTCTTTAATTTTATAATTTAGACAGTGAAAAACACTGAAATTCCAGAACCATGTAAGGGAGTAAGTTTTGTAGGGGAAAACACAGAAAACCATTGAGGATTTTGAATGCCTGTGCAGGGAAGGGGGTGCAACAGCATGACAACTAATAAAATGAAGTACCCTTTTCCTGGTCAGCTTATTTTTAACTTCACCTTAACTAAGAAGACAAGACCTTTTTAAAGTACTTTTTTTAAGTACAGCTACTGCAGCACATGCATGACTGAGGTTTTTGATTTTCCTGCTTGCAAGAGATGCCAGGACATTTTAGTTCTCTAATCCCTAACAAGAAGCAGCTTCTGTTAAAAGGAAATATGAGCAAATATAGAAGGCACACAATTTATAGCCCCTTATTTTACTGCCTGCTTTTGCAATTCAGTGTGTGGCCACTACAAGAATGGCACTTGAATTATGGATGGTCTCTAAACCCTACATTAGGAGTGTGCATTACTTTTGAAAAAATAACTATAAATCAAAGAATGCGGGAAACAAAGTTAAACTCTCTCTGCATAAGAAATAGGACAGAGGGAATTCACTGAGGAAGGGGAATTTAATTCAAGCACAGCAGTAGACAGTTGGGCAAGCAGCTATGGCAAATTAAGAAGTCCCCACAGCTACTGTCAAAGCTCACCATGCTGTTCATAATTTAAAATAATGTTACTCTGCAGTGAGGATTCTGTCCTATTTGGTTTATTTTCTGTCCCACTTCTGGATTTTCATCATCAAACTAAATTCTTATTAAACCAGGATGGATTTACTGACCCCCACTGCAAACAGGCAGACAGCTAGTCAGGGTGGCTGCTTTACTGGTTGGATAACTCCAAAATTGTTAAAAGTTGCATGCCCAGTGCCAGAAAAACTCATCTTCCTGCAGTATGCCTTTTACTGACTGCTAATTGACTTCTGTATCTTTACATCTGCTATTAGGCATGACCAAAGACAAAACAAAATGGGCAATGAGGTTCTCTGTGATACAACGTACAGCCATAGTGAAACAAAGCCTCCCTAGGGTTTCAAAACTCAAGATTATTCATGACAGTGAACCCTAACATGTTGAACTACAAATTCACTTTTGGTTTTTATATTCTTTCAGTGTCAAGTACATTTTTTTTCCTCTGCCAGTATGTGCGGAAATTTAGGATCTTGTATTTGGGCGCAGTCTCTCCGAAGTAAATAGTACCATGTCTGACTATAACACTTCACCATAGTCATTCCTGTCTTCTTTAAGTTCTCACTTAAGTTCTCTTTTTCTCCTTTTCCCACCCTTTCCATAGTTAGGACAGTGGGGATTCCTGGCATGCCCTCATAAACCCAGATATCTGGAAAACAGCCCTAAGGAATAGGAAGGAGGTTGTTTGCATCATCCCACAGGCATTTCCAAAACACAGTTTTGGGGCCTGTCAGGTCCTAATACTCAACTGATTAGAGACTTCAAATTAACCAACTAGAAAAAAAAAAAAAAGTAATTTCTACAACAAGAGCTAAGAATTTAATGAAGACTAAATTGATCCCTGTGTACAACTTCAGCAAACATCTGTGTCTTTGAAGAATTTCCATTCACGGAAGATGTCCAAGCTTGCTTCTACTCCAGCTCTTCTCATCACAGTAACCATAACACACACAACTACCAGAATAAATACTTGTTCCCTCAACTTATATCTCCTTAAATCTGCCACAGTAAAAAAGCCTGCTTTCTTACCAGCAGCAGCTTGAAAAAAGTTTTTGCTTCTATCTGACCTTCTCTATCCAGTGCAGCTTGGAACATCAAGGGTTCTTCTCAGTGCCAGAGTGAGAGGTTTGCCCTTCCCAGTGGTCAGTGGCATGAAGACCTCGCCAAGGCAAGGTCTGAGGTTCCACTCTCAACCAGAACCCTTCACAGGCACCAGGAAAGCAAGCCAGGTGTTGCTGATTACTCTGCAGTCTCTACAGTGGAACAGCTGACTCCTGAAAAAGAATTTAATAAACAAGATACACAAGTGGTATAAAAAAAATATATATAGGAACCATAACAAGCATACTGAGACCATCTTCAGTCTACTGTGCTTATTTTTCAAGCAGTTTTACCAACTTCAGTTAAACCCAGTCTCAGTATAAAAAATGACACCCGTTATTTTTCCACTGTTTTTGCTGGGATATGATCTTAACCTGAGATTTGACACCTGGGTATCAGCTGTTCTACACACTGAAATGCATGTGAAACCATTCCACATATTGTGTGTGAAAACACACATATTAACTTCTCAACATTCTGGATGGGGTTTAGAGCAAGACAGCTCCAGCTGTACATACAGAAAGTTAGCCAGCTCCCTGACTCCAAGAAGTGCTCGGAGTGTGCTTTTAAACCAACCTTGTGTGTGTTTGCAGAAGCCTCTGGCTGGTGTTTGACCCTCCCTGGAGTTTGTGCTCTGGGTACCCAGGAGTCTTGGCCAAGTGTGGAGACCTGGAACACCCTATGATACCACAGGGATCATAAAGAACAGCCAAACACTGCCTCTGGAGGCTGACTGGGTGCAGACAAATTGTTCTTGCACTTCTAGTACCTGTATCACCTACCTTGCTCGGCATTTTTTGTAAGTTCTCAAAAATTTTTTTTGGAGCTCTGCTGCTCCTTACTCAGCCATCAAATGACAGCAACTCTATTTGGCTGCTTACTCAAAACAAATCCCAAAACTGCAGACATGTGCCTCCAAAACCTTCTCTCAACAGATCCGAACACTTCCTGATGCACATTTGTTACAAGTGCATGTAAATCCACCAGATTGCCAGGCAAAACCACAAGTGTGCTGCCATTGCAAGTTTCTCACCCTGAAGCCAAAGGCACAGCATGCTCAACCATGTAAACTTTTTAATTTTTTTTCAACAACACCTTTATATTTGCAATAAAAGGTAGGGAAGAAACTTTTTTTTTTCTCTAATTAGGTTCAATTTTTAAAAAAAAAAATCCTTACAGCTTCTTCAAGTAGTTTGGGAAGTGTAATAGTGTGATAACTTTTTACTTTCAATGAAAAATAGGTGGGCTGATGGTGGCCTTGCACATGTCACGACATCACTGATAAACAAGGGAAAAATCATCTGCTGTGCAGGAGGTATACTCAGTAGTAAGCTGCACAGTGGGGATGAAAGCCTGGAGTGTATCCATGTCTGGAAAGCTTTATTGTATCCATGGGAACATAGTGACAAGCACAGAATACCTAGGGTTGTCCTAGGTTTGACTTCCTAGATGGACAGAGAAAGCATTTCTTTCCTTCCCTCTTTACGGCTGCCCTTTCTGAAAACAAACTGATTTCTAACACACTTCAAGAAACAAGACAAGTAAGACTGGATTTTCTGCCACTACAATTCATGCATCCCTCTTGCTTTACTCCCTGACAGTTGACACAGAAGCCTGAAAAAAAGTGCCCGAATTTCATGTGGTATCTGTTGCAGAATATAAAATTTTAGTAAACAACGGATTTTTTCCCTTATTTGAACCACATGTGTTCCACTCTGTAATCTACCACAGATGGTATTTTTCTTTTTACACAGACGTAGCATCCACTACTTTTAAGGAATTGAGGCAACAATATAATACCATGAATTCAAGTAAACATCTTTAAAACCATCTTGAAGGGTAGTTTATAAATTATAGGGAAGCACAAAGCTACCTGGCATTGATGTATACACAGAAGGGCCATTAAAGACAACAGAAATTTGACTTCTGCAAGAGAAGGCAAGACAAGTTTAGTTCCCGGGTTTTTTTGAGCATATTCCACATTTTTAAGTGTTCAGAGAAACAGTTCCACTTCTATTTCTGCATTAATTACAAGGCTGTGGATGATTTTTAAGAGCTTTCAAAGAACTAAAATAAAAATCAAACATATCCCTTAACACTTGTAAAAATACTGCAATTAATGGATGCCTGGGAGGGCAGGTCAGAACAGAATATCTGAACACAGATAAAAGACATTTTGTTTGGCCATGATATAATTTTTTTATTAGATACATATTTAAGGTCCTTCATTCAAATCCTGTAAAGAGTTTGAAAGAGTCTTTAGACAAAAAAATTTATCAACTGGGTATTATGAGACCTATGTGGTTCCTCTGATGTAAGATAAATGAATTAAGGGTGTAGAGATATTTCAGAGGTACTACTTGAAAACATTTTGTTGTTAAAAATGGTTTTGATTTACAAATGCAAAAAGAAAGATTTTTGAGAATTGGATTATATTTCTGTGGCCTTCAGGTATTAGAAAGCAACAAGAAGAGAAAACCCTGCCTTATTACAATAGCTCTTACCATTAATGTGTCTTTTGAGGGAATTTTTAAGGTATTGTGTCTTTCTGTAAGGGATCTCAAATCCAACATACAACACAAGCACATGTACATTTTGATAGCTTTTCATATCCAGGGACTTTCTGTTTTTTTTTCATACTAGAGAATTTCATCTCCTCTTCAAAGTTTCCATTTAATTAGCTGAGTAGAAAAATCAACAATACATATATTAGTTTCATAAAATATTATTCATTGGGTTTTGGGTATTGTTATGAAGTTTTAATTTTCTAAAATGTAATATTAACAACTCAACTGAACCAAGAAGATTCACAAGTGCCTGGTACACTAAGATACAGCTATTACAGCATTCATCTCATATCAGAAATTACGATTTCACACAACTTACAGTTCAGGAAATGCTTCTTCATACGATTCATACATCTTCATACTTCTCTTTGGCTGGCCACAGAGCTAAGTCCTATTAATTGCTGATTTTCTTGGATTAGACTTCTCGAAACTGAACTACTACATTTCAAAGCTTCTCATCTTCTCCAGAGATTATTTCTTAGGGCAATTCATACTTCAGTAATATGAATTATTTATCTGTCTGAAATTGCCTACTTATCAGAAATAGGTAGTAATTTCCAATAGCACAAACCAAGGCTTTGCCAGTAGGTTTTGTCATGGATAATTCTATCGTGACAGGGCTGTGTTGTTTCATTGTCAAAAGGGACCGTAAGCATAACCAGATGGAAAGATGTACTAAAAACTCCCTTTCTTTCTCAACAAGGATTTGTGGCAGCTTAGCACTCAGTTCCCCAGCAGTTCGGGTGGTAAATCTATTTTGGTGAGGGAATGGTCCAGTGATACACTTCTGTAAAGTACCAGCACAAGGCACCGGTGCAACTCCGAGCTCAACTGCACATTCATCATAAGCAAGGGCAGACTAGCTGTGTTAACACCAAGCACACAATAAAACTACTCAGTAAATCATCAGAGTCAGAATTAAAGTCATAACAAGGCAGAGGGAGACAGCAGAGAAGGAGATATGTGAAGAAAAAGACAAGCACGTCTGCAAAGCACAGGCCACTGCTGGTGTTCTGAAGATGGGCTTGTAGGACAGACATAAGCCCGTGAAAATGTCTTCCACTGATCCAGAAAAGAACTTTTATAAATGCTTGAATTCAATGGGTAAATAAAGTTCTTGCTGGGTTACAAAGCAGCTGTGCACATTGCAGTATATACTATTTGCTATATACTCGGTCAGTGCAGTTCCAAGGAGTGTCAGTGAATCACAAAAGTTAGTTTCAGGGTATTTTTGCTTGACTGAGAAGAGTTTTAGATGGCTCCTGGATTTCTTTTTGCGGCCCCAAAGCCAGTTGGACATAATCTCTGGAATATCTACTACTGTTTGTCCACCTTTGTTTTCCCCCTGTAGTTTTATACCCCCTACTAAGGGGGAAAAAACCTCCAACTTTCCATTCCCTGGCAACAAAGCACTTCCAGATTTTGTCTTGCTGTACTTAAATCTATCCAGATGATTTGTGAAGCAACCCTGAAACAAGGAGAGACTGTGCCTCAGCACTAAGTTACTGTTACTTGCAGTAAGGCAAAGCAAGTCTCGTTAGAAAATAAGTCCTCCACAGAGCCAAGAGACTGGATAATAGAATAGAAAGAAAAATTACTCTGTAACAGCCCATTAAAGAGGTTCAAAACCTTGTTTCATTTTACTATCTTGGAAAGCTGCTGGTATGTATCCAACCAAGCTTTGCTTGTATGTATACGAAGTTGAAAAAGGTTAAACCTACAATGTATGGAACACTTAAAATGATGAAAGCTTGGAAACTTTATGTATAAGGTCCATCAGGCTCTAAAAATCTTTATTACATGAACACAATGAATTGCATGTTAGGGGGAAAAAAATTGAATAGTAAGAAAAAAAAATAAAGCCAGAGACTATAGTATACAGCTCTGTTCTTTAACAATAAGTAAAAACCCACTAATGTGGATGAAATACAAAATGTGTCATGGACCCAATAATCCTCCCCTACACAAGAATGCAAGCCATGACTTAAAACACACAGCTCTCAACTCTGACTTGGAAGGTTGGTTCTGAAGCAACAAATAGCTCCATTGCTAAATTAACCTGGTTTTCATATGTTTCATCTTTTACAAACCTCTGACAAACTTTGGATTCACATTTTTACAGAGAGTTTTGCTGGAACCAGAACTGGGATTACAAAAGCAGAAGCAAGTTTTAGCTGTAATATCACATCTTTTGCCACTGAAACACACTGTGGATAGAAAGAGCTGTAATAAATAGCACAGAATGTTCCAAGGGCTGGTAGGGATGAAAAATGTTGGGCTTTGGCTTTTTTATCCTGCTTGGACTAAGATTTGTAAGCACAGACAAAAATGTGAGCAAGTCGCAGCTGATTCAGACATAATAAGATTTCGGCTCCAAACTGAGCTGCAATGGGGGTTTTGCTGAACAGTTTAGTCACCTTTATTCTCTCTTCTGAAGCAGAGGGAACTTCCCTTCTATAGCTGCTGCAACGAGAACAGGTCACAGCAGGACAGACTGTATATGGAGCTACAATGCAGTTTGATAATTTTCACATTAAATAATTTAAATCTTGAGATTGGAGCAAAAAAAAAAAAACATTCAAAAATTTCCTGAAAAAGAGTTTAGAAAACTTCATACTGAGGAAGAGGGAGAGACATTGCCAGTTGTCCTACAACACTTCCAGGCATTCAGGGGGCCAAGTCTTCCATACTTGGAGGCTCTTTGCAGCTCTAGGACTCTCACTCCCATTTTCATTACCTGATGTCATCACATGAGATGCCACAGATTTCCCAACTCTCTTCAAAGTGGCTTAAAAAATAAATCCACCAGTGCTTGTCTCAAAGAGCTAGTCAGGTTTGACAATAAATATTGCCTCATGATGCAAAAAGAGTGATTTAAAAAAATATAGAGAGACATATAAATTACATAGATACATAAGTAAAAACTCTAATAACTAGGTAAAACTTGGATTATGTATTGGTGCCTCTGCCTTGTAGTAGTGTTTCTAAAGCAGGAACTGTAACTAGAAGATTAGAGAAGTTATGGAAAAACTGAGTTTTCAGCTGAAAAAAAGATCCATTGGCTTATTTTAGAAATTATTCAACTGGCAGTTGCTACACTTGGCCATTTATCTGTTCCACAACATAAACTCTGACAGTCTAACAAACTCCTTCTTTCTTTCCCTGCTGGCCAGTTCAAAGTGCGCATTTTCCAGTGACTATGTAATTCAAATTTGGCCTGATCTCATAGCTGCCACTCCAGCAGACCTATTAAAAATAAAAACCATACAAATCTAGAACTTAAACCCCCAAAGCAGAACCACATGATTGCAGAAACAAGCTACGCCACCTTATAAATCGGGACCAGTGAACAGTATCTCTTTTACAGAGAAATGCTGTAGAGTCTTAACAACTAGAAGTACACACAGTTTAGGACATTTAAATTCCAGAAAAACAACACTGAGCAGCATTACAAGAATATCAGATTACCCCCCACACACCATTTCTGATTGCAGCTGAAGCCAGAAAAATATAATAGATTGATGTAACTGTAATGCTCAACAAAAGCACTGTTCTGCTGGTGCCATGGCATGCAATTCTATTGGAGTTAACTGTAACTAACCTTTTTGTTTTCTTTTCTTTTCTCTTCTTTTCAGAAATGTCAGGGTTTGATGTCTGTGGCAGTTTTAAGATGGGTGCTCAGCAGAGTACAGCTGTGAAAAAGAGCCCATTAAGGTGCATACTGGCACATTGGAAGGAATTAAGAAGCCCATCAGGTGGTAATTTGAATAAGAAAACCTTGATAAAGTATTGTAATCGGTGGTGGCCTTTGTATAGGTTAGGCAGAAGGGAGAACTGGCCTGTTACAGTTAATGTTATTTTTAAGGAGGGAAGGAAAAACTGTATTTTGAGACCCAAGCAGATAACTCATCCTTGGAGATTGGAGGAATATCTCCAAGACCTTGGAGAGCGTGCAACAAAAGATGGAGTCCTGTTCCCACAGAAGCTCATTAGAAACCTTCCAGTGACTTCCAAGAGGACAAGGATCCCACCTCAAGTCCAGCACAACCTCTAGAGAACACATCTGGGGAAAGGAGAACTGTGATAAGGAATTTTGCAGGCTCAGTTAGGGAGCTACTGAGAACAAGACTGCCTGAAGCACAGAAAACAACAGAGAAGGGGAAGGAACAATAAACAGATGGCACTACATGGGCATGTTTAACCTTAGATTAAAATTCCTTTCTCTATTTTTCAGTATCTTTTATGTGAGTGAGAAGGCAGTGCTGCTTTCCCCTCTACCTCTAAATTTTATGCTATCTCTAGGCACCCAGCACAGAACTTACATTCTACTAAATGAGTAAATTTACCTCTTATAGGCAGCAAAATTATTAAGTGGGAGAGCCTGACCTCCAGGAATACTGGCATATCTAGTCTGATCAATTTAACAGCACACCACAGGGCCACTTTCTTCTGGTTGTATTGTATCCCACACACTGTCAAGTGATGCTTTTCTGAGAAATAGCCTTCTTGGGCAGCAGTCACGCACTGGGAGGGGTAACTTTAAACTCAAAGTGTTGGACTCAGAAAGAGGTCTTCTTACTCCTAGTTACTGGAATACTCTTCTTGTATATCACACGTGCAGCTACAAAACCCTAAATAACTCATACCTTCTTGCCCCAGTAGCATTTGCAATAGATTTTGACTTCCTTTAACCTTCAGGCTTGAAACCTATTGGTTTCTTAGCGGTCTGTACTCTGTGTTTGCTGGTGGAGTTGACACCAGCCCTTGCCATGGCAGTGTGTATGGTGGAGTGGTCGGCTCTATAGCAGCAAATTTGGTTAGTGAGCCCCGGCGCACTCGGTCCATCTGCAGCCCTTGACTCCCATCACCCATGTTTTCGTCCAGACCATGGCTTGTGGTGCTGAAGGGACCGCTCTGAGGCGCTGCTGAGCCAGCAGGGATGAACAGCACCAAAATCAGCAGCTCTGGCAAGTCCTTGCAGAAGGAGACCTGCCAGCACCCCGAGTCCTGGAAGGGCTGGTGCCCATGTCCTGCCCCAAAGAGCTGTGCTGGGCAGCCGCGGGGGCCCAGCAGACATGCCCCGGCAGGACCCCCTCCCTGACGTGTCCCCAGCCAGGCCAGCCTGGCTCCCTTAATAGTGTCCTCCCCACAGCTCCAGGCTTTGCCCATCTGCTCTGCTGGATGCTTTGAGGCTTCAGCAGAACCACCAAAGGCCAAGGGCACTTGGGGCACTTCCCCTTCCCCACTGCACACCTGGGCAAGAGTTGCTAAGAACGATAACCCTTTTTCCCCTCTTCCCAATGCCCTGTGGAAATTGGACACCAAAAAACTCTCCTGAGCCTCTCAGTATTGTAATGGGAACTTTATAATAGGAACTCCCCTGCTGTGGTAAAAGGAAGTTCTTGCAGAGCTGGGGCCTTCCTCGCAGGCTCATGTGGCCCCAGCAGACACAGCTTCCCACATCAACGCTCCACAGAGCTCTGGCAGGACAGCCAGAAACTGCCCCGCAGAGCAGGCTGGGTCTTGCAGGCCCTGCAGAGCCAGTCTCGGAGCTGCTGGAATCTGGACAATGGAGCTCTAAGGGCAGCTTCGATGACACAGCAGGTCTGAACTGCCAGGCAGGAGATAGCAGGGCTGATGTCGTTCTTCATATCTTCAAGGGCTGCAACAGGAAGGAAAAGAGCCAAGGTCAGAGCCTGCATCTGTGGCTGACCTGGGAATCTCTGCAGTCAGGGCCATCCCACCCAGCTCTTGCCATGGCCAGGAGGAGCAGGGCCCAACACCATCAGCCGGGAGGTGCTGCCCGTCAACGCCCCTCATGGCCCTGAAATCGCTCTCTGCTCTGCCCAAGCCCTTCCTCATCCATGCAGGGAGCAGAGCCCTCCACAGCCGGGGCAGGATTGCAGCTCCCTGCCCAGGCTCTGTGCTCCTCCCCCAGTCCCCCCTGCTCTCACTCACCATCAATGACGATCTGCAGCTCAACCTGCTGTCCCCTCAGGTACCTCCCGGCGATCCCTGGGAACACAGATGCTGTCAGGGCTCCAGCAGTGTCACAGCTCCCCCCCAAGTGGACGCAGCAGCCGGGGCTGGGGCCGAGCTGCAGCGGGGCGGGCAGGGACCTTGTGGCTCACCTATGAACCTGAGGGTAGCCTCTCGCACGGGCTCCTGTGGACTCTCCAGGTAAGGCAGGGCCTGGTGCACGTACTCAGCCACAAGGCTCTTGTCCTTTTTCAGCTGGAAAGAGCAGCAAGGCAATGGAAGAATGGTTGGCTCGAGCTCTGAGCCTTGGCCAGGTGTTGTGCCAGCCCCACACTCGGGGCATAGAGGGCTGTGGGCTGCTCCAGCCTCGGGGTGGGGCTTCATGGCCGTCCTTACCAGGCACTCGCTGAACCTCCACAGCTCCTTCTTCTTCAACCTCCTCTGGAGATCTCTCCTCTTCAGGAACTCGGCCACACAAAGCAGCGTTTCCCAAGAGGCCTGCAGAGCAACAGGGAGCAGGACATGACACCACAGCTCAGGGCACAGGACCCGTGTCCCTGGACCAAGGCCAGGAGGAGGCTGGAGCCTGGGAGGTGCCAGGGCAGGAGGCAGCGCAGCCCCTTCCCACGGGAACACCAGGGCCCACAAGCGCTCACCTCTGCCACTCTCTGGTTCTCATCATGGCAGTGGAAGAAGAGTGGAAGCAGGCTCTGGTGTATATGTGGCTTCAGGGGCTTTTCTCCCTCTTTCTTTACCATCACTATCACCCCATTGAAGAGGAGTATGGAGGGGAGCTGCACACTGCTGTCATCCTGGTGGAAAGGAAAAGACCTTAGCCCTGGCTTCTCCAGGCCCACCTGGGCACAGGTTTGAAAATCCACAAGGCACAAAGTTTCCTGCCAGCACCCACTGCCTGTGGCTGTGGGGCACAGAGCCTTACGTTATCAAAGAGTGGCTGGAGCGTCTCAGCCAGCTGCAAGGCGGTAGGGCTGGGTAGTTGGAAGTTTTCATCCAGGAACAGAAATCCAACTAATGTGATGGCATTCTTGACCACCTCTTGGTTTGCATCCCCCAGCAACAGCACAAGGCTTTCAGTCAGGATGCTCATTCTACTGGCCTGTGAGGAACACAAGGCTGTGCTGTGAAGCCAGGAATGGCTGCAGAGCCAAACCTGCTCGGGCATGGCAGCCCCAGGTGCTGCCACGGGCCCGGAGGCCAAAGGCCTGTCCCGAGGGACTGGGGCAGCTGAGCGGGGAGGCAGCAGAGCTGGGAGCAGCTGCCACAGCTCCCAGAGCCCAGCCCAGCCCAAGCGACTGCGCTCCTCAGCCCCAGGATTCCAGCATGGCTTCAGCCCCTGTCCTCTCCTCACCATCACAGGATCCTTGCTCAGAACCCTGAGGCCTCTGAGCACTTGGTGACGCATCTCTGGGCACTCGCTCCACAGGTGCCTTGAAAGGAGCTCCAGGATGCCTTCACCACACTCAGTCACATCCAGGTAGGCCAGGACCTGAAAGGCACGCAGCAGTGATGGGGTGCCTGGCTGGCAGGAGCCCGGACCCGCACAGGGCTGTGCCCAGGCAGCAGCACAGGGTGCGGCACCGTCCCGGGCAGCTGCGGCTGCGAGAGGGCAGAGAGGTGGAGGCAGCTCAGCCAGGCAGCGCTCGCCAGCAGGCTCACCTCCACAAGGAAGGCCATGGCAGGGAGGTCCCAGGGACACATCTCTTCACTCAGCAGTTCGAGGAGGCAGCATACAGTGCTGCAACACAAGGGTGTGCAGGCACAGCCCATCTCCCTGGCAGGGGGAAACAGGCACCGTCAACCCTGAGCTGGGTGGGCAAACCTCTCCCAGGACTCACAGGTGCCTGGACTTGGCCCACCACCCCAGGAGGGGACACCTGCACTCTGGGAGGCGGCTCCTCCTGTGCCCCCGCCTCTCCCAGCCTTTTCCACTCTGCTCAGCCATCCCTGGCTGACAAGGTCCTCTGGCCCGTGACCACAGGAACTGTGGGGGTGCCCCGTGCACAGGCAGAAATGACAGGGGCAGTGGGGACCAGGGGGTCTCACCTGGCCAGCAGACCCACTGCATAGTGGTGGGTGTCAGCGTTGAGGAGTGTGTCCCAGCCACGCTTCCGTTCCATTGCCATCAACACAGTCTCACATCTCAGACGGCGCAGCAGGGCTTTGATGGTCAGCACAGCAAACCTGTGTGCAGAGCAAAGCCTGGGTCATGCTGAGACCCCTGGCCCCAGCACGGAGGGCATGGAAGGCACAGGAGGACTGGGATGGAGCACCTGTTTGGGTTAGTGGGAAGGTTGCATTGCTTCCAGCATTCCCTCCAGAAGGCGTCAACCTCCTCCACCATATGCACTGTGCTGAAGAACACTTGGAACAGCAGATGCACAAAGAGCTTGGGGAAACAGGTCATCACTGCACGTGTGCAGATGAGCATCTGCAGGATCTTCCACAGTGCCACAGTTGCCTGCAAAAAGTTAAACAGCCGGAGACAGCACTCAGTGCCCACACATCCATGCGGCAGGGCCCAAGCGTGGGAGGGAGAGGCCGGGGAGACACAGAAGGAGCAGCCAGCTCGGTGCCCCTGAACCTGCCCCCAACCTAGGTTTCCAGCCCAGTCCCTGAGGCAGGGAGATGCAGTGCTGGGGGAGGATGAGGAACTGCCGGGGAGGCAACATGGGGGTGAGCAAAGGCCGGTTGAAAAAACTCACAGCCAGGGCAAAGACATCCGTTTCATCCCCGTCAGAAGTGCGCATGGTGGAGGAAGGCCAGCTTCCCAGGACAATGGCAAGTACGTTCAGCACCGACTCTGCAGTCCTTCTTGAGGAGATGATTGCCCTCCACATGGTCACAGCAGCTCTGCGGGGTCAAAGCTCTGTGTCAGCGGGCTATCAGCCACAGTGCCACGGCCTGGGCACTTCCCAATGACTGTCCCAAATGACAAAGCCTCAGCATCTTGAGGAGCAAGGAGGGCACATGGGAGCAGGATCCATGGCGGGCATGCCAGGGCTGGGAAACACAGGAGCCAGAGGCTCCTGGAACTCTTGGCCTGACAGACAGTTGGGACGGGCTCTACACGGGGATAGGCTGGTGAGCCCTCAAGGCAGGGGTCCCCATACCTGTCACATGATGGGGCAGAGCGCAGCAGAGTCACCACCACATCCACGGGCTGAGCCTCAACCAGATGCAAAAGACTCCTGTCTAGTCTGCGCTCAGCAGACGCATTAGCCATGAGCCACCAGTGGATGTACCTCACCAAGGCCGGCACCTGGAAGGGGGCACGAGGGAGAGTTGGAGAGCTGCCAGAGCTGCCAACTTGCCCAGCTTCCCCAAGAAGTGCTTCCCTTCCCACCACACTGTGCTGGCCTCAAAGGCTGAGAGGGCCCAGCAGAACCTGCGTGAGAGGCTGCACAACCCCTGCAGGGCTGGAGCCCTGGCCACATGCTGCTTACTTTCTTGGCATTGGAGACACCATTCTCCACCAGCATATCTAGCAGGGCAGCACTGGTTTTGGCATTGTAGAGGGCTGAGCTTTCCATGCCCCCAGTGCCCATGGCAATGGTCTCTTCCCTCCAAATGTGCCTGGTGAATTCACAAACCATCTGCAGGAGAGAGGAAGAAAGAGAGGGATGGGCCATGGAGAGCTCTGACAGCAGCACCAGGCTGAGCAGGGACAGCAGGCCCAGCCCCGGTGGGGATGGCTGCAGGTACCTGTGCTGCCCTGCGGAAGCGGCCACGGGCACGGTCCTGCTGTTGTGTCTGGTCCTGGCCTGGATCTGGCAAAGAGCGAGCGCGGTCAGAGCTGAGGGGCTGCGGGACAGCCCGGAGAACACAGCCCAGCCCTGCGCTCCACAGGCAGGGCCAGCCCCGGGATGCCCAGTGCATGGAGCTGCCGGGGGATCAGCCACGGGCCCTCTTTCCCCTCCCTTCCACAGAAGATGGCACAGCACGGCAAGGGATGGGATGGGATGGGATGGGATGGGATGGGATGGGATGGGATGGGATGGGATGGGAAGGGACCCATCTGGCTGCAGCCACCAGCCCTGTGGCCCAGCTCTGCCACTTACTCTTCTGCAGGGGCTGGGACTGCTCCACTTCCCCAGGCTGCTGTTCTGGAACAGGCCCAGGGCTTTCTTCCTCTTCCCCTTCCTTCACCCAGGCCAGCTTGGGCACCCTGGGGGGGCTTTGCTCCATGTCTCTGTCTGGCTCCATGGCTTCCTGCAGGAGAGATAGCACAGGAATGCTCTGGGTCACCAAGTCCTGCAGAAGTGCCTTGAAGGCTCCTACAACACAGGAGGTTCAGGAACACTGCGGCTCATCAAGTCTGGCCACAGTGTGGCCCAGAGGGGGCATGAAGGAGTTGGAGAGCTGACAGAGGGAGCAACTTGCCCAGTTTCCCCTAAGAAGTCCTTCCCTTCCCACCACACTGTGATGGCCACAAAGGCTGAGGGGGCCCAGCAGACCCGGCTTGAGGGCCCACACAGTGCCTGGACACAGGCTGCTTACTTGTGCAGAGACGACTCTCTCCCCAGGAATCTCCAGATTGGCAGCATCGGGCAGGCGCTGAACGGGTGTGCTCTCAGTGTCTGCGATGTCCTCAGCCGTCGCAGTGTCAGATTCTGTCGTGAGCTCGGGCTCCGCAGTGTAGGAGTTTGTCATGTTGTCCGTCACCGCACTGTCACAGTCTGCTGTGCCATCAGTCGACATGGCACCGACATTGGCCTTTGCCTCGAGCTCACTCGGCATGGGGTCAGGCTGTGCCATGACCGCACTTGATGTGATCCTGGTCCTTCTATGTCGAATCCCAAAGAATTTCAGAAAGGCCTGCAGGAGAACAAAGGGCAGGGAAGAGAGGGATGTGTCATGGAGAGCTCCGACAGCAGTGCCAGGCTGAGCAGGGACAGCAGGCCCAGCCCAGGAGGCGATGGCATCACATGTCACAAAGAGCCCTGTGGCACCCTGCCCCAGTCCATCCCATTGGTGATGTCCACTGTGTCACAAAGGGTCCTGTGACACACTGCAGGTACCTGTGCTGCCCTGCAGAAGCGGCCACGGGCACGGCCCTGCTGTTGTGTCTGGTCCTGGCCTGGATCTGGCAAAGAGCGAGCGCGGTCAGAGCTGAGGGGCTGAGGGACAGCCCGGAGAACACAGCCCAGCCCTGCGCTCCACAGGCAGGGCCAGCCCCGGGATGTCCAGTGCATGGAGCTCCCGGGGGATCAGCCACGGGCCCTCTTCTCCCCTCCCTATCCCTGGGCACGTCCACAGGAGATGGAATGGCATGGGAAAAGGCCCATCTGGATGCAGCCACCAGCTCTGTGGCCCAGCTCTGCCACTCACCTTCCTGCAGGGGCTGGGACTGCTCCATCTCCTCAGGGTGCTCTGATGAGGAAGCTCCAGGGCCTTCCTTCTGCATCCAAAAGGGTCTAAGTAGGCGTCTTCCTGCCATCCTACTGTCTGGCCTTGAGGGCACCTGCAAGCGAGAGACACCTCGGAAGATCTCCGGGTCACCACGTCCTGCAGGCTGCCCTTGAGGCCACGTGCCACAGGGATTGGACACCCAGAAAATTTCTGGGTCACCAATCCTGAAGTCTGGCCTTGAGGGCAACTGAAAGAGAAAAAAAGCCTAGGAAAAACTATGGATTATCAAGTCCTGCAGCGCAGCCTCGAGGGCAGCTGACGCTGGGACTGGAGACACCTCGCCAAAGCTCCGTGTCACCAAGTCCCGCGGTCTGGCCTCGAGGACACTTGCACCACAGAAAAAACCTCCAAAACGCTCCGGTCAGCAAGGAAAGAGTTGTCTGTGTGGGGGCTCCGCACAGCACCGCTCTGTCCCGTCTGTCCCGTCGCACGCTCCGAGGAGCACTGAGGCGTTGCCACATCAACACCAGTACTTATATCATCCCGTGTCACAAAGGGCCCTGTTCCATCCCATCGGCGATGCCCACCGTGTCACAAAGGGCCCTGTGACACCCTGCCACCTGCCCTGGGGCCTCCCCCAGACTGGCCAACCTGCCCTGGGTAGGAAGGAGTCCCTTCTCCAAAGTATCTAAGACATCTGGACGTGAACTTTAGGCACAGCTCAAAAACTAAGCAAAGCCTCCCCTGCTGTGCCTGCCCACGGCAGCAGAAGGAGCCCCCATGACAACAGAAGGAGCTCCCTCGACTGCCAACGCAGCCACAGCAGGAAGGGCATGGGGCCTCCACAGAAGCTGGCACGGGCTCCTTGGGAGAAGTCTCGGCTGGTGGCCGTCCTAAACATTGGGCTGGGACATACAGAAGGAACGTGTGGACAAGGGCACTGATGCTGCTGCTACCCCATTGGCCAGGGCTGCACCAAAATCAGCAGCTCTGGTAAGTCCTTGCTGAAAGAGACCTGCTACCACCCTGAGTCCTGGCAGGGCTGGTGCCTGTCTCCTGCCCCAAAGAGTTGTGCCCCTGGGGGACTTCTCTGTCACAGGGCAGCCAAAGCCAACACACACTGATGTCTGTGCTCTTGCAGGGGGCTCTGGGGAGCGGCAGCTGGAGCAATTGTTGGTAGTGCTTGGCATCTGTCAGAAGGCAGATGTTGCTTCCTCCAGAATGATTTTTGCATGGAAGTGATGACATGCACCACAAAAACATGTTTGCTGTGAAGGCAAAGGAGAATCTGGCATTTAATAATCCTAAATTCAGGAAACCAGGAATCCACATTATTTTCCATTGCTCAACACAAGTAATTTCAAATCAAGTTGCAAACTTTCTAAGTTCATTGGCACAACATGAGAATGTAAGATATTTGCAAGTTTGCCTCCTAGCCCAAACCAGCAACTCGTTTGCCTTAACATGCTCCACTAAAAGTCAATTGCAAAAAATAAACACTAAACAAAAGCCTAAATAAATAATTAAATAAATAAATAAATTGAACACCTTTTGGTTTTCAAACACTTTTCTGTTAAGGGCTGTCGTGGGCTTGCCGACCAGCCCCCCGGGGCTGAAAACAGTTTTTTCCAGGTGGATTTCCAGAGCAAAGCCAAATCAAAAAAACCTAATTACATATTTAAGAAAACAGAAGGGAAGGTTTGTTGCGCAGAAGAAAATGGAAGAGCCAGCGTAGCAGCCGGCCCTGTTGGGCCCAGGCGTGTGCCCTCACCCCGGGCCAAGTCCGGCCTGGGCAAGGGGGACCAGGCCCCCTTCTCTCCTGCAACAGAGAAAAAGAACTTTAGAAAAGAACCTGGACAAGATGTGCTGCAAAAGGAATTCCAGGCAGAGATAGCACAGCCTCCAAGGTCAAAGCTGGCAGCCAGAGAGGAGAGAAGAGAAGCCCAAAGAGGGGGCTCCTCTTCCCCCCTCTCTCTCTTCTGCTCCCTTCAGCAGTGAAAAGACTGAAAATTAAAAAACTCCTGCCTTCTGTAGAAGACTGCTGGGGAGCAGAGACTCCCCTCTGCAGCTCATGAAGGAGCCCTTGCCGAAGCAGAGGAGTGCATGAAGAGGATGTGACTCGGTGGGAGGCCTAAGATGAAACAGAGTCCTGCTGGAGACCTGTGGCCCATGGAGACAGAGCCCTACACTGGAGCCAGTTGGCCCAGGTAGGATCTTGTGATCCCAGTGAGGGATCGAGGCTGGTGCAGCTGAATTTGTGACCCTGAGGGACAGCAGCGAATGGGAGAACTGTCGCCCGAAAGTGGACTCACGCTAGAGAGGTCCATCAAGGACTGTTCTCCTGTGGGAAGAGACCCCACAAGAGACAGGGGTGGACTCAAAAGGCATTATCTCCTCTAACTGTGGGAAGGCCATGGGAAGGCAAGTGTTCCTTTGCAGTCCATGGAAGACACCTCAGGGCCCAGGTAACCCCCAGCCTCCGATCTTAGCCCAGGAGGGGGTAGGCCCAGCCCTGAGGTCAACATAGAAGAGAGAAAGAAAGAGAAAGACAGCTCCAGCTGCAATGAATCGGAGCTGTTGTCCTAGAGATAATAGAAGAGGAACTTTCAAGTGCTGCAAAATTATTTAGAAGACCTGTAGCTCTGGAAATGGAAAAGAGACTACTTCTCCTCCTGAACTGATTCAAGGCGGGAGGGGCTGTGACGGTTTTAGTCTAGGCCTTCCTGGTGACCAGTTTGTAACCAAGGAAGTGGCCAAGTACCCAGTATTCCATACGATTTTTACGTAAACCGGAGTATAAATGAGTTGGAGATTAGAGGTCTCGCTCTCTTCTCTTCCGGCGAGGTTTGGGAACAGTGAGTCCCTGCGCTGGTCTCGCTTATCTAAGGCTGAGGCCTGCAGAATCCACTGTCCTGCCACGTGGAGGTTTGGAGAGTGCTGGCCGTGTCTGCCAACCCTGCTGTTTTAAGGGACGTGGTGAGATTTGTTTTACTAGTTATTTTACTAGTTCTCGGGTTTGATTGTGCATATCTATTCGGTGTCCCTTTTTGTTCCCTCTTGTCCCTTCTTCCCCTTTCCCTATCCCTTCGGGGGGGTGATTCCCTTTTACTGTGTATATAACATCTTAACTGTATATAACTGTGATCTACATAAATATATATATATTTATATAAGCAGCTTGACTTTGGGTTCTTTAATTTTTATAGTTTTTTTTCTTTTCTTTCTTTACCCTAAGGGAAGAAGGAAGGGGAAAGGGAGGGGGGCCCGCTAACTGGAAGTTTGGGCATTTGGCAGGGAGCCAAGGTCCAAACTATCACAGGGGCATTTCTGTAAATACATAATGCTTTTGCCTAATTAGAATTGTTGCATATATAGTTCTTTAGTTTTTATCTTGCTAGTAATAAAGCCTAATATTACTCTCCCTGCAGTTCTCTTTTGTCTACATAAACCTTCTCTCAACTTAGAGTAATTGTGTGGGGGGTGAGAGAAAATTGGCCCTGAGTAAATCCATGACAAGGGCTAATAACATAATAATTCTATTAAGGTATAAAAGCTCTCAAGGAATGGAAGCTCACTCAGTGTTACAAAAGCACACCACACAAATAGGGATATTGCAAAAAGCACTAATCCTCCCCCCCGCGGTACAGGTAGATAAGTGGCCAATAAAGTACAGTTCTCCCCTCTTCTGCCCTGCATGAAAACCAGTACCGCTGACAGAAAAAGAAAAGTCATAGATATCCTTTCTGCCCTCCATAACCAAAGCTCTGCAAAACCACACAGGCTGCCTTCAAACTGGATCCAGTTTCAGCCCAGGCCTATCACCTTCCACACATCTCCTTCCCCAACATTCCCACCAACACCAACTCCTCCCAAACACCCCCACGGAACCCCTCAACACCCACCCTGGCCCAGCACCTCTGGCTGATCCCTCTGCAGAGCCTTCCCACTCTCCAGGAGATGCTCTGGTTGTCCTGCACATGCCCAGGGATGGCACTCAGGATGCTCAGGGTATCTCAGCTAGGTTTGCCCCCACTTTAGGGTCTGCTAATGCCCAGCTGCCAAAAATGCCTCCCTGGTTCTCTCCAGGATCCACAGGATGAACCAATGAGCAGGACGCTTTGGGAGATAAACCTTCCAACCCTTTCCTGAGGCTGGGGACACACTAAGGCCAGAGAGAAGGACTCTCCACCGTGCCTGGCCCACACACCCCAGCTCTGGGCTGGCCCTGGCCCAGAGCAGCTTCCACCAAGCAAGATGCAAATGCACAGTTTTGGGAATTAAAAAGCTCAAATAGGTAAGAGGGGATAAGGGGGTGGATAAAGGCCTTTGAATTCACAGCTCTCACTGAGAGCTTTGGGGCTCTCAGCTGCACAGAGATGCTCCTGCTCAGACTTCTACTGAAAGGTGGGGAACAGACCCTTCTGCAGGCTGTTTGGGTTGGTCTCCGCAGGCACAGGCATAACCCAAACCTGCTCTTCACAGCCTTTCCCCTTCCTCTCTACAAAGTGAAACCAGCCACAGGGAGCAAAAGGACATGGAGAGCTGCCAGAGGGAGACCTTTGTACCAAACTCACTGGGACTCTTTCGGAAATACTTTCCTTGAGGAGCCTTGCCTCCAAAAGCATTTACCCAAACCTGTAGTTTTCAAGGGGAACACCCACACACACTTAAGAAACCCTGGCAAGACTGATTCTCTCTGCTCCTTGCAGAACAAGCACTCCAGCTCCTACTGCTCCAAGTGTGTTTCCAGGTGTAGGTTCAGACTCCCAGCCCCAGGCCCTCTGCAGACACAGCCTGGCTGCTGCCATCTTCTCATCCCTGAACTGCTGCCTTCAGACCCAGCAGAAAACCCTGACGCCACATCCCTGTTCCTGGAGGATGATCTTGTGAGCAATGTCCAGGACTCTCCACTGTGTATGGAGCATTTTTCCTGCCTGCTCTGAACAGCCTCTGGGCACGAGAGCACAACCTGGCTGGCTCTGGTGTCAGCAAACCCCAGATGCAGGCAGAGGAAGAAGCAGTTCTGCAGCAATGTCCAAGACAGACTGGAATGGTCCCCTCCCTCTGTCCTCCTTTGTTTTGATTTCTGACTATGTCTGATGCAGGGGCTATGATTTCCAAACTGTGGGGACCAAACCTGGCCACGGTTGGCAGCACTCCTTACAATGGGATGGGCACGTGTCTGTGTCTCAGGCAGTGTGTGCTGCTTCTTCCTTTGCTTTCAAGCACACCCAAAACTCCCTGTTAAGCCAGGGTGGTCTCTGGTTCTGCCTTCTTCTTCCTCTTTTGTGGGGAGGGACCACTGCTGTGCTTTCAGGAAGCTATTCTTGAGTAACTTTCAGCATTCCGCGCTCTTTTGCCCTCCATGGGTGCTTCCCATGGAATCCCTCACAGCCGGGTTCAGAGCATACTGAGGTTGGCTCTGCTAATAATCAGGCTCTTTGTCCAACCGCTGGCCTTCAGTGTGCCCAGCAAGATTTTTAACTCCACAGTGTTGTGGAACTGGATCTTCAGGACAGGCACCTTTCCAGCCTGAAGTGCCCTCGTCCCTCTCTGTCTCTGCACACGGCGCAAGGGGCAAAAGAAAGGCCCTGTGTGCTCCAGGGCTCAGGGTTTGTGCCATTTCAGTTCCACAAAGATGCGGATAGCAGGGAGAAACCCAGCGGTTTATTATGGCAAGGGGAAGTGGAGGGATAAGCTGGGAGCAGGAGAAGGGAGCGGGCTGACTCTGAAGGCTGAAGGGACAGAGCAGCATGGAGGCAGGGACGGGTCAACAGGGAAGGACAGGTCAGGAGCCACAAGGCCTTCCTGGCAGGCTCAGTTGGACCCTGTATCAGTGCTTGGAGCTTCAGATGGTTTCCTCTGGTCTCCAGTTGGTCTCCTGTTGTGTGGTATCTGGTGCCCTTCTAGGGACACCGGTTGTCGTGAAGCAGAGGATGAAAGTAATACTTCAGCTCTTTGGTCAAACAGGGCTTGAACCATCACACTGGTGTAGGAGGGGAAGTTGTCTTTTCTCATGGCTTGAAGGGCTGGAACAGAGAGGAACAGAGCCAAGGTCAGAGCCCAGGTCTGTGGGTACTCGGGGAGCCCCTCCAGCCAGGGCCATCCCACCCAGCTCTTACCACGGACAGGAGGGAGCAGGGCACAACACGATCAGCCAGGAGGTGCTGCCCACCAACACCCCCCGGGGCCCTGAAATATCTCTCTGCTCTGCCCAAGCCATTCCTCATCCATGCAGGGAGCAGAGCCCTCTGCAGCCAGGGCAGGGTTGCAGATCCCTGACAAGGGTCTGTGCTCCCCCTGCCAGGCCCCACTGACACCCCAATGCTCTCACTCACCTTCACAGATGACCTGCAGCTCTTCAGGCCGTCCCCGCATATACCATCCAGCCATCCCTGGGAACACAGATGCTGTCAGGGCCCCAGCGATGTCCCAGCTCCCCCCCAGTGGCACTGCCAACCCAGCCACACGCCCTCCTGCCCTGGCAGGGCTGAGCCCGGGCCCTTCCCGCCTGGGGACGCCCCAGGGCTGGGCTGGCACAGGGCGGCAGCACCGCCAGGGCACTCGGGGCTCCCCAGCACAGCCCTGGCCGCATCTGCTGCCGCTGCAGCAGCCGGGGCTGGGGCCGAGCTGCAGCGGGGCGGGCAGGGACCTCGTGGCTCACCCATGAACTTGATGGCTGCCTCTCGCACAGGCTTGTCTGGGCTCTCCAGGTACGGTAGGGCCTGGCGTAGGTAGTTGGCCACTCGGCTCCGGTCCTTTTCCAGCTGGAGAGAATGGCAGGCACAGAGGGAATGGTTGGCTGGGGCTCTGCCCCTTGGCCTGGCGCTGCCTGCGCCCAGCACTGGCCGCCCTGCCCCACAGCCCAGCTGGGCCGGGGCTCCAGCGGCACCCTGGCTCGGGGGCACAGGAGCTGCAGAGGAGCCCGCATGCCCCAGGGAAGGCAGCAGCGGCTGGGGTGCAGGCTGCTGTCCCACAGGGGCTGCAGCAGTGGGCAGGGGCACAGTGCCAGCCCCACACTCGGGGCATTGGGGACTGGGGCTTCGAGTTCGTCCTTACCATGCACTCGCCAAATTTCAATGGCTGCTCTGTCTTCAGCAGCTGCTCGAGATCCTTCCTCTTCAGAAATTTGGCTTCACAAAGCAGTGCTTCCCGAGAGGTCTGCAGAGCAACAGAGTCCAGGAGATGGCACCACAGCCCAGGGCACAGGACCCGTGTCCCTGGACCAAGGCCAGGAGGAGGTAGTCCAGCCTCCTGCCACGGGAACACCAGAGCCTAGAAAGTCCTCACCTCTGCCACTTTCTGGTTCTCATCATGCCAGTAGAGGAAGAGTGGGAGCAGGTTCTGGATCACATGTATCTTCAAGGGCTTCTTTCCCTCATCCACTACCGACTTCATCACCTCTTGGAACAGGCGAATGGAGAGGACCTGCACATGGCTGTTGTCCTGATGGAAAGGAAGAGGAAAAGGTCTCAGCACTGGCTTCTCCAGGCCTACCTGGCATTGGCTTGCAAATCCACAAGAAGCAGTTTCCTGGCAGCACCCAGCACCCCTAAATGGGAGCACAAAACCTTACACTGTCAAAGAGTGGCCGGAGAGCCTCAGCCAGCTTCAGGGCGGTGGGGCTGGAGATTATGATGTCTTTGTTCCGCAGCATATTCAGGAATATTGGCAAGGCCAGCTCAACCACCTCTACATCTGCATCCCACAGGAGCCGCACGAGACTTTCAGAGAGGCTACACATTCTCTTGGCCTGTGAGGAACACAAGGCTGTGCTGTGGAATGGTTGCAGAGTCAACCTGGCTCAGGCGGGGCAGTCCCAGGTGCTGCCACGGGGCCCGGAGGCCAAAGGCTTGTCCTAGAGGACTTGGGCAACTGAGCAGGGAGGCAGCAGAGCTGGGAGCAGCTGCCATAGCTCCCAAACTGACTGCGTTGCCCAGACCCAGGATTCCAGCATAGCTTCAGTCAAGTGCCCCCTCCTCACCATCATGGGATCCTTGCTCAGCATCACAAAGCCTCTGATGGCCAGGCGACGCCTCTCTTTGCATTCGTTCCCCAGGTCTCTTGAAAGGATCTGCAGGATTCCATCACCACATTCAGTCATGTCCAGGCAGTCGAGGACCTGAAAGGCACGCAGCAGTGACCGAGTGCCCGGCCGGCAGGAGCCCGGACCCGCACAGGGCTGTGCCCAGGCAGCAGCTGCGGCTGCGAGAGGGCAGAGAGGTGGAGGCAGCTCGGCCAGGCAGCGCTCGCCAGCAGGCTCACCTCCACAAGGAAGGCCATGGCAGGAAGCTCCCAGCGGGGCTTCTCCCTGATGAGCACCCCCAGCAGGCAGAGGGCAACTGGGGAACACAAGGGGCTGGAGGCACGGCGCATCTCCCTGGCAGGGGGAAACAGGCACCATCAACCCTGAGCTGGGTGGGCAAACCTCTCCCAGGACTCACTCACAGAGGTATGGTCTTTTCCCACCACCCCTGGAGGGGACATCTGCACTCTGGGAGGTGACTCCTCCTGTGCCCCCGCCTCTCCCAGCCTTTTCCACTCTGCTCAGCCATCCTTGGGTTACAAGGCCCTCTGGCCCACGGCGCTGTGGGGGTGCCCCGTGCAGTGCGCAGAAATAAGAGGAGTAGCAGGGACAAGGGGGTCTCACCTGGCCAACAAACCCACTGCATAGTGGTGGGTGTCAGCATTGAGGAGCGTATCCCAGCCACGCTTCCGTTCCATTGCCATCACCAAATTTACACGCTGCAGACGGCGAAGCAGTGCCCTCACAGTCTGTACTGCAAACCTGTGTGCAGAGAAAAGCCCGGGTCATGTTGAGAGCCCTGGCCCCAGCCCCTGGGACATGGCAGGGATGGAAAGACTGGGATGGAGCACCTGTTGGGGTTTCTGGTAAGGCTGCTTTTCTCCTGGCACCCCCTCCAGAAGGAAGCAACCTCCTCTGGCATCTGCTTTGTGCTCATTAAGACTTGGAAGAGCAGATCCACAAGGATGCGGGGGAAATATTTCAGCACTGGCTCTGGGCACCAGGGCAGGCGGAGAATCTCCCAAATCACCCTGGTTGCCTGCAAAAGTAAAAGAGCCTGAGATAGCGCTCAGTGAGTGCCCACACATCCATGCGGCACAACCCAAGTGTGGGACTGAAAGGCCAGGGGAGACACAGGGGGAGCACCCAGCTTGGCACCCCTGAACCTGCCCCTAAGCTACATTTCCAGCCCAGTGCCTGAGGCAAGGGGATGTCGTGGGTGGGGGAGGATGGAGAGCCACCAGAAAGGCCATCTGGGGGTGAACAAAGGCCAGTTCCAGAAACTCACAGCCAGGGCAAAGACATCAGTTTTGTCCCCATCAGAGGTGCACATGCTGTGTGATGGCCAGTCCTCCATCACAGAGAGCAGCTTTGGCAGCACCTTTTCCAGTGTCATTCCTGAGGAGGCAATGGTCCTCCACATGCTGGCAGCAGCTCTGTGGGGCCAGAGTTGTGTGTCAGGGTGTGCCGGCCAAAGGGCCTTGAGGAGCAGGGAGGGAGCTTGGCAGCAGGATTGGGGCTGACATGGCAGGACCGGGAAACAGAGGGACCAGAGGGTCCTGGAACTCCCCATCCCTCTGGCAGACCATGTAGGATGAGATGGACGGGGTGAGGGGCTCTAAGGCTGGTGAACCCTGAGCCCTGAAGGCAGGGGGTCCTGTACCTGTCACACGATGGAGCACAGTGCAGGAGAGTCACCACAACATCAGTAGGGTATGCATCAGTCACCCTCAGAATGTCCATAAAAAGCCTGTCATCTGGAGATGTGTTGGAGGAGAGATTCTGGTGCATCTTCCTCACAAAGTCTGGCACCTGCAGGGGGCACAGGGGAGAGTTAGAGAGCAAGCAACTTACCCGGCTTCCCCCGAGAAGTGCTTCCCTTCCCACCACTCTGTGCTGCCCTCAAAGGCTGAGAGCACCCAGCTTGAGTGGGACACACAGTCTCGGGGAGGCTCAAGTCCTGGCCACAGGCTGCTTACTTCATTTGGACTGGACACAACTTTCTCCCCAAAGCTATCCACACTGGGAGAAGAAGCCAGACTCTGAGCTAGCACGATGTCAGGCATTGCTGTGCCTTTAGTCAGCACGCTGACGATTTCTCTGCACGGAGTTCCTATCAGGTTCCTAAATGTCTGCAGGAGAACAAAGGGCAGGGAAGAGAGGGATGTGCCATGGAGAGCTCCGACAGCAGTGCCAGGCTGAGCAGGGACAGCAGGCCCAGCCCAGGAGGCGATGGCTGCAGGTACCTGTGCTGCCCTGCGGAAGCGGCCTCGATCTTGCTCTCGTATCCGGTCCCGGCCTGGATCTGGCAAAGAGAGAGCGCAGTCAGAGCTGAGGGGCTGCGGGACAACCCGGAGAACACAGCCCAGACCTGCGCTCCACAGGCAGGGCCAGCCCAGGGATGCCCAGTACATGGAGCTGCCGGGGGATCAGCCCTGGCCCCCATTCCCCCCTCTCTTTCCCTGGACATATCCACATGGGATGGGATGGGAGGGGATGGGATGAGGCCCATCTGGCTGCAGCCACCAGCCCTGTGGCCCAGCTCTGCCACTCACCCTCCGGCAGCAGCTGGAACCACTCCATCTTTTCAGGCTGCCGTGCTGGGGTAGCCCCCAGACCTTTCTTCACCTTCTTCATCCCACACAGGCTCATGCGTCTCCACACCGCTCCACAATCTGGTCTCAAGGGCAACTGCAACCAGAAAACCTCAGAAAAGCTACTGATTACCAATTCACACAGTCGGGCCTTGAGGGCACCAGCAGGAGAGGAGCCATGGAAGAGCTACAGTCTGGACTTAAGGGCTCTTGCCATGAGAATGGGAGAGTTCTCGTAAAGGCTCCGGGTTAGCAAGTCCTGTGGTTTGTCCTCAAAGGCACCTGCTGAAAGGGTGGGGGGAACCTCGGGAGGCTACGGGTCACCAAGTCCCGCAGTCTGGCCTCGAGGGCACCTGCAAGAGCAACGCCTTGGAAAGCTCCGGGTCAGCAAGGAAGGAGTTGGCTGCGTGGGGGCTCCGCACAGCACTGCTCTGTCCTGTCTGTCCCGTTCCATGCTCTGATGACAACTGAGGCAGGGCCACATCAACACCAGTACTATAGCATCATGTGTCACAAGGGGCCCTGTGACACCCTGCCCCGTTCCATCCCATTGCTGATGCCCAGCATGTCACAAAGGGACCTGTGACACACTGCCACGTACCCTGGGGCCTGTTTGATCTCTCCTGCAAATGGGAAGAGCCTGCAAGATCTCTCTGGGCTGTAAACAAAGCATGAATTTGTATCTTTCTCAGTTTAATGAAACACAAGTGTTTTCCTAAGGAGGAGAAGTTATGAGGAAGACTAAACTCCTCCCTCTAAGCAATTGTAAATCCAAAATTAAGAGGCTCCAAGTGAAAAGTATGGAGAAAGCAAAAATAACAGCCTTTTATTAAAGGATGGATGTGTATTGGTAGAATAACGAAAGGACACAAAAAGGACCAAATAATCCTGTACCAAAAGTCCGCCTCAAAAAAGGAAAGTCTGGTATTCCTCGCTTTTTGGCGCAATTCCAATCACGGTCAGCAAGGGCCGCTGTTGGATCACAGGAGGAGCAGAGTCTGCAGCTGCTCCCTGACAAGGGCGAGTTTCGCCCCACGCACAGAGAAGAGCAAGAGAAAGGGGATGTTTCTGCCTCATCCAAGGAGAAGGGTCAGGTGATATGTCCCCCTGGAGCAGCTCTCTGTCCTCCAGGAGAGGAGGAGCTGTGGAGGTGTTGCCCTGCCAAGCCAAGCCAAGCGCAGGCAATTCCCCACCAGAACTGGTGCAGACATCCCCAGGGGTTGGCACAGGGCAGATTCCTGACGACAGGGACAAACATACTGAGTGTTACAGGGATGTCTGTAAACCCTATTTTCCATGGGGGTTGCCAGTGGAGTGGGAAAGGAAAGGAGGAGAACACAGTGAGAGCAGGAGCTGGAGGAGCAGCCCCAATGCTCCCAGCTGCCAGCCCTTGCCCAGCCCAGTAAAGCCCAAGCAAGCCCAGCCTGGACCTCCCAGCCCCATTTTTCAGCTCAGGAGCTCTGTCAGAGAGAACAGGTTGGGCTAGGCGATTCTCCCTGGGCACTGGCTGTGCTGGAGCGCTGCCTGGGCTGGCTGAGGGAGGACCTCAGTGGAACAGAGCTTGTGCTGCTGTTCAGCTCTTGCACGTGAGGCTTTACAGGGAAAAGGAAAGCTCTTTCTTTCCCCTGCTGGCTGCAAGCCCTGCACAAGCCTCCAGCCCTGGGATACAGGAGAGCTGCAGGGAGCTGGGCCCTCTGCCTTCAGTTTTGATGAAGGGGGCAGCGGTGACATCCCAGGAGACCAGTGACATCACAGGGCTCTGGTGACACCACAGGGGCCATCATTGGCATCACGGGGACATGGTGCTACCACTTGGGACAGAGGTTACATCACAGAGACAGCAGCGACATTTTGGGGACACAGGGACCACCCTTGGGGACAGCAGTGACATCACATGGGACAGTGTTGACATCTCATGGGACAGCAGTGACATCACTGGAGACCAGTGACATCACAGGGACAGTGGTGACATCACTGGGGATGCCGGGGATGTTTGGGGGCTTTTGAGAGGGCACCTGCCCTTCAACACGGCACCCAGCACACCCCAAAAAGTGCTGGGGCCCCCCTAAACCGATGGGAAAAGGGTGGGAGAGGTCAGAAGAGTGAGGAGGGCAGCAGGGCTTTGGTTTCCTGTCCCCCCCTCCGTGTGACAGCGTCGTGTCCCCACTCTCGGGTCCGTGTCCCCAGCCCTGCGCCCCCCCGGCTCTGCCAGGACATGGAGGAGGACCAAGTTGGCTCCATGGGCTGAGACTGATGGGCTGAGCGGGGGCTGTGGGGAGCCCCCCATGTCCCCGGGGTGCAGGGACTGGGGGGTCGTGTCCGCTGGGCCCCCCTAGCTTGCTGGGGGAGAGGAACTCGAGGGGATGGTGCTGGGACGAGATGATGCCACCCCTCGGGTCCCCAAGAGCTGCTCAGGGTGGGGAAACTGAGACACAGATTGAGGGAGGAGGTGCTGGCGGGGCTTTTCTCGAGGCTGTGGTTGGCTGCTGTGCCACCCCCATGCTGGGACCACCAAAAGAGGTAAGAAAGCCCTGAGCCTCTGTCTCTCAAGAGAAGGTGGTGCACAACTTGGCACTACACAAAGAGCAAGAGCTTCCTGTGCAAAGCACCTTTGCACTGGCAGGTATCTTCACCCGTTCTGAATCCTAGATGTAAACATAAAAAAACCTCTAAACCTAACCCTAACCCGAACTCGAACCTGAACCCTAACCCCAACCCTACCCCTAACCCAAACCTTAACCCGAACCCGAACCCTAACCCTAACCCAAACCATAAGCCGAACCCGAACCGTAACCTGAACCCTAACGCAAACCAGAACCCGATCCCTAACCCAAAACCCTACCCCAAACCAGAACCCGAACCCTAACTAACACTAACCCTAACCCTTACCCGAACCCTACCCCGAACCCTAACCCTAACCGTAAACCTAACCCTAACCCTAACCCTAACCGTAAACCTAACCTTAACCCTAACCCTAAACCTAACCCTAACCCGAACCTGAACCCTAACCTGAACCCTAACCCTAACCCGAACCCCAAACCTAACCCTAACTCTAAACCGAACCCTAACCCAAACCCTAACCCTAACCTGAACCTGAACCCTAAACCTAACCCGAACCCTAACCTGAACCCTAACCCTAACCCAAACCCTAACCCAAACCCTAACCCTAACCCGAACCCCTAACTCGAACCCCGAACCCTAACCCTAACCCTAACCCGAACCCTAACCCGAACCTGTTGTGGAAAGTGAAGGCTGTAAAGAACTCACTGGTGTGCAACTACTGGTTACTGAAGAAACACAACCTTAATTGCTCAAGAAAAACTGTCCTAAGCATGGAGAAAAGCAACAGCAGGTAAACAAGAACGTTATTAGTGACAAAAAACCAGCTAATCAAGAGGCTGAGTACCTGATTTGGTCAGTGAAAGAAACTCTTCCCAGCACTGTGCAATATGTAGCTCAGGAGAAAGGACTAAGGGGGACCCTTGAAACTGCAAACTGCCTTCCTGCCTCTCTTTTCCCCACTAACTGCTTCAAGGGTTCAGGTTGCCTCTGCTTGCATCGAGGACCTTCTGATCAGGCAGTCAAGAGCCCAGGGTGATGTTCAGCAGCAGAAGGGGTGTGCGTGAGTCAGTTACCCCCATAAACTCAGTTTATTTTTCTCTTTAATCCCTCGGTGAAGCTGTATTGCACATGATGTAAATTTTAAGTAATACTTGAAACTGAATTAATGCATGGAGTCTATACACTCCTTTTGCCCAAATGTGCTAAAGCTCCAGAGAAGTGCTGTGGTACAAGCTTCCCGCTGTTCCTCCAGGCACAGCAGTTCTCACTTACCCAAGTGACATTAAATGGCACAAAGAAAAGTGACAGATATCAGACCAAAGCAAGAACTAGTGGCTGTCCTGCCGCCCAAACCTCCCTGAGCACCTCGCCTGCCTTACACTCACCACTGCTGCTGGGCTCTTCTGCTGGCACACACTGCTCCACATCCTCGGGCTCCAGGAAGTCTCTTTTCAAAACCTCAATGACTTGTATTCTTCGAAGACTCACAAGGTCTACATCTTTTAATTTCTTTTCCAGCTGCTTTACCATTTCTTTGCTGGACTGGCTAGTCAGAATTGTGATCTGAAACACAAACCAGAGTGTGCAAGAGCTGCCTCTACCCTAATCCTCTCTCGACAGGTGATAATGCCTGGTCTGTTTGCAGAATAGCACTGGTCTCACCTATGGAGAAATATCACTAAAATATCTCATCCATTCAAAACCAGATTTGAAAGCTATTTTTTTGACTTACATTTAAGCCAATATGAAATGGACTGAGAGGGTCACTGGAGGAACATCTGTAGGTTTTGTGCCACTGCTGGAAGGTGGAATAATTCACAGGTGTCTTGAGCTCTGTGCTTTGCATGTACAGTCAGTGAGTCTGTGTGTGTAAGGAGGGACTTACCCTGACACCACTTCCTCCCATTGCTGTGTCACTTGTAGTTCAAATAGATTATATCTGGCCTTCTCACTTGAAAGCTGAATGAGAACTTTATATTTTTTTAAAGAAGAATACAGTCTATCCTAAAGATATTTCTTAAGAGAGCAGCAGTAAGTGTGATACCCACTATTTGGTGTAATACTGAGTAAGTAACTGCAAGGAGTTTTTAGAAGAGTTTCTAGAAACTTGTCAGGCATGTTTAACACCAGCTTCCTGGGTGAGGACTCTCTTCTGTGCGCCTGAGGGTCTCAGTGCAGCAGCTGGAGCACAGCTCAGGTGGGAGGCCTGTGTGTCTGTGATTGTCAGTGAAGGTTGGAACAGACCAGACGGTGAAGGGGTGACATGGCCTGGGAGCCAAGGGGGTTCCAAGGGTGAGGACGTGGGAGGAGCTGGGTGTTGGATGGATGAGGAGATTGCTAGACAGGTCTGTGTGTGTCTGTGTGTAACAACTGTGACAGTTTGTACCAGTAACTGGAGCCTTGGGGACTCGTATGTTAAAGATGCCAGAAACTGGGGAAACTGGGATCTAGGAGCAGATACTGGGTAGACTGAATGCCTGAGACCAGCTGCTGGAGTGATCCACATTGTAGGCATGGAGACAGAGATGTGTGTGTGTACACACACATTTATCTATGCATATATATATTCCCGCAGATGGATCTCATCCTGCTCTGACAGAGAGGTGCACAGGCTGAGGCCATCGGTGCAGTTGTGTGTGTGTGAGTGCTCTGAGCATCTGTGATGTGTGTGAACACATATGCCTGTACATACGTGTTACATGTGTGTTCTGTGTTCATTTGCCTGATGGGAATATGAGCTCAGCCTTGCAATTTGTAGGGCCTAGGGACATGGAGCTGTGTCAGCCTTGCTGAAGCCAGATCAAGCCTAATTTCCCTAACAAAGTAAACCTCTCCAACCAAACTTCTCCCTAGTGTTTGCCTCTGAGTTACTCGGAATAAAGATATTATCATGGCCACCTTTTAGGAACTAATGAAAATGGCTTGCAGGAACTGTTCTTAAGCTGGGGGTAGCTGAACTGTCTAAAAGATATAATTATCTTTTGCAGAGCTAAAGCAAGAGCATTTGCTATACTGGTGCATCAGCGTATGATGAATTTTTATTTCATCAAAACCATGGCTGTATTATATCTGTAGCATGTTACTTCCAATTTACCCTTTTCACAACCTGAGTCAGACTAGCACATGCTGGTCAGAGACCAGGAGAAATATTTACCACATACAAAAGCTGAGGTAGCTACTTTGACTTCCTTTTGTTTTACAACAGTTTCTAGATATAATCCCTTAATGCCATTATACTTCCAAATCTGACAAAAAAATGAGCTACTGGTGACTTGAAAAATGCTTTTCATCCTATTGCAGGTTGGCCACATTTCCTGCCCTTGTAGCTGCTACTGAGATTTAGTTTTGTTGACGCTGGTGATTTTTCCCCTCCGAATTTAGGATCTCAAAAGGGTAAGTAATTCTTTCTACTTTTAACTACTAGTTGGGTTTTAAATGATTACAGGTTGTAACAAAATCTGCCTCCTATGCTTACTGGTCAGCTAGGAATATTCTTTCATCTTTGTGTTTTAACTGTTATGAAAATGCACATTTGCCTAAAGGTTACAGCTGATTTGCACGAGCAGATAGTCAGTGGCAACCCTGTGCTCTAAACACTGGACACCGTGGTCTCACACTACAGCAATTGTCCTCTAATAGAGGTGTAATGCCTGCACAAGCACTCATGTTCCTGCTACTCACACACTGGCACACGCATCGACAGCTTCTGACAGGCTGTTTCTTCACTCCCCTGCTGTGGTCCTGTCCCTGTTATTCCTGCCTGGGCCTGGCTGTCCCAGGGAGCTCCTCAATGTGGGTCCCTGGAGTGCAGCTCAGGAGGAGTCTCTTCCACATTGGGGAAAGTACACGGAAAGCTTTTTGGTTTAACTCATTTTACTTTAGAAGTGTAACAAAAAAAACCAAAAGCCAAAGAGTGCCTCTTTCAGAAGAAAAGGCTTCAAAAACAGAAATGGTGACTTATGGGAGATGTCAAGTACTCAGGCACCACACATAGTCTGCCTGATACAGTTGAATTTAACAGGGTAAATGCTTACTTTAACTGGCCTATCTTATCCAGGCTTCACTTCCAAGAAGGAAGCATTAAAACCCCATATTTTTTATTTCTTCAAAAGATACTGTATCCGAGCAAAACCACTCAAAGGTCTTCTGAGAAAAGGAAACAGAAATACAAATTCAACTTACTCTGCATAAAAAAATGCTTGTGATGAAAAAAAAATGCAATCACTTAAGAACCTGAAGCAGAAAGCTGCCTCTTTTAGAAACATGGCCTTCTGCCGGTCTGTGATCACAGCCTGTCACTGCAGGCCGCAGTTCCACGCAGAATTCCTGCTGGAATAGCCTCCCAGTGCCTCACGGAGCCCAGATCTTCCCCTGCAGAGCTGCCGCTTTACCGCTAGGTTTGCCAGGAAGCAGCCAAGGGTCCAGGTGTGCTCAGCGGGATCAGGACAAGGACAGGTTGATATTGCACAGAATTTGCTGTTTATAACCCTCCTCCCCCAGCCCCGCTGGTGTCCCTGGGGGGCACTGGAGCGAGTTCCCTGGAATTGAGCCGATTCTCCCTCCGGGTCGGGCTCCAGGAGGTCTGTTCCCCCAGGAGAAGGCGGTGGCCGGACGCGCTCCCGGCACGGGCTGAGGCAGCCCCTGCGCCCGGGCAAGGATGTCTCTCGGTGCCAGAAGCCGCTGTCACTTCAGAGCCTCAGAAGCGGCCCCTGCAAGTTCTTCTCCCCAAGGAAAGGGTTGCACATCCCTGCCTTCAAGGCACCGCAGGTCTGACCCACCTGTTCAAGCTGTCTGTGGGTTCTGCAGTTCCACTTGGGCTCCTGAAAAACTCATAGATTTCATAGAATTTCATAGAAGCAGCTGGGTTGGAAAGGACCTCTGAGATCAAGTCCAACCTGTGATCCACTACCACTGTCAGTATCATCCAACCCAAACTGTATCCAACCATACCCTTTTATTTTCAGGCATCTCTGAAGGCTCTTGCTTGGGATACTGTAGTAGCAGTGAGGGAAGATTCCCCTGGTTTTAACACTGCTGCTGGCCTCAGGCTGGCCGGGCAGGGATTTGGGGTGGGTGGGACACAGCTGGGGGGTGCGTGGGAGCTCTGGGGGGTTGGCACTGGGAATCACTGCCTGTGCTGTTCCACAAACACAATATGCCAACATTCCCAAGTGCCAGCAGCATCAGCATAAAAGAGGAGATCTGTTTTCCAGGAATGACATTGCTGGCACTGGGAAAAGGTTTGGGGTGCTTTGGGCAGCATCAGTGTAGTGCTTAATGTTGAACTAGGGGAAACCCTGTCCATACTGCGGGTGCTGTCCTGGTCCCAGGCCAGAGGGGTTGTGGTTCCCAGCTGCTCCCTGTGTCCATGCTGAACCAGCATCCCCAAGGCGCAACAGACACTGAGGACATTTCTGAAGGAAGGTTTTTTTCTCTCTGTGGGAAGCAGGGATTTCAAGGAGAGAGATGTTTCTTTCCAGCGTGATTCACCTCCAGACCTCCTCGAGCATGGTGCATGCGACTGCAAGGATTAATTTGTGCCCATCCCCACCTGGACACGGCCCAGCTGGCTGTGCTCCCTCCGGCCTGTTTGTGCAGAGGAGGGACAGCTGCAGAGATTTAAGAAAAGTGGATTTCCTGACAGTATTTCTCTGCAGTCTTTCCCTCCATTGACTCACAGGGCCGTGTCTCCTGTAGCTGTTTCCATCAGAGGCAAGACCTTCCTCATCTGGAAATAAAGATTAACTATTTTAAGTAGGTTTTTAAAAACAGAGGGTTTGCCAGTGGAGGGGGCGAGTTGCAGAGAAACGGGGGGGAGAAGAAAGAGACCATCAGGTGTCTGATGAGCTGCACCTTCTTGACTGCAGGGAAAAGTCACTGTTGGAAATTCCAGAAGTTTCGAAGGTGGGAAGGGAATGGTGAAAGCAGAGCTGTGACTGGGCTGTGCCTGACCCGCGGCACGGTTAGTGCCTGCTCCGGGGCCGGCTGTGCTCACGGGGCTGCCCGAGTGCGGACACGGGGACAGACGGGCAGCTCCGCTCGGGCTCTCGAACACGGGGCTCGGCCCCTCCTGCCCCCCGATCCCCGGGGCTCGGCCCCTCCTGCCCCCCCCCGATCCCCGGGGCTCGGCCCCTCCTGCCCCCCCCCGATCCCCGGGGGCTCGGCCCCTCCTGCCCCCCCGATCCCCGGGGCTCGGCCCCTCCTGCCCCCCCATCCCGGGGGCTCGGCCCCTCCTGCCCCCCCATCCCGGGGGCTCGGCCCCTCCAGCCCCCCCATCCCGGGGGCTCGGCCCCTCCAGCCCCTGATCCTCGGGGCTCGGCCTCTCCTGCCCCCCCCCGATCCCCGGGGCTCGGCCCCTCCTGCCCCCCCATCCCGGGGGCTCGGCCCCTCCTGCCCCCCCATCCCGGGGGCTCGGCCCCTCCAGCCCCTGATCCTCGGGGCTCGGCCTCTCCTGCCCCCCGCGATCCCCGGGGCTCGGCCCCTCCTGCCCCCCATCCCCGGGGGCACTGGCCGGCCGGCCCCGCCCGGGGAGGGGCGAGGCGGGGGGCGGGGCCGAAGTGTTTTGAGGCTCCGTGAGGCGCCGCCCCCGCCATTTTGGAGCTCTGGGGTGAGGGTGGAGGCATCGACCGCGCCGGGCTCCCTGAGCGGGGCCCAGGCAGGCGCTGCGGCCTCGGCCACCCACCTCTACCCCTCTCCTTCCTCCCCTCCCGTCCTCCCCCGTACCTCCCTCTTCTCGCCCCCTCTTTTCCCCCGAGTCTGTCTCCCCCCGCTCCGTGCCCCCTGCGCTCCCCGGCTCCCTTCACCCCTCCTTCTTCCCTCTCCCCCCTCCACTCCTCCTGCTCCCCCTGCCCCGGCTCCCTCTCCGCTCTCTCCTTTTTGTCTTGCACATCTCACCTCCCCCCCCCCCCCCCGTACCCCTCCTCCTTTCCCTCACCCGGTCTCCCTTTCCCCTTGCCTCGCCCCGCTACGCACCCCGACCCCTGTAACCAGCTCCGTCCCTGTCCCCCCGGCCCACTCTCCTTCCCTTCTGCCTGCCCTGTCCTTTCCCCACTGCCCAACCCAAATCCCCCTCCATTCCCCCTCTATTTCCCATCTATTCCCTCTATTCCTCCTCTCCCATTAGTAAATTTGCAGATGACACCAAGCTGAGGGGGAGTGTTAATCCAGCACTGAGCTTGGCAGAAAAGGCCTGTGAAGGAAAGCAGCATGAAAATCTAGAACTGTTTGGGGATGGCAGGTGAAAGCTGGAGCCCTCCCAGGTCAAGGTGTCTGATCCCCACAATCCTCTTTGTGTCCTCTGCCAGCAGCTGCTCTTGGTCATCCTTGTGGTTTGCAGGTTGTAAAAAGACCCTTGAGATTTGCTTCTGGGAAAGGGGATCCATTTCCTGATGGGAGTCCTTGAAACAGAAGTGAGTCTCTGTGAGAAATGAGGAGGCTACAGGAGTGCTGGGGCTGGAGAGTCCACAGTGAGTATGGTTTGAGTGTCCTGATGTCCCTGACCCAATGCTGTGCTGTCATCAAGTCCCTTCATTCTGATTTAAATTGTCTTAAATGTGCTGGAAGTCCAAATTGCAGTAGAAAATGCTTGTGGAAAGCTTAGTGTTCCCAAGGGAATGCTTTAGGGATGTGCAGCTTCTGAACTGCAGAAATAATTCGGGTTCCCCCAGAAACCTGCTGGGCTGTTGTGGAGGTTTTTTCCTTCTTTTTTTCCCCTTTCTTCCCCCCTTTTTTTCTTCCCCCCTTTTTTTCTTCCCCCCTTTTTTTCTTCCCCCCTTTTTTTCTTCCCCCCTTTCTTTCTTCCCCCCTTTCTTTCTTCCCCCCTTTCTTTCTTCCCCCCTTTCTTTCTTCCCCCCTTTCTTTCTTCCCCCCTTTCTTTCTTCCCCCCTTTCTTCCCCCCTTTCTTTCTTCCCCCCCTTTCTTTCTTCCCCCCTTTTTTTCTTCCCCCCTTTTTTCTTCCCCCCTTTTTTCTTCCCCCTTTTTTTCTTCCCCCTTTCTTTCTTCCCCCCCTTTCTTTCTTCCCCCCCTTTCTTTCTTCCCCCCCTTTCTTTCTTCCCCCCCTTTCTTTCTTCCCCCCCTTTCTTTCTTCCCCCCCTTTCTTTCTTCCCCCCCTTTCTTTCTTCCCCCCCTTTCTTTCTTCCCCCCCTTTCTTTCTTCCCCCCCTTTCTTTCTTCCCCCCCTTTCTTTCTTCCCCCCCTTTCTTTCTTCCCCCCCTTTCTTTCTTCCCCCCCTTTCTTTCTTCCCCCCCTTTCTTTCTTCCCCCCCTTTCTTTCTTCCCCCCCTTTCTTTCTTCCCCCCCTTTCTTTCTTCCCCCCCTTTCTTTCTTCCCCCCCTTTCTTTCTTCCCCCCCTTTCTTTCTTCCCCCCCTTTCTTTCTTCCCCCCCTTTCTTTCTTCCCCCCCTTTCTTTCTTCCCCCCCTTTCTTTCTTCCCCCCCTTTCGGTATGTAAAATTAAAACCAAATCCCTCTGGCCCAATTTCAATGGAGTCATGTTCACAGTTTGAGGGGAATTAAAATCAGGAACCATGCAAACCATAAGAAAAGGGTCCAGAGGAGAGCATAAGAATAATTCTCTTTCCCTGCATTTTCTCTAATTCTTCAGACATAGTAATGAAATTTCTTTAGCCTATAGAACAAAGAGGAGGGTTTAGGAGGAGATGTTAAGAACCTTCAAATATTTAAAAGACTTTTTTCTGGCTGAAAAGGTAATCCAGTTCTCATGTACCTGTAGTGCTGATGTCAGGAGGCATGAACCAAGGGGTAAAGATTTGTGAGAGATGCAGATTAAAGCTTCATTCTGGGAGAGTACAGCAATAGAAATGCCCAACTCTCTGCATACAACCATAATCTTTTTTCCTCCAAAGCCCCCGTTTTGGTAAGTGAGCGTGAATGTGGCTATCAAATGGACTATTTGTGTAGATTTCCACACCACGTGATCTACACTTTCCAGCAGTGTGTCATATGAAGGAGTCCCAAAGCCACAGCAACGGCGGTGGGCTATAGGAATAGGGCATAAGAGGCCAAGGATACTGTCAGTCTGGTAGATGCTGTTCCTCTAATAGGGAATATCTGCTTTTACTGCCAGGGCAACAGACGAAACAAATTGTTTAGTGCAAATACAGACTGTAACAAGTGCATAAGTCAGGTGGTTTTAATTTGTTACAGAACACTCGGACATCAGATTTAGGGATGAACATTCAGCACATGAAATGCAGTTCTGTTCTGTTTATCAATGCAGAGCTGCACATTCCCATCTTGGTTTTTGGTAGCTGATGTAACAATATGTAATCTATGAGAGTGTTTTCAAAACATTTCACTTAATTGGAAGATTTATAAAATTGGGGTAGTTTTCAGGCTGCATGTATGTTTG
Organism: Pyrocephalus nanus; assembly: GCA_038380795.1. Classification (NCBI taxonomy): domain Eukaryota; kingdom Metazoa; phylum Chordata; class Aves; order Passeriformes; family Tyrannidae; genus Pyrocephalus; species Pyrocephalus nanus. Next base: position 38,880,364 of record CM076267.1, read on the forward strand.
TACATGTACGTGCATGCAACCGCAACATGAATGCACTCACGTGTGGACATTCCTGTTGAACCTAATAATGATGCAGCAACTTCTTTGCTTAGAGACTCCTAGAGGAGGTGGACTTCTTCTGTGGGTGCAGTTGAATAGTTCCAAAGGCCTGTGGGAGGTGTAGTTTCAATGGCAAAAGGAATTTAGCCCCTGACTCAGGAAATACTGCATCTCCTGGCCACGAGGAAGTAAGCGTCATCCTCCTCATCGCCTGTGGGTGCTGTGACCGATAAACAATGACAAAACTGCCCAGACAAAGAGAACCACTAAGCACAAATTTGCTTCTTGAAAAGAGACCTGACAGCGATCCATTTCCTGTTCAGGGACTCTGGGGGCTTGATGGGACTAAGGCCAACACTACAAACCATCATTTCCTTTGGGAAACATGAATGCCGGTCATAAAAGGTACGGAACAAGTTTTAAGCCGGTTTTGCTTCGTGATGCTGGGTTCCTGGAGTTGTTTCTTTTAGTCAATTGGTTCCTTTACTAAATAATCTGTGCACTTGCCTGTGGAAAAAAAAGGTCTCTTTCAGTTTCCCCTCAGAACGCTGTATTTTTATAATCTTTTATTTGGTGGAAATGAATGAGCTTGTTAGAAGGGAATAGTGTGAGATCTTGCTGAGGTGTAGTCCCTAAACTCTAAACCAGTCACGTATATCTAGTTTTCTTCTGCCTGATTTAATCAGACTCTTGGAAGTTACAGTAGGCATCACCAAAAGGTTATCCTGGCTCTTTCAGGTCCGTGGAGAAATAAAGGAGGTGAGTGGGATCTGGTCTGATCTGAGCTCTGGTTTAAGGGGCTTTATCAGAAATTCTGATTCCTTAAAGCGTAAGCACTGTGTGAGAGTCTGGCTGTTGAGGAGAGAGATGGACTCCGAAGATGGATGTTTTGGTGCTCTCCTGCCTCCCAACCATTGTTCTAATTCTGCTTTAATTCTTATTTAATCTACACGGGGCAAGTGTATACTGGGCCGGGGAGTCAAAGTGAAGCTAATCAATCCTCACTTTTTCGCCCATTTCTTTGGTGTGATTGGTGGGGGAGGCTGCTTAATGTTCTTGAATGGCAGGAATGAATTCTCTCAGTCAGTTTGCAGTGGGAGTAAAGAACAGCCTCTTAACTTTTGGTCCATATGCGTGTTAATTGCTCAGACAACAAACGATGGCTCTAAGAATATTGCTCTACTCTGCAGTGAATCCAGGTATTTTCAGTCCAGCTGCTTTAGGCCAGGCTGCAGTTTTATGGCCTCTTGTCCATCAAGCAAACAGCTCCCTGTCACCTGTGCACTTTCTCTGCTCCACTTTGTGAGAAGAGGGGAAATACAGTTCATTAAGGAGATAGATAGAAGGCACTAAAAATGTCTGAAGTTTAAATCCAACCCTTCCTAAATTCAATCTGCTGGAGTCAGGGAGGAGGGAGGAGGGTGCAAGGACCAGCGCAGGATCAGAGCCCACCGAGGCTCATCCGGGGAGGGTCTGCAGGAGCCCAATGCCACAGCTGAGGGCATTCCCCAGGGACTCCCAGATCCTGACATCTCTGCCCAGGTAAGGAAAGCTGACACCTTTGCACAGCTGTGCCGTGCCAAAGCACGCTCCTCTCCAAAACCCAGCAACTAGGGAAAACATCTGGGGAGCAACGGGAAGAAAAGCTGCTGATTGAATTCACAGGTGGGTTTTCAAATGCATTTTATCCAGGCCAGGATTTCACTGGAGTGTCAACAGCTCCTTGGGAATTGCTTGAAGGTAGGATTGAACTTTATTCTGCCCTTCCTGTCCTTTCCCCCTCCAGCCGAAGCGTCGGCTCTGTGTCATGCAGGACTACAGCTGCCAAGGCCAAGCTCTCAGAGTGTTTGGGAATTAAAGTGGGAGACCTTCCTCTGCAAGAGTTTGATTTGCTTTGGCATCCCTCAGAATCTCCATCATATTTGATATGGAATCCCTCAGAGGGGTTTATCTCCACATAAGGCCTGAATATGCCAGTAAGTTTCAGCTGGGAGAAAGGAGCTTCTGGTTTTTCCATCTGACGTGTCACATGCATTGTTAAAGTTTTTAGCTAAAATCTCAGCCAGCTGTTCCAGAGCTCAGGTTAAAGGACGATTGCCACAGCCAGCTCACTTCTGCAGCACTTTATCAGGAAGGCTGGCAAGCCACAGGATTTCAGCTGCCTTAGGCTTGGAAACAAGCCTCTGTTTTAGAAGCTTTCAGGCAACTACTCCAATGGAGTTCTCCTGAGATCCAGCCTGTCCATGGCAGCTTCCCATCCATCCTGGGAAACTGGGCAGGGACCCCACTAAATGCTCTCTGCACTGGGCACAGCTTTTCTCCCTGGAGAGGTGCTCCAGCAGCACTTGGCAGTGAGTGCTGGGGGTTAATCCATAGGAATAGTTACATCTGTGATCACTGCCGGGCTCTTTGCAGGCCTGAATTTCCCACTAATGGGAGATGAGCCTCTGGAATTGTCCCTTCCAGCACAGCAGCTGGGGTTTGTCCTAGTCCATGTAGGAATGGATTGATCCTGATTGTTGGACTATGGAGTCTCTAAAGTGCTGGATTATGGAAAGCAGACAAGAAAATGGATAAACCCCTCATGTGACCCGGTGACTTTTGGGCAGGCCTTGGGAATTTGCAGAGGGTGCATTCTGGAAGAGGAGCCACTGCTGCCCTTCCCAGAGAAGTACGGGAAAGGCAACCCAGAGTGTGAGGCTTATAAAGGAATTGGCACCACGCCTGGAAATGTTTCCAGTGCTGCTGTTTCTTTTTTTCCCACTCTTGGCCAAGGCTGGCCGTGCCGTTGGTTCCCAGAGCGAGGGGGGTTTTCTTGGATTGTTGGGATTGCACTGAACAAGTCTCCTGGGTGTTTGGGGGATGTGTGGTCTCTTTTCTCCTGAATGGAAGATGGGGGGGAAGGGGGACAGTCCCGATAGTGGCAGAGACATGGGAACAGCCCACTTCCAGGAAGGACTGTGGTGCCCAGCTTGTGGTTTGCACCCTAAAGTGGTCTTTCCTGTTACTTCTACTTTAGAGCCTGTTGAAATGCTGGTAAAGATTTGGGAAGAGCCAAGTTAGCTGGAGCTGTGAGGTTTTTCCTGCCCAAAATCCATGGGGATGTTTTGCCTGGCTTTCCCAAGTGGAAGCAAGAGCCTTGGAGTTGTTGCATCCCCTGGAAAACCAGGTCAGGAGGGTTCATCTGACTCTGCCCTGACCTGTGTCTTCCAGGGACCCTCCTGCTGTTCTGGATCTTCCTGGGAGAGGACATTCCCATGCCTGCTTTTTAGACAAGAAATGCCAAATGAACTAAGTCAGTCCCATCCTGTCTGAGCTGTGCCAGTGGTAAGGTGTGAGGGGGAACACCCCGTTCTGCACTTCGAGACATTGACTACCTCTTGATTACCTCAAGTTTACTGTCAAAACCTTCCCTGCTTGTCCACCACTGCCAGCCTCGTAATTACCTCCAGGTCTTCATTCTCTACTGTGGAGAAGACAGCTTCAAGTTTTACTCCCAGATTATCCCTGTGTGTCCACATCTGATTAGCCCAGTTGACCTCATAATGTACAGATTACCTCAGCTTTTACCCACAAAAATTTTCCCTACCATCCCATTACTGACTGCCTGAGTTTACCTTAAAGTGGTCATTCTCTCCTCTACAGATTAGATCAAGTTTTACCCCCCAAATTTTCCTTCCTCTATGTTCTCATCACTTTTTTTTATCCACACCCAGCACAGCCCACCTTGGGGAAGGTCCAGCTGCTCGTTCCCAACCACAAGCAAACATCCAGTGCCAGTGTCTGTCAGCCCCTGCTGCCTCTGCCCTTAACCCCTGGCACCTGGAGGCATGTGGCACCCCTGGATTGACTCGGTGCCCACAAACCGCTAATGCCACCGTCAGGTTCCTCTGTCCACCAAGGGCGCACCACCCAGGAGGGACATTTCTCCCCGTCTCCCTCACGGACCTCCACATCCAATTCAGGGAACACCAACTTAGCTCTGGGCTGGGAAACAAGGGAGTGACAAGAAATGTCATTAAATCATTCCAGCCTCAATGGTGCCCAGGCCTGGGAGAAAGCCCTTGCCACCACCCTCTTGGATTCTTCTTTCCTCTTGCTTGCCTTGCTCCCAGCTTTGGAAGGTTTGTCTCAGGCTGCATTTCACGGCTGCTCAGGGCAGACATCTTGTGGCCAGCCTGGTGCTGAGAGCTGGACAGCAAAGCTGGTATTAGACAAGCAGTGACTCCCATATTTGTTCTTCACTTGAAAAGCAAACATCTCTGTGCTGTTTGACAGCTCACCTTCACAAAGATGCAAAGGCTTTTCCCCTCAGGGTAGCAATTCTTTCCAGAAAAAGATTTATTGTGCCCTGGTGTTTTACCTAATTATTCTACTGAAACTCACTTCTTCTCTCCCTCAAGCTTCAGGGACTTGCTGGTGCTGGGTGTGCATCAGAGGAAGCGCTGGGGGGGATGGAATACCCAGCCCGAGTTACTCCTGCAAGTGCACATCCACCCCCGGGTCAGAGAGTCAGAGGTGTTTCCTGCACACCAGACACCACAGCCCCAGGCACCAGGAGCCTGCAGATGCTCTGCATTGCAATCCACAGCCTCCCTCAATCCTGCATGGGAAAGCAAAGGGATTTTTCCTCCTTAGGGAGGAAAACACACAACAGCAAGTGCTGTCCCAGGTGAGCTGGCCCTCAATTAGGAGTTTAAAACGCCTTCTGTGTGGTTACAAAGTGCCACAAGGGGTTTGATTTTGTACTCCATCGGTAGTTTCAGAGCCAAAGTGCTCAGCAATGCCATCCCAGTTGTTTGGAGGCGCTGCTGTGGAATTGGGCTAGGGACGCTGCTGGGGCTGCGGGTGCCATGGCCACCGTCAGGTTAAAGTGTGGCAGTGGGCTCTGGAGGGGCTTCTGGAAGCTGCAGCCGGGGTCCCAAGGCTGTGGGTGCACAGCTGGAATGTTAGGCTCTGGTCCTGTGTTTTGGAATGCTTTTTTTGGAGGGAAGGGAAGGGTGCTGCTGGGGCGGGGCAGGACAGGACAGAAGGAAAGGGTGCTGCTGGGGTGGTCCAAGCCTTTTATTTTCAAGGAAGCTCCAAACTGGGTGGCAATCAGCTCCTGAAGTATCTATGTTGGGGGTTTTCCAAATGGTTGGTTACCCAGCGCCCTTGACATGGGTGTCCTGTGTTTCCACCCACCCCTTTAGACTCGCTTTTGGGAGACAGACAAACCCAGCAAGCATCAAGGGTGGGAGTGAAGGACAGGGAACAGCAGCTCTTGGCTAACGCTGTCCCCACTGTCCCCACAGGCCCGGTTCACAGCAGACTGCCATTTCCGGGAGCGCTTCCAGGAGAACAGCTACAACACCTACGCCTCAGCCGTGCACCGCAGCCCACGCTCGGGGCGCCAGTGCTACGTGGCCCTCAACAAGCGGGGCAAAGCCAAGAGAGGCTGAAGCCCCGTGCCCGGCCCCAGCATGTCTCCACACACTTCCTGCCTCGCTTCTGGCAGCCGCAGCCCCCTGAGCTCACCTTCACCGTCGCCCTCCCAGAGAAGAAGCCCCCGCTGCCGAAGCCGAAGGTTGCCCCATCCCCACCTCGGAAGAACGCTGGCCCCATCAAGTACCGGCTGAAGTTCCGCTTTGGGTAGTGCCACGGTGGGGACCCCGGTGCTGGAGAGACTGGGCAGCTTTTGGGGCTGACCCCACGGGACGTCTGCGTCCCCCTCCCCAGAAGGACACAGGAGATCTCCAGGTTTTCTCTTCACTGCCCGAGCCGGGTGGCATCTCCAGAGGTGTGTGTTGGGATGACACAGCTTGGGCTTTCCAAAGAGTATTCCTGTGGTGAACTGAAAACACTGCATGGATCTCGGGTTAGTGTTCTGATGCCGAAAGATACAGAAAGTTACCTCTACAACGAACGTATTTTTTTGCTTTGTTTTCACTAGTGACTTCTTTGACAATCATTTTCATACGAGAGATGCTCAGAGCCAAGCGGCTTTGTTTGTTTTTCTTGCATCTCTTTCTTGCTGCACTTTTTCCTCCAACCTTACCTCAGACACCGGATATCCAGGTCTGCCCCTTCCTCTTCTCCTACAAATCAGCTCCTCCCTTCCACCCTGAAAGAGCAAAACCAAGCTCTGCAAATTCACTCTCCTTGTGGTGCAAGGGAGGTGGGTATTAAAACTCCTTGTTGGCAATAATAGACACATGTATGTATTTTTGAAGGGTTGCAGGCTTGGGAAGGGCAGCTGTTTGCAGCTCCGCTCCTGGGGTGTCTCCCGTTCTTCCCTGAACAACCGGAGGAGCGAGTCTACTTCTGTCCCTCCAAGTATGGATTTGATGTCTGTGTTTAAATTACCTCTGCCCTAGTGCTGGGGCATAGCTGTTGCCTGGCAGAGCCCCTCCACACCCCTGCTCCCTGGAGACAGGGACACCTGTGGTCCCTGGGTGCCCACTGGTTTCTTGCAACAGTTTTTGCTGCTGATTTATTTTACCATTCACAATACATTTGCAGAGGTGGGGATCAAGGATTTTATTTTACAGTGAGTGTGGTGAGGTGGCAATAAATACTGTTACAACTGCTTGTCCCTTTGGAAGTGTTTCCCCCTCCCCGGGTTGCCAGTGTTTCTCTGTGTGATGTACTCTGTGGAGTCACTGTGCCTATGGAGTTTGTAATCAGTCTTTAGCTGAGCTGCTGTACGTACAGACAACAGTAGCGTCGAACCTCACCGGTGAAGCCTTAATAGGAGCCCAGGTGGGCTCACGTGGGCAGAACCCCTCCAGACTTGAGCTGCCAGCGTCTGGCAGCAACAATGAGGGTGAGCGGCAGGGCTGAGCCTCTTCTCCAAATGTCATTGTGCTACAAATGACTGTTTGCACTGAGATCACATTTTTTTGCCTGTCATCCTTCTGGGCAGCCCCTGTTCCACGTATGGGGATGGATGGACCTGCCGGAATAAAAGAGTTGTGTTTCATTTTATAACCTGGTTGTGTAATCTCTTGTCTGTCTGTGCCTTCTTTTCTTCTCCTGAAGGAGAAACAAGTGCTGCTGAATTGGCTCTGTGTGTTTTTGCCTGGGGTCTGGTCAGCGCAGTGTCGGCAATGGGGTGAAGCGCAGCCCACGCTCCCTGTGCCGTGTTCTGCAAACTGTGCACTGGGACATCCTTCCTGATGGCTCCTCTGGGGCAGGTGTTTGGATCTGGATCACGACAAGGTACAGGTGAGGATTTGGATCGCAGCAGGGTCAGGTGAATACGGGCCTTGTACCCCTGGTCACTTCCAGCCAGACAGCCTGACTGCGGATGTACGAAATGCAAATGCTGCTGCTGCTGCTGCTGCTGCTGGGCCATTCAGCAGGGGGGCACCATCAGGTATAATTAGTGCTCAGGTCACCTCAGTGAACTAAAGGAATGAAAATTTTGCAGGTGCCATCCTCAGCACCACCCAGGCAGGTGCCTGGAGTTCTCTGGGCAGGTAAGAGAGAAGGGAACGTGCTGGACACTTGCTACTGCTGCCTCCCCTCAGAGGCAAAAGGTATTGTTTTAATCTTTTTTTAATAGAAAATTCTTACAGATAACTATGACCATAAAAAAAAAAAAAAAAAAGAGTAGAGCTTTACTGTTAGAATAGTAATGCTGTGTTGCAGCAAAGAGGTCTGTGCCAGGCAGAGAGCAGCCCCAGCAAAGAGATTAGGGTCAGGAACCCAACAAACACACCCTGTTCCTTTTGAGCACCCTTTGGCAAGAGAATTCACTAGGTTTGCTTATCAGGAGGGGACTGAAGGCCTTACAATACGGTAAATGTTTCTGTTAAATTTAAAACCTTCCAGTGGACAACTTGAGGAGCTTGTAAGGAATGAAGCTAACTTGTTCAGGGTGCTTCTTGCATTTCAAAAGTGATTTCCCTGGTGGCTTACTCTTATTTACAAGTGCTGATTGCATTTAAGGCTTCCTGACTCCTGCTTTTGCTTTGTGGCACTGGCCAGCCCCTGCCCTGAGTAGGACAGGGAGCCCCGAGCCTCCTGATCCCTGCTCCCTGGGCAAGCGTCCCCTCCTGCCCTTGGGCAGGCTGGTAGGAGCAGTGCTGCTGCAGAAGCAATGGGAGGGGGGGTCTGCTCTGTGTTGTGACTTTGAGGGAGGCAGAACTTCTGTGATGGCCCAGAAAGAAGGCTCCAGCTTTGCAGCTCTGAGTGTGCCATAAATCATCCTGTCAGCCACTCCTGTTTCCAGTGGATAAATCCCAGTGGATGTATCCTCTTGGCTTCAACCACTGGGGCACTAATTGCTGGACTCTTAAGCAGACTTCTCTACTTCTTTTGCGTAAAAGCTCTTGGTCTTGTCTTTACATCTTGCTGTATCCAGAGGGAAAACCTGCTGGGAAAATGAACAGAGACGGGGGCTCTCCTGCCTCTCTTTTTGGGGAGCTGAGGGCAGCGGGCCATGCTAGGGAAGGGGCTCTGCATTTGGGGACGTGGGGAGGTCTGGCTGCTGGCAGCAAGCCAGACGTGGGTGGGGCTGGCTGGGGGGCCTGTGTGTGGGACCAGTGGCCTCTCTGGGGGACAGAATCCTGGAGCAGGCAGAGCAGCACTGGGATGAGCTGAGGGGTGGGTGGACTCCCGAGAGCCAGGATGCAAGAGGATAACACAGGTCTGTGAAGTTCTCTGCCCCAGGACACCAGCGTGGTGCCTCTGAGCTCTTTGTCAGCAGGGCTAAAAAGGGCACAATTACTCCCTGTGGACCGATAGGCCAAAGTCGTCTTTCTTCTCTCTCATTCCCATTCTGACTCCTCTTTTCCTGCAGTCTTGCCTGTGGCTTAGGCAGAGCACGAGGGGGTCGCTGGAACCTCAGCTCACACTACGACGGGGAGCAGCATTGGAAAAACCTCCGAGGCTCCCGTGAGGCCCGGACACCATGTTTGCTCTGCAGAGCTGGTGTTGGAGCCCAGCCGGGAGCCTTCAGGCTGTGCTGCCCAGGCTGCAGTGCTCCCCTGGGAGTAACCCCAAACTGAGTTGAGCAGCCGAGGGGTAGCCGTGCCTTAGTGTGAGGAGCTGCACGTTGTGAGGGGTTGGGAGGCATGCTGGGATTTTTTGGGGGGCTTTTTCTTGCTTTTCTCTTCTCCGTTTTGACCAGTGTGGTGCTGGGGAAAAAAAGCTAGAAAGAAAACCAGTTGAAGGGAACTGTCACCTTCAGAGGAGGCGCAAATCCTCCTGGAGCTGAGGAAGGGGATGAGGGGAGTCCAGCATAGTGCAGTGAGCTGCCACTGCCCCCAAGGCCCTTCTTTTGGAGGCATTTGTTGACTTTCTGAAATAAAAAAAAGCCTCCCTATCATCTTGTTTGCAACCCTACAGCCACCCCTGCAGGTGTGTGTCATGTTCCAGACCCCCAGAGGGATTTGTGTATGTCCTGTGCTGGTGGATGCAGGACATTCTTTAGCAGAAGGGAGAGGATTTGGGGAGCAGCTGTCAAGCTTGGGTGGGTCAGAAACCCCCCTTTGCCCCCCACCTTTGTGCAACCCCAGATATCCTTTCTCCTCTCTTTTCTCCACCCCTTTCCTCCTCTCCTCTTCTTGACCCCTTGTCACGGGCATTCCAAGCGAGCGGGACGAACGACACATCAATATGATGCAAGTTCGAATCCAGCCTTATTTTCGGCAGGCTATACAATATATATCTTTTTGAGTCCCGTGCACGCGTTCACGCGTCCATCACGCTGCTATGAATGGTCAGTTCACCCTGTCCACGCGCCCCCAGTAGCCCCCTGATTGGCGGCTTAAAACCCAAATATTTACACCAAGGTCCCTGTTATCACTGTTGGCCCATCCTGCTCTGTGCAGATTCTGCACTCTTGTTCCCACGAGTTCTGCTGTTTATCTTTCTCTTTAACCTCCAACCTCTGCAGAGTTCAGGATTGTCAAGCAGGCTTGTCAAGCAGGCCCCAACAACCCCTGTTTTCCCTCTGCCTTGAACTCCCCATCTTGTACCCACCCTCCCTCTCTTTATTTCTGCCTTTGGGGGTGAGTAAAAAGGGGTGGGGGAGTCCGGGGGTGATGAGGTCATCAGGGGCATCCCGATGCCCAGCAGGTGAGTGGGGGATGAGAGGGGTCATATGGAGTCCTCCCCGAAAAGGGAGGCTAAGCCCAAAAATGCCTGAAAATTTAAAAGTTACCATCTCTCTTTTTTTCTATCTATTGAAATACTAACTGACATATACATTGACTTCAAAAGAGAGCTCCGTCTCTACTTTATTATATCCAGGATCTTGTAGTGTAAGAAATGCAGGATACAGAAGGAGGGGGGGCTTTGAAAGCAGGACGAATGAAGCTCCAAGGCGCGTGCCAGTGCGAGGACGGCAGGCAGAGCTCTGGGTCGTGGCTTTGCCGGCCGCTCTCCCTTTCCCCAGGGGGCTCTCGAGGATCGCTGCTGCCGCCTGCGGGCGGCACGCGGTACTGCAGGGAAAGCCGCGCGGCGAGCCGGATGCAGCCCCGTGGAACTGCGCTGCTGCAGCGAGTCTGGCCAGGCGCCCGTTCCCTGGCGGCATGTCCGGCTGGCGCCGGCAGCAAGGGAAGGGCCGGCGGGCCGGGGCTTTGGCCAGATTATTGTACTTTTGCCCCGCTTATCCTGCCGTGAGTCGCTTTGAGTGGGACATGCCCCCTTTGAGCTTTCCCCGGAGCCTGTGCCATTACGGTCAGCACGGGGGAACGAGGAAAAGCCAAATATGCCTTAACGTTCTCTGCCCCGCAGGACGCCGTGACCGGAATGGCGACGCCCTACCGGAAGTCCTCCAGCCTACAACCAAGATGGCGACGCCCTACCAGAAGTCCTCCAGCCTACAACCAAGATGGCGACGCCCTACCGGAAGTCCTCCAGCCTACAACCAAGATGGCGGCGCCCCACCAGAAGTCCTCCAGCCTACAACCAAGATGGCGGCGCCCTGACCGGAAGTCATGCTTTACACTCAAGACAGCACCGCCCTCAACGGAAACTGAAGAGGGCCATACAAAGATGGCGGCGGCCCCACCACGTGGGCTGCAGAGTCATGGCGGCGGCAGGCACAGGCAGGCCGCTCTCGCTGCCGTGAGGACGAGGTCGCTGGAACATGAGGCCGCTTCATTCAGGTCGGCAGGGGAATTCCGCTTCGCTCTCCGTCCCTTTCCGTCCCGCGCCGCTCCTCTCCTTCCCCCTCTCTATCCTCCTTCCCCCCCTCCCCTCCCCTCCTTCCCCCCCTCCCCTCCCCTCTTTTCCCCCCCTCCCCGTCCCACTCCATTCCCGCTGCCGCTCCCACCTCGCGTCCCTTCCCGCTCGCGGTCCCGCGCTGCTCCCCGCGTTCCCCTCCCAGTCCACCTCTGCTGCCACCCCCTCCCTGCCGTCCCCACCCGCCGGAGCCACCGGCCGGCATGCTGTCCCCCCCCGCCGGGGCCGCCGGGGCCGGAGCTGCCGCCGCAGCCGCCACGCCCCCCTGGCCCGCCCCACCCCGCCCCCCTGCCCCCCCCAACCCCCTGCCCGGCCCCCCTGTTCCCTCCCCGGCCCCGCCCAGCTTGGGGAAAGGACTGAGCAGCAAAGCAGAAGTGCTTGTAAGTACGAGCCAGGCATGGCTATGGGATAATTCCTGGGGAAATTTAAGCGCCACATAAAGTTTAATTCCAGGCAGACCTATAGAAGAGCCATGAACTGCGTGTGCTTAATTTTTTAAGGCACTGAAATAAAGCCTTTGCCTTTTTAAAGCAAAAGATTTTAGGGCATGTGGGAGAGAGTCCAGAGGAGGCACCGAGATGATCAGAGGATGGAGCAGCTCTGCTGGGAGGAAAGGCTGGGATAGCTGGGATTGTTCAGATGGAGAGGAGAAGCTTTGGGGTGACCCAATTGTGGCCTTCCAGGGCCAAGAAAGATAGAAAGATGGAGAGAGGCTATTTCCAAGGGCCTGGAGTGGCAGGACAAGGGGGAATGGGTTCACACTGCCAGAGGGCAGGGTTAGATGGGATACTGGGAAGGAATTCCTCCCTAGGAGGGTGGGCAGGCCCTAGCACAGGTTGCCCAGAGAAGCTGTGGCTGCCCCTGGATCCCTGGAAGTGTCCAAGGCCAGGTTGGACGGGGCTTGGAGCAGCCTGGGCTGGTGGAAGGTGTCCCTGCCATGGCAGGGGGTGGAATGGGATGGTATTAAATGTCCCTTCCCACCCAAACCATTCTGGGATTCCATGACTGCATTTCCTATTTGACCACATCTCAGTTGGCCCTGTCTTACTTGCTTATATCTAAAGGGCATCTCAGGGAATAATTTTGGGCTGAGAATGCACTTCTGAGTTCCCAGGAAAGTAGAACTGTTTCAGAACTGGCTCCAGCCTCAGGCCTGGAGCTCGTGGGGTTTCGCTGTGTAAAGGACATCGACTTCAGTCCAGTCCCAGGAACCATCAGAGCTAAATTTCTTTAGAGCCCATATAACCTGATGGATTGGCTCAATATTAGCATAATGTGGATGGGATGAAGTGCATTATCCCCTTCATGGGCACGCTGTCAGACGATACAGATGAGAACCATAACACTTGGGGCACTGAGTTAGGCAGGGATTCCCCAAATAAACATAATGGATGGCGTCCTCATGCTTGACCTCCCCCAAGTGATAGGGCACCCTCAGGCAATTTGGGCAGTAATGGTGTATTAAAATATAGCCAGAAGGTATCGACATTTAAATTACAAAGTGAAGGATGTCTCATTAATTTATAGAGGTCCCTTTGGGTTGTCTGGGTGAGTGATGGGCAGTGCACCCGCTGTCTTTGAGCAAGGCATGGAGAGGCTGGAGATAGAATTAGAGATCAACATCCCACTGAAAACTGGGACGTGCCAATGTCTGGTGCCAAAAAATCTGGTGCCATACAATGATCCAGACTCTTTGCAGGCTCTGCCCTGGTTTAAAACTTGGGAACTGCCTAATGCATGAATCTTGGAATCAAAGGGATATCACTTACAGGCTAGTGCTTATCAACAATTTTATGCTTTCCCTGCCTTTACAAATGTGGAGAATAAGCAAGTTTCCTATAGAAGCCTCCAATTCTGCTTGATTTTTTGTCCAACACCCCTGGTTTCCTGTAGCTTGTCATGAATGTGTTTACCCATGGTTTTGTGTGTGAACAAGTGGTGATAATTGTGACTCCTGCAACGTGAAAAGAACTGCTGCCTTTGTCTGCAGTGTTGCCTTTATGCAGCCCTCAGCACATGGAGCACAGTGGTGGCTTGAATTGGCTAATGTCATTAATTCTATTAAACTGATCATTCTGCATGATTTCAGTCTAAATTTTATTTGGAGTTCATTATAATTCTGTTCCTTCTTAGACAAAAGCCTGATCAGGGCCTCTGATGACATTTCAAGAACATTGAAATGTTTAGAGTTGACTGAAGCTTCAAAGCTGGTGAATCGGTGTTTGCTGTGGAAGGGTATTGTGGCTTTTCTGCTGCAGTGATTACAGGGCCCAGGCTCCTCTTTTGAAAATCAGGGGTAGTTCTATTTCCTCTAGAATCAACTTAATTCTTGATTTTTAAATTTATCAGGTTTCACACTGGCCTGCTTTTCCAAATTTTCCTCCAGAATCCTCTCCAGGATGGAGGAGGACACAGCTCAGCGTCCCTTTTGCACCCTGACCGTCCAGCCTGACGTTGGGAAACTCAGGAGTGACATCATTGTTTTTGTAGGAGAAAATGCCAATTCCAGAGCCTTTCTTCTGAGCTCAGTCTGTGCTTTGGTGGAAAACTGAAATTTAATTTTATTTCAACAAAGCACATGAGTATTGAGAGGATTAGAGGCATTTTTTTTTTTTTTTTTTTAAGGAAAGAGCTCAAGTGTAAAATATACACAGTTATGAACAGTTTCATGATGTACAGAGGGAGAGGCTAAAGCAATGGGAGATTAAAATAAAAACTTTCACTGATAACTTCGAATTAAGCAAGACAATTTCCTTCGTGATTTTCTAACAAAGCATCATTGATTTTGTTGAATTAATCCTGTATTTCCATTTACCTTGGCGCACGCTGTGTGACTCCAGGGCAGGATTTTCCTGGCATCAAAATGCTCATGAGTAATTTTGGATACAGCCCCTGGGAGATCTGTGGCTCTGAGAGTAAAGTCTAAACTATGAAGAGCAGGTTTTGCATTTCCCACCTTACAAATTTCTTAATTCTGATGCAGAGCTGCAATGGCAGTTCTGGTTAAACCTTCCCTAATGTTTATAGCTTTTGGTTGCCAAGCAAAGGGAGATTTTAATTTTGGAATTAAAAGGAGAAATCTGTGCGTGGCTGTGGAGGCAGGGAAGTAGTGATTCCATTCGTTTTGTGGGGGGGGAGGATGCTGTGACCCATCAGCAGTGCCCGCTGAATTTCCCTCTTTTCTTTCCAGGTCTCTGTGGTCAATCAGCTGGACATGCAAGTCATCGTCTCTAACGTTCCTCCCACCCTTGTGGAGCAAAACAAAGATCAGCTCATAGGGTAAGACATTTATTTCCTCTACAAGTATCAGACAATTCGCTGGGTTTGGGATTAGGGCCAGCAGGGAGTGCTGAAATATTTGAGACCAGCCAAAATCCTTTTGGTCCAGGAACAGCACTCAGGCACCACAGCATCAGCAGCTTCCAGGAGCCAGGCCTGCACTTCTGGCTTCTTTTTGGGAGACAAACACAATTTTGCGTGCTTGGGGTCTTAAACCCGTGGATTGGACTGTGTGGGGTAGAAAATACTGTAGGAAATAGTTTATAAATTATCTTTGTACTCTTCTATCCCTTTAATCAGCGATGAGAGGCACTTCCCAGATTTCCACGGGTCTGGTCCATCCTGACTGTTGTTGTAGCTTTAATTCTCCATGGAATTTGAAATACCTTGGGATTGATGATGCAATCCCTCGTTGGAAAAGCAGTGAATGGCTCACAGCTTCCCTGGGCCAGGAAAAAGTACTGATGGGTTTGCTCCTGGAGATTTAGGACGTGTTGCCCTCTTCTAACATCAGAAGCACTAATGAAGCAGTTCAGGCTTCATTCACACGGATCCCATTTCCTAGAACTAGGACTGACTTCCTAAAAGGAGGTTCTGATGAGGTGAAAGTCAGTCTCTTCTCTCAGGTAACAAGGGACAGGATGAGAGGGAGCAGCCTCAAGCTGTGCCAGGGAAGGCTTAGGTTGGATTGGAGGAACCATTTCTTCCCAGAAGGGGTGGTTAAGCATTGGAATGGGCTGCCCAGGGCAGGTCCATCCCTGGAACTGTTCAAAAAACGTGGATGTGGCACCTGGGGACATGGTTTAGTGGTGAACATGGTTCTGGGTTGGCAGTTGGACTTGGTGACCTTAGAGGTCATTTCCAACTTCAACAATTCCATGATTCTGTATTTCACAGGGAACTAAGTTTTTTAATGACTATAAAGGCTAAAAAAAAAAATAATCCTGGCCAGGCTTTGAGTTCTCAAAATCATTTGCTCTGTAATGGAGTGCTCTGATGAAATACAGTCATAGAATAAGCCAGGCTGGAAGGGACCACAGTGGGATCTGGGGCCACCTCCCTGCTCCAGCAGGGCCAGCCCAGAGCACAGGAGTGTCCAGACAGCTCTGGGATATCCCCAGGGAGGAGACTCCAGCCCCTCTCTGCTGACTTAATGGTTTGGGTATATAAAGCTGACTGCCATCATCCCTCACAGGAGCTCTGCTTTGATGCAGAGAAACTGTGGTGCACTTAAAAGAGATATTATGTTATATATTACAGCAATAAATATCGCTGTAAATTATAGGGCCCAATATACATCACATGTACGTCGTGCATCAGATATAATTTTATGTCTAATCATAGCATATGAGATAGTAAATTTTATGTCTGGGAGCTGGAACACACGGTCCTCCTTCAGGGAAATGCTTCTGAACGGGGATGGTTTCCCTGCAGTTGTGGGGTTTTTTTTTCCTTCTCCACAGTGCATGAAGGGGTAGAAAATTAGCATGTCTCAGCTGCTGGATGCAGTTGCAGGGCATAAATCACTGAGACTCCTCAGTTTTCCCATAGGAGAAGTTCTACTCCATTGCTTGCTTTAGGATCTCTGCCATGTAATTAGTGAATTAAGTCTAATTACAGGTGGCTGGACCTTTTCTCGGTTGGGCTGGTGGCAGTGAACTTGTCCTTCAGCACTGGCCACGGCCAGAACTTGGTTTCCTCCCCTTCAGGAGATGCTCTGGAGTCCCAGGTCCTTCTAGAACTGCTTTGCTCTTTGCCTCAGCACTCTCTGACAGGAACATTTTGGGGTCATTTTGCTCCTGGCCCTTCATTCCACCTCCCCTTCCTTTTTTTCCCTCTTTCACTTCCTTGCACTGTATCATTTCATCCTAGATTAAATTGCCAAATTAGGGGAGAAGTAGATTAGATAATCAGAGAATTGATTTAAGTTGATTAAATAGATTTAATTAGGTCAAACAAATAGTATGTTAGAAGGCAAATTTCCTTTGCAGTGTGCAATCCAGTATGCTGGTGGTGGTGCTGGGTTGATGGTTGGACTTGGATCTTAAAGGTCTTTTTCGACCTTAACAATTCATGATCCTCTGCTTTTACAGGATTAGGATAAGTGGATATAAAGACAGTGGCTCTGGGTTGTTTTCCAAATATTGTGGATGTTATTTTGTGCAGAGGAAATTGGCTCAGTGCTGCTCCTTCCTGCCAGACACAGGCCTTGTGTGTGACAGAAAACTAGAAATCATCTTTGTGAAAGGCTGTTTTTATAAAGAAGGGCTGTTCTTGGGCTTGAAATAAACCCCAGGGGCCACAGAAAGTGTAGAGCCTTCCCTGTGCTGTTTGTGTGCTGTGCTAAGGCATTTGGGAGCTCAGGTGCATCCCCCCCAAATCTGTCACTAACTGCACAGGAGGGGCTGGAATTGGTCCTTGCCTGTTTGGGGAAGTACAGCTGAAAATCCAGCTGGTTACTTGTCAATTATTAACCTTGCAAAAATCACAGAGCCAGAATTTGGCTGGCGTGGAGCAAAGTGGAGGAGTTAATGAAAGCACTCGAAAAGTCTGGGCTGCTGTGGACAGGCAGAGCTCTCATCCCTGCACTGTTGCCAAATTCACGTTTTCAAATGCTTGGAACACGAATTTGTCATTTTTTATTAAACTGAATTATGTTTGGGAGGTGGAATTTCAGCCAGAAAGGATACATGATCTCGAGTCTTCAACACTACTGACTCCAAGTCTATGGTACCAGTGAGTCCAGAAAGGAAGAACGTTTTGGGGTTGGGATTTTTTTTTTTTTATTTCTTAAACTATTTTATGTGCTCCAGAAACATAAGAGGCTGTGGAATTACTAAACAACTTAGATGGGATATTGGGAAGGAATTCCTCCCTGTGAGGGTGGGCAGGCCCTGGCACAGGTTGCCCAGAGAAGCTGCCCCTGGATCCCTGGAAATGTCCAAGGCCAGGTTGGATGGGGCTGGGAGCAATCTCGGATAGTGGGAGGTGTCCCTGCCCATGGCAGGGGGTGTAATGGGATGATCTTTTAGGTCCCTTCAAACCCAAACCATTCTGGGATTCTTGATGAAGCAGAATGCCACCAGCCAAGGGACAGCTCAGCCAACTAAAATACCTGTAATAAATACCTGTATTATTTTGCCTTTCCATTTCTTTGGCATCTAAAGATGGTTCTCCAGGTACTTTGGGCCTCGTGATGTCCTCAGTGACAGTGGGGATCTGTGTGCCCTTCATTTCCTTTCCCTGGTGTCACTGCTGGGCAATGGGAGAGTGGTGGGAATGGAGATGCACAGGGAGGTGTTTTGCTCCTCCCGTTTTGTCTGTGGAGCTAAAAGGGAGCAGCAGGAAAGGCTTGTCCACCTTTTCATTTGCTGGTTCCACCTCTCACCACACCACTGTTGGGAGGATGGTAATTACCATTAACAAAAGACAGACTACTTTTAATTTCTCTTCTGCTGGTCAGTACAGCAGGACTGCCAGTGCTCCTGTTACTCCAAAGTAGGCACCTCAAAACTTGATTCTTGTGAGTAGCACTACAAGCAAGTGGCCTCTTTCAGCAGAGTTTTCAGACCCTAAAGAATTTCTCAGCATCACAAGTTCAGCTGAATGACTTTTCAAACAGCTCTGCAGGGAACTGCCCTATTTTTAAGTGGATTCTTTAATTGCTGCTTTTCAGTCTTCGGTGCATTTTTATTACCTATTTTAACCTAAACATGCAATTTGTGTGTTTCAGATTGAATATTCCTGTCATTCTGCTGTACTTTGTGGTGTTTCTTGCAATGTCAGTTAAAACCAGTGCCTGCAATGTGCCTGTTTCCCATAGGCAGAAAGTGGTATCCCAGAATGGTTTGGGTTGGAAGGGACATTAAATACCATCTCCTTCCACCCCCTGCCACGGGCAGGGATATCTTCCACTAGCCCAGGTTGCTCCAAGCCCTGTCCAGTCCTGTCCCTCCAGGCTCTTGTCCAGAGTGTGCTGTTTGTTCTTTGATTTTAATCATGTCTTAGACAAAGATATTCTCAAAGGTGATGAATTCCAGCAGGAATTTCTGAGAAAAGGGAATGGTGTTACCAATTCTGCTCCAAGTGACCCCACTTTATAACCTCACATCCTTTTGGAGTGTTTCTGTCTGGGGTGCAACAACAGTTCTGGGCAAGGAAACACAACAGGAGGAGAGGGAACGGCCTCCAGCTGTGCCAGGGGATGTTCAGGTTGGACATGAGGAGGAATTTCTCATGGAAAGAGTGGTCAGGGATTGGCAGGGGCTGCCCAGGGAGGTTTGGAGTGCCCAGCCCTGGAGGTGTCCCAGGCAGGCCTGGCCATGGCACTCAGTGCTCTGGGCTGGGGGACAAAGTAGGGATGGGCAAAGGAGGGATCCATGGCTGGGAGGGCTTTCCCAACCTCAGGGATCCCGGGATTCTGTGAAAAACATCCCCTTCCTGCAGCCAGAGGAGATGCTTGTATGGTAACTAGGGAGGTAAATCCTTTTGCACAACCCCCTTCTAAGGACTTTGGTTTCTCTCAGCCATTTCCATTCACACAATGTTTGCTGGGGCTTTTTTTTTTTTTTTTAATGGTAATCTGCATATCCCAGATTTGTCCTGTCAAGTTTTACCTGGGAGAATTATTGTTCCTGAGGTGTCTGTGACAGGTTATCACCTTGGCTGCCAGTGAAGAGCGTTCCAGAAGCAGAGATAAGTAGAGTTTACCGTATCTGCAAACAACAGGAGTGCTTGTTTAGAGGACACCAGTCAACCAGCAGCGTGGCAGCCAATGTCTCTCTATTTTCTCTGCACCAACAGTATATATTGACTGCTAGGCTCTGACAGACTTGGATTTTTCAAAATCCTATAGGAAAGCTGCCGTTTTAAGGGCAGGCTAAATTTCCACACAGAGAGGAGAGATGGTCTTGAAAAAATCAGGAGCTGGTGATGCTGCCTTGACAGCTTTACTTTGGAAATCTTGTGTCAGGAAAAAAAAAAAAACAAACAAAACAGCAGCAAAATGTAAGCTCAGCTGCTGCAGAAGGTTTTGTGTAAAACAAGTGACTTCTTAATGTCACTGGTGTCCTATTTTGAGAGATGTGTCTCCCTCCAGACCCTAATGCATCCTTGATCCCAATGCCTCCATCAGGCAACATATTCCCCCTGCTCCCCTTGCTTTTGCCTCCCAGCTCAGCTACTGCTTTTGGGTTTGATATTCTGATCACATAAATTAGTCCAGGAAATTTTATATTTTCTTGTAACTCCCAGGAGTTTAGATGGAGCACTGAAACTTCCAAATTCTCTGGTTTATGTCTCCGTACCTCTTTGCCCAGTGTTGATGATATTTGCTTTTATGCCTTTGTTTATGAAACTGGCTTTGAGGGAACCCTTCTTGGCCCCGGTTTGGAAACCTCACCAGACCATTAGCAAGTGTGGGTGTTGTTATTGCTATGCTGTTGTTATTTTGGGCAGAGCTGCTTCTGAGTTCTATTGGCCTTTTTTTTTTTTTTTTTTTTTTATTCTGCTTGTAGAACTCCTGCTGCAGTTTATTTTATTCCATTTTTTGCCCATGTCAGCCTGATATTCCAATTTTCTCCTGCCCGTAAAACTTGCAGGTGTTGCAGCACCCGAAACGTTGGAGGGACAGATGAAATACCCAGTTTAAAGTCGTCGGAGTGGTTGTTTCTGTGGGGGACAATTTATTGTTGTAAGGGTGGAATGGAAGTGCTGAAGTGGCACAGCTTAATAAAGGGATGGCAGGGAGGCTTTGTGTGAAATATGGGTGGTGTTTCCCTTGAGCCCTCTAAAACTCAGCCGAGGCCATAAATACAAAGAGCTCGACTTAAGGAGGCTCTTCCTGACGACCTCCCCAAACCCTGCTGAGCTTTTCCCGGGAGTTCAGCATTTCGGAGGTTCTGCTGAGCAGAGGGTTCCGTTCAGAGAGCGCTCTGAAGGTCAGCACCCTCCTCAGGCTGTCGGTCAGCACCGATGAATCCCTGCAGCTCTCTGCCTCCCTCTCCCCCCAGCATTTTGGAACGCTACATCCAGGACCAGATCCCCGGGGCGACGGTGGTGGTGGAGTCCATCGGGGCGAGGCGGTTTGGGGACGGCTTCTCCCAGGAGGATTACACCAAGTCCGACCTCATGGTCTACGCCATCGACCTGCAGACCAACAGGGCCATCATGAGGAACGAACTGTTCAAGTGAGTGTCTCCTTTCTTGCTCCTCCTCCTCTGCTCCCCGGGGCCTGCCTTGGAAGCCTGTGGGTCTGGTGGGAAGTGGTTCAGCAGAACAGGAGCAGGAAAGTCCCTGGAAGCGGTTGCTGCCTGGCCTTACCCTCTGTAGCTTGGGGATTTACCACTTCACCAGCTAAATCATCCCATGATTTAGTCTTTTCCCCTTTTTTTTTTAAATTCAATTTTAATTTCTCTAGATTCAGTCACAGTTTTATAGTTTTATTATAACTGAAGGATCCAACTGGTGCTTTTAATTTCTGTGTCCCACCAAGGTCTAGGCTTATGATCACATCACATCGTCCTCTAAATTTTTATTCCTGAGAAGTTACTTGCCCTCTGCACTCTGGGCTGTGTTTTAATTTCTTTTAATCACTCCAAGTTTTCTCTGAAGTGTCTCCAGTCTTCCAGCATTCCTTTTTGAAATAAGGATGCAAAAATGTTGTGGATTTATATAAAATTTTCTATTCCTGGTTTTATTCAAGAGCAGAAGTGAAAATTCAGGAAGCCAGCAGAAATCATAATAGACAGATAACCATTTTCATTAATCTTCAAAGAAAAGTGCCAGTGAATCTGCTTGCAGTTGTCCTTTTTGAGCCCAACTCACTCCCAAAATGAGTCTCAGTAAATTGGATCTCGCTGCCTTGCATCCAGACTGCATCTCCTGATCCCTCTTTAACACTTTGACACTTCAGAAATCCCTGGAGGTGTGTGTTTTATTCCAGCCACAGCCAATTCAGAGTGGTTGAAGTGGGATCCCTTTAGAGATGCTCGAGGTCAAAAGGACATTATTGAATGCCATGAAAAAATAAACTTTTTCTGATGAAGACTCTCTTCACAGTCAGGAAAAAAAAAAAAGTCCCTCTTCCTTTTGGGGCCCTTTGAAAACATAGGAATGTCTTTTAGGAACATTCATATGTCCAGTGAAATACCCAGAGCAGAAGAGAGCTAAGATAGGTTAAAAATCAGATTTTCAAGTGTGAAGGATCAGCTGAGAAGCAACCTCATTAAAATGCTCCATGTGCCTGCACACTCTGTTTTTTGGTGGTTTGTTGTTTTTTTTCCCCTCTCTTCAAAAGCTTTTAAATATCTAAATCAGCAAAATCCCAGGGAATGCTTTCCTGGCTTTAGGGTAGAGGTGAGTAGGTGTCAGGAGGAAAAGTTTTGTAGCTTGACAGCTGGAATTAGCGTTTTCCCCAGCAAGTGGGTGACCCTCCAGAGATTTGCCCCAGCTCAGGGACGTACCCAAACCTACAAAGAAATCCCTCCTGTGAGCATTTTCCTGGAGGTTTGATTTTGCAGGGAGGGCTGAGTGCTCTTCCTGCCACGCTCCCAGGACACTCAGTGGGAATCCACGAGGCACAGCCATCCCTGTGCCAGGCAGGAATCTGCTCTGGATCTGCCAGAAGAGAGATCAGTTGGAGAAAGGATCATTTAATAAACTGGAGATGATGGGAGGAAGGTGAGAGAGTCCTAAAGAAATGGAGCCTCCTGTTTTAAAAATGGAATTGGCAGTAAGGACTATAAATTCTCCTGAGTTATTTTCCAAGTGTTCAGAAATTCCATGGTGTATCCAGAGGAGAGAACTGTACCAACAGCACAGAGTTAGCACATGAGTTCTGCCAGCTGGGATTTTAGCACAGTTTACAAAGTGATTGTATTTTGGAAGATGCTTGGAATGGGTTTTTTTGGGAACACTCTTCTGTGATCCTGCTCCTAAATCTGTCTGATTACACCCAAAAAATGGGCCTGAATAGTAACTGTGCTTTGCTATTTCCTCCCTCTACCACAAGCCCCCGAAAGACTCTTAAGGCCACTTAGAGATAATTTTTCCAAACTGAAATGATCAGCCTCCTTTTCTGCCTTTTTAGAGGAAAGAGGGTTTGATTTATTGGAGCATAAAAACCAGTTGAATCCAGCAAATTTCTGCTGCATATATTAAGTGGGAGATGTCCACCATCACAAATAAACTGCTTACCCTGCCTGAATCTCCTGCACAACGTGTCGGGCTCCATCACGCTTGAGTTACAACCTGTTAAAACAGGGCTTTTCAAGAAAATGCTGAGGGAATTCTAATGGAGGGATGGTTAAAATCATCCAGAGATGTAATGCTGTCATGCTGGGATGCTTTTGCCCAATCAAAGGACGTGCACCAGTGACATCTAGTGTGCAGCAGAAGAATGAGGCTCCTGTTTGGGCTCACTTTATGCCTCGTGAACCCTCATTTAGGTTTTAAAAGGGATTATTTTTTTTCCTCAAGCACCACAGGCATTTTTTTGTGGAAGAAATCAAGGGGCAAACAATGCTGTGAGGGTTTCTGAGTTAAATGAATTAGAGACCAAGCCGATTTTAAGAAATTAACTGCCATTAAGTAATGGTTTTTGAGGAGTGTTATTTCTGTCTGATGATCAGGTTAAGTAAATCAAGCTATTTCAGGCTGTCTTCAGACATTCAGAGTTTATGTGCAGAAATCTTTTCAGAATATTTTTTTAGCTGCCGCTTTTTATTTAATCTTTTCTGGTTTGGGTTTGTTTTTTTTTTTTTGACACATCTTTTTTCCCCAGGAGAACTGCTGTCCAGGTGGGGGTCCTGCTATAGCTCCGAGCCATAAGGATCCTGCATCCTAACAGTGCCTCCTACTTTGGTCTTTTTAGCTGGGCAGCTTGTGAGAGGCTCAGTCCTCACTTCCAGAGTGATCCAAGGATTTTTCTCTTCCTTTAGAAGTTAAAGCCTTGCCTGATGTGTTTTTTTGTCCCTCCAGCCAAAGGATTTCCCTACGAAGCTGGGGAAGGTCCTCCTGCTTTTAGAGCAGCATCAGTCACAGTGGTGAAGGAATCCCATCAAATAGAATCATTAAGGTTGGAAAAGACCTCCAAGATCATCAAGTCCAACCATTCCCCCAGCACTGCCGAGGCCACTCGTGTCCCCAAGTGCCACATGCACGTGGTTTTTGAACCAAGGATGGGGACTCCACCACCGCCTGGGCAAAATCAAGCGGATCTTTAGGCCAGAGTGGGATGTGTTCGGGAAGGGCTGGTGGATCCTCTGTAACAGAGCAGTGAAGAGCACAAAGCAGACTGCCATTTCCGGGAGCGCTTCCAGGAGAACAGCTACAACACCTACGCCTCAGCCGTGCACCGCAGCCCACGCTCGGGGCGCCAGTGCTACGTGGCCCTCAACAAGCGGGGCAAAGCCAAGAGAGGCTGAAGCCCCGTGCCCGGCCCCAGCATGTCTCCACACACTTCCTGCCTCGCTTCTGGCAGCCGCAGCCCCCTGAGCTCACCTTCACCGTCGCCCTCCCAGAGAAGAAGCCCCCGCTGCCGAAGCCGAAGGTTGCCGCATCCCCACCTCGGAAGAACACTGGCCCCATCAAGTACTGGCTGAAGTTCCGCTTTGGGTAGTGCCACGGTGGGGACCCCGGTGCTGGAGAGACTGGGCAGCTTTTGGGGCTGACCCCACGGGACGCCTGCGTCCCCCTCCCCAGATGGACACAGGAGATCTCCAGGTCTTCTCTTCACCGCCCGAGCCGGGTGGCATCTCCAGAGGTGTGTGTTGGGATGACACAGCTTGGGCTTTCCAAAGAGTATTCCTGTGGTGAACTGAAAACACTGCATGGACCTCGGGTTAGTGTTCTGATGCCGAAAGATACAGAAAGGTACCTCTACAGCGAACGTTTTTTTTTACCTTGTTTTCACTAGTGACTTCTCTGACAATCATTTTCATACGAGAGATGCTCAGAGCCAAGCGGCTTTGTTTGTTTTTCTTGCATCTCTTTCTTGCTGCACTTTTTCCTCCAACCTTACCTCAGACACCGGATATCCAGGTCTGCCCCTTCCTCTTCTCCTACAAATCAGCTCCTCCCTTCCACCCTGAAAGAGCAAAACCAAGCTCTGCAAATTCACTCCCCTTGTGGTGCAAGGGAGGTGGGTATTAAAACTCCTTGTTGGCAATAATAGACACATGTATGTATTTTTGAAGGGTTGCAGGCTTGGGAAGGGCAGCTGTTTGCAGCTCCGCTCCTGGGGTGTCTCCCGTTCTTCCCTGAACAACCGGAGGAGCGAGTCTACTTCTGTCCCTCCAAGTATGGATTTGATGTCTGTGTTTAAATTACCTCTGCCCTGGTGCTGGGGCATAGCTGTTGCCTGGCAGAGCCCCTCCACACCCCTGCTCCCTGGAGACAGGGACACCTGTGGTCCCTGGGTGCCCACTGGTTTCTTGCAACAGTTTTTGCTGCTGATTTATTTTACCATTCACAATACATTTGCAGAGGTGGGGATCAAGGATTTTATTTTACAGTGAGCGTGGTGAGGTGGCAATAAATACTGTTACAACTGCTTGTCCCTTTGGAAGTGTTTCCCCCTCCCCGGGTTGCCAGTGTTTCTCTGTGTGATGTACTCTGTGGAGTCACTGTGCCTATGGAGTTTGTAATCAGTCTTTAGCTGAGCTGCTGTACGTACAGACAACAGTAGCGTCGAACCTCACCGGTGAAGCCTTAATAGGAGCCCAGGTGGGCTCACGTGGGCAGAACCCCTCCAGACTTGAGCTGCCAGCGTCTGGCAGCAACAATGAGGGTGAGCGGCAGGGCTGAGCCTCTTCTCCAAATGTCATTGTGCTACAAATGACTGTTTGCACTGAGATCACATTTTTTTGCCTGTCATCCTTCTGGGCAGCCCCTGTTCCACGTATGGGGATGGATGGACCTGCCGGAATAAAAGAGTTGTGTTTCATTTTATAACCTGGTTGTGTAATCTCTTGTCTGTCTGTGCCTTCTTTTCTTCTCCTGAAGGAGAAACCAGTGCTGCTGAATTGGCTCTGTGTGTTTTTGCCTGGGGTCTGGTCAGCGCAGTGTCGGCAATGGGGTGAAGCGCAGCCCACGCTCCCTGTGCCGTGTTCTGCAAATTGTGCACTGGGACATCCTTCCTGATGGCTCCTCTGGGGCAGGTGTTTGGATCTGGATCACGACAAGGTACAGGTGAGGATTTGGATCGCAGCAGGGTCAGGTGAATACGGGCCTTGTACCCCTGGTCACTTCCAGCCAGACAGCCTGACTGCGGATGTACGAAATGCAAATGCTGCTGCTGCTGCTGCTGGGCCATTCAGCAGGGGGGCACCATCAGGTATAATTAGTGCTCAGGTCACCTCAGTGAACTAAAGGAATGAAAATTTTGCAGGTGCCATCCTCAGCACCACCCAGGCAGGTGCCTGGAGTTCTCTGGGCAGGTAAGAGAGAAGGGAACGTGCTGGACACTTGCTACTGCTGCCTCCCCTCAGAGGCAAAAGGTATTGTTTGAATCTTTTTTTAATAGAAAATTCTTACAGATAACTATGACCATAAAAAAAAAAAAAAAAGAGTAGAGCTTTACTGTTAGAATAGTAATGAAAACATCGCTGTGTTGCAGCAAAGAGGTCTGTGCCAGGCAGAGAGCAGCCCCAGCAAAGAGATTAGGGTCAGGAACCCAACAAACACACCCTGTTCCTTTTGAGCACCCTTTGGCAAGAGAATTCACTAGGTTTGCTTATCAGGAGGGGACTGAAGGCCTTACAATACGGTAAATGTTTCTGTTAAATTTAAAACCTTCCAGTGGACAACTTGAGGAGCTTGTAAGGAATGAAGCTAACTTGTTCAGGGTGCTTCTTGCATTTCAAAAGTGATTTCCCTGGTGGCTTACTCTTATTTACAAGTGCTAATTGCATTTAAGGCTTCCTGACTCCTGCTTTTGCTTTGTGGCACTGGCCAGCCCCTGCCCTGAGTAGGACAGGGAGCCCCGAGCCTCCTGATCCCTGCTCCCTGGGCAAGCGTCCCCTCCTGCCCTTGGGCAGGCTGGTAGGAGCAGTGCTGCTGCAGAAGCAATGGGAGGGGGGGTCTGCTCTGTGTTGTGACTTTGAGGGAGGCAGAACTTCTGTGATGGCCCAGAAAGAAGGCTCCAGCTTTGCAGCTCTGAGTGTGCCATAAATCATCCTGTCAGCCACTCCTGTTTCCAGCGGATAAATCCCAGTGGATTTATCCTCTTGGCTTCAACCACTGGGGCACTAATTGCTGGACTCTTAAGCAGACTTCTCTACTTCTTTTGCGTAAAAGCTCTTGGTCTTGTCTTTACATCTTGCTGTATCCAGAGGGAAAACCTGCTGGGCAAACGAACAGAGACAGGGACGCTCCTGCCTCTCTTTTTGGGAAGCTGAGGGCAGCAGGCCATGCTAGGGAAGGGGCTCTGCATTTGGGGACGTGGGGAGGTCTGGCTGCTGGCAGCAAGCAAGGGGGTGGGGCTGGCTGGGGGGCCTGTGTGTGGGACCAGTGGCCTCTCTGGGGGACAGAATCCTGGAGCAGGCTGAGCAGCACTGGGATGAGCTGAGTGGTGGGTGGAGTCCCGAGAGCCAGGATGCAAGAGGATAACACAGGTCTGTGAAGTTCTCTGCCCCAGGACACCAGCGTGGTGCCTCTGAGCTCTTTGTCAGCAGGGCTAAAAAGGGCACAATTACTCCCTGTGGACCGATAGGCCAAAGTCGTCTTTCTTCTCTCTCATTCCCATTCTGACTCCTCTTTTCCTGCAGTCTTGCCTGTGGCTTAGGCAGAGCACGAGGGGGTCGCTGGAACCTCAGCTCACACTACGATGGGAGCAGCATTGGAAAAACCTCCGAGGCTCCCGTGAGGCCCGGACACCGTGTTTGCTCTGCAGAGCTGGTGTTGGAGCCCAGCCGGGAGCCTTCAGGCTGTGCTGCCCAGGCTGCAGTGATGGGGTGCTCCCCTGGGAGTAACCCCAAACTGAGTTGAGCAGCCGAGGGGTAGCCGTGCCTTAGTGTGAGGAGCTGCACATTGTGAGGGGTTGGGAGGCATGCTGGGATTTTTTGGGGGGCTTTTTCTTGCTTTTCTCTTCTCCGTTTTGACCAGTGTGGTGCTGGGGAAAAAAAGCTAGAAAGAAAACCAGTTGAAGGGAACTGTCACCTTCAGAGGAGGCGCAAATCCTCCTGGAGCTGAGGAAGGGGATGAGGGGAGTCCAGCATAGTGCAGTGAGCTGCTACTGCCCCCAAGGCCCTTCTTTTGGAGGCATTTGTTGACTTTCTGAAATAAAAAAAAGCCTCCCTATCATCTTGTTTGCAACCCTACAGCCACCCCTGCGGGTATGCGTCATGTTCCAGACCCCCAGAGGGATTTGTGTATGTCCTGTGCTAGTGGATGCAGGACATTCTTTAGCAGAAGGGAGAGGATTTGGGGAGCAGCTGTCTTGCTTGGGTGCGTCAGAAACCCCCCTTTGCCCCCCACCTGTGTGCACCCCCAGATATCCTTTCTCCTCTCTTTTCTCCACCCCTTTCCTCCTCTCCTCTTCTTGACCCCTGTTTCCCCTCTGCCTTGAACTCCCCATCTTGTACCCACCCTCTCTCTCTTTATTTCTGCCTTTGGGGGTGAGTAAAAAGGGGTGGGGGAGTCCGGGGGTGATGAGGTCATCAGGGGCATCCCGATGCCCAGCAGGTGAGTGGGGGATGAGAGGGGTCATATGGAGTCCTCCCCGAAAAGGGAGGCTAAGCCCAAAAATGCCTGAAAATTTAAAAGTTACCATCTCTCTTTTTTTCTATCTATTGAAATACTAACTGACATATACACTGACTTCAAAAGAGAGCTCCGTCTCTACTTTATTATATCCAGGATCTTGTAGTGTAAGAAATGCAGGATACAGAAGGAGGGGGGGCTTTGAAAGCAGGACGAATGAAGCTCCAAGGCGCGTGCCAGTGCGAGGACGGCAGGCAGAGCTCTGGGTCGTGGCTTTGCCGGCCGCTCTCCCTTTCCCCAGGGGGCTCTCGAGGATCGCTGCTGCCGCCTGCGGGCGGCGCGCGGTACTGCAGGGAAAGCCGCGCGGCGAGCCGGATGCAGCCCCGTGGAACTGCGCTGCTGCAGCGAGTCTGGCCAGGCGCCCGTTCCCTGGCGGCATGTCCGGCTGGCGCCGGCAGCAAGGGAAGGGCCGGCGGGCCGGGGCTTTGGCCAGATTATTGTACTTTTGCCCCGCTTATCCTGCCGTGAGTCGCTTTGAGTGGGACATGCCCCCTTTGAGCTTTCCCCGGAGCCTGTGCCATTACGGTCAGCACGGGGGAACGAGGAAAAGCCAAATATGCTTTAACGTTCTCTGCCCCGCAGGACGCCGTGACCGGAAACTCTCGAGGCCACACTAAAGATGGCGATGCCCCCACCGAAAGTCGTCACAGCCCACACTCAAGATGGCGACGCCCTCACCGTAAGATCCTCAAAGCCCACACTCAAGATGGCGACGCTCACAACAGGGCTAATCGGCCAGAAAGCGGATGTGACACCCGACCGGAATATTTGCATTGCTGGAAAAAAAGCACTGCCCCCCCGACTGGAATGCCGTACAAAAGATGGTGCCGCCTGTGCCCGAAAATACAGAGAGCCACACAAAAGATGGCGGCGCCATGACCGGAAGTCCTCCAGCCTACAAATAAGATGGCGACGCCCTACCGGAAGTCCTGCAGCCTACAACCAAGATGGCGACGCCCTACCGGAAGTCTTCCAGCCTACAACTAAGATGGCGACGCCCTACCGGAAGTCCTCCAGCCTACAACTAAGATGGCGGCGCCCTGACGGAAAGTCCTCCAGCCTACAAATAAGATGGCGACGCCCTACCGGAAGTCCTGCAGCCTACAACCAAGATGGCGACGCCCTACCGGAAGTCCTCCAGCCTATAACCAAGATGGCGACGCCCTACCGGAAGTCTTCAAGCCTACAAATAAGGTGGCGGCGCCATGACCGAAAGCAGCTCTGCTTTGGGCTTGGGGCTAGTCAATGTCTCCAAGTGCAGAACGGGGTGTTCCCCCTTACACCTTACCACTGGCACAGCTCAGACAGGATGATACTGACTTAGTTCATTTGGCATTTCTTGTCTAAAAAGCAGGCATGGGAATGTCCTCTTCCAGGAAGATCCAGAACAGCAGGAGGGTCCCTGGAAGACCCAGGTTAGGGCAGAGTCAGATGAACCCTCCTGACCTGGTTTTCCAGGGGATGCAACAACTCCAAGGCTCTTGCTTCCACTTGGGAACGCCAGGCAAAACATCCCCTTGGATTTTGGGCAGAGGCCATAAAACTGCAGCCTGGCCTAAAGCAGCTGGACTGAAAATACCTGGATTCACTGCAGAGTAGAGCAGTATTCCTAGAGCCATCGTTTGTTGTCTGAGCAATTAACACGCATATGGACCAAAAGTTAAGAGGCTGTTCTTTACTCCCACTGCCGAGAAGAAAGCGCAACTCTCTGTGGCGGGCTTCACAGTTTACAGGATGCGGGAGAAAAGGATTCCCACTCAAATAGCGCAGAAGCAGCTGAAAACAAGGCACTGCAATAAAGTGCGCCAAGAGGAAAAGTGTTTGGTGTGTACCCTTTTGAATTGCACACTTTTAAGCATTGGCAGTCTCTTTCTGCTTCGAAGCCTTTCCACGTGGCACATATGACAAACCCCTTCACGTTCATCTCAGCTAGACGAAGTCAGAAGCGCTTAGAGACAAGCGTATAGCCGCAAGTCGAGAGTGTCTGTTTCACCGCCGCAGAGAGAGACGAGCCTGGTAAAGCGACCTTGCTGCATTCGCTTGCCTCCTTGCATTTGAGAGAAACGGGCAAGGCTGTTTAGGGGGCATTACAGTTTACAGGATGCGGGAGAAAATAGCGCACAAGTAGCTGAAAACAAGGCAATACGAAAAAGCGAGCCGAGAGAGAAAGTTTTTGGGGTGTACCCCTTTGAGTTGCACACTTCTAAGCATTGGCAGTCTCTGTTTCGAAGCCTTTTCAATTTCACTTACGACAACGCGCTGCACGTTTATCTCAGCTACTCGAACTCAGAAGCGCTTAGAGACAAGCGTATAGCCGCAAGTCGAGAGTGTCCGCTTCAGCCGCCGCAGAGAGAGAGGAGCAGGGCAAAGCGACCTTGCTGTATTGGCTTGCCTCCTTGCAGCCGAGAAAACGCGCAACGCTGTTTGGAGGGCTGTACAGTTTACAGGATGCGAGAGAAAGGATTCCCACTCATATAGCGCACAAGCAGCTGAAAACAAGGCACTAAGAGGAAGTGTGCCCAGAGAGGAAGTTTTTGGGGTGTACCCTTTTGAAATGTAAACTTTTAAGCATTGGCAGCCTCTTGCTTCAAAGCCTTTCCACTTGGCACATATGACAAAACGCTGCACGTTCATCTCAGATAGACGAACACAGAAGCGCTTAGAGACAAGCGTTTAGCAGCAAACCGAGAGTGCTTGCTTCAGCCGCCGCAGAGTGAGACGACCAGGGCAAAGCCACCTTGCTGCACTCGTTTGCCTTCTTGCAGCTGAGAAGAAGGCGCAACCTTCTGTGGAGGGGTGTAGAGTTGAAAGGATGTGAGACAAAAGGATTCCCACTCAAATAGCGCACAAGCAGCTTAAAACAAGTCATTACGAGGAAGTTGGCAGACAGTCAAAGTGTTTGGGGTGTACCCTTTTGAATTGCAACCTTCTAAGCATTGGCAGTCTCCTGCTTCGAAGCCTTTCCGCGTGGCTCAGCCCGTACGTTCATGGTCACCACACTTGGATGACACCCAAAACCAGTCCTCTGTTCATTCTTCACGTAGAACTCTCATCAAGAACCCCAAACTTTCCTATGTGTATTTGTATACATATATATTTGTGTGTATCTGTCTAAGATATTGTATCTTTGGATGCAATATTTGCATGCGATTGTTCTGTGGCAGCAAGTGGACTTTCAAGTTTCCAACACTTGATATGATGACCTTTCTGCTTATGGGTTATTAATTAACTCCTATTAAAGTAGGCAAAAACCTCCCTCCATGGAAATTAAATTTAGACAGGAAATGAAACTGGCCTGAAGAAGCTCATTCAGTGCAGAAGTAGTGGGACTTCTTTGGACACTTGTGTTGGTTTCCTTGGACACTTGTGTTCCTTCAGAGAGCCACTGGAAACACTGCTGTTCACTCAGAGTGCCACCAGTGCCTTGGTCATGTCCGCACCCAATTCCAGTGGAAACTTAAGAAATGCTTTTCTGAGCCTCTGTCCTGGACACCGGCACAGCCTGATCTTGAATGCCAGTGAAACAAAGACAAATCCCATGGCTTTAGCTGCAGCAAGATTGTGTGGGTTTTCTCTGAGGGCAGCACTACACCTGACTTCGTGTGTGTTTGTGTGAGACAGGCAGAAGTCCCAATGCCTGCACACTTCAGAACAGCCCATGTGGTGCTGCGCTTTCTACTGAGGAGACCCCAAGGTACCCAATACAGGGAAAGAGTTTGGAATTTTGGCTTTTTCATTCTCTCCTTCTTTGTTTGCATCCTGGCAACTTCTCTCTTCTTGTTTCACAGAGAAGTGCAACTTTGGAGAGAGAAAGAGAGAAGGGAAATGGAGGATGCAGAGTTTTGTGCAAGTTTTCCAGAGTTGTAGCGGTGGAGTGGGTCACTGTAGTCAAGTAATAGGTCTGGCATTCTGAGCACATCTTGCAAGTCAGTGCCTGTTGTTTCTGTGCTCCCCAGGGTTTGTGTCTTGTTTCCCAGCCTGTCCGACTGGGCACAACCAGTGCCGTAAGCTGTTGATGTTGGGCTGGATTGGCTACCACATATTCTGAGTGACCAAGCATCAGAGAAGGACCTTTCCCGTCGTACAGATAGGAACTGCACGATCTGGAGGAAGAAAGCCAAGGACATCGAATGCTCCTCCATGTGTGTAGATGGCACCAAGAATTAGAGTAAAATTGATGACCTGGGGATTTTGAGGGTGGGCCCATCCTTGCAACTCTGCAGGAGACCTGCTGGGTTAACTGGCCTATTGCCGGGCCTGTGAGTTTGCACACATTTTGCCTTTCTTCTGCATCGTTTCTGTGACAATTCTTCTCCCCCAAATCTGTGTTAGGGACGAACACCCTTGTTCCAGCAAATTTGGGAAGGACTGGAAGCACTACACTGCTGCAGTACCCTACCGGCTCATCCCTGGGGTGTTTCAAGGCCGACACAGAATCAAGGGTAAAGGAAAAAAAACTTTTGATTCGGTTTTTGTTGGTGGGTTTTGGTTTTGTTTTTTGATTTTTGTGTGGGTTTTTTTGGTGGTTGTTTTTGGGGGGTTTTTTGAGGTGAATAGAGTTTATTGACACAGATAAGCTAACAGCAAGGTTTCGTGAAGGACACTGTAGTGTTCTGAAGGACAAAAGGTGGCTGGACATTTATCCTTGTTGAAGTGAAGGAACGTGCAGGCAATGCTGTGCCTAAAGTAAATGAGTTGAGGCAATGAAATGCCCCGGTTTTTTTAGAAAAGTCTTTTACCTGGAATTTCCCCCATACTTCCTCAGCTCCCAAATGACCTCGGGGATGAAAAGTTGCATGTACCGAGAGTCCTTAAATCCCCCAGAGCTGGAAGGTGGCCTTACCTTTGCCAGCAGCGGAGTTCTGGAAGCAGTTTCCAGACGCTTAGGATAGGAGGCAAATAGTTCTGTGATGTCTTTATGAAAGAAGTTGTCTGCTGCAGTTGCTCCTGACAGTCAGAACCTACAGTTAGTAAGAAGCCCAAAGGAGGATTTATATATTCGTTGTTTTTTTTCAAGAGATTATCTGGGGAAATACAAAACTGGAGAAGCTGATGGTGAAAGATTGTTCAAATCTAAAGGAAGTGTTTGTGAAAGCTGGTTTCAATTTGTCTGGCTCCCAGGTGACATTCTCAGCCCCTGACAATATGGTACGTGACCAACAGAGTATTCTTCTGATGCTGAAAACAAACTTGCTGAGTCTGGATTTTGGTTTTGTTTCAGCACTCCTGGAAAGGATGGTTTAGGCAGGAGAAAAAAGGGCTCTTCAAACCTAGAGAACCAATTTATCTTGTAGCTTGGCTTTATGTAAGACCTGGATCTACTCCCATGTATAAAGATGCCTTTAGTGAAAATACAGAGCCCAACGCGTTTCCAACTCTCCCAGGGGCAGTTCTTTCAAGGTGCTTCATTTGAGAGAAGTAAATCCAGAGGAAGGGAAAACTGAGGAGGGGGGTTCTAAGGCTTTTGGGACCTCTCAGTCTCTGAAGTGCTTTAGGCTGCCTTTGGCTTTGCTGGAACAACTGCATGGTTTCTTTTCCCAGCTGCCCTTAAGGCCCCATACTTGCATCCTTTTCCAATATAGGCCTGAAAATTGCATTGAGAGTTTGCTGTTCAGGCCAAGCTTATTTAAATCTTTGCAAGGTAGCCTGGACTCTACAGGCTTCTGTTCCCTACTCCATCCTGGGTGATTAGTGGAAGAAACTACCCCTTCAAGACCAATAAAAATATCTTTAGTTGAAAAATCAATTGCTTTTTTGAGAAGGATTTTTCGGTGTGAGTATTAGATGAACTTTTGTCCTGATATTTCCTAGTTCTTCATCCCATGCTGTCAATATCACTGATGAAATTTCAAGTTCAGCTATCAAATCCCTGTGCTGTGCTGGGAGTTTGAAATATAGGAGTGCCAGTGTTTTCAAATGGTATCTCTGTCAAAGAGGTATATGATAGGAAAATAGAGCAAAAGCTTCTGGCAGTTCCTTGGAGCACTGACAAATTAGTTTGGTTGCATTACTGTAGGAAGAAAAGATACATATGAGAACACTGTTAATACAAATGTCTCTATTGTGAAAAGGGCTTCAAGGTTTTGATTACTGAAATAATCAAAAAAACTCATTTATTCTTGGACAAGTTGAGCCAGAAATGAACTTGGAAAATGGGGAGATGGAAACTGTAGTTGCTGAAACTAAATGTGTGAGAGCAGCAGCTCTTCTTGAGCAGGAAGTAACTCCCGTCAGCAAGGGGATAGATGGTGCAAGGGCAGCCTTTAGGCAGCTCAGGCATTCCCCAAGGAGAGCTCTGGCTCTGCCACATCTCTCCGAAGCCTTTGAAGCCCCTTTGCTCAGGAGGGAAAACAAAGGAGAAGGTGTGCAGAGAGCAGCCCTGAGGAGGGACTTGGAGTGACTGGCATCCCTCCCAGGTAACTTTCTGGGCTGTTACCCCTGTAGGGCAGGTGATAGTCTCAGCTACCACTGTGGGAGAAGAGTTAACAGAGAGCCCCAAAAGCTAGAAATCCTCCTGGAGACTCTTGGTAAAACAGGGTTTGCTGAGTTAGCCCTGGAAGGAGGGAAGTGATACCTTCTCAGTGCTAGTAGATCCTCTGAAGAGATGGCCATAAGTGTGTCCTTGTTGCACCAGGAGGCCTTATCAAGCTCCCCATATTGCAGGAGATATTCCCACGAAAGCAAAAAGCGATCCTCATCATTCTTTGCTGGCTTTAGGATCTGCCCTGCAGAAACTCCCGGAATTGACGGGGACGCCTCGGCAGATGGATCGGGCACCCCAGCCTGTCCGTTCCTGCCTAGCCTTTGGGTCCCTGTCAGGCGGTGGGACTCCCAGCCTCTCCAGGTGAAGTGGAAAGGGCCTTTGCAGGCCTGGTTGATCCCATTTCTAGCAGCTCAAGTTGCAGAAAAGGGACCTTGGGCACTTTATTTTTGAGTTGGGAAAGCTCCTTTGGATTCCAGCGGAACAAACTGGATCCTTCCAAGTTATCATCCGTGTTTGTCCCTCAGCCTGTGTTACGATTCAGGGCTGTAGCTCTTGTAGTCGCTCAGGAGTCCCAGCTGTGCTTTCAACAAGGAGACCTTGGCCTAATGGCCAAGTGTCAGGAAAAAAGGGCGGAAGCTGTCCGAGTTTTGAGGTGTAACGAGAGCTGATACTTTTTGCAGTGGGCTGTGGCGTGGAAAGTGCACAGAGCTGAGCCAGGGGATTGAAAGGAACTAAGCCAGCGAGGTGAAGAAACAAGGAAGACGGGAACTGAGGCAGCAGCCAAGCAGCACCAAGTTCCTCTGTCAGCAGGTGAGTTGTCTTTTGAGGTTCCTAAGGCAGGCACTTGGGACTTTGGGGGCTCCAGACAGAGAAGACCTCGGAGGCCCCTTGATGAAGCCCCTCAGAAACCTTATCAGGGTAGGTGTGTATGGTTGTAAGTGCTGGGGAATGTCCTGAGCGTGGAACAGGAATGCAGGGAACCAAATGAACCCTCCTGGAATGCTGAGCCCTCCCTTCAGCTGCAGTGGAGACCCCTCTGTGTGCACTGTGGGAGCTGATGGCCAGGACCCCCGGTGGGCTGGGATCACTGCAGGGTGTTGTCAGCAAGGAATGCCTGGCTTCTAAAACTCACCAGCTGAGTCTTAGAGGCTTCTTTGCCAAGCTGCTTTCAGGCAGCCAAATTGGCCCCCCGGCAGGGACTCTGTGCTTGCTCTCCCAGGGTTCCCACGGATCTCTGGGCCTTCACGCCGGCACCGAGATGTTCTCGGGAAGGCCCTCAGATCCCCGGAGCAGTCTGGGACACGGGCACGATCCCCCTGCATTTCGGGAGCAGATTGGGCCCCCCTGGAGGGACAATGCTGTTGCTGCCCCCCGGGCTCGGGGACACTCGGAGGACTCCGGCTCGCACCCGAAAGGGTTCTTCGGGGAGCTCCTCCGAGTGCCCCAAGCTGGGGAGCTCAAAGCAAAGTCCCTGGAATGGATTCAGGCATTCCTGAGAGTATCAGAGGTGTAGCTGTGCCATGCTCCTGGCCATGGAGCTCTGGAATGGACTTGGAACTGGGTTATAAAAGTGTTGCTGTAACGGCAAAAGGAGTGTGGGATTGGAATTAAGGAAGGAGTGGTGATGGTACCGTTGGCTGTTTTCTCTTGACTGGATTCGTGAGAGCTGCAGGAGTGCAAGGTGTGGGTTCCGGTCCCCAGCATTTGGTTTGCACATGTCCTGGTCAGACAAAGGTCCAGCTTCCTCAGCCCTTAACACACCGGAGGGAGAATTAAGGGATGGCACTGTGAAGGTGATTGGTGTGACAGGGGTTAAACTGGGAAAACACTGGGTAATTCCTCGGTTGGTTTATTTGCAAGCTCCCCTTTACCTTTGCTAGGAAGAGATTGGTTGGAAAAGTTGAGGCAGAAATGAACTTGGTTGGGATCCAAAAAACTGGGGTGGAGATACTTGTGATTTAACCGCTTTAGAGCGTGTTTCAGAGGGTGAAGTGTTTGCTGAAGCACAGCAAATAACAGGAGGGAAAGTGGAAGGTGACCCAGATGGTTATCCCGTCAGGCCTGATGTGGTGGAGGATTTTACTCAGCCTGAACTTGCTTGTGTCCTGGAGAGTTTTAAAGCAAAGACCAGGGAGTCTGTGATCTTCTGGGCAGTTGGGCTGCATGAGCTGGGAGCCTCTGGGATCAGATTGGACTGGGCAGACAGGGAGCAGTTTGTCCCGTGGAGCTGGGCTGGGTTTGTTCAGGATGCTTTCGGAGGCAGGGCTGGAGAGGCTCCTTTCTTGGTTGTAGTAGTGGAAGGTTGTCCCAGGAGGGCTGGAGCCTTTGACCTCCTGCTCCCCCCGTGAGCCCCGACGGGACCGTGTACTTGGAAATGGAGGGCCCCCCATTGCTGAGTCAGCGGTTCCGGGGGCCGGCAGGGATGGGATCAGGATGCCGAGCTCCAGCCAAGGCAGGGCAGGAAATGGTGCAGCCACTGCAAGAAGTGAAGGCAGAGTGAGATGAAGGCCAAGCTCCAGCACAAGGGTGGGGGAGAAAAGCCCATGGCCCTCAGGTGGAGCTTTGAATTCCTTGGAAAAATGGATCTTGTCAAAAGGCTCAGGCCCTTGTGGGTGCTGGAGCGGAGGCCTCTTCAACTCATGGTCAGCCTAAAAAGGTGCAAGGACAGCACGTTTGGATGATAGAACTAGGTGGCAAAAGGTGAAGTGGTAAAGAGAAAAGCTGATCTTCAGATTAGTCCTCTGCCCCAGCAGCCTTGTGGAGTGCTTGTTGTTGTGCCTGACTGTGGAATGGCAGTGGATATTTCCAAGGGCTGCCTTGTGCTGAGGAACACTGGGGTCAGTTCCCTTTCCCTGGGCAGGGCAGGCAGGGCAAGTTTACCTGCCCCCCTGGAGGGTGCCTGGATAAGAATTGATCACCAAATGCAAACAGTAAATAGAGGAGGTCCATTGGTGACCTTTGGGCATCAGGTAAAACAACTCACTGCTCACCTCTGGGGGGATATATTTACAGCATTCTCACCATCTGATAAGAAGTTTTTGAACACTTTATTTCATCCACTAATCATAGTAATTTCACTGATTTTATGAACAATAGGGAGTTGTTGTCTATGGTATCTCCTCCAAGAAGTTGTTTCTTGCATGTGTCTATCCTGATCACGGATCAAAGGACCAAAGGGAAAGGATGAGAAGTTCCCCGAGAGTTGCTGCCCAGGGGCTGCTGCCCCTGAGGAACAGGGTGAAGGCTGTCTGTGCTCAGGTGCCCTGGCTGAAGTGTGCAGTTGCTGTGAGTGTTGCTGTAGAAAGGCAGGCCAGGTGTGTGCAGCTGTTCCGTGCCCTCCACCCTTGGCCCTGCTGGGGCACCCGGCCAGCGCTCCAGGGGTGGAGCTCCCGAGAAACTGCCTATACCCACGGCCGGATAGTGCCAGGCCTGGCCTAAAGCCGGCTCTGTTGGTCAGAGTCTGGCCAGCAGGAGCCTCTTGTAGCCGCCCCGCTGCCTCCCCTGCAGGTGGACGCACCCGTAGGAATTGTGGCAGTTCCCGGAGACTGCGGGATCGGGGGCCGTGGGGGAGACATTTCTGCTTAGCCACAGTTCTGTCTCTCGAGGCAGTCAGGATTTGATACCTTGCTCATTTATCAAATCCCATAAATCTGTATCTGATGTGTTGGATTGGGTTTGTTTCAACTGTTCCTATTATCCTGTGACTTGTGAGGAGTTGTTTCCTCAAGTGCCCTGCCTGTAGGCACAACAGCAGGTGTGTGCAGCAGCTGGAGACTGGGCAAGTTTGGGGGCAGTGGTGTCCCAGCTCCCTTTGCCATGCCTGCTTCAGGGTGGGAGCTGCACAGAGCCAGCAGCGTCCAGCTGGAGGATCCAGGAGGACGCAGCTCTGCTTTTCTGGGAGGTAAGAGGTGGGGGTGCAGGAGCTGGAAGGGGTGTTGTCCAGGCAGAGGGAGGGAAGGAGCAGAGAGAACTGTAGCCCCCAGCAGCTCGGTCAGTGCTGGATGGACTCGGGGCTGGGAAAGGTCACTCAGTGTGAGGGCAAGGGAGAGCCCTGGGAACAAGTCCAGTGGGCAAAGGAATGGACCCTGGAGAGCTGGGCAAACAGCTGGAGGAGTTCCAAGGAGAAGCAGGAAACTGGACAAGTTGCAGCAACTCCTTTTATGCGTGTGTGTAGAAGCAGCTCTAGTGCAGCCACGAGTGAGGTTGGAAATGAACCTCAGGAGGCTGGGAGCCAGGTTATCTGAGCACAGATAGCCTTCGCCCTGTTCCTCAGGGGCAGCAGCCTCTGGGCAACAACTCTCAGGGAACTTCTCATCCTTTCTCTTTGGTCTTTTGATCCCTAGTCAGGATAGACACATGCAAGAAACAACTTTTTGGAGGAGATACCACAGACAACAACTCCCTATTATTCATAAAATCAGTGTAATTACTATGATTAGTGGATGAGTAAGCACTATCTTTCCTGAGAGAATAGGCTTTTGTTTGGTCGCATGAGTCCGGCACTGTAGTTTACAGTCGGACGACAAAATTCAAAACGAACAAAGATCGCTCCCAGACAAAACGTGCAAGGAGACAAAGGTCCCGCTGCCCACGGAGTGCTGAGGCTGGCCCACCGATTGCACTTGAGAGCCCGAGATTAAGCACTTTGATTCCTGGGAGAAAGGTTTGTTGTTCGCTTGCAGGAATCCTGCAGTGATACTGCTACTCAGACTCCAAAAGTGAATAAGAATGAAGATTGCTCCCAGACAAGATGTGCCCTTAGATAAAGTTCCTGCTCCCCGTGGAGTGCCCAGACCAGCCCACCAGCTGCACCTAAGCCCCTGAGGGTAGGCATTTTCTTTTCGGGGATAAAGCGCTGTAGTTCGCTTGCAAGAATCCTGCGCTGAAATTCTTAGTCCGACAACAAAAAGGAATAGGAATGAAGATTGCTCCCAAACAAAAGGAGCCATGGCCAAAAGCTCCTGTTTTCCACGGAGGGCCCAGGCTGCCCCACAAACTGCACAAAAGACCTTGAGGGGAAGCACTTTCTGTCCCGGAAGAAACGACTTCTGTTCGCTTGCAGGAACACCGCGCTTAAATTCCCAGTCTAATTGCAAAAATTGAATACAAACAAAGATTCCTCCCAGACAGTAGGTGTCCGGGACGAAAGTTCCTGCTACCCGTGGAGCGCCCAGGCCGACCTACAACCGGACCCTTACGGCCGAGGATAGGCACTTCCTTTTCGGGGAGAAAGCCCTGTCGTTCGCTTGCAGAAATCCTGCACTGATATTGCTACTCTGACTTCAAAAGAGAATATACAGGAAGATTTCTCCCAGACTAGAGGTGCCATGACAGGAAGATCCTGCTGCCCATGGAGTGCCCAGGCTGCCCTACCAAGTGCACTTGAGACCCTGAGGGTCAGCTCGCTCTTTCCTGAAATTGCGCTTGCAGGAATCTTGCACTGATATTGCTACTCGGACTCCAAAATTGAGGAAGAACGAAGATTCCTCCCAGACAAGAGGTGTCATCAAAGAAAGCTCCTGCTTCCCGTGGGGTGCCCTGGCTGGCCCACTAACTGAACCTGAGAGGCCGAGGATAAGCACTTTCTTTCCTGCGAGAAAGGGCTGTTTTTCTCCTTGCACCAGTCCTGCACTAAAATTACCAGTCTGACTCCAAAACTAAGAACAAAGATTCCCTCCAGACGAGAGGTGCCATCACAGAAAGCTCCTGCTTCCCTTGGGGTGCTCAGGCCTTGCCACCAACTACACCTTAACCCCGAGGCTAAGCACTTTCTTTCCTGAGAGAAAGGGCTGTTGTTGCCTTGCAGGAGTCCTGCGCTAATACTGCTACTCTGCCTCCAAAATTCAAGAAGAACAAAGATTTCTCCCTGACAAAAGGTGCAAAGCGAGGAAGTCCCTGCTGCCCATGGAGGGCCCAGGCTGGCCCACTAACTGCAACCGAGAGCCCAAGGGTAAGTGCTTTCCTTCCTGGGAGAAAGCGCTTTTGTTCGCACCAGGAAATCCTACGCTCTCGTTGCCAGTCTGACTTTAAAATTCAATACAAACAAAGATCCCTCCCAGACAAAAAGTGCAAGGAGAGAAAGCTGGTGCTGCCCATGCAGGGCCCAGGGTTGCCCCAGAACTCGGACTTTTTACCCCGAGGGTAAGCAGTATTTTTCATGGGAGAAAAGGCTGTCGTTCCCTTGCTGGAATCCTTCACCAAAATTGCTAATCTAAATGCCAAAATTAAATCCGGACAAAGATCCCTGCCAGACAAGAGGTGCCATCAAAGAAAACTCCCGCTTCCCATGGAGTGCCCAGGCCTTCCCACAAGGCGGACATTTTACCCTGGGGGTAAGCACATCCTTTTCTGGGATAAAGGGCTGTTTTTCATATGCAGGAAGTCCGTGATGAAATTTCCCATCTGACTCCAAAATCGAATACGGACAATGATTCCTCTCAGACCGAAGGTGGCTGGACAGAGCCCCTGCTGCCCATAGAGTTCCAAGGCCGGCCCACCAACTGTACCCAATACCCCGAGGGTAGGCACTCGCTTTCCTGGGAGAAAGGGCTTTTGTGCACTCGCAGGAGTCCCGCGCTGAAATTGCCAGGCCGACTGACCTCACTGGATATGGACAAAGTTTCATTCCAGACAAAACATTCTAAGAGGAAAGCTTAATTTTCTTATGTTCCTTGCCTGGCCCACCAAGTTCACTTGATAATTTAGTGATGAGCACCTTTTGTACCTGGGAGAAATGGCTGTCATTCGCTTGTAGAAGTCCTGCTCTGAAATTGCCAGTCCGATTCCACTATCAAGTATGGCTGAAGATTCCTCCCAGACAAGAGGTGCCACCACACAAAGCTCTGTCCTTTGGTGGGCTCAGCCTTGACCACTAACTACTCCTAACAACCCAGAGTTGTGCTAATCGTCACGGTACGACTGTCCAAGGAGAACACGGATCGACATACTCCCCATACAAAAGATAGAAGGAGAAAAATGCGTGGCTGCCCCATGGAGTGTCACAGGTCTCCCTTTGCTTGCATGAGAGTGTGTGGCTACTAGCTGCCTTTCACGGGGAAATGCCCTGCAGTTTGCTTGCAGGAGCCCTGTCCTCATACTGTCAGTCTGCCATCCAGCATTGAATATGGACTAAGATTCCTCTCAGACGCAGGGTGCCATCGCAGCAAGTTCTTGCTGTCCTTGGAGCAGTAGGCTGGTCTATCAACAGAATCAAAGATCCCAAGCCTAAGGGCTTTCTTTCCTGGGGGAAAGGGCTGTTGTTATCTTGCAGGAGCCCTGCACTGCAATTGCCAGTCCAATTCCAAATGCAACAAGGACCAAGATTCCTCTCAGACAAAAGGTGACAGGATAGAACGTTCTCACTGCCCATGAACTGTCAAGGGTGTCTAATTAACACACTTGAGATCCTGAGGGTAAGGGCTTTTTGTCCTAGGGGAAATAGGATACTATTTGCTTGCAGGAGTCGTGGACTGAGATAGGTGGTTTGACTCGTCAAATTGAATACGGATGAACGTTCCTCTCACACAGAAGGTGCCACTACAGAAAGCTCTTGCTGCCGATGGAGGCACCCACCAGCTGCCGTTGAGAGACAGAAGGTAAGGGCTTTTTTACCTGGGGTAACAGTGTCTCATTTGATTGAAGGAGATCTGTACTGGATATCCCAGTCTGAGCTCCCAGAGCAAACATAGTCAACATTCCTCTCAGGCAAAAGGTGCCACCTCAGAAAGCTGTTGCTGCCCATGGAGGGCCAGAGGTATCCCACCACCTGCACCTGAGACCCATAGGGTATGGGTTTTCTTTTCCTGTAGTTAAGATCTGTTCTTTTTTTGCAGGAGTGCTGCATCGAGATAGCTGCTTAGGTTCCTGAAATTGAACAGGGATGAAGATTTCTCCCAGACAAAAAGTCTAAAGGGCAGAGCACTCTTGCCACTCTTGGAATTTACTGGGTCTCTCACCACTTACACCTGAGACCCTGAGGGTACAGGCTTCCTTATTCGGGGAAAGATCTGTTTTTTTCTCGCCGCTGACCGGGACCAAAATTGCAGTACAACTCCCTAAACGGAATATGGACAAAGGTCGCTCTGAAACAAAAGGTCCCAGACCCGGATGATTTTCCTGCAGGGGCAAATGCAGGGGTCTCTCACTAACTAGACTTGAGACCTTGAATATAAGACCTTTTTTTGCTGGGAACAGAGGGCTGTCATTTATTGGAAACAGCTGGGCTGTTGACAACTTAAGCCTTGAATTTAATCAGTTACAGCTCTGAGATTGTAAAAGAATGTAAACAGCACCAAGGCAGGAGAGCAGAAAGGGAAGAAAAACTACAGTAAATAATAGGCATCGGTTTGAGCTTCGCCAGAACACAACAGGACCCCGACTGCCAATCAAAAGACTAAGCGCTGCACGCGAAGAGAAACAACCGACCAATTATAGCGCGTATACCCACAGAGGCAAGAAAAGACTATAAAGCTAAGCCTGCCATTCCTAAAGTGCCTGTCGCCTGCCAGCCGACCGAGCATTTCTTTTGTCCTCCGCAGCCGGTCCCTCGCAGGAGTCCTGCGGCAAAGCAGTTGGCGGGACTCGGGAAATTGAAGTCGTACGAAGATTCCCTCCGGATACAAGGTGTCGGGACCGTGAGCTCTCATTTCCCACAGAGCGCTTTGCAACCTACACCTGATAACCGGAGGGTAAGGGCTTTCTTTTTCTGGGGGAACGGCGTTTTGTGCACTAGCAGGAGTCCCACCCCAAACTCAGATGTTCAATTTAGACACCGGAATGCTTCTGAGGATTCCTCCCAGGCAAACGGTGCGAGGGCAGAAAGTTGTCGCCGCTCCCAGAGAGTCACACCGCCCGCCTTTTTGACTGAAGCAAAACGAGGCTCTAGAACTGTAAATCGAAGCATCTTACTGCAAAATCCACTGTTCTCTTCCCCCCCCGCTTTCTCTACCTCACTCAAAAAAGATTTTGTTCCGTACAAATTCTGCAGACCTAGAAACCAACAGGTACATTGCACAAAGAGCCCAGAGGTAATAAATTATAGCCAAACAGGCTAAGGTAGATATTTGAATAGGTAAAATAGGCCCGAAGCCAAGGCTTTTTCCAAGCTCCAACGGATAGAACATGAAACAATGGAAAGTACAGAAGGTCTCCGGGGTCACCCAAAAATGAGGAATAAATTTGAGACCCTATGATGAAGGCAGGATGTATCACCATGATATTCCTCAGAAGAAAGACCACGCCTCAAACTCCACCCTGACATATAGTAATCCAATAATACAATAACATGGGTACGTATATGAATATGTTGTAATCGTAATTAGAAACTGTATAAATTGCGTGTTTTTACTCAAACATTTCGGAGCTCTTTTTGCCCAGCCCGAGCCGGAGAGCTGCATGACGTCGCCTAATAAATACCTGCTGTTTAAAGGCATAAAACTCTGTCTCTAAGCAGTTTTTACTGTGTAATTTGCTTAGGAATGGTAAGGTGCTTTTGTAATTTGATGGGGGTTTTCTGGTGTTTGGGGGTTTTTTAGGAGCATTTTGTCGTTTGGGGTTTCCTGATGGTTTCAAATATAATTTGGTGTTGTGATCTGATCTGGTCCTTATCCCTCCTAGCAGTCTCTATCCACATTTTGCACCAAAAATGTTTTGCGTTTACTCTGGGCCAATTTTCTCTCACCCTCCACAAATCTAACTAGGCAATAATGCTCTATATTTACAGCAGTGCTTCCCTATTCTTGTATCAGTTTAGAAAGAGCAGCAGTCTCACAACGGTTTAAACTAGTTCAGACCGGTTCAGACCGGTTCAGACTTGGTTAGGGTTAGGGTTAGGGTTTAGGGTTAGGGTTAGGGTTTAGGGTTAGGGTTAGGGTTAGGGTTAGGGTTAGGGTTAGGGTTTAGGGTTAGGGTTAGGGTTAGTGTTAGGGTTAGGGTTAGGGTTTAGGGTTAGGGT
This sequence comes from Pyrocephalus nanus, assembly GCA_038380795.1. Taxonomy (NCBI): domain Eukaryota; kingdom Metazoa; phylum Chordata; class Aves; order Passeriformes; family Tyrannidae; genus Pyrocephalus; species Pyrocephalus nanus. Next base: position 38,925,054 of record CM076267.1, read on the forward strand.
TAGGGTTAGGGTTAGGGTTAGGGTTTAGGGTTAGGGTTAGGGTTAGGGTTAGGGTTAGGGTTAGGGTTAGCGTTAGGGTTAGCGTTAGGGTTAGGGTAAGCAGTATTTTTCCCGGGAGAAAGAGCTGTCGTCCGCTTGCAGGGATCCTGCGCCAAAATTACCAGTCTGAATGCCAAAATTAATTTTGGAGAAAGATTCCTGCCAGGCAAGAGGTGCCATCAGAGATAGCTCCTGCTTCCAATGGAGTGCCCAGGCTTGCCCACAACCCGGACATTTTACCCTGAGGGTAAGCGTTTTGTTTTCTGGGATAAAGGGCTGTTGTTCACTTGCAGGAATTCTGTGATGAAATTTCCAGTCTGACTCCAAAATCGAATACGGACAAAGATCGCTCTCAGACTGAAGGTGGCTGGACAGATAGCTCCTGCTGCCCATAGAGTTCCAAGGCTGGCCCACCAATTGTACCCGATATCTCAAGGGTTGGCACTCGCCTTCCTGGGAGAAAGGGCTTTTGTGCACTTGCAGATGTCCTGCTCTGAAATTGCCGGTCTGATTCCAATATAAAGTACGAATGAAGATTCCTCCCAGACAAGATGTGCCAACACACAAAGCTCTCTCCTTTCGTGGGCTCAGCCTTTCCCACTAACTACTCCTAACAGCCCAGTTCTGTGGGAAAGGGCTGTCGTTTGGTTTTCAGAGAGTAGTGCCGATCATAACAGTATGACCGTCTAAGGCGTACACGTATCAACATACTCTCCATACAGAAGAGGCAAGGACAAAAATGTGTGGCTGCCCCATGCACTGTCACGGGTCTCCCTTCACCTGCATTAGAGTACGTGTGGCTACTAGCTGCCTTTCATGCGGAAATGGTCTGCGATTTGCTCGCAGGAGCCCCGTGCCGATATTGTCAGTCTGCCATCCAACATTGAATATGGACTAAGAATCCTCCCAGAGAAAGGGTGCCACCGCAGCAAGTTCTTGCTGTCCATGGAAGGGTAGGCTGGTCTATCAATTGCACCTTAGATCCCAAGGGTAAGGGCTTTCTTTTCTGGGGTAAAGGGTTGTTGTTACCTTGCAGGAACCCTGCACTGCAACTGCCCGTCCAGTTCCAAATGGAACAAGGACCAAGATTCCTCCCAGACAAAAGGTGACAGGATAGAACGTTCTCACTGCCCAGGAACTGTCAAGGGTGTCTAATTAACACTCTTGAGATCCTGAGGGTAAGGGCTTTTTGTCCTAGGGGAAATAGGATACTATTTGCTTGCAGGAGTCGTGGACTGAGATAGGTGGTTTGACTCGTCAAATTGAATACGGATGAACGTTCCTCTCACACAGAAGGTGCCACTACAGAAAGCTCTTGCTGCCAAGGGAGGCACCCACCAGCTGCCGTTGAGAGACAGAAGGTAAGGGCTTTTTTACCTGGGGTAACAGTGTCTCATTTGATTGAAGGAGATCTGTACTGGATATCCCAGTCTGAGCTCCCAGAGCAAACATAGTCAACATTCCTCTCAGGCAAAAGGTGCCACCTCAGAAAGCTGTTGCTGCCCATGGAGGGCCAGAGGTATCCCACCACCTGCACCTGAGACCCATAGGGTATGGGTTTTCTTTTCCTGTAGTTAAGATCTGTTCTTTTTTTGCAGGAGTGCTGCATCGAGATAGCTGCTTAGGTTCCTGAAATTGAACAGGGATGAAGATTTCTCCCAGACAAAATGTCTAAAGGGCAGAGCACTCTTGCCACTCTTGGAATTTACTGGGTCTCTCACCACTTACACCTGAGACCCTGAGGGTACAGGCTTCCTTATTCGGGGAAAGATCTGTTTTTTTCTCGCCGCTGACCGGGACCAAAATTGCAGTACAACTCCCTAAACGGAATATGGACAAAGCTCGCTCTGAAACAAAAGGTCCCAGACCCGGATGATTTTCCTGCAGGGGCAAATGCAGGGGTCTCTCATTAACTAGACTTGAGACCTTGAATATAAGACCTTTTTTTGCTGGGAACAGAGGGCTGTCATTTATTGGAAACAGCTGGGCTGTTGACAACTTAAGCCTTGAATTTAATCAGTTACAGCTCTGAGATTGTAAAAGAATGTAAACAGCACCAAGGCAGGAGAGCAGAAAGGGAAGAAAAACTACAGTAAATAATAGGCATCGGTTTGAGCTTCGCCAGAACACAACAGGACCCCGACTGCCAATCAAGAGACTAAGCGCTGCACGCGAAGAGAAACAACCGACCAATTATAGCGCGTATACCCACAGAGGCAAGAAAAGACTATAAAGCTAAGCCTGCCATTCCTAAAGTGCCTGTCGCCTGCCAGCCGACCGAGCATTTCTTTTGTCCTCCGCAGCCGGTCCCTCGCAGGAGTCCTGCGGCAAAGCAGGCGGCGGGACTCGGGAAATTGAAGTCGTACGAAGATTCCCTCCGGATACAAGGTGTCGGGACCGTGAGCTCTCATTTCCCACAGAGCGCTTTGCAACCTACACCTGATAACTAGAGGGTAAGGGCTTTCTTTTTCTGGGGGAACGGCGTTTTGTGCACTAGCAGGAGTCCCACCCCAAACTCAGATGTTCAATTTAGACACCGGAATGCTTCTGAGGATTCCTCCCAGGCAAACGGTGCGAGGGCAGAAAGTTGTCGCCGCTCCCAGAGAGTCACACCGCCCGCCTTTTTGACTGAAGCAAAACGAGGCTCTAGAACTGTAAATCGAAGCATCTTACTGCAAAATCCACTGTTCTCTTCCCTCCCGCTTTCTCTACCTCACTCAAAAAAGATTTTGTTCCGTACAAATTCTGCAGACCTAGAAACCAACAGGTACATTGCACAAAGAGCCCAGAGGTAATAAATTATAGCCAAACAGGCTAAGGTAGATATTTGAATAGGTAAAATAGGCCCGAAGCCAAGGCTTTTTCCAAGCTCCAACGGATAGAACATGAAACAATGGAAAGTACAGAAGGTCTCCGGGGTCACCCAAAAATGAGGAATAAATTTGAGACCCTATGATGAAGGCAGGATGTATCACCATGATATTCCTCAGAAGAAAGACCACGCCTCAAACTCCACCCTGACATATAGTAATCCAATAATACAATAACATGGGTACGTATATGAATATGTTGTAATCGTAATTAGAAACTGTATAAATTGCGTGTTTTTACTCAAACATTTCGGAGCTCTTTTTGCCCAGCCCGAGCCGGAGAGCTGCATGACGTCGCCTAATAAATACCTGCTGTTTAAAGGCATAAAACTCTGTCTCTAAGCAGTTTTTACTGTGTAATTTGCTTAGGAATGGTAAGGTGCTTTTGTAATTTGATGGGGGTTTTCTGGTGTTTGGGGGGTTTTTAGGAGCATTTTGTCGTTTGGGGTTTCCTGATGGTTTCAAATATAATTTGGTGTTGTGATCTGATCTGGTCCTTATCCCTCCTAGCAGTCTCTATCCACATTTTGCACCAAAAATGTTTTGCGTTTACTCTGGGCCAATTTTCTCTCACCCTCCACAAATCTAACTAGGCAATAATGCTCTATATTTACAGCAGTGCTTCCCTATTCTTGTATCAGTTTAGAAAGAGCAGCAGTCTCACAACGGTTTAAACTAGTTCAGACCGGTTCAGACCGGTTCAGACTTGGTTAGGGTTAGGGTTAGGGTTAGGGTTAGGGTTTAGGGTTAGGGTTAGGGTTTAGGGTTAGGGTTAGGGTTAGGGTTAGGGTTAGGGTTAGGGTTTAGGGTTAGGGTTAGGGTAAGGGTTAGGGTTAGGGTTTAGGGTTAGGGTTAGGGTTAGGGTTAGGGTTTAGGGTTAGGGTTAGGGTTAGGGTTAGCGTTTAGGGTTAGGGTTAGCGTTAGGGTTAGCGTTAGGGTTAGGGTAAGCAGTATTTTTCCCGGGAGAAAGAGCTGTCGTCCGCTTGCAGGGATCCTGCGCCAAAATTACCAGTCTGAATGCCAAAATTAATTTTGGAGAAAGATTCCTGCCAGGCAAGAGGTGCCATCAGAGATAGCTCCTGCTTCCAATGGAGTGCCCAGGCTTGCCCACAACCCGGACATTTTACCCTGAGGGTAAGCGTTTTGTTTTCTGGGATAAAGGGCTGTTGTTCACTTGCAGGAATTCTGTGATGAAATTTCCAGTCTGACTCCAAAATCGAATACGGACAAAGATCGCTCTCAGACTGAAGGTGGCTGGACAGATAGCTCCTGCTGCCCATAGAGTTCCAAGGCTGGCCCACCAATTGTACCCGATATCTCAAGGGTTGGCACTCGCCTTCCTGGGAGAAAGGGCTTTTGTGCACTTGCAGATGTCCTGCTCTGAAATTGCCGGTCTGATTCCAATATAAAGTACGAATGAAGATTCCTCCCAGACAAGATGTGCCAACACACAAAGCTCTCTCCTTTCGTGGGCTCAGCCTTTCCCACTAACTACTCCTAACAGCCCAGTTCTGTGGGAAAGGGCTGTCGTTTGGTTTTCAGAGAGTAGTGCCGATCATAACAGTATGACCGTCTAAGGCGTACACGTATCAACATACTCTCCATACAGAAGAGGCAAGGACAAAAATGTGTGGCTGCCCCATGCACTGTCACGGGTCTCCCTTCACCTGCATTAGAGTACGTGTGGCTACTAGCTGCCTTTCATGCGGAAATGGTCTGCGATTTGCTCGCAGGAGCCCCGTGCCGATATTGTCAGTCTGCCATCCAACATTGAATATGGACTAAGAATCCTCCCAGAGAAAGGGTGTCACCGCAGCAAGTTCTTGCTGTCCATGGAAGGGTAGGCTGGTCTATCAATTGCACCTTAGATCCCAAGGGTAAGGGCTTTCTTTTCTGGGGTAAAGGGTTGTTGTTACCTTGCAGGAACCCTGCACTGCAACTGCCCGTCCAGTTCCAAATGGAACAAGGACCAAGATTCCTCCCAGACAAAAGGTGACAGGATAGAACGTTCTCACTGCCCAGGAACTGTCAAGGGTGTCTAATTAACACTCTTGAGATCCTGAGGGTAAGGGCTTTTTGTCCTAGGGGAAATAGGATACTATTTGCTTGCAGGAGTCGTGGACTGAGATAGGTGGTTTGACTCGTCAAATTGAATACGGATGAACGTTCCTCTCACACAGAAGGTGCCACTACAGAAAGCTCTTGCTGCCAAGGGAGGCACCCACCAGCTGCCGTTGAGAGACAGAAGGTAAGGGCTTTTTTACCTGGGGTAACAGTGTCTCATTTGATTGAAGGAGATCTGTACTGGATATCCCAGTCTGAGCTCCCAGAGCAAACATAGTCAACATTCCTCTCAGGCAAAAGGTGCCACCTCAGAAAGCTGTTGCTGCCCATGGAGGGCCAGAGGTATCCCACCACCTGCACCTGAGACCCATAGGGTATGGGTTTTCTTTTCCTGTAGTTAAGATCTGTTCTTTTTTTGCAGGAGTGCTGCATCGAGATAGCTGCTTAGGTTCCTGAAATTGAACAGGGATGAAGATTTCTCCCAGACAAAAAGTCTAAAGGGCAGAGCACTCTTGCCACTCTTGGAATTTACTGGGTCTCTCACCACTTACACCTGAGACCCTGAGGGTACAGGCTTCCTTATTCGGGGAAAGATCTGTTTTTTTCTCGCCGCTGACCGGGACCAAAATTGCAGTACAACTCCCTAAACGGAATATGGACAAAGGTCGCTCTGAAACAAAAGGTCCCAGACCCGGATGATTTTCCTGCACGGGCAAATGCAGGGGTCTCTCACTAACTAGACTTGAGACCTTGAATATAAGACCTTTTTTTGCTGGGAACAGAGGGCTGTCATTTATTGGAAACAGCTGGGCTGTTGACAACTTAAGCCTTGAATTTAATCAGTTACAGCTCTGAGATTGTAAAAGAATGTAAACAGCACCAAGGCAGGAGAGCAGAAAGGGAAGAAAAACTACAGTAAATAATAGGCATCGGTTTGAGCTTCGCCAGAACACAACAGGACCCCGACTGCCAATCAAAAGACTAAGCGCTGCACGCGAAGAGAAACGACCGACCAATTATAGCGCGTATACCCACAGAGGCAAGAAAAGACTATAAAGCTAAGCCTGCCATTCCTAAAGTGCCTGTCGCCTGCCAGCCGACCGAGCATTTCTTTTGTCCTCCGCAGCCGGTCCCTCGCAGGAGTCCTGCGGCAAAGCAGTTGGCGGGACTCGGGAAATTGAAGTCGTACGAAGATTCCCTCCGGATACAAGGTGTCGGGACCGTGAGCTCTCATTTCCCACAGAGCGCTTTGCAACCTACACCTGATAACCGGAGGGTAAGGGCTTTCTTTTTCTGGGGGAACGGCGTTTTGTGCACTAGCAGGAGTCCCACCCCAAACTCAGATGTTCAATTTAGACACCGGAATGCTTCTGAGGATTCCTCCCAGGCAAACGGTGCGAGGGCAGAAAGTTGTCGCCGCTCCCAGAGAGTCACACCGCCCGCCTTTTTGACTGAAGCAAAACGAGGCTCTAGAACTGTAAATCGAAGCATCTTACTGCAAAATCCACTGTTCTCTTCCCCCCCCGCTTTCTCTACCTCACTCAAAAAAGATTTTGTTCCGTACAAATTCTGCAGACCTAGAAACCAACAGGTACATTGCACAAAGAGCCCAGAGGTAATAAATTATAGCCAAACAGGCTAAGGTAGATATTTGAATAGGTAAAATAGGCCCGAAGCCAAGGCTTTTTCCAAGCTCCAACGGATAGAACATGAAACAATGGAAAGTACAGAAGGTCTCCGGGGTCACCCAAAAATGAGGAATAAATTTGAGACCCTATGATGAAGGCAGGATGTATCACCATGATATTCCTCAGAAGAAAGACCACGCCTCAAACTCCACCCTGACATATAGTAATCCAATAATACAATAACATGGGTACGTATATGAATATGTTGTAATCGTAATTAGAAACTGTATAAATTGCGTGTTTTTACTCAAACATTTCGGAGCTCTTTTTGCCCAGCCCGAGCCGGAGAGCTGCATGACGTCGCCTAATAAATACCTGCTGTTTAAAGGCATAAAACTCTGTCTCTAAGCAGTTTTTACTGTGTAATTTGCTTAGGAATGGTAAGGTGCTTTTGTAATTTGATGGGGGTTTTCTGGTGTTTGGGGGGTTTTTAGGAGCATTTTGTCGTTTGGGGTTTCCTGATGGTTTCAAATATAATTTGGTGTTGTGATCTGATCTGGTCCTTATCCCTCCTAGCAGTCTCTATCCACATTTTGCACCAAAAATGTTTTGCGTTTACTCTGGGCCAATTTTCTCTCACCCTCCACAAATCTAACTAGGCAATAATGCTCTATATTTACAGCAGTGCTTCCCTATTCTTGTATCAGTTTAGAAAGAGCAGCAGTCTCACAACGGTTTAAACTAGTTCAGACCGGTTCAGACCGGTTCAGACTTGGTTAGGGTTAGGGTTAGGGTTAGGGTTAGGGTTTAGGGTTAGGGTTAGGGTTTAGGGTTAGGGTTAGGGTTAGGGTTAGGGTTAGGGTTAGGGTTTAGGGTTAGGGTTAGGGTAAGGGTTAGGGTTAGGGTTTAGGGTTAGGGTTAGGGTTAGGGTTAGGGTTTAGGGTTAGGGTTAGGGTTAGGGTTAGCGTTTAGGGTTAGGGTTAGCGTTAGGGTTAGCGTTAGGGTTAGGGTAAGCAGTATTTTTCCCGGGAGAAAGAGCTGTCGTCCGCTTGCAGGGATCCTGCGCCAAAATTACCAGTCTGAATGCCAAAATTAATTTTGGAGAAAGATTCCTTCCAGGCAAGAGGTGCCATCAGAGATAGCTCCTGCTTCCAATGGAGTGCCCAGGCTTGCCCACAACCCGGACATTTTACCCTGAGGGTAAGCGTTTTGTTTTCTGGGATAAAGGGCTGTTGTTCACTTGCAGGAATTCTGTGATGAAATTTCCAGTCTGACTCCAAAATCGAATACGGACAAAGATCGCTCTCAGACTGAAGGTGGCTGGACAGATAGCTCCTGCTGCCCATAGAGTTCCAAGGCTGGCCCACCAATTGTACCCGATATCTCAAGGGTTGGCACTCGCCTTCCTGGGAGAAAGGGCTTTTGTGCACTTGCAGATGTCCTGCTCTGAAATTGCCGGTCTGATTCCAATATAAAGTACGAATGAAGATTCCTCCCAGACAAGATGTGCCAACACACAAAGCTCTCTCCTTTCGTGGGCTCAGCCTTTCCCACTAACTACTCCTAACAGCCCAGTTCTGTGGGAAAGGGCTGTCGTTTGGTTTTCAGAGAGTAGTGCCGATCATAACAGTATGACCGTCTAAGGCGTACACGTATCAACATACTCTCCATACAGAAGAGGCAAGGACAAAAATGTGTGGCTGCCCCATGCACTGTCACGGGTCTCCCTTCACCTGCATTAGAGTACGTGTGGCTACTAGCTGCCTTTCATGCGGAAATGGTCTGCGATTTGCTCGCAGGAGCCCCGTGCCGATATTGTCAGTCTGCCATCCAACATTGAATATGGACTAAGAATCCTCCCAGAGAAAGGGTGCCACCGCAGCAAGTTCTTGCTGTCCATGGAAGGGTAGGCTGGTCTATCAATTGCACCTTAGATCCCAAGGGTAAGGGCTTTCTTTTCTGGGGTAAAGGGTTGTTGTTACCTTGCAGGAACCCTGCACTGCAACTGCCCGTCCAGTTCCAAATGGAACAAGGACCAAGATTCCTCCCAGACAAAAGGTGACAGGATAGAACGTTCTCACTGCCCAGGAACTGTCAAGGGTGTCTAATTAACACTCTTGAGATCCTGAGGGTAAGGGCTTTTTGTCCTAGGGGAAATAGGATACTATTTGCTTGCAGGAGTCGTGGACTGAGATAGGTGGTTTGACTCGTCAAATTGAATACGGATGAACGTTCCTCTCACACAGAAGGTGCCACTACAGAAAGCTCTTGCTGCCAAGGGAGGCACCCACCAGCTGCCGTTGAGAGACAGAAGGTAAGGGCTTTTTTACCTGGGGTAACAGTGTCTCATTTGATTGAAGGAGATCTGTACTGGATATCCCAGTCTGAGCTCCCAGAGCAAACATAGTCAACATTCCTCTCAGGCAAAAGGTGCCACCTCAGAAAGCTGTTGCTGCCCATGGAGGGCCAGAGGTATCCCACCACCTGCACCTGAGACCCATAGGGTATGGGTTTTCTTTTCCTGTAGTTAAGATCTGTTCTTTTTTTGCAGGAGTGCTGCATCGAGATAGCTGCTTAGGTTCCTGAAATTGAACAGGGATGAAGATTTCTCCCAGACAAAAAGTCTAAAGGGCAGAGCACTCTTGCCACTCTTGGAATTTACTGGGTCTCTCACCACTTACACCTGAGACCCTGAGGGTACAGGCTTCCTTATTCGGGGAAAGATCTGTTTTTTTCTCGCCGCTGACCGGGACCAAAATTGCAGTACAACTCCCTAAACGGAATATGGACAAAGGTCGCTCTGAAACAAAAGGTCCCAGACCCGGATGATTTTCCTGCACGGGCAAATGCAGGGGTCTCTCACTAACTAGACTTGAGACCTTGAATATAAGACCTTTTTTTGCTGGGAACAGAGGGCTGTCATTTATTGGAAACAGCTGGGCTGTTGACAACTTAAGCCTTGAATTTAATCAGTTACAGCTCTGAGATTGTAAAAGAATGTAAACAGCACCAAGGCAGGAGAGCAGAAAGGGAAGAAAAACTACAGTAAATAATAGGCATCGGTTTGAGCTTCGCCAGAACACAACAGGACCCCGACTGCCAATCAAAAGACTAAGCGCTGCACGCGAAGAGAAACAACCGACCAATTATAGCGCGTATACCCACAGAGGCAAGAAAAGACTATAAAGCTAAGCCTGCCATTCCTAAAGTGCCTGTCGCCTGCCAGCCGACCGAGCATTTCTTTTGTCCTCCGCAGCCGGTCCCTCGCAGGAGTCCTGCGGCAAAGCAGGCGGCGGGACTCGGGAAATTGAAGTCGTACGAAGATTCCCTCCGGATACAAGGTGTCGGGACCGTGAGCTCTCATTTCCCACAGAGCGCTTTGCAACCTACACCTGATAACCGGAGGGTAAGGGCTTTCTTTTTCTGGGGGAACGGCGTTTTGTGCACTAGCAGGAGTCCCACCCCAAACTCAGATGTTCAATTTAGACACCGGAATGCTTCTGAGGATTCCTCCCAGGCAAACGGTGCGAGGGCAGAAAGTTGTCGCCGCTCCCAGAGAGTCACACCGCCCGCCTTTTTGACTGAAGCAAAACGAGGCTCTAGAACTGTAAATCGAAGCATCTTACTGCAAAATCCACTGTTCTCTTCCCCCCCCGCTTTCTCTACCTCACTCAAAAAAGATTTTGTTCCGTACAAATTCTGCAGACCTAGAAACCAACAGGTACATTGCACAAAGAGCCCAGAGGTAATAAATTATAGCCAAACAGGCTAAGGTAGATATTTGAATAGGTAAAATAGGCCCGAAGCCAAGGCTTTTTCCAAGCTCCAACGGATAGAACATGAAACAATGGAAAGTACAGAAGGTCTCCGGGGTCACCCAAAAATGAGGAATAAATTTGAGACCCTATGATGAAGGCAGGATGTATCACCATGATATTCCTCAGAAGAAAGACCACGCCTCAAACTCCACCCTGACATATAGTAATCCAATAATACAATAACATGGGTACGTATATGAATATGTTGTAATCGTAATTAGAAACTGTATAAATTGCGTGTTTTTACTCAAACATTTCGGAGCTCTTTTTGCCCAGCCCGAGCCGGAGAGCTGCATGACGTCGCCTAATAAATACCTGCTGTTTAAAGGCATAAAACTCTGTCTCTAAGCAGTTTTTACTGTGTAATTTGCTTAGGAATGGTAAGGTGCTTTTGTAATTTGATGGGGGTTTTCTGGTGTTTGGGGGTTTTTTAGGAGCATTTTGTCGTTTGGGGTTTCCTGATGGTTTCAAATATAATTTGGTGTTGTGATCTGATCTGGTCCTTATCCCTCCTAGCAGTCTCTATCCACATTTTGCACCAAAAATGTTTTGCGTTTACTCTGGGCCAATTTTCTCTCACCCTCCACAAATCTAACTAGGCAATAATGCTCTATATTTACAGCAGTGCTTCCCTATTCTTGTATCAGTTTAGAAAGAGCAGCAGTCTCACAACGGTTTAAACTAGTTCAGACCGGTTCAGACCGGTTCAGACTTGGTTAGGGTTAGGGTTAGGGTTTAGGGTTAGGGTTAGGGTTTAGGGTTAGGGTTAGGGTTAGGGTTAGGGTTAGGGTTAGGGTTTAGGGTTAGGGTTAGGGTTAGTGTTAGGGTTAGGGTTAGGGTTTAGGGTTAGGGTTAGGGTTAGGGTTAGGGTTAGGGTTAGGGTTTAGGGTTAGGGTTAGGGTTAGGGTTAGGGTTAGGGTTAGGGTTAGCGTTAGGGTTAGCGTTAGGGTTAGGGTAAGCAGTATTTTTCCCGGGAGAAAGAGCTGTCGTCCGCTTGCAGGGATCCTGCGCCAAAATTACCAGTCTGAATGCCGAAATTAAATATGGAGAAAGATTCCTTCCAGGCAAGAGGTGCCATCAGAGAAAGCTCCTGCTTCCAATGGAGTGCCCAGGCTTGCCCACAACCCGGACATTTTACCCTGAGGGTAAGCGTTTTGTTTTCTGGGATAAAGGGCTGTTGTTCACTTGCAGGAATTCTGTGATGAAATTTCCAGTCTGACTCCAAAATCGAATACGGACAAAGATCGCTCTCAGACTGAAGGTGGCTGGACAGATAGCTCCTGCTGCCCATAGAGTTCCAAGGCTGGCCCACCAATTGTACCCGATATCTCAAGGGTTGGCACTCGCCTTCCTGGGAGAAAGGGCTTTTGTGCACTTGCAGATGTCCTGCTCTGAAATTGCCGGTCTGATTCCAATATAAAGTACGAATGAAGATTCCTCCCAGACAAGATGTGCCAACACACAAAGCTCTCTCCTTTCGTGGGCTCAGCCTTTCCCACTAACTACTCCTAACAGCCCAGTTCTGTGGGAAAGGGCTGTCGTTTGGTTTTCAGAGAGTAGTGCCGATCATAACAGTATGACCGTCTAAGGCGTACACGTATCAACATACTCTCCATACAGAAGAGGCAAGGACAAAAATGTGTGGCTGCCCCATGCACTGTCACGGGTCTCCCTTCACCTGCATTAGAGTACGTGTGGCTACTAGCTGCCTTTCATGCGGAAATGGTCTGCGATTTGCTCGCAGGAGCCCCGTGCCGATATTGTCAGTCTGCCATCCAACATTGAATATGGACTAAGAATCCTCCCAGAGAAAGGGTGCCACCGCAGCAAGTTCTTGCTGTCCATGGAAGGGTAGGCTGGTCTATCAATTGCACCTTAGATCCCAAGGGTAAGGGCTTTCTTTTCTGGGGTAAAGGGTTGTTGTTACCTTGCAGGAACCCTGCACTGCAACTGCCCGTCCAGTTCCAAATGGAACAAGGACCAAGATTCCTCCCAGACAAAAGGTGACAGGATAGAACGTTCTCACTGCCCAGGAACTGTCAAGGGTGTCTAATTAACACTCTTGAGATCCTGAGGGTAAGGGCTTTTTGTCCTAGGGGAAATAGGATACTATTTGCTTGCAGGAGTCGTGGACTGAGATAGGTGGTTTGACTCGTCAAATTGAATACGGATGAACGTTCCTCTCACACAGAAGGTGCCACTACAGAAAGCTCTTGCTGCCAAGGGAGGCACCCACCAGCTGCCGTTGAGAGACAGAAGGTAAGGGCTTTTTTACCTGGGGTAACAGTGTCTCATTTGATTGAAGGAGATCTGTACTGGATATCCCAGTCTGAGCTCCCAGAGCAAACATAGTCAACATTCCTCTCAGGCAAAAGGTGCCACCTCAGAAAGCTGTTGCTGCCCATGGAGGGCCAGAGGTATCCCACCACCTGCACCTGAGACCCATAGGGTATGGGTTTTCTTTTCCTGTAGTTAAGATCTGTTCTTTTTTTGCAGGAGTGCTGCATCGAGATAGCTGCTTAGGTTCCTGAAATTGAACAGGGATGAAGATTTCTCCCAGACAAAATGTCTAAAGGGCAGAGCACTCTTGCCACTCTTGGAATTTACTGGGTCTCTCACCACTTACACCTGAGACCCTGAGGGTACAGGCTTCCTTATTCGGGGAAAGATCTGTTTTTTTCTCGCCGCTGACCGGGACCAAAATTGCAGTACAACTCCCTAAACGGAATATGGACAAAGCTCGCTCTGAAACAAAAGGTCCCAGACCCGGATGATTTTCCTGCAGGGGCAAATGCAGGGGTCTCTCATTAACTAGACTTGAGACCTTGAATATAAGACCTTTTTTTGCTGGGACCAGAGGGCTGTCATTTATTGGAAACAGCTGGGCTGTTGACAACTTAAGCCTTGAATTTAATCAGTTACAGCTCTGAGATTGTAAAAGAATGTAAACAGCACCAAGGCAGGAGAGCAGAAAGGGAAGAAAAACTACAGTAAATAATAGGCATCGGTTTGAGCTTCGCCAGAACACAACAGGACCCCGACTGCCAATCAAGAGACTAAGCGCTGCACGCGAAGAGAAACAACCGACCAATTATAGCGCGTATACCCACAGAGGCAAGAAAAGACTATAAAGCTAAGCCTGCCATTCCTAAAGTGCCTGTCGCCTGCCAGCCGACCGAGCATTTCTTTTGTCCTCCGCAGCCGGTCCCTCGCAGGAGTCCTGCGGCAAAGCAGGCGGCGGGACTCGGGAAATTGAAGTCGTACGAAGATTCCCTCCGGATACAAGGTGTCGGGACCGTGAGCTCTCATTTCCCACAGAGCGCTTTGCAACCTACACCTGATAACTAGAGGGTAAGGGCTTTCTTTTTCTGGGGGAACGGCGTTTTGTGCACTAGCAGGAGTCCCACCCCAAACTCAGATGTTCAATTTAGACACCGGAATGCTTCTGAGGATTCCTCCCAGGCAAACGGTGCGAGGGCAGAAAGTTGTCGCCGCTCCCAGAGAGTCACACCGCCCGCCTTTTTGACTGAAGCAAAACGAGGCTCTAGAACTGTAAATCGAAGCATCTTACTGCAAAATCCACTGTTCTCTTCCCCCCCCGCTTTCTCTACCTCACTCAAAAAAGATTTTGTTCCGTACAAATTCTGCAGACCTAGAAACCAACAGGTACATTGCACAAAGAGCCCAGAGGTAATAAATTATAGCCAAACAGGCTAAGGTAGATATTTGAATAGGTAAAATAGGCCCGAAGCCAAGGCTTTTTCCAAGCTCCAACGGATAGAACATGAAACAATGGAAAGTACAGAAGGTCTCCGGGGTCACCCAAAAATGAGGAATAAATTTGAGACCCTATGATGAAGGCAGGATGTATCACCATGATATTCCTCAGAAGAAACACCACGCCTCAAACTCCACCCTGACATATAGTAATCCAATAATACAATAACATGGGTACGTATATGAATATGTTGTAATCGTAATTAGAAACTGTATAAATTGCGTGTTTTTACTCAAACATTTCGGAGCTCTTTTTGCCCAGCCCGAGCCGGAGAGCTGCATGACGTCGCCTAATAAATACCTGCTGTTTAAAGGCATAAAACTCTGTCTCTAAGCAGTTTTTACTGTGTAATTTGCTTAGGAATGGTAAGGTGCTTTTGTAATTTGATGGGGGTTTTCTGGTGTTTGGGGGGTTTTTAGGAGCATTTTGTCGTTTGGGGTTTCCTGATGGTTTCAAATATAATTTGGTGTTGTGATCTGATCTGGTCCTTATCCCTCCTAGCAGTCTCTATCCACATTTTGCACCAAAAATGTTTTGCGTTTACTCTGGGCCAATTTTCTCTCACCCTCCACAAATCTAACTAGGCAATAATGCTCTATATTTACAGCAGTGCTTCCCTATTCTTGTATCAGTTTAGAAAGAGCAGCAGTCTCACAACGGTTTAAACTAGTTCAGACCGGTTCAGACCGGTTCAGACTTGGTTAGGGTTAGGGTTAGGGTTAGGGTTAGGGTTTAGGGTTAGGGTTAGGGTTTAGGGTTAGGGTTAGGGTTAGGGTTAGGGTTAGGGTTAGGGTTTAGGGTTAGGGTTAGGGTAAGGGTTAGGGTTAGGGTTTAGGGTTAGGGTTAGGGTTAGGGTTAGGGTTTAGGGTTAGGGTTAGGGTTAGGGTTAGCGTTTAGGGTTAGGGTTAGCGTTAGGGTTAGCGTTAGGGTTAGGGTAAGCAGTATTTTTCCCGGGAGAAAGAGCTGTCGTCCGCTTGCAGGGATCCTGCGCCAAAATTACCAGTCTGAATGCCAAAATTAATTTTGGAGAAAGATTCCTGCCAGGCAAGAGGTGCCATCAGAGATAGCTCCTGCTTCCAATGGAGTGCCCAGGCTTGCCCACAACCCGGACATTTTACCCTGAGGGTAAGCGTTTTGTTTTCTGGGATAAAGGGCTGTTGTTCACTTGCAGGAATTCTGTGATGAAATTTCCAGTCTGACTCCAAAATCGAATACGGACAAAGATCGCTCTCAGACTGAAGGTGGCTGGACAGATAGCTCCTGCTGCCCATAGAGTTCCAAGGCTGGCCCACCAATTGTACCCGATATCTCAAGGGTTGGCATTCGCCTTCCTGGGAGAAAGGGCTTTTGTGCACTTGCAGATGTCCTGCTCTGAAATTGCCGGTCTGATTCCAATATAAAGTACGAATGAAGATTCCTCCCAGACAAGATGTGCCAACACACAAAGCTCTCTCCTTTCGTGGGCTCAGCCTTTCCCACTAACTACTCCTAACAGCCCAGTTCTGTGGGAAAGGGCTGTCGTTTGGTTTTCAGAGAGTAGTGCCGATCATAACAGTATGACCGTCTAAGGCGTACACGTATCAACATACTCTCCATACAGAAGAGGCAAGGACAAAAATGTGTGGCTGCCCCATGCACTGTCACGGGTCTCCCTTCACCTGCATTAGAGTACGTGTGGCTACTAGCTGCCTTTCATGCGGAAATGGTCTGCGATTTGCTCGCAGGAGCCCCGTGCCGATATTGTCAGTCTGCCATCCAACATTGAATATGGACTAAGAATCCTCCCAGAGAAAGGGTGTCACCGCAGCAAGTTCTTGCTGTCCATGGAAGGGTAGGCTGGTCTATCAATTGCACCTTAGATCCCAAGGGTAAGGGCTTTCTTTTCTGGGGTAAAGGGTTGTTGTTACCTTGCAGGAACCCTGCACTGCAACTGCCCGTCCAGTTCCAAATGGAACAAGGACCAAGATTCCTCCCAGACAAAAGGTGACAGGATAGAACGTTCTCACTGCCCAGGAACTGTCAAGGGTGTCTAATTAACACTCTTGAGATCCTGAGGGTAAGGGCTTTTTGTCCTAGGGGAAATAGGATACTATTTGCTTGCAGGAGTCGTGGACTGAGATAGGTGGTTTGACTCGTCAAATTGAATACGGATGAACGTTCCTCTCACACAGAAGGTGCCACTACAGAAAGCTCTTGCTGCCAAGGGAGGCACCCACCAGCTGCCGTTGAGAGACAGAAGGTAAGGGCTTTTTTACCTGGGGTAACAGTGTCTCATTTGATTGAAGGAGATCTGTACTGGATATCCCAGTCTGAGCTCCCAGAGCAAACATAGTCAACATTCCTCTCAGGCAAAAGGTGCCACCTCAGAAAGCTGTTGCTGCCCATGGAGGGCCAGAGGTATCCCACCACCTGCACCTGAGACCCATAGGGTATGGGTTTTCTTTTCCTGTAGTTAAGATCTGTTCTTTTTTTGCAGGAGTGCTGCATCGAGATAGCTGCTTAGGTTCCTGAAATTGAACAGGGATGAAGATTTCTCCCAGACAAAAAGTCTAAAGGGCAGAGCACTCTTGCCACTCTTGGAATTTACTGGGTCTCTCACCACTTACACCTGAGACCCTGAGGGTACAGGCTTCCTTATTCGGGGAAAGATCTGTTTTTTTCTCGCCGCTGACCGGGACCAAAATTGCAGTACAACTCCCTAAACGGAATATGGACAAAGGTCGCTCTGAAACAAAAGGTCCCAGACCCGGATGATTTTCCTGCAGGGGCAAATGCAGGGGTCTCTCACTAACTAGACTTGAGACCTTGAATATAAGACCTTTTTTTGCTGGGAACAGAGGGCTGTCATTTATTGGAAACAGCTGGGCTGTTGACAACTTAAGCCTTGAATTTAATCAGTTACAGCTCTGAGATTGTAAAAGAATGTAAACAGCACCAAGGCAGGAGAGCAGAAAGGGAAGAAAAACTACAGTAAATAATAGGCATCGGTTTGAGCTTCGCCAGAACACAACAGGACCCCGACTGCCAATCAAAAGACTAAGCGCTGCACGCGAAGAGAAACGACCGACCAATTATAGCGCGTATACCCACAGAGGCAAGAAAAGACTATAAAGCTAAGCCTGCCATTCCTAAAGTGCCTGTCGCCTGCCAGCCGACCGAGCATTTCTTTTGTCCTCCGCAGCCGGTCCCTCGCAGGAGTCCTGCGGCAAAGCAGTTGGCGGGACTCGGGAAATTGAAGTCGTACGAAGATTCCCTCCGGATACAAGGTGTCGGGACCGTGAGCTCTCATTTCCCACAGAGCGCTTTGCAACCTACACCTGATAACCGGAGGGTAAGGGCTTTCTTTTTCTGGGGGAACGGCGTTTTGTGCACTAGCAGGAGTCCCACCCCAAACTCAGATGTTCAATTTAGACACCGGAATGCTTCTGAGGATTCCTCCCAGGCAAACGGTGCGAGGGCAGAAAGTTGTCGCCGCTCCCAGAGAGTCACACCGCCCGCCTTTTTGACTGAAGCAAAACGAGGCTCTAGAACTGTAAATCGAAGCATCTTACTGCAAAATCCACTGTTCTCTTCCCCCCCCGCTTTCTCTACCTCACTCAAAAAAGATTTTGTTCCGTACAAATTCTGCAGACCTAGAAACCAACAGGTACATTGCACAAAGAGCCCAGAGGTAATAAATTATAGCCAAACAGGCTAAGGTAGATATTTGAATAGGTAAAATAGGCCCGAAGCCAAGGCTTTTTCCAAGCTCCAACGGATAGAACATGAAACAATGGAAAGTACAGAAGGTCTCCGGGGTCACCCAAAAATGAGGAATAAATTTGAGACCCTATGATGAAGGCAGGATGTATCACCATGATATTCCTCAGAAGAAAGACCACGCCTCAAACTCCACCCTGACATATAGTAATCCAATAATACAATAACATGGGTACGTATATGAATATGTTGTAATCGTAATTAGAAACTGTATAAATTGCGTGTTTTTACTCAAACATTTCGGAGCTCTTTTTGCCCAGCCCGAGCCGGAGAGCTGCATGACGTCGCCTAATAAATACCTGCTGTTTAAAGGCATAAAACTCTGTCTCTAAGCAGTTTTTACTGTGTAATTTGCTTAGGAATGGTAAGGTGCTTTTGTAATTTGATGGGGGTTTTCTGGTGTTTGGGGGGTTTTTAGGAGCATTTTGTCGTTTGGGGTTTCCTGATGGTTTCAAATATAATTTGGTGTTGTGATCTGATCTGGTCCTTATCCCTCCTAGCAGTCTCTATCCACATTTTGCACCAAAAATGTTTTGCGTTTACTCTGGGCCAATTTTCTCTCACCCTCCACAAATCTAACTAGGCAATAATGCTCTATATTTACAGCAGTGCTTCCCTATTCTTGTATCAGTTTAGAAAGAGCAGCAGTCTCACAACGGTTTAAACTAGTTCAGACCGGTTCAGACCGGTTCAGACTTGGTTAGGGTTAGGGTTAGGGTTAGGGTTAGGGTTTAGGGTTAGGGTTAGGGTTTAGGGTTAGGGTTAGGGTTAGGGTTAGGGTTAGGGTTAGGGTTTAGGGTTAGGGTTAGGGTAAGGGTTAGGGTTAGGGTTTAGGGTTAGGGTTAGGGTTAGGGTTAGGGTTTAGGGTTAGGGTTAGGGTTAGGGTTAGCGTTTAGGGTTAGGGTTAGCGTTAGGGTTAGCGTTAGGGTTAGGGTAAGCAGTATTTTTCCCGGGAGAAAGAGCTGTCGTCCGCTTGCAGGGATCCTGCGCCAAAATTACCAGTCTGAATGCCAAAATTAATTTTGGAGAAAGATTCCTGCCAGGCAAGAGGTGCCATCAGAGATAGCTCCTGCTTCCAATGGAGTGCCCAGGCTTGCCCACAACCCGGACATTTTACCCTGAGGGTAAGCGTTTTGTTTTCTGGGATAAAGGGCTGTTGTTCACTTGCAGGAATTCTGTGATGAAATTTCCAGTCTGACTCCAAAATCGAATACGGACAAAGATCGCTCTCAGACTGAAGGTGGCTGGACAGATAGCTCCTGCTGCCCATAGAGTTCCAAGGCTGGCCCACCAATTGTACCCGATATCTCAAGGGTTGGCACTCGCCTTCCTGGGAGAAAGGGCTTTTGTGCACTTGCAGATGTCCTGCTCTGAAATTGCCGGTCTGATTCCAATATAAAGTACGAATGAAGATTCCTCCCAGACAAGATGTGCCAACACACAAAGCTCTCTCCTTTCGTGGGCTCAGCCTTTCCCACTAACTACTCCTAACAGCCCAGTTCTGTGGGAAAGGGCTGTCGTTTGGTTTTCAGAGAGTAGTGCCGATCATAACAGTATGACCGTCTAAGGCGTACACGTATCAACATACTCTCCATACAGAAGAGGCAAGGACAAAAATGTGTGGCTGCCCCATGCACTGTCACGGGTCTCCCTTCACCTGCATTAGAGTACGTGTGGCTACTAGCTGCCTTTCATGCGGAAATGGTCTGCGATTTGCTCGCAGGAGCCCCGTGCCGATATTGTCAGTCTGCCATCCAACATTGAATATGGACTAAGAATCCTCCCAGAGAAAGGGTGTCACCGCAGCAAGTTCTTGCTGTCCATGGAAGGGTAGGCTGGTCTATCAATTGCACCTTAGATCCCAAGGGTAAGGGCTTTCTTTTCTGGGGTAAAGGGTTGTTGTTACCTTGCAGGAACCCTGCACTGCAACTGCCCGTCCAGTTCCAAATGGAACAAGGACCAAGATTCCTCCCAGACAAAAGGTGACAGGATAGAACGTTCTCACTGCCCAGGAACTGTCAAGGGTGTCTAATTAACACTCTTGAGATCCTGAGGGTAAGGGCTTTTTGTCCTAGGGGAAATAGGATACTATTTGCTTGCAGGAGTCGTGGACTGAGATAGGTGGTTTGACTCGTCAAATTGAATACGGATGAACGTTCCTCTCACACAGAAGGTGCCACTACAGAAAGCTCTTGCTGCCAAGGGAGGCACCCACCAGCTGCCGTTGAGAGACAGAAGGTAAGGGCTTTTTTACCTGGGGTAACAGTGTCTCATTTGATTGAAGGAGATCTGTACTGGATATCCCAGTCTGAGCTCCCAGAGCAAACATAGTCAACATTCCTCTCAGGCAAAAGGTGCCACCTCAGAAAGCTGTTGCTGCCCATGGAGGGCCAGAGGTATCCCACCACCTGCACCTGAGACCCATAGGGTATGGGTTTTCTTTTCCTGTAGTTAAGATCTGTTCTTTTTTTGCAGGAGTGCTGCATCGAGATAGCTGCTTAGGTTCCTGAAATTGAACAGGGATGAAGATTTCTCCCAGACAAAAAGTCTAAAGGGCAGAGCACTCTTGCCACTCTTGGAATTTACTGGGTCTCTCACCACTTACACCTGAGACCCTGAGGGTACAGGCTTCCTTATTCGGGGAAAGATCTGTTTTTTTCTCGCCGCTGACCGGGACCAAAATTGCAGTACAACTCCCTAAACGGAATATGGACAAAGGTCGCTCTGAAACAAAAGGTCCCAGACCCGGATGATTTTCCTGCACGGGCAAATGCAGGGGTCTCTCACTAACTAGACTTGAGACCTTGAATATAAGACCTTTTTTTGCTGGGAACAGAGGGCTGTCATTTATTGGAAACAGCTGGGCTGTTGACAACTTAAGCCTTGAATTTAATCAGTTACAGCTCTGAGATTGTAAAAGAATGTAAACAGCACCAAGGCAGGAGAGCAGAAAGGGAAGAAAAACTACAGTAAATAATAGGCATCGGTTTGAGCTTCGCCAGAACACAACAGGACCCCGACTGCCAATCAAAAGACTAAGCGCTGCACGCGAAGAGAAACGACCGACCAATTATAGCGCGTATACCCACAGAGGCAAGAAAAGACTATAAAGCTAAGCCTGCCATTCCTAAAGTGCCTGTCGCCTGCCAGCCGACCGAGCATTTCTTTTGTCCTCCGCAGCCGGTCCCTCGCAGGAGTCCTGCGGCAAAGCAGTTGGCGGGACTCGGGAAATTGAAGTCGTACGAAGATTCCCTCCGGATACAAGGTGTCGGGACCGTGAGCTCTCATTTCCCACAGAGCGCTTTGCAACCTACACCTGATAACCGGAGGGTAAGGGCTTTCTTTTTCTGGGGGAACGGCGTTTTGTGCACTAGCAGGAGTCCCACCCCAAACTCAGATGTTCAATTTAGACACCGGAATGCTTCTGAGGATTCCTCCCAGGCAAACGGTGCGAGGGCAGAAAGTTGTCGCCGCTCCCAGAGAGTCACACCGCCCGCCTTTTTGACTGAAGCAAAACGAGGCTCTAGAACTGTAAATCGAAGCATCTTACTGCAAAATCCACTGTTCTCTTCCCCCCCCGCTTTCTCTACCTCACTCAAAAAAGATTTTGTTCCGTACAAATTCTGCAGACCTAGAAACCAACAGGTACATTGCACAAAGAGCCCAGAGGTAATAAATTATAGCCAAACAGGCTAAGGTAGATATTTGAATAGGTAAAATAGGCCCGAAGCCAAGGCTTTTTCCAAGCTCCAACGGATAGAACATGAAACAATGGAAAGTACAGAAGGTCTCCGGGGTCACCCAAAAATGAGGAATAAATTTGAGACCCTATGATGAAGGCAGGATGTATCACCATGATATTCCTCAGAAGAAAGACCACGCCTCAAACTCCACCCTGACATATAGTAATCCAATAATACAATAACATGGGTACGTATATGAATATGTTGTAATCGTAATTAGAAACTGTATAAATTGCGTGTTTTTACTCAAACATTTCGGAGCTCTTTTTGCCCAGCCCGAGCCGGAGAGCTGCATGACGTCGCCTAATAAATACCTGCTGTTTAAAGGCATAAAACTCTGTCTCTAAGCAGTTTTTACTGTGTAATTTGCTTAGGAATGGTAAGGTGCTTTTGTAATTTGATGGGGGTTTTCTGGTGTTTGGGGGGTTTTTAGGAGCATTTTGTCGTTTGGGGTTTCCTGATGGTTTCAAATATAATTTGGTGTTGTGATCTGATCTGGTCCTTATCCCTCCTAGCAGTCTCTATCCACATTTTGCACCAAAAATGTTTTGCGTTTACTCTGGGCCAATTTTCTCTCACCCTCCACAAATCTAACTAGGCAATAATGCTCTATATTTACAGCAGTGCTTCCCTATTCTTGTATCAGTTTAGAAAGAGCAGCAGTCTCACAACGGTTTAAACTAGTTCAGACCGGTTCAGACCGGTTCAGACTTGGTTAGGGTTAGGGTTAGGGTTAGGGTTAGGGTTTAGGGTTAGGGTTAGGGTTTAGGGTTAGGGTTAGGGTTAGGGTTAGGGTTAGGGTTAGGGTTTAGGGTTAGGGTTAGGGTTAGTGTTAGGGTTAGGGTTAGGGTTTAGGGTTAGGGTTAGGGTTAGGGTTTAGGGTTAGGGTTAGGGTTAGGGTTTAGGGTTAGGGTTAGGGTTAGGGTTAGGGTTAGGGTTAGGGTTTAGGGTTAGGGTTTAGGGTTAGGGTTAGGGTTAGGGTTAGGGTTAGGGTTAGGGTTAGGGTTAGCGTTAGGGTTAGCGTTAGGGTTAGGGTAAGCAGTATTTTTCCCGGGAGAAAGAGCTGTCGTCCGCTTGCAGGGATCCTGCGCCAAAATTACCAGTCTGAATGCCGAAATTAAATATGGAGAAAGATTCCTTCCAGGCAAGAGGTGCCATCAGAGAAAGCTCCTGCTTCCAATGGAGTGCCCAGGCTTGCCCACAACCCGGACATTTTACCCTGAGGGTAAGCGTTTTGTTTTCTGGGATAAAGGGCTGTTGTTCACTTGCAGGAATTCTGTGATGAAATTTCCAGTCTGACTCCAAAATCGAATACGGACAAAGATCGCTCTCAGACTGAAGGTGGCTGGACAGATAGCTCCTGCTGCCCATAGAGTTCCAAGGCTGGCCCACCAATTGTACCCGATATCTCAAGGGTTGGCACTCGCCTTCCTGGGAGAAAGGGCTTTTGTGCACTTGCAGATGTCCTGCTCTGAAATTGCCGGTCTGATTCCAATATAAAGTACGAATGAAGATTCCTCCCAGACAAGATGTGCCAACACACAAAGCTCTCTCCTTTCGTGGGCTCAGCCTTTCCCACTAACTACTCCTAACAGCCCAGTTCTGTGGGAAAGGGCTGTCGTTTGGTTTTCAGAGAGTAGTGCCGATCATAACAGTATGACCGTCTAAGGCGTACACGTATCAACATACTCTCCATACAGAAGAGGCAAGGACAAAAATGTGTGGCTGCCCCATGCACTGTCACGGGTCTCCCTTCACCTGCATTAGAGTACGTGTGGCTACTAGCTGCCTTTCATGCGGAAATGGTCTGCGATTTGCTCGCAGGAGCCCCGTGCCGATATTGTCAGTCTGCCATCCAACATTGAATATGGACTAAGAATCCTCCCAGAGAAAGGGTGCCACCGCAGCAAGTTCTTGCTGTCCATGGAAGGGTAGGCTGGTCTATCAATTGCACCTTAGATCCCAAGGGTAAGGGCTTTCTTTTCTGGGGTAAAGGGTTGTTGTTACCTTGCAGGAACCCTGCACTGCAACTGCCCGTCCAGTTCCAAATGGAACAAGGACCAAGATTCCTCCCAGACAAAAGGTGACAGGATAGAACGTTCTCACTGCCCAGGAACTGTCAAGGGTGTCTAATTAACACTCTTGAGATCCTGAGGGTAAGGGCTTTTTGTCCTAGGGGAAATAGGATACTATTTGCTTGCAGGAGTCGTGGACTGAGATAGGTGGTTTGACTCGTCAAATTGAATACGGATGAACGTTCCTCTCACACAGAAGGTGCCACTACAGAAAGCTCTTGCTGCCAAGGGAGGCACCCACCAGCTGCCGTTGAGAGACAGAAGGTAAGGGCTTTTTTACCTGGGGTAACAGTGTCTCATTTGATTGAAGGAGATCTGTACTGGATATCCCAGTCTGAGCTCCCAGAGCAAACATAGTCAACATTCCTCTCAGGCAAAAGGTGCCACCTCAGAAAGCTGTTGCTGCCCATGGAGGGCCAGAGGTATCCCACCACCTGCACCTGAGACCCATAGGGTATGGGTTTTCTTTTCCTGTAGTTAAGATCTGTTCTTTTTTTGCAGGAGTGCTGCATCGAGATAGCTGCTTAGGTTCCTGAAATTGAACAGGGATGAAGATTTCTCCCAGACAAAATGTCTAAAGGGCAGAGCACTCTTGCCACTCTTGGAATTTACTGGGTCTCTCACCACTTACACCTGAGACCCTGAGGGTACAGGCTTCCTTATTCGGGGAAAGATCTGTTTTTTTCTCGCCGCTAACCGGGACCAAAATTGCAGTACAACTCCCTAAACGGAATATGGACAAAGCTCGCTCTGAAACAAAAGGTCCCAGACCCGGATGATTTTCCTGCAGGGGCAAATGCAGGGGTCTCTCATTAACTAGACTTGAGACCTTGAATATAAGACCTTTTTTTGCTGGGAACAGAGGGCTGTCATTTATTGGAAACAGCTGGGCTGTTGACAACTTAAGCCTTGAATTTAATCAGTTACAGCTCTGAGATTGTAAAAGAATGTAAACAGCACCAAGGCAGGAGAGCAGAAAGGGAAGAAAAACTACAGTAAATAATAGGCATCGGTTTGAGCTTCGCCAGAACACAACAGGACCCCGACTGCCAATCAAAAGACTAAGCGCTGCACGCGAAGAGAAACGACCGACCAATTATAGCGCGTATACCCACAGAGGCAAGAAAAGACTATAAAGCTAAGCCTGCCATTCCTAAAGTGCCTGTCGCCTGCCAGCCGACCGAGCATTTCTTTTGTCCTCCGCAGCCGGTCCCTCGCAGGAGTCCTGCGGCAAAGCAGGCGGCGGGACTCGGGAAATTGAAGTCGTACGAAGATTCCCTCCGGATACAAGGTGTCGGGACCGTGAGCTCTCATTTCCCACAGAGCGCTTTGCAACCTACACCTGATAACTAGAGGGTAAGGGCTTTCTTTTTCTGGGGGAACGGCGTTTTGTGCACTAGCAGGAGTCCCACCCCAAACTCAGATGTTCAATTTAGACACCGGAATGCTTCTGAGGATTCCTCCCAGGCAAACGGTGCGAGGGCAGAAAGTTGTCGCCGCTCCCAGAGAGTCACACCGCCCGCCTTTTTGACTGAAGCAAAACGAGGCTCTAGAACTGTAAATCGAAGCATCTTACTGCAAAATCCACTGTTCTCTTCCCTCCCGCTTTCTCTACCTCACTCAAAAAAGATTTTGTTCCGTACAAATTCTGCAGACCTAGAAACCAACAGGTACATTGCACAAAGAGCCCAGAGGTAATAAATTATAGCCAAACAGGCTAAGGTAGATATTTGAATAGGTAAAATAGGCCCGAAGCCAAGGCTTTTTCCAAGCTCCAACGGATAGAACATGAAACAATGGAAAGTACAGAAGGTCTCCGGGGTCACCCAAAAATGAGGAATAAATTTGAGACCCTATGATGAAGGCAGGATGTATCACCATGATATTCCTCAGAAGAAAGACCACGCCTCAAACTCCACCCTGACATATAGTAATCCAATAATACAATAACATGGGTACGTATATGAATATGTTGTAATCGTAATTAGAAACTGTATAAATTGCGTGTTTTTACTCAAACATTTCGGAGCTCTTTTTGCCCAGCCCGAGCCGGAGAGCTGCATGACGTCGCCTAATAAATACCTGCTGTTTAAAGGCATAAAACTCTGTCTCTAAGCAGTTTTTACTGTGTAATTTGCTTAGGAATGGTAAGGTGCTTTTGTAATTTGATGGGGGTTTTCTGGTGTTTGGGGGGTTTTTAGGAGCATTTTGTCGTTTGGGGTTTCCTGATGGTTTCAAATATAATTTGGTGTTGTGATCTGATCTGGTCCTTATCCCTCCTAGCAGTCTCTATCCACATTTTGCACCAAAAATGTTTTGCGTTTACTCTGGGCCAATTTTCTCTCACCCTCCACAAATCTAACTAGGCAATAATGCTCTATATTTACAGCAGTGCTTCCCTATTCTTGTATCAGTTTAGAAAGAGCAGCAGTCTCACAACGGTTTAAACTAGTTCAGACCGGTTCAGACCGGTTCAGACTTGGTTAGGGTTAGGGTTAGGGTTAGGGTTAGGGTTTAGGGTTAGGGTTAGGGTTTAGGGTTAGGGTTAGGGTTAGGGTTAGGGTTAGGGTTAGGGTTTAGGGTTAGGGTTAGGGTTAGTGTTAGGGTTAGGGTTAGGGTTTAGGGTTAGGGTTAGGGTTAGGGTTTAGGGTTAGGGTTAGGGTTAGGGTTTAGGGTTAGGGTTAGGGTTAGGGTTTAGGGTTAGGGTTAGGGTTAGGGTTAGGGTTAGGGTTAGGGTTTAGGGTTAGGGTTTAGGGTTAGGGTTAGGGTTAGGGTTAGGGTTAGGGTTAGGGTTAGCGTTAGGGTTAGCGTTAGGGTTAGGGTAAGCAGTATTTTTCCCGGGAGAAAGAGCTGTCGTCCGCTTGCAGGGATCCTGCGCCAAAATTACCAGTCTGAATGCCGAAATTAAATATGGAGAAAGATTCCTTCCAGGCAAGAGGTGCCATCAGAGAAAGCTCCTGCTTCCAATGGAGTGCCCAGGCTTGCCCACAACCCGGACATTTTACCCTGAGGGTAAGCGTTTTGTTTTCTGGGATAAAGGGCTGTTGTTCACTTGCAGGAATTCTGTGATGAAATTTCCAGTCTGACTCCAAAATCGAATACGGACAAAGATCGCTCTCAGACTGAAGGTGGCTGGACAGATAGCTCCTGCTGCCCATAGAGTTCCAAGGCTGGCCCACCAATTGTACCCGATATCTCAAGGGTTGGCACTCGCCTTCCTGGGAGAAAGGGCTTTTGTGCACTTGCAGATGTCCTGCTCTGAAATTGCCGGTCTGATTCCAATATAAAGTACGAATGAAGATTCCTCCCAGACAAGATGTGCCAACACACAAAGCTCTCTCCTTTCGTGGGCTCAGCCTTTCCCACTAACTACTCCTAACAGCCCAGTTCTGTGGGAAAGGGCTGTCGTTTGGTTTTCAGAGAGTAGTGCCGATCATAACAGTATGACCGTCTAAGGCGTACACGTATCAACATACTCTCCATACAGAAGAGGCAAGGACAAAAATGTGTGGCTGCCCCATGCACTGTCACGGGTCTCCCTTCACCTGCATTAGAGTACGTGTGGCTACTAGCTGCCTTTCATGCGGAAATGGTCTGCGATTTGCTCGCAGGAGCCCCGTGCCGATATTGTCAGTCTGCCATCCAACATTGAATATGGACTAAGAATCCTCCCAGAGAAAGGGTGCCACCGCAGCAAGTTCTTGCTGTCCATGGAAGGGTAGGCTGGTCTATCAATTGCACCTTAGATCCCAAGGGTAAGGGCTTTCTTTTCTGGGGTAAAGGGTTGTTGTTACCTTGCAGGAACCCTGCACTGCAACTGCCCGTCCAGTTCCAAATGGAACAAGGACCAAGATTCCTCCCAGACAAAAGGTGACAGGATAGAACGTTCTCACTGCCCAGGAACTGTCAAGGGTGTCTAATTAACACTCTTGAGATCCTGAGGGTAAGGGCTTTTTGTCCTAGGGGAAATAGGATACTATTTGCTTGCAGGAGTCGTGGACTGAGATAGGTGGTTTGACTCGTCAAATTGAATACGGATGAACGTTCCTCTCACACAGAAGGTGCCACTACAGAAAGCTCTTGCTGCCAAGGGAGGCACCCACCAGCTGCCGTTGAGAGACAGAAGGTAAGGGCTTTTTTACCTGGGGTAACAGTGTCTCATTTGATTGAAGGAGATCTGTACTGGATATCCCAGTCTGAGCTCCCAGAGCAAACATAGTCAACATTCCTCTCAGGCAAAAGGTGCCACCTCAGAAAGCTGTTGCTGCCCATGGAGGGCCAGAGGTATCCCACCACCTGCACCTGAGACCCATAGGGTATGGGTTTTCTTTTCCTGTAGTTAAGATCTGTTCTTTTTTTGCAGGAGTGCTGCATCGAGATAGCTGCTTAGGTTCCTGAAATTGAACAGGGATGAAGATTTCTCCCAGACAAAATGTCTAAAGGGCAGAGCACTCTTGCCACTCTTGGAATTTACTGGGTCTCTCACCACTTACACCTGAGACCCTGAGGGTACAGGCTTCCTTATTCGGGGAAAGATCTGTTTTTTTCTCGCCGCTAACCGGGACCAAAATTGCAGTACAACTCCCTAAACGGAATATGGACAAAGCTCGCTCTGAAACAAAAGGTCCCAGACCCGGATGATTTTCCTGCAGGGGCAAATGCAGGGGTCTCTCATTAACTAGACTTGAGACCTTGAATATAAGACCTTTTTTTGCTGGGAACAGAGGGCTGTCATTTATTGGAAACAGCTGGGCTGTTGACAACTTAAGCCTTGAATTTAATCAGTTACAGCTCTGAGATTGTAAAAGAATGTAAACAGCACCAAGGCAGGAGAGCAGAAAGGGAAGAAAAACTACAGTAAATAATAGGCATCGGTTTGAGCTTCGCCAGAACACAACAGGACCCCGACTGCCAATCAAGAGACTAAGCGCTGCACGCGAAGAGAAACAACCGACCAATTATAGCGCGTATACCCACAGAGGCAAGAAAAGACTATAAAGCTAAGCCTGCCATTCCTAAAGTGCCTGTCGCCTGCCAGCCGACCGAGCATTTCTTTTGTCCTCCGCAGCCGGTCCCTCGCAGGAGTCCTGCGGCAAAGCAGGCGGCGGGACTCGGGAAATTGAAGTCGTACGAAGATTCCCTCCGGATACAAGGTGTCGGGACCGTGAGCTCTCATTTCCCACAGAGCGCTTTGCAACCTACACCTGATAACTAGAGGGTAAGGGCTTTCTTTTTCTGGGGGAACGGCGTTTTGTGCACTAGCAGGAGTCCCACCCCAAACTCAGATGTTCAATTTAGACACCGGAATGCTTCTGAGGATTCCTCCCAGGCAAACGGTGCGAGGGCAGAAAGTTGTCGCCGCTCCCAGAGAGTCACACCGCCCGCCTTTTTGACTGAAGCAAAACGAGGCTCTAGAACTGTAAATCGAAGCATCTTACTGCAAAATCCACTGTTCTCTTCCCTCCCGCTTTCTCTACCTCACTCAAAAAAGATTTTGTTCCGTACAAATTCTGCAGACCTAGAAACCAACAGGTACATTGCACAAAGAGCCCAGAGGTAATAAATTATAGCCAAACAGGCTAAGGTAGATATTTGAATAGGTAAAATAGGCCCGAAGCCAAGGCTTTTTCCAAGCTCCAACGGATAGAACATGAAACAATGGAAAGTACAGAAGGTCTCCGGGGTCACCCAAAAATGAGGAATAAATTTGAGACCCTATGATGAAGGCAGGATGTATCACCATGATATTCCTCAGAAGAAACACCACGCCTCAAACTCCACCCTGACATATAGTAATCCAATAATACAATAACATGGGTACGTATATGAATATGTTGTAATCGTAATTAGAAACTGTATAAATTGCGTGTTTTTACTCAAACATTTCGGAGCTCTTTTTGCCCAGCCCGAGCCGGAGAGCTGCATGACGTCGCCTAATAAATACCTGCTGTTTAAAGGCATAAAACTCTGTCTCTAAGCAGTTTTTACTGTGTAATTTGCTTAGGAATGGTAAGGTGCTTTTGTAATTTGATGGGGGTTTTCTGGTGTTTGGGGGGTTTTTAGGAGCATTTTGTCTTTTGGGGTTTCCTGATGGTTTCAAATATAATTTGGTGTTGTGATCTGATCTGGTCCTTATCCCTCCTAGCAGTCTCTATCCACATTTTGCACCAAAAATGTTTTGCGTTTACTCTGGGCCAATTTTCTCTCACCCTCCACAAATCTAACTAGGCAATAATGCTCTATATTTACAGCAGTGCTTCCCTATTCTTGTATCAGTTTAGAAAGAGCAGCAGTCTCACAACGGTTTAAACTAGTTCAGACCGGTTCAGACCGGTTCAGACTTGGTTAGGGTTAGGGTTAGGGTTAGGGTTAGGGTTTAGGGTTAGGGTTAGGGTTTAGGGTTAGGGTTAGGGTTAGGGTTAGGGTTAGGGTTTAGGGTTAGGGTTAGGGTAAGGGTTAGGGTTAGGGTTTAGGGTTAGGGTTAGGGTTAGGGTTAGGGTTTAGGGTTAGGGTTAGGGTTAGCGTTTAGGGTTAGGGTTAGCGTTAGGGTTAGCGTTAGGGTTAGGGTAAGCAGTATTTTTCCCGGGAGAAAGAGCTGTCGTCCGCTTGCAGGGATCCTGCGCCAAAATTACCAGTCTGAATGCCAAAATTAATTTTGGAGAAAGATTCCTGCCAGGCAAGAGGTGCCATCAGAGAAAGCTCCTGCTTCCAATGGAGTGCCCAGGCTTGCCCACAACCCGGACATTTTACCCTGAGGGTAAGCGTTTTGTTTTCTGGGATAAAGGGCTGTTGTTCACTTGCAGGAATTCTGTGATGAAATTTCCAGTCTGACTCCAAAATCGAATACGGACAAAGATCGCTCTCAGACTGAAGGTGGCTGGACAGATAGCTCCTGCTGCCCATAGAGTTCCAAGGCTGGCCCACCAATTGTACCCGATATCTCAAGGGTTGGCACTCGCCTTCCTGGGAGAAAGGGCTTTTGTGCACTTGCAGATGTCCTGCTCTGAAATTGCCGGTCTGATTCCAATATAAAGTACGAATGAAGATTCCTCCCAGACAAGATGTGCCAACACACAAAGCTCTCTCCTTTCGTGGGCTCAGCCTTTCCCACTAACTACTCCTAACAGCCCAGTTCTGTGGGAAAGGGCTGTCGTTTGGTTTTCAGAGAGTAGTGCCGATCATAACAGTATGACCGTCTAAGGCGTACACGTATCAACATACTCTCCATACAGAAGAGGCAAGGACAAAAATGTGTGGCTGCCCCATGCACTGTCACGGGTCTCCCTTCACCTGCATTAGAGTACGTGTGGCTACTAGCTGCCTTTCATGCGGAAATGGTCTGCGATTTGCTCGCAGGAGCCCCGTGCCGATATTGTCAGTCTGCCATCCAACATTGAATATGGACTAAGAATCCTCCCAGAGAAAGGGTGCCACCGCAGCAAGTTCTTGCTGTCCATGGAAGGGTAGGCTGGTCTATCAATTGCACCTTAGATCCCAAGGGTAAGGGCTTTCTTTTCTGGGGTAAAGGGTTGTTGTTACCTTGCAGGAACCCTGCACTGCAACTGCCCGTCCAGTTCCAAATGGAACAAGGACCAAGATTCCTCCCAGACAAAAGGTGACAGGATAGAACGTTCTCACTGCCCAGGAACTGTCAAGGGTGTCTAATTAACACTCTTGAGATCCTGAGGGTAAGGGCTTTTTGTCCTAGGGGAAATAGGATACTATTTGCTTGCAGGAGTCGTGGACTGAGATAGGTGGTTTGACTCGTCAAATTGAATACGGATGAACGTTCCTCTCACACAGAAGGTGCCACTACAGAAAGCTCTTGCTGCCAAGGGAGGCACCCACCAGCTGCCGTTGAGAGACAGAAGGTAAGGGCTTTTTTACCTGGGGTAACAGTGTCTCATTTGATTGAAGGAGATCTGTACTGGATATCCCAGTCTGAGCTCCCAGAGCAAACATAGTCAACATTCCTCTCAGGCAAAAGGTGCCACCTCAGAAAGCTGTTGCTGCCCATGGAGGGCCAGAGGTATCCCACCACCTGCACCTGAGACCCATAGGGTATGGGTTTTCTTTTCCTGTAGTTAAGATCTGTTCTTTTTTTGCAGGAGTGCTGCATCGAGATAGCTGCTTAGGTTCCTGAAATTGAACAGGGATGAAGATTTCTCCCAGACAAAAAGTCTAAAGGGCAGAGCACTCTTGCCACTCTTGGAATTTACTGGGTCTCTCACCACTTACACCTGAGACCCTGAGGGTACAGGCTTCCTTATTCGGGGAAAGATCTGTTTTTTTCTCGCCGCTGACCGGGACCAAAATTGCAGTACAACTCCCTAAACGGAATATGGACAAAGGTCGCTCTGAAACAAAAGGTCCCAGACCCGGATGATTTTCCTGCAGGGGCAAATGCAGGGGTCTCTCACTAACTAGACTTGAGACCTTGAATATAAGACCTTTTTTTGCTGGGAACAGAGGGCTGTCATTTATTGGAAACAGCTGGGCTGTTGACAACTTAAGCCTTGAATTTAATCAGTTACAGCTCTGAGATTGTAAAAGAATGTAAACAGCACCAAGGCAGGAGAGCAGAAAGGGAAGAAAAACTACAGTAAATAATAGGCATCGGTTTGAGCTTCGCCAGAACACAACAGGACCCCGACTGCCAATCAAAAGACTAAGCGCTGCACGCGAAGAGAAACAACCGACCAATTATAGCGCGTATACCCACAGAGGCAAGAAAAGACTATAAAGCTAAGCCTGCCATTCCTAAAGTGCCTGTCGCCTGCCAGCCGACCGAGCATTTCTTTTGTCCTCCGCAGCCGGTCCCTCGCAGGAGTCCTGCGGCAAAGCAGTTGGCGGGACTCGGGAAATTGAAGTCGTACGAAGATTCCCTCCGGATACAAGGTGTCGGGACCGTGAGCTCTCATTTCCCACAGAGCGCTTTGCAACCTACACCTGATAACCGGAGGGTAAGGGCTTTCTTTTTCTGGGGGAACGGCGTTTTGTGCACTAGCAGGAGTCCCACCCCAAACTCAGATGTTCAATTTAGACACCGGAATGCTTCTGAGGATTCCTCCCAGGCAAACGGTGCGAGGGCAGAAAGTTGTCGCCGCTCCCAGAGAGTCACACCGCCCGCCTTTTTGACTGAAGCAAAACGAGGCTCTAGAACTGTAAATCGAAGCATCTTACTGCAAAATCCACTGTTCTCTTCCCCCCCCGCTTTCTCTACCTCACTCAAAAAAGATTTTGTTCCGTACAAATTCTGCAGACCTAGAAACCAACAGGTACATTGCACAAAGAGCCCAGAGGTAATAAATTATAGCCAAACAGGCTAAGGTAGATATTTGAATAGGTAAAATAGGCCCGAAGCCAAGGCTTTTTCCAAGCTCCAACGGATAGAACATGAAACAATGGAAAGTACAGAAGGTCTCCGGGGTCACCCAAAAATGAGGAATAAATTTGAGACCCTATGATGAAGGCAGGATGTATCACCATGATATTCCTCAGAAGAAAGACCACGCCTCAAACTCCACCCTGACATATAGTAATCCAATAATACAATAACATGGGTACGTATATGAATATGTTGTAATCGTAATTAGAAACTGTATAAATTGCGTGTTTTTACTCAAACATTTCGGAGCTCTTTTTGCCCAGCCCGAGCCGGAGAGCTGCATGACGTCGCCTAATAAATACCTGCTGTTTAAAGGCATAAAACTCTGTCTCTAAGCAGTTTTTACTGTGTAATTTGCTTAGGAATGGTAAGGTGCTTTTGTAATTTGATGGGGGTTTTCTGGTGTTTGGGGGGTTTTTAGGAGCATTTTGTCGTTTGGGGTTTCCTGATGGTTTCAAATATAATTTGGTGTTGTGATCTGATCTGGTCCTTATCCCTCCTAGCAGTCTCTATCCACATTTTGCACCAAAAATGTTTTGCGTTTACTCTGGGCCAATTTTCTCTCACCCTCCACAAATCTAACTAGGCAATAATGCTCTATATTTACAGCAGTGCTTCCCTATTCTTGTATCAGTTTAGAAAGAGCAGCAGTCTCACAACGGTTTAAACTAGTTCAGACCGGTTCAGACCGGTTCAGACTTGGTTAGGGTTAGGGTTAGGGTTAGGGTTAGGGTTTAGGGTTAGGGTTAGGGTTTAGGGTTAGGGTTAGGGTTAGGGTTAGGGTTAGGGTTAGGGTTTAGGGTTAGGGTTAGGGTTAGTGTTAGGGTTAGGGTTAGGGTTTAGGGTTAGGGTTAGGGTTAGGGTTTAGGGTTAGGGTTAGGGTTAGGGTTAGGGTTAGGGTTAGGGTTAGGGTTAGGGTTTAGGGTTAGGGTTTAGGGTTAGGGTTAGGGTTAGGGTTAGGGTTAGGGTTAGGGTTAGCGTTAGGGTTAGCGTTAGGGTTAGGGTAAGCAGTATTTTTCCCGGGAGAAAGAGCTGTCGTCCGCTTGCAGGGATCCTGCGCCAAAATTACCAGTCTGAATGCCGAAATTAAATATGGAGAAAGATTCCTTCCAGGCAAGAGGTGCCATCAGAGAAAGCTCCTGCTTCCAATGGAGTGCCCAGGCTTGCCCACAACCCGGACATTTTACCCTGAGGGTAAGCGTTTTGTTTTCTGGGATAAAGGGCTGTTGTTCACTTGCAGGAATTCTGTGATGAAATTTCCAGTCTGACTCCAAAATCGAATACGGACAAAGATCGCTCTCAGACTGAAGGTGGCTGGACAGATAGCTCCTGCTGCCCATAGAGTTCCAAGGCTGGCCCACCAATTGTACCCGATATCTCAAGGGTTGGCACTCGCCTTCCTGGGAGAAAGGGCTTTTGTGCACTTGCAGATGTCCTGCTCTGAAATTGCCGGTCTGATTCCAATATAAAGTACGAATGAAGATTCCTCCCAGACAAGATGTGCCAACACACAAAGCTCTCTCCTTTCGTGGGCTCAGCCTTTCCCACTAACTACTCCTAACAGCCCAGTTCTGTGGGAAAGGGCTGTCGTTTGGTTTTCAGAGAGTAGTGCCGATCATAACAGTATGACCGTCTAAGGCGTACACGTATCAACATACTCTCCATACAGAAGAGGCAAGGACAAAAATGTGTGGCTGCCCCATGCACTGTCACGGGTCTCCCTTCACCTGCATTAGAGTACGTGTGGCTACTAGCTGCCTTTCATGCGGAAATGGTCTGCGATTTGCTCGCAGGAGCCCCGTGCCGATATTGTCAGTCTGCCATCCAACATTGAATATGGACTAAGAATCCTCCCAGAGAAAGGGTGCCACCGCAGCAAGTTCTTGCTGTCCATGGAAGGGTAGGCTGGTCTATCAATTGCACCTTAGATCCCAAGGGTAAGGGCTTTCTTTTCTGGGGTAAAGGGTTGTTGTTACCTTGCAGGAACCCTGCACTGCAACTGCCCGTCCAGTTCCAAATGGAACAAGGACCAAGATTCCTCCCAGACAAAAGGTGACAGGATAGAACGTTCTCACTGCCCAGGAACTGTCAAGGGTGTCTAATTAACACTCTTGAGATCCTGAGGGTAAGGGCTTTTTGTCCTAGGGGAAATAGGATACTATTTGCTTGCAGGAGTCGTGGACTGAGATAGGTGGTTTGACTCGTCAAATTGAATACGGATGAACGTTCCTCTCACACAGAAGGTGCCACTACAGAAAGCTCTTGCTGCCAAGGGAGGCACCCACCAGCTGCCGTTGAGAGACAGAAGGTAAGGGCTTTTTTACCTGGGGTAACAGTGTCTCATTTGATTGAAGGAGATCTGTACTGGATATCCCAGTCTGAGCTCCCAGAGCAAACATAGTCAACATTCCTCTCAGGCAAAAGGTGCCACCTCAGAAAGCTGTTGCTGCCCATGGAGGGCCAGAGGTATCCCACCACCTGCACCTGAGACCCATAGGGTATGGGTTTTCTTTTCCTGTAGTTAAGATCTGTTCTTTTTTTGCAGGAGTGCTGCATCGAGATAGCTGCTTAGGTTCCTGAAATTGAACAGGGATGAAGATTTCTCCCAGACAAAAAGTCTAAAGGGCAGAGCACTCTTGCCACTCTTGGAATTTACTGGGTCTCTCACCACTTACACCTGAGACCCTGAGGGTACAGGCTTCCTTATTCGGGGAAAGATCTGTTTTTTTCTCGCCGCTGACCGGGACCAAAATTGCAGTACAACTCCCTAAACGGAATATGGACAAAGGTCGCTCTGAAACAAAAGGTCCCAGACCCGGATGATTTTCCTGCACGGGCAAATGCAGGGGTCTCTCACTAACTAGACTTGAGACCTTGAATATAAGACCTTTTTTTGCTGGGAACAGAGGGCTGTCATTTATTGGAAACAGCTGGGCTGTTGACAACTTAAGCCTTGAATTTAATCAGTTACAGCTCTGAGATTGTAAAAGAATGTAAACAGCACCAAGGCAGGAGAGCAGAAAGGGAAGAAAAACTACAGTAAATAATAGGCATCGGTTTGAGCTTCGCCAGAACACAACAGGACCCCGACTGCCAATCAAAAGACTAAGCGCTGCACGCGAAGAGAAACAACCGACCAATTATAGCGCGTATACCCACAGAGGCAAGAAAAGACTATAAAGCTAAGCCTGCCATTCCTAAAGTGCCTGTCGCCTGCCAGCCGACCGAGCATTTCTTTTGTCCTCCGCAGCCGGTCCCTCGCAGGAGTCCTGCGGCAAAGCAGGCGGCGGGACTCGGGAAATTGAAGTCGTACGAAGATTCCCTCCGGATACAAGGTGTCGGGACCGTGAGCTCTCATTTCCCACAGAGCGCTTTGCAACCTACACCTGATAACCGGAGGGTAAGGGCTTTCTTTTTCTGGGGGAACGGCGTTTTGTGCACTAGCAGGAGTCCCACCCCAAACTCAGATGTTCAATTTAGACACCGGAATGCTTCTGAGGATTCCTCCCAGGCAAACGGTGCGAGGGCAGAAAGTTGTCGCCGCTCCCAGAGAGTCACACCGCCCGCCTTTTTGACTGAAGCAAAACGAGGCTCTAGAACTGTAAATCGAAGCATCTTACTGCAAAATCCACTGTTCTCTTCCCCCCCCGCTTTCTCTACCTCACTCAAAAAAGATTTTGTTCCGTACAAATTCTGCAGACCTAGAAACCAACAGGTACATTGCACAAAGAGCCCAGAGGTAATAAATTATAGCCAAACAGGCTAAGGTAGATATTTGAATAGGTAAAATAGGCCCGAAGCCAAGGCTTTTTCCAAGCTCCAACGGATAGAACATGAAACAATGGAAAGTACAGAAGGTCTCCGGGGTCACCCAAAAATGAGGAATAAATTTGAGACCCTATGATGAAGGCAGGATGTATCACCATGATATTCCTCAGAAGAAACACCACGCCTCAAACTCCACCCTGACATATAGTAATCCAATAATACAATAACATGGGTACGTATATGAATATGTTGTAATCGTAATTAGAAACTGTATAAATTGCGTGTTTTTACTCAAACATTTCGGAGCTCTTTTTGCCCAGCCCGAGCCGGAGAGCTGCATGACGTCGCCTAATAAATACCTGCTGTTTAAAGGCATAAAACTCTGTCTCTAAGCAGTTTTTACTGTGTAATTTGCTTAGGAATGGTAAGGTGCTTTTGTAATTTGATGGGGGTTTTCTGGTGTTTGGGGGGTTTTTAGGAGCATTTTGTCGTTTGGGGTTTCCTGATGGTTTCAAATATAATTTGGTGTTGTGATCTGATCTGGTCCTTATCCCTCCTAGCAGTCTCTATCCACATTTTGCACCAAAAATGTTTTGCGTTTACTCTGGGCCAATTTTCTCTCACCCTCCACAAATCTAACTAGGCAATAATGCTCTATATTTACAGCAGTGCTTCCCTATTCTTGTATCAGTTTAGAAAGAGCAGCAGTCTCACAACGGTTTAAACTAGTTCAGACCGGTTCAGACCGGTTCAGACTTGGTTAGGGTTAGGGTTAGGGTTAGGGTTAGGGTTTAGGGTTAGGGTTAGGGTTTAGGGTTAGGGTTAGGGTTAGGGTTAGGGTTAGGGTTAGGGTTTAGGGTTAGGGTTAGGGTTAGTGTTAGGGTTAGGGTTAGGGTTTAGGGTTAGGGTTAGGGTTAGGGTTTAGGGTTATGGTTAGGGTTAGGGTTAGGGTTAGGGTTAGGGTTAGGGTTAGGGTTTAGGGTTAGGGTTTAGGGTTAGGGTTAGGGTTAGGGTTAGGGTTAGCGTTAGGGTTAGCGTTAGGGTTAGCGTTAGGGTTAGGGTAAGCAGTATTTTTCCCGGGAGAAAGAGCTGTCGTCCGCTTGCAGGGATCCTGCGCCAAAATTACCAGTCTGAATGCCGAAATTAAATATGGAGAAAGATTCCTTCCAGGCAAGAGGTGCCATCAGAGAAAGCTCCTGCTTCCAATGGAGTGCCCAGGCTTGCCCACAACCCGGACATTTTACCCTGAGGGTAAGCGTTTTGTTTTCTGGGATAAAGGGCTGTTGTTCACTTGCAGGAATTCTGTGATGAAATTTCCAGTCTGACTCCAAAATCGAATACGGACAAAGATCGCTCTCAGACTGAAGGTGGCTGGACAGATAGCTCCTGCTGCCCATAGAGTTCCAAGGCTGGCCCACCAATTGTACCCGATATCTCAAGGGTTGGCACTCGCCTTCCTGGGAGAAAGGGCTTTTGTGCACTTGCAGATGTCCTGCTCTGAAATTGCCGGTCTGATTCCAATATAAAGTACGAATGAAGATTCCTCCCAGACAAGATGTGCCAACACACAAAGCTCTCTCCTTTCGTGGGCTCAGCCTTTCCCACTAACTACTCCTAACAGCCCAGTTCTGTGGGAAAGGGCTGTCGTTTGGTTTTCAGAGAGTAGTGCCGATCATAACAGTATGACCGTCTAAGGCGTACACGTATCAACATACTCTCCATACAGAAGAGGCAAGGACAAAAATGTGTGGCTGCCCCATGCACTGTCACGGGTCTCCCTTCACCTGCATTAGAGTACGTGTGGCTACTAGCTGCCTTTCATGCGGAAATGGTCTGCGATTTGCTCGCAGGAGCCCCGTGCCGATATTGTCAGTCTGCCATCCAACATTGAATATGGACTAAGAATCCTCCCAGAGAAAGGGTGCCACCGCAGCAAGTTCTTGCTGTCCATGGAAGGGTAGGCTGGTCTATCAATTGCACCTTAGATCCCAAGGGTAAGGGCTTTCTTTTCTGGGGTAAAGGGTTGTTGTTACCTTGCAGGAACCCTGCACTGCAACTGCCCGTCCAGTTCCAAATGGAACAAGGACCAAGATTCCTCCCAGACAAAAGGTGACAGGATAGAACGTTCTCACTGCCCAGGAACTGTCAAGGGTGTCTAATTAACACTCTTGAGATCCTGAGGGTAAGGGCTTTTTGTCCTAGGGGAAATAGGATACTATTTGCTTGCAGGAGTCGTGGACTGAGATAGGTGGTTTGACTCGTCAAATTGAATACGGATGAACGTTCCTCTCACACAGAAGGTGCCACTACAGAAAGCTCTTGCTGCCAAGGGAGGCACCCACCAGCTGCCGTTGAGAGACAGAAGGTAAGGGCTTTTTTACCTGGGGTAACAGTGTCTCATTTGATTGAAGGAGATCTGTACTGGATATCCCAGTCTGAGCTCCCAGAGCAAACATAGTCAACATTCCTCTCAGGCAAAAGGTGCCACCTCAGAAAGCT
Organism: Pyrocephalus nanus; assembly: GCA_038380795.1. NCBI lineage: Eukaryota > Metazoa > Chordata > Aves > Passeriformes > Tyrannidae > Pyrocephalus > Pyrocephalus nanus. The sequence continues at coordinate 38,964,483 of CM076267.1, forward strand.
GTTGCTGCCCATGGAGGGCCAGAGGTATCCCACCACCTGCACCTGAGACCCATAGGGTATGGGTTTTCTTTTCCTGTAGTTAAGATCTGTTCTTTTTTTGCAGGAGTGCTGCATCGAGATAGCTGCTTAGGTTCCTGAAATTGAACAGGGATGAAGATTTCTCCCAGACAAAAAGTCTAAAGGGCAGAGCACTCTTGCCACTCTTGGAATTTACTGGGTCTCTCACCACTTACACCTGAGACCCTGAGGGTACAGGCTTCCTTATTCGGGGAAAGATCTGTTTTTTTCTCGCCGCTGACCGGGACCAAAATTGCAGTACAACTCCCTAAACGGAATATGGACAAAGGTCGCTCTGAAACAAAAGGTCCCAGACCCGGATGATTTTCCTGCACGGGCAAATGCAGGGGTCTCTCACTAACTAGACTTGAGACCTTGAATATAAGACCTTTTTTTGCTGGGAACAGAGGGCTGTCATTTATTGGAAACAGCTGGGCTGTTGACAACTTAAGCCTTGAATTTAATCAGTTACAGCTCTGAGATTGTAAAAGAATGTAAACAGCACCAAGGCAGGAGAGCAGAAAGGGAAGAAAAACTACAGTAAATAATAGGCATCGGTTTGAGCTTCGCCAGAACACAACAGGACCCCGACTGCCAATCAAAAGACTAAGCGCTGCACGCGAAGAGAAACAACCGACCAATTATAGCGCGTATACCCACAGAGGCAAGAAAAGACTATAAAGCTAAGCCTGCCATTCCTAAAGTGCCTGTCGCCTGCCAGCCGACCGAGCATTTCTTTTGTCCTCCGCAGCCGGTCCCTCGCAGGAGTCCTGCGGCAAAGCAGGCGGCGGGACTCGGGAAATTGAAGTCGTACGAAGATTCCCTCCGGATACAAGGTGTCGGGACCGTGAGCTCTCATTTCCCACAGAGCGCTTTGCAACCTACACCTGATAACCGGAGGGTAAGGGCTTTCTTTTTCTGGGGGAACGGCGTTTTGTGCACTAGCAGGAGTCCCACCCCAAACTCAGATGTTCAATTTAGACACCGGAATGCTTCTGAGGATTCCTCCCAGGCAAACGGTGCGAGGGCAGAAAGTTGTCGCCGCTCCCAGAGAGTCACACCGCCCGCCTTTTTGACTGAAGCAAAACGAGGCTCTAGAACTGTAAATCGAAGCATCTTACTGCAAAATCCACTGTTCTCTTCCCCCCCCGCTTTCTCTACCTCACTCAAAAAAGATTTTTTTCCGTACAAATTCTGCAGACCTAGAAACCAACAGGTACATTGCACAAAGAGCCCAGAGGTAATAAATTATAGCCAAACAGGCTAAGGTAGATATTTGAATAGGTAAAATAGGCCCGAAGCCAAGGCTTTTTCCAAGCTCCAACGGATAGAACATGAAACAATGGAAAGTACAGAAGGTCTCCGGGGTCACCCAAAAATGAGGAATAAATTTGAGACCCTATGATGAAGGCAGGATGTATCACCATGATATTCCTCAGAAGAAAGACCACGCCTCAAACTCCACCCTGACATATAGTAATCCAATAATACAATAACATGGGTACGTATATGAATATGTTGTAATCGTAATTAGAAACTGTATAAATTGCGTGTTTTTACTCAAACATTTCGGAGCTCTTTTTGCCCAGCCCGAGCCGGAGAGCTGCATGACGTCGCCTAATAAATACCTGCTGTTTAAAGGCATAAAACTCTGTCTCTAAGCAGTTTTTACTGTGTAATTTGCTTAGGAATGGTAAGGTGCTTTTGTAATTTGATGGGGGTTTTCTGGTGTTTGGGGGGTTTTTAGGAGCATTTTGTCGTTTGGGGTTTCCTGATGGTTTCAAATATAATTTGGTGTTGTGATCTGATCTGGTCCTTATCCCTCCTAGCAGTCTCTATCCACATTTTGCACCAAAAATGTTTTGCGTTTACTCTGGGCCAATTTTCTCTCACCCTCCACAAATCTAACTAGGCAATAATGCTCTATATTTACAGCAGTGCTTCCCTATTCTTGTATCAGTTTAGAAAGAGCAGCAGTCTCACAACGGTTTAAACTAGTTCAGACCGGTTCAGACCGGTTCAGACTTGGTTAGGGTTAGGGTTAGGGTTAGGGTTAGGGTTTAGGGTTAGGGTTAGGGTTTAGGGTTAGGGTTAGGGTTAGGGTTTAGGGTTAGGGTTAGGGTTTAGGGTTAGGGTTAGGGTTAGGGTTAGGGTTAGGGTTAGGGTTTAGGGTTAGGGTTAGGGTTAGTGTTAGGGTTAGGGTTAGGGTTAGGGTTAGGGTTAGGGTTAGGGTTTAGGGTTAGGGTTAGGGTTAGTGTTAGGGTTAGGGTTAGGGTTTAGGGTTAGGGTTAGGGTTAGGGTTAGGGTTAGCGTTAGGGTTAGCGTTAGGGTTAGGGTAAGCAGTATTTTTCCCGGGAGAAAGAGCTGTCGTCCGCTTGCAGGGATCCTGCGCCAAAATTACCAGTCTGAATGCCGAAATTAAATATGGAGAAAGATTCCTTCCAGGCAAGAGGTGCCATCAGAGAAAGCTCCTGCTTCCAATGGAGTGCCCAGGCTTGCCCACAACCCGGACATTTTACCCTGAGGGTAAGCGTTTTGTTTTCTGGGATAAAGGGCTGTTGTTCACTTGCAGGAATTCTGTGATGAAATTTCCAGTCTGACTCCAAAATCGAATACGGACAAAGATCGCTCTCAGACTGAAGGTGGCTGGACAGATAGCTCCTGCTGCCCATAGAGTTCCAAGGCTGGCCCACCAATTGTACCCGATATCTCAAGGGTTGGCACTCGCCTTCCTGGGAGAAAGGGCTTTTGTGCACTTGCAGATGTCCTGCTCTGAAATTGCCGGTCTGATTCCAATATAAAGTACGAATGAAGATTCCTCCCAGACAAGATGTGCCAACACACAAAGCTCTCTCCTTTCGTGGGCTCAGCCTTTCCCACTAACTACTCCTAACAGCCCAGTTCTGTGGGAAAGGGCTGTCGTTTGGTTTTCAGAGAGTAGTGCCGATCATAACAGTATGACCGTCTAAGGCGTACACGTATCAACATACTCTCCATACAGAAGAGGCAAGGACAAAAATGTGTGGCTGCCCCATGCACTGTCACGGGTCTCCCTTCACCTGCATTAGAGTACGTGTGGCTACTAGCTGCCTTTCATGCGGAAATGGTCTGCGATTTGCTCGCAGGAGCCCCGTGCCGATATTGTCAGTCTGCCATCCAACATTGAATATGGACTAAGAATCCTCCCAGAGAAAGGGTGCCACCGCAGCAAGTTCTTGCTGTCCATGGAAGGGTAGGCTGGTCTATCAATTGCACCTTAGATCCCAAGGGTAAGGGCTTTCTTTTCTGGGGTAAAGGGTTGTTGTTACCTTGCAGGAACCCTGCACTGCAACTGCCCGTCCAGTTCCAAATGGAACAAGGACCAAGATTCCTCCCAGACAAAAGGTGACAGGATAGAACGTTCTCACTGCCCAGGAACTGTCAAGGGTGTCTAATTAACACTCTTGAGATCCTGAGGGTAAGGGCTTTTTGTCCTAGGGGAAATAGGATACTATTTGCTTGCAGGAGTCGTGGACTGAGATAGGTGGTTTGACTCGTCAAATTGAATACGGATGAACGTTCCTCTCACACAGAAGGTGCCACTACAGAAAGCTCTTGCTGCCAAGGGAGGCACCCACCAGCTGCCGTTGAGAGACAGAAGGTAAGGGCTTTTTTACCTGGGGTAACAGTGTCTCATTTGATTGAAGGAGATCTGTACTGGATATCCCAGTCTGAGCTCCCAGAGCAAACATAGTCAACATTCCTCTCAGGCAAAAGGTGCCACCTCAGAAAGCTGTTGCTGCCCATGGAGGGCCAGAGGTATCCCACCACCTGCACCTGAGACCCATAGGGTATGGGTTTTCTTTTCCTGTAGTTAAGATCTGTTCTTTTTTTGCAGGAGTGCTGCATCGAGATAGCTGCTTAGGTTCCTGAAATTGAACAGGGATGAAGATTTCTCCCAGACAAAAAGTCTAAAGGACAGAGCACTCTTGCCACTCTTGGAATTTACTGGGTCTCTCACCACTTACACCTGAGACCCTGAGGGTACAGGCTTCCTTATTCGGGGAAAGATCTGTTTTTTTCTCGCCCCTGACCGGGACCAAAATTGCAGTACAACTCCCTAAACGGAATATGGACAAAGGTCGCTCTGAAACAAAAGGTCCCAGACCCGGATGATTTTCCTGCAGGGGCAAATGCAGGGGTCTCTCACTAACTAGACTTGAGACCTTGAATATAAGACCTTTTTTTGCTGGGAACAGAGGGCTGTCATTTATTGGAAACAGCTGGGCTGTTGACAACTTAAGCCTTGAATTTAATCAGTTACAGCTCTGAGATTGTAAAAGAATGTAAACAGCACCAAGGCAGGAGAGCAGAAAGGGAAGAAAAACTACAGTAAATAATAGGCATCGGTTTGAGCTTCGCCAGAACACAACAGGACCCCGACTGCCAATCAAAAGACTAAGCGCTGCACGCGAAGAGAAACAACCGACCAATTATAGCGCGTATACCCACAGAGGCAAGAAAAGACTATAAAGCTAAGCCTGCCATTCCTAAAGTGCCTGTCGCCTGCCAGCCGACCGAGCATTTCTTTTGTCCTCCGCAGCCGGTCCCTCGCAGGAGTCCTGCGGCAAAGCAGGCGGCGGGACTCGGGAAATTGAAGTCGTACGAAGATTCCCTCCGGATACAAGGTGTCGGGACCGTGAGCTCTCATTTCCCACAGAGCGCTTTGCAACCTACACCTGATAACCGGAGGGTAAGGGCTTTCTTTTTCTGGGGGAACGGCGTTTTGTGCACTAGCAGGAGTCCCACCCCAAACTCAGATGTTCAATTTAGACACCGGAATGCTTCTGAGGATTCCTCCCAGGCAAACGGTGCGAGGGCAGAAAGTTGTCGCCGCTCCCAGAGAGTCACACCGCCCGCCTTTTTGACTGAAGCAAAACGAGGCTCTAGAACTGTAAATCGAAGCATCTTACTGCAAAATCCACTGTTCTCTTCCCCCCCCGCTTTCTCTACCTCACTCAAAAAAGATTTTGTTCCGTACAAATTCTGCAGACCTAGAAACCAACAGGTACATTGCACAAAGAGCCCAGAGGTAATAAATTATAGCCAAACAGGCTAAGGTAGATATTTGAATAGGTAAAATAGGCCCGAAGCCAAGGCTTTTTCCAAGCTCCAACGGATAGAACATGAAACAATGGAAAGTACAGAAGGTCTCCGGGGTCACCCAAAAATGAGGAATAAATTTGAGACCCTATGATGAAGGCAGGATGTATCACCATGATATTCCTCAGAAGAAAGACCACGCCTCAAACTCCACCCTGACATATAGTAATCCAATAATACAATAACATGGGTACGTATATGAATATGTTGTAATCGTAATTAGAAACTGTATAAATTGCGTGTTTTTACTCAAACATTTCGGAGCTCTTTTTGCCCAGCCCGAGCCGGAGAGCTGCATGACGTCGCCTAATAAATACCTGCTGTTTAAAGGCATAAAACTCTGTCTCTAAGCAGTTTTTACTGTGTAATTTGCTTAGGAATGGTAAGGTGCTTTTGTAATTTGATGGGGGTTTTCTGGTGTTTGGGGGGTTTTTAGGAGCATTTTGTCGTTTGGGGTTTCCTGATGGTTTCAAATATAATTTGGTGTTGTGATCTGATCTGGTCCTTATCCCTCCTAGCAGTCTCTATCCACATTTTGCACCAAAAATGTTTTGCGTTTACTCTGGGCCAATTTTCTCTCACCCTCCACAAATCTAACTAGGCAATAATGCTCTATATTTACAGCAGTGCTTCCCTATTCTTGTATCAGTTTAGAAAGAGCAGCAGTCTCACAACGGTTTAAACTAGTTCAGACCGGTTCAGACCGGTTCAGACTTGGTTAGGGTTAGGGTTAGGGTTAGGGTTAGGGTTTAGGGTTAGGGTTAGGGTTTAGGGTTAGGGTTAGGGTTAGGGTTAGGGTTAGGGTTAGGGTTTAGGGTTAGGGTTAGGGTTAGTGTTAGGGTTAGGGTTAGGGTTTAGGGTTAGGGTTAGGGTTAGGGTTTAGGGTTAGGGTTAGGGTTAGGGTTAGGGTTAGGGTTAGGGTTAGGGTTAGGGTTAGCGTTAGGGTTAGCGTTAGGGTTAGGGTTAGGGTAAGCAGTATTTTTCCCGGGAGAAAGAGCTGTCGTCCGCTTGCAGGGATCCTGCGCCAAAATTACCAGTCTGAATGCCGAAATTAAATATGGAGAAAGATTCCTTCCAGGCAAGAGGTGCCATCAGAGAAAGCTCCTGCTTCCAATGGAGTGCCCAGGCTTGCCCACAACCCGGACATTTTACCCTGAGGGTAAGCGTTTTGTTTTCTGGGATAAAGGGCTGTTGTTCACTTGCAGGAATTCTGTGATGAAATTTCCAGTCTGACTCCAAAATCGAATACGGACAAAGATCGCTCTCAGACTGAAGGTGGCTGGACAGATAGCTCCTGCTGCCCATAGAGTTCCAAGGCTGGCCCACCAATTGTACCCGATATCTCAAGGGTTGGCACTCGCCTTCCTGGGAGAAAGGGCTTTTGTGCACTTGCAGATGTCCTGCTCTGAAATTGCCGGTCTGATTCCAATATAAAGTACGAATGAAGATTCCTCCCAGACAAGATGTGCCAACACACAAAGCTCTCTCCTTTCGTGGGCTCAGCCTTTCCCACTAACTACTCCTAACAGCCCAGTTCTGTGGGAAAGGGCTGTCGTTTGGTTTTCAGAGAGTAGTGCCGATCATAACAGTATGACCGTCTAAGGCGTACACGTATCAACATACTCTCCATACAGAAGAGGCAAGGACAAAAATGTGTGGCTGCCCCATGCACTGTCACGGGTCTCCCTTCACCTGCATTAGAGTACGTGTGGCTACTAGCTGCCTTTCATGCGGAAATGGTCTGCGATTTGCTCGCAGGAGCCCCGTGCCGATATTGTCAGTCTGCCATCCAACATTGAATATGGACTAAGAATCCTCCCAGAGAAAGGGTGCCACCGCAGCAAGTTCTTGCTGTCCATGGAAGGGTAGGCTGGTCTATCAATTGCACCTTAGATCCCAAGGGTAAGGGCTTTCTTTTCTGGGGTAAAGGGTTGTTGTTACCTTGCAGGAACCCTGCACTGCAACTGCCCGTCCAGTTCCAAATGGAACAAGGACCAAGATTCCTCCCAGACAAAAGGTGACAGGATAGAACGTTCTCACTGCCCAGGAACTGTCAAGGGTGTCTAATTAACACTCTTGAGATCCTGAGGGTAAGGGCTTTTTGTCCTAGGGGAAATAGGATACTATTTGCTTGCAGGAGTCGTGGACTGAGATAGGTGGTTTGACTCGTCAAATTGAATACGGATGAACGTTCCTCTCACACAGAAGGTGCCACTACAGAAAGCTCTTGCTGCCAAGGGAGGCACCCACCAGCTGCCGTTGAGAGACAGAAGGTAAGGGCTTTTTTACCTGGGGTAACAGTGTCTCATTTGATTGAAGGAGATCTGTACTGGATATCCCAGTCTGAGCTCCCAGAGCAAACATAGTCAACATTCCTCTCAGGCAAAAGGTGCCACCTCAGAAAGCTGTTGCTGCCCATGGAGGGCCAGAGGTATCCCACCACCTGCACCTGAGACCCATAGGGTATGGGTTTTCTTTTCCTGTAGTTAAGATCTGTTCTTTTTTTGCAGGAGTGCTGCATCGAGATAGCTGCTTAGGTTCCTGAAATTGAACAGGGATGAAGATTTCTCCCAGACAAAAAGTCTAAAGGACAGAGCACTCTTGCCACTCTTGGAATTTACTGGGTCTCTCACCACTTACACCTGAGACCCTGAGGGTACAGGCTTCCTTATTCGGGGAAAGATCTGTTTTTTTCTCGCCCCTGACCGGGACCAAAATTGCAGTACAACTCCCTAAACGGAATATGGACAAAGGTCGCTCTGAAACAAAAGGTCCCAGACCCGGATGATTTTCCTGCAGGGGCAAATGCAGGGGTCTCTCACTAACTAGACTTGAGACCTTGAATATAAGACCTTTTTTTGCTGGGAACAGAGGGCTGTCATTTATTGGAAACAGCTGGGCTGTTGACAACTTAAGCCTTGAATTTAATCAGTTACAGCTCTGAGATTGTAAAAGAATGTAAACAGCACCAAGGCAGGAGAGCAGAAAGGGAAGAAAAACTACAGTAAATAATAGGCATCGGTTTGAGCTTCGCCAGAACACAACAGGACCCCGACTGCCAATCAAAAGACTAAGCGCTGCACGCGAAGAGAAACAACCGACCAATTATAGCGCGTATACCCACAGAGGCAAGAAAAGACTATAAAGCTAAGCCTGCCATTCCTAAAGTGCCTGTCGCCTGCCAGCCGACCGAGCATTTCTTTTGTCCTCCGCAGCCGGTCCCTCGCAGGAGTCCTGCGGCAAAGCAGGCGGCGGGACTCGGGAAATTGAAGTCGTACGAAGATTCCCTCCGGATACAAGGTGTCGGGACCGTGAGCTCTCATTTCCCACAGAGCGCTTTGCAACCTACACCTGATAACCGGAGGGTAAGGGCTTTCTTTTTCTGGGGGAACGGCGTTTTGTGCACTAGCAGGAGTCCCACCCCAAACTCAGATGTTCAATTTAGACACCGGAATGCTTCTGAGGATTCCTCCCAGGCAAACGGTGCGAGGGCAGAAAGTTGTCGCCGCTCCCAGAGAGTCACACCGCCCGCCTTTTTGACTGAAGCAAAACGAGGCTCTAGAACTGTAAATCGAAGCATCTTACTGCAAAATCCACTGTTCTCTTCCCCCCCCGCTTTCTCTACCTCACTCAAAAAAGATTTTGTTCCGTACAAATTCTGCAGACCTAGAAACCAACAGGTACATTGCACAAAGAGCCCAGAGGTAATAAATTATAGCCAAACAGGCTAAGGTAGATATTTGAATAGGTAAAATAGGCCCGAAGCCAAGGCTTTTTCCAAGCTCCAACGGATAGAACATGAAACAATGGAAAGTACAGAAGGTCTCCGGGGTCACCCAAAAATGAGGAATAAATTTGAGACCCTATGATGAAGGCAGGATGTATCACCATGATATTCCTCAGAAGAAAGACCACGCCTCAAACTCCACCCTGACATATAGTAATCCAATAATACAATAACATGGGTACGTATATGAATATGTTGTAATCATAATTAGAAACTGTATAAATTGCGTGTTTTTACTCAAACATTTCGGAGCTCTTTTTGCCCAGCCCGAGCCGGAGAGCTGCATGACGTCGCCTAATAAATACCTGCTGTTTAAAGGCATAAAACTCTGTCTCTAAGCAGTTTTTACTGTGTAATTTGCTTAGGAATGGTAAGGTGCTTTTGTAATTTGATGGGGGTTTTCTGGTGTTTGGGGGGTTTTTAGGAGCATTTTGTCGTTTGGGGTTTCCTGATGGTTTCAAATATAATTTGGTGTTGTGATCTGATCTGGTCCTTATCCCTCCTAGCAGTCTCTATCCACATTTTGCACCAAAAATGTTTTGCGTTTACTCTGGGCCAATTTTCTCTCACCCTCCACAAATCTAACTAGGCAATAATGCTCTATATTTACAGCAGTGCTTCCCTATTCTTGTATCAGTTTAGAAAGAGCAGCAGTCTCACAACGGTTTAAACTAGTTCAGACCGGTTCAGACCGGTTCAGACTTGGTTAGGGTTAGGGTTAGGGTTAGGGTTAGGGTTTAGGGTTAGGGTTAGGGTTTAGGGTTAGGGTTAGGGTTAGGGTTAGGGTTAGGGTTAGGGTTTAGGGTTAGGGTTAGGGTTAGTGTTAGGGTTAGGGTTAGGGTTTAGGGTTAGGGTTAGGGTTAGGGTTAGGGTTAGGGTTAGGGTTTAGGGTTAGGGTTAGGGTTAGGGTTAGGGTTAGGGTTAGGGTTAGCGTTAGGGTTAGCGTTAGGGTTAGGGTAAGCAGTATTTTTCCCGGGAGAAAGAGCTGTCGTCCGCTTGCAGGGATCCTGCGCCAAAATTACCAGTCTGAATGCCGAAATTAAATATGGAGAAAGATTCCTTCCAGGCAAGAGGTGCCATCAGAGAAAGCTCCTGCTTCCAATGGAGTGCCCAGGCTTGCCCACAACCCGGACATTTTACCCTGAGGGTAAGCGTTTTGTTTTCTGGGATAAAGGGCTGTTGTTCACTTGCAGGAATTCTGTGATGAAATTTCCAGTCTGACTCCAAAATCGAATACGGACAAAGATCGCTCTCAGACTGAAGGTGGCTGGACAGATAGCTCCTGCTGCCCATAGAGTTCCAAGGCTGGCCCACCAATTGTACCCGATATCTCAAGGGTTGGCACTCGCCTTCCTGGGAGAAAGGGCTTTTGTGCACTTGCAGATGTCCTGCTCTGAAATTGCCGGTCTGATTCCAATATAAAGTACGAATGAAGATTCCTCCCAGACAAGATGTGCCAACACACAAAGCTCTCTCCTTTCGTGGGCTCAGCCTTTCCCACTAACTACTCCTAACAGCCCAGTTCTGTGGGAAAGGGCTGTCGTTTGGTTTTCAGAGAGTAGTGCCGATCATAACAGTATGACCGTCTAAGGCGTACACGTATCAACATACTCTCCATACAGAAGAGGCAAGGACAAAAATGTGTGGCTGCCCCATGCACTGTCACGGGTCTCCCTTCACCTGCATTAGAGTACGTGTGGCTACTAGCTGCCTTTCATGCGGAAATGGTCTGCGATTTGCTCGCAGGAGCCCCGTGCCGATATTGTCAGTCTGCCATCCAACATTGAATATGGACTAAGAATCCTCCCAGAGAAAGGGTGCCACCGCAGCAAGTTCTTGCTGTCCATGGAAGGGTAGGCTGGTCTATCAATTGCACCTTAGATCCCAAGGGTAAGGGCTTTCTTTTCTGGGGTAAAGGGTTGTTGTTACCTTGCAGGAACCCTGCACTGCAACTGCCCGTCCAGTTCCAAATGGAACAAGGACCAAGATTCCTCCCAGACAAAAGGTGACAGGATAGAACGTTCTCACTGCCCAGGAACTGTCAAGGGTGTCTAATTAACACTCTTGAGATCCTGAGGGTAAGGGCTTTTTGTCCTAGGGGAAATAGGATACTATTTGCTTGCAGGAGTCGTGGACTGAGATAGGTGGTTTGACTCGTCAAATTGAATACGGATGAACGTTCCTCTCACACAGAAGGTGCCACTACAGAAAGCTCTTGCTGCCAAGGGAGGCACCCACCAGCTGCCGTTGAGAGACAGAAGGTAAGGGCTTTTTTACCTGGGGTAACAGTGTCTCATTTGATTGAAGGAGATCTGTACTGGATATCCCAGTCTGAGCTCCCAGAGCAAACATAGTCAACATTCCTCTCAGGCAAAAGGTGCCACCTCAGAAAGCTGTTGCTGCCCATGGAGGGCCAGAGGTATCCCACCACCTGCACCTGAGACCCATAGGGTATGGGTTTTCTTTTCCTGTAGTTAAGATCTGTTCTTTTTTTGCAGGAGTGCTGCATCGAGATAGCTGCTTAGGTTCCTGAAATTGAACAGGGATGAAGATTTCTCCCAGACAAAAAGTCTAAAGGGCAGAGCACTCTTGCCACTCTTGGAATTTACTGGGTCTCTCACCACTTACACCTGAGACCCTGAGGGTACAGGCTTCCTTATTCGGGGAAAGATCTGTTTTTTTCTCGCCGCTGACCGGGACCAAAATTGCAGTACAACTCCCTAAACGGAATATGGACAAAGGTCGCTCTGAAACAAAAGGTCCCAGACCCGGATGATTTTCCTGCACGGGCAAATGCAGGGGTCTCTCACTAACTAGACTTGAGACCTTGAATATAAGACCTTTTTTTGCTGGGAACAGAGGGCTGTCATTTATTGGAAACAGCTGGGCTGTTGACAACTTAAGCCTTGAATTTAATCAGTTACAGCTCTGAGATTGTAAAAGAATGTAAACAGCACCAAGGCAGGAGAGCAGAAAGGGAAGAAAAACTACAGTAAATAATAGGCATCGGTTTGAGCTTCGCCAGAACACAACAGGACCCCGACTGCCAATCAAAAGACTAAGCGCTGCACGCGAAGAGAAACAACCGACCAATTATAGCGCGTATACCCACAGAGGCAAGAAAAGACTATAAAGCTAAGCCTGCCATTCCTAAAGTGCCTGTCGCCTGCCAGCCGACCGAGCATTTCTTTTGTCCTCCGCAGCCGGTCCCTCGCAGGAGTCCTGCGGCAAAGCAGGCGGCGGGACTCGGGAAATTGAAGTCGTACGAAGATTCCCTCCGGATACAAGGTGTCGGGACCGTGAGCTCTCATTTCCCACAGAGCGCTTTGCAACCTACACCTGATAACCGGAGGGTAAGGGCTTTCTTTTTCTGGGGGAACGGCGTTTTGTGCACTAGCAGGAGTCCCACCCCAAACTCAGATGTTCAATTTAGACACCGGAATGCTTCTGAGGATTCCTCCCAGGCAAACGGTGCGAGGGCAGAAAGTTGTCGCCGCTCCCAGAGAGTCACACCGCCCGCCTTTTTGACTGAAGCAAAACGAGGCTCTAGAACTGTAAATCGAAGCATCTTACTGCAAAATCCACTGTTCTCTTCCCCCCCCGCTTTCTCTACCTCACTCAAAAAAGATTTTTTTCCGTACAAATTCTGCAGACCTAGAAACCAACAGGTACATTGCACAAAGAGCCCAGAGGTAATAAATTATAGCCAAACAGGCTAAGGTAGATATTTGAATAGGTAAAATAGGCCCGAAGCCAAGGCTTTTTCCAAGCTCCAACGGATAGAACATGAAACAATGGAAAGTACAGAAGGTCTCCGGGGTCACCCAAAAATGAGGAATAAATTTGAGACCCTATGATGAAGGCAGGATGTATCACCATGATATTCCTCAGAAGAAAGACCACGCCTCAAACTCCACCCTGACATATAGTAATCCAATAATACAATAACATGGGTACGTATATGAATATGTTGTAATCGTAATTAGAAACTGTATAAATTGCGTGTTTTTACTCAAACATTTCGGAGCTCTTTTTGCCCAGCCCGAGCCGGAGAGCTGCATGACGTCGCCTAATAAATACCTGCTGTTTAAAGGCATAAAACTCTGTCTCTAAGCAGTTTTTACTGTGTAATTTGCTTAGGAATGGTAAGGTGCTTTTGTAATTTGATGGGGGTTTTCTGGTGTTTGGGGGGTTTTTAGGAGCATTTTGTCGTTTGGGGTTTCCTGATGGTTTCAAATATAATTTGGTGTTGTGATCTGATCTGGTCCTTATCCCTCCTAGCAGTCTCTATCCACATTTTGCACCAAAAATGTTTTGCGTTTACTCTGGGCCAATTTTCTCTCACCCTCCACAAATCTAACTAGGCAATAATGCTCTATATTTACAGCAGTGCTTCCCTATTCTTGTATCAGTTTAGAAAGAGCAGCAGTCTCACAACGGTTTAAACTAGTTCAGACCGGTTCAGACCGGTTCAGACTTGGTTAGGGTTAGGGTTAGGGTTAGGGTTAGGGTTTAGGGTTAGGGTTAGGGTTTAGGGTTAGGGTTAGGGTTAGGGTTAGGGTTAGGGTTAGGGTTTAGGGTTAGGGTTAGGGTTAGTGTTAGGGTTAGGGTTAGGGTTTAGGGTTAGGGTTAGGGTTAGGGTTTAGGGTTAGGGTTAGGGTTAGGGTTAGGGTTAGGGTTAGGGTTAGGGTTAGGGTTTAGGGTTAGGGTTTAGGGTTAGGGTTAGGGTTAGGGTTAGGGTTAGCGTTAGGGTTAGCGTTAGGGTTAGCGTTAGGGTTAGGGTTAGGGTAAGCAGTATTTTTCCCGGGAGAAAGAGCTGTCGTCCGCTTGCAGGGATCCTGCGCCAAAATTACCAGTCTGAATGCCGAAATTAAATATGGAGAAAGATTCCTTCCAGGCAAGAGGTGCCATCAGAGAAAGCTCCTGCTTCCAATGGAGTGCCCAGGCTTGCCCACAACCCGGACATTTTACCCTGAGGGTAAGCGTTTTGTTTTCTGGGATAAAGGGCTGTTGTTCACTTGCAGGAATTCTGTGATGAAATTTCCAGTCTGACTCCAAAATCGAATACGGACAAAGATCGCTCTCAGACTGAAGGTGGCTGGACAGATAGCTCCTGCTGCCCATAGAGTTCCAAGGCTGGCCCACCAATTGTACCCGATATCTCAAGGGTTGGCACTCGCCTTCCTGGGAGAAAGGGCTTTTGTGCACTTGCAGATGTCCTGCTCTGAAATTGCCGGTCTGATTCCAATATAAAGTACGAATGAAGATTCCTCCCAGACAAGATGTGCCAACACACAAAGCTCTCTCCTTTCGTGGGCTCAGCCTTTCCCACTAACTACTCCTAACAGCCCAGTTCTGTGGGAAAGGGCTGTCGTTTGGTTTTCAGAGAGTAGTGCCGATCATAACAGTATGACCGTCTAAGGCGTACACGTATCAACATACTCTCCATACAGAAGAGGCAAGGACAAAAATGTGTGGCTGCCCCATGCACTGTCACGGGTCTCCCTTCACCTGCATTAGAGTACGTGTGGCTACTAGCTGCCTTTCATGCGGAAATGGTCTGCGATTTGCTCGCAGGAGCCCCGTGCCGATATTGTCAGTCTGCCATCCAACATTGAATATGGACTAAGAATCCTCCCAGAGAAAGGGTGCCACCGCAGCAAGTTCTTGCTGTCCATGGAAGGGTAGGCTGGTCTATCAATTGCACCTTAGATCCCAAGGGTAAGGGCTTTCTTTTCTGGGGTAAAGGGTTGTTGTTACCTTGCAGGAACCCTGCACTGCAACTGCCCGTCCAGTTCCAAATGGAACAAGGACCAAGATTCCTCCCAGACAAAAGGTGACAGGATAGAACGTTCTCACTGCCCAGGAACTGTCAAGGGTGTCTAATTAACACTCTTGAGATCCTGAGGGTAAGGGCTTTTTGTCCTAGGGGAAATAGGATACTATTTGCTTGCAGGAGTCGTGGACTGAGATAGGTGGTTTGACTCGTCAAATTGAATACGGATGAACGTTCCTCTCACACAGAAGGTGCCACTACAGAAAGCTCTTGCTGCCAAGGGAGGCACCCACCAGCTGCCGTTGAGAGACAGAAGGTAAGGGCTTTTTTACCTGGGGTAACAGTGTCTCATTTGATTGAAGGAGATCTGTACTGGATATCCCAGTCTGAGCTCCCAGAGCAAACATAGTCAACATTCCTCTCAGGCAAAAGGTGCCACCTCAGAAAGCTGTTGCTGCCCATGGAGGGCCAGAGGTATCCCACCACCTGCACCTGAGACCCATAGGGTATGGGTTTTCTTTTCCTGTAGTTAAGATCTGTTCTTTTTTTGCAGGAGTGCTGCATCGAGATAGCTGCTTAGGTTCCTGAAATTGAACAGGGATGAAGATTTCTCCCAGACAAAAAGTCTAAAGGGCAGAGCACTCTTGCCACTCTTGGAATTTACTGGGTCTCTCACCACTTACACCTGAGACCCTGAGGGTACAGGCTTCCTTATTCGGGGAAAGATCTGTTTTTTTCTCGCCGCTGACCGGGACCAAAATTGCAGTACAACTCCCTAAACGGAATATGGACAAAGGTCGCTCTGAAACAAAAGGTCCCAGACCCGGATGATTTTCCTGCACGGGCAAATGCAGGGGTCTCTCACTAACTAGACTTGAGACCTTGAATATAAGACCTTTTTTTGCTGGGAACAGAGGGCTGTCATTTATTGGAAACAGCTGGGCTGTTGACAACTTAAGCCTTGAATTTAATCAGTTACAGCTCTGAGATTGTAAAAGAATGTAAACAGCACCAAGGCAGGAGAGCAGAAAGGGAAGAAAAACTACAGTAAATAATAGGCATCGGTTTGAGCTTCGCCAGAACACAACAGGACCCCGACTGCCAATCAAAAGACTAAGCGCTGCACGCGAAGAGAAACAACCGACCAATTATAGCGCGTATACCCACAGAGGCAAGAAAAGACTATAAAGCTAAGCCTGCCATTCCTAAAGTGCCTGTCGCCTGCCAGCCGACCGAGCATTTCTTTTGTCCTCCGCAGCCGGTCCCTCGCAGGAGTCCTGCGGCAAAGCAGGCGGCGGGACTCGGGAAATTGAAGTCGTACGAAGATTCCCTCCGGATACAAGGTGTCGGGACCGTGAGCTCTCATTTCCCACAGAGCGCTTTGCAACCTACACCTGATAACCGGAGGGTAAGGGCTTTCTTTTTCTGGGGGAACGGCGTTTTGTGCACTAGCAGGAGTCCCACCCCAAACTCAGATGTTCAATTTAGACACCGGAATGCTTCTGAGGATTCCTCCCAGGCAAACGGTGCGAGGGCAGAAAGTTGTCGCCGCTCCCAGAGAGTCACACCGCCCGCCTTTTTGACTGAAGCAAAACGAGGCTCTAGAACTGTAAATCGAAGCATCTTACTGCAAAATCCACTGTTCTCTTCCCCCCCCGCTTTCTCTACCTCACTCAAAAAAGATTTTGTTCCGTACAAATTCTGCAGACCTAGAAACCAACAGGTACATTGCACAAAGAGCCCAGAGGTAATAAATTATAGCCAAACAGGCTAAGGTAGATATTTGAATAGGTAAAATAGGCCCGAAGCCAAGGCTTTTTCCAAGCTCCAACGGATAGAACATGAAACAATGGAAAGTACAGAAGGTCTCCGGGGTCACCCAAAAATGAGGAATAAATTTGAGACCCTATGATGAAGGCAGGATGTATCACCATGATATTCCTCAGAAGAAAGACCACGCCTCAAACTCCACCCTGACATATAGTAATCCAATAATACAATAACATGGGTACGTATATGAATATGTTGTAATCGTAATTAGAAACTGTATAAATTGCGTGTTTTTACTCAAACATTTCGGAGCTCTTTTTGCCCAGCCCGAGCCGGAGAGCTGCATGACGTCGCCTAATAAATACCTGCTGTTTAAAGGCATAAAACTCTGTCTCTAAGCAGTTTTTACTGTGTAATTTGCTTAGGAATGGTAAGGTGCTTTTGTAATTTGATGGGGGTTTTCTGGTGTTTGGGGGGTTTTTAGGAGCATTTTGTCGTTTGGGGTTTCCTGATGGTTTCAAATATAATTTGGTGTTGTGATCTGATCTGGTCCTTATCCCTCCTAGCAGTCTCTATCCACATTTTGCACCAAAAATGTTTTGCGTTTACTCTGGGCCAATTTTCTCTCACCCTCCACAAATCTAACTAGGCAATAATGCTCTATATTTACAGCAGTGCTTCCCTATTCTTGTATCAGTTTAGAAAGAGCAGCAGTCTCACAACGGTTTAAACTAGTTCAGACCGGTTCAGACCGGTTCAGACTTGGTTAGGGTTAGGGTTAGGGTTAGGGTTAGGGTTTAGGGTTAGGGTTAGGGTTTAGGGTTAGGGTTAGGGTTAGGGTTAGGGTTAGGGTTAGGGTTTAGGGTTAGGGTTAGGGTTAGTGTTAGGGTTAGGGTTAGGGTTTAGGGTTAGGGTTAGGGTTAGGGTTAGGGTTAGGGTTAGGGTTTAGGGTTAGGGTTAGGGTTAGGGTTAGGGTTAGGGTTAGGGTTAGCGTTAGGGTTAGCGTTAGGGTTAGGGTAAGCAGTATTTTTCCCGGGAGAAAGAGCTGTCGTCCGCTTGCAGGGATCCTGCGCCAAAATTACCAGTCTGAATGCCGAAATTAAATATGGAGAAAGATTCCTTCCAGGCAAGAGGTGCCATCAGAGAAAGCTCCTGCTTCCAATGGAGTGCCCAGGCTTGCCCACAACCCGGACATTTTACCCTGAGGGTAAGCGTTTTGTTTTCTGGGATAAAGGGCTGTTGTTCACTTGCAGGAATTCTGTGATGAAATTTCCAGTCTGACTCCAAAATCGAATACGGACAAAGATCGCTCTCAGACTGAAGGTGGCTGGACAGATAGCTCCTGCTGCCCATAGAGTTCCAAGGCTGGCCCACCAATTGTACCCGATATCTCAAGGGTTGGCACTCGCCTTCCTGGGAGAAAGGGCTTTTGTGCACTTGCAGATGTCCTGCTCTGAAATTGCCGGTCTGATTCCAATATAAAGTACGAATGAAGATTCCTCCCAGACAAGATGTGCCAACACACAAAGCTCTCTCCTTTCGTGGGCTCAGCCTTTCCCACTAACTACTCCTAACAGCCCAGTTCTGTGGGAAAGGGCTGTCGTTTGGTTTTCAGAGAGTAGTGCCGATCATAACAGTATGACCGTCTAAGGCGTACACGTATCAACATACTCTCCATACAGAAGAGGCAAGGACAAAAATGTGTGGCTGCCCCATGCACTGTCACGGGTCTCCCTTCACCTGCATTAGAGTATGTGTGGCTACTAGCTGCCTTTCATGCGGAAATGGTCTGCGATTTGCTCGCAGGAGCCCCGTGCCGATATTGTCAGTCTGCCATCCAACATTGAATATGGACTAAGAATCCTCCCAGAGAAAGGGTGCCACCGCAGCAAGTTCTTGCTGTCCATGGAAGGGTAGGCTGGTCTATCAATTGCACCTTAGATCCCAAGGGTAAGGGCTTTCTTTTCTGGGGTAAAGGGTTGTTGTTACCTTGCAGGAACCCTGCACTGCAACTGCCCGTCCAGTTCCAAATGGAACAAGGACCAAGATTCCTCCCAGACAAAAGGTGACAGGATAGAACGTTCTCACTGCCCAGGAACTGTCAAGGGTGTCTAATTAACACTCTTGAGATCCTGAGGGTAAGGGCTTTTTGTCCTAGGGGAAATAGGATACTATTTGCTTGCAGGAGTCGTGGACTGAGATAGGTGGTTTGACTCGTCAAATTGAATACGGATGAACGTTCCTCTCACACAGAAGGTGCCACTACAGAAAGCTCTTGCTGCCAAGGGAGGCACCCACCAGCTGCCGTTGAGAGACAGAAGGTAAGGGCTTTTTTACCTGGGGTAACAGTGTCTCATTTGATTGAAGGAGATCTGTACTGGATATCCCAGTCTGAGCTCCCAGAGCAAACATAGTCAACATTCCTCTCAGGCAAAAGGTGCCACCTCAGAAAGCTGTTGCTGCCCATGGAGGGCCAGAGGTATCCCACCACCTGCACCTGAGACCCATAGGGTATGGGTTTTCTTTTCCTGTAGTTAAGATCTGTTCTTTTTTTGCAGGAGTGCTGCATCGAGATAGCTGCTTAGGTTCCTGAAATTGAACAGGGATGAAGATTTCTCCCAGACAAAAAGTCTAAAGGGCAGAGCACTCTTGCCACTCTTGGAATTTACTGGGTCTCTCACCACTTACACCTGAGACCCTGAGGGTACAGGCTTCCTTATTCGGGGAAAGATCTGTTTTTTTCTCGCCGCTGACCGGGACCAAAATTGCAGTACAACTCCCTAAACGGAATATGGACAAAGGTCGCTCTGAAACAAAAGGTCCCAGACCCGGATGATTTTCCTGCACGGGCAAATGCAGGGGTCTCTCACTAACTAGACTTGAGACCTTGAATATAAGACCTTTTTTTGCTGGGAACAGAGGGCTGTCATTTATTGGAAACAGCTGGGCTGTTGACAACTTAAGCCTTGAATTTAATCAGTTACAGCTCTGAGATTGTAAAAGAATGTAAACAGCACCAAGGCAGGAGAGCAGAAAGGGAAGAAAAACTACAGTAAATAATAGGCATCGGTTTGAGCTTCGCCAGAACACAACAGGACCCCGACTGCCAATCAAAAGACTAAGCGCTGCACGCGAAGAGAAACAACCGACCAATTATAGCGCGTATACCCACAGAGGCAAGAAAAGACTATAAAGCTAAGCCTGCCATTCCTAAAGTGCCTGTCGCCTGCCAGCCGACCGAGCATTTCTTTTGTCCTCCGCAGCCGGTCCCTCGCAGGAGTCCTGCGGCAAAGCAGGCGGCGGGACTCGGGAAATTGAAGTCGTACGAAGATTCCCTCCGGATACAAGGTGTCGGGACCGTGAGCTCTCATTTCCCACAGAGCGCTTTGCAACCTACACCTGATAACCGGAGGGTAAGGGCTTTCTTTTTCTGGGGGAACGGCGTTTTGTGCACTAGCAGGAGTCCCACCCCAAACTCAGATGTTCAATTTAGACACCGGAATGCTTCTGAGGATTCCTCCCAGGCAAACGGTGCGAGGGCAGAAAGTTGTCGCCGCTCCCAGAGAGTCACACCGCCCGCCTTTTTGACTGAAGCAAAACGAGGCTCTAGAACTGTAAATCGAAGCATCTTACTGCAAAATCCACTGTTCTCTTCCCCCCCCGCTTTCTCTACCTCACTCAAAAAAGATTTTTTTCCGTACAAATTCTGCAGACCTAGAAACCAACAGGTACATTGCACAAAGAGCCCAGAGGTAATAAATTATAGCCAAACAGGCTAAGGTAGATATTTGAATAGGTAAAATAGGCCCGAAGCCAAGGCTTTTTCCAAGCTCCAACGGATAGAACATGAAACAATGGAAAGTACAGAAGGTCTCCGGGGTCACCCAAAAATGAGGAATAAATTTGAGACCCTATGATGAAGGCAGGATGTATCACCATGATATTCCTCAGAAGAAACACCACGCCTCAAACTCCACCCTGACATATAGTAATCCAATAATACAATAACATGGGTACGTATATGAATATGTTGTAATCGTAATTAGAAACTGTATAAATTGCGTGTTTTTACTCAAACATTTCGGAGCTCTTTTTGCCCAGCCCGAGCCGGAGAGCTGCATGACGTCGCCTAATAAATACCTGCTGTTTAAAGGCATAAAACTCTGTCTCTAAGCAGTTTTTACTGTGTAATTTGCTTAGGAATGGTAAGGTGCTTTTGTAATTTGATGGGGGTTTTCTGGTGTTTGGGGGGTTTTTAGGAGCATTTTGTCGTTTGGGGTTTCCTGATGGTTTCAAATATAATTTGGTGTTGTGATCTGATCTGGTCCTTATCCCTCCTAGCAGTCTCTATCCACATTTTGCACCAAAAATGTTTTGCGTTTACTCTGGGCCAATTTTCTCTCACCCTCCACAAATCTAACTAGGCAATAATGCTCTATATTTACAGCAGTGCTTCCCTATTCTTGTATCAGTTTAGAAAGAGCAGCAGTCTCACAACGGTTTAAACTAGTTCAGACCGGTTCAGACCGGTTCAGACTTGGTTAGGGTTAGGGTTAGGGTTAGGGTTAGGGTTTAGGGTTAGGGTTAGGGTTTAGGGTTAGGGTTAGGGTTAGGGTTAGGGTTAGGGTTAGGGTTTAGGGTTAGGGTTAGGGTTAGTGTTAGGGTTAGGGTTAGGGTTTAGGGTTAGGGTTAGGGTTAGGGTTTAGGGTTAGGGTTAGGGTTAGGGTTAGGGTTAGGGTTAGGGTTAGGGTTAGGGTTTAGGGTTAGGGTTTAGGGTTAGGGTTAGGGTTAGGGTTAGGGTTAGGGTTAGGGTTAGCGTTAGGGTTAGCGTTAGGGTTAGGGTAAGCAGTATTTTTCCCGGGAGAAAGAGCTGTCGTCCGCTTGCAGGGATCCTGCGCCAAAATTACCAGTCTGAATGCCGAAATTAAATATGGAGAAAGATTCCTTCCAGGCAAGAGGTGCCATCAGAGAAAGCTCCTGCTTCCAATGGAGTGCCCAGGCTTGCCCACAACCCGGACATTTTACCCTGAGGGTAAGCGTTTTGTTTTCTGGGATAAAGGGCTGTTGTTCACTTGCAGGAATTCTGTGATGAAATTTCCAGTCTGACTCCAAAATCGAATACGGACAAAGATCGCTCTCAGACTGAAGGTGGCTGGACAGATAGCTCCTGCTGCCCATAGAGTTCCAAGGCTGGCCCACCAATTGTACCCGATATCTCAAGGGTTGGCACTCGCCTTCCTGGGAGAAAGGGCTTTTGTGCACTTGCAGATGTCCTGCTCTGAAATTGCCGGTCTGATTCCAATATAAAGTACGAATGAAGATTCCTCCCAGACAAGATGTGCCAACACACAAAGCTCTCTCCTTTCGTGGGCTCAGCCTTTCCCACTAACTACTCCTAACAGCCCAGTTCTGTGGGAAAGGGCTGTCGTTTGGTTTTCAGAGAGTAGTGCCGATCATAACAGTATGACCGTCTAAGGCGTACACGTATCAACATACTCTCCATACAGAAGAGGCAAGGACAAAAATGTGTGGCTGCCCCATGCACTGTCACGGGTCTCCCTTCACCTGCATTAGAGTACGTGTGGCTACTAGCTGCCTTTCATGCGGAAATGGTCTGCGATTTGCTCGCAGGAGCCCCGTGCCGATATTGTCAGTCTGCCATCCAACATTGAATATGGACTAAGAATCCTCCCAGAGAAAGGGTGCCACCGCAGCAAGTTCTTGCTGTCCATGGAAGGGTAGGCTGGTCTATCAATTGCACCTTAGATCCCAAGGGTAAGGGCTTTCTTTTCTGGGGTAAAGGGTTGTTGTTACCTTGCAGGAACCCTGCACTGCAACTGCCCGTCCAGTTCCAAATGGAACAAGGACCAAGATTCCTCCCAGACAAAAGGTGACAGGATAGAACGTTCTCACTGCCCAGGAACTGTCAAGGGTGTCTAATTAACACTCTTGAGATCCTGAGGGTAAGGGCTTTTTGTCCTAGGGGAAATAGGATACTATTTGCTTGCAGGAGTCGTGGACTGAGATAGGTGGTTTGACTCGTCAAATTGAATACGGATGAACGTTCCTCTCACACAGAAGGTGCCACTACAGAAAGCTCTTGCTGCCAAGGGAGGCACCCACCAGCTGCCGTTGAGAGACAGAAGGTAAGGGCTTTTTTACCTGGGGT
Organism: Pyrocephalus nanus; assembly: GCA_038380795.1. Lineage (NCBI taxonomy): Eukaryota > Metazoa > Chordata > Aves > Passeriformes > Tyrannidae > Pyrocephalus > Pyrocephalus nanus. The sequence continues at coordinate 38,987,184 of CM076267.1, forward strand.
AACAGTGTCTCATTTGATTGAAGGAGATCTGTACTGGATATCCCAGTCTGAGCTCCCAGAGCAAACATAGTCAACATTCCTCTCAGGCAAAAGGTGCCACCTCAGAAAGCTGTTGCTGCCCATGGAGGGCCAGAGGTATCCCACCACCTGCACCTGAGACCCATAGGGTATGGGTTTTCTTTTCCTGTAGTTAAGATCTGTTCTTTTTTTGCAGGAGTGCTGCATCGAGATAGCTGCTTAGGTTCCTGAAATTGAACAGGGATGAAGATTTCTCCCAGACAAAAAGTCTAAAGGGCAGAGCACTCTTGCCACTCTTGGAATTTACTGGGTCTCTCACCACTTACACCTGAGACCCTGAGGGTACAGGCTTCCTTATTCGGGGAAAGATCTGTTTTTTTCTCGCCGCTGACCGGGACCAAAATTGCAGTACAACTCCCTAAACGGAATATGGACAAAGGTCGCTCTGAAACAAAAGGTCCCAGACCCGGATGATTTTCCTGCACGGGCAAATGCAGGGGTCTCTCACTAACTAGACTTGAGACCTTGAATATAAGACCTTTTTTTGCTGGGAACAGAGGGCTGTCATTTATTGGAAACAGCTGGGCTGTTGACAACTTAAGCCTTGAATTTAATCAGTTACAGCTCTGAGATTGTAAAAGAATGTAAACAGCACCAAGGCAGGAGAGCAGAAAGGGAAGAAAAACTACAGTAAATAATAGGCATCGGTTTGAGCTTCGCCAGAACACAACAGGACCCCGACTGCCAATCAAAAGACTAAGCGCTGCACGCGAAGAGAAACAACCGACCAATTATAGCGCGTATACCCACAGAGGCAAGAAAAGACTATAAAGCTAAGCCTGCCATTCCTAAAGTGCCTGTCGCCTGCCAGCCGACCGAGCATTTCTTTTGTCCTCCGCAGCCGGTCCCTCGCAGGAGTCCTGCGGCAAAGCAGGCGGCGGGACTCGGGAAATTGAAGTCGTACGAAGATTCCCTCCGGATACAAGGTGTCGGGACCGTGAGCTCTCATTTCCCACAGAGCGCTTTGCAACCTACACCTGATAACCGGAGGGTAAGGGCTTTCTTTTTCTGGGGGAACGGCGTTTTGTGCACTAGCAGGAGTCCCACCCCAAACTCAGATGTTCAATTTAGACACCGGAATGCTTCTGAGGATTCCTCCCAGGCAAACGGTGCGAGGGCAGAAAGTTGTCGCCGCTCCCAGAGAGTCACACCGCCCGCCTTTTTGACTGAAGCAAAACGAGGTTCTAGAACTGTAAATCGAAGCATCTTACTGCAAAATCCACTGTTCTCTTCCCCCCCCGCTTTCTCTACCTCACTCAAAAAAGATTTTGTTCCGTACAAATTCTGCAGACCTAGAAACCAACAGGTACATTGCACAAAGAGCCCAGAGGTAATAAATTATAGCCAAACAGGCTAAGGTAGATATTTGAATAGGTAAAATAGGCCCGAAGCCAAGGCTTTTTCCAAGCTCCAACGGATAGAACATGAAACAATGGAAAGTACAGAAGGTCTCCGGGGTCACCCAAAAATGAGGAATAAATTTGAGACCCTATGATGAAGGCAGGATGTATCACCATGATATTCCTCAGAAGAAACACCACGCCTCAAACTCCACCCTGACATATAGTAATCCAATAATACAATAACATGGGTACGTATATGAATATGTTGTAATCGTAATTAGAAACTGTATAAATTGCGTGTTTTTACTCAAACATTTCGGAGCTCTTTTTGCCCAGCCCGAGCCGGAGAGCTGCATGACGTCGCCTAATAAATACCTGCTGTTTAAAGGCATAAAACTCTGTCTCTAAGCAGTTTTTACTGTGTAATTTGCTTAGGAATGGTAAGGTGCTTTTGTAATTTGATGGGGGTTTTCTGGTGTTTGGGGGGTTTTTAGGAGCATTTTGTCGTTTGGGGTTTCCTGATGGTTTCAAATATAATTTGGTGTTGTGATCTGATCTGGTCCTTATCCCTCCTAGCAGTCTCTATCCACATTTTGCACCAAAAATGTTTTGCGTTTACTCTGGGCCAATTTTCTCTCACCCTCCACAAATCTAACTAGGCAATAATGCTCTATATTTACAGCAGTGCTTCCCTATTCTTGTATCAGTTTAGAAAGAGCAGCAGTCTCACAACGGTTTAAACTAGTTCAGACCGGTTCAGACCGGTTCAGACTTGGTTAGGGTTAGGGTTAGGGTTAGGGTTAGGGTTTAGGGTTAGGGTTAGGGTTTAGGGTTAGGGTTAGGGTTAGGGTTAGGGTTAGGGTTAGGGTTTAGGGTTAGGGTTAGGGTTAGTGTTAGGGTTAGGGTTAGGGTTTAGGGTTAGGGTTAGGGTTAGGGTTTAGGGTTAGGGTTAGGGTTAGGGTTAGGGTTAGGGTTAGGGTTAGGGTTAGGGTTTAGGGTTAGGGTTTAGGGTTAGGGTTAGGGTTAGGGTTAGGGTTAGGGTTAGGGTTAGCGTTAGGGTTAGCGTTAGGGTTAGGGTAAGCAGTATTTTTCCCGGGAGAAAGAGCTGTCGTCCGCTTGCAGGGATCCTGCGCCAAAATTACCAGTCTGAATGCCGAAATTAAATATGGAGAAAGATTCCTTCCAGGCAAGAGGTGCCATCAGAGAAAGCTCCTGCTTCCAATGGAGTGCCCAGGCTTGCCCACAACCCGGACATTTTACCCTGAGGGTAAGCGTTTTGTTTTCTGGGATAAAGGGCTGTTGTTCACTTGCAGGAATTCTGTGATGAAATTTCCAGTCTGACTCCAAAATCGAATACGGACAAAGATCGCTCTCAGACTGAAGGTGGCTGGACAGATAGCTCCTGCTGCCCATAGAGTTCCAAGGCTGGCCCACCAATTGTACCCGATATCTCAAGGGTTGGCACTCGCCTTCCTGGGAGAAAGGGCTTTTGTGCACTTGCAGATGTCCTGCTCTGAAATTGCCGGTCTGATTCCAATATAAAGTACGAATGAAGATTCCTCCCAGACAAGATGTGCCAACACACAAAGCTCTCTCCTTTCGTGGGCTCAGCCTTTCCCACTAACTACTCCTAACAGCCCAGTTCTGTGGGAAAGGGCTGTCGTTTGGTTTTCAGAGAGTAGTGCCGATCATAACAGTATGACCGTCTAAGGCGTACACGTATCAACATACTCTCCATACAGAAGAGGCAAGGACAAAAATGTGTGGCTGCCCCATGCACTGTCACGGGTCTCCCTTCACCTGCATTAGAGTACGTGTGGCTACTAGCTGCCTTTCATGCGGAAATGGTCTGCGATTTGCTCGCAGGAGCCCCGTGCCGATATTGTCAGTCTGCCATCCAACATTGAATATGGACTAAGAATCCTCCCAGAGAAAGGGTGCCACCGCAGCAAGTTCTTGCTGTCCATGGAAGGGTAGGCTGGTCTATCAATTGCACCTTAGATCCCAAGGGTAAGGGCTTTCTTTTCTGGGGTAAAGGGTTGTTGTTACCTTGCAGGAACCCTGCACTGCAACTGCCCGTCCAGTTCCAAATGGAACAAGGACCAAGATTCCTCCCAGACAAAAGGTGACAGGATAGAACGTTCTCACTGCCCAGGAACTGTCAAGGGTGTCTAATTAACACTCTTGAGATCCTGAGGGTAAGGGCTTTTTGTCCTAGGGGAAATAGGATACTATTTGCTTGCAGGAGTCGTGGACTGAGATAGGTGGTTTGACTCGTCAAATTGAATACGGATGAACGTTCCTCTCACACAGAAGGTGCCACTACAGAAAGCTCTTGCTGCCAAGGGAGGCACCCACCAGCTGCCGTTGAGAGACAGAAGGTAAGGGCTTTTTTACCTGGGGTAACAGTGTCTCATTTGATTGAAGGAGATCTGTACTGGATATCCCAGTCTGAGCTCCCAGAGCAAACATAGTCAACATTCCTCTCAGGCAAAAGGTGCCACCTCAGAAAGCTGTTGCTGCCCATGGAGGGCCAGAGGTATCCCACCACCTGCACCTGAGACCCATAGGGTATGGGTTTTCTTTTCCTGTAGTTAAGATCTGTTCTTTTTTTGCAGGAGTGCTGCATCGAGATAGCTGCTTAGGTTCCTGAAATTGAACAGGGATGAAGATTTCTCCCAGACAAAAAGTCTAAAGGGCAGAGCACTCTTGCCACTCTTGGAATTTACTGGGTCTCTCACCACTTACACCTGAGACCCTGAGGGTACAGGCTTCCTTATTCGGGGAAAGATCTGTTTTTTTCTCGCCGCTGACCGGGACCAAAATTGCAGTACAACTCCCTAAACGGAATATGGACAAAGGTCGCTCTGAAACAAAAGGTCCCAGACCCGGATGATTTTCCTGCACGGGCAAATGCAGGGGTCTCTCACTAACTAGACTTGAGACCTTGAATATAAGACCTTTTTTTGCTGGGAACAGAGGGCTGTCATTTATTGGAAACAGCTGGGCTGTTGACAACTTAAGCCTTGAATTTAATCAGTTACAGCTCTGAGATTGTAAAAGAATGTAAACAGCACCAAGGCAGGAGAGCAGAAAGGGAAGAAAAACTACAGTAAATAATAGGCATCGGTTTGAGCTTCGCCAGAACACAACAGGACCCCGACTGCCAATCAAAAGACTAAGCGCTGCACGCGAAGAGAAACAACCGACCAATTATAGCGCGTATACCCACAGAGGCAAGAAAAGACTATAAAGCTAAGCCTGCCATTCCTAAAGTGCCTGTCGCCTGCCAGCCGACCGAGCATTTCTTTTGTCCTCCGCAGCCGGTCCCTCGCAGGAGTCCTGCGGCAAAGCAGGCGGCGGGACTCGGGAAATTGAAGTCGTACGAAGATTCCCTCCGGATACAAGGTGTCGGGACCGTGAGCTCTCATTTCCCACAGAGCGCTTTGCAACCTACACCTGATAACCGGAGGGTAAGGGCTTTCTTTTTCTGGGGGAACGGCGTTTTGTGCACTAGCAGGAGTCCCACCCCAAACTCAGATGTTCAATTTAGACACCGGAATGCTTCTGAGGATTCCTCCCAGGCAAACGGTGCGAGGGCAGAAAGTTGTCGCCGCTCCCAGAGAGTCACACCGCCCGCCTTTTTGACTGAAGCAAAACGAGGCTCTAGAACTGTAAATCGAAGCATCTTACTGCAAAATCCACTGTTCTCTTCCCCCCCCGCTTTCTCTACCTCACTCAAAAAAGATTTTGTTCCGTACAAATTCTGCAGACCTAGAAACCAACAGGTACATTGCACAAAGAGCCCAGAGGTAATAAATTATAGCCAAACAGGCTAAGGTAGATATTTGAATAGGTAAAATAGGCCCGAAGCCAAGGCTTTTTCCAAGCTCCAACGGATAGAACATGAAACAATGGAAAGTACAGAAGGTCTCCGGGGTCACCCAAAAATGAGGAATAAATTTGAGACCCTATGATGAAGGCAGGATGTATCACCATGATATTCCTCAGAAGAAAGACCACGCCTCAAACTCCACCCTGACATATAGTAATCCAATAATACAATAACATGGGTACGTATATGAATATGTTGTAATCGTAATTAGAAACTGTATAAATTGCGTGTTTTTACTCAAACATTTCGGAGCTCTTTTTGCCCAGCCCGAGCCGGAGAGCTGCATGACGTCGCCTAATAAATACCTGCTGTTTAAAGGCATAAAACTCTGTCTCTAAGCAGTTTTTACTGTGTAATTTGCTTAGGAATGGTAAGGTGCTTTTGTAATTTGATGGGGGTTTTCTGGTGTTTGGGGGGTTTTTAGGAGCATTTTGTCGTTTGGGGTTTCCTGATGGTTTCAAATATAATTTGGTGTTGTGATCTGATCTGGTCCTTATCCCTCCTAGCAGTCTCTATCCACATTTTGCACCAAAAATGTTTTGCGTTTACTCTGGGCCAATTTTCTCTCACCCTCCACAAATCTAACTAGGCAATAATGCTCTATATTTACAGCAGTGCTTCCCTATTCTTGTATCAGTTTAGAAAGAGCAGCAGTCTCACAACGGTTTAAACTAGTTCAGACCGGTTCAGACCGGTTCAGACTTGGTTAGGGTTAGGGTTAGGGTTAGGGTTAGGGTTTAGGGTTAGGGTTAGGGTTTAGGGTTAGGGTTAGGGTTAGGGTTAGGGTTAGGGTTAGGGTTTAGGGTTAGGGTTAGGGTTAGTGTTAGGGTTAGGGTTAGGGTTTAGGGTTAGGGTTAGGGTTAGGGTTTAGGGTTAGGGTTAGGGTTAGGGTTAGGGTTTAGGGTTAGGGTTTAGGGTTAGGGTTAGGGTTAGGGTTAGGGTTAGGGTTAGCGTTAGCGTTAGGGTTAGCGTTAGGGTTAGGGTAAGCAGTATTTTTCCCGGGAGAAAGAGCTGTCGTCCGCTTGCAGGGATCCTGCGCCAAAATTACCAGTCTGAATGCCGAAATTAAATATGGAGAAAGATTCCTTCCAGGCAAGAGGTGCCATCAGAGAAAGCTCCTGCTTCCAATGGAGTGCCCAGGCTTGCCCACAACCCGGACATTTTACCCTGAGGGTAAGCGTTTTGTTTTCTGGGATAAAGGGCTGTTGTTCACTTGCAGGAATTCTGTGATGAAATTTCCAGTCTGACTCCAAAATCGAATACGGACAAAGATCGCTCTCAGACTGAAGGTGGCTGGACAGATAGCTCCTGCTGCCCATAGAGTTCCAAGGCTGGCCCACCAATTGTACCCGATATCTCAAGGGTTGGCACTCGCCTTCCTGGGAGAAAGGGCTTTTGTGCACTTGCAGATGTCCTGCTCTGAAATTGCCGGTCTGATTCCAATATAAAGTACGAATGAAGATTCCTCCCAGACAAGATGTGCCAACACACAAAGCTCTCTCCTTTCGTGGGCTCAGCCTTTCCCACTAACTACTCCTAACAGCCCAGTTCTGTGGGAAAGGGCTGTCGTTTGGTTTTCAGAGAGTAGTGCCGATCATAACAGTATGACCGTCTAAGGCGTACACGTATCAACATACTCTCCATACAGAAGAGGCAAGGACAAAAATGTGTGGCTGCCCCATGCACTGTCACGGGTCTCCCTTCACCTGCATTAGAGTACGTGTGGCTACTAGCTGCCTTTCATGCGGAAATGGTCTGCGATTTGCTCGCAGGAGCCCCGTGCCGATATTGTCAGTCTGCCATCCAACATTGAATATGGACTAAGAATCCTCCCAGAGAAAGGGTGCCACCGCAGCAAGTTCTTGCTGTCCATGGAAGGGTAGGCTGGTCTATCAATTGCACCTTAGATCCCAAGGGTAAGGGCTTTCTTTTCTGGGGTAAAGGGTTGTTGTTACCTTGCAGGAACCCTGCACTGCAACTGCCCGTCCAGTTCCAAATGGAACAAGGACCAAGATTCCTCCCAGACAAAAGGTGACAGGATAGAACGTTCTCACTGCCCAGGAACTGTCAAGGGTGTCTAATTAACACTCTTGAGATCCTGAGGGTAAGGGCTTTTTGTCCTAGGGGAAATAGGATACTATTTGCTTGCAGGAGTCGTGGACTGAGATAGGTGGTTTGACTCGTCAAATTGAATACGGATGAACGTTCCTCTCACACAGAAGGTGCCACTACAGAAAGCTCTTGCTGCCAAGGGAGGCACCCACCAGCTGCCGTTGAGAGACAGAAGGTAAGGGCTTTTTTACCTGGGGTAACAGTGTCTCATTTGATTGAAGGAGATCTGTACTGGATATCCCAGTCTGAGCTCCCAGAGCAAACATAGTCAACATTCCTCTCAGGCAAAAGGTGCCACCTCAGAAAGCTGTTGCTGCCCATGGAGGGCCAGAGGTATCCCACCACCTGCACCTGAGACCCATAGGGTATGGGTTTTCTTTTCCTGTAGTTAAGATCTGTTCTTTTTTTGCAGGAGTGCTGCATCGAGATAGCTGCTTAGGTTCCTGAAATTGAACAGGGATGAAGATTTCTCCCAGACAAAAAGTCTAAAGGGCAGAGCACTCTTGCCACTCTTGGAATTTACTGGGTCTCTCACCACTTACACCTGAGACCCTGAGGGTACAGGCTTCCTTATTCGGGGAAAGATCTGTTTTTTTCTCGCCGCTGACCGGGACCAAAATTGCAGTACAACTCCCTAAACGGAATATGGACAAAGGTCGCTCTGAAACAAAAGGTCCCAGACCCGGATGATTTTCCTGCACGGGCAAATGCAGGGGTCTCTCACTAACTAGACTTGAGACCTTGAATATAAGACCTTTTTTTGCTGGGAACAGAGGGCTGTCATTTATTGGAAACAGCTGGGCTGTTGACAACTTAAGCCTTGAATTTAATCAGTTACAGCTCTGAGATTGTAAAAGAATGTAAACAGCACCAAGGCAGGAGAGCAGAAAGGGAAGAAAAACTACAGTAAATAATAGGCATCGGTTTGAGCTTCGCCAGAACACAACAGGACCCCGACTGCCAATCAAAAGACTAAGCGCTGCACGCGAAGAGAAACAACCGACCAATTATAGCGCGTATACCCACAGAGGCAAGAAAAGACTATAAAGCTAAGCCTGCCATTCCTAAAGTGCCTGTCGCCTGCCAGCCGACCGAGCATTTCTTTTGTCCTCCGCAGCCGGTCCCTCGCAGGAGTCCTGCGGCAAAGCAGGCGGCGGGACTCGGGAAATTGAAGTCGTACGAAGATTCCCTCCGGATACAAGGTGTCGGGACCGTGAGCTCTCATTTCCCACAGAGCGCTTTGCAACCTACACCTGATAACCGGAGGGTAAGGGCTTTCTTTTTCTGGGGGAACGGCGTTTTGTGCACTAGCAGGAGTCCCACCCCAAACTCAGATGTTCAATTTAGACACCGGAATGCTTCTGAGGATTCCTCCCAGGCAAACGGTGCGAGGGCAGAAAGTTGTCGCCGCTCCCAGAGAGTCACACCGCCCGCCTTTTTGACTGAAGCAAAACGAGGCTCTAGAACTGTAAATCGAAGCATCTTACTGCAAAATCCACTGTTCTCTTCCCCCCCCGCTTTCTCTACCTCACTCAAAAAAGATTTTGTTCCGTACAAATTCTGCAGACCTAGAAACCAACAGGTACATTGCACAAAGAGCCCAGAGGTAATAAATTATAGCCAAACAGGCTAAGGTAGATATTTGAATAGGTAAAATAGGCCCGAAGCCAAGGCTTTTTCCAAGCTCCAACGGATAGAACATGAAACAATGGAAAGTACAGAAGGTCTCCGGGGTCACCCAAAAATGAGGAATAAATTTGAGACCCTATGATGAAGGCAGGATGTATCACCATGATATTCCTCAGAAGAAAGACCACGCCTCAAACTCCACCCTGACATATAGTAATCCAATAATACAATAACATGGGTACGTATATGAATATGTTGTAATCGTAATTAGAAACTGTATAAATTGCGTGTTTTTACTCAAACATTTCGGAGCTCTTTTTGCCCAGCCCGAGCCGGAGAGCTGCATGACGTCGCCTAATAAATACCTGCTGTTTAAAGGCATAAAACTCTGTCTCTAAGCAGTTTTTACTGTGTAATTTGCTTAGGAATGGTAAGGTGCTTTTGTAATTTGATGGGGGTTTTCTGGTGTTTGGGGGGTTTTTAGGAGCATTTTGTCGTTTGGGGTTTCCTGATGGTTTCAAATATAATTTGGTGTTGTGATCTGATCTGGTCCTTATCCCTCCTAGCAGTCTCTATCCACATTTTGCACCAAAAATGTTTTGCGTTTACTCTGGGCCAATTTTCTCTCACCCTCCACAAATCTAACTAGGCAATAATGCTCTATATTTACAGCAGTGCTTCCCTATTCTTGTATCAGTTTAGAAAGAGCAGCAGTCTCACAACGGTTTAAACTAGTTCAGACCGGTTCAGACCGGTTCAGACTTGGTTAGGGTTAGGGTTAGGGTTAGGGTTAGGGTTTAGGGTTAGGGTTAGGGTTAGGGTTAGGGTTAGGGTTAGGGTTTAGGGTTAGGGTTAGGGTTAGTGTTAGGGTTAGGGTTAGGGTTTAGGGTTAGGGTTAGGGTTAGGGTTTAGGGTTAGGGTTAGGGTTAGGGTTAGGGTTAGGGTTAGGGTTAGGGTTAGGGTTTAGGGTTAGGGTTTAGGGTTAGGGTTAGGGTTAGGGTTAGGGTTAGGGTTAGGGTTAGCGTTAGGGTTAGCGTTAGGGTTAGGGTAAGCAGTATTTTTCCCGGGAGAAAGAGCTGTCGTCCGCTTGCAGGGATCCTGCGCCAAAATTACCAGTCTGAATGCCGAAATTAAATATGGAGAAAGATTCCTTCCAGGCAAGAGGTGCCATCAGAGAAAGCTCCTGCTTCCAATGGAGTGCCCAGGCTTGCCCACAACCCGGACATTTTACCCTGAGGGTAAGCGTTTTGTTTTCTGGGATAAAGGGCTGTTGTTCACTTGCAGGAATTCTGTGATGAAATTTCCAGTCTGACTCCAAAATCGAATACGGACAAAGATCGCTCTCAGACTGAAGGTGGCTGGACAGATAGCTCCTGCTGCCCATAGAGTTCCAAGGCTGGCCCACCAATTGTACCCGATATCTCAAGGGTTGGCACTCGCCTTCCTGGGAGAAAGGGCTTTTGTGCACTTGCAGATGTCCTGCTCTGAAATTGCCGGTCTGATTCCAATATAAAGTACGAATGAAGATTCCTCCCAGACAAGATGTGCCAACACACAAAGCTCTCTCCTTTCGTGGGCTCAGCCTTTCCCACTAACTACTCCTAACAGCCCAGTTCTGTGGGAAAGGGCTGTCGTTTGGTTTTCAGAGAGTAGTGCCGATCATAACAGTATGACCGTCTAAGGCGTACACGTATCAACATACTCTCCATACAGAAGAGGCAAGGACAAAAATGTGTGGCTGCCCCATGCACTGTCACGGGTCTCCCTTCACCTGCATTAGAGTACGTGTGGCTACTAGCTGCCTTTCATGCGGAAATGGTCTGCGATTTGCTCGCAGGAGCCCCGTGCCGATATTGTCAGTCTGCCATCCAACATTGAATATGGACTAAGAATCCTCCCAGAGAAAGGGTGCCACCGCAGCAAGTTCTTGCTGTCCATGGAAGGGTAGGCTGGTCTATCAATTGCACCTTAGATCCCAAGGGTAAGGGCTTTCTTTTCTGGGGTAAAGGGTTGTTGTTACCTTGCAGGAACCCTGCACTGCAACTGCCCGTCCAGTTCCAAATGGAACAAGGACCAAGATTCCTCCCAGACAAAAGGTGACAGGATAGAACGTTCTCACTGCCCAGGAACTGTCAAGGGTGTCTAATTAACACTCTTGAGATCCTGAGGGTAAGGGCTTTTTGTCCTAGGGGAAATAGGATACTATTTGCTTGCAGGAGTCGTGGACTGAGATAGGTGGTTTGACTCGTCAAATTGAATACGGATGAACGTTCCTCTCACACAGAAGGTGCCACTACAGAAAGCTCTTGCTGCCAAGGGAGGCACCCACCAGCTGCCGTTGAGAGACAGAAGGTAAGGGCTTTTTTACCTGGGGTAACAGTGTCTCATTTGATTGAAGGAGATCTGTACTGGATATCCCAGTCTGAGCTCCCAGAGCAAACATAGTCAACATTCCTCTCAGGCAAAAGGTGCCACCTCAGAAAGCTGTTGCTGCCCATGGAGGGCCAGAGGTATCCCACCACCTGCACCTGAGACCCATAGGGTATGGGTTTTCTTTTCCTGTAGTTAAGATCTGTTCTTTTTTTGCAGGAGTGCTGCATCGAGATAGCTGCTTAGGTTCCTGAAATTGAACAGGGATGAAGATTTCTCCCAGACAAAAAGTCTAAAGGGCAGAGCACTCTTGCCACTCTTGGAATTTACTGGGTCTCTCACCACTTACACCTGAGACCCTGAGGGTACAGGCTTCCTTATTCGGGGAAAGATCTGTTTTTTTCTCGCCGCTGACCGGGACCAAAATTGCAGTACAACTCCCTAAACGGAATATGGACAAAGGTCGCTCTGAAACAAAAGGTCCCAGACCCGGATGATTTTCCTGCAGGGGCAAATGCAGGGGTCTCTCACTAACTAGACTTGAGACCTTGAATATAAGACCTTTTTTTGCTGGGAACAGAGGGCTGTCATTTATTGGAAACAGCTGGGCTGTTGACAACTTAAGCCTTGAATTTAATCAGTTACAGCTCTGAGATTGTAAAAGAATGTAAACAGCACCAAGGCAGGAGAGCAGAAAGGGAAGAAAAACTACAGTAAATAATAGGCATCGGTTTGAGCTTCGCCAGAACACAACAGGACCCCGACTGCCAATCAAAAGACTAAGCGCTGCACGCGAAGAGAAACAACCGACCAATTATAGCGCGTATACCCACAGAGGCAAGAAAAGACTATAAAGCTAAGCCTGCCATTCCTAAAGTGCCTGTCGCCTGCCAGCCGACCGAGCATTTCTTTTGTCCTCCGCAGCCGGTCCCTCGCAGGAGTCCTGCGGCAAAGCAGGCGGCGGGACTCGGGAAATTGAAGTCGTACGAAGATTCCCTCCGGATACAAGGTGTCGGGACCGTGAGCTCTCATTTCCCACAGAGCGCTTTGCAACCTACACCTGATAACCGGAGGGTAAGGGCTTTCTTTTTCTGGGGGAACGGCGTTTTGTGCACTAGCAGGAGTCCCACCCCAAACTCAGATGTTCAATTTAGACACCGGAATGCTTCTGAGGATTCCTCCCAGGCAAACGGTGCGAGGGCAGAAAGTTGTCGCCGCTCCCAGAGAGTCACACCGCCCGCCTTTTTGACTGAAGCAAAACGAGGCTCTAGAACTGTAAATCGAAGCATCTTACTGCAAAATCCACTGTTCTCTTCCCCCCCCGCTTTCTCTACCTCACTCAAAAAAGATTTTGTTCCGTACAAATTCTGCAGACCTAGAAACCAACAGGTACATTGCACAAAGAGCCCAGAGGTAATAAATTATAGCCAAACAGGCTAAGGTAGATATTTGAATAGGTAAAATAGGCCCGAAGCCAAGGCTTTTTCCAAGCTCCAACGGATAGAACATGAAACAATGGAAAGTACAGAAGGTCTCCGGGGTCACCCAAAAATGAGGAATAAATTTGAGACCCTATGATGAAGGCAGGATGTATCACCATGATATTCCTCAGAAGAAAGACCACGCCTCAAACTCCACCCTGACATATAGTAATCCAATAATACAATAACATGGGTACGTATATGAATATGTTGTAATCGTAATTAGAAACTGTATAAATTGCGTGTTTTTACTCAAACATTTCGGAGCTCTTTTTGCCCAGCCCGAGCCGGAGAGCTGCATGACGTCGCCTAATAAATACCTGCTGTTTAAAGGCATAAAACTCTGTCTCTAAGCAGTTTTTACTGTGTAATTTGCTTAGGAATGGTAAGGTGCTTTTGTAATTTGATGGGGGTTTTCTGGTGTTTGGGGGGTTTTTAGGAGCATTTTGTCGTTTGGGGTTTCCTGATGGTTTCAAATATAATTTGGTGTTGTGATCTGATCTGGTCCTTATCCCTCCTAGCAGTCTCTATCCACATTTTGCACCAAAAATGTTTTGCGTTTACTCTGGGCCAATTTTCTCTCACCCTCCACAAATCTAACTAGGCAATAATGCTCTATATTTACAGCAGTGCTTCCCTATTCTTGTATCAGTTTAGAAAGAGCAGCAGTCTCACAACGGTTTAAACTAGTTCAGACCGGTTCAGACCGGTTCAGACTTGGTTAGGGTTAGGGTTAGGGTTAGGGTTAGGGTTTAGGGTTAGGGTTAGGGTTAGGGTTAGGGTTAGGGTTAGGGTTTAGGGTTAGGGTTAGGGTTAGTGTTAGGGTTAGGGTTAGGGTTTAGGGTTAGGGTTAGGGTTAGGGTTTAGGGTTAGGGTTAGGGTTAGGGTTAGGGTTAGGGTTAGGGTTAGGGTTAGGGTTTAGGGTTAGGGTTTAGGGTTAGGGTTAGGGTTAGGGTTAGGGTTAGGGTTAGGGTTAGCGTTAGGGTTAGCGTTAGGGTTAGGGTAAGCAGTATTTTTCCCGGGAGAAAGAGCTGTCGTCCGCTTGCAGGGATCCTGCGCCAAAATTACCAGTCTGAATGCCGAAATTAAATATGGAGAAAGATTCCTTCCAGGCAAGAGGTGCCATCAGAGAAAGCTCCTGCTTCCAATGGAGTGCCCAGGCTTGCCCACAACCCGGACATTTTACCCTGAGGGTAAGCGTTTTGTTTTCTGGGATAAAGGGCTGTTGTTCACTTGCAGGAATTCTGTGATGAAATTTCCAGTCTGACTCCAAAATCGAATACGGACAAAGATCGCTCTCAGACTGAAGGTGGCTGGACAGATAGCTCCTGCTGCCCATAGAGTTCCAAGGCTGGCCCACCAATTGTACCCGATATCTCAAGGGTTGGCACTCGCCTTCCTGGGAGAAAGGGCTTTTGTGCACTTGCAGATGTCCTGCTCTGAAATTGCCGGTCTGATTCCAATATAAAGTACGAATGAAGATTCCTCCCAGACAAGATGTGCCAACACACAAAGCTCTCTCCTTTCGTGGGCTCAGCCTTTCCCACTAACTACTCCTAACAGCCCAGTTCTGTGGGAAAGGGCTGTCGTTTGGTTTTCAGAGAGTAGTGCCGATCATAACAGTATGACCGTCTAAGGCGTACACGTATCAACATACTCTCCATACAGAAGAGGCAAGGACAAAAATGTGTGGCTGCCCCATGCACTGTCACGGGTCTCCCTTCACCTGCATTAGAGTACGTGTGGCTACTAGCTGCCTTTCATGCGGAAATGGTCTGCGATTTGCTCGCAGGAGCCCCGTGCCGATATTGTCAGTCTGCCATCCAACATTGAATATGGACTAAGAATCCTCCCAGAGAAAGGGTGCCACCGCAGCAAGTTCTTGCTGTCCATGGAAGGGTAGGCTGGTCTATCAATTGCACCTTAGATCCCAAGGGTAAGGGCTTTCTTTTCTGGGGTAAAGGGTTGTTGTTACCTTGCAGGAACCCTGCACTGCAACTGCCCGTCCAGTTCCAAATGGAACAAGGACCAAGATTCCTCCCAGACAAAAGGTGACAGGATAGAACGTTCTCACTGCCCAGGAACTGTCAAGGGTGTCTAATTAACACTCTTGAGATCCTGAGGGTAAGGGCTTTTTGTCCTAGGGGAAATAGGATACTATTTGCTTGCAGGAGTCGTGGACTGAGATAGGTGGTTTGACTCGTCAAATTGAATACGGATGAACGTTCCTCTCACACAGAAGGTGCCACTACAGAAAGCTCTTGCTGCCAAGGGAGGCACCCACCAGCTGCCGTTGAGAGACAGAAGGTAAGGGCTTTTTTACCTGGGGTAACAGTGTCTCATTTGATTGAAGGAGATCTGTACTGGATATCCCAGTCTGAGCTCCCAGAGCAAACATAGTCAACATTCCTCTCAGGCAAAAGGTGCCACCTCAGAAAGCTGTTGCTGCCCATGGAGGGCCAGAGGTATCCCACCACCTGCACCTGAGACCCATAGGGTATGGGTTTTCTTTTCCTGTAGTTAAGATCTGTTCTTTTTTTGCAGGAGTGCTGCATCGAGATAGCTGCTTAGGTTCCTGAAATTGAACAGGGATGAAGATTTCTCCCAGACAAAAAGTCTAAAGGGCAGAGCACTCTTGCCACTCTTGGAATTTACTGGGTCTCTCACCACTTACACCTGAGACCCTGAGGGTACAGGCTTCCTTATTCGGGGAAAGATCTGTTTTTTTCTCGCCGCTGACCGGGACCAAAATTGCAGTACAACTCCCTAAACGGAATATGGACAAAGGTCGCTCTGAAACAAAAGGTCCCAGACCCGGATGATTTTCCTGCAGGGGCAAATGCAGGGGTCTCTCACTAACTAGACTTGAGACCTTGAATATAAGACCTTTTTTTGCTGGGAACAGAGGGCTGTCATTTATTGGAAACAGCTGGGCTGTTGACAACTTAAGCCTTGAATTTAATCAGTTACAGCTCTGAGATTGTAAAAGAATGTAAACAGCACCAAGGCAGGAGAGCAGAAAGGGAAGAAAAACTACAGTAAATAATAGGCATCGGTTTGAGCTTCGCCAGAACACAACAGGACCCCGACTGCCAATCAAAAGACTAAGCGCTGCACGCGAAGAGAAACAACCGACCAATTATAGCGCGTATACCCACAGAGGCAAGAAAAGACTATAAAGCTAAGCCTGCCATTCCTAAAGTGCCTGTCGCCTGCCAGCCGACCGAGCATTTCTTTTGTCCTCCGCAGCCGGTCCCTCGCAGGAGTCCTGCGGCAAAGCAGGCGGCGGGACTCGGGAAATTGAAGTCGTACGAAGATTCCCTCCGGATACAAGGTGTCGGGACCGTGAGCTCTCATTTCCCACAGAGCGCTTTGCAACCTACACCTGATAACCGGAGGGTAAGGGCTTTCTTTTTCTGGGGGAACGGCGTTTTGTGCACTAGCAGGAGTCCCACCCCAAACTCAGATGTTCAATTTAGACACCGGAATGCTTCTGAGGATTCCTCCCAGGCAAACGGTGCGAGGGCAGAAAGTTGTCGCCGCTCCCAGAGAGTCACACCGCCCGCCTTTTTGACTGAAGCAAAACGAGGCTCTAGAACTGTAAATCGAAGCATCTTACTGCAAAATCCACTGTTCTCTTCCCCCCCCGCTTTCTCTACCTCACTCAAAAAAGATTTTGTTCCGTACAAATTCTGCAGACCTAGAAACCAACAGGTACATTGCACAAAGAGCCCAGAGGTAATAAATTATAGCCAAACAGGCTAAGGTAGATATTTGAATAGGTAAAATAGGCCCGAAGCCAAGGCTTTTTCCAAGCTCCAACGGATAGAACATGAAACAATGGAAAGTACAGAAGGTCTCCGGGGTCACCCAAAAATGAGGAATAAATTTGAGACCCTATGATGAAGGCAGGATGTATCACCATGATATTCCTCAGAAGAAAGACCACGCCTCAAACTCCACCCTGACATATAGTAATCCAATAATACAATAACATGGGTACGTATATGAATATGTTGTAATCGTAATTAGAAACTGTATAAATTGCGTGTTTTTACTCAAACATTTCGGAGCTCTTTTTGCCCAGCCCGAGCCGGAGAGCTGCATGACGTCGCCTAATAAATACCTGCTGTTTAAAGGCATAAAACTCTGTCTCTAAGCAGTTTTTACTGTGTAATTTGCTTAGGAATGGTAAGGTGCTTTTGTAATTTGATGGGGGTTTTCTGGTGTTTGGGGGGTTTTTAGGAGCATTTTGTCGTTTGGGGTTTCCTGATGGTTTCAAATATAATTTGGTGTTGTGATCTGATCTGGTCCTTATCCCTCCTAGCAGTCTCTATCCACATTTTGCACCAAAAATGTTTTGCGTTTACTCTGGGCCAATTTTCTCTCACCCTCCACAAATCTAACTAGGCAATAATGCTCTATATTTACAGCAGTGCTTCCCTATTCTTGTATCAGTTTAGAAAGAGCAGCAGTCTCACAACGGTTTAAACTAGTTCAGACCGGTTCAGACCGGTTCAGACTTGGTTAGGGTTAGGGTTAGGGTTAGGGTTAGGGTTTAGGGTTAGGGTTAGGGTTTAGGGTTAGGGTTAGGGTTAGGGTTAGGGTTAGGGTTAGGGTTTAGGGTTAGGGTTAGGGTTAGTGTTAGGGTTAGGGTTAGGGTTTAGGGTTAGGGTTAGGGTTTAGGGTTAGGGTTAGGGTTAGGGTTAGGGTTAGGGTTAGGGTTTAGGGTTAGGGTTAGGGTTAGTGTTAGGGTTAGGGTTAGGGTTTAGGGTTAGGGTTAGGGTTAGGGTTTAGGGTTAGGGTTAGGGTTAGGGTTAGGGTTAGGGTTAGGGTTAGGGTTAGGGTTTAGGGTTAGGGTTTAGGGTTAGGGTTAGGGTTAGGGTTAGGGTTAGGGTTAGGGTTAGCGTTAGGGTTAGCGTTAGGGTTAGGGTAAGCAGTATTTTTCCCGGGAGAAAGAGCTGTCGTCCGCTTGCAGGGATCCTGCGCCAAAATTACCAGTCTGAATGCCGAAATTAAATATGGAGAAAGATTCCTTCCAGGCAAGAGGTGCCATCAGAGAAAGCTCCTGCTTCCAATGGAGTGCCCAGGCTTGCCCACAACCCGGACATTTTACCCTGAGGGTAAGCGTTTTGTTTTCTGGGATAAAGGGCTGTTGTTCACTTGAAGGAATTCTGTGATGAAATTTCCAGTCTGACTCCAAAATCGAATACGGACAAAGATCGCTCTCAGACTGAAGGTGGCTGGACAGATAGCTCCTGCTGCCCATAGAGTTCCAAGGCTGGCCCACCAATTGTACCCGATATCTCAAGGGTTGGCACTCGCCTTCCTGGGAGAAAGGGCTTTTGTGCACTTGCAGATGTCCTGCTCTGAAATTGCCGGTCTGATTCCAATATAAAGTACGAATGAAGATTCCTCCCAGACAAGATGTGCCAACACACAAAGCTCTCTCCTTTCGTGGGCTCAGCCTTTCCCACTAACTACTCCTAACAGCCCAGTTCTGTGGGAAAGGGCTGTCGTTTGGTTTTCAGAGAGTAGTGCCGATCATAACAGTATGACCGTCTAAGGCGTACACGTATCAACATACTCTCCATACAGAAGAGGCAAGGACAAAAATGTGTGGCTGCCCCATGCACTGTCACGGGTCTCCCTTCACCTGCATTAGAGTACGTGTGGCTACTAGCTGCCTTTCATGCGGAAATGGTCTGCGATTTGCTCGCAGGAGCCCCGTGCCGATATTGTCAGTCTGCCATCCAACATTGAATATGGACTAAGAATCCTCCCAGAGAAAGGGTGCCACCGCAGCAAGTTCTTGCTGTCCATGGAAGGGTAGGCTGGTCTATCAATTGCACCTTAGATCCCAAGGGTAAGGGCTTTCTTTTCTGGGGTAAAGGGTTGTTGTTACCTTGCAGGAACCCTGCACTGCAACTGCCCGTCCAGTTCCAAATGGAACAAGGACCAAGATTCCTCCCAGACAAAAGGTGACAGGATAGAACGTTCTCACTGCCCAGGAACTGTCAAGGGTGTCTAATTAACACTCTTGAGATCCTGAGGGTAAGGGCTTTTTGTCCTAGGGGAAATAGGATACTATTTGCTTGCAGGAGTCGTGGACTGAGATAGGTGGTTTGACTCGTCAAATTGAATACGGATGAACGTTCCTCTCACACAGAAGGTGCCACTACAGAAAGCTCTTGCTGCCAAGGGAGGCACCCACCAGCTGCCGTTGAGAGACAGAAGGTAAGGGCTTTTTTACCTGGGGTAACAGTGTCTCATTTGATTGAAGGAGATCTGTACTGGATATCCCAGTCTGAGCTCCCAGAGCAAACATAGTCAACATTCCTCTCAGGCAAAAGGTGCCACCTCAGAAAGCTGTTGCTGCCCATGGAGGGCCAGAGGTATCCCACCACCTGCACCTGAGACCCATAGGGTATGGGTTTTCTTTTCCTGTAGTTAAGATCTGTTCTTTTTTTGCAGGAGTGCTGCATCGAGATAGCTGCTTAGGTTCCTGAAATTGAACAGGGATGAAGATTTCTCCCAGACAAAAAGTCTAAAGGGCAGAGCACTCTTGCCACTCTTGGAATTTACTGGGTCTCTCACCACTTACACCTGAGACCCTGAGGGTACAGGCTTCCTTATTCGGGGAAAGATCTGTTTTTTTCTCGCCGCTGACCGGGACCAAAATTGCAGTACAACTCCCTAAACGGAATATGGACAAAGGTCGCTCTGAAACAAAAGGTCCCAGACCCGGATGATTTTCCTGCACGGGCAAATGCAGGGGTCTCTCACTAACTAGACTTGAGACCTTGAATATAAGACCTTTTTTTGCTGGGAACAGAGGGCTGTCATTTATTGGAAACAGCTGGGCTGTTGACAACTTAAGCCTTGAATTTAATCAGTTACAGCTCTGAGATTGTAAAAGAATGTAAACAGCACCAAGGCAGGAGAGCAGAAAGGGAAGAAAAACTACAGTAAATAATAGGCATCGGTTTGAGCTTCGCCAGAACACAACAGGACCCCGACTGCCAATCAAAAGACTAAGCGCTGCACGCGAAGAGAAACAACCGACCAATTATAGCGCGTATACCCACAGAGGCAAGAAAAGACTATAAAGCTAAGCCTGCCATTCCTAAAGTGCCTGTCGCCTGCCAGCCGACCGAGCATTTCTTTTGTCCTCCGCAGCCGGTCCCTCGCAGGAGTCCTGCGGCAAAGCAGGCGGCGGGACTCGGGAAATTGAAGTCGTACGAAGATTCCCTCCGGATACAAGGTGTCGGGACCGTGAGCTCTCATTTCCCACAGAGCGCTTTGCAACCTACACCTGATAACCGGAGGGTAAGGGCTTTCTTTTTCTGGGGGAACGGCGTTTTGTGCACTAGCAGGAGTCCCACCCCAAAGTCAGATGTTCAATTTAGACACCGGAATGCTTCTGAGGATTCCTCCCAGGCAAACGGTGCGAGGGCAGAAAGTTGTCGCCGCTCCCAGAGAGTCACACCGCCCGCCTTTTTGACTGAAGCAAAACGAGGCTCTAGAACTGTAAATCGAAGCATCTTACTGCAAAATCCACTGTTCTCTTCCCCCCCCGCTTTCTCTACCTCACTCAAAAAAGATTTTGTTCCGTACAAATTCTGCAGACCTAGAAACCAACAGGTACATTGCACAAAGAGCCCAGAGGTAATAAATTATAGCCAAACAGGCTAAGGTAGATATTTGAATAGGTAAAATAGGCCCGAAGCCAAGGCTTTTTCCAAGCTCCAACGGATAGAACATGAAACAATGGAAAGTACAGAAGGTCTCCGGGGTCACCCAAAAATGAGGAATAAATTTGAGACCCTATGATGAAGGCAGGATGTATCACCATGATATTCCTCAGAAGAAAGACCACGCCTCAAACTCCACCCTGACATATAGTAATCCAATAATACAATAACATGGGTACGTATATGAATATGTTGTAATCGTAATTAGAAACTGTATAAATTGCGTGTTTTTACTCAAACATTTCGGAGCTCTTTTTGCCCAGCCCGAGCCGGAGAGCTGCATGACGTCGCCTAATAAATACCTGCTGTTTAAAGGCATAAAACTCTGTCTCTAAGCAGTTTTTACTGTGTAATTTGCTTAGGAATGGTAAGGTGCTTTTGTAATTTGATGGGGGTTTTCTGGTGTTTGGGGGGTTTTTAGGAGCATTTTGTCGTTTGGGGTTTCCTGATGGTTTCAAATATAATTTGGTGTTGTGATCTGATCTGGTCCTTATCCCTCCTAGCAGTCTCTATCCACATTTTGCACCAAAAATGTTTTGCGTTTACTCTGGGCCAATTTTCTCTCACCCTCCACAAATCTAACTAGGCAATAATGCTCTATA
Source organism: Pyrocephalus nanus (assembly GCA_038380795.1). Taxonomy (NCBI): domain Eukaryota; kingdom Metazoa; phylum Chordata; class Aves; order Passeriformes; family Tyrannidae; genus Pyrocephalus; species Pyrocephalus nanus. The sequence goes on from CM076267.1 coordinate 39,008,448, forward strand.
TTTACAGCAGTGCTTCCCTATTCTTGTATCAGTTTAGAAAGAGCAGCAGTCTCACAACGGTTTAAACTAGTTCAGACCGGTTCAGACCGGTTCAGACTTGGTTAGGGTTAGGGTTAGGGTTAGGGTTAGGGTTTAGGGTTAGGGTTAGGGTTTAGGGTTAGGGTTAGGGTTAGGGTTAGGGTTAGGGTTAGGGTTTAGGGTTAGGGTTAGGGTTAGTGTTAGGGTTAGGGTTAGGGTTTAGGGTTAGGGTTAGGGTTAGGGTTAGGGTTAGGGTTAGGGTTTAGGGTTAGGGTTAGGGTTAGGGTTAGGGTTAGGGTTAGGGTTAGGGTTAGCGTTAGGGTTAGCGTTAGGGTTAGGGTAAGCAGTATTTTTCCCGGGAGAAAGAGCTGTCGTCCGCTTGCAGGGATCCTGCGCCAAAATTACCAGTCTGAATGCCGAAATTAAATATGGAGAAAGATTCCTTCCAGGCAAGAGGTGCCATCAGAGAAAGCTCCTGCTTCCAATGGAGTGCCCAGGCTTGCCCACAACCCGGACATTTTACCCTGAGGGTAAGCGTTTTGTTTTCTGGGATAAAGGGCTGTTGTTCACTTGCAGGAATTCTGTGATGAAATTTCCAGTCTGACTCCAAAATCGAATACGGACAAAGATCGCTCTCAGACTGAAGGTGGCTGGACAGATAGCTCCTGCTGCCCATAGAGTTCCAAGGCTGGCCCACCAATTGTACCCGATATCTCAAGGGTTGGCACTCGCCTTCCTGGGAGAAAGGGCTTTTGTGCACTTGCAGATGTCCTGCTCTGAAATTGCCGGTCTGATTCCAATATAAAGTACGAATGAAGATTCCTCCCAGACAAGATGTGCCAACACACAAAGCTCTCTCCTTTCGTGGGCTCAGCCTTTCCCACTAACTACTCCTAACAGCCCAGTTCTGTGGGAAAGGGCTGTCGTTTGGTTTTCAGAGAGTAGTGCCGATCATAACAGTATGACCGTCTAAGGCGTACACGTATCAACATACTCTCCATACAGAAGAGGCAAGGACAAAAATGTGTGGCTGCCCCATGCACTGTCACGGGTCTCCCTTCACCTGCATTAGAGTACGTGTGGCTACTAGCTGCCTTTCATGCGGAAATGGTCTGCGATTTGCTCGCAGGAGCCCCGTGCCGATATTGTCAGTCTGCCATCCAACATTGAATATGGACTAAGAATCCTCCCAGAGAAAGGGTGCCACCGCAGCAAGTTCTTGCTGTCCATGGAAGGGTAGGCTGGTCTATCAATTGCACCTTAGATCCCAAGGGTAAGGGCTTTCTTTTCTGGGGTAAAGGGTTGTTGTTACCTTGCAGGAACCCTGCACTGCAACTGCCCGTCCAGTTCCAAATGGAACAAGGACCAAGATTCCTCCCAGACAAAAGGTGACAGGATAGAACGTTCTCACTGCCCAGGAACTGTCAAGGGTGTCTAATTAACACTCTTGAGATCCTGAGGGTAAGGGCTTTTTGTCCTAGGGGAAATAGGATACTATTTGCTTGCAGGAGTCGTGGACTGAGATAGGTGGTTTGACTCGTCAAATTGAATACGGATGAACGTTCCTCTCACACAGAAGGTGCCACTACAGAAAGCTCTTGCTGCCAAGGGAGGCACCCACCAGCTGCCGTTGAGAGACAGAAGGTAAGGGCTTTTTTACCTGGGGTAACAGTGTCTCATTTGATTGAAGGAGATCTGTACTGGATATCCCAGTCTGAGCTCCCAGAGCAAACATAGTCAACATTCCTCTCAGGCAAAAGGTGCCACCTCAGAAAGCTGTTGCTGCCCATGGAGGGCCAGAGGTATCCCACCACCTGCACCTGAGACCCATAGGGTATGGGTTTTCTTTTCCTGTAGTTAAGATCTGTTCTTTTTTTGCAGGAGTGCTGCATCGAGATAGCTGCTTAGGTTCCTGAAATTGAACAGGGATGAAGATTTCTCCCAGACAAAAAGTCTAAAGGGCAGAGCACTCTTGCCACTCTTGGAATTTACTGGGTCTCTCACCACTTACACCTGAGACCCTGAGGGTACAGGCTTCCTTATTCGGGGAAAGATCTGTTTTTTTCTCGCCGCTGACCGGGACCAAAATTGCAGTACAACTCCCTAAACGGAATATGGACAAAGGTCGCTCTGAAACAAAAGGTCCCAGACCCGGATGATTTTCCTGCACGGGCAAATGCAGGGGTCTCTCACTAACTAGACTTGAGACCTTGAATATAAGACCTTTTTTTGCTGGGAACAGAGGGCTGTCATTTATTGGAAACAGCTGGGCTGTTGACAACTTAAGCCTTGAATTTAATCAGTTACAGCTCTGAGATTGTAAAAGAATGTAAACAGCACCAAGGCAGGAGAGCAGAAAGGGAAGAAAAACTACAGTAAATAATAGGCATCGGTTTGAGCTTCGCCAGAACACAACAGGACCCCGACTGCCAATCAAAAGACTAAGCGCTGCACGCGAAGAGAAACAACCGACCAATTATAGCGCGTATACCCACAGAGGCAAGAAAAGACTATAAAGCTAAGCCTGCCATTCCTAAAGTGCCTGTCGCCTGCCAGCCGACCGAGCATTTCTTTTGTCCTCCGCAGCCGGTCCCTCGCAGGAGTCCTGCGGCAAAGCAGGCGGCGGGACTCGGGAAATTGAAGTCGTACGAAGATTCCCTCCGGATACAAGGTGTCGGGACCGTGAGCTCTCATTTCCCACAGAGCGCTTTGCAACCTACACCTGATAACCGGAGGGTAAGGGCTTTCTTTTTCTGGGGGAACGGCGTTTTGTGCACTAGCAGGAGTCCCACCCCAAACTCAGATGTTCAATTTAGACACCGGAATGCTTCTGAGGATTCCTCCCAGGCAAACGGTGCGAGGGCAGAAAGTTGTCGCCGCTCCCAGAGAGTCACACCGCCCGCCTTTTTGACTGAAGCAAAACGAGGCTCTAGAACTGTAAATCGAAGCATCTTACTGCAAAATCCACTGTTCTCTTCCCCCCCCGCTTTCTCTACCTCACTCAAAAAAGATTTTGTTCCGTACAAATTCTGCAGACCTAGAAACCAACAGGTACATTGCACAAAGAGCCCAGAGGTAATAAATTATAGCCAAACAGGCTAAGGTAGATATTTGAATAGGTAAAATAGGCCCGAAGCCAAGGCTTTTTCCAAGCTCCAACGGATAGAACATGAAACAATGGAAAGTACAGAAGGTCTCCGGGGTCACCCAAAAATGAGGAATAAATTTGAGACCCTATGATGAAGGCAGGATGTATCACCATGATATTCCTCAGAAGAAAGACCACGCCTCAAACTCCACCCTGACATATAGTAATCCAATAATACAATAACATGGGTACGTATATGAATATGTTGTAATCGTAATTAGAAACTGTATAAATTGCGTGTTTTTACTCAAACATTTCGGAGCTCTTTTTGCCCAGCCCGAGCCGGAGAGCTGCATGACGTCGCCTAATAAATACCTGCTGTTTAAAGGCATAAAACTCTGTCTCTAAGCAGTTTTTACTGTGTAATTTGCTTAGGAATGGTAAGGTGCTTTTGTAATTTGATGGGGGTTTTCTGGTGTTTGGGGGGTTTTTAGGAGCATTTTGTCGTTTGGGGTTTCCTGATGGTTTCAAATATAATTTGGTGTTGTGATCTGATCTGGTCCTTATCCCTCCTAGCAGTCTCTATCCACATTTTGCACCAAAAATGTTTTGCGTTTACTCTGGGCCAATTTTCTCTCACCCTCCACAAATCTAACTAGGCAATAATGCTCTATATTTACAGCAGTGCTTCCCTATTCTTGTATCAGTTTAGAAAGAGCAGCAGTCTCACAACGGTTTAAACTAGTTCAGACCGGTTCAGACCGGTTCAGACTTGGTTAGGGTTAGGGTTAGGGTTAGGGTTAGGGTTTAGGGTTAGGGTTAGGGTTTAGGGTTAGGGTTAGGGTTAGGGTTAGGGTTAGGGTTAGGGTTTAGGGTTAGGGTTAGGGTTAGTGTTAGGGTTAGGGTTAGGGTTTAGGGTTAGGGTTAGGGTTAGGGTTAGGGTTAGGGTTAGGGTTTAGGGTTAGGGTTAGGGTTAGGGTTAGGGTTAGGGTTAGCGTTAGGGTTAGCGTTAGGGTTAGCGTTAGGGTTAGGGTAAGCAGTATTTTTCCCGGGAGAAAGAGCTGTCGTCCGCTTGCAGGGATCCTGCGCCAAAATTACCAGTCTGAATGCCGAAATTAAATATGGAGAAAGATTCCTTCCAGGCAAGAGGTGCCATCAGAGAAAGCTCCTGCTTCCAATGGAGTGCCCAGGCTTGCCCACAACCCGGACATTTTACCCTGAGGGTAAGCGTTTTGTTTTCTGGGATAAAGGGCTGTTGTTCACTTGCAGGAATTCTGTGATGAAATTTCCAGTCTGACTCCAAAATCGAATACGGACAAAGATCGCTCTCAGACTGAAGGTGGCTGGACAGATAGCTCCTGCTGCCCATAGAGTTCCAAGGCTGGCCCACCAATTGTACCCGATATCTCAAGGGTTGGCACTCGCCTTCCTGGGAGAAAGGGCTTTTGTGCACTTGCAGATGTCCTGCTCTGAAATTGCCGGTCTGATTCCAATATAAAGTACGAATGAAGATTCCTCCCAGACAAGATGTGCCAACACACAAAGCTCTCTCCTTTCGTGGGCTCAGCCTTTCCCACTAACTACTCCTAACAGCCCAGTTCTGTGGGAAAGGGCTGTCGTTTGGTTTTCAGAGAGTAGTGCCGATCATAACAGTATGACCGTCTAAGGCGTACACGTATCAACATACTCTCCATACAGAAGAGGCAAGGACAAAAATGTGTGGCTGCCCCATGCACTGTCACGGGTCTCCCTTCACCTGCATTAGAGTACGTGTGGCTACTAGCTGCCTTTCATGCGGAAATGGTCTGCGATTTGCTCGCAGGAGCCCCGTGCCGATATTGTCAGTCTGCCATCCAACATTGAATATGGACTAAGAATCCTCCCAGAGAAAGGGTGCCACCGCAGCAAGTTCTTGCTGTCCATGGAAGGGTAGGCTGGTCTATCAATTGCACCTTAGATCCCAAGGGTAAGGGCTTTCTTTTCTGGGGTAAAGGGTTGTTGTTACCTTGCAGGAACCCTGCACTGCAACTGCCCGTCCAGTTCCAAATGGAACAAGGACCAAGATTCCTCCCAGACAAAAGGTGACAGGATAGAACGTTCTCACTGCCCAGGAACTGTCAAGGGTGTCTAATTAACACTCTTGAGATCCTGAGGGTAAGGGCTTTTTGTCCTAGGGGAAATAGGATACTATTTGCTTGCAGGAGTCGTGGACTGAGATAGGTGGTTTGACTCGTCAAATTGAATACGGATGAACGTTCCTCTCACACAGAAGGTGCCACTACAGAAAGCTCTTGCTGCCAAGGGAGGCACCCACCAGCTGCCGTTGAGAGACAGAAGGTAAGGGCTTTTTTACCTGGGGTAACAGTGTCTCATTTGATTGAAGGAGATCTGTACTGGATATCCCAGTCTGAGCTCCCAGAGCAAACATAGTCAACATTCCTCTCAGGCAAAAGGTGCCACCTCAGAAAGCTGTTGCTGCCCATGGAGGGCCAGAGGTATCCCACCACCTGCACCTGAGACCCATAGGGTATGGGTTTTCTTTTCCTGTAGTTAAGATCTGTTCTTTTTTTGCAGGAGTGCTGCATCGAGATAGCTGCTTAGGTTCCTGAAATTGAACAGGGATGAAGATTTCTCCCAGACAAAAAGTCTAAAGGGCAGAGCACTCTTGCCACTCTTGGAATTTACTGGGTCTCTCACCACTTACACCTGAGACCCTGAGGGTACAGGCTTCCTTATTCGGGGAAAGATCTGTTTTTTTCTCGCCGCTGACCGGGACCAAAATTGCAGTACAACTCCCTAAACGGAATATGGACAAAGGTCGCTCTGAAACAAAAGGTCCCAGACCCGGATGATTTTCCTGCACGGGCAAATGCAGGGGTCTCTCACTAACTAGACTTGAGACCTTGAATATAAGACCTTTTTTTGCTGGGAACAGAGGGCTGTCATTTATTGGAAACAGCTGGGCTGTTGACAACTTAAGCCTTGAATTTAATCAGTTACAGCTCTGAGATTGTAAAAGAATGTAAACAGCACCAAGGCAGGAGAGCAGAAAGGGAAGAAAAACTACAGTAAATAATAGGCATCGGTTTGAGCTTCGCCAGAACACAACAGGACCCCGACTGCCAATCAAAAGACTAAGCGCTGCACGCGAAGAGAAACAACCGACCAATTATAGCGCGTATACCCACAGAGGCAAGAAAAGACTATAAAGCTAAGCCTGCCATTCCTAAAGTGCCTGTCGCCTGCCAGCCGACCGAGCATTTCTTTTGTCCTCCGCAGCCGGTCCCTCGCAGGAGTCCTGCGGCAAAGCAGGCGGCGGGACTCGGGAAATTGAAGTCGTACGAAGATTCCCTCCGGATACAAGGTGTCGGGACCGTGAGCTCTCATTTCCCACAGAGCGCTTTGCAACCTACACCTGATAACCGGAGGGTAAGGGCTTTCTTTTTCTGGGGGAACGGCGTTTTGTGCACTAGCAGGAGTCCCACCCCAAACTCAGATGTTCAATTTAGACACCGGAATGCTTCTGAGGATTCCTCCCAGGCAAACGGTGCGAGGGCAGAAAGTTGTCGCCGCTCCCAGAGAGTCACACCGCCCGCCTTTTTGACTGAAGCAAAACGAGGCTCTAGAACTGTAAATCGAAGCATCTTACTGCAAAATCCACTGTTCTCTTCCCCCCCCGCTTTCTCTACCTCACTCAAAAAAGATTTTGTTCCGTACAAATTCTGCAGACCTAGAAACCAACAGGTACATTGCACAAAGAGCCCAGAGGTAATAAATTATAGCCAAACAGGCTAAGGTAGATATTTGAATAGGTAAAATAGGCCCGAAGCCAAGGCTTTTTCCAAGCTCCAACGGATAGAACATGAAACAATGGAAAGTACAGAAGGTCTCCGGGGTCACCCAAAAATGAGGAATAAATTTGAGACCCTATGATGAAGGCAGGATGTATCACCATGATATTCCTCAGAAGAAAGACCACGCCTCAAACTCCACCCTGACATATAGTAATCCAATAATACAATAACATGGGTACGTATATGAATATGTTGTAATCGTAATTAGAAACTGTATAAATTGCGTGTTTTTACTCAAACATTTCGGAGCTCTTTTTGCCCAGCCCGAGCCGGAGAGCTGCATGACGTCGCCTAATAAATACCTGCTGTTTAAAGGCATAAAACTCTGTCTCTAAGCAGTTTTTACTGTGTAATTTGCTTAGGAATGGTAAGGTGCTTTTGTAATTTGATGGGGGTTTTCTGGTGTTTGGGGGGTTTTTAGGAGCATTTTGTCGTTTGGGGTTTCCTGATGGTTTCAAATATAATTTGGTGTTGTGATCTGATCTGGTCCTTATCCCTCCTAGCAGTCTCTATCCACATTTTGCACCAAAAATGTTTTGCGTTTACTCTGGGCCAATTTTCTCTCACCCTCCACAAATCTAACTAGGCAATAATGCTCTATATTTACAGCAGTGCTTCCCTATTCTTGTATCAGTTTAGAAAGAGCAGCAGTCTCACAACGGTTTAAACTAGTTCAGACCGGTTCAGACCGGTTCAGACTTGGTTAGGGTTAGGGTTAGGGTTAGGGTTAGGGTTTAGGGTTAGGGTTAGGGTTAGGGTTAGGGTTTAGGGTTAGGGTTAGGGTTAGTGTTAGGGTTAGGGTTAGGGTTTAGGGTTAGGGTTAGGGTTTAGGGTTAGGGTTAGGGTTAGGGTTAGGGTTAGGGTTAGGGTTTAGGGTTAGGGTTAGGGTTAGTGTTAGGGTTAGGGTTAGGGTTTAGGGTTAGGGTTAGGGTTAGGGTTTAGGGTTAGGGTTAGGGTTAGGGTTAGGGTTAGGGTTAGGGTTAGGGTTAGGGTTTAGGGTTAGGGTTTAGGGTTAGGGTTAGGGTTAGGGTTAGGGTTAGGGTTAGGGTTAGCGTTAGGGTTAGCGTTAGGGTTAGGGTAAGCAGTATTTTTCCCGGGAGAAAGAGCTGTCGTCCGCTTGCAGGGATCCTGCGCCAAAATTACCAGTCTGAATGCCGAAATTAAATATGGAGAAAGATTCCTTCCAGGCAAGAGGTGCCATCAGAGAAAGCTCCTGCTTCCAATGGAGTGCCCAGGCTTGCCCACAACCCGGACATTTTACCCTGAGGGTAAGCGTTTTGTTTTCTGGGATAAAGGGCTGTTGTTCACTTGAAGGAATTCTGTGATGAAATTTCCAGTCTGACTCCAAAATCGAATACGGACAAAGATCGCTCTCAGACTGAAGGTGGCTGGACAGATAGCTCCTGCTGCCCATAGAGTTCCAAGGCTGGCCCACCAATTGTACCCGATATCTCAAGGGTTGGCACTCGCCTTCCTGGGAGAAAGGGCTTTTGTGCACTTGCAGATGTCCTGCTCTGAAATTGCCGGTCTGATTCCAATATAAAGTACGAATGAAGATTCCTCCCAGACAAGATGTGCCAACACACAAAGCTCTCTCCTTTCGTGGGCTCAGCCTTTCCCACTAACTACTCCTAACAGCCCAGTTCTGTGGGAAAGGGCTGTCGTTTGGTTTTCAGAGAGTAGTGCCGATCATAACAGTATGACCGTCTAAGGCGTACACGTATCAACATACTCTCCATACAGAAGAGGCAAGGACAAAAATGTGTGGCTGCCCCATGCACTGTCACGGGTCTCCCTTCACCTGCATTAGAGTACGTGTGGCTACTAGCTGCCTTTCATGCGGAAATGGTCTGCGATTTGCTCGCAGGAGCCCCGTGCCGATATTGTCAGTCTGCCATCCAACATTGAATATGGACTAAGAATCCTCCCAGAGAAAGGGTGCCACCGCAGCAAGTTCTTGCTGTCCATGGAAGGGTAGGCTGGTCTATCAATTGCACCTTAGATCCCAAGGGTAAGGGCTTTCTTTTCTGGGGTAAAGGGTTGTTGTTACCTTGCAGGAACCCTGCACTGCAACTGCCCGTCCAGTTCCAAATGGAACAAGGACCAAGATTCCTCCCAGACAAAAGGTGACAGGATAGAACGTTCTCACTGCCCAGGAACTGTCAAGGGTGTCTAATTAACACTCTTGAGATCCTGAGGGTAAGGGCTTTTTGTCCTAGGGGAAATAGGATACTATTTGCTTGCAGGAGTCGTGGACTGAGATAGGTGGTTTGACTCGTCAAATTGAATACGGATGAACGTTCCTCTCACACAGAAGGTGCCACTACAGAAAGCTCTTGCTGCCAAGGGAGGCACCCACCAGCTGCCGTTGAGAGACAGAAGGTAAGGGCTTTTTTACCTGGGGTAACAGTGTCTCATTTGATTGAAGGAGATCTGTACTGGATATCCCAGTCTGAGCTCCCAGAGCAAACATAGTCAACATTCCTCTCAGGCAAAAGGTGCCACCTCAGAAAGCTGTTGCTGCCCATGGAGGGCCAGAGGTATCCCACCACCTGCACCTGAGACCCATAGGGTATGGGTTTTCTTTTCCTGTAGTTAAGATCTGTTCTTTTTTTGCAGGAGTGCTGCATCGAGATAGCTGCTTAGGTTCCTGAAATTGAACAGGGATGAAGATTTCTCCCAGACAAAAAGTCTAAAGGGCAGAGCACTCTTGCCACTCTTGGAATTTACTGGGTCTCTCACCACTTACACCTGAGACCCTGAGGGTACAGGCTTCCTTATTCGGGGAAAGATCTGTTTTTTTCTCGCCGCTGACCGGGACCAAAATTGCAGTACAACTCCCTAAACGGAATATGGACAAAGGTCGCTCTGAAACAAAAGGTCCCAGACCCGGATGATTTTCCTGCACGGGCAAATGCAGGGGTCTCTCACTAACTAGACTTGAGACCTTGAATATAAGACCTTTTTTTGCTGGGAACAGAGGGCTGTCATTTATTGGAAACAGCTGGGCTGTTGACAACTTAAGCCTTGAATTTAATCAGTTACAGCTCTGAGATTGTAAAAGAATGTAAACAGCACCAAGGCAGGAGAGCAGAAAGGGAAGAAAAACTACAGTAAATAATAGGCATCGGTTTGAGCTTCGCCAGAACACAACAGGACCCCGACTGCCAATCAAAAGACTAAGCGCTGCACGCGAAGAGAAACAACCGACCAATTATAGCGCGTATACCCACAGAGGCAAGAAAAGACTATAAAGCTAAGCCTGCCATTCCTAAAGTGCCTGTCGCCTGCCAGCCGACCGAGCATTTCTTTTGTCCTCCGCAGCCGGTCCCTCGCAGGAGTCCTGCGGCAAAGCAGGCGGCGGGACTCGGGAAATTGAAGTCGTACGAAGATTCCCTCCGGATACAAGGTGTCGGGACCGTGAGCTCTCATTTCCCACAGAGCGCTTTGCAACCTACACCTGATAACCGGAGGGTAAGGGCTTTCTTTTTCTGGGGGAACGGCGTTTTGTGCACTAGCAGGAGTCCCACCCCAAACTCAGATGTTCAATTTAGACACCGGAATGCTTCTGAGGATTCCTCCCAGGCAAACGGTGCGAGGGCAGAAAGTTGTCGCCGCTCCCAGAGAGTCACACCGCCCGCCTTTTTGACTGAAGCAAAACGAGGCTCTAGAACTGTAAATCGAAGCATCTTACTGCAAAATCCACTGTTCTCTTCCCCCCCCGCTTTCTCTACCTCACTCAAAAAAGATTTTGTTCCGTACAAATTCTGCAGACCTAGAAACCAACAGGTACATTGCACAAAGAGCCCAGAGGTAATAAATTATAGCCAAACAGGCTAAGGTAGATATTTGAATAGGTAAAATAGGCCCGAAGCCAAGGCTTTTTCCAAGCTCCAACGGATAGAACATGAAACAATGGAAAGTACAGAAGGTCTCCGGGGTCACCCAAAAATGAGGAATAAATTTGAGACCCTATGATGAAGGCAGGATGTATCACCATGATATTCCTCAGAAGAAAGACCACGCCTCAAACTCCACCCTGACATATAGTAATCCAATAATACAATAACATGGGTACGTATATGAATATGTTGTAATCGTAATTAGAAACTGTATAAATTGCGTGTTTTTACTCAAACATTTCGGAGCTCTTTTTGCCCAGCCCGAGCCGGAGAGCTGCATGACGTCGCCTAATAAATACCTGCTGTTTAAAGGCATAAAACTCTGTCTCTAAGCAGTTTTTACTGTGTAATTTGCTTAGGAATGGTAAGGTGCTTTTGTAATTTGATGGGGGTTTTCTGGTGTTTGGGGGGTTTTTAGGAGCATTTTGTCGTTTGGGGTTTCCTGATGGTTTCAAATATAATTTGGTGTTGTGATCTGATCTGGTCCTTATCCCTCCTAGCAGTCTCTATCCACATTTTGCACCAAAAATGTTTTGCGTTTACTCTGGGCCAATTTTCTCTCACCCTCCACAAATCTAACTAGGCAATAATGCTCTATATTTACAGCAGTGCTTCCCTATTCTTGTATCAGTTTAGAAAGAGCAGCAGTCTCACAACGGTTTAAACTAGTTCAGACCGGTTCAGACCGGTTCAGACTTGGTTAGGGTTAGGGTTAGGGTTAGGGTTAGGGTTTAGGGTTAGGGTTAGGGTTTAGGGTTAGGGTTAGGGTTAGGGTTAGGGTTAGGGTTAGGGTTTAGGGTTAGGGTTAGGGTTAGTGTTAGGGTTAGGGTTAGGGTTTAGGGTTAGGGTTAGGGTTAGGGTTAGGGTTAGGGTTAGGGTTTAGGGTTAGGGTTAGGGTTAGGGTTAGGGTTAGGGTTAGGGTTAGCGTTAGGGTTAGCGTTAGGGTTAGGGTAAGCAGTATTTTTCCCGGGAGAAAGAGCTGTCGTCCGCTTGCAGGGATCCTGCGCCAAAATTACCAGTCTGAATGCCGAAATTAAATATGGAGAAAGATTCCTTCCAGGCAAGAGGTGCCATCAGAGAAAGCTCCTGCTTCCAATGGAGTGCCCAGGCTTGCCCACAACCCGGACATTTTACCCTGAGGGTAAGCGTTTTGTTTTCTGGGATAAAGGGCTGTTGTTCACTTGCAGGAATTCTGTGATGAAATTTCCAGTCTGACTCCAAAATCGAATACGGACAAAGATCGCTCTCAGACTGAAGGTGGCTGGACAGATAGCTCCTGCTGCCCATAGAGTTCCAAGGCTGGCCCACCAATTGTACCCGATATCTCAAGGGTTGGCACTCGCCTTCCTGGGAGAAAGGGCTTTTGTGCACTTGCAGATGTCCTGCTCTGAAATTGCCGGTCTGATTCCAATATAAAGTACGAATGAAGATTCCTCCCAGACAAGATGTGCCAACACACAAAGCTCTCTCCTTTCGTGGGCTCAGCCTTTCCCACTAACTACTCCTAACAGCCCAGTTCTGTGGGAAAGGGCTGTCGTTTGGTTTTCAGAGAGTAGTGCCGATCATAACAGTATGACCGTCTAAGGCGTACACGTATCAACATACTCTCCATACAGAAGAGGCAAGGACAAAAATGTGTGGCTGCCCCATGCACTGTCACGGGTCTCCCTTCACCTGCATTAGAGTACGTGTGGCTACTAGCTGCCTTTCATGCGGAAATGGTCTGCGATTTGCTCGCAGGAGCCCCGTGCCGATATTGTCAGTCTGCCATCCAACATTGAATATGGACTAAGAATCCTCCCAGAGAAAGGGTGCCACCGCAGCAAGTTCTTGCTGTCCATGGAAGGGTAGGCTGGTCTATCAATTGCACCTTAGATCCCAAGGGTAAGGGCTTTCTTTTCTGGGGTAAAGGGTTGTTGTTACCTTGCAGGAACCCTGCACTGCAACTGCCCGTCCAGTTCCAAATGGAACAAGGACCAAGATTCCTCCCAGACAAAAGGTGACAGGATAGAACGTTCTCACTGCCCAGGAACTGTCAAGGGTGTCTAATTAACACTCTTGAGATCCTGAGGGTAAGGGCTTTTTGTCCTAGGGGAAATAGGATACTATTTGCTTGCAGGAGTCGTGGACTGAGATAGGTGGTTTGACTCGTCAAATTGAATACGGATGAACGTTCCTCTCACACAGAAGGTGCCACTACAGAAAGCTCTTGCTGCCAAGGGAGGCACCCACCAGCTGCCGTTGAGAGACAGAAGGTAAGGGCTTTTTTACCTGGGGTAACAGTGTCTCATTTGATTGAAGGAGATCTGTACTGGATATCCCAGTCTGAGCTCCCAGAGCAAACATAGTCAACATTCCTCTCAGGCAAAAGGTGCCACCTCAGAAAGCTGTTGCTGCCCATGGAGGGCCAGAGGTATCCCACCACCTGCACCTGAGACCCATAGGGTATGGGTTTTCTTTTCCTGTAGTTAAGATCTGTTCTTTTTTTGCAGGAGTGCTGCATCGAGATAGCTGCTTAGGTTCCTGAAATTGAACAGGGATGAAGATTTCTCCCAGACAAAAAGTCTAAAGGGCAGAGCACTCTTGCCACTCTTGGAATTTACTGGGTCTCTCACCACTTACACCTGAGACCCTGAGGGTACAGGCTTCCTTATTCGGGGAAAGATCTGTTTTTTTCTCGCCGCTGACCGGGACCAAAATTGCAGTACAACTCCCTAAACGGAATATGGACAAAGGTCGCTCTGAAACAAAAGGTCCCAGACCCGGATGATTTTCCTGCACGGGCAAATGCAGGGGTCTCTCACTAACTAGACTTGAGACCTTGAATATAAGACCTTTTTTTGCTGGGAACAGAGGGCTGTCATTTATTGGAAACAGCTGGGCTGTTGACAACTTAAGCCTTGAATTTAATCAGTTACAGCTCTGAGATTGTAAAAGAATGTAAACAGCACCAAGGCAGGAGAGCAGAAAGGGAAGAAAAACTACAGTAAATAATAGGCATCGGTTTGAGCTTCGCCAGAACACAACAGGACCCCGACTGCCAATCAAAAGACTAAGCGCTGCACGCGAAGAGAAACAACCGACCAATTATAGCGCGTATACCCACAGAGGCAAGAAAAGACTATAAAGCTAAGCCTGCCATTCCTAAAGTGCCTGTCGCCTGCCAGCCGACCGAGCATTTCTTTTGTCCTCCGCAGCCGGTCCCTCGCAGGAGTCCTGCGGCAAAGCAGGCGGCGGGACTCGGGAAATTGAAGTCGTACGAAGATTCCCTCCGGATACAAGGTGTCGGGACCGTGAGCTCTCATTTCCCACAGAGCGCTTTGCAACCTACACCTGATAACCGGAGGGTAAGGGCTTTCTTTTTCTGGGGGAACGGCGTTTTGTGCACTAGCAGGAGTCCCACCCCAAACTCAGATGTTCAATTTAGACACCGGAATGCTTCTGAGGATTCCTCCCAGGCAAACGGTGCGAGGGCAGAAAGTTGTCGCCGCTCCCAGAGAGTCACACCGCCCGCCTTTTTGACTGAAGCAAAACGAGGCTCTAGAACTGTAAATCGAAGCATCTTACTGCAAAATCCACTGTTCTCTTCCCCCCCCGCTTTCTCTACCTCACTCAAAAAAGATTTTGTTCCGTACAAATTCTGCAGACCTAGAAACCAACAGGTACATTGCACAAAGAGCCCAGAGGTAATAAATTATAGCCAAACAGGCTAAGGTAGATATTTGAATAGGTAAAATAGGCCCGAAGCCAAGGCTTTTTCCAAGCTCCAACGGATAGAACATGAAACAATGGAAAGTACAGAAGGTCTCCGGGGTCACCCAAAAATGAGGAATAAATTTGAGACCCTATGATGAAGGCAGGATGTATCACCATGATATTCCTCAGAAGAAAGACCACGCCTCAAACTCCACCCTGACATATAGTAATCCAATAATACAATAACATGGGTACGTATATGAATATGTTGTAATCGTAATTAGAAACTGTATAAATTGCGTGTTTTTACTCAAACATTTCGGAGCTCTTTTTGCCCAGCCCGAGCCGGAGAGCTGCATGACGTCGCCTAATAAATACCTGCTGTTTAAAGGCATAAAACTCTGTCTCTAAGCAGTTTTTACTGTGTAATTTGCTTAGGAATGGTAAGGTGCTTTTGTAATTTGATGGGGGTTTTCTGGTGTTTGGGGGGTTTTTAGGAGCATTTTGTCGTTTGGGGTTTCCTGATGGTTTCAAATATAATTTGGTGTTGTGATCTGATCTGGTCCTTATCCCTCCTAGCAGTCTCTATCCACATTTTGCACCAAAAATGTTTTGCGTTTACTCTGGGCCAATTTTCTCTCACCCTCCACAAATCTAACTAGGCAATAATGCTCTATATTTACAGCAGTGCTTCCCTATTCTTGTATCAGTTTAGAAAGAGCAGCAGTCTCACAACGGTTTAAACTAGTTCAGACCGGTTCAGACCGGTTCAGACTTGGTTAGGGTTAGGGTTAGGGTTAGGGTTAGGGTTTAGGGTTAGGGTTAGGGTTTAGGGTTAGGGTTAGGGTTAGGGTTAGGGTTAGGGTTAGGGTTTAGGGTTAGGGTTAGGGTTAGTGTTAGGGTTAGGGTTAGGGTTTAGGGTTAGGGTTAGGGTTAGGGTTAGGGTTAGGGTTAGGGTTTAGGGT
Organism: Pyrocephalus nanus; assembly: GCA_038380795.1. Taxonomy (NCBI): domain Eukaryota; kingdom Metazoa; phylum Chordata; class Aves; order Passeriformes; family Tyrannidae; genus Pyrocephalus; species Pyrocephalus nanus. Next base: position 39,023,971 of record CM076267.1, read on the forward strand.
TAGGGTTAGGGTTAGGGTTAGGGTTAGGGTTAGCGTTAGGGTTAGCGTTAGGGTTAGCGTTAGGGTTAGGGTAAGCAGTATTTTTCCCGGGAGAAAGAGCTGTCGTCCGCTTGCAGGGATCCTGCGCCAAAATTACCAGTCTGAATGCCGAAATTAAATATGGAGAAAGATTCCTTCCAGGCAAGAGGTGCCATCAGAGAAAGCTCCTGCTTCCAATGGAGTGCCCAGGCTTGCCCACAACCCGGACATTTTACCCTGAGGGTAAGCGTTTTGTTTTCTGGGATAAAGGGCTGTTGTTCACTTGCAGGAATTCTGTGATGAAATTTCCAGTCTGACTCCAAAATCGAATACGGACAAAGATCGCTCTCAGACTGAAGGTGGCTGGACAGATAGCTCCTGCTGCCCATAGAGTTCCAAGGCTGGCCCACCAATTGTACCCGATATCTCAAGGGTTGGCACTCGCCTTCCTGGGAGAAAGGGCTTTTGTGCACTTGCAGATGTCCTGCTCTGAAATTGCCGGTCTGATTCCAATATAAAGTACGAATGAAGATTCCTCCCAGACAAGATGTGCCAACACACAAAGCTCTCTCCTTTCGTGGGCTCAGCCTTTCCCACTAACTACTCCTAACAGCCCAGTTCTGTGGGAAAGGGCTGTCGTTTGGTTTTCAGAGAGTAGTGCCGATCATAACAGTATGACCGTCTAAGGCGTACACGTATCAACATACTCTCCATACAGAAGAGGCAAGGACAAAAATGTGTGGCTGCCCCATGCACTGTCACGGGTCTCCCTTCACCTGCATTAGAGTACGTGTGGCTACTAGCTGCCTTTCATGCGGAAATGGTCTGCGATTTGCTCGCAGGAGCCCCGTGCCGATATTGTCAGTCTGCCATCCAACATTGAATATGGACTAAGAATCCTCCCAGAGAAAGGGTGCCACCGCAGCAAGTTCTTGCTGTCCATGGAAGGGTAGGCTGGTCTATCAATTGCACCTTAGATCCCAAGGGTAAGGGCTTTCTTTTCTGGGGTAAAGGGTTGTTGTTACCTTGCAGGAACCCTGCACTGCAACTGCCCGTCCAGTTCCAAATGGAACAAGGACCAAGATTCCTCCCAGACAAAAGGTGACAGGATAGAACGTTCTCACTGCCCAGGAACTGTCAAGGGTGTCTAATTAACACTCTTGAGATCCTGAGGGTAAGGGCTTTTTGTCCTAGGGGAAATAGGATACTATTTGCTTGCAGGAGTCGTGGACTGAGATAGGTGGTTTGACTCGTCAAATTGAATACGGATGAACGTTCCTCTCACACAGAAGGTGCCACTACAGAAAGCTCTTGCTGCCAAGGGAGGCACCCACCAGCTGCCGTTGAGAGACAGAAGGTAAGGGCTTTTTTACCTGGGGTAACAGTGTCTCATTTGATTGAAGGAGATCTGTACTGGATATCCCAGTCTGAGCTCCCAGAGCAAACATAGTCAACATTCCTCTCAGGCAAAAGGTGCCACCTCAGAAAGCTGTTGCTGCCCATGGAGGGCCAGAGGTATCCCACCACCTGCACCTGAGACCCATAGGGTATGGGTTTTCTTTTCCTGTAGTTAAGATCTGTTCTTTTTTTGCAGGAGTGCTGCATCGAGATAGCTGCTTAGGTTCCTGAAATTGAACAGGGATGAAGATTTCTCCCAGACAAAAAGTCTAAAGGGCAGAGCACTCTTGCCACTCTTGGAATTTACTGGGTCTCTCACCACTTACACCTGAGACCCTGAGGGTACAGGCTTCCTTATTCGGGGAAAGATCTGTTTTTTTCTCGCCGCTGACCGGGACCAAAATTGCAGTACAACTCCCTAAACGGAATATGGACAAAGGTCGCTCTGAAACAAAAGGTCCCAGACCCGGATGATTTTCCTGCACGGGCAAATGCAGGGGTCTCTCACTAACTAGACTTGAGACCTTGAATATAAGACCTTTTTTTGCTGGGAACAGAGGGCTGTCATTTATTGGAAACAGCTGGGCTGTTGACAACTTAAGCCTTGAATTTAATCAGTTACAGCTCTGAGATTGTAAAAGAATGTAAACAGCACCAAGGCAGGAGAGCAGAAAGGGAAGAAAAACTACAGTAAATAATAGGCATCGGTTTGAGCTTCGCCAGAACACAACAGGACCCCGACTGCCAATCAAAAGACTAAGCGCTGCACGCGAAGAGAAACAACCGACCAATTATAGCGCGTATACCCACAGAGGCAAGAAAAGACTATAAAGCTAAGCCTGCCATTCCTAAAGTGCCTGTCGCCTGCCAGCCGACCGAGCATTTCTTTTGTCCTCCGCAGCCGGTCCCTCGCAGGAGTCCTGCGGCAAAGCAGGCGGCGGGACTCGGGAAATTGAAGTCGTACGAAGATTCCCTCCGGATACAAGGTGTCGGGACCGTGAGCTCTCATTTCCCACAGAGCGCTTTGCAACCTACACCTGATAACCGGAGGGTAAGGGCTTTCTTTTTCTGGGGGAACGGCGTTTTGTGCACTAGCAGGAGTCCCACCCCAAACTCAGATGTTCAATTTAGACACCGGAATGCTTCTGAGGATTCCTCCCAGGCAAACGGTGCGAGGGCAGAAAGTTGTCGCCGCTCCCAGAGAGTCACACCGCCCGCCTTTTTGACTGAAGCAAAACGAGGCTCTAGAACTGTAAATCGAAGCATCTTACTGCAAAATCCACTGTTCTCTTCCCCCCCCGCTTTCTCTACCTCACTCAAAAAAGATTTTGTTCCGTACAAATTCTGCAGACCTAGAAACCAACAGGTACATTGCACAAAGAGCCCAGAGGTAATAAATTATAGCCAAACAGGCTAAGGTAGATATTTGAATAGGTAAAATAGGCCCGAAGCCAAGGCTTTTTCCAAGCTCCAACGGATAGAACATGAAACAATGGAAAGTACAGAAGGTCTCCGGGGTCACCCAAAAATGAGGAATAAATTTGAGACCCTATGATGAAGGCAGGATGTATCACCATGATATTCCTCAGAAGAAAGACCACGCCTCAAACTCCACCCTGACATATAGTAATCCAATAATACAATAACATGGGTACGTATATGAATATGTTGTAATCGTAATTAGAAACTGTATAAATTGCGTGTTTTTACTCAAACATTTCGGAGCTCTTTTTGCCCAGCCCGAGCCGGAGAGCTGCATGACGTCGCCTAATAAATACCTGCTGTTTAAAGGCATAAAACTCTGTCTCTAAGCAGTTTTTACTGTGTAATTTGCTTAGGAATGGTAAGGTGCTTTTGTAATTTGATGGGGGTTTTCTGGTGTTTGGGGGGTTTTTAGGAGCATTTTGTCGTTTGGGGTTTCCTGATGGTTTCAAATATAATTTGGTGTTGTGATCTGATCTGGTCCTTATCCCTCCTAGCAGTCTCTATCCACATTTTGCACCAAAAATGTTTTGCGTTTACTCTGGGCCAATTTTCTCTCACCCTCCACAAATCTAACTAGGCAATAATGCTCTATATTTACAGCAGTGCTTCCCTATTCTTGTATCAGTTTAGAAAGAGCAGCAGTCTCACAACGGTTTAAACTAGTTCAGACCGGTTCAGACCGGTTCAGACTTGGTTAGGGTTAGGGTTAGGGTTAGGGTTAGGGTTTAGGGTTAGGGTTAGGGTTTAGGGTTAGGGTTAGGGTTAGGGTTAGGGTTAGGGTTAGGGTTTAGGGTTAGGGTTAGGGTTAGTGTTAGGGTTAGGGTTAGGGTTTAGGGTTAGGGTTAGGGTTAGGGTTAGGGTTAGGGTTAGGGTTTAGGGTTAGGGTTAGGGTTAGGGTTAGGGTTAGGGTTAGGGTTAGCGTTAGGGTTAGCGTTAGGGTTAGGGTAAGCAGTATTTTTCCCGGGAGAAAGAGCTGTCGTCCGCTTGCAGGGATCCTGCGCCAAAATTACCAGTCTGAATGCCGAAATTAAATATGGAGAAAGATTCCTTCCAGGCAAGAGGTGCCATCAGAGAAAGCTCCTGCTTCCAATGGAGTGCCCAGGCTTGCCCACAACCCGGACATTTTACCCTGAGGGTAAGCGTTTTGTTTTCTGGGATAAAGGGCTGTTGTTCACTTGCAGGAATTCTGTGATGAAATTTCCAGTCTGACTCCAAAATCGAATACGGACAAAGATCGCTCTCAGACTGAAGGTGGCTGGACAGATAGCTCCTGCTGCCCATAGAGTTCCAAGGCTGGCCCACCAATTGTACCCGATATCTCAAGGGTTGGCACTCGCCTTCCTGGGAGAAAGGGCTTTTGTGCACTTGCAGATGTCCTGCTCTGAAATTGCCGGTCTGATTCCAATATAAAGTACGAATGAAGATTCCTCCCAGACAAGATGTGCCAACACACAAAGCTCTCTCCTTTCGTGGGCTCAGCCTTTCCCACTAACTACTCCTAACAGCCCAGTTCTGTGGGAAAGGGCTGTCGTTTGGTTTTCAGAGAGTAGTGCCGATCATAACAGTATGACCGTCTAAGGCGTACACATATCAACATACTCTCCATACAGAAGAGGCAAGGACAAAAATGTGTGGCTGCCCCATGCACTGTCACGGGTCTCCCTTCACCTGCATTAGAGTACGTGTGGCTACTAGCTGCCTTTCATGCGGAAATGGTCTGCGATTTGCTCGCAGGAGCCCCGTGCCGATATTGTCAGTCTGCCATCCAACATTGAATATGGACTAAGAATCCTCCCAGAGAAAGGGTGCCACCGCAGCAAGTTCTTGCTGTCCATGGAAGGGTAGGCTGGTCTATCAATTGCACCTTAGATCCCAAGGGTAAGGGCTTTCTTTTCTGGGGTAAAGGGTTGTTGTTACCTTGCAGGAACCCTGCACTGCAACTGCCCGTCCAGTTCCAAATGGAACAAGGACCAAGATTCCTCCCAGACAAAAGGTGACAGGATAGAACGTTCTCACTGCCCAGGAACTGTCAAGGGTGTCTAATTAACACTCTTGAGATCCTGAGGGTAAGGGCTTTTTGTCCTAGGGGAAATAGGATACTATTTGCTTGCAGGAGTCGTGGACTGAGATAGGTGGTTTGACTCGTCAAATTGAATACGGATGAACGTTCCTCTCACACAGAAGGTGCCACTACAGAAAGCTCTTGCTGCCAAGGGAGGCACCCACCAGCTGCCGTTGAGAGACAGAAGGTAAGGGCTTTTTTACCTGGGGTAACAGTGTCTCATTTGATTGAAGGAGATCTGTACTGGATATCCCAGTCTGAGCTCCCAGAGCAAACATAGTCAACATTCCTCTCAGGCAAAAGGTGCCACCTCAGAAAGCTGTTGCTGCCCATGGAGGGCCAGAGGTATCCCACCACCTGCACCTGAGACCCATAGGGTATGGGTTTTCTTTTCCTGTAGTTAAGATCTGTTCTTTTTTTGCAGGAGTGCTGCATCGAGATAGCTGCTTAGGTTCCTGAAATTGAACAGGGATGAAGATTTCTCCCAGACAAAAAGTCTAAAGGGCAGAGCACTCTTGCCACTCTTGGAATTTACTGGGTCTCTCACCACTTACACCTGAGACCCTGAGGGTACAGGCTTCCTTATTCGGGGAAAGATCTGTTTTTTTCTCGCCGCTGACCGGGACCAAAATTGCAGTACAACTCCCTAAACGGAATATGGACAAAGGTCGCTCTGAAACAAAAGGTCCCAGACCCGGATGATTTTCCTGCACGGGCAAATGCAGGGGTCTCTCACTAACTAGACTTGAGACCTTGAATATAAGACCTTTTTTTGCTGGGAACAGAGGGCTGTCATTTATTGGAAACAGCTGGGCTGTTGACAACTTAAGCCTTGAATTTAATCAGTTACAGCTCTGAGATTGTAAAAGAATGTAAACAGCACCAAGGCAGGAGAGCAGAAAGGGAAGAAAAACTACAGTAAATAATAGGCATCGGTTTGAGCTTCGCCAGAACACAACAGGACCCCGACTGCCAATCAAAAGACTAAGCGCTGCACGCGAAGAGAAACAACCGACCAATTATAGCGCGTATACCCACAGAGGCAAGAAAAGACTATAAAGCTAAGCCTGCCATTCCTAAAGTGCCTGTCGCCTGCCAGCCGACCGAGCATTTCTTTTGTCCTCCGCAGCCGGTCCCTCGCAGGAGTCCTGCGGCAAAGCAGGCGGCGGGACTCGGGAAATTGAAGTCGTACGAAGATTCCCTCCGGATACAAGGTGTCGGGACCGTGAGCTCTCATTTCCCACAGAGCGCTTTGCAACCTACACCTGATAACCGGAGGGTAAGGGCTTTCTTTTTCTGGGGGAACGGCGTTTTGTGCACTAGCAGGAGTCCCACCCCAAACTCAGATGTTCAATTTAGACACCGGAATGCTTCTGAGGATTCCTCCCAGGCAAACGGTGCGAGGGCAGAAAGTTGTCGCCGCTCCCAGAGAGTCACACCGCCCGCCTTTTTGACTGAAGCAAAACGAGGCTCTAGAACTGTAAATCGAAGCATCTTACTGCAAAATCCACTGTTCTCTTCCCCCCCCGCTTTCTCTACCTCACTCAAAAAAGATTTTGTTCCGTACAAATTCTGCAGACCTAGAAACCAACAGGTACATTGCACAAAGAGCCCAGAGGTAATAAATTATAGCCAAACAGGCTAAGGTAGATATTTGAATAGGTAAAATAGGCCCGAAGCCAAGGCTTTTTCCAAGCTCCAACGGATAGAACATGAAACAATGGAAAGTACAGAAGGTCTCCGGGGTCACCCAAAAATGAGGAATAAATTTGAGACCCTATGATGAAGGCAGGATGTATCACCATGATATTCCTCAGAAGAAAGACCACGCCTCAAACTCCACCCTGACATATAGTAATCCAATAATACAATAACATGGGTACGTATATGAATATGTTGTAATCGTAATTAGAAACTGTATAAATTGCGTGTTTTTACTCAAACATTTCGGAGCTCTTTTTGCCCAGCCCGAGCCGGAGAGCTGCATGACGTCGCCTAATAAATACCTGCTGTTTAAAGGCATAAAACTCTGTCTCTAAGCAGTTTTTACTGTGTAATTTGCTTAGGAATGGTAAGGTGCTTTTGTAATTTGATGGGGGTTTTCTGGTGTTTGGGGGGTTTTTAGGAGCATTTTGTCGTTTGGGGTTTCCTGATGGTTTCAAATATAATTTGGTGTTGTGATCTGATCTGGTCCTTATCCCTCCTAGCAGTCTCTATCCACATTTTGCACCAAAAATGTTTTGCGTTTACTCTGGGCCAATTTTCTCTCACCCTCCACAAATCTAACTAGGCAATAATGCTCTATATTTACAGCAGTGCTTCCCTATTCTTGTATCAGTTTAGAAAGAGCAGCAGTCTCACAACGGTTTAAACTAGTTCAGACCGGTTCAGACCGGTTCAGACTTGGTTAGGGTTAGGGTTAGGGTTAGGGTTAGGGTTTAGGGTTAGGGTTAGGGTTTAGGGTTAGGGTTAGGGTTAGGGTTAGGGTTAGGGTTAGGGTTTAGGGTTAGGGTTAGGGTTAGTGTTAGGGTTAGGGTTAGGGTTTAGGGTTAGGGTTAGGGTTAGGGTTTAGGGTTAGGGTTAGGGTTAGGGTTAGGGTTAGGGTTAGGGTTAGGGTTAGGGTTTAGGGTTAGGGTTTAGGGTTAGGGTTAGGGTTAGGGTTAGGGTTAGGGTTAGGGTTAGCGTTAGGGTTAGCGTTAGGGTTAGGGTAAGCAGTATTTTTCCCGGGAGAAAGAGCTGTCGTCCGCTTGCAGGGATCCTGCGCCAAAATTACCAGTCTGAATGCCGAAATTAAATATGGAGAAAGATTCCTTCCAGGCAAGAGGTGCCATCAGAGAAAGCTCCTGCTTCCAATGGAGTGCCCAGGCTTGCCCACAACCCGGACATTTTACCCTGAGGGTAAGCGTTTTGTTTTCTGGGATAAAGGGCTGTTGTTCACTTGCAGGAATTCTGTGATGAAATTTCCAGTCTGACTCCAAAATCGAATACGGACAAAGATCGCTCTCAGACTGAAGGTGGCTGGACAGATAGCTCCTGCTGCCCATAGAGTTCCAAGGCTGGCCCACCAATTGTACCCGATATCTCAAGGGTTGGCACTCGCCTTCCTGGGAGAAAGGGCTTTTGTGCACTTGCAGATGTCCTGCTCTGAAATTGCCGGTCTGATTCCAATATAAAGTACGAATGAAGATTCCTCCCAGACAAGATGTGCCAACACACAAAGCTCTCTCCTTTCGTGGGCTCAGCCTTTCCCACTAACTACTCCTAACAGCCCAGTTCTGTGGGAAAGGGCTGTCGTTTGGTTTTCAGAGAGTAGTGCCGATCATAACAGTATGACCGTCTAAGGCGTACACGTATCAACATACTCTCCATACAGAAGAGGCAAGGACAAAAATGTGTGGCTGCCCCATGCACTGTCACGGGTCTCCCTTCACCTGCATTAGAGTACGTGTGGCTACTAGCTGCCTTTCATGCGGAAATGGTCTGCGATTTGCTCGCAGGAGCCCCGTGCCGATATTGTCAGTCTGCCATCCAACATTGAATATGGACTAAGAATCCTCCCAGAGAAAGGGTGCCACCGCAGCAAGTTCTTGCTGTCCATGGAAGGGTAGGCTGGTCTATCAATTGCACCTTAGATCCCAAGGGTAAGGGCTTTCTTTTCTGGGGTAAAGGGTTGTTGTTACCTTGCAGGAACCCTGCACTGCAACTGCCCGTCCAGTTCCAAATGGAACAAGGACCAAGATTCCTCCCAGACAAAAGGTGACAGGATAGAACGTTCTCACTGCCCAGGAACTGTCAAGGGTGTCTAATTAACACTCTTGAGATCCTGAGGGTAAGGGCTTTTTGTCCTAGGGGAAATAGGATACTATTTGCTTGCAGGAGTCGTGGACTGAGATAGGTGGTTTGACTCGTCAAATTGAATACGGATGAACGTTCCTCTCACACAGAAGGTGCCACTACAGAAAGCTCTTGCTGCCAAGGGAGGCACCCACCAGCTGCCGTTGAGAGACAGAAGGTAAGGGCTTTTTTACCTGGGGTAACAGTGTCTCATTTGATTGAAGGAGATCTGTACTGGATATCCCAGTCTGAGCTCCCAGAGCAAACATAGTCAACATTCCTCTCAGGCAAAAGGTGCCACCTCAGAAAGCTGTTGCTGCCCATGGAGGGCCAGAGGTATCCCACCACCTGCACCTGAGACCCATAGGGTATGGGTTTTCTTTTCCTGTAGTTAAGATCTGTTCTTTTTTTGCAGGAGTGCTGCATCGAGATAGCTGCTTAGGTTCCTGAAATTGAACAGGGATGAAGATTTCTCCCAGACAAAAAGTCTAAAGGGCAGAGCACTCTTGCCACTCTTGGAATTTACTGGGTCTCTCACCACTTACACCTGAGACCCTGAGGGTACAGGCTTCCTTATTCGGGGAAAGATCTGTTTTTTTCTCGCCGCTGACCGGGACCAAAATTGCAGTACAACTCCCTAAACGGAATATGGACAAAGGTCGCTCTGAAACAAAAGGTCCCAGACCCGGATGATTTTCCTGCACGGGCAAATGCAGGGGTCTCTCACTAACTAGACTTGAGACCTTGAATATAAGACCTTTTTTTGCTGGGAACAGAGGGCTGTCATTTATTGGAAACAGCTGGGCTGTTGACAACTTAAGCCTTGAATTTAATCAGTTACAGCTCTGAGATTGTAAAAGAATGTAAACAGCACCAAGGCAGGAGAGCAGAAAGGGAAGAAAAACTACAGTAAATAATAGGCATCGGTTTGAGCTTCGCCAGAACACAACAGGACCCCGACTGCCAATCAAAAGACTAAGCGCTGCACGCGAAGAGAAACAACCGACCAATTATAGCGCGTATACCCACAGAGGCAAGAAAAGACTATAAAGCTAAGCCTGCCATTCCTAAAGTGCCTGTCGCCTGCCAGCCGACCGAGCATTTCTTTTGTCCTCCGCAGCCGGTCCCTCGCAGGAGTCCTGCGGCAAAGCAGGCGGCGGGACTCGGGAAATTGAAGTCGTACGAAGATTCCCTCCGGATACAAGGTGTCGGGACCGTGAGCTCTCATTTCCCACAGAGCGCTTTGCAACCTACACCTGATAACCGGAGGGTAAGGGCTTTCTTTTTCTGGGGGAACGGCGTTTTGTGCACTAGCAGGAGTCCCACCCCAAACTCAGATGTTCAATTTAGACACCGGAATGCTTCTGAGGATTCCTCCCAGGCAAACGGTGCGAGGGCAGAAAGTTGTCGCCGCTCCCAGAGAGTCACACCGCCCGCCTTTTTGACTGAAGCAAAACGAGGCTCTAGAACTGTAAATCGAAGCATCTTACTGCAAAATCCACTGTTCTCTTCCCCCCCCGCTTTCTCTACCTCACTCAAAAAAGATTTTGTTCCGTACAAATTCTGCAGACCTAGAAACCAACAGGTACATTGCACAAAGAGCCCAGAGGTAATAAATTATAGCCAAACAGGCTAAGGTAGATATTTGAATAGGTAAAATAGGCCCGAAGCCAAGGCTTTTTCCAAGCTCCAACGGATAGAACATGAAACAATGGAAAGTACAGAAGGTCTCCGGGGTCACCCAAAAATGAGGAATAAATTTGAGACCCTATGATGAAGGCAGGATGTATCACCATGATATTCCTCAGAAGAAAGACCACGCCTCAAACTCCACCCTGACATATAGTAATCCAATAATACAATAACATGGGTACGTATATGAATATGTTGTAATCGTAATTAGAAACTGTATAAATTGCGTGTTTTTACTCAAACATTTCGGAGCTCTTTTTGCCCAACCCGAGCCGGAGAGCTGCATGACGTCGCCTAATAAATACCTGCTGTTTAAAGGCATAAAACTCTGTCTCTAAGCAGTTTTTACTGTGTAATTTGCTTAGGAATGGTAAGGTGCTTTTGTAATTTGATGGGGGTTTTCTGGTGTTTGGGGGGTTTTTAGGAGCATTTTGTCGTTTGGGGTTTCCTGATGGTTTCAAATATAATTTGGTGTTGTGATCTGATCTGGTCCTTATCCCTCCTAGCAGTCTCTATCCACATTTTGCACCAAAAATGTTTTGCGTTTACTCTGGGCCAATTTTCTCTCACCCTCCACAAATCTAACTAGGCAATAATGCTCTATATTTACAGCAGTGCTTCCCTATTCTTGTATCAGTTTAGAAAGAGCAGCAGTCTCACAACGGTTTAAACTAGTTCAGACCGGTTCAGACCGGTTCAGACTTGGTTAGGGTTAGGGTTAGGGTTAGGGTTAGGGTTTAGGGTTAGGGTTAGGGTTTAGGGTTAGGGTTAGGGTTAGGGTTAGGGTTAGGGTTAGGGTTTAGGGTTAGGGTTAGGGTTAGTGTTAGGGTTAGGGTTAGGGTTTAGGGTTAGGGTTAGGGTTAGGGTTTAGGGTTAGGGTTAGGGTTAGGGTTAGGGTTAGGGTTAGGGTTAGGGTTAGGGTTTAGGGTTAGGGTTTAGGGTTAGGGTTAGGGTTAGGGTTAGGGTTAGGGTTAGGGTTAGCGTTAGGGTTAGCGTTAGGGTTAGGGTAAGCAGTATTTTTCCCGGGAGAAAGAGCTGTCGTCCGCTTGCAGGGATCCTGCGCCAAAATTACCAGTCTGAATGCCGAAATTAAATATGGAGAAAGATTCCTTCCAGGCAAGAGGTGCCATCAGAGAAAGCTCCTGCTTCCAATGGAGTGCCCAGGCTTGCCCACAACCCGGACATTTTACCCTGAGGGTAAGCGTTTTGTTTTCTGGGATAAAGGGCTGTTGTTCACTTGCAGGAATTCTGTGATGAAATTTCCAGTCTGACTCCAAAATCGAATACGGACAAAGATCGCTCTCAGACTGAAGGTGGCTGGACAGATAGCTCCTGCTGCCCATAGAGTTCCAAGGCTGGCCCACCAATTGTACCCGATATCTCAAGGGTTGGCACTCGCCTTCCTGGGAGAAAGGGCTTTTGTGCACTTGCAGATGTCCTGCTCTGAAATTGCCGGTCTGATTCCAATATAAAGTACGAATGAAGATTCCTCCCAGACAAGATGTGCCAACACACAAAGCTCTCTCCTTTCGTGGGCTCAGCCTTTCCCACTAACTACTCCTAACAGCCCAGTTCTGTGGGAAAGGGCTGTCGTTTGGTTTTCAGAGAGTAGTGCCGATCATAACAGTATGACCGTCTAAGGCGTACACGTATCAACATACTCTCCATACAGAAGAGGCAAGGACAAAAATGTGTGGCTGCCCCATGCACTGTCACGGGTCTCCCTTCACCTGCATTAGAGTACGTGTGGCTACTAGCTGCCTTTCATGCGGAAATGGTCTGCGATTTGCTCGCAGGAGCCCCGTGCCGATATTGTCAGTCTGCCATCCAACATTGAATATGGACTAAGAATCCTCCCAGAGAAAGGGTGCCACCGCAGCAAGTTCTTGCTGTCCATGGAAGGGTAGGCTGGTCTATCAATTGCACCTTAGATCCCAAGGGTAAGGGCTTTCTTTTCTGGGGTAAAGGGTTGTTGTTACCTTGCAGGAACCCTGCACTGCAACTGCCCGTCCAGTTCCAAATGGAACAAGGACCAAGATTCCTCCCAGACAAAAGGTGACAGGATAGAACGTTCTCACTGCCCAGGAACTGTCAAGGGTGTCTAATTAACACTCTTGAGATCCTGAGGGTAAGGGCTTTTTGTCCTAGGGGAAATAGGATACTATTTGCTTGCAGGAGTCGTGGACTGAGATAGGTGGTTTGACTCGTCAAATTGAATACGGATGAACGTTCCTCTCACACAGAAGGTGCCACTACAGAAAGCTCTTGCTGCCAAGGGAGGCACCCACCAGCTGCCGTTGAGAGACAGAAGGTAAGGGCTTTTTTACCTGGGGTAACAGTGTCTCATTTGATTGAAGGAGATCTGTACTGGATATCCCAGTCTGAGCTCCCAGAGCAAACATAGTCAACATTCCTCTCAGGCAAAAGGTGCCACCTCAGAAAGCTGTTGCTGCCCATGGAGGGCCAGAGGTATCCCACCACCTGCACCTGAGACCCATAGGGTATGGGTTTTCTTTTCCTGTAGTTAAGATCTGTTCTTTTTTTGCAGGAGTGCTGCATCGAGATAGCTGCTTAGGTTCCTGAAATTGAACAGGGATGAAGATTTCTCCCAGACAAAAAGTCTAAAGGGCAGAGCACTCTTGCCACTCTTGGAATTTACTGGGTCTCTCACCACTTACACCTGAGACCCTGAGGGTACAGGCTTCCTTATTCGGGGAAAGATCTGTTTTTTTCTCGCCGCTGACCGGGACCAAAATTGCAGTACAACTCCCTAAACGGAATATGGACAAAGGTCGCTCTGAAACAAAAGGTCCCAGACCCGGATGATTTTCCTGCACGGGCAAATGCAGGGGTCTCTCACTAACTAGACTTGAGACCTTGAATATAAGACCTTTTTTTGCTGGGAACAGAGGGCTGTCATTTATTGGAAACAGCTGGGCTGTTGACAACTTAAGCCTTGAATTTAATCAGTTACAGCTCTGAGATTGTAAAAGAATGTAAACAGCACCAAGGCAGGAGAGCAGAAAGGGAAGAAAAACTACAGTAAATAATAGGCATCGGTTTGAGCTTCGCCAGAACACAACAGGACCCCGACTGCCAATCAAAAGACTAAGCGCTGCACGCGAAGAGAAACAACCGACCAATTATAGCGCGTATACCCACAGAGGCAAGAAAAGACTATAAAGCTAAGCCTGCCATTCCTAAAGTGCCTGTCGCCTGCCAGCCGACCGAGCATTTCTTTTGTCCTCCGCAGCCGGTCCCTCGCAGGAGTCCTGCGGCAAAGCAGGCGGCGGGACTCGGGAAATTGAAGTCGTACGAAGATTCCCTCCGGATACAAGGTGTCGGGACCGTGAGCTCTCATTTCCCACAGAGCGCTTTGCAACCTACACCTGATAACCGGAGGGTAAGGGCTTTCTTTTTCTGGGGGAACGGCGTTTTGTGCACTAGCAGGAGTCCCACCCCAAACTCAGATGTTCAATTTAGACACCGGAATGCTTCTGAGGATTCCTCCCAGGCAAACGGTGCGAGGGCAGAAAGTTGTCGCCGCTCCCAGAGAGTCACACCGCCCGCCTTTTTGACTGAAGCAAAACGAGGCTCTAGAACTGTAAATCGAAGCATCTTACTGCAAAATCCACTGTTCTCTTCCCCCCCCGCTTTCTCTACCTCACTCAAAAAAGATTTTGTTCCGTACAAATTCTGCAGACCTAGAAACCAACAGGTACATTGCACAAAGAGCCCAGAGGTAATAAATTATAGCCAAACAGGCTAAGGTAGATATTTGAATAGGTAAAATAGGCCCGAAGCCAAGGCTTTTTCCAAGCTCCAACGGATAGAACATGAAACAATGGAAAGTACAGAAGGTCTCCGGGGTCACCCAAAAATGAGGAATAAATTTGAGACCCTATGATGAAGGCAGGATGTATCACCATGATATTCCTCAGAAGAAAGACCACGCCTCAAACTCCACCCTGACATATAGTAATCCAATAATACAATAACATGGGTACGTATATGAATATGTTGTAATCGTAATTAGAAACTGTATAAATTGCGTGTTTTTACTCAAACATTTCGGAGCTCTTTTTGCCCAGCCCGAGCCGGAGAGCTGCATGACGTCGCCTAATAAATACCTGCTGTTTAAAGGCATAAAACTCTGTCTCTAAGCAGTTTTTACTGTGTAATTTGCTTAGGAATGGTAAGGTGCTTTTGTAATTTGATGGGGGTTTTCTGGTGTTTGGGGGGTTTTTAGGAGCATTTTGTCGTTTGGGGTTTCCTGATGGTTTCAAATATAATTTGGTGTTGTGATCTGATCTGGTCCTTATCCCTCCTAGCAGTCTCTATCCACATTTTGCACCAAAAATGTTTTGCGTTTACTCTGGGCCAATTTTCTCTCACCCTCCACAAATCTAACTAGGCAATAATGCTCTATATTTACAGCAGTGCTTCCCTATTCTTGTATCAGTTTAGAAAGAGCAGCAGTCTCACAACGGTTTAAACTAGTTCAGACCGGTTCAGACCGGTTCAGACTTGGTTAGGGTTAGGGTTAGGGTTAGGGTTAGGGTTTAGGGTTAGGGTTAGGGTTTAGGGTTAGGGTTAGGGTTAGGGTTAGGGTTAGGGTTAGGGTTTAGGGTTAGGGTTAGGGTTAGTGTTAGGGTTAGGGTTAGGGTTTAGGGTTAGGGTTAGGGTTAGGGTTAGGGTTAGGGTTAGGGTTTAGGGTTAGGGTTAGGGTTAGGGTTAGGGTTAGGGTTAGGGTTAGGGTTAGCGTTAGGGTTAGCGTTAGGGTTAGGGTAAGCAGTATTTTTCCCGGGAGAAAGAGCTGTCGTCCGCTTGCAGGGATCCTGCGCCAAAATTACCAGTCTGAATGCCGAAATTAAATATGGAGAAAGATTCCTTCCAGGCAAGAGGTGCCATCAGAGAAAGCTCCTGCTTCCAATGGAGTGCCCAGGCTTGCCCACAACCCGGACATTTTACCCTGAGGGTAAGCGTTTTGTTTTCTGGGATAAAGGGCTGTTGTTCACTTGCAGGAATTCTGTGATGAAATTTCCAGTCTGACTCCAAAATCGAATACGGACAAAGATCGCTCTCAGACTGAAGGTGGCTGGACAGATAGCTCCTGCTGCCCATAGAGTTCCAAGGCTGGCCCACCAATTGTACCCGATATCTCAAGGGTTGGCACTCGCCTTCCTGGGAGAAAGGGCTTTTGTGCACTTGCAGATGTCCTGCTCTGAAATTGCCGGTCTGATTCCAATATAAAGTACGAATGAAGATTCCTCCCAGACAAGATGTGCCAACACACAAAGCTCTCTCCTTTCATGGGCTCAGCCTTTCCCACTAACTACTCCTAACAGCCCAGTTCTGTGGGAAAGGGCTGTCGTTTGGTTTTCAGAGAGTAGTGCCGATCATAACAGTATGACCGTCTAAGGCGTACACGTATCAACATACTCTCCATACAGAAGAGGCAAGGACAAAAATGTGTGGCTGCCCCATGCACTGTCACGGGTCTCCCTTCACCTGCATTAGAGTACGTGTGGCTACTAGCTGCCTTTCATGCGGAAATGGTCTGCGATTTGCTCGCAGGAGCCCCGTGCCGATATTGTCAGTCTGCCATCCAACATTGAATATGGACTAAGAATCCTCCCAGAGAAAGGGTGCCACCGCAGCAAGTTCTTGCTGTCCATGGAAGGGTAGGCTGGTCTATCAATTGCACCTTAGATCCCAAGGGTAAGGGCTTTCTTTTCTGGGGTAAAGGGTTGTTGTTACCTTGCAGGAACCCTGCACTGCAACTGCCCGTCCAGTTCCAAATGGAACAAGGACCAAGATTCCTCCCAGACAAAAGGTGACAGGATAGAACGTTCTCACTGCCCAGGAACTGTCAAGGGTGTCTAATTAACACTCTTGAGATCCTGAGGGTAAGGGCTTTTTGTCCTAGGGGAAATAGGATACTATTTGCTTGCAGGAGTCGTGGACTGAGATAGGTGGTTTGACTCGTCAAATTGAATACGGATGAACGTTCCTCTCACACAGAAGGTGCCACTACAGAAAGCTCTTGCTGCCAAGGGAGGCACCCACCAGCTGCCGTTGAGAGACAGAAGGTAAGGGCTTTTTTACCTGGGGTAACAGTGTCTCATTTGATTGAAGGAGATCTGTACTGGATATCCCAGTCTGAGCTCCCAGAGCAAACATAGTCAACATTCCTCTCAGGCAAAAGGTGCCACCTCAGAAAGCTGTTGCTGCCCATGGAGGGCCAGAGGTATCCCACCACCTGCACCTGAGACCCATAGGGTATGGGTTTTCTTTTCCTGTAGTTAAGATCTGTTCTTTTTTTGCAGGAGTGCTGCATCGAGATAGCTGCTTAGGTTCCTGAAATTGAACAGGGATGAAGATTTCTCCCAGACAAAAAGTCTAAAGGGCAGAGCACTCTTGCCACTCTTGGAATTTACTGGGTCTCTCACCACTTACACCTGAGACCCTGAGGGTACAGGCTTCCTTATTCGGGGAAAGATCTGTTTTTTTCTCGCCGCTGACCGGGACCAAAATTGCAGTACAACTCCCTAAACGGAATATGGACAAAGGTCGCTCTGAAACAAAAGGTCCCAGACCCGGATGATTTTCCTGCACGGGCAAATGCAGGGGTCTCTCACTAACTAGACTTGAGACCTTGAATATAAGACCTTTTTTTGCTGGGAACAGAGGGCTGTCATTTATTGGAAACAGCTGGGCTGTTGACAACTTAAGCCTTGAATTTAATCAGTTACAGCTCTGAGATTGTAAAAGAATGTAAACAGCACCAAGGCAGGAGAGCAGAAAGGGAAGAAAAACTACAGTAAATAATAGGCATCGGTTTGAGCTTCGCCAGAACACAACAGGACCCCGACTGCCAAT
This sequence comes from Pyrocephalus nanus, assembly GCA_038380795.1. Classification (NCBI taxonomy): domain Eukaryota; kingdom Metazoa; phylum Chordata; class Aves; order Passeriformes; family Tyrannidae; genus Pyrocephalus; species Pyrocephalus nanus. The sequence goes on from CM076267.1 coordinate 39,041,342, forward strand.
CAAAAGACTAAGCGCTGCACGCGAAGAGAAACAACCGACCAATTATAGCGCGTATACCCACAGAGGCAAGAAAAGACTATAAAGCTAAGCCTGCCATTCCTAAAGTGCCTGTCGCCTGCCAGCCGACCGAGCATTTCTTTTGTCCTCCGCAGCCGGTCCCTCGCAGGAGTCCTGCGGCAAAGCAGGCGGCGGGACTCGGGAAATTGAAGTCGTACGAAGATTCCCTCCGGATACAAGGTGTCGGGACCGTGAGCTCTCATTTCCCACAGAGCGCTTTGCAACCTACACCTGATAACCGGAGGGTAAGGGCTTTCTTTTTCTGGGGGAACGGCGTTTTGTGCACTAGCAGGAGTCCCACCCCAAACTCAGATGTTCAATTTAGACACCGGAATGCTTCTGAGGATTCCTCCCAGGCAAACGGTGCGAGGGCAGAAAGTTGTCGCCGCTCCCAGAGAGTCACACCGCCCGCCTTTTTGACTGAAGCAAAACGAGGCTCTAGAACTGTAAATCGAAGCATCTTACTGCAAAATCCACTGTTCTCTTCCCCCCCCGCTTTCTCTACCTCACTCAAAAAAGATTTTGTTCCGTACAAATTCTGCAGACCTAGAAACCAACAGGTACATTGCACAAAGAGCCCAGAGGTAATAAATTATAGCCAAACAGGCTAAGGTAGATATTTGAATAGGTAAAATAGGCCCGAAGCCAAGGCTTTTTCCAAGCTCCAACGGATAGAACATGAAACAATGGAAAGTACAGAAGGTCTCCGGGGTCACCCAAAAATGAGGAATAAATTTGAGACCCTATGATGAAGGCAGGATGTATCACCATGATATTCCTCAGAAGAAAGACCACGCCTCAAACTCCACCCTGACATATAGTAATCCAATAATACAATAACATGGGTACGTATATGAATATGTTGTAATCGTAATTAGAAACTGTATAAATTGCGTGTTTTTACTCAAACATTTCGGAGCTCTTTTTGCCCAGCCCGAGCCGGAGAGCTGCATGACGTCGCCTAATAAATACCTGCTGTTTAAAGGCATAAAACTCTGTCTCTAAGCAGTTTTTACTGTGTAATTTGCTTAGGAATGGTAAGGTGCTTTTGTAATTTGATGGGGGTTTTCTGGTGTTTGGGGGGTTTTTAGGAGCATTTTGTCGTTTGGGGTTTCCTGATGGTTTCAAATATAATTTGGTGTTGTGATCTGATCTGGTCCTTATCCCTCCTAGCAGTCTCTATCCACATTTTGCACCAAAAATGTTTTGCGTTTACTCTGGGCCAATTTTCTCTCACCCTCCACAAATCTAACTAGGCAATAATGCTCTATATTTACAGCAGTGCTTCCCTATTCTTGTATCAGTTTAGAAAGAGCAGCAGTCTCACAACGGTTTAAACTAGTTCAGACCGGTTCAGACCGGTTCAGACTTGGTTAGGGTTAGGGTTAGGGTTAGGGTTAGGGTTTAGGGTTAGGGTTAGGGTTTAGGGTTAGGGTTAGGGTTAGGGTTAGGGTTAGGGTTAGGGTTTAGGGTTAGGGTTAGGGTTAGTGTTAGGGTTAGGGTTAGGGTTTAGGGTTAGGGTTAGGGTTAGGGTTTAGGGTTAGGGTTAGGGTTAGGGTTAGGGTTAGGGTTAGGGTTAGGGTTAGGGTTTAGGGTTAGGGTTTAGGGTTAGGGTTAGGGTTAGGGTTAGGGTTAGGGTTAGGGTTAGCGTTAGGGTTAGCGTTAGGGTTAGGGTAAGCAGTATTTTTCCCGGGAGAAAGAGCTGTCGTCCGCTTGCAGGGATCCTGCGCCAAAATTACCAGTCTGAATGCCGAAATTAAATATGGAGAAAGATTCCTTCCAGGCAAGAGGTGCCATCAGAGAAAGCTCCTGCTTCCAATGGAGTGCCCAGGCTTGCCCACAACCCGGACATTTTACCCTGAGGGTAAGCGTTTTGTTTTCTGGGATAAAGGGCTGTTGTTCACTTGCAGGAATTCTGTGATGAAATTTCCAGTCTGACTCCAAAATCGAATACGGACAAAGATCGCTCTCAGACTGAAGGTGGCTGGACAGATAGCTCCTGCTGCCCATAGAGTTCCAAGGCTGGCCCACCAATTGTACCCGATATCTCAAGGGTTGGCACTCGCCTTCCTGGGAGAAAGGGCTTTTGTGCACTTGCAGATGTCCTGCTCTGAAATTGCCGGTCTGATTCCAATATAAAGTACGAATGAAGATTCCTCCCAGACAAGATGTGCCAACACACAAAGCTCTCTCCTTTCGTGGGCTCAGCCTTTCCCACTAACTACTCCTAACAGCCCAGTTCTGTGGGAAAGGGCTGTCGTTTGGTTTTCAGAGAGTAGTGCCGATCATAACAGTATGACCGTCTAAGGCGTACACGTATCAACATACTCTCCATACAGAAGAGGCAAGGACAAAAATGTGTGGCTGCCCCATGCACTGTCACGGGTCTCCCTTCACCTGCATTAGAGTACGTGTGGCTACTAGCTGCCTTTCATGCGGAAATGGTCTGCGATTTGCTCGCAGGAGCCCCGTGCCGATATTGTCAGTCTGCCATCCAACATTGAATATGGACTAAGAATCCTCCCAGAGAAAGGGTGCCACCGCAGCAAGTTCTTGCTGTCCATGGAAGGGTAGGCTGGTCTATCAATTGCACCTTAGATCCCAAGGGTAAGGGCTTTCTTTTCTGGGGTAAAGGGTTGTTGTTACCTTGCAGGAACCCTGCACTGCAACTGCCCGTCCAGTTCCAAATGGAACAAGGACCAAGATTCCTCCCAGACAAAAGGTGACAGGATAGAACGTTCTCACTGCCCAGGAACTGTCAAGGGTGTCTAATTAACACTCTTGAGATCCTGAGGGTAAGGGCTTTTTGTCCTAGGGGAAATAGGATACTATTTGCTTGCAGGAGTCGTGGACTGAGATAGGTGGTTTGACTCGTCAAATTGAATACGGATGAACGTTCCTCTCACACAGAAGGTGCCACTACAGAAAGCTCTTGCTGCCAAGGGAGGCACCCACCAGCTGCCGTTGAGAGACAGAAGGTAAGGGCTTTTTTACCTGGGGTAACAGTGTCTCATTTGATTGAAGGAGATCTGTACTGGATATCCCAGTCTGAGCTCCCAGAGCAAACATAGTCAACATTCCTCTCAGGCAAAAGGTGCCACCTCAGAAAGCTGTTGCTGCCCATGGAGGGCCAGAGGTATCCCACCACCTGCACCTGAGACCCATAGGGTATGGGTTTTCTTTTCCTGTAGTTAAGATCTGTTCTTTTTTTGCAGGAGTGCTGCATCGAGATAGCTGCTTAGGTTCCTGAAATTGAACAGGGATGAAGATTTCTCCCAGACAAAAAGTCTAAAGGGCAGAGCACTCTTGCCACTCTTGGAATTTACTGGGTCTCTCACCACTTACACCTGAGACCCTGAGGGTACAGGCTTCCTTATTCGGGGAAAGATCTGTTTTTTTCTCGCCGCTGACCGGGACCAAAATTGCAGTACAACTCCCTAAACGGAATATGGACAAAGGTCGCTCTGAAACAAAAGGTCCCAGACCCGGATGATTTTCCTGCACGGGCAAATGCAGGGGTCTCTCACTAACTAGACTTGAGACCTTGAATATAAGACCTTTTTTTGCTGGGAACAGAGGGCTGTCATTTATTGGAAACAGCTGGGCTGTTGACAACTTAAGCCTTGAATTTAATCAGTTACAGCTCTGAGATTGTAAAAGAATGTAAACAGCACCAAGGCAGGAGAGCAGAAAGGGAAGAAAAACTACAGTAAATAATAGGCATCGGTTTGAGCTTCGCCAGAACACAACAGGACCCCGACTGCCAATCAAAAGACTAAGCGCTGCACGCGAAGAGAAACAACCGACCAATTATAGCGCGTATACCCACAGAGGCAAGAAAAGACTATAAAGCTAAGCCTGCCATTCCTAAAGTGCCTGTCGCCTGCCAGCCGACCGAGCATTTCTTTTGTCCTCCGCAGCCGGTCCCTCGCAGGAGTCCTGCGGCAAAGCAGGCGGCGGGACTCGGGAAATTGAAGTCGTACGAAGATTCCCTCCGGATACAAGGTGTCGGGACCGTGAGCTCTCATTTCCCACAGAGCGCTTTGCAACCTACACCTGATAACCGGAGGGTAAGGGCTTTCTTTTTCTGGGGGAACGGCGTTTTGTGCACTAGCAGGAGTCCCACCCCAAACTCAGATGTTCAATTTAGACACCGGAATGCTTCTGAGGATTCCTCCCAGGCAAACGGTGCGAGGGCAGAAAGTTGTCGCCGCTCCCAGAGAGTCACACCGCCCGCCTTTTTGACTGAAGCAAAACGAGGCTCTAGAACTGTAAATCGAAGCATCTTACTGCAAAATCCACTGTTCTCTTCCCCCCCCGCTTTCTCTACCTCACTCAAAAAAGATTTTGTTCCGTACAAATTCTGCAGACCTAGAAACCAACAGGTACATTGCACAAAGAGCCCAGAGGTAATAAATTATAGCCAAACAGGCTAAGGTAGATATTTGAATAGGTAAAATAGGCCCGAAGCCAAGGCTTTTTCCAAGCTCCAACGGATAGAACATGAAACAATGGAAAGTACAGAAGGTCTCCGGGGTCACCCAAAAATGAGGAATAAATTTGAGACCCTATGATGAAGGCAGGATGTATCACCATGATATTCCTCAGAAGAAAGACCACGCCTCAAACTCCACCCTGACATATAGTAATCCAATAATACAATAACATGGGTACGTATATGAATATGTTGTAATCGTAATTAGAAACTGTATAAATTGCGTGTTTTTACTCAAACATTTCGGAGCTCTTTTTGCCCAGCCCGAGCCGGAGAGCTGCATGACGTCGCCTAATAAATACCTGCTGTTTAAAGGCATAAAACTCTGTCTCTAAGCAGTTTTTACTGTGTAATTTGCTTAGGAATGGTAAGGTGCTTTTGTAATTTGATGGGGGTTTTCTGGTGTTTGGGGGGTTTTTAGGAGCATTTTGTCGTTTGGGGTTTCCTGATGGTTTCAAATATAATTTGGTGTTGTGATCTGATCTGGTCCTTATCCCTCCTAGCAGTCTCTATCCACATTTTGCACCAAAAATGTTTTGCGTTTACTCTGGGCCAATTTTCTCTCACCCTCCACAAATCTAACTAGGCAATAATGCTCTATATTTACAGCAGTGCTTCCCTATTCTTGTATCAGTTTAGAAAGAGCAGCAGTCTCACAACGGTTTAAACTAGTTCAGACCGGTTCAGACCGGTTCAGACTTGGTTAGGGTTAGGGTTAGGGTTAGGGTTAGGGTTTAGGGTTAGGGTTAGGGTTTAGGGTTAGGGTTAGGGTTAGGGTTAGGGTTAGGGTTAGGGTTTAGGGTTAGGGTTAGGGTTAGTGTTAGGGTTAGGGTTAGGGTTTAGGGTTAGGGTTAGGGTTAGGGTTTAGGGTTAGGGTTAGGGTTAGGGTTAGGGTTAGGGTTAGGGTTAGGGTTAGGGTTTAGGGTTAGGGTTTAGGGTTAGGGTTAGGGTTAGGGTTAGGGTTAGGGTTAGGGTTAGCGTTAGGGTTAGCGTTAGGGTTAGGGTTAGGGTAAGCAGTATTTTTCCCGGGAGAAAGAGCTGTCGTCCGCTTGCAGGGATCCTGCGCCAAAATTACCAGTCTGAATGCCGAAATTAAATATGGAGAAAGATTCCTTCCAGGCAAGAGGTGCCATCAGAGAAAGCTCCTGCTTCCAATGGAGTGCCCAGGCTTGCCCACAACCCGGACATTTTACCCTGAGGGTAAGCGTTTTGTTTTCTGGGATAAAGGGCTGTTGTTCACTTGCAGGAATTCTGTGATGAAATTTCCAGTCTGACTCCAAAATCGAATACGGACAAAGATCGCTCTCAGACTGAAGGTGGCTGGACAGATAGCTCCTGCTGCCCATAGAGTTCCAAGGCTGGCCCACCAATTGTACCCGATATCTCAAGGGTTGGCACTCGCCTTCCTGGGAGAAAGGGCTTTTGTGCACTTGCAGATGTCCTGCTCTGAAATTGCCGGTCTGATTCCAATATAAAGTACGAATGAAGATTCCTCCCAGACAAGATGTGCCAACACACAAAGCTCTCTCCTTTCGTGGGCTCAGCCTTTCCCACTAACTACTCCTAACAGCCCAGTTCTGTGGGAAAGGGCTGTTGTTTGGTTTTCAGAGAGTAGTGCCGATCATAACAGTATGACCGTCTAAGGCGTACACGTATCAACATACTCTCCATACAGAAGAGGCAAGGACAAAAATGTGTGGCTGCCCCATGCACTGTCACGGGTCTCCCTTCACCTGCATTAGAGTACGTGTGGCTACTAGCTGCCTTTCATGCGGAAATGGTCTGCGATTTGCTCGCAGGAGCCCCGTGCCGATATTGTCAGTCTGCCATCCAACATTGAATATGGACTAAGAATCCTCCCAGAGAAAGGGTGCCACCGCAGCAAGTTCTTGCTGTCCATGGAAGGGTAGGCTGGTCTATCAATTGCACCTTAGATCCCAAGGGTAAGGGCTTTCTTTTCTGGGGTAAAGGGTTGTTGTTACCTTGCAGGAACCCTGCACTGCAACTGCCCGTCCAGTTCCAAATGGAACAAGGACCAAGATTCCTCCCAGACAAAAGGTGACAGGATAGAACGTTCTCACTGCCCAGGAACTGTCAAGGGTGTCTAATTAACACTCTTGAGATCCTGAGGGTAAGGGCTTTTTGTCCTAGGGGAAATAGGATACTATTTGCTTGCAGGAGTCGTGGACTGAGATAGGTGGTTTGACTCGTCAAATTGAATACGGATGAACGTTCCTCTCACACAGAAGGTGCCACTACAGAAAGCTCTTGCTGCCAAGGGAGGCACCCACCAGCTGCCGTTGAGAGACAGAAGGTAAGGGCTTTTTTACCTGGGGTAACAGTGTCTCATTTGATTGAAGGAGATCTGTACTGGATATCCCAGTCTGAGCTCCCAGAGCAAACATAGTCAACATTCCTCTCAGGCAAAAGGTGCCACCTCAGAAAGCTGTTGCTGCCCATGGAGGGCCAGAGGTATCCCACCACCTGCACCTGAGACCCATAGGGTATGGGTTTTCTTTTCCTGTAGTTAAGATCTGTTCTTTTTTTGCAGGAGTGCTGCATCGAGATAGCTGCTTAGGTTCCTGAAATTGAACAGGGATGAAGATTTCTCCCAGACAAAAAGTCTAAAGGGCAGAGCACTCTTGCCACTCTTGGAATTTACTGGGTCTCTCACCACTTACACCTGAGACCCTGAGGGTACAGGCTTCCTTATTCGGGGAAAGATCTGTTTTTTTCTCGCCGCTGACCGGGACCAAAATTGCAGTACAACTCCCTAAACGGAATATGGACAAAGGTCGCTCTGAAACAAAAGGTCCCAGACCCGGATGATTTTCCTGCACGGGCAAATGCAGGGGTCTCTCACTAACTAGACTTGAGACCTTGAATATAAGACCTTTTTTTGCTGGGAACAGAGGGCTGTCATTTATTGGAAACAGCTGGGCTGTTGACAACTTAAGCCTTGAATTTAATCAGTTACAGCTCTGAGATTGTAAAAGAATGTAAACAGCACCAAGGCAGGAGAGCAGAAAGGGAAGAAAAACTACAGTAAATAATAGGCATCGGTTTGAGCTTCGCCAGAACACAACAGGACCCCGACTGCCAATCAAAAGACTAAGCGCTGCACGCGAAGAGAAACAACCGACCAATTATAGCGCGTATACCCACAGAGGCAAGAAAAGACTATAAAGCTAAGCCTGCCATTCCTAAAGTGCCTGTCGCCTGCCAGCCGACCGAGCATTTCTTTTGTCCTCCGCAGCCGGTCCCTCGCAGGAGTCCTGCGGCAAAGCAGGCGGCGGGACTCGGGAAATTGAAGTCGTACGAAGATTCCCTCCGGATACAAGGTGTCGGGACCGTGAGCTCTCATTTCCCACAGAGCGCTTTGCAACCTACACCTGATAACCGGAGGGTAAGGGCTTTCTTTTTCTGGGGGAACGGCGTTTTGTGCACTAGCAGGAGTCCCACCCCAAACTCAGATGTTCAATTTAGACACCGGAATGCTTCTGAGGATTCCTCCCAGGCAAACGGTGCGAGGGCAGAAAGTTGTCGCCGCTCCCAGAGAGTCACACCGCCCGCCTTTTTGACTGAAGCAAAACGAGGCTCTAGAACTGTAAATCGAAGCATCTTACTGCAAAATCCACTGTTCTCTTCCCCCCCCGCTTTCTCTACCTCACTCAAAAAAGATTTTGTTCCGTACAAATTCTGCAGACCTAGAAACCAACAGGTACATTGCACAAAGAGCCCAGAGGTAATAAATTATAGCCAAACAGGCTAAGGTAGATATTTGAATAGGTAAAATAGGCCCGAAGCCAAGGCTTTTTCCAAGCTCCAACGGATAGAACATGAAACAATGGAAAGTACAGAAGGTCTCCGGGGTCACCCAAAAATGAGGAATAAATTTGAGACCCTATGATGAAGGCAGGATGTATCACCATGATATTCCTCAGAAGAAAGACCACGCCTCAAACTCCACCCTGACATATAGTAATCCAATAATACAATAACATGGGTACGTATATGAATATGTTGTAATCGTAATTAGAAACTGTATAAATTGCGTGTTTTTACTCAAACATTTCGGAGCTCTTTTTGCCCAGCCCGAGCCGGAGAGCTGCATGACGTCGCCTAATAAATACCTGCTGTTTAAAGGCATAAAACTCTGTCTCTAAGCAGTTTTTACTGTGTAATTTGCTTAGGAATGGTAAGGTGCTTTTGTAATTTGATGGGGGTTTTCTGGTGTTTGGGGGGTTTTTAGGAGCATTTTGTCGTTTGGGGTTTCCTGATGGTTTCAAATATAATTTGGTGTTGTGATCTGATCTGGTCCTTATCCCTCCTAGCAGTCTCTATCCACATTTTGCACCAAAAATGTTTTGCGTTTACTCTGGGCCAATTTTCTCTCACCCTCCACAAATCTAACTAGGCAATAATGCTCTATATTTACAGCAGTGCTTCCCTATTCTTGTATCAGTTTAGAAAGAGCAGCAGTCTCACAACGGTTTAAACTAGTTCAGACCGGTTCAGACCGGTTCAGACTTGGTTAGGGTTAGGGTTAGGGTTAGGGTTAGGGTTTAGGGTTAGGGTTAGGGTTAGGGTTAGGGTTAGGGTTAGGGTTTAGGGTTAGGGTTAGGGTTAGTGTTAGGGTTAGGGTTAGGGTTTAGGGTTAGGGTTAGGGTTAGGGTTAGGGTTAGGGTTAGGGTTAGGGTTAGGGTTTAGGGTTAGGGTTTAGGGTTAGGGTTAGGGTTAGGGTTAGGGTTAGGGTTAGGGTTAGCGTTAGGGTTAGCGTTAGGGTTAGGGTAAGCAGTATTTTTCCCGGGAGAAAGAGCTGTCGTCCGCTTGCAGGGATCCTGCGCCAAAATTACCAGTCTGAATGCCGAAATTAAATATGGAGAAAGATTCCTTCCAGGCAAGAGGTGCCATCAGAGAAAGCTCCTGCTTCCAATGGAGTGCCCAGGCTTGCCCACAACCCGGACATTTTACCCTGAGGGTAAGCGTTTTGTTTTCTGGGATAAAGGGCTGTTGTTCACTTGCAGGAATTCTGTGATGAAATTTCCAGTCTGACTCCAAAATCGAATACGGACAAAGATCGCTCTCAGACTGAAGGTGGCTGGACAGATAGCTCCTGCTGCCCATAGAGTTCCAAGTCTGGCCCACCAATTGTACCCGATATCTCAAGGGTTGGCACTCGCCTTCCTGGGAGAAAGGGCTTTTGTGCACTTGCAGATGTCCTGCTCTGAAATTGCCGGTCTGATTCCAATATAAAGTACGAATGAAGATTCCTCCCAGACAAGATGTGCCAACACACAAAGCTCTCTCCTTTCGTGGGCTCAGCCTTTCCCACTAACTACTCCTAACAGCCCAGTTCTGTGGGAAAGGGCTGTCGTTTGGTTTTCAGAGAGTAGTGCCGATCATAACAGTATGACCGTCTAAGGCGTACACGTATCAACATACTCTCCATACAGAAGAGGCAAGGACAAAAATGTGTGGCTGCCCCATGCACTGTCACGGGTCTCCCTTCACCTGCATTAGAGTACGTGTGGCTACTAGCTGCCTTTCATGCGGAAATGGTCTGCGATTTGCTCGCAGGAGCCCCGTGCCGATATTGTCAGTCTGCCATCCAACATTGAATATGGACTAAGAATCCTCCCAGAGAAAGGGTGCCACCGCAGCAAGTTCTTGCTGTCCATGGAAGGGTAGGCTGGTCTATCAATTGCACCTTAGATCCCAAGGGTAAGGGCTTTCTTTTCTGGGGTAAAGGGTTGTTGTTACCTTGCAGGAACCCTGCACTGCAACTGCCCGTCCAGTTCCAAATGGAACAAGGACCAAGATTCCTCCCAGACAAAAGGTGACAGGATAGAACGTTCTCACTGCCCAGGAACTGTCAAGGGTGTCTAATTAACACTCTTGAGATCCTGAGGGTAAGGGCTTTTTGTCCTAGGGGAAATAGGATACTATTTGCTTGCAGGAGTCGTGGACTGAGATAGGTGGTTTGACTCGTCAAATTGAATACGGATGAACGTTCCTCTCACACAGAAGGTGCCACTACAGAAAGCTCTTGCTGCCAAGGGAGGCACCCACCAGCTGCCGTTGAGAGACAGAAGGTAACGGCTTTTTTACCTGGGGTAACAGTGTCTCATTTGATTGAAGGAGATCTGTACTGGATATCCCAGTCTGAGCTCCCAGAGCAAACATAGTCAACATTCCTCTCAGGCAAAAGGTGCCACCTCAGAAAGCTGTTGCTGCCCATGGAGGGCCAGAGGTATCCCACCACCTGCACCTGAGACCCATAGGGTATGGGTTTTCTTTTCCTGTAGTTAAGATCTGTTCTTTTTTTGCAGGAGTGCTGCATCGAGATAGCTGCTTAGGTTCCTGAAATTGAACAGGGATGAAGATTTCTCCCAGACAAAAAGTCTAAAGGGCAGAGCACTCTTGCCACTCTTGGAATTTACTGGGTCTCTCACCACTTACACCTGAGACCCTGAGGGTACAGGCTTCCTTATTCAGGGAAAGATCTGTTTTTTTCTCGCCGCTGACCGGGACCAAAATTGCAGTACAACTCCCTAAACGGAATATGGACAAAGGTCGCTCTGAAACAAAAGGTCCCAGACCCGGATGATTTTCCTGCACGGGCAAATGCAGGGGTCTCTCACTAACTAGACTTGAGACCTTGAATATAAGACCTTTTTTTGCTGGGAACAGAGGGCTGTCATTTATTGGAAACAGCTGGGCTGTTGACAACTTAAGCCTTGAATTTAATCAGTTACAGCTCTGAGATTGTAAAAGAATGTAAACAGCACCAAGGCAGGAGAGCAGAAAGGGAAGAAAAACTACAGTAAATAATAGGCATCGGTTTGAGCTTCGCCAGAACACAACAGGACCCCGACTGCCAATCAAAAGACTAAGCGCTGCACGCGAAGAGAAACAACCGACCAATTATAGCGCGTATACCCACAGAGGCAAGAAAAGACTATAAAGCTAAGCCTGCCATTCCTAAAGTGCCTGTCGCCTGCCAGCCGACCGAGCATTTCTTTTGTCCTCCGCAGCCGGTCCCTCGCAGGAGTCCTGCGGCAAAGCAGGCGGCGGGACTCGGGAAATTGAAGTCGTACGAAGATTCCCTCCGGATACAAGGTGTCGGGACCGTGAGCTCTCATTTCCCACAGAGCGCTTTGCAACCTACACCTGATAACCGGAGGGTAAGGGCTTTCTTTTTCTGGGGGAACGGCGTTTTGTGCACTAGCAGGAGTCCCACCCCAAACTCAGATGTTCAATTTAGACACCGGAATGCTTCTGAGGATTCCTCCCAGGCAAACGGTGCGAGGGCAGAAAGTTGTCGCCGCTCCCAGAGAGTCACACCGCCCGCCTTTTTGACTGAAGCAAAACGAGGCTCTAGAACTGTAAATCGAAGCATCTTACTGCAAAATCCACTGTTCTCTTCCCCCCCCGCTTTCTCTACCTCACTCAAAAAAGATTTTGTTCCGTACAAATTCTGCAGACCTAGAAACCAACAGGTACATTGCACAAAGAGCCCAGAGGTAATAAATTATAGCCAAACAGGCTAAGGTAGATATTTGAATAGGTAAAATAGGCCCGAAGCCAAGGCTTTTTCCAAGCTCCAACGGATAGAACATGAAACAATGGAAAGTACAGAAGGTCTCCGGGGTCACCCAAAAATGAGGAATAAATTTGAGACCCTATGATGAAGGCAGGATGTATCACCATGATATTCCTCAGAAGAAAGACCACGCCTCAAACTCCACCCTGACATATAGTAATCCAATAATACAATAACATGGGTACGTATATGAATATGTTGTAATCGTAATTAGAAACTGTATAAATTGCGTGTTTTTACTCAAACATTTCGGAGCTCTTTTTGCCCAGCCCGAGCCGGAGAGCTGCATGACGTCGCCTAATAAATACCTGCTGTTTAAAGGCATAAAACTCTGTCTCTAAGCAGTTTTTACTGTGTAATTTGCTTAGGAATGGTAAGGTGCTTTTGTAATTTGATGGGGGTTTTCTGGTGTTTGGGGGGTTTTTAGGAGCATTTTGTCGTTTGGGGTTTCCTGATGGTTTCAAATATAATTTGGTGTTGTGATCTGATCTGGTCCTTATCCCTCCTAGCAGTCTCTATCCACATTTTGCACCAAAAATGTTTTGCGTTTACTCTGGGCCAATTTTCTCTCACCCTCCACAAATCTAACTAGGCAATAATGCTCTATATTTACAGCAGTGCTTCCCTATTCTTGTATCAGTTTAGAAAGAGCAGCAGTCTCACAACGGTTTAAACTAGTTCAGACCGGTTCAGACCGGTTCAGACTTGGTTAGGGTTAGGGTTAGGGTTAGGGTTAGGGTTTAGGGTTAGGGTTAGGGTTTAGGGTTAGGGTTAGGGTTAGGGTTAGGGTTAGGGTTAGGGTTTAGGGTTAGGGTTAGGGTTAGTGTTAGGGTTAGGGTTAGGGTTTAGGGTTAGGGTTAGGGTTAGGGTTAGGGTTAGGGTTAGGGTTAGGGTTTAGGGTTAGGGTTAGGGTTAGGGTTAGGGTTAGGGTTAGGGTTAGCGTTAGGGTTAGCGTTAGGGTTAGGGTAAGCAGTATTTTTCCCGGGAGAAAGAGCTGTCGTCCGCTTGCAGGGATCCTGCGCCAAAATTACCAGTCTGAATGCCGAAATTAAATATGGAGAAAGATTCCTTCCAGGCAAGAGGTGCCATCAGAGAAAGCTCCTGCTTCCAATGGAGTGCCCAGGCTTGCCCACAACCCGGACATTTTACCCTGAGGGTAAGCGTTTTGTTTTCTGGGATAAAGGGCTGTTGTTCACTTGCAGGAATTCTGTGATGAAATTTCCAGTCTGACTCCAAAATCGAATACGGACAAAGATCGCTCTCAGACTGAAGGTGGCTGGACAGATAGCTCCTGCTGCCCATAGAGTTCCAAGGCTGGCCCACCAATTGTACCCGATATCTCAAGGGTTGGCACTCGCCTTCCTGGGAGAAAGGGCTTTTGTGCACTTGCAGATGTCCTGCTCTGAAATTGCCGGTCTGATTCCAATATAAAGTACGAATGAAGATTCCTCCCAGACAAGATGTGCCAACACACAAAGCTCTCTCCTTTCGTGGGCTCAGCCTTTCCCACTAACTACTCCTAACAGCCCAGTTCTGTGGGAAAGGGCTGTCGTTTGGTTTTCAGAGAGTAGTGCCGATCATAACAGTATGACCGTCTAAGGCGTACACGTATCAACATACTCTCCATACAGAAGAGGCAAGGACAAAAATGTGTGGCTGCCCCATGCACTGTCACGGGTCTCCCTTCACCTGCATTAGAGTACGTGTGGCTACTAGCTGCCTTTCATGCGGAAATGGTCTGCGATTTGCTCGCAGGAGCCCCGTGCCGATATTGTCAGTCTGCCATCCAACATTGAATATGGACTAAGAATCCTCCCAGAGAAAGGGTGCCACCGCAGCAAGTTCTTGCTGTCCATGGAAGGGTAGGCTGGTCTATCAATTGCACCTTAGATCCCAAGGGTAAGGGCTTTCTTTTCTGGGGTAAAGGGTTGTTGTTACCTTGCAGGAACCCTGCACTGCAACTGCCCGTCCAGTTCCAAATGGAACAAGGACCAAGATTCCTCCCAGACAAAAGGTGACAGGATAGAACGTTCTCACTGCCCAGGAACTGTCAAGGGTGTCTAATTAACACTCTTGAGATCCTGAGGGTAAGGGCTTTTTGTCCTAGGGGAAATAGGATACTATTTGCTTGCAGGAGTCGTGGACTGAGATAGGTGGTTTGACTCGTCAAATTGAATACGGATGAACGTTCCTCTCACACAGAAGGTGCCACTACAGAAAGCTCTTGCTGCCAAGGGAGGCACCCACCAGCTGCCGTTGAGAGACAGAAGGTAAGGGCTTTTTTACCTGGGGTAACAGTGTCTCATTTGATTGAAGGAGATCTGTACTGGATATCCCAGTCTGAGCTCCCAGAGCAAACATAGTCAACATTCCTCTCAGGCAAAAGGTGCCACCTCAGAAAGCTGTTGCTGCCCATGGAGGGCCAGAGGTATCCCACCACCTGCACCTGAGACCCATAGGGTATGGGTTTTCTTTTCCTGTAGTTAAGATCTGTTCTTTTTTTGCAGGAGTGCTGCATCGAGATAGCTGCTTAGGTTCCTGAAATTGAACAGGGATGAAGATTTCTCCCAGACAAAAAGTCTAAAGGGCAGAGCACTCTTGCCACTCTTGGAATTTACTGGGTCTCTCACCACTTACACCTGAGACCCTGAGGGTACAGGCTTCCTTATTCGGGGAAAGATCTGTTTTTTTCTCGCCGCTGACCGGGACCAAAATTGCAGTACAACTCCCTAAACGGAATATGGACAAAGGTCGCTCTGAAACAAAAGGTCCCAGACCCGGATGATTTTCCTGCACGGGCAAATGCAGGGGTCTCTCACTAACTAGACTTGAGACCTTGAATATAAGACCTTTTTTTGCTGGGAACAGAGGGCTGTCATTTATTGGAAACAGCTGGGCTGTTGACAACTTAAGCCTTGAATTTAATCAGTTACAGCTCTGAGATTGTAAAAGAATGTAAACAGCACCAAGGCAGGAGAGCAGAAAGGGAAGAAAAACTACAGTAAATAATAGGCATCGGTTTGAGCTTCGCCAGAACACAACAGGACCCCGACTGCCAATCAAAAGACTAAGCGCTGCACGCGAAGAGAAACAACCGACCAATTATAGCGCGTATACCCACAGAGGCAAGAAAAGACTATAAAGCTAAGCCTGCCATTCCTAAAGTGCCTGTCGCCTGCCAGCCGACCGAGCATTTCTTTTGTCCTCCGCAGCCGGTCCCTCGCAGGAGTCCTGCGGCAAAGCAGGCGGCGGGACTCGGGAAATTGAAGTCGTACGAAGATTCCCTCCGGATACAAGGTGTCGGGACCGTGAGCTCTCATTTCCCACAGAGCGCTTTGCAACCTACACCTGATAACCGGAGGGTAAGGGCTTTCTTTTTCTGGGGGAACGGCGTTTTGTGCACTAGCAGGAGTCCCACCCCAAACTCAGATGTTCAATTTAGACACCGGAATGCTTCTGAGGATTCCTCCCAGGCAAACGGTGCGAGGGCAGAAAGTTGTCGCCGCTCCCAGAGAGTCACACCGCCCGCCTTTTTGACTGAAGCAAAACGAGGCTCTAGAACTGTAAATCGAAGCATCTTACTGCAAAATCCACTGTTCTCTTCCCCCCCCGCTTTCTCTACCTCACTCAAAAAAGATTTTGTTCCGTACAAATTCTGCAGACCTAGAAACCAACAGGTACATTGCACAAAGAGCCCAGAGGTAATAAATTATAGCCAAACAGGCTAAGGTAGATATTTGAATAGGTAAAATAGGCCCGAAGCCAAGGCTTTTTCCAAGCTCCAACGGATAGAACATGAAACAATGGAAAGTACAGAAGGTCTCCGGGGTCACCCAAAAATGAGGAATAAATTTGAGACCCTATGATGAAGGCAGGATGTATCACCATGATATTCCTCAGAAGAAAGACCACGCCTCAAACTCCACCCTGACATATAGTAATCCAATAATACAATAACATGGGTACGTATATGAATATGTTGTAATCGTAATTAGAAACTGTATAAATTGCGTGTTTTTACTCAAACATTTCGGAGCTCTTTTTGCCCAGCCCGAGCCGGAGAGCTGCATGACGTCGCCTAATAAATACCTGCTGTTTAAAGGCATAAAACTCTGTCTCTAAGCAGTTTTTACTGTGTAATTTGCTTAGGAATGGTAAGGTGCTTTTGTAATTTGATGGGGGTTTTCTGGTGTTTGGGGGGTTTTTAGGAGCATTTTGTCGTTTGGGGTTTCCTGATGGTTTCAAATATAATTTGGTGTTGTGATCTGATCTGGTCCTTATCCCTCCTAGCAGTCTCTATCCACATTTTGCACCAAAAATGTTTTGCGTTTACTCTGGGCCAATTTTCTCTCACCCTCCACAAATCTAACTAGGCAATAATGCTCTATATTTACAGCAGTGCTTCCCTATTCTTGTATCAGTTTAGAAAGAGCAGCAGTCTCACAACGGTTTAAACTAGTTCAGACCGGTTCAGACCGGTTCAGACTTGGTTAGGGTTAGGGTTAGGGTTAGGGTTAGGGTTTAGGGTTAGGGTTAGGGTTTAGGGTTAGGGTTAGGGTTAGGGTTAGGGTTAGGGTTAGGGTTTAGGGTTAGGGTTAGGGTTAGTGTTAGGGTTAGGGTTAGGGTTTAGGGTTAGGGTTAGGGTTAGGGTTAGGGTTAGGGTTAGGGTTTAGGGTTAGGGTTAGGGTTAGGGTTAGGGTTAGGGTTAGGGTTAGGGTTAGCGTTAGGGTTAGCGTTAGGGTTAGGGTAAGCAGTATTTTTCCCGGGAGAAAGAGCTGTCGTCCGCTTGCAGGGATCCTGCGCCAAAATTACCAGTCTGAATGCCGAAATTAAATATGGAGAAAGATTCCTTCCAGGCAAGAGGTGCCATCAGAGAAAGCTCCTGCTTCCAATGGAGTGCCCAGGCTTGCCCACAACCCGGACATTTTACCCTGAGGGTAAGCGTTTTGTTTTCTGGGATAAAGGGCTGTTGTTCACTTGCAGGAATTCTGTGATGAAATTTCCAGTCTGACTCCAAAATCGAATACGGACAAAGATCGCTCTCAGACTGAAGGTGGCTGGACAGATAGCTCCTGCTGCCCATAGAGTTCCAAGGCTGGCCCACCAATTGTACCCGATATCTCAAGGGTTGGCACTCGCCTTCCTGGGAGAAAGGGCTTTTGTGCACTTGCAGATGTCCTGCTCTGAAATTGCCGGTCTGATTCCAATATAAAGTACGAATGAAGATTCCTCCCAGACAAGATGTGCCAACACACAAAGCTCTCTCCTTTCGTGGGCTCAGCCTTTCCCACTAACTACTCCTAACAGCCCAGTTCTGTGGGAAAGGGCTGTCGTTTGGTTTTCAGAGAGTAGTGCCGATCATAACAGTATGACCGTCTAAGGCGTACACGTATCAACATACTCTCCATACAGAAGAGGCAAGGACAAAAATGTGTGGCTGCCCCATGCACTGTCACGGGTCTCCCTTCACCTGCATTAGAGTACGTGTGGCTACTAGCTGCCTTTCATGCGGAAATGGTCTGCGATTTGCTCGCAGGAGCCCCGTGCCGATATTGTCAGTCTGCCATCCAACATTGAATATGGACTAAGAATCCTCCCAGAGAAAGGGTGCCACCGCAGCAAGTTCTTGCTGTCCATGGAAGGGTAGGCTGGTCTATCAATTGCACCTTAGATCCCAAGGGTAAGGGCTTTCTTTTCTGGGGTAAAGGGTTGTTGTTACCTTGCAGGAACCCTGCACTGCAACTGCCCGTCCAGTTCCAAATGGAACAAGGACCAAGATTCCTCCCAGACAAAAGGTGACAGGATAGAACGTTCTCACTGCCCAGGAACTGTCAAGGGTGTCTAATTAACACTCTTGAGATCCTGAGGGTAAGGGCTTTTTGTCCTAGGGGAAATAGGATACTATTTGCTTGCAGGAGTCGTGGACTGAGATAGGTGGTTTGACTCGTCAAATTGAATACGGATGAACGTTCCTCTCACACAGAAGGTGCCACTACAGAAAGCTCTTGCTGCCAAGGGAGGCACCCACCAGCTGCCGTTGAGAGACAGAAGGTAAGGGCTTTTTTACCTGGGGTAACAGTGTCTCATTTGATTGAAGGAGATCTGTACTGGATATCCCAGTCTGAGCTCCCAGAGCAAACATAGTCAACATTCCTCTCAGGCAAAAGGTGCCACCTCAGAAAGCTGTTGCTGCCCATGGAGGGCCAGAGGTATCCCACCACCTGCACCTGAGACCCATAGGGTATGGGTTTTCTTTTCCTGTAGTTAAGATCTGTTCTTTTTTTGCAGGAGTGCTGCATCGAGATAGCTGCTTAGGTTCCTGAAATTGAACAGGGATGAAGATTTCTCCCAGACAAAAAGTCTAAAGGGCAGAGCACTCTTGCCACTCTTGGAATTTACTGGGTCTCTCACCACTTACACCTGAGACCCTGAGGGTACAGGCTTCCTTATTCGGGGAAAGATCTGTTTTTTTCTCGCCGCTGACCGGGACCAAAATTGCAGTACAACTCCCTAAACGGAATATGGACAAAGGTCGCTCTGAAACAAAAGGTCCCAGACCCGGATGATTTTCCTGCACGGGCAAATGCAGGGGTCTCTCACTAACTAGACTTGAGACCTTGAATATAAGACCTTTTTTTGCTGGGAACAGAGGGCTGTCATTTATTGGAAACAGCTGGGCTGTTGACAACTTAAGCCTTGAATTTAATCAGTTACAGCTCTGAGATTGTAAAAGAATGTAAACAGCACCAAGGCAGGAGAGCAGAAAGGGAAGAAAAACTACAGTAAATAATAGGCATCGGTTTGAGCTTCGCCAGAACACAACAGGACCCCGACTGCCAATCAAAAGACTAAGCGCTGCACGCGAAGAGAAACAACCGACCAATTATAGCGCGTATACCCACAGAGGCAAGAAAAGACTATAAAGCTAAGCCTGCCATTCCTAAAGTGCCTGTCGCCTGCCAGCCGACCGAGCATTTCTTTTGTCCTCCGCAGCCGGTCCCTCGCAGGAGTCCTGCGGCAAAGCAGGCGGCGGGACTCGGGAAATTGAAGTCGTACGAAGATTCCCTCCGGATACAAGGTGTCGGGACCGTGAGCTCTCATTTCCCACAGAGCGCTTTGCAACCTACACCTGATAACCGGAGGGTAAGGGCTTTCTTTTTCTGGGGGAACGGCGTTTTGTGCACTAGCAGGAGTCCCACCCCAAACTCAGATGTTCAATTTAGACACCGGAATGCTTCTGAGGATTCCTCCCAGGCAAACAGTGCGAGGGCAGAAAGTTGTCGCCGCTCCCAGAGAGTCACACCGCCCGCCTTTTTGACTGAAGCAAAACGAGGCTCTAGAACTGTAAATCGAAGCATCTTACTGCAAAATCCACTGTTCTCTTCCCCCCCCGCTTTCTCTACCTCACTCAAAAAAGATTTTGTTCCGTACAAATTCTGCAGACCTAGAAACCAACAGGTACATTGCACAAAGAGCCCAGAGGTAATAAATTATAGCCAAACAGGCTAAGGTAGATATTTGAATAGGTAAAATAGGCCCGAAGCCAAGGCTTTTTCCAAGCTCCAACGGATAGAACATGAAACAATGGAAAGTACAGAAGGTCTCCGGGGTCACCCAAAAATGAGGAATAAATTTGAGACCCTATGATGAAGGCAGGATGTATCACCATGATATTCCTCAGAAGAAAGACCACGCCTCAAACTCCACCCTGACATATAGTAATCCAATAATACAATAACATGGGTACGTATATGAATATGTTGTAATCGTAATTAGAAACTGTATAAATTGCGTGTTTTTACTCAAACATTTCGGAGCTCTTTTTGCCCAGCCCGAGCCGGAGAGCTGCATGACGTCGCCTAATAAATACCTGCTGTTTAAAGGCATAAAACTCTGTCTCTAAGCAGTTTTTACTGTGTAATTTGCTTAGGAATGGTAAGGTGCTTTTGTAATTTGATGGGGGTTTTCTGGTGTTTGGGGGGTTTTTAGGAGCATTTTGTCGTTTGGGGTTTCCTGATGGTTTCAAATATAATTTGGTGTTGTGATCTGATCTGGTCCTTATCCCTCCTAGCAGTCTCTATCCACATTTTGCACCAAAAATGTTTTGCGTTTACTCTGGGCCAATTTTCTCTCACCCTCCACAAATCTAACTAGGCAATAATGCTCTATATTTACAGCAGTGCTTCCCTATTCTTGTATCAGTTTAGAAAGAGCAGCAGTCTCACAACGGTTTAAACTAGTTCAGACCGGTTCAGACCGGTTCAGACTTGGTTAGGGTTAGGGTTAGGGTTAGGGTTAGGGTTTAGGGTTAGGGTTAGGGTTTAGGGTTAGGGTTAGGGTTAGGGTTAGGGTTAGGGTTAGGGTTTAGGGTTAGGGTTAGGGTTAGTGTTAGGGTTAGGGTTAGGGTTTAGGGTTAGGGTTAGGGTTAGGGTTAGGGTTAGGGTTAGGGTTTAGGGTTAGGGTTAGGGTTAGGGTTAGGGTTAGGGTTAGGGTTAGGGTTAGCGTTAGGGTTAGCGTTAGGGTTAGGGTAAGCAGTATTTTTCCCGGGAGAAAGAGCTGTCGTCCGCTTGCAGGGATCCTGCGCCAAAATTACCAGTCTGAATGCCGAAATTAAATATGGAGAAAGATTCCTTCCAGGCAAGAGGTGCCATCAGAGAAAGCTCCTGCTTCCAATGGAGTGCCCAGGCTTGCCCACAACCCGGACATTTTACCCTGAGGGTAAGCGTTTTGTTTTCTGGGATAAAGGGCTGTTGTTCACTTGCAGGAATTCTGTGATGAAATTTCCAGTCTGACTCCAAAATCGAATACGGACAAAGATCGCTCTCAGACTGAAGGTGGCTGGACAGATAGCTCCTGCTGCCCATAGAGTTCCAAGGCTGGCCCACCAATTGTACCCGATATCTCAAGGGTTGGCACTCGCCTTCCTGGGAGAAAGGGCTTTTGTGCACTTGCAGATGTCCTGCTCTGAAATTGCCGGTCTGATTCCAATATAAAGTACGAATGAAGATTCCTCCCAGACAAGATGTGCCAACACACAAAGCTCTCTCCTTTCGTGGGCTCAGCCTTTCCCACTAACTACTCCTAACAGCCCAGTTCTGTGGGAAAGGGCTGTCGTTTGGTTTTCAGAGAGTAGTGCCGATCATAACAGTATGACCGTCTAAGGCGTACACGTATCAACATACTCTCCATACAGAAGAGGCAAGGACAAAAATGTGTGGCTGCCCCATGCACTGTCACGGGTCTCCCTTCACCTGCATTAGAGTACGTGTGGCTACTAGCTGCCTTTCATGCGGAAATGGTCTGCGATTTGCTCGCAGGAGCCCCGTGCCGATATTGTCAGTCTGCCATCCAACATTGAATATGGACTAAGAATCCTCCCAGAGAAAGGGTGCCACCGCAGCAAGTTCTTGCTGTCCATGGAAGGGTAGGCTGGTCTATCAATTGCACCTTAGATCCCAAGGGTAAGGGCTTTCTTTTCTGGGGTAAAGGGTTGTTGTTACCTTGCAGGAACCCTGCACTGCAACTGCCCGTCCAGTTCCAAATGGAACAAGGACCAAGATTCCTCCCAGACAAAAGGTGACAGGATAGAACGTTCTCACTGCCCAGGAACTGTCAAGGGTGTCTAATTAACACTCTTGAGATCCTGAGGGTAAGGGCTTTTTGTCCTAGGGGAAATAGGATACTATTTGCTTGCAGGAGTCGTGGACTGAGATAGGTGGTTTGACTCGTCAAATTGAATACGGATGAACGTTCCTCTCACACAGAAGGTGCCACTACAGAAAGCTCTTGCTGCCAAGGGAGGCACCCACCAGCTGCCGTTGAGAGACAGAAGGTAAGGGCTTTTTTACCTGGGGTAACAGTGTCTCATTTGATTGAAGGAGATCTGTACTGGATATCCCAGTCTGAGCTCCCAGAGCAAACATAGTCAACATTCCTCTCAGGCAAAAGGTGCCACCTCAGAAAGCTGTTGCTGCCCATGGAGGGCCAGAGGTATCCCACCACCTGCACCTGAGACCCATAGGGTATGGGTTTTCTTTTCCTGTAGTTAAGATCTGTTCTTTTTTTGCAGGAGTGCTGCATCGAGATAGCTGCTTAGGTTCCTGAAATTGAACAGGGATGAAGATTTCTCCCAGACAAAAAGTCTAAAGGGCAGAGCACTCTTGCCACTCTTGGAATTTACTGGGTCTCTCACCACTTACACCTGAGACCCTGAGGGTACAGGCTTCCTTATTCGGGGAAAGATCTGTTTTTTTCTCGCCGCTGACCGGGACCAAAATTGCAGTACAACTCCCTAAACGGAATATGGACAAAGGTCGCTCTGAAACAAAAGGTCCCAGACCCGGATGATTTTCCTGCACGGGCAAATGCAGGGGTCTCTCACTAACTAGACTTGAGACCTTGAATATAAGACCTTTTTTTGCTGGGAACAGAGGGCTGTCATTTATTGGAAACAGCTGGGCTGTTGACAACTTAAGCCTTGAATTTAATCAGTTACAGCTCTGAGATTGTAAAAGAATGTAAACAGCACCAAGGCAGGAGAGCAGAAAGGGAAGAAAAACTACAGTAAATAATAGGCATCGGTTTGAGCTTCGCCAGAACACAACAGGACCCCGACTGCCAATCAAAAGACTAAGCGCTGCACGCGAAGAGAAACAACCGACCAATTATAGCGCGTATACCCACAGAGGCAAGAAAAGACTATAAAGCTAAGCCTGCCATTCCTAAAGTGCCTGTCGCCTGCCAGCCGACCGAGCATTTCTTTTGTCCTCCGCAGCCGGTCCCTCGCAGGAGTCCTGCGGCAAAGCAGGCGGCGGGACTCGGGAAATTGAAGTCGTACGAAGATTCCCTCCGGATACAAGGTGTCGGGACCGTGAGCTCTCATTTCCCACAGAGCGCTTTGCAACCTACACCTGATAACCGGAGGGTAAGGGCTTTCTTTTTCTGGGGGAACGGCGTTTTGTGCACTAGCAGGAGTCCCACCCCAAACTCAGATGTTCAATTTAGACACCGGAATGCTTCTGAGGATTCCTCCCAGGCAAACGGTGCGAGGGCAGAAAGTTGTCGCCGCTCCCAGAGAGTCACACCGCCCGCCTTTTTGACTGAAGCAAAACGAGGCTCTAGAACTGTAAATCGAAGCATCTTACTGCAAAATCCACTGTTCTCTTCCCCCCCCGCTTTCTCTACCTCACTCAAAAAAGATTTTGTTCCGTACAAATTCTGCAGACCTAGAAACCAACAGGTACATTGCACAAAGAGCCCAGAGGTAATAAATTATAGCCAAACAGGCTAAGGTAGATATTTGAATAGGTAAAATAGGCCCGAAGCCAAGGCTTTTTCCAAGCTCCAACGGATAGAACATGAAACAATGGAAAGTACAGAAGGTCTCCGGGGTCACCCAAAAATGAGGAATAAATTTGAGACCCTATGATGAAGGCAGGATGTATCACCATGATATTCCTCAGAAGAAAGACCACGCCTCAAACTCCACCCTGACATATAGTAATCCAATAATACAATAACATGGGTACGTATATGAATATGTTGTAATCGTAATTAGAAACTGTATAAATTGCGTGTTTTTACTCAAACATTTCGGAGCTCTTTTTGCCCAGCCCGAGCCGGAGAGCTGCATGACGTCGCCTAATAAATACCTGCTGTTTAAAGGCATAAAACTCTGTCTCTAAGCAGTTTTTACTGTGTAATTTGCTTAGGAATGGTAAGGTGCTTTTGTAATTTGATGGGGGTTTTCTGGTGTTTGGGGGGTTTTTAGGAGCATTTTGTCGTTTGGGGTTTCCTGATGGTTTCAAATATAATTTGGTGTTGTGATCTGATCTGGTCCTTATCCCTCCTAGCAGTCTCTATCCACATTTTGCACCAAAAATGTTTTGCGTTTACTCTGGGCCAATTTTCTCTCACCCTCCACAAATCTAACTAGGCAATAATGCTCTATATTTACAGCAGTGCTTCCCTATTCTTGTATCAGTTTAGAAAGAGCAGCAGTCTCACAACGGTTTAAACTAGTTCAGACCGGTTCAGACCGGTTCAGACTTGGTTAGGGTTAGGGTTAGGGTTAGGGTTAGGGTTTAGGGTTAGGGTTAGGGTTTAGGGTTAGGGTTAGGGTTAGGGTTAGGGTTAGGGTTAGGGTTTAGGGTTAGGGTTAGGGTTAGTGTTAGGGTTAGGGTTAGGGTTTAGGGTTAGGGTTAGGGTTAGGGTTTAGGGTTAGGGTTAGGGTTAGGGTTAGGGTTAGGGTTAGGGTTAGGGTTAGGGTTTAGGGTTAGGGTTTAGGGTTAGGGTTAGGGTTAGGGTTAGGGTTAGGGTTAGGGTTAGCGTTAGGGTTAGCGTTAGGGTTAGGGTAAGCAGTATTTTTCCCGGGAGAAAGAGCTGTCGTCCGCTTGCAGGGATCCTGCGCCAAAATTACCAGTCTGAATGCCGAAATTAAATATGGAGAAAGATTCCTTCCAGGCAAGAGGTGCCATCAGAGAAAGCTCCTGCTTCCAATGGAGTGCCCAGGCTTGCCCACAACCCGGACATTTTACCCTGAGGGTAAGCGTTTTGTTTTCTGGGATAAAGGGCTGTTGTTCACTTGCAGGAATTCTGTGATGAAATTTCCAGTCTGACTCCAAAATCGAATACGGACAAAGATCGCTCTCAGACTGAAGGTGGCTGGACAGATAGCTCCTGCTGCCCATAGAGTTCCAAGGCTGGCCCACCAATTGTACCCGATATCTCAAGGGTTGGCACTCGCCTTCCTGGGAGAAAGGGCTTTTGTGCACTTGCAGATGTCCTGCTCTGAAATTGCCGGTCTGATTCCAATATAAAGTACGAATGAAGATTCCTCCCAGACAAGATGTGCCAACACACAAAGCTCTCTCCTTTCGTGGGCTCAGCCTTTCCCACTAACTACTCCTAACAGCCCAGTTCTGTGGGAAAGGGCTGTCGTTTGGTTTTCAGAGAGTAGTGCCGATCATAACAGTATGACCGTCTAAGGCGTACACGTATCAACATACTCTCCATACAGAAGAGGCAAGGACAAAAATGTGTGGCTGCCCCATGCACTGTCACGGGTCTCCCTTCACCTGCATTAGAGTACGTGTGGCTACTAGCTGCCTTTCATGCGGAAATGGTCTGCGATTTGCTCGCAGGAGCCCCGTGCCGATATTGTCAGTCTGCCATCCAACATTGAATATGGACTAAGAATCCTCCCAGAGAAAGGGTGCCACCGCAGCAAGTTCTTGCTGTCCATGGAAGGGTAGGCTGGTCTATCAATTGCACCTTAGATCCCAAGGGTAAGGGCTTTCTTTTCTGGGGTAAAGGGTTGTTGTTACCTTGCAGGAACCCTGCACTGCAACTGCCCGTCCAGTTCCAAATGGAACAAGGACCAAGATTCCTCCCAGACAAAAGGTGACAGGATAGAACGTTCTCACTGCCCAGGAACTGTCAAGGGTGTCTAATTAACACTCTTGAGATCCTGAGGGTAAGGGCTTTTTGTCCTAGGGGAAATAGGATACTATTTGCTTGCAGGAGTCGTGGACTGAGATAGGTGGTTTGACTCGTCAAATTGAATACGGATGAACGTTCCTCTCACACAGAAGGTGCCACTACAGAAAGCTCTTGCTGCCAAGGGAGGCACCCACCAGCTGCCGTTGAGAGACAGAAGGTAAGGGCTTTTTTACCTGGGGTAACAGTGTCTCATTTGATTGAAGGAGATCTGTACTGGATATCCCAGTCTGAGCTCCCAGAGCAAACATAGTCAACATTCCTCTCAGGCAAAAGGTGCCACCTCAGAAAGCTGTTGCTGCCCATGGAGGGCCAGAGGTATCCCACCACCTGCACCTGAGACCCATAGGGTATGGGTTTTCTTTTCCTGTAGTTAAGATCTGTTCTTTTTTTGCAGGAGTGCTGCATCGAGATAGCTGCTTAGGTTCCTGAAATTGAACAGGGATGAAGATTTCTCCCAGACAAAAAGTCTAAAGGGCAGAGCACTCTTGCCACTCTTGGAATTTACTGGGTCTCTCACCACTTACACCTGAGACCCTGAGGGTACAGGCTTCCTTATTCGGGGAAAGATCTGTTTTTTTCTCGCCGCTGACCGGGACCAAAATTGCAGTACAACTCCCTAAACGGAATATGGACAAAGGTCGCTCTGAAACAAAAGGTCCCAGACCCGGATGATTTTCCTGCACGGGCAAATGCAGGGGTCTCTCACTAACTAGACTTGAGACCTTGAATATAAGACCTTTTTTTGCTGGGAACAGAGGGCTGTCATTTATTGGAAACAGCTGGGCTGTTGACAACTTAAGCCTTGAATTTAATCAGTTACAGCTCTGAGATTGTAAAAGAATGTAAACAGCACCAAGGCAGGAGAGCAGAAAGGGAAGAAAAACTACAGTAAATAATAGGCATCGGTTTGAGCTTCGCCAGAACACAACAGGACCCCGACTGCCAATCAAAAGACTAAGCGCTGCACGCGAAGAGAAACAACCGACCAATTATAGCGCGTATACCCACAGAGGCAAGAAAAGACTATAAAGCTAAGCCTGCCATTCCTAAAGTGCCTGTCGCCTGCCAGCCGACCGAGCATTTCTTTTGTCCTCCGCAGCCGGTCCCTCGCAGGAGTCCTGCGGCAAAGCAGGCGGCGGGACTCGGGAAATTGAAGTCGTACGAAGATTCCCTCCGGATACAAGGTGTCGGGACCGTGAGCTCTCATTTCCCACAGAGCGCTTTGCAACCTACACCTGATAACCGGAGGGTAAGGGCTTTCTTTTTCTGGGGGAACGGCGTTTTGTGCACTAGCAGGAGTCCCACCCCAAACTCAGATGTTCAATTTAGACACCGGAATGCTTCTGAGGATTCCTCCCAGGCAAACGGTGCGAGGGCAGAAAGTTGTCGCCGCTCCCAGAGAGTCACACCGCCCGCCTTTTTGACTGAAGCAAAACGAGGCTCTAGAACTGTAAATCGAAGCATCTTACTGCAAAATCCACTGTTCTCTTCCCCCCCCGCTTTCTCTACCTCACTCAAAAAAGATTTTGTTCCGTACAAATTCTGCAGACCTAGAAACCAACAGGTACATTGCACAAAGAGCCCAGAGGTAATAAATTATAGCCAAACAGGCTAAGGTAGATATTTGAATAGGTAAAATAGGCCCGAAGCCAAGGCTTTTTCCAAGCTCCAACGGATAGAACATGAAACAATGGAAAGTACAGAAGGTCTCCGGGGTCACCCAAAAATGAGGAATAAATTTGAGACCCTATGATGAAGGCAGGATGTATCACCATGATATTCCTCAGAAGAAAGACCACGCCTCAAACTCCACCCTGACATATAGTAATCCAATAATACAATAACATGGGTACGTATATGAATATGTTGTAATCGTAATTAGAAACTGTATAAATTGCGTGTTTTTACTCAAACATTTCGGAGCTCTTTTTGCCCAGCCCGAGCCGGAGAGCTGCATGACGTCGCCTAATAAATACCTGCTGTTTAAAGGCATAAAACTCTGTCTCTAAGCAGTTTTTACTGTGTAATTTGCTTAGGAATGGTAAGGTGCTTTTGTAATTTGATGGGGGTTTTCTGGTGTTTGGGGGGTTTTTAGGAGCATTTTGTCGTTTGGGGTTTCCTGATGGTTTCAAATATAATTTGGTGTTGTGATCTGATCTGGTCCTTATCCCTCCTAGCAGTCTCTATCCACATTTTGCACCAAAAATGTTTTGCGTTTACTCTGGGCCAATTTTCTCTCACCCTCCACAAATCTAACTAGGCAATAATGCTCTATATTTACAGCAGTGCTTCCCTATTCTTGTATCAGTTTAGAAAGAGCAGCAGTCTCACAACGGTTTAAACTAGTTCAGACCGGTTCAGACCGGTTCAGACTTGGTTAGGGTTAGGGTTAGGGTTAGGGTTAGGGTTTAGGGTTAGGGTTAGGGTTTAGGGTTAGGGTTAGGGTTAGGGTTAGGGTTAGGGTTAGGGTTTAGGGTTAGGGTTAGGGTTAGTGTTAGGGTTTAGGGTTAGGGTTTAGGGTTAGGGTTAGGGTTAGGGTTTAGGGTTAGGGTTAGGGTTAGGGTTAGGGTTAGGGTTAGGGTTAGGGTTAGGGTTTAGGGTTAGGGTTTAGGGTTAGGGTTAGGGTTAGGGTTAGGGTTAGGGTTAGGGTTAGCGTTAGGGTTAGCGTTAGGGTTAGGGTAAGCAGTATTTTTCCCGGGAGAAAGAGCTGTCGTCCGCTTGCAGGGATCCTGCGCCAAAATTACCAGTCTGAATGCCGAAATTAAATATGGAGAAAGATTCCTTCCAGGCAAGAGGTGCCATCAGAGAAAGCTCCTGCTTCCAATGGAGTGCCCAGGCTTGCCCACAACCCGGACATTTTACCCTGAGGGTAAGCGTTTTGTTTTCTGGGATAAAGGGCTGTTGTTCACTTGCAGGAATTCTGTGATGAAATTTCCAGTCTGACTCCAAAATCGAATACGGACAAAGATCGCTCTCAGACTGAAGGTGGCTGGACAGATAGCTCCTGCTGCCCATAGAGTTCCAAGGCTGGCCCACCAATTGTACCCGATATCTCAAGGGTTGGCACTCACCTTCCTGGGAGAAAGGGCTTTTGTGCACTTGCAGATGTCCTGCTCTGAAATTGCCGGTCTGATTCCAATATAAAGTACGAATGAAGATTCCTCCCAGACAAGATGTGCCAACACACAAAGCTCTCTCCTTTCGTGGGCTCAGCCTTTCCCACTAACTACTCCTAACAGCCCAGTTCTGTGGGAAAGGGCTGTCGTTTGGTTTTCAGAGAGTAGTGCCGATCATAACAGTATGACCGTCTAAGGCGTACACGTATCAACATACTCTCCATACAGAAGAGGCAAGGACAAAAATGTGTGGCTGCCCCATGCACTGTCACGGGTCTCCCTTCACCTGCATTAGAGTACGTGTGGCTACTAGCTGCCTTTCATGCGGAAATGGTCTGCGATTTGCTCGCAGGAGCCCCGTGCCGATATTGTCAGTCTGCCATCCAACATTGAATATGGACTAAGAATCCTCCCAGAGAAAGGGTGCCACCGCAGCAAGTTCTTGCTGTCCATGGAAGGGTAGGCTGGTCTATCAATTGCACCTTAGATCCCAAGGGTAAGGGCTTTCTTTTCTGGGGTAAAGGGTTGTTGTTACCTTGCAGGAACCCTGCACTGCAACTGCCCGTCCAGTTCCAAATGGAACAAGGACCAAGATTCCTCCCAGACAAAAGGTGACAGGATAGAACGTTCTCACTGCCCAGGAACTGTCAAGGGTGTCTAATTAACACTCTTGAGATCCTGAGGGTAAGGGCTTTTTGTCCTAGGGGAAATAGGATACTATTTGCTTGCAGGAGTCGTGGACTGAGATAGGTGGTTTGACTCGTCAAATTGAATACGGATGAACGTTCCTCTCACACAGAAGGTGCCACTACAGAAAGCTCTTGCTGCCAAGGGAGGCACCCACCAGCTGCCGTTGAGAGACAGAAGGTAAGGGCTTTTTTACCTGGGGTAACAGTGTCTCATTTGATTGAAGGAGATCTGTACTGGATATCCCAGTCTGAGCTCCCAGAGCAAACATAGTCAACATTCCTCTCAGGCAAAAGGTGCCACCTCAGAAAGCTGTTGCTGCCCATGGAGGGCCAGAGGTATCCCACCACCTGCACCTGAGACCCATAGGGTATGGGTTTTCTTTTCCTGTAGTTAAGATCTGTTCTTTTTTTGCAGGAGTGCTGCATCGAGATAGCTGCTTAGGTTCCTGAAATTGAACAGGGATGAAGATTTCTCCCAGACAAAAAGTCTAAAGGGCAGAGCACTCTTGCCACTCTTGGAATTTACTGGGTCTCTCACCACTTACACCTGAGACCCTGAGGGTACAGGCTTCCTTATTCGGGGAAAGATCTGTTTTTTTCTCGCCGCTGACCGGGACCAAAATTGCAGTACAACTCCCTAAACGGAATATGGACAAAGGTCGCTCTGAAACAAAAGGTCCCAGACCCGGATGATTTTCCTGCACGGGCAAATGCAGGGGTCTCTCACTAACTAGACTTGAGACCTTGAATATAAGACCTTTTTTTGCTGGGAACAGAGGGCTGTCATTTATTGGAAACAGCTGGGCTGTTGACAACTTAAGCCTTGAATTTAATCAGTTACAGCTCTGAGATTGTAAAAGAATGTAAACAGCACCAAGGCAGGAGAGCAGAAAGGGAAGAAAAACTACAGTAAATAATAGGCATCGGTTTGAGCTTCGCCAGAACACAACAGGACCCCGACTGCCAATCAAAAGACTAAGCGCTGCACGCGAAGAGAAACAACCGACCAATTATAGCGCGTATACCCACAGAGGCAAGAAAAGACTATAAAGCTAAGCCTGCCATTCCTAAAGTGCCTGTCGCCTGCCAGCCGACCGAGCATTTCTTTTGTCCTCCGCAGCCGGTCCCTCGCAGGAGTCCTGCGGCAAAGCAGGCGGCGGGACTCGGGAAATTGAAGTCGTACGAAGATTCCCTCCGGATACAAGGTGTCGGGACCGTGAGCTCTCATTTCCCACAGAGCGCTTTGCAACCTACACCTGATAACCGGAGGGTAAGGGCTTTCTTTTTCTGGGGGAACGGCGTTTTGTGCACTAGCAGGAGTCCCACCCCAAACTCAGATGTTCAATTTAGACACCGGAATGCTTCTGAGGATTCCTCCCAGGCAAACGGTGCGAGGGCAGAAAGTTGTCGCCGCTCCCAGAGAGTCACACCGCCCGCCTTTTTGACTGAAGCAAAACGAGGCTCTAGAACTGTAAATCGAAGCATCTTACTGCAAAATCCACTGTTCTCTTCCCCCCCCGCTTTCTCTACCTCACTCAAAAAAGATTTTGTTCCGTACAAATTCTGCAGACCTAGAAACCAACAGGTACATTGCACAAAGAGCCCAGAGGTAATAAATTATAGCCAAACAGGCTAAGGTAGATATTTGAATAGGTAAAATAGGCCCGAAGCCAAGGCTTTTTCCAAGCTCCAACGGATAGAACATGAAACAATGGAAAGTACAGAAGGTCTCCGGGGTCACCCAAAAATGAGGAATAAATTTGAGACCCTATGATGAAGGCAGGATGTATCACCATGATATTCCTCAGAAGAAAGACCACGCCTCAAACTCCACCCTGACATATAGTAATCCAATAATACAATAACATGGGTACGTATATGAATATGTTGTAATCGTAATTAGAAACTGTATAAATTGCGTGTTTTTACTCAAACATTTCGGAGCTCTTTTTGCCCAGCCCGAGCCGGAGAGCTGCATGACGTCGCCTAATAAATACCTGCTGTTTAAAGGCATAAAACTCTGTCTCTAAGCAGTTTTTACTGTGTAATTTGCTTAGGAATGGTAAGGTGCTTTTGTAATTTGATGGGGGTTTTCTGGTGTTTGGGGGGTTTTTAGGAGCATTTTGTCGTTTGGGGTTTCCTGATGGTTTCAAATATAATTTGGTGTTGTGATCTGATCTGGTCCTTATCCCTCCTAGCAGTCTCTATCCACATTTTGCACCAAAAATGTTTTGCGTTTACTCTGGGCCAATTTTCTCTCACCCTCCACAAATCTAACTAGGCAATAATGCTCTATATTTACAGCAGTGCTTCCCTATTCTTGTATCAGTTTAGAAAGAGCAGCAGTCTCACAACGGTTTAAACTAGTTCAGACCGGTTCAGACCGGTTCAGACTTGGTTAGGGTTAGGGTTAGGGTTAGGGTTAGGGTTTAGGGTTAGGGTTAGGGTTTAGGGTTAGGGTTAGGGTTAGGGTTAGGGTTAGGGTTAGGGTTTAGGGTTAGGGTTAGGGTTAGTGTTAGGGTTAGGGTTAGGGTTTAGGGTTAGGGTTAGGGTTAGGGTTTAGGGTTAGGGTTAGGGTTAGGGTTAGGGTTAGGGTTAGGGTTAGGGTTAGGGTTTAGGGTTAGGGTTTAGGGTTAGGGTTAGGGTTAGGGTTAGGGTTAGGGTTAGGGTTAGCGTTAGGGTTAGCGTTAGGGTTAGGGTAAGCAGTATTTTTCCCGGGAGAAAGAGCTGTCGTCCGCTTGCAGGGATCCTGCGCCAAAATTACCAGTCTGAATGCCGAAATTAAATATGGAGAAAGATTCCTTCCAGGCAAGAGGTGCCATCAGAGAAAGCTCCTGCTTCCAATGGAGTGCCCAGGCTTGCCCACAACCCGGACATTTTACCCTGAGGGTAAGCGTTTTGTTTTCTGGGATAAAGGGCTGTTGTTCACTTGCAGGAATTCTGTGATGAAATTTCCAGTCTGACTCCAAAATCGAATACGGACAAAGATCGCTCTCAGACTGAAGGTGGCTGGACAGATAGCTCCTGCTGCCCATAGAGTTCCAAGGCTGGCCCACCAATTGTACCCGATATCTCAAGGGTTGGCACTCGCCTTCCTGGGAGAAAGGGCTTTTGTGCACTTGCAGATGTCCTGCTCTGAAATTGCCGGTCTGATTCCAATATAAAGTACGAATGAAGATTCCTCCCAGACAAGATGTGCCAACACACAAAGCTCTCTCCTTTCGTGGGCTCAGCCTTTCCCACTAACTACTCCTAACAGCCCAGTTCTGTGGGAAAGGGCTGTCGTTTGGTTTTCAGAGAGTAGTGCCGATCATAACAGTATGACCGTCTAAGGCGTACACGTATCAACATACTCTCCATACAGAAGAGGCAAGGACAAAAATGTGTGGCTGCCCCATGCACTGTCACGGGTCTCCCTTCACCTGCATTAGAGTACGTGTGGCTACTAGCTGCCTTTCATGCGGAAATGGTCTGCGATTTGCTCGCAGGAGCCCCGTGCCGATATTGTCAGTCTGCCATCCAACATTGAATATGGACTAAGAATCCTCCCAGAGAAAGGGTGCCACCGCAGCAAGTTCTTGCTGTCCATGGAAGGGTAGGCTGGTCTATCAATTGCACCTTAGATCCCAAGGGTAAGGGCTTTCTTTTCTGGGGTAAAGGGTTGTTGTTACCTTGCAGGAACCCTGCACTGCAACTGCCCGTCCAGTTCCAAATGGAACAAGGACCAAGATTCCTCCCAGACAAAAGGTGACAGGATAGAACGTTCTCACTGCCCAGGAACTGTCAAGGGTGTCTAATTAACACTCTTGAGATCCTGAGGGTAAGGGCTTTTTGTCCTAGGGGAAATAGGATACTATTTGCTTGCAGGAGTCGTGGACTGAGATAGGTGGTTTGACTCGTCAAATTGAATACGGATGAACGTTCCTCTCACACAGAAGGTGCCACTACAGAAAGCTCTTGCTGCCAAGGGAGGCACCCACCAGCTGCCGTTGAGAGACAGAAGGTAAGGGCTTTTTTACCTGGGGTAACAGTGTCTCATTTGATTGAAGGAGATCTGTACTGGATATCCCAGTCTGAGCTCCCAGAGCAAACATAGTCAACATTCCTCTCAGGCAAAAGGTGCCACCTCAGAAAGCTGTTGCTGCCCATGGAGGGCCAGAGGTATCCCACCACCTGCACCTGAGACCCATAGGGTATGGGTTTTCTTTTCCTGTAGTTAAGATCTGTTCTTTTTTTGCAGGAGTGCTGCATCGAGATAGCTGCTTAGGTTCCTGAAATTGAACAGGGATGAAGATTTCTCCCAGACAAAAAGTCTAAAGGGCAGAGCACTCTTGCCACTCTTGGAATTTACTGGGTCTCTCACCACTTACACCTGAGACCCTGAGGGTACAGGCTTCCTTATTCGGGGAAAGATCTGTTTTTTTCTCGCCGCTGACCGGGACCAAAATTGCAGTACAACTCCCTAAACGGAATATGGACAAAGGTCGCTCTGAAACAAAAGGTCCCAGACCCGGATGATTTTCCTGCACGGGCAAATGCAGGGGTCTCTCACTAACTAGACTTGAGACCTTGAATATAAGACCTTTTTTTGCTGGGAACAGAGGGCTGTCATTTATTGGAAACAGCTGGGCTGTTGACAACTTAAGCCTTGAATTTAATCAGTTACAGCTCTGAGATTGTAAAAGAATGTAAACAGCACCAAGGCAGGAGAGCAGAAAGGGAAGAAAAACTACAGTAAATAATAGGCATCGGTTTGAGCTTCGCCAGAACACAACAGGACCCCGACTGCCAATCAAAAGACTAAGCGCTGCACGCGAAGAGAAACAACCGACCAATTATAGCGCGTATACCCACAGAGGCAAGAAAAGACTATAAAGCTAAGCCTGCCATTCCTAAAGTGCCTGTCGCCTGCCAGCCGACCGAGCATTTCTTTTGTCCTCCGCAGCCGGTCCCTCGCAGGAGTCCTGCGGCAAAGCAGGCGGCGGGACTCGGGAAATTGAAGTCGTACGAAGATTCCCTCCGGATACAAGGTGTCGGGACCGTGAGCTCTCATTTCCCACAGAGCGCTTTGCAACCTACACCTGATAACCGGAGGGTAAGGGCTTTCTTTTTCTGGGGGAACGGCGTTTTGTGCACTAGCAGGAGTCCCACCCCAAACTCAGATGTTCAATTTAGACACCGGAATGCTTCTGAGGATTCCTCCCAGGCAAACGGTGCGAGGGCAGAAAGTTGTCGCCGCTCCCAGAGAGTCACACCGCCCGCCTTTTTGACTGAAGCAAAACGAGGCTCTAGAACTGTAAATCGAAGCATCTTACTGCAAAATCCACTGTTCTCTTCCCCCCCCGCTTTCTCTACCTCACTCAAAAAAGATTTTGTTCCGTACAAATTCTGCAGACCTAGAAACCAACAGGTACATTGCACAAAGAGCCCAGAGGTAATAAATTATAGCCAAACAGGCTAAGGTAGATATTTGAATAGGTAAAATAGGCCCGAAGCCAAGGCTTTTTCCAAGCTCCAACGGATAGAACATGAAACAATGGAAAGTACAGAAGGTCTCCGGGGTCACCCAAAAATGAGGAATAAATTTGAGACCCTATGATGAAGGCAGGATGTATCACCATGATATTCCTCAGAAGAAAGACCACGCCTCAAACTCCACCCTGACATATAGTAATCCAATAATACAATAACATGGGTACGTATATGAATATGTTGTAATCGTAATTAGAAACTGTATAAATTGCGTGTTTTTACTCAAACATTTCGGAGCTCTTTTTGCCCAGCCCGAGCCGGAGAGCTGCATGACGTCGCCTAATAAATACCTGCTGTTTAAAGGCATAAAACTCTGTCTCTAAGCAGTTTTTACTGTGTAATTTGCTTAGGAATGGTAAGGTGCTTTTGTAATTTGATGGGGGTTTTCTGGTGTTTGGGGGGTTTTTAGGAGCATTTTGTCGTTTGGGGTTTCCTGATGGTTTCAAATATAATTTGGTGTTGTGATCTGATCTGGTCCTTATCCCTCCTAGCAGTCTCTATCCACATTTTGCACCAAAAATGTTTTGCGTTTACTCTGGGCCAATTTTCTCTCACCCTCCACAAATCTAACTAGGCAATAATGCTCTATATTTACAGCAGTGCTTCCCTATTCTTGTATCAGTTTAGAAAGAGCAGCAGTCTCACAACGGTTTAAACTAGTTCAGACCGGTTCAGACCGGTTCAGACTTGGTTAGGGTTAGGGTTAGGGTTAGGGTTAGGGTTTAGGGTTAGGGTTAGGGTTTAGGGTTAGGGTTAGGGTTAGGGTTAGGGTTAGGGTTAGGGTTTAGGGTTAGGGTTAGGGTTAGTGTTAGGGTTAGGGTTAGGGTTTAGGGTTAGGGTTAGGGTTAGGGTTTAGGGTTAGGGTTAGGGTTAGGGTTAGGGTTAGGGTTAGGGTTAGGGTTAGGGTTTAGGGTTAGGGTTTAGGGTTAGGGTTAGGGTTAGGGTTAGGGTTAGGGTTAGGGTTAGCGTTAGGGTTAGCGTTAGGGTTAGGGTAAGCAGTATTTTTCCCGGGAGAAAGAGCTGTCGTCCGCTTGCAGGGATCCTGCGCCAAAATTACCAGTCTGAATGCCGAAATTAAATATGGAGAAAGATTCCTTCCAGGCAAGAGGTGCCATCAGAGAAAGCTCCTGCTTCCAATGGAGTGCCCAGGCTTGCCCACAACCCGGACATTTTACCCTGAGGGTAAGCGTTTTGTTTTCTGGGATAAAGGGCTGTTGTTCACTTGCAGGAATTCTGTGATGAAATTTCCAGTCTGACTCCAAAATCGAATACGGACAAAGATCGCTCTCAGACTGAAGGTGGCTGGACAGATAGCTCCTGCTGCCCATAGAGTTCCAAGGCTGGCCCACCAATTGTACCCGATATCTCAAGGGTTGGCACTCGCCTTCCTGGGAGAAAGGGCTTTTGTGCACTTGCAGATGTCCTGCTCTGAAATTGCCGGTCTGATTCCAATATAAAGTACGAATGAAGATTCCTCCCAGACAAGATGTGCCAACACACAAAGCTCTCTCCTTTCGTGGGCTCAGCCTTTCCCACTAACTACTCCTAACAGCCCAGTTCTGTGGGAAAGGGCTGTCGTTTGGTTTTCAGAGAGTAGTGCCGATCATAACAGTATGACCGTCTAAGGCGTACACGTATCAACATACTCTCCATACAGAAGAGGCAAGGACAAAAATGTGTGGCTGCCCCATGCACTGTCACGGGTCTCCCTTCACCTGCATTAGAGTACGTGTGGCTACTAGCTGCCTTTCATGCGGAAATGGTCTGCGATTTGCTCGCAGGAGCCCCGTGCCGATATTGTCAGTCTGCCATCCAACATTGAATATGGACTAAGAATCCTCCCAGAGAAAGGGTGCCACCGCAGCAAGTTCTTGCTGTCCATGGAAGGGTAGGCTGGTCTATCAATTGCACCTTAGATCCCAAGGGTAAGGGCTTTCTTTTCTGGGGTAAAGGGTTGTTGTTACCTTGCAGGAACCCTGCACTGCAACTGCCCGTCCAGTTCCAAATGGAACAAGGACCAAGATTCCTCCCAGACAAAAGGTGACAGGATAGAACGTTCTCACTGCCCAGGAACTGTCAAGGGTGTCTAATTAACACTCTTGAGATCCTGAGGGTAAGGGCTTTTTGTCCTAGGGGAAATAGGATACTATTTGCTTGCAGGAGTCGTGGACTGAGATAGGTGGTTTGACTCGTCAAATTGAATACGGATGAACGTTCCTCTCACACAGAAGGTGCCACTACAGAAAGCTCTTGCTGCCAAGGGAGGCACCCACCAGCTGCCGTTGAGAGACAGAAGGTAAGGGCTTTTTTACCTGGGGTAACAGTGTCTCATTTGATTGAAGGAGATCTGTACTGGATATCCCAGTCTGAGCTCCCAGAGCAAACATAGTCAACATTCCTCTCAGGCAAAAGGTGCCACCTCAGAAAGCTGTTGCTGCCCATGGAGGGCCAGAGGTATCCCACCACCTGCACCTGAGACCCATAGGGTATGGGTTTTCTTTTCCTGTAGTTAAGATCTGTTCTTTTTTTGCAGGAGTGCTGCATCGAGATAGCTGCTTAGGTTCCTGAAATTGAACAGGGATGAAGATTTCTCCCAGACAAAAAGTCTAAAGGGCAGAGCACTCTTGCCACTCTTGGAATTTACTGGGTCTCTCACCACTTACACCTGAGACCCTGAGGGTACAGGCTTCCTTATTCGGGGAAAGATCTGTTTTTTTCTCGCCGCTGACCGGGACCAAAATTGCAGTACAACTCCCTAAACGGAATATGGACAAAGGTCGCTCTGAAACAAAAGGTCCCAGACCCGGATGATTTTCCTGCACGGGCAAATGCAGGGGTCTCTCACTAACTAGACTTGAGACCTTGAATATAAGACCTTTTTTTGCTGGGAACAGAGGGCTGTCATTTATTGGAAACAGCTGGGCTGTTGACAACTTAAGCCTTGAATTTAATCAGTTACAGCTCTGAGATTGTAAAAGAATGTAAACAGCACCAAGGCAGGAGAGCAGAAAGGGAAGAAAAACTACAGTAAATAATAGGCATCGGTTTGAGCTTCGCCAGAACACAACAGGACCCCGACTGCCAATCAAAAGACTAAGCGCTGCACGCGAAGAGAAACAACCGACCAATTATAGCGCGTATACCCACAGAGGCAAGAAAAGACTATAAAGCTAAGCCTGCCATTCCTAAAGTGCCTGTCGCCTGCCAGCCGACCGAGCATTTCTTTTGTCCTCCGCAGCCGGTCCCTCGCAGGAGTCCTGCGGCAAAGCAGGCGGCGGGACTCGGGAAATTGAAGTCGTACGAAGATTCCCTCCGGATACAAGGTGTCGGGACCGTGAGCTCTCATTTCCCACAGAGCGCTTTGCAACCTACACCTGATAACCGGAGGGTAAGGGCTTTCTTTTTCTGGGGGAACGGCGTTTTGTGCACTAGCAGGAGTCCCACCCCAAACTCAGATGTTCAATTTAGACACCGGAATGCTTCTGAGGATTCCTCCCAGGCAAACGGTGCGAGGGCAGAAAGTTGTCGCCGCTCCCAGAGAGTCACACCGCCCGCCTTTTTGACTGAAGCAAAACGAGGCTCTAGAACTGTAAATCGAAGCATCTTACTGCAAAATCCACTGTTCTCTTCCCCCCCCGCTTTCTCTACCTCACTCAAAAAAGATTTTGTTCCGTACAAATTCTGCAGACCTAGAAACCAACAGGTACATTGCACAAAGAGCCCAGAGGTAATAAATTATAGCCAAACAGGCTAAGGTAGATATTTGAATAGGTAAAATAGGCCCGAAGCCAAGGCTTTTTCCAAGCTCCAACGGATAGAACATGAAACAATGGAAAGTACAGAAGGTCTCCGGGGTCACCCAAAAATGAGGAATAAATTTGAGACCCTATGATGAAGGCAGGATGTATCACCATGATATTCCTCAGAAGAAAGACCACGCCTCAAACTCCACCCTGACATATAGTAATCCAATAATACAATAACATGGGTACGTATATGAATATGTTGTAATCGTAATTAGAAACTGTATAAATTGCGTGTTTTTACTCAAACATTTCGGAGCTCTTTTTGCCCAGCCCGAGCCGGAGAGCTGCATGACGTCGCCTAATAAATACCTGCTGTTTAAAGGCATAAAACTCTGTCTCTAAGCAGTTTTTACTGTGTAATTTGCTTAGGAATGGTAAGGTGCTTTTGTAATTTGATGGGGGTTTTCTGGTGTTTGGGGGGTTTTTAGGAGCATTTTGTCGTTTGGGGTTTCCTGATGGTTTCAAATATAATTTGGTGTTGTGATCTGATCTGGTCCTTATCCCTCCTAGCAGTCTCTATCCACATTTTGCACCAAAAATGTTTTGCGTTTACTCTGGGCCAATTTTCTCTCACCCTCCACAAATCTAACTAGGCAATAATGCTCTATATTTACAGCAGTGCTTCCCTATTCTTGTATCAGTTTAGAAAGAGCAGCAGTCTCACAACGGTTTAAACTAGTTCAGACCGGTTCAGACCGGTTCAGACTTGGTTAGGGTTAGGGTTAGGGTTAGGGTTAGGGTTTAGGGTTAGGGTTAGGGTTAGGGTTAGGGTTAGGGTTAGGGTTTAGGGTTAGGGTTAGGGTTAGTGTTAGGGTTAGGGTTAGGGTTTAGGGTTAGGGTTAGGGTTAGGGTTTAGGGTTAGGGTTAGGGTTAGGGTTAGGGTTAGGGTTAGGGTTAGGGTTAGGGTTTAGGGTTAGGGTTTAGGGTTAGGGTTAGGGTTAGGGTTAGGGTTAGGGTTAGGGTTAGCGTTAGGGTTAGCGTTAGGGTTAGGGTAAGCAGTATTTTTCCCGGGAGAAAGAGCTGTCGTCCGCTTGCAGGGATCCTGCGCCAAAATTACCAGTCTGAATGCCGAAATTAAATATGGAGAAAGATTCCTTCCAGGCAAGAGGTGCCATCAGAGAAAGCTCCTGCTTCCAATGGAGTGCCCAGGCTTGCCCACAACCCGGACATTTTACCCTGAGGGTAAGCGTTTTGTTTTCTGGGATAAAGGGCTGTTTTTCACTTGCAGGAATTCTGTGATGAAATTTCCAGTCTGACTCCAAAATCGAATACGGACAAAGATCGCTCTCAGACTGAAGGTGGCTGGACAGATAGCTCCTGCTGCCCATAGAGTTCCAAGGCTGGCCCACCAATTGTACCCGATATCTCAAGGGTTGGCACTCGCCTTCCTGGGAGAAAGGGCTTTTGTGCACTTGCAGATGTCCTGCTCTGAAATTGCCGGTCTGATTCCAATATAAAGTACGAATGAAGATTCCTCCCAGACAAGATGTGCCAACACACAAAGCTCTCTCCTTTCGTGGGCTCAGCCTTTCCCACTAACTACTCCTAACAGCCCAGTTCTGTGGGAAAGGGCTGTCGTTTGGTTTTCAGAGAGTAGTGCCGATCATAACAGTATGACCGTCTAAGGCGTACACGTATCAACATACTCTCCATACAGAAGAGGCAAGGACAAAAATGTGTGGCTGCCCCATGCACTGTCACGGGTCTCCCTTCACCTGCATTAGAGTACGTGTGGCTACTAGCTGCCTTTCATGCGGAAATGGTCTGCGATTTGCTCGCAGGAGCCCCGTGCCGATATTGTCAGTCTGCCATCCAACATTGAATATGGACTAAGAATCCTCCCAGAGAAAGGGTGCCACCGCAGCAAGTTCTTGCTGTCCATGGAAGGGTAGGCTGGTCTATCAATTGCACCTTAGATCCCAAGGGTAAGGGCTTTCTTTTCTGGGGTAAAGGGTTGTTGTTACCTTGCAGGAACCCTGCACTGCAACTGCCCGTCCAGTTCCAAATGGAACAAGGACCAAGATTCCTCCCAGACAAAAGGTGACAGGATAGAACGTTCTCACTGCCCAGGAACTGTCAAGGGTGTCTAATTAACACTCTTGAGATCCTGAGGGTAAGGGCTTTTTGTCCTAGGGGAAATAGGATACTATTTGCTTGCAGGAGTCGTGGACTGAGATAGGTGGTTTGACTCGTCAAATTGAATACGGATGAACGTTCCTCTCACACAGAAGGTGCCACTACAGAAAGCTCTTGCTGCCAAGGGAGGCACCCACCAGCTGCCGTTGAGAGACAGAAGGTAAGGGCTTTTTTACCTGGGGTAACAGTGTCTCATTTGATTGAAGGAGATCTGTACTGGATATCCCAGTCTGAGCTCCCAGAGCAAACATAGTCAACATTCCTCTCAGGCAAAAGGTGCCACCTCAGAAAGCTGTTGCTGCCCATGGAGGGCCAGAGGTATCCCACCACCTGCACCTGAGACCCATAGGGTATGGGTTTTCTTTTCCTGTAGTTAAGATCTGTTCTTTTTTTGCAGGAGTGCTGCAT
The DNA here is from genome assembly GCA_038380795.1 of Pyrocephalus nanus. NCBI lineage: Eukaryota > Metazoa > Chordata > Aves > Passeriformes > Tyrannidae > Pyrocephalus > Pyrocephalus nanus. The sequence goes on from CM076267.1 coordinate 39,082,687, forward strand.
CGAGATAGCTGCTTAGGTTCCTGAAATTGAACAGGGATGAAGATTTCTCCCAGACAAAAAGTCTAAAGGGCAGAGCACTCTTGCCACTCTTGGAATTTACTGGGTCTCTCACCACTTACACCTGAGACCCTGAGGGTACAGGCTTCCTTATTCGGGGAAAGATCTGTTTTTTTCTCGCCGCTGACCGGGACCAAAATTGCAGTACAACTCCCTAAACGGAATATGGACAAAGGTCGCTCTGAAACAAAAGGTCCCAGACCCGGATGATTTTCCTGCACGGGCAAATGCAGGGGTCTCTCACTAACTAGACTTGAGACCTTGAATATAAGACCTTTTTTTGCTGGGAACAGAGGGCTGTCATTTATTGGAAACAGCTGGGCTGTTGACAACTTAAGCCTTGAATTTAATCAGTTACAGCTCTGAGATTGTAAAAGAATGTAAACAGCACCAAGGCAGGAGAGCAGAAAGGGAAGAAAAACTACAGTAAATAATAGGCATCGGTTTGAGCTTCGCCAGAACACAACAGGACCCCGACTGCCAATCAAAAGACTAAGCGCTGCACGCGAAGAGAAACAACCGACCAATTATAGCGCGTATACCCACAGAGGCAAGAAAAGACTATAAAGCTAAGCCTGCCATTCCTAAAGTGCCTGTCGCCTGCCAGCCGACCGAGCATTTCTTTTGTCCTCCGCAGCCGGTCCCTCGCAGGAGTCCTGCGGCAAAGCAGGCGGCGGGACTCGGGAAATTGAAGTCGTACGAAGATTCCCTCCGGATACAAGGTGTCGGGACCGTGAGCTCTCATTTCCCACAGAGCGCTTTGCAACCTACACCTGATAACCGGAGGGTAAGGGCTTTCTTTTTCTGGGGGAACGGCGTTTTGTGCACTAGCAGGAGTCCCACCCCAAACTCAGATGTTCAATTTAGACACCGGAATGCTTCTGAGGATTCCTCCCAGGCAAACGGTGCGAGGGCAGAAAGTTGTCGCCGCTCCCAGAGAGTCACACCGCCCGCCTTTTTGACTGAAGCAAAACGAGGCTCTAGAACTGTAAATCGAAGCATCTTACTGCAAAATCCACTGTTCTCTTCCCCCCCCGCTTTCTCTACCTCACTCAAAAAAGATTTTGTTCCGTACAAATTCTGCAGACCTAGAAACCAACAGGTACATTGCACAAAGAGCCCAGAGGTAATAAATTATAGCCAAACAGGCTAAGGTAGATATTTGAATAGGTAAAATAGGCCCGAAGCCAAGGCTTTTTCCAAGCTCCAACGGATAGAACATGAAACAATGGAAAGTACAGAAGGTCTCCGGGGTCACCCAAAAATGAGGAATAAATTTGAGACCCTATGATGAAGGCAGGATGTATCACCATGATATTCCTCAGAAGAAAGACCACGCCTCAAACTCCACCCTGACATATAGTAATCCAATAATACAATAACATGGGTACGTATATGAATATGTTGTAATCGTAATTAGAAACTGTATAAATTGCGTGTTTTTACTCAAACATTTCGGAGCTCTTTTTGCCCAGCCCGAGCCGGAGAGCTGCATGACGTCGCCTAATAAATACCTGCTGTTTAAAGGCATAAAACTCTGTCTCTAAGCAGTTTTTACTGTGTAATTTGCTTAGGAATGGTAAGGTGCTTTTGTAATTTGATGGGGGTTTTCTGGTGTTTGGGGGGTTTTTAGGAGCATTTTGTCGTTTGGGGTTTCCTGATGGTTTCAAATATAATTTGGTGTTGTGATCTGATCTGGTCCTTATCCCTCCTAGCAGTCTCTATCCACATTTTGCACCAAAAATGTTTTGCGTTTACTCTGGGCCAATTTTCTCTCACCCTCCACAAATCTAACTAGGCAATAATGCTCTATATTTACAGCAGTGCTTCCCTATTCTTGTATCAGTTTAGAAAGAGCAGCAGTCTCACAACGGTTTAAACTAGTTCAGACCGGTTCAGACCGGTTCAGACTTGGTTAGGGTTAGGGTTAGGGTTAGGGTTAGGGTTTAGGGTTAGGGTTAGGGTTTAGGGTTAGGGTTAGGGTTAGGGTTAGGGTTAGGGTTAGGGTTTAGGGTTAGGGTTAGGGTTAGTGTTAGGGTTAGGGTTAGGGTTTAGGGTTAGGGTTAGGGTTAGGGTTTAGGGTTAGGGTTAGGGTTAGGGTTAGGGTTAGGGTTAGGGTTAGGGTTAGGGTTTAGGGTTAGGGTTTAGGGTTAGGGTTAGGGTTAGGGTTAGGGTTAGGGTTAGGGTTAGCGTTAGGGTTAGCGTTAGGGTTAGGGTAAGCAGTATTTTTCCCGGGAGAAAGAGCTGTCGTCCGCTTGCAGGGATCCTGCGCCAAAATTACCAGTCTGAATGCCGAAATTAAATATGGAGAAAGATTCCTTCCAGGCAAGAGGTGCCATCAGAGAAAGCTCCTGCTTCCAATGGAGTGCCCAGGCTTGCCCACAACCCGGACATTTTACCCTGAGGGTAAGCGTTTTGTTTTCTGGGATAAAGGGCTGTTGTTCACTTGCAGGAATTCTGTGATGAAATTTCCAGTCTGACTCCAAAATCGAATACGGACAAAGATCGCTCTCAGACTGAAGGTGGCTGGACAGATAGCTCCTGCTGCCCATAGAGTTCCAAGGCTGGCCCACCAATTGTACCCGATATCTCAAGGGTTGGCACTCGCCTTCCTGGGAGAAAGGGCTTTTGTGCACTTGCAGATGTCCTGCTCTGAAATTGCCGGTCTGATTCCAATATAAAGTACGAATGAAGATTCCTCCCAGACAAGATGTGCCAACACACAAAGCTCTCTCCTTTCGTGGGCTCAGCCTTTCCCACTAACTACTCCTAACAGCCCAGTTCTGTGGGAAAGGGCTGTCGTTTGGTTTTCAGAGAGTAGTGCCGATCATAACAGTATGACCGTCTAAGGCGTACACGTATCAACATACTCTCCATACAGAAGAGGCAAGGACAAAAATGTGTGGCTGCCCCATGCACTGTCACGGGTCTCCCTTCACCTGCATTAGAGTACGTGTGGCTACTAGCTGCCTTTCATGCGGAAATGGTCTGCGATTTGCTCGCAGGAGCCCCGTGCCGATATTGTCAGTCTGCCATCCAACATTGAATATGGACTAAGAATCCTCCCAGAGAAAGGGTGCCACCGCAGCAAGTTCTTGCTGTCCATGGAAGGGGGTCTATCAATTGCACCTTAGATCCCAAGGGTAAGGGCTTTCTTTTCTGGGGTAAAGGGTTGTTGTTACCTTGCAGGAACCCTGCACTGCAACTGCCCGTCCAGTTCCAAATGGAACAAGGACCAAGATTCCTCCCAGACAAAAGGTGACAGGATAGAACGTTCTCACTGCCCAGGAACTGTCAAGGGTGTCTAATTAACACTCTTGAGATCCTGAGGGTAAGGGCTTTTTGTCCTAGGGGAAATAGGATACTATTTGCTTGCAGGAGTCGTGGACTGAGATAGGTGGTTTGACTCGTCAAATTGAATACGGATGAACGTTCCTCTCACACAGAAGGTGCCACTACAGAAAGCTCTTGCTGCCAAGGGAGGCACCCACCAGCTGCCGTTGAGAGACAGAAGGTAAGGGCTTTTTTACCTGGGGTAACAGTGTCTCATTTGATTGAAGGAGATCTGTACTGGATATCCCAGTCTGAGCTCCCAGAGCAAACATAGTCAACATTCCTCTCAGGCAAAAGGTGCCACCTCAGAAAGCTGTTGCTGCCCATGGAGGGCCAGAGGTATCCCACCACCTGCACCTGAGACCCATAGGGTATGGGTTTTCTTTTCCTGTAGTTAAGATCTGTTCTTTTTTTGCAGGAGTGCTGCATCGAGATAGCTGCTTAGGTTCCTGAAATTGAACAGGGATGAAGATTTCTCCCAGACAAAAAGTCTAAAGGGCAGAGCACTCTTGCCACTCTTGGAATTTACTGGGTCTCTCACCACTTACACCTGAGACCCTGAGGGTACAGGCTTCCTTATTCGGGGAAAGATCTGTTTTTTTCTCGCCGCTGACCGGGACCAAAATTGCAGTACAACTCCCTAAACGGAATATGGACAAAGGTCGCTCTGAAACAAAAGGTCCCAGACCCGGATGATTTTCCTGCACGGGCAAATGCAGGGGTCTCTCACTAACTAGACTTGAGACCTTGAATATAAGACCTTTTTTTGCTGGGAACAGAGGGCTGTCATTTATTGGAAACAGCTGGGCTGTTGACAACTTAAGCCTTGAATTTAATCAGTTACAGCTCTGAGATTGTAAAAGAATGTAAACAGCACCAAGGCAGGAGAGCAGAAAGGGAAGAAAAACTACAGTAAATAATAGGCATCGGTTTGAGCTTCGCCAGAACACAACAGGACCCCGACTGCCAATCAAAAGACTAAGCGCTGCACGCGAAGAGAAACAACCGACCAATTATAGCGCGTATACCCACAGAGGCAAGAAAAGACTATAAAGCTAAGCCTGCCATTCCTAAAGTGCCTGTCGCCTGCCAGCCGACCGAGCATTTCTTTTGTCCTCCGCAGCCGGTCCCTCGCAGGAGTCCTGCGGCAAAGCAGGCGGCGGGACTCGGGAAATTGAAGTCGTACGAAGATTCCCTCCGGATACAAGGTGTCGGGACCGTGAGCTCTCATTTCCCACAGAGCGCTTTGCAACCTACACCTGATAACCGGAGGGTAAGGGCTTTCTTTTTCTGGGGGAACGGCGTTTTGTGCACTAGCAGGAGTCCCACCCCAAACTCAGATGTTCAATTTAGACACCGGAATGCTTCTGAGGATTCCTCCCAGGCAAACGGTGCGAGGGCAGAAAGTTGTCGCCGCTCCCAGAGAGTCACACCGCCCGCCTTTTTGACTGAAGCAAAACGAGGCTCTAGAACTGTAAATCGAAGCATCTTACTGCAAAATCCACTGTTCTCTTCCCCCCCCGCTTTCTCTACCTCACTCAAAAAAGATTTTGTTCCGTACAAATTCTGCAGACCTAGAAACCAACAGGTACATTGCACAAAGAGCCCAGAGGTAATAAATTATAGCCAAACAGGCTAAGGTAGATATTTGAATAGGTAAAATAGGCCCGAAGCCAAGGCTTTTTCCAAGCTCCAACGGATAGAACATGAAACAATGGAAAGTACAGAAGGTCTCCGGGGTCACCCAAAAATGAGGAATAAATTTGAGACCCTATGATGAAGGCAGGATGTATCACCATGATATTCCTCAGAAGAAAGACCACGCCTCAAACTCCACCCTGACATATAGTAATCCAATAATACAATAACATGGGTACGTATATGAATATGTTGTAATCGTAATTAGAAACTGTATAAATTGCGTGTTTTTACTCAAACATTTCGGAGCTCTTTTTGCCCAGCCCGAGCCGGAGAGCTGCATGACGTCGCCTAATAAATACCTGCTGTTTAAAGGCATAAAACTCTGTCTCTAAGCAGTTTTTACTGTGTAATTTGCTTAGGAATGGTAAGGTGCTTTTGTAATTTGATGGGGGTTTTCTGGTGTTTGGGGGGTTTTTAGGAGCATTTTGTCGTTTGGGGTTTCCTGATGGTTTCAAATATAATTTGGTGTTGTGATCTGATCTGGTCCTTATCCCTCCTAGCAGTCTCTATCCACATTTTGCACCAAAAATGTTTTGCGTTTACTCTGGGCCAATTTTCTCTCACCCTCCACAAATCTAACTAGGCAATAATGCTCTATATTTACAGCAGTGCTTCCCTATTCTTGTATCAGTTTAGAAAGAGCAGCAGTCTCACAACGGTTTAAACTAGTTCAGACCGGTTCAGACCGGTTCAGACTTGGTTAGGGTTAGGGTTAGGGTTAGGGTTAGGGTTTAGGGTTAGGGTTAGGGTTTAGGGTTAGGGTTAGGGTTAGGGTTAGGGTTAGGGTTAGGGTTTAGGGTTAGGGTTAGGGTTAGTGTTAGGGTTAGGGTTAGGGTTTAGGGTTAGGGTTAGGGTTAGGGTTAGGGTTAGGGTTAGGGTTTAGGGTTAGGGTTAGGGTTAGGGTTAGGGTTAGGGTTAGGGTTAGCGTTAGGGTTAGCGTTAGGGTTAGGGTAAGCAGTATTTTTCCCGGGAGAAAGAGCTGTCGTCCGCTTGCAGGGATCCTGCGCCAAAATTACCAGTCTGAATGCCGAAATTAAATATGGAGAAAGATTCCTTCCAGGCAAGAGGTGCCATCAGAGAAAGCTCCTGCTTCCAATGGAGTGCCCAGGCTTGCCCACAACCCGGACATTTTACCCTGAGGGTAAGCGTTTTGTTTTCTGGGATAAAGGGCTGTTGTTCACTTGCAGGAATTCTGTGATGAAATTTCCAGTCTGACTCCAAAATCGAATACGGACAAAGATCGCTCTCAGACTGAAGGTGGCTGGACAGATAGCTCCTGCTGCCCATAGAGTTCCAAGGCTGGCCCACCAATTGTACCCGATATCTCAAGGGTTGGCACTCGCCTTCCTGGGAGAAAGGGCTTTTGTGCACTTGCAGATGTCCTGCTCTGAAATTGCCGGTCTGATTCCAATATAAAGTACGAATGAAGATTCCTCCCAGACAAGATGTGCCAACACACAAAGCTCTCTCCTTTCGTGGGCTCAGCCTTTCCCACTAACTACTCCTAACAGCCCAGTTCTGTGGGAAAGGGCTGTCGTTTGGTTTTCAGAGAGTAGTGCCGATCATAACAGTATGACCGTCTAAGGCGTACACGTATCAACATACTCTCCATACAGAAGAGGCAAGGACAAAAATGTGTGGCTGCCCCATGCACTGTCACGGGTCTCCCTTCACCTGCATTAGAGTACGTGTGGCTACTAGCTGCCTTTCATGCGGAAATGGTCTGCGATTTGCTCGCAGGAGCCCCGTGCCGATATTGTCAGTCTGCCATCCAACATTGAATATGGACTAAGAATCCTCCCAGAGAAAGGGTGCCACCGCAGCAAGTTCTTGCTGTCCATGGAAGGGTAGGCTGGTCTATCAATTGCACCTTAGATCCCAAGGGTAAGGGCTTTCTTTTCTGGGGTAAAGGGTTGTTGTTACCTTGCAGGAACCCTGCACTGCAACTGCCCGTCCAGTTCCAAATGGAACAAGGACCAAGATTCCTCCCAGACAAAAGGTGACAGGATAGAACGTTCTCACTGCCCAGGAACTGTCAAGGGTGTCTAATTAACACTCTTGAGATCCTGAGGGTAAGGGCTTTTTGTCCTAGGGGAAATAGGATACTATTTGCTTGCAGGAGTCGTGGACTGAGATAGGTGGTTTGACTCGTCAAATTGAATACGGATGAACGTTCCTCTCACACAGAAGGTGCCACTACAGAAAGCTCTTGCTGCCAAGGGAGGCACCCACCAGCTGCCGTTGAGAGACAGAAGGTAAGGGCTTTTTTACCTGGGGTAACAGTGTCTCATTTGATTGAAGGAGATCTGTACTGGATATCCCAGTCTGAGCTCCCAGAGCAAACATAGTCAACATTCCTCTCAGGCAAAAGGTGCCACCTCAGAAAGCTGTTGCTGCCCATGGAGGGCCAGAGGTATCCCACCACCTGCACCTGAGACCCATAGGGTATGGGTTTTCTTTTCCTGTAGTTAAGATCTGTTCTTTTTTTGCAGGAGTGCTGCATCGAGATAGCTGCTTAGGTTCCTGAAATTGAACAGGGATGAAGATTTCTCCCAGACAAAAAGTCTAAAGGGCAGAGCACTCTTGCCACTCTTGGAATTTACTGGGTCTCTCACCACTTACACCTGAGACCCTGAGGGTACAGGCTTCCTTATTCGGGGAAAGATCTGTTTTTTTCTCGCCGCTGACCGGGACCAAAATTGCAGTACAACTCCCTAAACGGAATATGGACAAAGGTCGCTCTGAAACAAAAGGTCCCAGACCCGGATGATTTTCCTGCACGGGCAAATGCAGGGGTCTCTCACTAACTAGACTTGAGACCTTGAATATAAGACCTTTTTTTGCTGGGAACAGAGGGCTGTCATTTATTGGAAACAGCTGGGCTGTTGACAACTTAAGCCTTGAATTTAATCAGTTACAGCTCTGAGATTGTAAAAGAATGTAAACAGCACCAAGGCAGGAGAGCAGAAAGGGAAGAAAAACTACAGTAAATAATAGGCATCGGTTTGAGCTTCGCCAGAACACAACAGGACCCCGACTGCCAATCAAAAGACTAAGCGCTGCACGCGAAGAGAAACAACCGACCAATTATAGCGCGTATACCCACAGAGGCAAGAAAAGACTATAAAGCTAAGCCTGCCATTCCTAAAGTGCCTGTCGCCTGCCAGCCGACCGAGCATTTCTTTTGTCCTCCGCAGCCGGTCCCTCGCAGGAGTCCTGCGGCAAAGCAGGCGGCGGGACTCGGGAAATTGAAGTCGTACGAAGATTCCCTCCGGATACAAGGTGTCGGGACCGTGAGCTCTCATTTCCCACAGAGCGCTTTGCAACCTACACCTGATAACCGGAGGGTAAGGGCTTTCTTTTTCTGGGGGAACGGCGTTTTGTGCACTAGCAGGAGTCCCACCCCAAACTCAGATGTTCAATTTAGACACCGGAATGCTTCTGAGGATTCCTCCCAGGCAAACGGTGCGAGGGCAGAAAGTTGTCGCCGCTCCCAGAGAGTCACACCGCCCGCCTTTTTGACTGAAGCAAAACGAGGCTCTAGAACTGTAAATCGAAGCATCTTACTGCAAAATCCACTGTTCTCTTCCCCCCCCGCTTTCTCTACCTCACTCAAAAAAGATTTTGTTCCGTACAAATTCTGCAGACCTAGAAACCAACAGGTACATTGCACAAAGAGCCCAGAGGTAATAAATTATAGCCAAACAGGCTAAGGTAGATATTTGAATAGGTAAAATAGGCCCGAAGCCAAGGCTTTTTCCAAGCTCCAACGGATAGAACATGAAACAATGGAAAGTACAGAAGGTCTCCGGGGTCACCCAAAAATGAGGAATAAATTTGAGACCCTATGATGAAGGCAGGATGTATCACCATGATATTCCTCAGAAGAAAGACCACGCCTCAAACTCCACCCTGACATATAGTAATCCAATAATACAATAACATGGGTACGTATATGAATATGTTGTAATCGTAATTAGAAACTGTATAAATTGCGTGTTTTTACTCAAACATTTCGGAGCTCTTTTTGCCCAGCCCGAGCCGGAGAGCTGCATGACGTCGCCTAATAAATACCTGCTGTTTAAAGGCATAAAACTCTGTCTCTAAGCAGTTTTTACTGTGTAATTTGCTTAGGAATGGTAAGGTGCTTTTGTAATTTGATGGGGGTTTTCTGGTGTTTGGGGGGTTTTTAGGAGCATTTTGTCGTTTGGGGTTTCCTGATGGTTTCAAATATAATTTGGTGTTGTGATCTGATCTGGTCCTTATCCCTCCTAGCAGTCTCTATCCACATTTTGCACCAAAAATGTTTTGCGTTTACTCTGGGCCAATTTTCTCTCACCCTCCACAAATCTAACTAGGCAATAATGCTCTATATTTACAGCAGTGCTTCCCTATTCTTGTATCAGTTTAGAAAGAGCAGCAGTCTCACAACGGTTTAAACTAGTTCAGACCGGTTCAGACCGGTTCAGACTTGGTTAGGGTTAGGGTTAGGGTTAGGGTTAGGGTTTAGGGTTAGGGTTAGGGTTTAGGGTTAGGGTTAGGGTTAGGGTTAGGGTTAGGGTTAGGGTTTAGGGTTAGGGTTAGGGTTAGTGTTAGGGTTAGGGTTAGGGTTTAGGGTTAGGGTTAGGGTTAGGGTTTAGGGTTAGGGTTAGGGTTAGGGTTAGGGTTAGGGTTAGGGTTAGGGTTAGGGTTAGGGTTTAGGGTTAGGGTTTAGGGTTAGGGTTAGGGTTAGGGTTAGGGTTAGGGTTAGGGTTAGCGTTAGGGTTAGCGTTAGGGTTAGGGTAAGCAGTATTTTTCCCGGGAGAAAGAGCTGTCGTCCGCTTGCAGGGATCCTGCGCCAAAATTACCAGTCTGAATGCCGAAATTAAATATGGAGAAAGATTCCTTCCAGGCAAGAGGTGCCATCAGAGAAAGCTCCTGCTTCCAATGGAGTGCCCAGGCTTGCCCACAACCCGGACATTTTACCCTGAGGGTAAGCGTTTTGTTTTCTGGGATAAAGGGCTGTTGTTCACTTGCAGGAATTCTGTGATGAAATTTCCAGTCTGACTCCAAAATCGAATACGGACAAAGATCGCTCTCAGACTGAAGGTGGCTGGACAGATAGCTCCTGCTGCCCATAGAGTTCCAAGGCTGGCCCACCAATTGTACCCGATATCTCAAGGGTTGGCACTCGCCTTCCTGGGAGAAAGGGCTTTTGTGCACTTGCAGATGTCCTGCTCTGAAATTGCCGGTCTGATTCCAATATAAAGTACGAATGAAGATTCCTCCCAGACAAGATGTGCCAACACACAAAGCTCTCTCCTTTCGTGGGCTCAGCCTTTCCCACTAACTACTCCTAACAGCCCAGTTCTGTGGGAAAGGGCTGTCGTTTGGTTTTCAGAGAGTAGTGCCGATCATAACAGTATGACCGTCTAAGGCGTACACGTATCAACATACTCTCCATACAGAAGAGGCAAGGACAAAAATGTGTGGCTGCCCCATGCACTGTCACGGGTCTCCCTTCACCTGCATTAGAGTACGTGTGGCTACTAGCTGCCTTTCATGCGGAAATGGTCTGCGATTTGCTCGCAGGAGCCCCGTGCCGATATTGTCAGTCTGCCATCCAACATTGAATATGGACTAAGAATCCTCCCAGAGAAAGGGTGCCACCGCAGCAAGTTCTTGCTGTCCATGGAAGGGTAGGCTGGTCTATCAATTGCACCTTAGATCCCAAGGGTAAGGGCTTTCTTTTCTGGGGTAAAGGGTTGTTGTTACCTTGCAGGAACCCTGCACTGCAACTGCCCGTCCAGTTCCAAATGGAACAAGGACCAAGATTCCTCCCAGACAAAAGGTGACAGGATAGAACGTTCTCACTGCCCAGGAACTGTCAAGGGTGTCTAATTAACACTCTTGAGATCCTGAGGGTAAGGGCTTTTTGTCCTAGGGGAAATAGGATACTATTTGCTTGCAGGAGTCGTGGACTGAGATAGGTGGTTTGACTCGTCAAATTGAATACGGATGAACGTTCCTCTCACACAGAAGGTGCCACTACAGAAAGCTCTTGCTGCCAAGGGAGGCACCCACCAGCTGCCGTTGAGAGACAGAAGGTAAGGGCTTTTTTACCTGGGGTAACAGTGTCTCATTTGATTGAAGGAGATCTGTACTGGATATCCCAGTCTGAGCTCCCAGAGCAAACATAGTCAACATTCCTCTCAGGCAAAAGGTGCCACCTCAGAAAGCTGTTGCTGCCCATGGAGGGCCAGAGGTATCCCACCACCTGCACCTGAGACCCATAGGGTATGGGTTTTCTTTTCCTGTAGTTAAGATCTGTTCTTTTTTTGCAGGAGTGCTGCATCGAGATAGCTGCTTAGGTTCCTGAAATTGAACAGGGATGAAGATTTCTCCCAGACAAAAAGTCTAAAGGGCAGAGCACTCTTGCCACTCTTGGAATTTACTGGGTCTCTCACCACTTACACCTGAGACCCTGAGGGTACAGGCTTCCTTATTCGGGGAAAGATCTGTTTTTTTCTCGCCGCTGACCGGGACCAAAATTGCAGTACAACTCCCTAAACGGAATATGGACAAAGGTCGCTCTGAAACAAAAGGTCCCAGACCCGGATGATTTTCCTGCACGGGCAAATGCAGGGGTCTCTCACTAACTAGACTTGAGACCTTGAATATAAGACCTTTTTTTGCTGGGAACAGAGGGCTGTCATTTATTGGAAACAGCTGGGCTGTTGACAACTTAAGCCTTGAATTTAATCAGTTACAGCTCTGAGATTGTAAAAGAATGTAAACAGCACCAAGGCAGGAGAGCAGAAAGGGAAGAAAAACTACAGTAAATAATAGGCATCGGTTTGAGCTTCGCCAGAACACAACAGGACCCCGACTGCCAATCAAAAGACTAAGCGCTGCACGCGAAGAGAAACAACCGACCAATTATAGCGCGTATACCCACAGAGGCAAGAAAAGACTATAAAGCTAAGCCTGCCATTCCTAAAGTGCCTGTCGCCTGCCAGCCGACCGAGCATTTCTTTTGTCCTCCGCAGCCGGTCCCTCGCAGGAGTCCTGCGGCAAAGCAGGCGGCGGGACTCGGGAAATTGAAGTCGTACGAAGATTCCCTCCGGATACAAGGTGTCGGGACCGTGAGCTCTCATTTCCCACAGAGCGCTTTGCAACCTACACCTGATAACCGGAGGGTAAGGGCTTTCTTTTTCTGGGGGAACGGCGTTTTGTGCACTAGCAGGAGTCCCACCCCAAACTCAGATGTTCAATTTAGACACCGGAATGCTTCTGAGGATTCCTCCCAGGCAAACGGTGCGAGGGCAGAAAGTTGTCGCCGCTCCCAGAGAGTCACACCGCCCGCCTTTTTGACTGAAGCAAAACGAGGCTCTAGAACTGTAAATCGAAGCATCTTACTGCAAAATCCACTGTTCTCTTCCCCCCCCGCTTTCTCTACCTCACTCAAAAAAGATTTTGTTCCGTACAAATTCTGCAGACCTAGAAACCAACAGGTACATTGCACAAAGAGCCCAGAGGTAATAAATTATAGCCAAACAGGCTAAGGTAGATATTTGAATAGGTAAAATAGGCCCGAAGCCAAGGCTTTTTCCAAGCTCCAACGGATAGAACATGAAACAATGGAAAGTACAGAAGGTCTCCGGGGTCACCCAAAAATGAGGAATAAATTTGAGACCCTATGATGAAGGCAGGATGTATCACCATGATATTCCTCAGAAGAAAGACCACGCCTCAAACTCCACCCTGACATATAGTAATCCAATAATACAATAACATGGGTACGTATATGAATATGTTGTAATCGTAATTAGAAACTGTATAAATTGCGTGTTTTTACTCAAACATTTCGGAGCTCTTTTTGCCCAGCCCGAGCCGGAGAGCTGCATGACGTCGCCTAATAAATACCTGCTGTTTAAAGGCATAAAACTCTGTCTCTAAGCAGTTTTTACTGTGTAATTTGCTTAGGAATGGTAAGGTGCTTTTGTAATTTGATGGGGGTTTTCTGGTGTTTGGGGGGTTTTTAGGAGCATTTTGTCGTTTGGGGTTTCCTGATGGTTTCAAATATAATTTGGTGTTGTGATCTGATCTGGTCCTTATCCCTCCTAGCAGTCTCTATCCACATTTTGCACCAAAAATGTTTTGCGTTTACTCTGGGCCAATTTTCTCTCACCCTCCACAAATCTAACTAGGCAATAATGCTCTATATTTACAGCAGTGCTTCCCTATTCTTGTATCAGTTTAGAAAGAGCAGCAGTCTCACAACGGTTTAAACTAGTTCAGACCGGTTCAGACCGGTTCAGACTTGGTTAGGGTTAGGGTTAGGGTTAGGGTTAGGGTTTAGGGTTAGGGTTAGGGTTTAGGGTTAGGGTTAGGGTTAGGGTTAGGGTTAGGGTTAGGGTTTAGGGTTAGGGTTAGGGTTAGTGTTAGGGTTAGGGTTAGGGTTTAGGGTTAGGGTTAGGGTTAGGGTTAGGGTTAGGGTTAGGGTTTAGGGTTAGGGTTAGGGTTAGGGTTAGGGTTAGGGTTAGGGTTAGCGTTAGGGTTAGCGTTAGGGTTAGGGTAAGCAGTATTTTTCCCGGGAGAAAGAGCTGTCGTCCGCTTGCAGGGATCCTGCGCCAAAATTACCAGTCTGAATGCCGAAATTAAATATGGAGAAAGATTCCTTCCAGGCAAGAGGTGCCATCAGAGAAAGCTCCTGCTTCCAATGGAGTGCCCAGGCTTGCCCACAACCCGGACATTTTACCCTGAGGGTAAGCGTTTTGTTTTCTGGGATAAAGGGCTGTTGTTCACTTGCAGGAATTCTGTGATGAAATTTCCAGTCTGACTCCAAAATCGAATACGGACAAAGATCGCTCTCAGACTGAAGGTGGCTGGACAGATAGCTCCTGCTGCCCATAGAGTTCCAAGTCTGGCCCACCAATTGTACCCGATATCTCAAGGGTTGGCACTCGCCTTCCTGGGAGAAAGGGCTTTTGTGCACTTGCAGATGTCCTGCTCTGAAATTGCCGGTCTGATTCCAATATAAAGTACGAATGAAGATTCCTCCCAGACAAGATGTGCCAACACACAAAGCTCTCTCCTTTCGTGGGCTCAGCCTTTCCCACTAACTACTCCTAACAGCCCAGTTCTGTGGGAAAGGGCTGTCGTTTGGTTTTCAGAGAGTAGTGCCGATCATAACAGTATGACCGTCTAAGGCGTACACGTATCAACATACTCTCCATACAGAAGAGGCAAGGACAAAAATGTGTGGCTGCCCCATGCACTGTCACGGGTCTCCCTTCACCTGCATTAGAGTACGTGTGGCTACTAGCTGCCTTTCATGCGGAAATGGTCTGCGATTTGCTCGCAGGAGCCCCGTGCCGATATTGTCAGTCTGCCATCCAACATTGAATATGGACTAAGAATCCTCCCAGAGAAAGGGTGCCACCGCAGCAAGTTCTTGCTGTCCATGGAAGGGTAGGCTGGTCTATCAATTGCACCTTAGATCCCAAGGGTAAGGGCTTTCTTTTCTGGGGTAAAGGGTTGTTGTTACCTTGCAGGAACCCTGCACTGCAACTGCCCGTCCAGTTCCAAATGGAACAAGGACCAAGATTCCTCCCAGACAAAAGGTGACAGGATAGAACGTTCTCACTGCCCAGGAACTGTCAAGGGTGTCTAATTAACACTCTTGAGATCCTGAGGGTAAGGGCTTTTTGTCCTAGGGGAAATAGGATACTATTTGCTTGCAGGAGTCGTGGACTGAGATAGGTGGTTTGACTCGTCAAATTGAATACGGATGAACGTTCCTCTCACACAGAAGGTGCCACTACAGAAAGCTCTTGCTGCCAAGGGAGGCACCCACCAGCTGCCGTTGAGAGACAGAAGGTAAGGGCTTTTTTACCTGGGGTAACAGTGTCTCATTTGATTGAAGGAGATCTGTACTGGATATCCCAGTCTGAGCTCCCAGAGCAAACATAGTCAACATTCCTCTCAGGCAAAAGGTGCCACCTCAGAAAGCTGTTGCTGCCCATGGAGGGCCAGAGGTATCCCACCACCTGCACCTGAGACCCATAGGGTATGGGTTTTCTTTTCCTGTAGTTAAGATCTGTTCTTTTTTTGCAGGAGTGCTGCATCGAGATAGCTGCTTAGGTTCCTGAAATTGAACAGGGATGAAGATTTCTCCCAGACAAAAAGTCTAAAGGGCAGAGCACTCTTGCCACTCTTGGAATTTACTGGGTCTCTCACCACTTACACCTGAGACCCTGAGGGTACAGGCTTCCTTATTCGGGGAAAGATCTGTTTTTTTCTCGCCGCTGACCGGGACCAAAATTGCAGTACAACTCCCTAAACGGAATATGGACAAAGGTCGCTCTGAAACAAAAGGTCCCAGACCCGGATGATTTTCCTGCACGGGCAAATGCAGGGGTCTCTCACTAACTAGACTTGAGACCTTGAATATAAGACCTTTTTTTGCTGGGAACAGAGGGCTGTCATTTATTGGAAACAGCTGGGCTGTTGACAACTTAAGCCTTGAATTTAATCAGTTACAGCTCTGAGATTGTAAAAGAATGTAAACAGCACCAAGGCAGGAGAGCAGAAAGGGAAGAAAAACTACAGTAAATAATAGGCATCGGTTTGAGCTTCGCCAGAACACAACAGGACCCCGACTGCCAATCAAAAGACTAAGCGCTGCACGCGAAGAGAAACAACCGACCAATTATAGCGCGTATACCCACAGAGGCAAGAAAAGACTATAAAGCTAAGCCTGCCATTCCTAAAGTGCCTGTCGCCTGCCAGCCGACCGAGCATTTCTTTTGTCCTCCGCAGCCGGTCCCTCGCAGGAGTCCTGCGGCAAAGCAGGCGGCGGGACTCGGGAAATTGAAGTCGTACGAAGATTCCCTCCGGATACAAGGTGTCGGGACCGTGAGCTCTCATTTCCCACAGAGCGCTTTGCAACCTACACCTGATAACCGGAGGGTAAGGGCTTTCTTTTTCTGGGGGAACGGCGTTTTGTGCACTAGCAGGAGTCCCACCCCAAACTCAGATGTTCAATTTAGACACCGGAATGCTTCTGAGGATTCCTCCCAGGCAAACGGTGCGAGGGCAGAAAGTTGTCGCCGCTCCCAGAGAGTCACACCGCCCGCCTTTTTGACTGAAGCAAAACGAGGCTCTAGAACTGTAAATCGAAGCATCTTACTGCAAAATCCACTGTTCTCTTCCCCCCCCGCTTTCTCTACCTCACTCAAAAAAGATTTTGTTCCGTACAAATTCTGCAGACCTAGAAACCAACAGGTACATTGCACAAAGAGCCCAGAGGTAATAAATTATAGCCAAACAGGCTAAGGTAGATATTTGAATAGGTAAAATAGGCCCGAAGCCAAGGCTTTTTCCAAGCTCCAACGGATAGAACATGAAACAATGGAAAGTACAGAAGGTCTCCGGGGTCACCCAAAAATGAGGAATAAATTTGAGACCCTATGATGAAGGCAGGATGTATCACCATGATATTCCTCAGAAGAAAGACCACGCCTCAAACTCCACCCTGACATATAGTAATCCAATAATACAATAACATGGGTACGTATATGAATATGTTGTAATCGTAATTAGAAACTGTATAAATTGCGTGTTTTTACTCAAACATTTCGGAGCTCTTTTTGCCCAGCCCGAGCCGGAGAGCTGCATGACGTCGCCTAATAAATACCTGCTGTTTAAAGGCATAAAACTCTGTCTCTAAGCAGTTTTTACTGTGTAATTTGCTTAGGAATGGTAAGGTGCTTTTGTAATTTGATGGGGGTTTTCTGGTGTTTGGGGGGTTTTTAGGAGCATTTTGTCGTTTGGGGTTTCCTGATGGTTTCAAATATAATTTGGTGTTGTGATCTGATCTGGTCCTTATCCCTCCTAGCAGTCTCTATCCACATTTTGCACCAAAAATGTTTTGCGTTTACTCTGGGCCAATTTTCTCTCACCCTCCACAAATCTAACTAGGCAATAATGCTCTATATTTACAGCAGTGCTTCCCTATTCTTGTATCAGTTTAGAAAGAGCAGCAGTCTCACAACGGTTTAAACTAGTTCAGACCGGTTCAGACCGGTTCAGACTTGGTTAGGGTTAGGGTTAGGGTTAGGGTTAGGGTTTAGGGTTAGGGTTAGGGTTTAGGGTTAGGGTTAGGGTTAGGGTTAGGGTTAGGGTTAGGGTTTAGGGTTAGGGTTAGGGTTAGTGTTAGGGTTAGGGTTAGGGTTTAGGGTTAGGGTTAGGGTTAGGGTTAGGGTTAGGGTTTAGGGTTTAGGGTTAGGGTTAGGGTTAGGGTTAGGGTTAGGGTTAGGGTTAGCGTTAGGGTTAGCGTTAGGGTTAGGGTAAGCAGTATTTTTCCCGGGAGAAAGAGCTGTCGTCCGCTTGCAGGGATCCTGCGCCAAAATTACCAGTCTGAATGCCGAAATTAAATATGGAGAAAGATTCCTTCCAGGCAAGAGGTGCCATCAGAGAAAGCTCCTGCTTCCAATGGAGTGCCCAGGCTTGCCCACAACCCGGACATTTTACCCTGAGGGTAAGCGTTTTGTTTTCTGGGATAAAGGGCTGTTGTTCACTTGCAGGAATTCTGTGATGAAATTTCCAGTCTGACTCCAAAATCGAATACGGACAAAGATCGCTCTCAGACTGAAGGTGGCTGGACAGATAGCTCCTGCTGCCCATAGAGTTCCAAGGCTGGCCCACCAATTGTACCCGATATCTCAAGGGTTGGCACTCGCCTTCCTGGGAGAAAGGGCTTTTGTGCACTTGCAGATGTCCTGCTCTGAAATTGCCGGTCTGATTCCAATATAAAGTACGAATGAAGATTCCTCCCAGACAAGATGTGCCAACACACAAAGCTCTCTCCTTTCGTGGGCTCAGCCTTTCCCACTAACTACTCCTAACAGCCCAGTTCTGTGGGAAAGGGCTGTCGTTTGGTTTTCAGAGAGTAGTGCCGATCATAACAGTATGACCGTCTAAGGCGTACACGTATCAACATACTCTCCATACAGAAGAGGCAAGGACAAAAATGTGTGGCTGCCCCATGCACTGTCACGGGTCTCCCTTCACCTGCATTAGAGTACGTGTGGCTACTAGCTGCCTTTCATGCGGAAATGGTCTGCGATTTGCTCGCAGGAGCCCCGTGCCGATATTGTCAGTCTGCCATCCAACATTGAATATGGACTAAGAATCCTCCCAGAGAAAGGGTGCCACCGCAGCAAGTTCTTGCTGTCCATGGAAGGGTAGGCTGGTCTATCAATTGCACCTTAGATCCCAAGGGTAAGGGCTTTCTTTTCTGGGGTAAAGGGTTGTTGTTACCTTGCAGGAACCCTGCACTGCAACTGCCCGTCCAGTTCCAAATGGAACAAGGACCAAGATTCCTCCCAGACAAAAGGTGACAGGATAGAACGTTCTCACTGCCCAGGAACTGTCAAGGGTGTCTAATTAACACTCTTGAGATCCTGAGGGTAAGGGCTTTTTGTCCTAGGGGAAATAGGATACTATTTGCTTGCAGGAGTCGTGGACTGAGATAGGTGGTTTGACTCGTCAAATTGAATACGGATGAACGTTCCTCTCACACAGAAGGTGCCACTACAGAAAGCTCTTGCTGCCAAGGGAGGCACCCACCAGCTGCCGTTGAGAGACAGAAGGTAAGGGCTTTTTTACCTGGGGTAACAGTGTCTCATTTGATTGAAGGAGATCTGTACTGGATATCCCAGTCTGAGCTCCCAGAGCAAACATAGTCAACATTCCTCTCAGGCAAAAGGTGCCACCTCAGAAAGCTGTTGCTGCCCATGGAGGGCCAGAGGTATCCCACCACCTGCACCTGAGACCCATAGGGTATGGGTTTTCTTTTCCTGTAGTTAAGATCTGTTCTTTTTTTGCAGGAGTGCTGCATCGAGATAGCTGCTTAGGTTCCTGAAATTGAACAGGGATGAAGATTTCTCCCAGACAAAAAGTCTAAAGGGCAGAGCACTCTTGCCACTCTTGGAATTTACTGGGTCTCTCACCACTTACACCTGAGACCCTGAGGGTACAGGCTTCCTTATTCGGGGAAAGATCTGTTTTTTTCTCGCCGCTGACCGGGACCAAAATTGCAGTACAACTCCCTAAACGGAATATGGACAAAGGTCGCTCTGAAACAAAAGGTCCCAGACCCGGATGATTTTCCTGCACGGGCAAATGCAGGGGTCTCTCACTAACTAGACTTGAGACCTTGAATATAAGACCTTTTTTTGCTGGGAACAGAGGGCTGTCATTTATTGGAAACAGCTGGGCTGTTGACAACTTAAGCCTTGAATTTAATCAGTTACAGCTCTGAGATTGTAAAAGAATGTAAACAGCACCAAGGCAGGAGAGCAGAAAGGGAAGAAAAACTACAGTAAATAATAGGCATCGGTTTGAGCTTCGCCAGAACACAACAGGACCCCGACTGCCAATCAAAAGACTAAGCGCTGCACGCGAAGAGAAACAACCGACCAATTATAGCGCGTATACCCACAGAGGCAAGAAAAGACTATAAAGCTAAGCCTGCCATTCCTAAAGTGCCTGTCGCCTGCCAGCCGACCGAGCATTTCTTTTGTCCTCCGCAGCCGGTCCCTCGCAGGAGTCCTGCGGCAAAGCAGGCGGCGGGACTCGGGAAATTGAAGTCGTACGAAGATTCCCTCCGGATACAAGGTGTCGGGACCGTGAGCTCTCATTTCCCACAGAGCGCTTTGCAACCTACACCTGATAACCGGAGGGTAAGGGCTTTCTTTTTCTGGGGGAACGGCGTTTTGTGCACTAGCAGGAGTCCCACCCCAAACTCAGATGTTCAATTTAGACACCGGAATGCTTCTGAGGATTCCTCCCAGGCAAACGGTGCGAGGGCAGAAAGTTGTCGCCGCTCCCAGAGAGTCACACCGCCCGCCTTTTTGACTGAAGCAAAACGAGGCTCTAGAACTGTAAATCGAAGCATCTTACTGCAAAATCCACTGTTCTCTTCCCCCCCCGCTTTCTCTACCTCACTCAAAAAAGATTTTGTTCCGTACAAATTCTGCAGACCTAGAAACCAACAGGTACATTGCACAAAGAGCCCAGAGGTAATAAATTATAGCCAAACAGGCTAAGGTAGATATTTGAATAGGTAAAATAGGCCCGAAGCCAAGGCTTTTTCCAAGCTCCAACGGATAGAACATGAAACAATGGAAAGTACAGAAGGTCTCCGGGGTCACCCAAAAATGAGGAATAAATTTGAGACCCTATGATGAAGGCAGGATGTATCACCATGATATTCCTCAGAAGAAAGACCACGCCTCAAACTCCACCCTGACATATAGTAATCCAATAATACAATAACATGGGTACGTATATGAATATGTTGTAATCGTAATTAGAAACTGTATAAATTGCGTGTTTTTACTCAAACATTTCGGAGCTCTTTTTGCCCAGCCCGAGCCGGAGAGCTGCATGACGTCGCCTAATAAATACCTGCTGTTTAAAGGCATAAAACTCTGTCTCTAAGCAGTTTTTACTGTGTAATTTGCTTAGGAATGGTAAGGTGCTTTTGTAATTTGATGGGGGTTTTCTGGTGTTTGGGGGGTTTTTAGGAGCATTTTGTCGTTTGGGGTTTCCTGATGGTTTCAAATATAATTTGGTGTTGTGATCTGATCTGGTCCTTATCCCTCCTAGCAGTCTCTATCCACATTTTGCACCAAAAATGTTTTGCGTTTACTCTGGGCCAATTTTCTCTCACCCTCCACAAATCTAACTAGGCAATAATGCTCTATATTTACAGCAGTGCTTCCCTATTCTTGTATCAGTTTAGAAAGAGCAGCAGTCTCACAACGGTTTAAACTAGTTCAGACCGGTTCAGACCGGTTCAGACTTGGTTAGGGTTAGGGTTAGGGTTAGGGTTAGGGTTTAGGGTTAGGGTTAGGGTTAGGGTTAGGGTTAGGGTTAGGGTTTAGGGTTAGGGTTAGGGTTTAGGGTTAGGGTTAGGGTTAGTGTTAGGGTTAGGGTTAGGGTTTAGGGTTAGGGTTAGGGTTAGGGTTTAGGGTTAGGGTTAGGGTTAGCGTTAGGGTTAGCGTTAGGGTTAGGGTAAGCAGTATTTTTCCCGGGAGAAAGAGCTGTCGTCCGCTTGCAGGGATCCTGCGCCAAAATTACCAGTCTGAATGCCGAAATTAAATATGGAGAAAGATTCCTTCCAGGCAAGAGGTGCCATCAGAGAAAGCTCCTGCTTCCAATGGAGTGCCCAGGCTTGCCCACAACCCGGACATTTTACCCTGAGGGTAAGCGTTTTGTTTTCTGGGATAAAGGGCTGTTGTTCACTTGCAGGAATTCTGTGATGAAATTTCCAGTCTGACTCCAAAATCGAATACGGACAAAGATCGCTCTCAGACTGAAGGTGGCTGGACAGATAGCTCCTGCTGCCCATAGAGTTCCAAGGCTGGCCCACCAATTGTACCCGATATCTCAAGGGTTGGCACTCGCCTTCCTGGGAGAAAGGGCTTTTGTGCACTTGCAGATGTCCTGCTCTGAAATTGCCGGTCTGATTCCAATATAAAGTACGAATGAAGATTCCTCCCAGACAAGATGTGCCAACACACAAAGCTCTCTCCTTTCGTGGGCTCAGCCTTTCCCACTAACTACTCCTAACAGCCCAGTTCTGTGGGAAAGGGCTGTAGTTTGGTTTTCAGAGAGTAGTGCCGATCATAACAGTATGACCGTCTAAGGCGTACACGTATCAACATACTCTCCATACAGAAGAGGCAAGGACAAAAATGTGTGGCTGCCCCATGCACTGTCACGGGTCTCCCTTCACCTGCATTAGAGTACGTGTGGCTACTAGCTGCCTTTCATGCGGAAATGGTCTGCGATTTGCTCGCAGGAGCCCCGTGCCGATATTGTCAGTCTGCCATCCAACATTGAATATGGACTAAGAATCCTCCCAGAGAAAGGGTGCCACCGCAGCAAGTTCTTGCTGTCCATGGAAGGGTAGGCTGGTCTATCAATTGCACCTTAGATCCCAAGGGTAAGGGCTTTCTTTTCTGGGGTAAAGGGTTGTTGTTACCTTGCAGGAACCCTGCACTGCAACTGCCCGTCCAGTTCCAAATGGAACAAGGACCAAGATTCCTCCCAGACAAAAGGTGACAGGATAGAACGTTCTCACTGCCCAGGAACTGTCAAGGGTGTCTAATTAACACTCTTGAGATCCTGAGGGTAAGGGCTTTTTGTCCTAGGGGAAATAGGATACTATTTGCTTGCAGGAGTCGTGGACTGAGATAGGTGGTTTGACTCGTCAAATTGAATACGGATGAACGTTCCTCTCACACAGAAGGTGCCACTACAGAAAGCTCTTGCTGCCAAGGGAGGCACCCACCAGCTGCCGTTGAGAGACAGAAGGTAAGGGCTTTTTTACCTGGGGTAACAGTGTCTCATTTGATTGAAGGAGATCTGTACTGGATATCCCAGTCTGAGCTCCCAGAGCAAACATAGTCAACATTCCTCTCAGGCAAAAGGTGCCACCTCAGAAAGCTGTTGCTGCCCATGGAGGGCCAGAGGTATCCCACCACCTGCACCTGAGACCCATAGGGTATGGGTTTTCTTTTCCTGTAGTTAAGATCTGTTCTTTTTTTGCAGGAGTGCTGCATCGAGATAGCTGCTTAGGTTCCTGAAATTGAACAGGGATGAAGATTTCTCCCAGACAAAAAGTCTAAAGGGCAGAGCACTCTTGCCACTCTTGGAATTTACTGGGTCTCTCACCACTTACACCTGAGACCCTGAGGGTACAGGCTTCCTTATTCGGGGAAAGATCTGTTTTTTTCTCGCCGCTGACCGGGACCAAAATTGCAGTACAACTCCCTAAACGGAATATGGACAAAGGTCGCTCTGAAACAAAAGGTCCCAGACCCGGATGATTTTCCTGCACGGGCAAATGCAGGGGTCTCTCACTAACTAGACTTGAGACCTTGAATATAAGACCTTTTTTTGCTGGGAACAGAGGGCTGTCATTTATTGGAAACAGCTGGGCTGTTGACAACTTAAGCCTTGAATTTAATCAGTTACAGCTCTGAGATTGTAAAAGAATGTAAACAGCACCAAGGCAGGAGAGCAGAAAGGGAAGAAAAACTACAGTAAATAATAGGCATCGGTTTGAGCTTCGCCAGAACACAACAGGACCCCGACTGCCAATCAAAAGACTAAGCGCTGCACG
Source organism: Pyrocephalus nanus (assembly GCA_038380795.1). Lineage (NCBI taxonomy): Eukaryota > Metazoa > Chordata > Aves > Passeriformes > Tyrannidae > Pyrocephalus > Pyrocephalus nanus. The sequence goes on from CM076267.1 coordinate 39,105,959, forward strand.
CGAAGAGAAACAACCGACCAATTATAGCGCGTATACCCACAGAGGCAAGAAAAGACTATAAAGCTAAGCCTGCCATTCCTAAAGTGCCTGTCGCCTGCCAGCCGACCGAGCATTTCTTTTGTCCTCCGCAGCCGGTCCCTCGCAGGAGTCCTGCGGCAAAGCAGGCGGCGGGACTCGGGAAATTGAAGTCGTACGAAGATTCCCTCCGGATACAAGGTGTCGGGACCGTGAGCTCTCATTTCCCACAGAGCGCTTTGCAACCTACACCTGATAACCGGAGGGTAAGGGCTTTCTTTTTCTGGGGGAACGGCGTTTTGTGCACTAGCAGGAGTCCCACCCCAAACTCAGATGTTCAATTTAGACACCGGAATGCTTCTGAGGATTCCTCCCAGGCAAACGGTGCGAGGGCAGAAAGTTGTCGCCGCTCCCAGAGAGTCACACCGCCCGCCTTTTTGACTGAAGCAAAACGAGGCTCTAGAACTGTAAATCGAAGCATCTTACTGCAAAATCCACTGTTCTCTTCCCCCCCCGCTTTCTCTACCTCACTCAAAAAAGATTTTGTTCCGTACAAATTCTGCAGACCTAGAAACCAACAGGTACATTGCACAAAGAGCCCAGAGGTAATAAATTATAGCCAAACAGGCTAAGGTAGATATTTGAATAGGTAAAATAGGCCCGAAGCCAAGGCTTTTTCCAAGCTCCAACGGATAGAACATGAAACAATGGAAAGTACAGAAGGTCTCCGGGGTCACCCAAAAATGAGGAATAAATTTGAGACCCTATGATGAAGGCAGGATGTATCACCATGATATTCCTCAGAAGAAAGACCACGCCTCAAACTCCACCCTGACATATAGTAATCCAATAATACAATAACATGGGTACGTATATGAATATGTTGTAATCGTAATTAGAAACTGTATAAATTGCGTGTTTTTACTCAAACATTTCGGAGCTCTTTTTGCCCAGCCCGAGCCGGAGAGCTGCATGACGTCGCCTAATAAATACCTGCTGTTTAAAGGCATAAAACTCTGTCTCTAAGCAGTTTTTACTGTGTAATTTGCTTAGGAATGGTAAGGTGCTTTTGTAATTTGATGGGGGTTTTCTGGTGTTTGGGGGGTTTTTAGGAGCATTTTGTCGTTTGGGGTTTCCTGATGGTTTCAAATATAATTTGGTGTTGTGATCTGATCTGGTCCTTATCCCTCCTAGCAGTCTCTATCCACATTTTGCACCAAAAATGTTTTGCGTTTACTCTGGGCCAATTTTCTCTCACCCTCCACAAATCTAACTAGGCAATAATGCTCTATATTTACAGCAGTGCTTCCCTATTCTTGTATCAGTTTAGAAAGAGCAGCAGTCTCACAACGGTTTAAACTAGTTCAGACCGGTTCAGACCGGTTCAGACTTGGTTAGGGTTAGGGTTAGGGTTAGGGTTAGGGTTTAGGGTTAGGGTTAGGGTTTAGGGTTAGGGTTAGGGTTAGGGTTAGGGTTAGGGTTAGGGTTTAGGGTTAGGGTTAGGGTTAGTGTTAGGGTTAGGGTTAGGGTTTAGGGTTAGGGTTAGGGTTAGGGTTTAGGGTTAGGGTTAGGGTTAGGGTTAGGGTTAGGGTTAGGGTTAGGGTTTAGGGTTAGGGTTAGGGTTAGGGTTAGGGTTAGGGTTAGGGTTAGCGTTAGGGTTAGCGTTAGGGTTAGGGTAAGCAGTATTTTTCCCGGGAGAAAGAGCTGTCGTCCGCTTGCAGGGTTCCTGCGCCAAAATTACCAGTCTGAATGCCGAAATTAAATATGGAGAAAGATTCCTTCCAGGCAAGAGGTGCCATCAGAGAAAGCTCCTGCTTCCAATGGAGTGCCCAGGCTTGCCCACAACCCGGACATTTTACCCTGAGGGTAAGCGTTTTGTTTTCTGGGATAAAGGGCTGTTGTTCACTTGCAGGAATTCTGTGATGAAATTTCCAGTCTGACTCCAAAATCGAATACGGACAAAGATCGCTCTCAGACTGAAGGTGGCTGGACAGATAGCTCCTGCTGCCCATAGAGTTCCAAGGCTGGCCCACCAATTGTACCCGATATCTCAAGGGTTGGCACTCGCCTTCCTGGGAGAAAGGGCTTTTGTGCACTTGCAGATGTCCTGCTCTGAAATTGCCGGTCTGATTCCAATATAAAGTACGAATGAAGATTCCTCCCAGACAAGATGTGCCAACACACAAAGCTCTCTCCTTTCGTGGGCTCAGCCTTTCCCACTAACTACTCCTAACAGCCCAGTTCTGTGGGAAAGGGCTGTCGTTTGGTTTTCAGAGAGTAGTGCCGATCATAACAGTATGACCGTCTAAGGCGTACACGTATCAACATACTCTCCATACAGAAGAGGCAAGGACAAAAATGTGTGGCTGCCCCATGCACTGTCACGGGTCTCCCTTCACCTGCATTAGAGTACGTGTGGCTACTAGCTGCCTTTCATGCGGAAATGGTCTGCGATTTGCTCGCAGGAGCCCCGTGCCGATATTGTCAGTCTGCCATCCAACATTGAATATGGACTAAGAATCCTCCCAGAGAAAGGGTGCCACCGCAGCAAGTTCTTGCTGTCCATGGAAGGGTAGGCTGGTCTATCAATTGCACCTTAGATCCCAAGGGTAAGGGCTTTCTTTTCTGGGGTAAAGGGTTGTTGTTACCTTGCAGGAACCCTGCACTGCAACTGCCCGTCCAGTTCCAAATGGAACAAGGACCAAGATTCCTCCCAGACAAAAGGTGACAGGATAGAACGTTCTCACTGCCCAGGAACTGTCAAGGGTGTCTAATTAACACTCTTGAGATCCTGAGGGTAAGGGCTTTTTGTCCTAGGGGAAATAGGATACTATTTGCTTGCAGGAGTCGTGGACTGAGATAGGTGGTTTGACTCGTCAAATTGAATACGGATGAACGTTCCTCTCACACAGAAGGTGCCACTACAGAAAGCTCTTGCTGCCAAGGGAGGCACCCACCAGCTGCCGTTGAGAGACAGAAGGTAAGGGCTTTTTTACCTGGGGTAACAGTGTCTCATTTGATTGAAGGAGATCTGTACTGGATATCCCAGTCTGAGCTCCCAGAGCAAACATAGTCAACATTCCTCTCAGGCAAAAGGTGCCACCTCAGAAAGCTGTTGCTGCCCATGGAGGGCCAGAGGTATCCCACCACCTGCACCTGAGACCCATAGGGTATGGGTTTTCTTTTCCTGTAGTTAAGATCTGTTCTTTTTTTGCAGGAGTGCTGCATCGAGATAGCTGCTTAGGTTCCTGAAATTGAACAGGGATGAAGATTTCTCCCAGACAAAAAGTCTAAAGGGCAGAGCACTCTTGCCACTCTTGGAATTTACTGGGTCTCTCACCACTTACACCTGAGACCCTGAGGGTACAGGCTTCCTTATTCGGGGAAAGATCTGTTTTTTTCTCGCCGCTGACCGGGACCAAAATTGCAGTACAACTCCCTAAACGGAATATGGACAAAGGTCGCTCTGAAACAAAAGGTCCCAGACCCGGATGATTTTCCTGCACGGGCAAATGCAGGGGTCTCTCACTAACTAGACTTGAGACCTTGAATATAAGACCTTTTTTTGCTGGGAACAGAGGGCTGTCATTTATTGGAAACAGCTGGGCTGTTGACAACTTAAGCCTTGAATTTAATCAGTTACAGCTCTGAGATTGTAAAAGAATGTAAACAGCACCAAGGCAGGAGAGCAGAAAGGGAAGAAAAACTACAGTAAATAATAGGCATCGGTTTGAGCTTCGCCAGAACACAACAGGACCCCGACTGCCAATCAAAAGACTAAGCGCTGCACGCGAAGAGAAACAACCGACCAATTATAGCGCGTATACCCACAGAGGCAAGAAAAGACTATAAAGCTAAGCCTGCCATTCCTAAAGTGCCTGTCGCCTGCCAGCCGACCGAGCATTTCTTTTGTCCTCCGCAGCCGGTCCCTCGCAGGAGTCCTGCGGCAAAGCAGGCGGCGGGACTCGGGAAATTGAAGTCGTACGAAGATTCCCTCCGGATACAAGGTGTCGGGACCGTGAGCTCTCATTTCCCACAGAGCGCTTTGCAACCTACACCTGATAACCGGAGGGTAAGGGCTTTCTTTTTCTGGGGGAACGGCGTTTTGTGCACTAGCAGGAGTCCCACCCCAAACTCAGATGTTCAATTTAGACACCGGAATGCTTCTGAGGATTCCTCCCAGGCAAACGGTGCGAGGGCAGAAAGTTGTCGCCGCTCCCAGAGAGTCACACCGCCCGCCTTTTTGACTGAAGCAAAACGAGGCTCTAGAACTGTAAATCGAAGCATCTTACTGCAAAATCCACTGTTCTCTTCCCCCCCCGCTTTCTCTACCTCACTCAAAAAAGATTTTGTTCCGTACAAATTCTGCAGACCTAGAAACCAACAGGTACATTGCACAAAGAGCCCAGAGGTAATAAATTATAGCCAAACAGGCTAAGGTAGATATTTGAATAGGTAAAATAGGCCCGAAGCCAAGGCTTTTTCCAAGCTCCAACGGATAGAACATGAAACAATGGAAAGTACAGAAGGTCTCCGGGGTCACCCAAAAATGAGGAATAAATTTGAGACCCTATGATGAAGGCAGGATGTATCACCATGATATTCCTCAGAAGAAAGACCACGCCTCAAACTCCACCCTGACATATAGTAATCCAATAATACAATAACATGGGTACGTATATGAATATGTTGTAATCGTAATTAGAAACTGTATAAATTGCGTGTTTTTACTCAAACATTTCGGAGCTCTTTTTGCCCAGCCCGAGCCGGAGAGCTGCATGACGTCGCCTAATAAATACCTGCTGTTTAAAGGCATAAAACTCTGTCTCTAAGCAGTTTTTACTGTGTAATTTGCTTAGGAATGGTAAGGTGCTTTTGTAATTTGATGGGGGTTTTCTGGTGTTTGGGGGGTTTTTAGGAGCATTTTGTCGTTTGGGGTTTCCTGATGGTTTCAAATATAATTTGGTGTTGTGATCTGATCTGGTCCTTATCCCTCCTAGCAGTCTCTATCCACATTTTGCACCAAAAATGTTTTGCGTTTACTCTGGGCCAATTTTCTCTCACCCTCCACAAATCTAACTAGGCAATAATGCTCTATATTTACAGCAGTGCTTCCCTATTCTTGTATCAGTTTAGAAAGAGCAGCAGTCTCACAACGGTTTAAACTAGTTCAGACCGGTTCAGACCGGTTCAGACTTGGTTAGGGTTAGGGTTAGGGTTAGGGTTAGGGTTTAGGGTTAGGGTTAGGGTTAGGGTTAGGGTTAGGGTTAGGGTTTAGGGTTAGGGTTAGGGTTAGTGTTAGGGTTAGGGTTAGGGTTTAGGGTTAGGGTTAGGGTTAGGGTTTAGGGTTAGGGTTAGGGTTAGGGTTAGGGTTAGGGTTAGGGTTAGGGTTAGGGTTTAGGGTTAGGGTTTAGGGTTAGGGTTAGGGTTAGGGTTAGGGTTAGGGTTAGGGTTAGCGTTAGGGTTAGCGTTAGGGTTAGGGTAAGCAGTATTTTTCCCGGGAGAAAGAGCTGTCGTCCGCTTGCAGGGATCCTGCGCCAAAATTACCAGTCTGAATGCCGAAATTAAATATGGAGAAAGATTCCTTCCAGGCAAGAGGTGCCATCAGAGAAAGCTCCTGCTTCCAATGGAGTGCCCAGGCTTGCCCACAACCCGGACATTTTACCCTGAGGGTAAGCGTTTTGTTTTCTGGGATAAAGGGCTGTTGTTCACTTGCAGGAATTCTGTGATGAAATTTCCAGTCTGACTCCAAAATCGAATACGGACAAAGATCGCTCTCAGACTGAAGGTGGCTGGACAGATAGCTCCTGCTGCCCATAGAGTTCCAAGGCTGGCCCACCAATTGTACCCGATATCTCAAGGGTTGGCACTCGCCTTCCTGGGAGAAAGGGCTTTTGTGCACTTGCAGATGTCCTGCTCTGAAATTGCCGGTCTGATTCCAATATAAAGTACGAATGAAGATTCCTCCCAGACAAGATGTGCCAACACACAAAGCTCTCTCCTTTCGTGGGCTCAGCCTTTCCCACTAACTACTCCTAACAGCCCAGTTCTGTGGGAAAGGGCTGTCGTTTGGTTTTCAGAGAGTAGTGCCGATCATAACAGTATGACCGTCTAAGGCGTACACGTATCAACATACTCTCCATACAGAAGAGGCAAGGACAAAAATGTGTGGCTGCCCCATGCACTGTCACGGGTCTCCCTTCACCTGCATTAGAGTACGTGTGGCTACTAGCTGCCTTTCATGCGGAAATGGTCTGCGATTTGCTCGCAGGAGCCCCGTGCCGATATTGTCAGTCTGCCATCCAACATTGAATATGGACTAAGAATCCTCCCAGAGAAAGGGTGCCACCGCAGCAAGTTCTTGCTGTCCATGGAAGGGTAGGCTGGTCTATCAATTGCACCTTAGATCCCAAGGGTAAGGGCTTTCTTTTCTGGGGTAAAGGGTTGTTGTTACCTTGCAGGAACCCTGCACTGCAACTGCCCGTCCAGTTCCAAATGGAACAAGGACCAAGATTCCTCCCAGACAAAAGGTGACAGGATAGAACGTTCTCACTGCCCAGGAACTGTCAAGGGTGTCTAATTAACACTCTTGAGATCCTGAGGGTAAGGGCTTTTTGTCCTAGGGGAAATAGGATACTATTTGCTTGCAGGAGTCGTGGACTGAGATAGGTGGTTTGACTCGTCAAATTGAATACGGATGAACGTTCCTCTCACACAGAAGGTGCCACTACAGAAAGCTCTTGCTGCCAAGGGAGGCACCCACCAGCTGCCGTTGAGAGACAGAAGGTAAGGGCTTTTTTACCTGGGGTAACAGTGTCTCATTTGATTGAAGGAGATCTGTACTGGATATCCCAGTCTGAGCTCCCAGAGCAAACATAGTCAACATTCCTCTCAGGCAAAAGGTGCCACCTCAGAAAGCTGTTGCTGCCCATGGAGGGCCAGAGGTATCCCACCACCTGCACCTGAGACCCATAGGGTATGGGTTTTCTTTTCCTGTAGTTAAGATCTGTTCTTTTTTTGCAGGAGTGCTGCATCGAGATAGCTGCTTAGGTTCCTGAAATTGAACAGGGATGAAGATTTCTCCCAGACAAAAAGTCTAAAGGGCAGAGCACTCTTGCCACTCTTGGAATTTACTGGGTCTCTCACCACTTACACCTGAGACCCTGAGGGTACAGGCTTCCTTATTCGGGGAAAGATCTGTTTTTTTCTCGCCGCTGACCGGGACCAAAATTGCAGTACAACTCCCTAAACGGAATATGGACAAAGGTCGCTCTGAAACAAAAGGTCCCAGACCCGGATGATTTTCCTGCACGGGCAAATGCAGGGGTCTCTCACTAACTAGACTTGAGACCTTGAATATAAGACCTTTTTTTGCTGGGAACAGAGGGCTGTCATTTATTGGAAACAGCTGGGCTGTTGACAACTTAAGCCTTGAATTTAATCAGTTACAGCTCTGAGATTGTAAAAGAATGTAAACAGCACCAAGGCAGGAGAGCAGAAAGGGAAGAAAAACTACAGTAAATAATAGGCATCGGTTTGAGCTTCGCCAGAACACAACAGGACCCCGACTGCCAATCAAAAGACTAAGCGCTGCACGCGAAGAGAAACAACCGACCAATTATAGCGCGTATACCCACAGAGGCAAGAAAAGACTATAAAGCTAAGCCTGCCATTCCTAAAGTGCCTGTCGCCTGCCAGCCGACCGAGCATTTCTTTTGTCCTCCGCAGCCGGTCCCTCGCAGGAGTCCTGCGGCAAAGCAGGCGGCGGGACTCGGGAAATTGAAGTCGTACGAAGATTCCCTCCGGATACAAGGTGTCGGGACCGTGAGCTCTCATTTCCCACAGAGCGCTTTGCAACCTACACCTGATAACCGGAGGGTAAGGGCTTTCTTTTTCTGGGGGAACGGCGTTTTGTGCACTAGCAGGAGTCCCACCCCAAACTCAGATGTTCAATTTAGACACCGGAATGCTTCTGAGGATTCCTCCCAGGCAAACGGTGCGAGGGCAGAAAGTTGTCGCCGCTCCCAGAGAGTCACACCGCCCGCCTTTTTGACTGAAGCAAAACGAGGCTCTAGAACTGTAAATCGAAGCATCTTACTGCAAAATCCACTGTTCTCTTCCCCCCCCGCTTTCTCTACCTCACTCAAAAAAGATTTTGTTCCGTACAAATTCTGCAGACCTAGAAACCAACAGGTACATTGCACAAAGAGCCCAGAGGTAATAAATTATAGCCAAACAGGCTAAGGTAGATATTTGAATAGGTAAAATAGGCCCGAAGCCAAGGCTTTTTCCAAGCTCCAACGGATAGAACATGAAACAATGGAAAGTACAGAAGGTCTCCGGGGTCACCCAAAAATGAGGAATAAATTTGAGACCCTATGATGAAGGCAGGATGTATCACCATGATATTCCTCAGAAGAAAGACCACGCCTCAAACTCCACCCTGACATATAGTAATCCAATAATACAATAACATGGGTACGTATATGAATATGTTGTAATCGTAATTAGAAACTGTATAAATTGCGTGTTTTTACTCAAACATTTCGGAGCTCTTTTTGCCCAGCCCGAGCCGGAGAGCTGCATGACGTCGCCTAATAAATACCTGCTGTTTAAAGGCATAAAACTCTGTCTCTAAGCAGTTTTTACTGTGTAATTTGCTTAGGAATGGTAAGGTGCTTTTGTAATTTGATGGGGGTTTTCTGGTGTTTGGGGGGTTTTTAGGAGCATTTTGTCGTTTGGGGTTTCCTGATGGTTTCAAATATAATTTGGTGTTGTGATCTGATCTGGTCCTTATCCCTCCTAGCAGTCTCTATCCACATTTTGCACCAAAAATGTTTTGCGTTTACTCTGGGCCAATTTTCTCTCACCCTCCACAAATCTAACTAGGCAATAATGCTCTATATTTACAGCAGTGCTTCCCTATTCTTGTATCAGTTTAGAAAGAGCAGCAGTCTCACAACGGTTTAAACTAGTTCAGACCGGTTCAGACCGGTTCAGACTTGGTTAGGGTTAGGGTTAGGGTTAGGGTTAGGGTTTAGGGTTAGGGTTAGGGTTAGGGTTAGGGTTAGGGTTAGGGTTTAGGGTTAGGGTTAGGGTTAGTGTTAGGGTTAGGGTTAGGGTTTAGGGTTAGGGTTAGGGTTAGGGTTTAGGGTTAGGGTTAGGGTTAGGGTTAGGGTTAGGGTTAGGGTTAGGGTTAGGGTTTAGGGTTAGGGTTTAGGGTTAGGGTTAGGGTTAGGGTTAGGGTTAGGGTTAGGGTTAGCGTTAGGGTTAGCGTTAGGGTTAGGGTAAGCAGTATTTTTCCCGGGAGAAAGAGCTGTCGTCCGCTTGCAGGGATCCTGCGCCAAAATTACCAGTCTGAATGCCGAAATTAAATATGGAGAAAGATTCCTTCCAGGCAAGAGGTGCCATCAGAGAAAGCTCCTGCTTCCAATGGAGTGCCCAGGCTTGCCCACAACCCGGACATTTTACCCTGAGGGTAAGCGTTTTGTTTTCTGGGATAAAGGGCTGTTGTTCACTTGCAGGAATTCTGTGATGAAATTTCCAGTCTGACTCCAAAATCGAATACGGACAAAGATCGCTCTCAGACTGAAGGTGGCTGGACAGATAGCTCCTGCTGCCCATAGAGTTCCAAGGCTGGCCCACCAATTGTACCCGATATCTCAAGGGTTGGCACTCGCCTTCCTGGGAGAAAGGGCTTTTGTGCACTTGCAGATGTCCTGCTCTGAAATTGCCGGTCTGATTCCAATATAAAGTACGAATGAAGATTCCTCCCAGACAAGATGTGCCAACACACAAAGCTCTCTCCTTTCGTGGGCTCAGCCTTTCCCACTAACTACTCCTAACAGCCCAGTTCTGTGGGAAAGGGCTGTCGTTTGGTTTTCAGAGAGTAGTGCCGATCATAACAGTATGACCGTCTAAGGCGTACACGTATCAACATACTCTCCATACAGAAGAGGCAAGGACAAAAATGTGTGGCTGCCCCATGCACTGTCACGGGTCTCCCTTCACCTGCATTAGAGTACGTGTGGCTACTAGCTGCCTTTCATGCGGAAATGGTCTGCGATTTGCTCGCAGGAGCCCCGTGCCGATATTGTCAGTCTGCCATCCAACATTGAATATGGACTAAGAATCCTCCCAGAGAAAGGGTGCCACCGCAGCAAGTTCTTGCTGTCCATGGAAGGGTAGGCTGGTCTATCAATTGCACCTTAGATCCCAAGGGTAAGGGCTTTCTTTTCTGGGGTAAAGGGTTGTTGTTACCTTGCAGGAACCCTGCACTGCAACTGCCCGTCCAGTTCCAAATGGAACAAGGACCAAGATTCCTCCCAGACAAAAGGTGACAGGATAGAACGTTCTCACTGCCCAGGAACTGTCAAGGGTGTCTAATTAACACTCTTGAGATCCTGAGGGTAAGGGCTTTTTGTCCTAGGGGAAATAGGATACTATTTGCTTGCAGGAGTCGTGGACTGAGATAGGTGGTTTGACTCGTCAAATTGAATACGGATGAACGTTCCTCTCACACAGAAGGTGCCACTACAGAAAGCTCTTGCTGCCAAGGGAGGCACCCACCAGCTGCCGTTGAGAGACAGAAGGTAAGGGCTTTTTTACCTGGGGTAACAGTGTCTCATTTGATTGAAGGAGATCTGTACTGGATATCCCAGTCTGAGCTCCCAGAGCAAACATAGTCAACATTCCTCTCAGGCAAAAGGTGCCACCTCAGAAAGCTGTTGCTGCCCATGGAGGGCCAGAGGTATCCCACCACCTGCACCTGAGACCCATAGGGTATGGGTTTTCTTTTCCTGTAGTTAAGATCTGTTCTTTTTTTGCAGGAGTGCTGCATCGAGATAGCTGCTTAGGTTCCTGAAATTGAACAGGGATGAAGATTTCTCCCAGACAAAAAGTCTAAAGGGCAGAGCACTCTTGCCACTCTTGGAATTTACTGGGTCTCTCACCACTTACACCTGAGACCCTGAGGGTACAGGCTTCCTTATTCGGGGAAAGATCTGTTTTTTTCTCGCCGCTGACCGGGACCAAAATTGCAGTACAACTCCCTAAACGGAATATGGACAAAGGTCGCTCTGAAACAAAAGGTCCCAGACCCGGATGATTTTCCTGCACGGGCAAATGCAGGGGTCTCTCACTAACTAGACTTGAGACCTTGAATATAAGACCTTTTTTTGCTGGGAACAGAGGGCTGTCATTTATTGGAAACAGCTGGGCTGTTGACAACTTAAGCCTTGAATTTAATCAGTTACAGCTCTGAGATTGTAAAAGAATGTAAACAGCACCAAGGCAGGAGAGCAGAAAGGGAAGAAAAACTACAGTAAATAATAGGCATCGGTTTGAGCTTCGCCAGAACACAACAGGACCCCGACTGCCAATCAAAAGACTAAGCGCTGCACGCGAAGAGAAACAACCGACCAATTATAGCGCGTATACCCACAGAGGCAAGAAAAGACTATAAAGCTAAGCCTGCCATTCCTAAAGTGCCTGTCGCCTGCCAGCCGACCGAGCATTTCTTTTGTCCTCCGCAGCCGGTCCCTCGCAGGAGTCCTGCGGCAAAGCAGGCGGCGGGACTCGGGAAATTGAAGTCGTACGAAGATTCCCTCCGGATACAAGGTGTCGGGACCGTGAGCTCTCATTTCCCACAGAGCGCTTTGCAACCTACACCTGATAACCGGAGGGTAAGGGCTTTCTTTTTCTGGGGGAACGGCGTTTTGTGCACTAGCAGGAGTCCCACCCCAAACTCAGATGTTCAATTTAGACACCGGAATGCTTCTGAGGATTCCTCCCAGGCAAACGGTGCGAGGGCAGAAAGTTGTCGCCGCTCCCAGAGAGTCACACCGCCCGCCTTTTTGACTGAAGCAAAACGAGGCTCTAGAACTGTAAATCGAAGCATCTTACTGCAAAATCCACTGTTCTCTTCCCCCCCCGCTTTCTCTACCTCACTCAAAAAAGATTTTGTTCCGTACAAATTCTGCAGACCTAGAAACCAACAGGTACATTGCACAAAGAGCCCAGAGGTAATAAATTATAGCCAAACAGGCTAAGGTAGATATTTGAATAGGTAAAATAGGCCCGAAGCCAAGGCTTTTTCCAAGCTCCAACGGATAGAACATGAAACAATGGAAAGTACAGAAGGTCTCCGGGGTCACCCAAAAATGAGGAATAAATTTGAGACCCTATGATGAAGGCAGGATGTATCACCATGATATTCCTCAGAAGAAAGACCACGCCTCAAACTCCACCCTGACATATAGTAATCCAATAATACAATAACATGGGTACGTATATGAATATGTTGTAATCGTAATTAGAAACTGTATAAATTGCGTGTTTTTACTCAAACATTTCGGAGCTCTTTTTGCCCAGCCCGAGCCGGAGAGCTGCATGACGTCGCCTAATAAATACCTGCTGTTTAAAGGCATAAAACTCTGTCTCTAAGCAGTTTTTACTGTGTAATTTGCTTAGGAATGGTAAGGTGCTTTTGTAATTTGATGGGGGTTTTCTGGTGTTTGGGGGGTTTTTAGGAGCATTTTGTCGTTTGGGGTTTCCTGATGGTTTCAAATATAATTTGGTGTTGTGATCTGATCTGGTCCTTATCCCTCCTAGCAGTCTCTATCCACATTTTGCACCAAAAATGTTTTGCGTTTACTCTGGGCCAATTTTCTCTCACCCTCCACAAATCTAACTAGGCAATAATGCTCTATATTTACAGCAGTGCTTCCCTATTCTTGTATCAGTTTAGAAAGAGCAGCAGTCTCACAACGGTTTAAACTAGTTCAGACCGGTTCAGACCGGTTCAGACTTGGTTAGGGTTAGGGTTAGGGTTAGGGTTAGGGTTTAGGGTTAGGGTTAGGGTTTAGGGTTAGGGTTAGGGTTAGGGTTAGGGTTAGGGTTAGGGTTTAGGGTTAGGGTTAGGGTTAGTGTTAGGGTTAGGGTTAGGGTTTAGGGTTAGGGTTAGGGTTAGGGTTAGGGTTAGGGTTAGGGTTTAGGGTTAGGGTTAGGGTTAGGGTTAGGGTTAGGGTTAGGGTTAGCGTTAGGGTTAGCGTTAGGGTTAGGGTAAGCAGTATTTTTCCCGGGAGAAAGAGCTGTCGTCCGCTTGCAGGGATCCTGCGCCAAAATTACCAGTCTGAATGCCGAAATTAAATATGGAGAAAGATTCCTTCCAGGCAAGAGGTGCCATCAGAGAAAGCTCCTGCTTCCAATGGAGTGCCCAGGCTTGCCCACAACCCGGACATTTTACCCTGAGGGTAAGCGTTTTGTTTTCTGGGATAAAGGGCTGTTGTTCACTTGCAGGAATTCTGTGATGAAATTTCCAGTCTGACTCCAAAATCGAATACGGACAAAGATCGCTCTCAGACTGAAGGTGGCTGGACAGATAGCTCCTGCTGCCCATAGAGTTCCAAGGCTGGCCCACCAATTGTACCCGATATCTCAAGGGTTGGCACTCGCCTTCCTGGGAGAAAGGGCTTTTGTGCACTTGCAGATGTCCTGCTCTGAAATTGCCGGTCTGATTCCAATATAAAGTACGAATGAAGATTCCTCCCAGACAAGATGTGCCAACACACAAAGCTCTCTCCTTTCGTGGGCTCAGCCTTTCCCACTAACTACTCCTAACAGCCCAGTTCTGTGGGAAAGGGCTGTCGTTTGGTTTTCAGAGAGTAGTGCCGATCATAACAGTATGACCGTCTAAGGCGTACACGTATCAACATACTCTCCATACAGAAGAGGCAAGGACAAAAATGTGTGGCTGCCCCATGCACTGTCACGGGTCTCCCTTCACCTGCATTAGAGTACGTGTGGCTACTAGCTGCCTTTCATGCGGAAATGGTCTGCGATTTGCTCGCAGGAGCCCCGTGCCGATATTGTCAGTCTGCCATCCAACATTGAATATGGACTAAGAATCCTCCCAGAGAAAGGGTGCCACCGCAGCAAGTTCTTGCTGTCCATGGAAGGGTAGGCTGGTCTATCAATTGCACCTTAGATCCCAAGGGTAAGGGCTTTCTTTTCTGGGGTAAAGGGTTGTTGTTACCTTGCAGGAACCCTGCACTGCAACTGCCCGTCCAGTTCCAAATGGAACAAGGACCAAGATTCCTCCCAGACAAAAGGTGACAGGATAGAACGTTCTCACTGCCCAGGAACTGTCAAGGGTGTCTAATTAACACTCTTGAGATCCTGAGGGTAAGGGCTTTTTGTCCTAGGGGAAATAGGATACTATTTGCTTGCAGGAGTCGTGGACTGAGATAGGTGGTTTGACTCGTCAAATTGAATACGGATGAACGTTCCTCTCACACAGAAGGTGCCACTACAGAAAGCTCTTGCTGCCAAGGGAGGCACCCACCAGCTGCCGTTGAGAGACAGAAGGTAAGGGCTTTTTTACCTGGGGTAACAGTGTCTCATTTGATTGAAGGAGATCTGTACTGGATATCCCAGTCTGAGCTCCCAGAGCAAACATAGTCAACATTCCTCTCAGGCAAAAGGTGCCACCTCAGAAAGCTGTTGCTGCCCATGGAGGGCCAGAGGTATCCCACCACCTGCACCTGAGACCCATAGGGTATGGGTTTTCTTTTCCTGTAGTTAAGATCTGTTCTTTTTTTGCAGGAGTGCTGCATCGAGATAGCTGCTTAGGTTCCTGAAATTGAACAGGGATGAAGATTTCTCCCAGACAAAAAGTCTAAAGGGCAGAGCACTCTTGCCACTCTTGGAATTTACTGGGTCTCTCACCACTTACACCTGAGACCCTGAGGGTACAGGCTTCCTTATTCGGGGAAAGATCTGTTTTTTTCTCGCCGCTGACCGGGACCAAAATTGCAGTACAACTCCCTAAACGGAATATGGACAAAGGTCGCTCTGAAACAAAAGGTCCCAGACCCGGATGATTTTCCTGCACGGGCAAATGCAGGGGTCTCTCACTAACTAGACTTGAGACCTTGAATATAAGACCTTTTTTTGCTGGGAACAGAGGGCTGTCATTTATTGGAAACAGCTGGGCTGTTGACAACTTAAGCCTTGAATTTAATCAGTTACAGCTCTGAGATTGTAAAAGAATGTAAACAGCACCAAGGCAGGAGAGCAGAAAGGGAAGAAAAACTACAGTAAATAATAGGCATCGGTTTGAGCTTCGCCAGAACACAACAGGACCCCGACTGCCAATCAAAAGACTAAGCGCTGCACGCGAAGAGAAACAACCGACCAATTATAGCGCGTATACCCACAGAGGCAAGAAAAGACTATAAAGCTAAGCCTGCCATTCCTAAAGTGCCTGTCGCCTGCCAGCCGACCGAGCATTTCTTTTGTCCTCCGCAGCCGGTCCCTCGCAGGAGTCCTGCGGCAAAGCAGGCGGCGGGACTCGGGAAATTGAAGTCGTACGAAGATTCCCTCCGGATACAAGGTGTCGGGACCGTGAGCTCTCATTTCCCACAGAGCGCTTTGCAACCTACACCTGATAACCGGAGGGTAAGGGCTTTCTTTTTCTGGGGGAACGGCGTTTTGTGCACTAGCAGGAGTCCCACCCCAAACTCAGATGTTCAATTTAGACACCGGAATGCTTCTGAGGATTCCTCCCAGGCAAACGGTGCGAGGGCAGAAAGTTGTCGCCGCTCCCAGAGAGTCACACCGCCCGCCTTTTTGACTGAAGCAAAACGAGGCTCTAGAACTGTAAATCGAAGCATCTTACTGCAAAATCCACTGTTCTCTTCCCCCCCCGCTTTCTCTACCTCACTCAAAAAAGATTTTGTTCCGTACAAATTCTGCAGACCTAGAAACCAACAGGTACATTGCACAAAGAGCCCAGAGGTAATAAATTATAGCCAAACAGGCTAAGGTAGATATTTGAATAGGTAAAATAGGCCCGAAGCCAAGGCTTTTTCCAAGCTCCAACGGATAGAACATGAAACAATGGAAAGTACAGAAGGTCTCCGGGGTCACCCAAAAATGAGGAATAAATTTGAGACCCTATGATGAAGGCAGGATGTATCACCATGATATTCCTCAGAAGAAAGACCACGCCTCAAACTCCACCCTGACATATAGTAATCCAATAATACAATAACATGGGTACGTATATGAATATGTTGTAATCGTAATTAGAAACTGTATAAATTGCGTGTTTTTACTCAAACATTTCGGAGCTCTTTTTGCCCAGCCCGAGCCGGAGAGCTGCATGACGTCGCCTAATAAATACCTGCTGTTTAAAGGCATAAAACTCTGTCTCTAAGCAGTTTTTACTGTGTAATTTGCTTAGGAATGGTAAGGTGCTTTTGTAATTTGATGGGGGTTTTCTGGTGTTTGGGGGGTTTTTAGGAGCATTTTGTCGTTTGGGGTTTCCTGATGGTTTCAAATATAATTTGGTGTTGTGATCTGATCTGGTCCTTATCCCTCCTAGCAGTCTCTATCCACATTTTGCACCAAAAATGTTTTGCGTTTACTCTGGGCCAATTTTCTCTCACCCTCCACAAATCTAACTAGGCAATAATGCTCTATATTTACAGCAGTGCTTCCCTATTCTTGTATCAGTTTAGAAAGAGCAGCAGTCTCACAACGGTTTAAACTAGTTCAGACCGGTTCAGACCGGTTCAGACTTGGTTAGGGTTAGGGTTAGGGTTAGGGTTAGGGTTTAGGGTTAGGGTTAGGGTTTAGGGTTAGGGTTAGGGTTAGGGTTAGGGTTAGGGTTAGGGTTTAGGGTTAGGGTTAGGGTTAGTGTTAGGGTTAGGGTTAGGGTTTAGGGTTAGGGTTAGGGTTAGGGTTTAGGGTTAGGGTTAGGGTTAGGGTTAGGGTTAGGGTTAGGGTTAGGGTTAGGGTTTAGGGTTAGGGTTTAGGGTTAGGGTTAGGGTTAGGGTTAGGGTTAGGGTTAGGGTTAGCGTTAGGGTTAGCGTTAGGGTTAGGGTAAGCAGTATTTTTCCCGGGAGAAAGAGCTGTCGTCCGCTTGCAGGGATCCTGCGCCAAAATTACCAGTCTGAATGCCGAAATTAAATATGGAGAAAGATTCCTTCCAGGCAAGAGGTGCCATCAGAGAAAGCTCCTGCTTCCAATGGAGTGCCCAGGCTTGCCCACAACCCGGACATTTTACCCTGAGGGTAAGCGTTTTGTTTTCTGGGATAAAGGGCTGTTGTTCACTTGCAGGAATTCTGTGATGAAATTTCCAGTCTGACTCCAAAATCGAATACGGACAAAGATCGCTCTCAGACTGAAGGTGGCTGGACAGATAGCTCCTGCTGCCCATAGAGTTCCAAGGCTGGCCCACCAATTGTACCCGATATCTCAAGGGTTGGCACTCGCCTTCCTGGGAGAAAGGGCTTTTGTGCACTTGCAGATGTCCTGCTCTGAAATTGCCGGTCTGATTCCAATATAAAGTACGAATGAAGATTCCTCCCAGACAAGATGTGCCAACACACAAAGCTCTCTCCTTTCGTGGGCTCAGCCTTTCCCACTAACTACTCCTAACAGCCCAGTTCTGTGGGAAAGGGCTGTCGTTTGGTTTTCAGAGAGTAGTGCCGATCATAACAGTATGACCGTCTAAGGCGTACACGTATCAACATACTCTCCATACAGAAGAGGCAAGGACAAAAATGTGTGGCTGCCCCATGCACTGTCACGGGTCTCCCTTCACCTGCATTAGAGTACGTGTGGCTACTAGCTGCCTTTCATGCGGAAATGGTCTGCGATTTGCTCGCAGGAGCCCCGTGCCGATATTGTCAGTCTGCCATCCAACATTGAATATGGACTAAGAATCCTCCCAGAGAAAGGGTGCCACCGCAGCAAGTTCTTGCTGTCCATGGAAGGGTAGGCTGGTCTATCAATTGCACCTTAGATCCCAAGGGTAAGGGCTTTCTTTTCTGGGGTAAAGGGTTGTTGTTACCTTGCAGGAACCCTGCACTGCAACTGCCCGTCCAGTTCCAAATGGAACAAGGACCAAGATTCCTCCCAGACAAAAGGTGACAGGATAGAACGTTCTCACTGCCCAGGAACTGTCAAGGGTGTCTAATTAACACTCTTGAGATCCTGAGGGTAAGGGCTTTTTGTCCTAGGGGAAATAGGATACTATTTGCTTGCAGGAGTCGTGGACTGAGATAGGTGGTTTGACTCGTCAAATTGAATACGGATGAACGTTCCTCTCACACAGAAGGTGCCACTACAGAAAGCTCTTGCTGCCAAGGGAGGCACCCACCAGCTGCCGTTGAGAGACAGAAGGTAAGGGCTTTTTTACCTGGGGTAACAGTGTCTCATTTGATTGAAGGAGATCTGTACTGGATATCCCAGTCTGAGCTCCCAGAGCAAACATAGTCAACATTCCTCTCAGGCAAAAGGTGCCACCTCAGAAAGCTGTTGCTGCCCATGGAGGGCCAGAGGTATCCCACCACCTGCACCTGAGACCCATAGGGTATGGGTTTTCTTTTCCTGTAGTTAAGATCTGTTCTTTTTTTGCAGGAGTGCTGCATCGAGATAGCTGCTTAGGTTCCTGAAATTGAACAGGGATGAAGATTTCTCCCAGACAAAAAGTCTAAAGGGCAGAGCACTCTTGCCACTCTTGGAATTTACTGGGTCTCTCACCACTTACACCTGAGACCCTGAGGGTACAGGCTTCCTTATTCGGGGAAAGATCTGTTTTTTTCTCGCCGCTGACCGGGACCAAAATTGCAGTACAACTCCCTAAACGGAATATGGACAAAGGTCGCTCTGAAACAAAAGGTCCCAGACCCGGATGATTTTCCTGCACGGGCAAATGCAGGGGTCTCTCACTAACTAGACTTGAGACCTTGAATATAAGACCTTTTTTTGCTGGGAACAGAGGGCTGTCATTTATTGGAAACAGCTGGGCTGTTGACAACTTAAGCCTTGAATTTAATCAGTTACAGCTCTGAGATTGTAAAAGAATGTAAACAGCACCAAGGCAGGAGAGCAGAAAGGGAAGAAAAACTACAGTAAATAATAGGCATCGGTTTGAGCTTCGCCAGAACACAACAGGACCCCGACTGCCAATCAAAAGACTAAGCGCTGCACGCGAAGAGAAACAACCGACCAATTATAGCGCGTATACCCACAGAGGCAAGAAAAGACTATAAAGCTAAGCCTGCCATTCCTAAAGTGCCTGTCGCCTGCCAGCCGACCGAGCATTTCTTTTGTCCTCCGCAGCCGGTCCCTCGCAGGAGTCCTGCGGCAAAGCAGGCGGCGGGACTCGGGAAATTGAAGTCGTACGAAGATTCCCTCCGGA
The DNA here is from genome assembly GCA_038380795.1 of Pyrocephalus nanus. Taxonomy (NCBI): domain Eukaryota; kingdom Metazoa; phylum Chordata; class Aves; order Passeriformes; family Tyrannidae; genus Pyrocephalus; species Pyrocephalus nanus. Next base: position 39,125,187 of record CM076267.1, read on the forward strand.
TACAAGGTGTCGGGACCGTGAGCTCTCATTTCCCACAGAGCGCTTTGCAACCTACACCTGATAACCGGAGGGTAAGGGCTTTCTTTTTCTGGGGGAACGGCGTTTTGTGCACTAGCAGGAGTCCCACCCCAAACTCAGATGTTCAATTTAGACACCGGAATGCTTCTGAGGATTCCTCCCAGGCAAACGGTGCGAGGGCAGAAAGTTGTCGCCGCTCCCAGAGAGTCACACCGCCCGCCTTTTTGACTGAAGCAAAACGAGGCTCTAGAACTGTAAATCGAAGCATCTTACTGCAAAATCCACTGTTCTCTTCCCCCCCCGCTTTCTCTACCTCACTCAAAAAAGATTTTGTTCCGTACAAATTCTGCAGACCTAGAAACCAACAGGTACATTGCACAAAGAGCCCAGAGGTAATAAATTATAGCCAAACAGGCTAAGGTAGATATTTGAATAGGTAAAATAGGCCCGAAGCCAAGGCTTTTTCCAAGCTCCAACGGATAGAACATGAAACAATGGAAAGTACAGAAGGTCTCCGGGGTCACCCAAAAATGAGGAATAAATTTGAGACCCTATGATGAAGGCAGGATGTATCACCATGATATTCCTCAGAAGAAAGACCACGCCTCAAACTCCACCCTGACATATAGTAATCCAATAATACAATAACATGGGTACGTATATGAATATGTTGTAATCGTAATTAGAAACTGTATAAATTGCGTGTTTTTACTCAAACATTTCGGAGCTCTTTTTGCCCAGCCCGAGCCGGAGAGCTGCATGACGTCGCCTAATAAATACCTGCTGTTTAAAGGCATAAAACTCTGTCTCTAAGCAGTTTTTACTGTGTAATTTGCTTAGGAATGGTAAGGTGCTTTTGTAATTTGATGGGGGTTTTCTGGTGTTTGGGGGGTTTTTAGGAGCATTTTGTCGTTTGGGGTTTCCTGATGGTTTCAAATATAATTTGGTGTTGTGATCTGATCTGGTCCTTATCCCTCCTAGCAGTCTCTATCCACATTTTGCACCAAAAATGTTTTGCGTTTACTCTGGGCCAATTTTCTCTCACCCTCCACAAATCTAACTAGGCAATAATGCTCTATATTTACAGCAGTGCTTCCCTATTCTTGTATCAGTTTAGAAAGAGCAGCAGTCTCACAACGGTTTAAACTAGTTCAGACCGGTTCAGACCGGTTCAGACTTGGTTAGGGTTAGGGTTAGGGTTAGGGTTAGGGTTTAGGGTTAGGGTTAGGGTTTAGGGTTAGGGTTAGGGTTAGGGTTAGGGTTAGGGTTAGGGTTTAGGGTTAGGGTTAGGGTTAGTGTTAGGGTTAGGGTTAGGGTTTAGGGTTAGGGTTAGGGTTAGGGTTAGGGTTAGGGTTAGGGTTTAGGGTTAGGGTTAGGGTTAGGGTTAGGGTTAGGGTTAGGGTTAGCGTTAGGGTTAGCGTTAGGGTTAGGGTAAGCAGTATTTTTCCCGGGAGAAAGAGCTGTCGTCCGCTTGCAGGGATCCTGCGCCAAAATTACCAGTCTGAATGCCGAAATTAAATATGGAGAAAGATTCCTTCCAGGCAAGAGGTGCCATCAGAGAAAGCTCCTGCTTCCAATGGAGTGCCCAGGCTTGCCCACAACCCGGACATTTTACCCTGAGGGTAAGCGTTTTGTTTTCTGGGATAAAGGGCTGTTGTTCACTTGCAGGAATTCTGTGATGAAATTTCCAGTCTGACTCCAAAATCGAATACGGACAAAGATCGCTCTCAGACTGAAGGTGGCTGGACAGATAGCTCCTGCTGCCCATAGAGTTCCAAGGCTGGCCCACCAATTGTACCCGATATCTCAAGGGTTGGCACTCGCCTTCCTGGGAGAAAGGGCTTTTGTGCACTTGCAGATGTCCTGCTCTGAAATTGCCGGTCTGATTCCAATATAAAGTACGAATGAAGATTCCTCCCAGACAAGATGTGCCAACACACAAAGCTCTCTCCTTTCGTGGGCTCAGCCTTTCCCACTAACTACTCCTAACAGCCCAGTTCTGTGGGAAAGGGCTGTCGTTTGGTTTTCAGAGAGTAGTGCCGATCATAACAGTATGACCGTCTAAGGCGTACACGTATCAACATACTCTCCATACAGAAGAGGCAAGGACAAAAATGTGTGGCTGCCCCATGCACTGTCACGGGTCTCCCTTCACCTGCATTAGAGTACGTGTGGCTACTAGCTGCCTTTCATGCGGAAATGGTCTGCGATTTGCTCGCAGGAGCCCCGTGCCGATATTGTCAGTCTGCCATCCAACATTGAATATGGACTAAGAATCCTCCCAGAGAAAGGGTGCCACCGCAGCAAGTTCTTGCTGTCCATGGAAGGGTAGGCTGGTCTATCAATTGCACCTTAGATCCCAAGGGTAAGGGCTTTCTTTTCTGGGGTAAAGGGTTGTTGTTACCTTGCAGGAACCCTGCACTGCAACTGCCCGTCCAGTTCCAAATGGAACAAGGACCAAGATTCCTCCCAGACAAAAGGTGACAGGATAGAACGTTCTCACTGCCCAGGAACTGTCAAGGGTGTCTAATTAACACTCTTGAGATCCTGAGGGTAAGGGCTTTTTGTCCTAGGGGAAATAGGATACTATTTGCTTGCAGGAGTCGTGGACTGAGATAGGTGGTTTGACTCGTCAAATTGAATACGGATGAACGTTCCTCTCACACAGAAGGTGCCACTACAGAAAGCTCTTGCTGCCAAGGGAGGCACCCACCAGCTGCCGTTGAGAGACAGAAGGTAAGGGCTTTTTTACCTGGGGTAACAGTGTCTCATTTGATTGAAGGAGATCTGTACTGGATATCCCAGTCTGAGCTCCCAGAGCAAACATAGTCAACATTCCTCTCAGGCAAAAGGTGCCACCTCAGAAAGCTGTTGCTGCCCATGGAGGGCCAGAGGTATCCCACCACCTGCACCTGAGACCCATAGGGTATGGGTTTTCTTTTCCTGTAGTTAAGATCTGTTCTTTTTTTGCAGGAGTGCTGCATCGAGATAGCTGCTTAGGTTCCTGAAATTGAACAGGGATGAAGATTTCTCCCAGACAAAAAGTCTAAAGGGCAGAGCACTCTTGCCACTCTTGGAATTTACTGGGTCTCTCACCACTTACACCTGAGACCCTGAGGGTACAGGCTTCCTTATTCGGGGAAAGATCTGTTTTTTTCTCGCCGCTGACCGGGACCAAAATTGCAGTACAACTCCCTAAACGGAATATGGACAAAGGTCGCTCTGAAACAAAAGGTCCCAGACCCGGATGATTTTCCTGCACGGGCAAATGCAGGGGTCTCTCACTAACTAGACTTGAGACCTTGAATATAAGACCTTTTTTTGCTGGGAACAGAGGGCTGTCATTTATTGGAAACAGCTGGGCTGTTGACAACTTAAGCCTTGAATTTAATCAGTTACAGCTCTGAGATTGTAAAAGAATGTAAACAGCACCAAGGCAGGAGAGCAGAAAGGGAAGAAAAACTACAGTAAATAATAGGCATCGGTTTGAGCTTCGCCAGAACACAACAGGACCCCGACTGCCAATCAAAAGACTAAGCGCTGCACGCGAAGAGAAACAACCGACCAATTATAGCGCGTATACCCACAGAGGCAAGAAAAGACTATAAAGCTAAGCCTGCCATTCCTAAAGTGCCTGTCGCCTGCCAGCCGACCGAGCATTTCTTTTGTCCTCCGCAGCCGGTCCCTCGCAGGAGTCCTGCGGCAAAGCAGGCGGCGGGACTCGGGAAATTGAAGTCGTACGAAGATTCCCTCCGGATACAAGGTGTCGGGACCGTGAGCTCTCATTTCCCACAGAGCGCTTTGCAACCTACACCTGATAACCGGAGGGTAAGGGCTTTCTTTTTCTGGGGGAACGGCGTTTTGTGCACTAGCAGGAGTCCCACCCCAAACTCAGATGTTCAATTTAGACACCGGAATGCTTCTGAGGATTCCTCCCAGGCAAACGGTGCGAGGGCAGAAAGTTGTCGCCGCTCCCAGAGAGTCACACCGCCCGCCTTTTTGACTGAAGCAAAACGAGGCTCTAGAACTGTAAATCGAAGCATCTTACTGCAAAATCCACTGTTCTCTTCCCCCCCCGCTTTCTCTACCTCACTCAAAAAAGATTTTGTTCCGTACAAATTCTGCAGACCTAGAAACCAACAGGTACATTGCACAAAGAGCCCAGAGGTAATAAATTATAGCCAAACAGGCTAAGGTAGATATTTGAATAGGTAAAATAGGCCCGAAGCCAAGGCTTTTTCCAAGCTCCAACGGATAGAACATGAAACAATGGAAAGTACAGAAGGTCTCCGGGGTCACCCAAAAATGAGGAATAAATTTGAGACCCTATGATGAAGGCAGGATGTATCACCATGATATTCCTCAGAAGAAAGACCACGCCTCAAACTCCACCCTGACATATAGTAATCCAATAATACAATAACATGGGTACGTATATGAATATGTTGTAATCGTAATTAGAAACTGTATAAATTGCGTGTTTTTACTCAAACATTTCGGAGCTCTTTTTGCCCAGCCCGAGCCGGAGAGCTGCATGACGTCGCCTAATAAATACCTGCTGTTTAAAGGCATAAAACTCTGTCTCTAAGCAGTTTTTACTGTGTAATTTGCTTAGGAATGGTAAGGTGCTTTTGTAATTTGATGGGGGTTTTCTGGTGTTTGGGGGGTTTTTAGGAGCATTTTGTCGTTTGGGGTTTCCTGATGGTTTCAAATATAATTTGGTGTTGTGATCTGATCTGGTCCTTATCCCTCCTAGCAGTCTCTATCCACATTTTGCACCAAAAATGTTTTGCGTTTACTCTGGGCCAATTTTCTCTCACCCTCCACAAATCTAACTAGGCAATAATGCTCTATATTTACAGCAGTGCTTCCCTATTCTTGTATCAGTTTAGAAAGAGCAGCAGTCTCACAACGGTTTAAACTAGTTCAGACCGGTTCAGACCGGTTCAGACTTGGTTAGGGTTAGGGTTAGGGTTAGGGTTAGGGTTTAGGGTTAGGGTTAGGGTTTAGGGTTAGGGTTAGGGTTAGGGTTAGGG